>JAPQWV010000001.1:12760833-14141250 GCA_027422505.1 Craterostigma plantagineum
TAAGTTTCTCGATCGTAAACAGTGTTGGAAACAATTTTGATTGGCCGCGATAATTTGCGATCGAAAAATTTGAATTGAGAGGAAATTTTCAAATCAAAAATTTCTCGAGCGCAAATAGTAATGGGCCTGATCCATTTAATCGCAAAACGTCCAATCGCAAACCCAACATTGACTTAATGCTAGTTAATAAAAGTTTAACTTTTGTCAGTCGAAAAACATTTTCTCACGCAACCCTAATCGCAAAAAATCTCTCGAGCGAAAAACTTTCACAGACAGCTCAAAATTCTCAAAAATCTTTCGATTTTCAACACCAAACTGTCTGTTTAAGGTAGAAATGATATTCTTTTGACATTTGCGTATGATTCCCGGTCATTAGCATTCACATTCTGTAGTTTTTCGCATGTTTAGACTTAGATTTTCGATTGTTCTTCACAACTGAGAAATCGTATACTGTTTTATAGTGTTTGCGGCTTGATTTTGAACTTTATCTGAGTTTAATGCCTGCACTTAAGATAGTTTCGATATTCTCTATGAATCTGGTAGAATGAATCATCGGAAAATCTGCATCTTCGACTGTAATTTGAGTTTTGATGAAACTGGGTATTTGAATGTTTAAAGCCATCGAAGAACTTTGTCGATCGCAAACAGTCTTAATTGAATTCCGATTTAATTGAGATACTGTTTGTGTCGAATTAGTTTTTCGATCGGTATAATTCCGATTTAGTCGCTAAAATAGAAGATTTTGACCCAAAAAAATTACTTACCATCGAGAAATCTATAGGATTTTTGTGAGCGAAAAACTTACGCACTGATTAGACAATTTAGATGCAAATTTTATCGAGCGTAAAACTTATTATCGCAAAATAGAATTTTCGATTTAATTTCAATTTGGTCGCAAAAATTTAGCAGCGAAAAATTAATTTTTCAACACTTAATTTTTCGATCGTAAAATTCGCCGCTTAGGACCTAATTGATCGGAAAATTTCTCGACGTTTGACTTAGTCTTTCGTTGACTAATTTCTCGATAAAATTATATCGCAGCGAAAAAAAATCCACCTTCAATCGAAAATCACATACCGCTCGACAAATTTCAAATCGAGAATTTTATACAATCGAAGAAAATTTCTCGATAGTAAATTTACCTGAGACGTAATTTCTCGATCGTAAATTTACAACAGAATTTTTCTCGATCTTAAAATTGATCGACTACAGTCACGCTTTCAACTTCAACACTTAGGAAATTTTTCTAAGTCTTTTACACTGTAGCTAACAATAGCGGATAAAATTCTTCGAGCGCAAAACTTAGACGGAATTCTTTCATTTGAAATCAATGCATAGGAAATCAAATTGCAATTCAATTTTCTCGACCGAAAATTTTCTCGGCATGAACAGTGACTTACTGATTTAATACTTAGCGAAATTTCGAACTATTTTTCACGCGATTTATACTTCATTCGAAATTACATTCATGCCATTACGATTTTTCAAAATTGAGCATACACTATGCAATTTGATACGATTTCAATTCGAAATTCATCGAACATGCTATTATTTCCAATGTTATTATAGTTTGATGAAATTTATTCATTTTTCGACTAAAAATAAAACTGATCTAATAAACTTTTATATTTCTTATTTTCAGATGGATCGCTACCCAAGATACAACCATTGTTAGGAAATATTTTGTAGTGTTCAATTTCATTGTATTATCTTTGTTGATTTGCTTTATTAAACTTTGGGCTAGTTCTTAATTGGGTTAGTTCTTAGTTATTCATGTAATGGGCCTTCACAAGAGGCCCACCTATTATATACCAACTTGTGGTATAAATAGGAAAACCCTAACACATAGTTTAGGAGCTTGTGTGTGTAGATAAAATAAACATAAGATAGAGTGAGAGAGTCTCCTCAAGAACACCACCAAGCCCCACGCCCGTTCTCGTTTCCGATCTATTAGGCGTGTTTAATCCGTCCGAAGTTGTTCGTTTGGGTAAAAATCGGGACCAACAATTGGTATCAGAGCCCAACGCGACCGGATTTGCGTGTTTTGAGCAAGATTTGAGTGAAAATTACTTGGAGAAATACTTTTCGTCACTTTCAGTTTTTGGGCGATTTCGACCTTGATTTGTTGTTTTTAGACATCCCAAAGGTTGATTTTGTGTTTAGGAATGTTTTTCTGAAGTTTTGGAACAAGTTTCGTCGATTTTGAGTGAGATTTGAGCGAAAACGAGCCATTTTTCTGGTAAAAGGCGCGCAGTCTTTGCAACAGTAAACTGTTCTTGGCCGAGAAATTTCATAGCCGAGAAATTTTTTTTCTCAGGCTGAGAAATTTCGAAACCGAGAAACTTTCTTTCTCAGGCTGAGAAATTTCGAAACCGAGAAACTTTCTTTCTGAGGCTGAGAAATTCCGAATCCGAGAAACTTTCTTTCTCAGGCTGAGAAATTTCGAAACCGAGAAATTTTTTTTACGTTGAGAAATTTCGAAACCGAGAAATTTCCTTTCTCAGGTTGAGAAATTTCTATCCGAGAAATTTTTTTCTCAGGCTGAGAAATTTCGAAACCGAGAATTGTTTTTTTGCAGGCCGAGAATTTCTTAGCCGAGAAAATTTCGCTGGCCGAGAAACTTTCACTACCCGAGAAATTTTATCAACCTGAGAAACTTTCGCTGCCCGAGAAATTTTGCTAAACTGAGAAATTTTTTCAAATCCAAGAAATTTTGCTAAACTGAGAAATTTTTTTCAAATCCGAAAAATTTTGCAAAACTGAGAAAATTTTCAAACCTGAGAAACTTTCAAAGTCTGAGAAATTTTAAACTTGATCCAAACCCATCTTTTAGCTTCAAATCTTGCAAATCACTCTTTAAAAAATACACTTAAACGTTTTTTACCACCAAAAATTTCTGCCCCCCCCTCGGATTAAAAAAAAATTTAATTTAAAAAAAAAATCATTCGATAAAGAAATATTTTCTAAGCCCATTGGACTTTGTCTTTTCTTACACTTTTTTAAAATTTTCGAAATAAATTTTCCGGGCCCCAAAATTTTCGGTATAGACGACGTTTTTGTGAAATTTTTGAAGGCAAATCCAAAACGCGGCAACGATCACCGTACCCAACGATCGACCTAGGACGGTATTGGCGCATTATCGAAAAAGTTTAGGTCACCCCAAACTTTTCGGAGCGGAATTTCCAAATGCCAATTTCACACACCCAGCATGTATGGTACCCGGGTTGCTCCACATACATGACTGGTACACGACGTGGGCAACCACCCCCGGCATGAATGGTACATGGGTTGCTCCACATTCATGACCGGTATGCACTGCGAGCAACCAACCCCATCATGCACGTTACACGGGTTGCTCCACGTGCAAGAAGGGATGTCAGAGAAGCGAGCAACCATCATGACTTCTGTACAAATCCGTGCAGAACCCGGACCTACAAAGAAGGATTGACAAAAGTTCAACCAACCATCAGTGGGCGCGCCATCCAATCTTGATGCTTAGGCGATGTGGATCTCTTGTACCAGACTCCACCGTCCACCCACTGCCATCCATTCCACCATGGTGCGCTACATGGAGACGTCCTAAGCCACCGTGATCCTCTTTACGCCCTCACCACCACCACCACCTGACGAGTCTCAGAAGTGTCTGATCAACAGTTTTGGGCCACCCTCGTCGACATCACTCGTGGTCGCCTTTCAACGCGATCACGCCACGCCACCATAGTTCCCATGGATCAGTGAAACCCCCCTGATCCTAACCCAGGAACGGGCCCACCCTAGCCTCTCTAGTCTAGGTCTAGGTCGCGCGACATCCTTCTCCATGCAAAGATCCAATAAACGATCTCGGCAGGATGACGTAAGTCGCTTGCAGGAGCTGCGAACCAACGACGAGATGATCGCACTCCTCTATCATATCTCACCATAACCCGGACCTCGCCCATAGGTACATGAGACGACTCGTTCGTTTCCCGAGTAGAAGTCGCGGCATCTGGTCCAACCGCGCAATTAACCCCCCAACCACTCAGCTATCCTTTCGCAGATAGCTGTTTCATTCGCACAAAAGGAACCACGTTAGCCATCACCGCCCCACTTGGAGACGGTTGATGTTGAACATGTAGTGACCCGCCTCTCACTGCACCTCTTCCACTCACATATAGTCTAGTGTCCTCACCCACCGAAATTTTCCACTTTCTAGGACACAAACACTCTTTACGCACCGTAGGTTCTTCGTGAACTTGCACGAACGCTTGATGACGTCCTTATGACCCCTTTTTTTCGTTATTTGTTAACCTTTTCTTTCTTTTTTGTATTCGATGGGATGAATGTGCTTTGTGGAGTTGGGATGCTATCGACGCCTTACGCAGTTAGACAAGGCGGCTGGGCTGGGTTTTCGTTATTGCTCTGTTTTGTTGTGCTTTCTTACTACACTGGATTCTCTTAAGGAGCTGTTTGGACATTCAGCCTGGCCTCGAGACACATCCCGATATAGGCCAAGCTGCTTTTGGTATGAAGGGAAGAGTATTCAAATCCGTAAGTAATATATATAGTTGCAGAAAATCATCATTTATTTAGATGGCTTTGATTAAATGCACGATCTGACTACATTTTCCTCTTTCGAACGCAGATTATTCTATACGTCGAGCTCTACGTAAGCACCTCTCCATGAGCACACATTCTTGCATGGGATAATTTGTTGTATAATCCTATGATTTATGGCACAATAATCTTCGTTTTCCTGCAAATGGGAGCTCAACGTATCATCATCATCATCAATTAAATTTACATAGCATTTAGGGTCCTTGGCCTTGAGGTTTTCCTCCATTATCGTTTTTTTCTCTACTGAACATAGTTGCTTCTGGCCCGCGACCCGATTCGACACGATGTCGTCATATGGCGCCCCTTTCCTATTGGTTATCAGAGCAAGATAAATGGCTTTTAGTTATATGACTCTGTCAGGTGAGTCACCTTTTTTATCCATTCTTAATGTATCAACCTCCTGTTTTACTTTAAGTTTGATGTTATTAGCATTCTCTTGCAAGGTAAACAATATTAACTGCTTGCATTTGCGTGGGTTTGCCTAACGCTGGAGATTTTTTCTCTATTCTCAAATGGTTCGATCCTCAGGGGATTCGTAAGGGTGCAGTGCATTTTGCTGATAATGGTCATCGGATTGCTGCCTCTGAATTGGTTTTCTTTAGACCGTTGAAAGAGACGAGGAAGAACAAGAAAGAATGAAGAATTCCATTTTCGAACAGAGCTTTTACATAGAAAGCGACGATGAGCATGATTTCCCGTGGAGTATTGTCATTTCCGAAAGAAATTATTGGAATTTTATTTTACCAGATTATGCTTTGAAACTTGCAGAGCTAGATTCAGCCTCGAGGCTGAGGGCTGCTCAATTCTTAGTCACGCAATGGCTCGGTAAGTAGCGTAAAATCAGACATTGCTTTTATCGATTATAATCTTTTCAATTAATGTACTATGCTTATAGTCTGTTTTCAGTCACTCATTTTATCAGTTGAGAAAGATTTGATTGTTCTTTGAGGAAGAAGGGGAACATGATATTGCATACGAAGAGCGGCTCTGCTCAGCTTATGACAGTTACATTTGATAAGTAAATAAAAAATCTGAAAAGAAATTATTGTCATTTTTTTTACCAGATTATGCTTTGAAACTGCAGAGCTAGATTCAGCCTCGAGGCTGAGGGCTGCTCAATCCTTAGTCATGCAAAGGCCTTGGCTCGGTAAGTAGCGTAAAATCAGCCATTGTTTTTATCGGTTATAATATTTTCAATTAATGTATTATGCAGATCTTTAGGCATTAATATTAGACCAGTTTCTCCACTCTTGAGCTTGAGTAATAAAACATACGCCGATCCTTCTCTTATACACCGAACACTGCTCGACGAGTTGCTCTTTGAGGAATTATAACTTACATACAACTGACATATATAATACATATATTTCTCCATTCTTCAGCTTGAGTGTAGAATACCATTTGTAATTATGCTTGATTTCATTAGTTGTCCTTGTAATTTGGGGCGTTTTGCATAGTAGTCCTTAGATTAGGACTAGTTTGATATTTATACCAAGTTTGTTTGGTATAAATACATGTAAATCAATTGAGCTTAATAAAAAAAGTTTAGAGAATTGATCCGAAGGGCTTGCAATTCGATTTCTAGAGAGAGAAACAACAATAACTTTCTCACTCTAATTGAATTCTCTCTAGTGTTCTTAACTTGAGTTTTTCGATCGAATTCAATTGATTATCTAAACGATCGAATTACTATGAATTCTAGCCTAGGATCGTAGAGTTGTTAATCGTAGACCTAACAAATGGTATCAGAGCAGATTCGTTCTGTTTTGAATCGTAAATTGTTAGAATTGGATCGAAATTTTATTTCGAAAACTGTTCCATCGAAGAACAGATTTGGCGCGAAAAGTTTTTCGATCTAATAGCTTAATTCTGTGCTTAATTGACTTGAATCTGATGTTTCAGTGCTAGATTAAGTGATAAATGATCATTGCGACTAAATCTGTAGCAGTTTGAACTTCGATTTTTAGGATTGAATTGCTTCTGCGTGTTACTGTTTGCGAAGAACATGAAAAACACGTTCTGATTTTGCTCAAATTCGATATATTTTGCTTCATAACGTGTTTAATTGCTTGTTCGTGCGTAGTTAGCTATTGATTGCGAGCGATTACCTGAAATTTCACTGTCTAATTCCTTGTTTTTGCTCGAATCTGTGTTAATTGTATTCTGTGAATTTTTCTCGATTGCTCTAATTTTTCTCGCTAGGTTTTGAGATCGGATTAGTTTCTCGATCGAAAAACTTGGCGCGAGAATTTTTCTCGGTCAGAATACGAAGTCAGCGCTAGAATCGTCATCAGCAGAAACGGTTTTAGTTAGAAATATTTCTCGAGCATTATACAGCGAAAACTTTTTCTAGAGAGACTTATTTTGACTTTGCATGCGTAAAAACTTTCACTCGGAAAACTTTTTCAGTCAAACCTTTTAACGTTTGACCAGGCGAAAATCATTTACACGCGAGAAATTTTTCTAGTCAACAGATTTATTTTGACTAGTCGAGAAACTTACTAACGTACTGTTTCTTTACGATCGAAATAAATTCACGATCAAGAAATTTTTCTCGACCGAATGATTTTGAGCAATTTATCGCTCGTAAAATATCACGCTGACAAAATTTCTCGCACGAAAACACTAAATACATTCTATATCGACGAAATTAATTTCGATCATACTCTAAAGATTGAATCGAAAATAATTGTCGATCTATTCGAATCAAACGCTACTAACGAATTTCGTCACTTGTGAAGCACTTTACATCGTCTTCAACCCTCAAAACAATCAACGAAGATCCTTCAACAACTCGACTACTATAATACAAACATGGATGCATACTCACTCGAAAATGACAACCATCCGCCGATCTTGCAAAGAGGCGAATACACAGTGAGGAGAAGCCGCTTTCTGAATTTCATCGGTCTAAAGGATCAAGCCGAAAATCTACTGAAGTCCTTTGAAGAGGGACAGGCACAGTTCTGGGTTCATGTACCCGGGGACGAAACAGCTACTCCAGCAATTCCAGCTTCTAGGCAACTAAAGGAGCCTAGAGAATACTCTCTGGAGGAAAGAGCTCGAGCTAAGGCTAATCTAGTAGCCATGAATACCCTTATGCAGGGCATCCCCAACGATATATGCAGACAAATCGACAGCCTTACATCGAAATCGAAGCCTTGCAGGGCATCCCCAACGATATATGCAGACAAATCGACAGCCTTACATCCCACATTCTCACTGCTTACGACTCATTCAAAGCAAAGCCGGAGGAGAGTCTATACGAAATCTACCAACGATACCTCACTCCTCTCAACGAGATGAGGAAGATAGAAATAACGAAGACAAACATGGAGACAAACATAAGATTTCTATCTTCTCCGCCCACGGAATGGAAGAAAATATCCACTCAAATACGACAAAATAACGATCTAGAGGAGTTGAATGTCCATGCCGTGTTCGATAATCTCGCTCAGCATGAGGGGATATCCGCGAGATTACCAAAGAGCAGAAAGGCAAACAAACCGATGACACGGTTGCCTTAGTCTCGGAGAAGAGGAGCACAAGATCAAGAAAGGAAAAGATCGTTAGGCCACCTTCATCATCAGAGTCGGAAGATGAATCGGACTCCGACATCGGGCCGAACATGAAAGACCTTGGAAAACAGTAAGCTCTCATTGGACAAATGATGAGCAAGAAGTACTTCAAAAAGAAGTCTTCAACCTCAGCCAATAGACTTCGGACTACAAGCTCCAAGAACAAAGAACGTGCTCCGGAGAGTTCCGAGGTCAAGAATCCCAAAGAGACTAACAAATGCTTTAACTGTGGCAACGCAGGTCACTTCGCCAGAGAGTGCACTCTCCCGAAGAAAAGAGATGCAAACTACTACTCCAGGAAACTTCAATTGACAAAACAGAAAGAAGCTGGAGTAGCTCTCATGGCCGAACAGGACCAATGGCTCGAGGAAACGTCGAGCTCCGAAGAAGAGAACTTAGCCCTCATGGCCCGTCTCGACAGCGAAGTGGACGCCGAAACATCCACTCGTACGGCCGACGACAACGCATCCACGTCTTCAAATGAGGTAGTCACTCCTTCCACATTATTGACCATGTTAGAATCATATCAAAAGCAATATGCTAACATGAAACGTGAGCAGAAAAGTATAAAGGAAGTAGAGAACGAACTTGAGAGAGCTCAGGAGAAGATAGATAGCCTCGAACAAGAACTTAGGAGCTCTAGTGCAAAAATTGTTAGGAATATTTTGTAGCATCCTTTGATTTATGTAATCTTGGGTTAATATGTATTATTTAGTGGGTTGTTAGTAGTTTGGGGTGACTTATGATATTATGTCATAGTTTTGTATTGGGCTTTA
This sequence comes from Craterostigma plantagineum, assembly GCA_027422505.1. Classification (NCBI taxonomy): domain Eukaryota; kingdom Viridiplantae; phylum Streptophyta; class Magnoliopsida; order Lamiales; family Linderniaceae; genus Craterostigma; species Craterostigma plantagineum. The sequence continues at coordinate 12,769,781 of JAPQWV010000001.1, forward strand.
ATATACCAAACTATTGTGGTATATAAAGCCCCATTTACCCTAATTAGGGTTTTATCAAAAGTATTGAAAGGTAAGCCACCTTGTACGTTAAATTAAGAAAACACACACTAACACACACACTCAAGGTGTTCTTCACGTTTTATACATTCAAATCAATCTTTTGATCCTTGTTTGGTAATAAAAGGGCCAACAAGTGGTATCAGAGCCTAACACGGATCAATATCTTCCATTTGAATCCAGTTTTGCTCGATTTCGACGTGATTTGACGAAGATTTTTGCTTGAAAACTCATTCTCTGTTTTTCACTGTTTTTGGATGTTTTCAAATCGTTTTTCAGTGATTCTTCACTCCTAGGACATTAGAAAACTGATATTGAGTATATCTAGGTTCTTTCACGTCGATTCCAGTCAAGTTTGAGTCGGATTTAAGCAGAAACGAGACAGAAAATCTGTTTTTCACTGAACTGGGTACCATTGAGTTTGAAGGTTTCGATCGAAACTCACTGTGAGTAGTTTCGATCGATTTGAATTTCGGGAATTTCTTCACAAATTTCATAGTTTCGCCCGATAGTTTTCTCGGCGAAAGTTTCACACGTTTCGCCCGAAAGTCAATCAATTTGAATTTAGATCAATTCGTCGCATTCTTCACAGTTTCGCTCGATAGATTTCTCGGCGAAAGTCTCACACGTTTCGCCCGAAACTCAATCGAATTGAGTTTAGATCAATTCTTCACATTCTTCACAGTTTCGCTCGAAAGATTTCTCGGCGAAAGTCCAATTGTTTCGCCCGAAAGTCGATTGATTCACCAATTTCATTATCTTGATCGATTCTTTTCTCAGCAAAACTCAATCTCTTTCGCCCGAAACGCTACAGTGCCTAATTTCACAGATTCGATCGAAACTCACATTTTCAGCAAATTCCATTGAATTTCATCTTGCACACTTTCGCCCGAATCTTGAAATCTTGAAATCTAAACTTAATTTCACACTTTCATAATTTCACACTTTCGCCCGAATCTTGAAATCTAAACTCAATTTTGATTGCTCGATTCTCAACACATTTGGACCAATCGTTGAGCTTAATTTTCATATCATACTTAGATCGACCACGTTCCTAATCACTCAACACGATTCGTTCCAGCACTACACTAAATTCATCAAACTCTTATATTTCGACAGAATTCACCAAGTGAATTTACATACTTACTCAACATTAGAAATTACTCAAACTTGACTCTTTCTTTCAAAACTAAAGCGTTTCATTTCGCAGATATATCCCGTGTTAACGATCATTACCAAACACAAACATGGACGGTCTTGCTATTGGATCCGACAACCGTGCACCACTACTGAGATGGGGAGAGTACGGCATATGGAAGCAACGATTTATCAATTTCATAGAAATCAAAGATGTAGACCTCGCAAACGACATGCTCTCCTCCATATTTGAAGGACCTGCTCAAGTCTGGACCATCATCCCTGCTCAACCCGATGCTGTTCCTCCTATTCCAGAGAGGAGAACTCCTAAGGATCCTAGTCGATACACCGATGCTGAGAAGGCACGTGCCAGAGCGGACAAGCTTGCCCGACACTATGTACTTCAGGCTCTACCAAACGATGTTTACAAGCAAGTCGACGCAATGGTCACTGCAAAGGAAATTTGGGATGAAGTTTGCAAGATGATGGTTGGAACTGAAGTTAGCAACTTATCTAAGAAATCCAGCATTCTTACTGCCTACGACTCCTTCAAAGCTAAGGAGGGGGAAGAACTTCGAGATGTTTACCTTCGCTTCTTGACCATCATCAACGAGATGAGAAAGATCAACATCCAGCGATCCAATCTCGAACACAACATCAAGTTCCTTTCCACACTTCAACCTGAGTGGGGACGGATTGCAGTTCTGGTTAAGCAACAGAACAAAGATCTGGACGCTATGGATATTCACTCCCTGCACGATAATCTCTCACAGTACTCGCAGTATGCCAAAGAAATCAAGAACGAAGGAAAACCAAACATCGACATGGAACCAATTGCATTGGTAACCTCTAAGTCAAACAACAGGAGCTTGAGGACTTCTAAAGGAAAGCAAGTCGTACAATCTGACTCATCTGACAACGCCGAATCTGATCAAGAATCTGAGGACGAACTCGAATCCATCAGAAAGAAACTAGCAATGATCTCAGATACGGTCAATAAAATGAGCGCCAAGAAATCATCTTCTGCTTTCAACAAACAACGAACATCCGGGGGGAAACAGAAGTACGTTGCCCCTGAAGACGCTGAAACTAAGAAACCTGAAGCAGTGAAGAAATGCTTCAACTGTGGCAAGCCGGGTCACTTTGCCTCTGAATGCTACAGACCCAAGAAGAAAAACACTGAATATTACAAGAAAAAATTTCAGCTCTCACAGCGCAAGGAAGCGGGAATAGTCTTGGTTGCTGAGGAAGAGGAATGGCTAGAGGACACATCTGATGAGGAGGAAGAAGAAATGGCCTTCATGGTGAAAAGCATTGAAGATGACTCCGACGAGGATGAGCCAGACCTCGGATCAGACAGGACGGATGTCTCTTCATCCGACCAGGAGGTATACACTCCTTCCCTAAACGATTTCATTAATCTTGAACGTAGGATAGCGGAACTCTCCATGCATCGTAAAAATTACTCAGAACTCCAAAGCAATTTCGACAAAAATTATGCCTTGATAAACAAACAACAGGAAGAGATAGCTATTCTTAATGAATCCTTGACCTTGTCTGAAACTAAAGTAAAGACTTTAGAAGATCTTATAGAGAGCAAGGAGAAACAAATTAGCGATATGTGTAAAAGCTTGAAAGACAGCGATGAGGAACGTGTAAACGTATTGTCTCAATACGAATTAATCACAAACGAACGTGTTCGTCTATACAAGAAAGTCAAAGAGCTAGAGGACATTAACACCAAGAGAGGTCAATCTGAACGAACCGTCTTTCTTAGTCAACCTAAAGATGTAGAATTTTATGATCCCCGCGAAGGTTTAGGGTTTGAACCCACCACCAACCCTGAAGCAGAGAAAGTACGATCTTTGTACAACATCAAACGTTTTGGGTTAAGCATTGAACAATTGAGGCCCTTCGTATGCTCAAGAGAGGTGACTGAAACTGACGAACAAAAACGGAAGAACAAAGAATGGGCTCAAATCATGTGTGACTACAACGAACTCAACGATAGTTACAAAACTAGAGAGACTACACTCTCTGATGATTACATGTCACCATTTGGACCCGAAGGCACTGACGAACAGGCTAAACCTATTTTTTCATTTATCTATATTCCAGAAATTATACGCAAAATAGGTTCCTTGACAGCCTCCCTAGAGTCGGAAAGGAAAGCTCACGAAGAAGAGAAAACTATTTTGCTGAGCAAAATATATACTCTTGAAAACTTTCCTGATGCTTACAAACCTTCCACCTCACGTCCTGTTCCAGAATCCTCTACGTGTAAATGCAAGCAAACTACAAAGAAAATATCTTTATCTCACACTAACTTTGTATCGCATGTGCTCACAGACAAAGGCGTGAGATCTAAGGAAGCGAAGAAGGTTCTACCTGGCCCAGCTAAGAAGACAACAGTCCCTAATAAGAAGAAGAGACCAGCCTCCAACCTTTCTTCTCATGTTCCAAAAACATTTGCATTTCCAACAGTGACTTCTTGTAATGTCGCAGAACGTGTTTCGTTATTCTATTCCCTTAAATCAAAATTCTGTCATGTCTACAATGATGTACTTTCTCATCCTCGTGACAGTCATTTCCGCAATAGCACTTCCCCATCTTATATCGCTCATTCTAAGGACACATCTCTCACGCCGTCCAACCATACTATTAAATCCAAAGTAATGAAGCACAACATCTTCAAGACCAAGCCAAGCAAGAAATTAAGTCCAAAACAAATTTGGATTCCGAAATCTCAACTGCATCCTATAGGAAATCAACACGCTTGGATTCTCAAACCAGCCACACAACAATCTAGCAAAGAATTAAATCTAGCAACGAACAAGAAATCTACTAAACCTGCTACCAAAAGGGGACCCATCTATAAATGGGTGCCAAAACTTACTTGATTCTTTTTGCAGGTCCGTCATGTGTGGTACTTAGATTCAGGTTGCTCCTCACACATGACTGGAAACAAAGAGCTGTTGAGCAACTTCTCTGAAGGATTCCTCGGGAAGGTCTACTTCGGAAACGGTCAATCTGCATCCATGCTAGGAACGGGTAATCTTATCCATGACAGGCTAACCATCAATGGAGTATCCTACGTCGAAGGACTGAGCTACAATCTATTCAGCATAGGTCGTTTCTGCGACAAAGGCTTCAAGGTGAACTTCGAGACCAACAAATGTAGTGTCACAGATATCAATGGAAGAGAGCTACTCACTGGACACAGGAAGACGAATCTTTACTCCATTGACCTCAAGACTGTCCGACCGACATGCCTTATTTCTCGAGCTTCTCTACATCAGAACGATCTCTGGCATCAGCGACTCTCTCACCTCAATTTCAAGGACCTGAACAAACTGCGATCAGAAAACTTGGTAAAAGGGCTTCCCTCGTTCAGATATCACAAAGAACATCTTTGCTCAGCGTGTGAAATGGGAAAGATAAGAAAAACCTCCCACCGGACCAAACACATAGCCTCAACTTCCAAACCTCTCGAACTCATTCATATGGATTTGTGTGGACCCATGCGCACTCAGACCATTAATGGGCGAAGGTATGTGTTAGTCATTGTGGATGATTTCTCACGCTACACATGGACTAAATTTCTAAGAACCAAGGATGAAACTCCAGGCCTAATCATTGAGTTTATCAAAACCGCTCAAAACCTCTACCAACTAAGTGTACAAATCATCAGAACTGATAATGGGACAGAATTCAAGAACAGAAAACTCAGTGACTTTTATGCATCACTTGGAATCACCCAACAGTTCGCAGCAGCTAAAACACCTCAACAAAATGGGGTAGTAGAGCGCAAGAACAGAACCTTAGTTGAAGCAACTCGTACACTCCTCATTCACTCTGGATTACCTCACTTCTTGTGGGCCGAAGCAATGAATACGACCTGTTACACTCAAAATCGTGGCTCACTTCACAAGAGGTTCAATAGGACACCCTATGAGTTGATAAATCGTAGAGTGCCAGACGTCTCATTCCTGAAAGTCTTTGGGTGCAAGTGCTATGTGGTAAATGATCGTGAAGATAGAGGCAAACTTGACCCAAAAGCATTCGAAGGCATACTGGTGGGATATTCAACAACATCAAAAGCCTATCGCATATATCTCAAAGAGAAAAGATCTATTATGGAGAGCGTTAATGTAACGTTTGATGAAGTAGACCGAGTTGTTTCTGCACAAATCAGTCCAGAACCAGGACTTCTACGAGAATTGACGAAGGATCAACCTAGCACTTCCACTGTGGGCGAAACCTCAAAAACAAATATGATGAGTGACATGGAACTCGATCTCTTATTTAAAGATATCCTCCCAAAGCCGCTACCACACATTGCTCCAACAACTTCTGCTGCACCAGAAAATATTGATCATGCGGAGTCTGACAATGACAATACACCTCCTACAATGGAAAATCTTCATCTTGATGACGATAGTGAATCCCAAATAGATACAGAGATCATATCCAGCTCAGGCGCTGAAACTCCACAGCCTTATGATACTACAATAGAAATTTCTTCAGAAGAGTCAGTAATTCCACAATCTGGAGAAGAAATAGAACATCAGGCTGATCAAGGTGGAGAAACAGTATACGATACAAACACAGCTGGATCATCACAGCCTAGTACCAGAAAGTGGACTCGAGCCCACCCAAACTCACAAATAATTGGAGATCTCTCCACTGGAGTAACCACACGGGCATCAACGATGAACGAAAGCCTTTACTCCTGCTTTCTAAGCCAAAAGGAACCCAGTAAAGTAGCTGAAGCACTCGCCGATCCGGACTGGATAATTGCCATGCAGGAGGAAATCAATCAGTTTGAGAGGTTGAAAGTTTGGAACCTAGTACCTAGACCAGCTGGGAAAACCATTATAGGGACTAAATGGGTGTTTAAAAACAAAAAGGACGAGCAAGGAATTGTTATCCGGAATAAAGCAAGGCTGGTGGCAAAAGGCTACAATCAACAAGAAGGAATTGATTATGATGAGACATATGCCCCAGTCGCAAGAATAGAAGCCATCAGGATATTCTTAGCTTTCGCTGCACACAAGAACTTCACAGTCTACCAGATGGACGTCAAAACTGCATTCCTCAACGGAATACTAAAAGAAGAAGTTTTTGTTTCCCAGCCTGAAGGTTTTGTGAATGAACAACTCCCAGATCATGTCTACAGACTCGATAAAGCTCTATATGGACTTAAACAAGCTCCCAGAGCCTGGTACGAAGTCCTCTCAGATTTTCTCATCTCATCAGGTTTCACAAAAGGGAAGATTGATACGACTCTTTTTATCAAAAAGGACGGCTCAGACATTATGCTAGTGCAGATCTACGTTGACGACATCATATTCGGGTCAACAGACTCACGAATGTGCAGGAACTTTGGGGATTTAATGAAGCAGAAATTTGAAATGAGCATGATGGGCGAACTAAGTTTCTTCTTAGGACTTCAGGTTAAACAGCTTCACAATGGAATCTTCATAAGTCAATCCAAGTACATTCACGACATACTCAAGAAGTACAACTTGGACAACTCTAATACTGCCATGACTCCCATGTCTACCTCATGTAAACTCGACGCAGATTCCACAGGAAAATCTGTTAACCAGACAACTTATCGAGGCATGATAGGCTCTTTGCTCTATCTTACATCAAGTAGACCGGATATCATGTTCTCCACATGTCTCTGTGCACGCTTTCAAGCTGATCCAAAGGAATCTCACATGCTCGCGGTCAAGCGAATTTTCAAATATCTCAAGGGAACTCCGAATCTAGGTCTATGGTATCCGATGGAATCAAGCTTTGAACTCGTAGGATACACAGATGCTGATTACGCAGGATGCAAGCTGGACAGGAAGAGCACTTCTGGAGCCGCTCAATTTCTTGGGGGTAAACTCGTAAGCTGGTCATCTCGAAAGCAAAATTGTGTCTCAACATCGACAGCAGAGGCAGAATATGTCGCTGCTGCGAGTTGCTGCTCACAAATCTTGTGGATGAGAACCCAGCTGCGAGATTTTGGCATAACGTTAAATCATATCCCAATTTTTAGTGATTCTAAAAGTGCTATAGCTATAACTAGTAATCCAGTACATCATTCACGCACAAAACATATAGACATTAGATATCACTTTATTAAGGAACATGTGGAACAAGGTACAATCGAAATGCATTTTGTCCACACCGATCTTCAACTTGCTGACTTATTTACTAAGGCATTGGATGAAAAGCGCTTCCAATTCTTGGTATCTAGGTTAGGCATGTTGAACCATAAGACATGATCGATTGTCCTTACATGAACCTGATATTGTGTAAATAGATAGTTTATGCATGAATCTAGGGGGAGTCTTTCAATTTTATGCACTAATTTAGGGGGAGTCATTATTAAATGGTTTGCACAAATACTTCACACAAGGAGTTTATGATATCTCATCAAATTTAAATTATATAGTATGGTGAAACTCCTTAAGCTTCTATCAAAAATTAAAATTATTCAAATATTTCACATATCACAATTCTTTCTCGGCGAAACTGCATATCGATCGAAACCCTTTCAAATTGATTTGCCAACTGTACTAAGCAAGTTTCGGTCGAAACTGAATTTTAACTTTTATTTCATTAGTTTCTTGCCGAAACTGAGCATCGCTCGAAACTTCCTTTGCAGCTTTTAAATCGCCCGAACTTAAGAATCGGGGAAATATTTTATTTATTAAAATATTTCTTTGCTTTAAATTTTTATCTTTGAGGTTCAAATTCCCAAAACTTCAAATATTGAGGGGGAGTAGTTGGTTTCACAAACTATTTTTTTTAATGATTCATACACCCTTCAATAAGCGAAAATCGCTATTACAACTCAAATACGCAAACCATCTTCAAAATACCAAATCACTCAATGAAAATCACTTGAAATACGTAACAAGATCTCAAAAGCCAGTACTGGCTGTTAAAACCCAAAACAGGATCGCCATAAAAACGATGAACAAGCACATAAGAAGTACAATCTCCAGTACTAGCTTATCCAGATTGCGATTGAAGCGACGCACTAACTCTTCGTGCTCCCTGTTCTTCTCTTGGTCTCGCTGCTGATTCCAGTTCATCTTTAGGAGCTCGATTAGTTCGATTGAATGATTTATGATCTCACCATGTTTCTTCAATCGAGTCTATTTATAGGCGTAAATCGACCAACGAAATCATAATAGTCCCGACAAACATGATAAATGATATCGACGGATCTTTGACTTGATAGCTCAGCGCCGCGAGTGAAAGCGATACTTTCGTAGTTGCTTATTGGATTTTGCGTCACATAAATCGACTTTGAAAAAAAAAAAAAAAAAAAACTAAGTTGATTTGACATTTAATTTGGGAAAAATTTTGAACTCTGTGTTACCTATTAATTGAAAATCTCGCATATGTCAGTGTTAGGGTGATTTTACTCAGATTTTCTTTCATTGATTTTTGATCATTCCCAAAATCGCCAGTTTTCAACTTAATCTCTCGGCGATTCTTCAAATCGCCCGATTCCTCAGTTCGCCCAATTTCTCAATCGATTCAATTCATCTGATCTATCAAAATACTAGAATCGGCCGAATTGTCAAAATCGCCCGATTCATCAAAACTGACTTTCGCTCGAAACGTGTTTCAATTGAAATTGAAATTTGATTAGATTCTCTTATAATTTTGATCGGCGAAACTGACTTTCGCCCGAAACACATTACGATTGAAATTGATTTTTAAATCATCTGCAATTTCTCTCGGCGAAACTGACTTTCGCCCGAAACACATTACGATTGAAATTGATTTTTAAATCATTTGAAATTACTCTCGGCGAAACTGACTTTCGCCCGAAACTCAATTCAATCGATCGAAAATCAAAATTAACTCTTTGAAAAGTTTCACGGCGAAACTGAGACTTCGCTTATTTAATTAAAGTTTCGCCCGAAACACTGTTCTTCTTCATCGATTTTCAAATTCACTCTGAACATCTCTCTTCAATCGCATACGATTTCATCACCGTCTCACTTTGTTTTTCCGTAGTTTGCAACTCCAAATCATTCATTGGTAAGGAAAAACGCAGCCTTTAACTGATTTTTCTCTCATTCGTGCAGATTACGCAGATTAGGGTTGCGTGAGTTCGAGAGAATCACTGTTAAAACGTGTTTTCCTCTCGCTAGATTCGCTCGACACTAAACTCTAGTTTCCATTTCACATGACAATCGATCGATTGTCACTGAAATTTTACTTTTTCTATGATTTCGAATTGACGCTTTCTAGGGTTTTACTGCTTTCGATCGAAACCAAGCATTTCAATTTTCAACATAATTTTAATTGTTTTGACTTTACCCTTTCGGTCGAAACTGACGACTAAATCAATTTTAATCGATCGACACTTTCACAGTTTTACTCAATTCCACAGTTTTTCGATCGAAACTGAAGGCTCAATTGAATCGCGACTCAATTCGCGATTTACACTGTTCCACATTGGACTTTCGATCGAAACTGAATTATTTTACCCATTCGCCGAACTTATTTAATTTACATATGACTTTCGATCGAAACTCAATTCATGATTTAAATTGTCCCACATTGAACTTTCGCCGAACATGTTTCAATTAAACATGACTTTCGATCGAAACTCAATTCCTGATTTAAATTGTCCCACATTGGACTTTCGATCGAAACTGAATTGCATTCCTCCTTCGCCGAACATGTTTCAATTAAACATGACTTTCGATCGAAACCACTGATCAAATTGAATTTATGACTTACATAGCACGATACACATTCATGCCGAAACTCAAAATCAATTGAAATTGGACTTCGCCGCTAACTTAATCCAATTTCAATTGTTGCCGAATTTTTGCCAAATTTGTCTAAGTCCTAACATGCTTATCAACGAATTGCACAACTTTTGTATGCTTTCTAAGTCAAATGGTTGATTTCCACTAATCCACTGCTTTTATCTTGCAGATCAACAACAATGGTGAGACAAATTGACGAGATTTTCGCCTCTAAGGACTGGGCACAGAGGATACCCAATAACCATCAACTGGACTTCAATAATACCTCGTGCCCAGATCCTATCATTATCAAAATCCTCGCAAACCACCCTCTACAAACCGCCCTAAACATCACCGAGGTAGTCCCTGAAGTGTACGTCCAACAATTTTGGTCTACCCTTCAGAAACCAACAAATAACCCCAAAATAACCACCCTCTCCGCAATAATCGACAACACCATAGTCGTATTTACTCCAACCATTCTCCGTTCCATTCTCAACCTCCCACACTCACTCATATATGATTCTCCTCCATCTAATGACGTCCTAATCAGGGATTTCCTTTTTATGGGCCACAAACCTAACGCCCAAAATTCCATTCACCTCCCTGACTTCACAGCCAAAGACATCCCTGGACCATGGAGGACTCTGTTCCTGATCGTAAACAAATGCCTCTCGCCAAAACACTCCGGGTCCGACAAATGCAACCGAAACATAATGCTGATTTTCCACGGGATTGTCTTCAACAAAAATTATGACGTCGCCCAACTCATCTGGTCGGATATCCTCGATCAACTTCGAAGGCGAGGTCTCGGATCTACGAAGCCAGTGCTCCCCTACTTACGGTGGCTACCTGTCATCGTCCAACATTTCGTGGATCTTCATCCCGAAATCGAACGACGACCAAGAGAAGAGGGCTACCAATCTCCGAAGCTCAACAAAATCCAATCCTCGAAGAACAAATTCGATCAGGAGGCCATGATCATCCCAGATCACTTACTTTGCCGCCTTGATCCAAATGAGCCGGAGCTGCGCAAATATATGCGAGCCAACAACCTCAACGACGTCCCCGTGGCTCAACACAACCCAGTTGAGCCTAACCCAGGGACAAGCCAACCCCCACAGCCAAATGTAGGTCTAGGACACTCCTCATCCCCAAAGCCAAAACAAAAGCGCAAATCCAAAGGGGATGACCGAGGAGGAAAACAGGAACGGCGTACAAAGCAAAAACACGACCGTACTCCTCCGCCAACTAATCCACTAACAAGCCGGGCCGAACCCATAAGTACAGGGGTTGACTTTGTCTTCCCCCGAGTAGAAGTCGCGACATCGGGTCCAATCGCGCAAACTACCCTTCCCAGCCACTCAATCATCTCCCAACAGATGATTGTTTCACATACTCACGAGGTGCCACGTCATTCATCACCACCTCGCTCGGAGGTGGTTGATGTAACAAGCAGTACTCCGCCTCAGACTGCACCTTCTTTGATCACTACGAGTCTAGTGCCCTCACCATCCATAATTTTTCCACTTTCTAGGACACTACCTTTAGACTCTGCACCTCTAGATCTTCGTGATCTAGACCGAACGCTCTACGATGTCTCCGTACTAGAGTCTAGTACGGAACAGAGCGGAAGTCCCAACGTAGTCACCATCACTGCAGCTACGACCTTGGGCCATCAAACTGAGTCAGTCTCAGCTTTGATGTCAACGATGAGCCTTCGTGGCCTCGGTGCTTCTAGTCCTGTGCAAACGGGCGGCACATCAGTACCCTCTACTGATGTTGTGACGACGGAACGTCTTAGTGACTCCGTCCGGTTATTTTCCCCGTTCGTGACGGAGGCCAGGCTGGATGATCGCCTCGCAGAGTTTGCAGAAGGACTCGAGAACACAATCATGGCCAAAGTCTACAGTACCATTGAGTCCTCCACTCGAGACAAAGGCAAAGCCCCCGTCACCGAAGACGCCACCACACGAGCCGAGCCATCCCCTGCCTCTGAGGAAGGGCCGTGGAACGTACCAATCCCAGAATTGATTGACGTTCTACTGGCCAGACTTCGCAGTGCCCCAACGCTTACTTCGTACGAAGCGGAGGTCCTCAGACGCTTGGAACTTCCATTCAACCCTCCTAATCCCGGCGAGGCCCAGTCATCAAGACATTCACGTGACGACCCTGACGATGGGGGTCGTCCCGAGGGGGAGAAGGGACAGGGCCTCCGTCGCAGCCACAACCTAGAACCACCCGAACACCTACCAGAACAAAACCACCTACACCCACCCAAACCAGAAAATCCACCCGAACTACTACCAATACAACCCAAACGACCCAAACATCAACCGTGAGTCCATCACAGCCTAGCCTTACAAACCCAAGAACTTCCTCTGACCCTCCTTCTTCTGACCCTCCATCCTCACATTTTCTATCTCTCGAAACACTTTACAACCCACACTCAGCGGTAGAGAAGTACATCTTCAACGACGACTGGTTAACAAAGCCGATGCATCCAGACTTGGCCAAGGGCTTACTGGACAACGCCAGATATTTCTTAATGAAGGCGAATGTTGACCTAGCACTAATCGACGATGATGAGCTCGAGGAAGGTGAAGACTACGAAGCAGACATTCCAGAACTTCCAGAGCTTCTCAAACACGCCGTCGTTGATAAGGAGTACTCCACCTCGAAGTCGAAGAAAGGAAAAGAACAGACGCCGCCGTGGGAAAATGTCAAAGTAATAGCTCCATATCAAGAAGAGATACGGAGAAGAATTTGGAGGAAGAAGGATAGGATCAAGGACCTAGACGAGCTGAGTCTAAGAGGCCTAACTCATCTCCCGAGACCAACTGCTGTACGATACTTGCTCTCTCTTCGTAGAGGGCTTGTGTGGAGAGCAAAAGATACAGATGTGAACGTTCTTAGAAGAGAAGAGAAAGAAAAGGCCAGAATCAACAAAATCTTGGGAGTCCGGCGAGGTCGTGTCGACTACTACGAATATCCTATCTATAAGGTGCAGCGAGAAGATGGAACGGTCGAGGAACTGACCGAAGGCGATCTCTCCTACATCAGAGGTGAAGATGTTGATCGGATACTCGTAAGCTTCAGATTTCTTGGAACACTCCAAAATCCAGACTTGAAAGTGGGCTACGTTGCTCTAAAGCGATTCATGATGCGCCAAATCAAGTTCAACTCTACTCACGATCTTCAAATGGCGGTGGAAGGCAACATGAAAAGAGTGAATCTCACGAAGCCATCCTTCGAAGTCCCCGACTCAAGTCTCGGAGAAGGCCATATTATCAATGATGACAACGATCCATCTGTTGTCTACATCAATTACAAGGGAGAAAAGAGGCTGATGAAAACATCCGAGATTGCTAAATTCAGCGATGGGACGCTGCTGATTATTCGAGTGAAACTCGAATGGATTTTGGAGAAGCTAAGGAACGAAGAAGCAGAAGTCCAGGAAAAGTACGAGAAGCTGATCGACATCATCTCCGATCGATTATCCTTACGAAGAACGATGCGATCATACGAGTTCAGACTTGGACTCAGGAAATCGATTGATGCTGTAGAGAAACCCAAGAAGAAAAAGACACAAAGGACGCCAAAGAGAAAAGGATGCTAAGGGGGAGATTGTTAGGAATATTTTGTAGCATCCTTTGATTTATGTAATCTTGGGTTAATATGTATTATTTAGTGGGTTGTTAGTAGTTTGGGGTGACTTATGATATTATGTCATAGTTTTGTATTGGGCTTTAATATACCAAACTATTGTGGTATATAAAGCCCCATTTACCCTAATTAGGGTTTTATCAAAAGTATTGAAAGGTAAGCCACCTTGTACGTTAAATTAAGAAAACACACACTAACACACACACTCAAGGTGTTCTTCACGTTTTATACATTCAAATCAATCTTTTGATCCTTGTTTGGTAATAAAAGGGCCAACAAAAATAGATGAACTTACAAAGAGCCTCCATTCTAGAGAGACTAGTCAACCTCAAGTAGGACAACAGAGCGAAAAGATTAAGGAATTAGAAGATAGGCTAGCAAATAACTACAATTGCTTGGTTAGAAATCTCAACGAGAAAGCCATTTTAAATTGTAGGATAACCGAAGCTACCTCTAAGATCACTAACTTAGAAGCTCAATTAGAAATATCGAATGCTAAGATTAGTGAGCTTAGTAAGGATTTCGATGCCTGTCAAGCTGCTAAATTAACCGTGGAAAATAATTATGCTCTCCTAGGTGAGGAACGCAAGAAACTATATGCCAAAGTAAAGAAATTAGACGATATAGTTACGCGTAGGGGACAATCCGAACAGACGATATTTTTGAACAAGCCCAAGGATATAGAGTTCTATAATCCTATAGAAGGCATAGGTTTCACTAACCCGTGTGTTTTACAAAAGAAAGAAATATACGATGTTAAACACATGGCCTTAGGAATAACCTCTCTTAGAAATTTTACTGAATCGTCTTATGAAAATACTTTCGATTCATCCATTAGACAAGGTCCACATGGTCCAGAAATCCCCTTTGACTACAAAGAACTAAATGAAAGGGACAAAAACAGGAAAGAAACTCTAACACCTGTCTGCAATTTAGTTCAAATTCTACCTCGTGACTCTCAAACACACCACGAGGAAGTTAAAACCTTTAATTATAAAAATTCTCTCTACAAACCCCCTATCATAAAACAGATAGAGGAGTCACAGGCAAAGTTAGAAAAAGAACGAGAGAATTTCGAAGCTGAAAAGAAAAAATTCTTTAAGGAGATGGAAAATCTCAAGACTTCCTCGTCCTCCCAAACTACCTCTCACGCTATTACAAAAAGCGTGAAAAATGAAAAAACGCCTTTGAAAGAAAAATTGTAAAAATAATTCTGTTAAAAGTGCTATGACTAATTTTACTTTACCTACGTCTACAGGGAGCGTAGCATCAGCACTAAAAACAAAGGCGAGAGTGTCTAGCACTAAGATAAAGAAGGAGCCATTAGATTTAAATGTTTCTGAACATGCTACTCCTTCTGTTACAATAAAAGACACTCGTAGAATAAAAGAGCTATTTCCACTTTTAAGATAGTTGCTTCTACTTATTCACTTCAGCCGATTACCTTTAGAAGCACCAACTTCGAAATAGGCTCTATATAAAAAATTAATCATTCTGAAACAAATGCCACTAGGAAGACTCGTAGGAAACAAGATCCAGCCATAAAGAAAGCTTATGGCGCCGTACATGACTGTACTCACCTAAGGTATCCCGTAGAAATTAAATCCCCCAAGCACCTTAGGAGACTATCACAAGAAAAGATCTTTTCCTCAGTCAAACCCTCCAAAGCATTTGTACGTGCTGAAATTAACATTCCCTGCAAGGTTCAACCCAAATGGGTTCCTAAATCTCCGCCTAGGACGATAAAAGCCAAAAGGGCCAAGTCTCCTATAGATGCAAAACCCAAACCCACTTTTTCAAAGTGCAATGGGTTATTAAGACTCTTCCAAAAATAGATTTAGGAGTCATATCTGAACCCAAAACTAAATCTGCTAATCCGAGAGGACTCATGCTTAAGTGGGTACCTAAAGCTCTCTAAATTGTTTTTGCAGATCCATCATGTGTGGTACCTCGACTCTGGTTGCTCCACACACATGACCGGTAATCAAGAGCAGCTGAGCAACTACAAAGACCGACCAAACGGCAAAGTCAGATTTGGGAACAACAATTCAGCCCCGATTCTAGGACTTGGGGACATCATTCTGAAGAATCTGACCATCAAAGATGTCTCATACGTCGAAGGCCTCCTCCATAACTTGTTCAGCGTAGGCCAATTCTGTGACAAAGGCTTCCAGGTGGTCTTCCATGCTGACCGGTGCAGAATTTTGGATAGTCAGGACACAGAACTCTTTCAAGGACTTCGGAGATCCAATCTTTACACGATCAACCTGACGTCTGTGCGGCCC
Organism: Craterostigma plantagineum; assembly: GCA_027422505.1. Classification (NCBI taxonomy): domain Eukaryota; kingdom Viridiplantae; phylum Streptophyta; class Magnoliopsida; order Lamiales; family Linderniaceae; genus Craterostigma; species Craterostigma plantagineum. The sequence continues at coordinate 12,785,703 of JAPQWV010000001.1, forward strand.
TCGACAGCTGTGTGCCTCATTTCTCAGATTGATTTACAGAGGAACAGCTTATGGCATCAACGACTGTCTCATAATATGAAAGCTCTCCAACGCCTTTCTACGAAAAAGTTGGTTCACGGTCTTCCAACTATACTACTACAAAAGTAGCATCAATGTTCGACATGGCAATTAGGAAAAATGAAGCGAGCGTCTCATCACATCAAGCAAATTGCGTCTACTTCTCGACCATTGGAACTAATTCACATGGATCTCTGTGGTCCGATGCAGACTCGGAGCATCAATGGAAGAAAGTACGTCCTAGTGATTGTAGATGACTATTCTCACTACACGTGGACTAAGTTCCTCCGAACGAAAGATGAGACTGGTGACTTGATTATCAATTTTGTGAACACAACTCAAAATCTGCTGCAACAGACTATTCAAGTTGTTCGAACAGACAACGGCACTGAGTTCAAGAACAATTACCTCAGTGAGTTTTATCAGAAACTTGGAATAAGTCAACAATTTTCAGCCGCCAAAACACCTCAACAAAATGGGGTCATTGAAAGGAAAAATCGAACACTAGTGGAAGCCGCTCGTACAATGCTGATCCAATCGGGACTTCCACACTTTCTATGGGCTGAAGCAGTCAATACCGCTTGTTTTACTCAAAACAGGACGGTGGTTCACAAACGGTTCAACAAGACTCCGTACGAGATTGTGAATAATAGAGTGCCCAACATCTCTTTCCTTAAAATCTTCGGGTGCAAGTGCTTTGTGGCGAACGCCGAGAGCAACGTGCAAAGTTCGACCCTAAAGTATTCGAAGCTACATTTGTCGGGTATTCTTCAACATCAAAAGCGCACCGAGTATACATCAAGTCCAACCGAACTATTAAGGAAAGCTATAATGTCACTTTCCACGAAGTGGCAGAGATGGCTTCTGGTCAACTCAGTCCAGGACCCGTGCCTAACCAGTTGGTTCCTGCTCAACTCAGTTCAGGACCCGTTCTCAACCCGTTGGCTTCTGAAGACAACAATTCAGAACCCGTAATCACTGGTGTGTTGGCACATAACCAACAGAAGATGGCAACAACTTCAGGATCAGTGTCAGATGAAGCAACGAGACTTGCAATAGACGACTTGGATTCTCTCTTCGAACCGGTATATCGGTCATGCACGACTACACCAACAATGGATTCTCTACCGAACGAGACCGACGTACCAAGTTCATCTCACACCTCTACCCCACCCGATTCAGATTTGCCACAGAACACCGAAGAACCTACAGTGGTCATCGAGGAAGTATCATCCGAGACGATCAATCCAAGTGCAGTATTGGAACTCCCTCAGACAAATGATCAATCAGAGACTATAGGCAATCTAGATCCACAGATGGCTGACGCATCGACTTCAGCCTTGCCTCATGAGCGCAAGTGGACGAGAGGCCACTCGGCTGATCAGATAATTGGCGATCCTGCGGTTGGTGTGAGGACACGTCGTCAACACAGTCATTTCAGTTGCTTCCTGAGCCAAAACGAGCCTACCAAAGTAGCAGACGCACTTCAAGACCAGGATTGGATAATTGCAATGCAAGAGGAAATCAATCAATTCGAACGTCTTCAAGTGTGGACCTTGGTACCCCGTCCACATGGGAAAACAGTGGTCGGAACTAAATGGATTTTCAAGAATAAGAAAAATGAAGATGGTGAAGTGATCCGGAACAAAGCAAGGCTAGTTGCTAAGGGATACAATCAACAGGAAGGCATCGACTATGATGAGACTTATGCTCCTGTTACCCGTATCGAAGCTATCCGCCTCCTGCTGGCTTATGCGGCTCACAAAGACTTCAAAGTCTATCAGATGGATGTTAAAACCGCCTTTCTCAACGGCGTGTTAAAAGAAGAAGTCTACGTCGCTCAGCCAGAAGGTTTCGTTGATCAACAACCTCCCGATCATGTCTATCGCTTGGACAAAGCTCTCTATGGACTAAAACAAGCCCCACGTGCTTGGTACGATGTCCTGAGTGATTTCCTCGTGAAGTCTGGATTCATACGAGGAACGATAGACACAACTCTCTTCATTAAATGGCATGACAAAGATCTGATGGTCGTCCAAGTATACGTCGACGACATCATCTTCGAATCAACAAATCCTCGGCTCTGCAAGAAGTTTGGAGATCTCATGAAGAGCAAATTCGAGATGAGTCACATGGTTAGGCCTTCAAATCAGGCAGCTCAATGATGGAATTTTCATCAAAAAGACAAAATACATCAAGGATATTCTGAAGAAGTTTCATCAAGACCAGAGCAAGCCTCTCGGTACTCCTATGTCACCAAGCTGCAAGTTGGATGCCGATCCCTCTGGTAAATCGGTCGACATCACACTGTGTCGCAGTATTATTGGATCTCTTTTCTACCTCACTTCGAGTCGGCCGGATATCATGTTTGCCACCTGCTTGTGTGCCCGTTTTCAAGCCGATCCTAAAGAATCCCATATGCTCGCGGTCAAAAGAATTTTACGCTACCTTAAGGGCACCTCTACCCTTGGCCTATGGTACCCAAAGCGTACGAATTTTAAACTTATCGGCTACACTGACGCTGACTATGCAGGTTGCCGAATGGAAAGGAAAATCACGTCCGGTGGCGCTCAATTTCTAGGCGAAAAGCTGCTTCCCTGGTCATCCAAAAAGCAGAACTGTGTGTCCACTTCGAAGGCCGAAGCAGAATATGTAGTTGCCGCTAGCTGTTGCTCACAGATGCTGCGGATGCGGACACAGCTTCACGACTATGGGTACAATCTAAATAATATTCCTATATATAGTGATAGTCAGAGTGCAATCGCCATTACTTGCAATCCTGTTCATCATTCACGCACAAAACACATAGACATTAGATATCATTTTATCAAAGATCACATAGAAAAAGGCACGATAGAGATGTACTTTGTCAACACGGAGTTTCAACTTGCCGACATTTTCACCAAGGCCTTGGATGAGAAACGATTTCAAATCCTTGTCGGAAAATTAGGCATGTTGAATCTTCCGTAATATGTGCATTACCTGATCTTCTGTGCTATCACATGCTTTATTCTATGTGTTTTCTATGCTTATTTGTCCTTATCTTGCGTGATAAAAATAATATAAAAATAAAATATAATAATAATAGTAATAATAAAAGAAATATATATAATATATATTTCTATATAATATAAAGGGGTATGACGAAATCCTTTAGGATGCTTTGATCTAAAGTCACATAGAATTTTACCCCGACATGCGATCGATTTAATTGCTTAAAATTTGTCAGTCTAAGTCGCATTCTTGTGTCTAAAAGGTCATTTGATTGTTCCACTAGACACAAAGTCACTCTACATGCGTGAGGATTCAAGGCTTGTTCCTTTTTCCTTTCTTTGGATCTACATCTCGAGTGAGTCACACATAAATTACTTGTCTTACCTAGTGATTCTTGGTGTCATACTCATCTTGCGTTAGATCGTCAGGAAAATCATAAGGGAGTTTAGGATATTCCACATACGGCCTTATATAAATTCCCCCACGTTAGCCCTTAGTCATCCACTTTGAGCCTCCTCGGATGTCCTTTTCTTCATTTGAAACCCATTCCCAGCCTTCAACCAAAATCTATACTCTTCGAATGGTTGTTCAAACGAGAAAAGGAGGGGGAGATAACAAAAGAAAAAGTAAGATGATGACAAAAGAAGGCATTGCTCAACGCGCAAAAATCAGACCAAAGGAACCGGCCTTCCGACTACCTTGTAGAAAGTGGCATGGTTCCTGCTGTGAACTTCTCCAACGATAATCTCGTACGCTCGTCAGAACGGCTGGAAGAGGAGCACCACGAAGTGAACTTCTCCAACGATAATCCGGTCTTATATCGGGAAACGAGAAGAGGAGTGTAGCCTTGGGTACGAATTCCATAACCGAGAACTTCTCCAAATTGATAATCCCTGAAACCTTAATAGGGATTAAGAGAAGAGGAGCTCGGTATCGGCCCGAGAACCAACAAAAAGAGCTTCGCCTACGATAATCTCCTAGAGCCTCATGGAGAAGCGGAGCTTCAGCTTGAGCATAACATAAAAAGGGATAGTTCTTAAAAGAAAAAGAGGGAGAAAAGATTGAAAAGCATAAAGACGCCGAAAAAGAAGGAGACGGACGTAGAATTGGGAGACGATGAAGAGATAAGCTCACTTTCCTTTAAATTCCTTCCGTTCTAAGTCCTAGCCAAATTATAACCCTTACAACCCTTTGATTCCACATACACGGTCTCTCGCTTAGGTGAAATGATTAAAAATGCCTCGATCACAGGTAAATTGACTTAAAATTGCTTGTGTTGACTTGAGTGATAAAAAATATAAAAATCCCAAGATAGCTATAATTGAGAGCAAGAGCGAACCTAGTGAGAGTTGTCGAAATGGACCAGTCTATGAACTTAGGACTTTAGTTTGACGACATGACTTGACGGCATTTTCTTCTTTCAAAAGTCTCGTAAAATTTTAGGCGTGACGGTTGATCGAAGCAAAATAATCTGACCCCATACTATAGTAATAGTAACATAAAAAAGAAAAAAATAATAATAAATATATATACATATATATAATAATAAATAAATAATAAATAATAAAATTCGCACATTTTGACATGAAATGTTATGTTTCATATGCGTTGAATTGAATAAATGCGAATTTCTTAAGTGTATCGCACATTCTAAATGCAATTTTACATTACATTGGTACTGAATTGTTTAAATGCGATAAATTTTTCATTGCTTCTACCCTCACACAATATTTTAAAGTACATGTTTTCGGGGACCATGTATACATGCTTGGTAAATTTGTGTGCTCGTGACTTGAATTGATTTCATATGCTTGCATAATTAGTCAATTCTTGTGCATTATTTGAGGGGGAGCAAGTATAAGATGTAATACCCGAGTCCCGTGAGTAAGTTGGCCAATAAATTTGCATGCATATTATGTGTTTATATGATTTTATATTTAGTATTATTTAATTTCGTGACTATATGATATTTAACATTATTTGGAAATTAAGTATGGAGTTTTAGAAATTTTGAAAAGAGAATTTCGAAATGGTATAATTTTGGAAACTTAGGGTTTCTTTTTGGATAATCTTGAAATTTTAGGATGTTGATGAATGGGGAAATTTTAAAGAAGGAATTTGACATAGGGATTGGGGGAATTCGAAATTTTATATTGAAATTTAGAAAGGGTATGTGAACTAAAATCTCGAAATGAGTTTTACTCATTTCGATATTTGGGTTTCGAGATTTTTGTGTGAGGTGTCTCGAAATCCTTGAGTACTATGTAATCAATGATGAACCTTGAATATATTATATTGAGATCTATATCGAAATTCCTTTAGTAATGCCGAGATCCATTTTAGAACATGTCGAGTTCTCAACTCGAGATTTATTTAATTCATATCGAGATTTTGGTTAATGATAGAGTGGCAATAACATTGAACTAAAATTAACATTTGTTAAGGGATTAGGTAAATGTCAATATCTATTATAAGTTAATACACAAAAATCTTAGAGGATAAATACAATCAAATAAAGTTTAAATATTAGAAAGAAACATTACTTTATACTAAATTACAAACTTTGAAATATGTCTCGTTATGAATTATGCAAAACATGGAATGAATTCAAAAGAACAAATCTTTGAAAAAAAATATATAAGTTTGGAGAGAGGAAGGAGAACTCAAACGGTGTTATTAGCTTAGCTTGGAGGAGGTATAAATTTTTACTGAGTTTATGTTTTTAATTATGGTTAAGTATGTTATATGAAATAATGGGCACAAACGTTTTAGGAGATTAAGATCTATGATGGTTTGATTTTCTAAAGGTTTGAGTCTGTTTTCAAAGGTTTTTGTGTTCTTGATAATTAAGGTTTTGATCGGAAATTCTTAAGAGTTTAGAAGTAAATAGTGTTTGTGATTTTGAAAGATTAGGGTTTGTTTAGTTCGAAATTTATAAGTGTTTCTATAAGAATCTCGAAAGATTTTAGGTAATAGTCAGGAAAATGTCGAAGAGGATAATGAAGAAGGTTTCGAAATTTTGATGAATATCAAAAGAAGATCTTGAATAATGTCGAGTGTTTGTGTAATGTGCTTTCGAGATTGGTTGTGTGGGATTTCGAAATGTTATGTGTTGGTTCGATTTTGTCAAGTGAGGATATCAAATAGGATGTCGATATGTTGTGTGAGGAAGTTTCGATATATATATATATATATATATATATATATGAATTATGACATGAGATATCGAGATACATTTTTAAGAATGTGAAACAAGATCTCGACATTGTTGTGAAGTTGCTTCGAGTTTTATGAATATTAAATGAATATTTGAGAATTATGTCGAAGTACTTATGAGGTAGTGTCGTTACTTTTTTTAAAAATGTCGAGGGGGATATCAAAGAGGGTTTCGAAATTTTTATGAGAGTGTCGAGATCTTTGTGTGAGGTTGTTTTGGGTTTTATAAAATTTGAAAGAAAATCTCGAAGTGAATGTCGAAGCTTTTGTGGGATGTGTCTCGAAATTTTTAGGAAAACTCGGGTCTAGTTTGAAATTTTGTTTGCAAACCTTAAAAATCTCGACATGAGATATTGAGATAGGTTTTTAAAAATGTCGAAATGTGTAGATGAAGTAGCGTCGAGATTTTATAAATGTCGAATAGAAGAGAATCTCGAGATTTATATTAAGATTATTAACTTCATGTCGAGATTTATGTTGAGTTGTATTTCGAGATTTTATCTCATTCAAGTTTCGAAGCTTTAGAATATATTATGTCGAGTTTAAATTATTATGTAATTAAAGATTTTTATAAGTTTCAAAGTGGTACTTTTAATTTAATTCAAACTTGGAATTTTAAGGTTTCGAAATTATAAGTCGAAAATAGGGTTTTCAAATTTAATTAATTTCATGAAATTGTAACTAAAATAATGAATTATAATTTTATATGTTTTTATAATTAGGATTCGAAAGTTAGCAATTTAACCGTGCGATAAGCTAAGGATATAAGGTAAGTGGGAATTTCACCTACAACACAAATTGATTTATATGTGTATTGCTACGTGACTAATTGCATCGATGAATACGTGGTATGTGAATTATCTGTTATATGCGATTGTTTGGAATATTTATTGTCGCATTATTTATGCATCATGATCATGTGCACGCACGAATCATATGGAGTATTTTGAGGAATGAGCGTGCATTGTATTACTCGAGTGGAAAGCGAGTTATATGTAATGTAGATAGATGAGAATATAGCTACTTCTACAACGGCACCATGACGGGGGTAAACCGTCGAATACATTTACCTAAATTATTTAGGTAATGGGAAGGCACATAGTATGAACTATAGTGCCAGGAAAGTAACGTGATAGAGGGGCGACCTGGTGAATGATAAGATTGGAGATAAACCCTAATTTTATCCTAGCCAGTGTGGGCCGACTATCGTATTTTTATCCGTATAGGATTTGAGCTCATAATATGATGGTGCGGTTAGTAAGTAGCTATGGGCCCTGATGAAAATGAGAAAAGAATGAGTATGATGTGAGGATAGTATTAGAAAGCACTGGCGCGGATGCCTTTGCTATTTTGGCACGTGCATACATGCATATTTCTACTTACTGAGCTTTATAGCTCATCCCATGTTTTTATGGGTTGTAGACGTAGCGAATCTGGTACGTAAATGTTTAGATGACGAGGCTGGTCCTTCTGGAACTTCCGATGACTTTTGAGGGTTGTGTGTACATGGATGCGACCTGTGCGGCGGGCGTTGTGTTTAATTATGTTTTTGTAAAATAAGTTTGTATTATATGTAAAGTTTGAACAATGTTTGTATTGTAAAATAGTTGGGTGTGGTATGCTTTGTAAAATCGAAAAAAATTCTATCGATGTTTCATATGTAATATATTTTATATTCTATTTAGTCACGTAAGTTAGAGTAATAGAATAGTAGTAGAAGGAGGGGCGTCACATAAGACTTGTAGATTAGCTCCAAATATTTTGACGTTTTCTTTCTGAGCATTTCAAATCTTTCAAAATTAAGGAGTGAGACGTTGACACTACAAAGAGAGGAGCTAGACACAAGACCAAATCTTTCAAAGATAAAATTGCCAAAAATAAGTGTTGATTAATGATCGCTTGCGTGTATGTTTAAATAAATGTTTGTGCGAGTACGTCAAGTAATAATTAAAACGAATATATTATAATTAGAATCACGCGCGATAGGCAGTGTACCTATCGTTTGTAATATAGCTATAGTGAATATCCGAGTATCGATCACGAGGAATAAATTGATTACTAGTATGGACCTATCGACTCGATATTTAGCCTATGTAAATAATGAGATTGATTTATACTATGAACTAATTTTAATAAGCAACTTAAAGGGTTGGAAAACAAGGAGGCACAACTAGAAATAGTAAGAGTGACTTAAGGTGACAAATATGTGTTCGGGGTTCGAATCCCGAAGGGTGTTGTCGGCTAAGGCTACGGAATATCACTCCGACGTGATTATCGACTAAATCGCAGTAATTTCCTACCCACTCACGGATTTGCTGTCGCCCTAAACGTTCGTGGGGATCTAAGTTTAGCGATTACTAGTTGGCGAGAATCGAGTATTTGCTGTCGCCCTATACTCGAATCCTAACGTCTATGAACGGCCTAATCGTTATTTAGCTGTCGCCCTAAACGATATACCACACATTCATATCAACACATAGACATATTGATGCGAAGAAACAATATCATAGAATGATAAATAGTCGAATACACGTGTTCACGATTATCCTACGCCTTAACTATGACATAACCCAACGTTCATCTACTCCCGAACACACAAGAGGATTAGCTACTCATATTAAGCATAACAACGACGATATTTAAGAACAAAGATAGAGAACTCATAAAACTTCCCTACGAAGTAAGTATGGCGTTTTTGAGGTGGAGCTCTCGTCCCTCGATCGACCGGGCGTGACTACGTTGTTGGATCGTCCCTTGAGCTTCTCCGAATCATGGGGCTGCTTCTAGTGTTCTTCCTTCTCTTCTTTACTCTAAGTTTTCGTCCCTATGAGGTTCTTTTTGAGTTCTGAGTAGTGCCTCCCTTTTATGCTTCGAAAATGGGCTAAAACCCTGCATTTTGGCACGTTCACGGCCTCTTAACGGGCCTTCACGGCCGTGAAGGCGGCTGAAAACCCTATTTCTTGACTTTCTGGCATGAGTCACGGCCTCGTGCAACACGCTTCACGGCCGTGACGGCGGCTTAAACCCTAAATATTGACTCTCTGGTGCCAGTCACGGCCACTCGCATCGGAAGTCACGGCCGTGAATCAATGGTTTTTTTCTTCGTTGAGCACTCTGCCTTGATTCACGGCTTGTTGCATAAGCCATCACGGCCGTGACACTTGAGGTCTATTCTTTACTTAAGCCTCTGCCAGCATTCACGGCTTGTTGCATGATGATTCACGGCCGTGAATGTAGCTTCTTCAAGTTTCTGCCGTTGTTCACGGCCTCTTGCATAAGGCCTCACGGCCGTGACACCTAAGGGTCTTCTCATCTTAACCTCACTGCCCACATTCACGGCCTCATGCGAGGTTCTTCACGGCCGTGAACGTTGCCTGGCAGCTTCATACTTGGTCCTTTTCGCGTCGTTTTCGCCTCGTTTTCGTTCCTTTTCGCTCGATAGTCATTCCAAGGTCCTACAATATTTAAATGGGTGTAAATAGAGCCAAGAAATACATGAATAACCAAAAATATCCTATTAAAACCCAAATAAACACAATAATAAACGTATTAAAATACGTTTATCAAACGTCCCCACACTTAAGCTTTTGCTTGTCCTCAAGCAAATTAAAAGCAAGAAAAGGGTAACAAGATAACGGCACGGCCGTTCACAATTCACCAACGCAGATGGAAAACACAAATAGGAATCAAGCAAGCAATTATGGACACTGCAACAATAATAAGCACTTATCGACACGAATTTCCTTAGCACTACTAATCGAGATCCACACCTCACAGGGATTCACTCAAATCACTCAGTGTATAGGCTAATAAATCGGTGAATCGCTCAATTCATGCAGTAATCTAGTCTAAACCATATGCTTGCAAGTCAATCGCACGTCTACTACTTAAAGCAGTTAGATGAATCAGAAGATCTTTTCGGGTTAAATGGGATCAGATAGTGATGAGGTGGTAGTGGGATCACATATGAGTAGCAGTCGTGTCGGTCTTCATGTCATTGTCTAAAGCGCGCCAAGATCAACCCTTTTGATTACGCCGTCTTCATATTCTCTTATTTCTGCTGCGTTCCACTAAGCCTTTCTTCTTCCAAGTCTCGAAATGAGGGAATGATGTGGAATTCACGAGACCGGAAGATTATCAAAGGAAAGGTTCTTTTTTTTTTCTTTCTTTTCGCAACAGCTTATCCTCGTTCCACTTTGCTTTTGCTCTCTTTTTCTCTTTTTTTTTATTGAGGCATTTCTCCACTGCTTTCGGCGTTGTCTCGGAGTTGTCGGGTCAGCCGACTCGCTTTTCGACTTTGACATTCAACCTTCACTTCCTGCTTAACTCGGGTTCAAATGATCTCTGGAGGCTTATTTAGGTCAGAGGGTTATGATATACGAGGTGTAAGAAATAAATAGGCTTAGGCACAAAGTGGCTAACTACGGTGATCAGTCGTGGTCGGGAACTTTGGCCGTGAACTTATTTCCTAATGCCTTCGTCATATTCATGCAAAACATACTTCAAGCAATTTCAATGCGTATCAAACAAGCAAGTTCTAGCGAGACGTAAATTATGCACTACTCACACAACCAAGAAAAATGAGCAAAAGCTCGTCAGCTCAAACTCTCACAACGGAACATGGGTTATGTGTGTGAATCTCTCAAAGTAACACTATATCTATTCATGCTGAAAAGATTAAATCACTGATGCATGTCTTGATCGCTTACTAGACTCCCTAATATGCAATCCACATTGAGATGAACGCAAACAATCATGCCAGACTTTTATAGATTTAATAACCACGGCACCTAAAAAAAAAAAATTTCACGTAACTTTACAACAAAATTCCCAACACAATTCCCCCTCCCCACACTTAAGATTCACGTTGTCCTCAACGTGTAAAATAAATAACAGGAAGGTAAAAGAAGTTGAAAAGAACGTGACTCCCCTGAAAAATTGGCGTGGCCCTGCCTCCATCATTTGATATAGTTTGAATATGGTTGCTTCACTGATTGTGAAAATTTTGGGTTGTAGTGGCGTAAATTGTGACACGTTTCCTGAAAACACTGAAAAGAAAATTAAACGCACGATGAAAATAAGAAGTAAACAGCAAAACGAGTCATAATCATCAAAAGTGTCTGGATGACAAGACCAAACAGACAAAGTGTTTTACAAAAGAAAAATCCCAACTGCAGTTGGAACTAAGGTGGTGGTGGTGATGACTGCCGAGGGCGAAGGAACGCCAGTGACTCCTGTGATCGTCGGACCGCGTCATCCATGGCTTTAAGGGCCTGCTCATAGCGCTGTTGCTCCTCGTGGTAGCGTCGGTGGGCTTCCTCGTTTCGACGCTCATACTCTTCCTGGCGCCGTCGTGTCTCCTCATCGCGTCGAATGGCATCCTCGTTGTAGCGTAGCATTTCTTGGCGCAATGATTGAAAGTCTGCGACTGACGCGTAATGACCGACCCCTGATGACTCGCCCTCGTGATAGCCGGAGCAATGGGAAGGACCGGCAGTGTCTGAGTGAACCGGATCTGGCCCCACACCCTCAATTTCTAGTGGCTCGGGGAATTCTTCGCCCAGGTCCGTCTGCCCACGATAAACCTCGTGCCAGACGTAAACCTTGTTCGAGCGGGACCAATTTGGCGCTTTGATCAGCATCTTCATTTTCAGCATCATCTCCTCGTTCACCAGATTTCGGCCAGCCACTATCGCCATCTCTGGTGGATCCTCTGGCCACAGGTTGAGTCCCCTGACAACCTTCGTAACAAAGGGCCCTACAGCGAGCTTCCCGTGACTACGAACATCAGCTTGGGTGCTGAAGGCGTAGGCCATCCCCAACCCTAGATGCACCAGTTGACCACGCTGCATCTTGGCCAAGTAGAACAAGTCACGCAGTCCAATTGCGCCGTGCGAGTCGCCCCTAGGGGTGAGCGATGTCGATAGTAATCGGTGGATGTAGCGCAGGCCGGGGCTCCTGAGTGAAGACGCCTTCGAGGTCTTCACACTGAAGGCAGGTTTGCCGGGTCTCGCAAGTTCAGCCCAACAGTTCTGGCGCTCTGCCGGATGCTGAAGGTACTCCTTGTAATATCCGTCTGGGAATGGCCCCTGGCGCCCGAAATATGGTACCCTCAATCCAAGCGCCCGGCAAATATCGTCGATATCTACGGCATGCTCCTCATTAAACGCCCGGAACTTAACTCCATTGAGCCCGTCCTCGAAGGAGAAGGTGGAGAGGAACTCTAGGGTCAGCTCCTTGTATGTTGGCTCGTCGATTTGAAAGAATTCGAGCCAGCCGCTCAGGGACATGTACCCCGCCACTTGCTGGTCAATATGATGTTTCGCCAGCGTCTCTTGATCAATCTGATCAGTCAGAATGAATTCCGTGCCCTTTAGCCGGTTGTAACGGGCTTGGTGCGTCTCGTCGTCAAACTGCCCCATAGATTCTAGCAGTGACATCGTGCGGCTCGTGCTTTGGCCTCGACGTTGACGACTCGTTGATGCAGATGAACGGCTTCGACCCATAGTACCTAGAAGTCCAAATGTTAGTTGGCGAGAAAAAAATAATCAACACAACTCGACTCGACCAACGTAGCGACAAAATTGACAAGCTAAAGCAAGAATATATGAACATTCAAAGCGGCATTTTGTCGAACACATAATAGACAGGCTAAAATACTACTTCTAATTGCAATAATCGATCAACCAAGCACATTCCACGGCTTCAAACAAGTAACCAACGCAAAATGAACCAATAACAACACCCGTTTCCATTCAAATTTCCCGAAATCCCTAAATTCGACATTAGGATTAATATTGCGAAAATCAAAATTAACGCATGAAATCACCAAGTTTAACATACCCAAGATGTTATTCTCATGTGTCCAACCATAAAAGAACAAGGCAAACACCTAATGTGACCCAAATTGGAAAAAGCCCCAATTTCGAAAATTAGGGTTCATCGTAGGAAACAAAATTGAATCGCAAAATCACGTAATTAAATAAACCCAAAGTAAGCACGGCTCATAAAATACGATGAATAACATTCTCATACCAATCAACTAGCAATATGCAACGAAAATCCGAAAGGCGAAACGAAATGGAATGAAAATTGATACCTTTTGATCTTAATCGATTTAAATCTTAGTAGGTGTGGTTATTTGTGGTTTGCCGGAAATTGTCGATGGTGGGCGGTGGCGCGGCGGCGACGTGGTCGGAAGTGGGGTAAAAAGGAGAGAAATTTTCGTTTGGGGGATGTTTTTTTCTTTGTTTTGTGTGAAATAGTTGAAGAAAGTGAAGGATTTCTGCGTTGGAAGAATTTAACTCACAAGGTTCACGGCCGTGAATCCTCACTCACAGGCCGTGAATCACAGCAGAGGGTTTCTTTTCGTCGACAGTCACGGCCGTGACTTATGGGTCTCGGGCCGTGACTCCGGACAGTGAGTTAAACACCGCTCGTGTCACGGCCGTGACACTTGAGACACGGGCCGTGACGAATATTTTTTTTTTTATCTTATTCTATTTTATTTTATTTTATTTTATTTTACTTTTTTTATTATTATTATTATTATTTATTTTTTATTTTTTTTTATTTATTTATTTATTTTTATATTTTTATTTATGATAATTATTTTTTTTATTATAATTATTATTTTTTTTAAAATTATTTTTTTTATTATTATTATTTATTATTATTATTATTACTTTTTTGTTTATTTTTTTTATTAATTAAATTTTTTTTTTATATTAAATAAACCGTCTGTGTCACGGCCGTGAAGACGGATCCACAAGCCGTGACACCGGGCAGTGTATGAGTGATGTGCCGTTCACGGCCGCGACTAAGTAAGTCACAGGCCGTGAATGAAGGCAGTGTGAGACATGGATTGTTGCTCAATGATTCACGGCCGTGAGTGGCTAAGCACACGGCCGTGAATGTAGGCAGTGGCATTGGTTGGGCCTAGTCGCGGCCGTGACTAACAAATCATTGGCCGTGACTTCAGTTAATTTTTTTTTTGTTTTTATGATACTTATTATTATTTAATATATATTTTAACTATGATTGACACGCAATCGACGATTTTTTCGAGAACGATTGGCCCGAGGAGAAATCTGATAATCGACAAGGGAAATATCACTTTCTCACGCGGCGTCAGATCATTCAAGTCAAAAATTCGTCTGTATCATTTATGGATTGCCGGGTATGATAATGATATTTTTGTGCCATTTGTGCCTATAAATAGACATTGGTGGAACAACACAATATCATCATCTACCATAAATCTCACGTCTTTAACAATCTTATTTTCGATATTCAGAGTTAGCTAGTCACTATGAATTTGGGACAGCAGCAAGGTCGTGAGAATGAGAGTGAGGAATATGCAAGGATTCGTCGTAATTTAGATATGGTATCACTCTACCTTGCTCTTCTTTTAGGCTTGTTTGGAGTTTTACTTGCTTTCGTGTGTTGGGTTATCACAAGGTGCACTTGTGAGTAACCCGCCCTTATGAAGCAAAATAAACTATTGTTCTGTCTTTTATGTTATTCGCAGTTTTTGATTTGCTTTTGTGTTGGTCTTTCACACGTTGTGATGGTATTGTAACCATCGTTTATGAAGTAAAACTATCGTTCCTATCTCGTCTCTAGACTCTGCGTTGTACCCATCTTCAATGTTTGTAATAAACTTATTATTAATTAAAATATTATTGTTATTATTATTGTTGTTTTATTTAATTTAATTTATAGAAGTTTTAGAATATTAATTAATATTATTATATATATATTATTTAATTTTTTTTTATTATTATTATTTTTTAATTTATAATGCTTAAAACATAAATAAAAATACCTGGGTTGCCTCCCAAAAAGCGCTTCTTTAACGTCGTGAGCCGGACGTACCTCATATGCTCTTATGCTGGCTGAAAGTCGAGGTATAATACCTCCTTGTCGCTCAAGTCTTCCTCGCCTCCATGGTAATGCTTCAAACGATGTCCGTTCACCTTGAAAGCGCCCTGTCCCATACCTGAAATCTCAACAGTACCGTACGGAAAAACACGAGTGACAGTGAACGGTCCTGACCAACGGGATCTAAGCTTGCCTGGAAAAAGCCTAAGTCGAGAATTAAAGAGGAGGACTTGGTCCCCTTCTTGAAATTCTCGTCTGTGCCTAATTTTGCTGTCATGGTAGGCTTTTGAACGCTCCTTATACATTCTAGCGTTATCATAAGCTGATAAACGCCATTCGTCAAGCTCATTAATTTGGAGCTGCCGCTTTCCGCCGGCTTTCCTAAAATCCATGTCCAATGACTTGATTGCCCAATAGGCTTTATGTTCGATTTCTACGGGGAGGTGGCATGCCTTCCCGTAGACCAGTCTATACGGTGTAGTGCCTATTGGTGTCTTATACGCAGTCCTATACGCCCAAAGTGCGTCATTAAGCTTATTAGCCCACTCCTTACGGTTCCCATCTATAGTTTTCTCTAGGATACGTTTTAACTCGCGGTTCACGACTTCTACCTGACCGCTAGCCTGAGGGTGATAAGGGGTGGATAAGCTGTGTCTAACACCATAACGTTCTAACGTGCGTGCAAACTGGGTGTTACAGAAATATGTACCCCTATCACTAATAATGCACCTAGGCGCCCCAAAACGTGAAAACAATGCTCGAAGAAATCTAACGACTACCCTAGCGTCGTTCGTGGGTAAGGCTTGCGCCTCGGCCCATTTAGACACATAATCGACCGCAACTAGGATGTACTTATTATTGTACGAGCTAGGGAATGGTCCCATAAAATCTATACCCCAAACGTCAAAAATCTCACATACCAAAATAAAGTTTTGGGGCATTTCATCACGTCTCGATATATTACCTGCGCGCTGACACTGATCACAAGTGTCAACGTACCTTTGGGCGTCCTTGAATATCGTGGGCCAGTAGAATCCGCTTTCCAACACCTTCTGGGCGGTTCTGTTGGCTGCGTAGTGCCCTCCGGTCGGTCCATTGTGGCAGTGCCTCAGGATCTGTGTCGTCTCTGGAGCGGCAACGCATCGTCGTATCACCTGGTCTGCACATCGCCTGAATAGATATGGGTCTTCCCAAAAGTAGTACCTCAAATCAGAAAAGAATTTCTTCTTTTGCTGACTGGTATACTCCTTTGGTAGGACCCTCGCAACAAGATAGTTAGCGTAATCTGCAAACCAGGGAGTGTCGTCACTTACCACCTGTATCGAGTAAAGATGCTCGTCTGGGAACCTATCTTGTATCGGCCTTCCGTCCTTGTGGTATATTTCGGACTCCTCCAGTCGAGAGAGGTGATCCG
Organism: Craterostigma plantagineum; assembly: GCA_027422505.1. Taxonomy (NCBI): domain Eukaryota; kingdom Viridiplantae; phylum Streptophyta; class Magnoliopsida; order Lamiales; family Linderniaceae; genus Craterostigma; species Craterostigma plantagineum. The sequence continues at coordinate 12,802,267 of JAPQWV010000001.1, forward strand.
CCGCTAGGTTCTCCGCACCCTTCTTGTCCCGGATCTCTATATCGAACTCTTGCAGTAATAGGATCCATCTGATTAGCCGTGGCTTGGCGTCGGGCTTTGCTAACAAGTACTTAAGAGCAGAATGGTCAGTAAAAACAATAACTTTGGATAGGATAAGATATGACCTGAACTTGTCGAAAGCAAACACGACGGCCAACAGCTCCTTTTCGGTGGTCGTGTAATTGGCTTGGGCTGTGTCTAGCGTTTTACTCGCGTAATATATCGGCCTGAAATGGTTGTCCTTACGCTGCCCTAGCACGGCCCCAACTGCATAGTCACTAGCATCGCACATTAGTTCAAAGGGCAGCCCCCAGTCAGGGGCGACCATAATAGGTGCTGCGATAAGTCGTTCCTTAAGTAAATTGAAAGCATGCAAGCATTCGTCATTAAAATCAAACGGGGCATCTTTTTCTAGCAACCTAGACATGGGTCTTGCGATCTTCGAAAAATCTTTAATAAACCTACGATAAAACCCCGCATGTCCTAGAAAGCTCCTAATGGACTTCACGTTCGAGGGAACGGGCAATTTTTCTATCGTCTCTAATTTAGCTCGGTCCACTTCGATTCCCTTAGAGGAGATCTTATGACCGAGAACTATACCCTCTCGAACCATGAAGTGGCACTTTTCCCAATTAAGTGCCAAGTTTGTTTCCTCGCATCGTGCGAGTACGAGTTTCAGATTTGACAAACATCCATCAAACGAGGAACCGAACACAGAAAAGTCGTCCATAAATACCTCCATTACCTCACCTACCAGTTCGTCGAATATGGCCATCATGCATCGCTGGAAGGTGGCTGGGGCATTGCATAAGCCAAATGGCATCCTTCGGTACGCGAACGTTCCGAATGGGCACGTAAACGTCGTCTTTTCCTGGTCCTCGGGTGCTATGGGGATCTGCAGATAACCTGACAAACCATCAAGGAAACAATAAAATGAATGACCGGCGAGTTTTTCTAACATCTGATCAATAAACGGTAAAGGAAAATGATCCTTTCTCGTCGCGTCGTTCAACTTCCTGTAGTCAATGCAGACGCGCCATCCAGTCACCGTCCTCGTCGGAATCAGCTCGTTCTTGTCATTGGTGACGACCGTCATGCCTCCCTTCTTTGGGACTACTTGGATCGGGCTTGAAATGGGATAGATCATCCCTGCGTCTAGCAGTTTGATCACTTCCTTCTTTACCACGTCCTTCATATTGGGGTTGAGCCGCCTTTGGCGTTGTGCGACCGGCTTGAAATCATCCTCCATGAGGATCTTATGCGTGCAGTAGCTCGGGCTGATACCCCTTATGTCGGATATCTTCCACGCCAAGGCCTTCTTGTGCATTTTCAACACATCCAAGAGCTGGCCCTTCTGTCCGTCGTCTAGGCTTGACGAGATGATGACTGGTAGCCCTCCATTACTGCTAAGGAATGCGTACTCGAGGTGGTCGGGCAGCGGCTTTAACTCTAGGACTGGTGGCTCCTCGACCGAGCTCTTTTCTTTGTCCTCTTCGCTGCTCTCGTCGATGGCTATGATAGGCTCGTCGACCTCCTCCCCACACTCGTCGATTGCCATAGGTGTATGCATGTCCTGCTCGCCGACCTGTGACAGACCTTTCATGGAAAGGAGAAATTCGTGCTCAAACACGTCTAGAAAATAGCATTTATCGTCTTGTTCATTACTCTTTTTCATCGAGTCCGCCATACTAAATGTAACCTTTTCTCCATCTACTGTCAACGTCAATGTACCATTCCTAACGTCTATCATGGTTTCTCCTGTGGCTAAGAACGGTCTGCCTAATATCAACGGGACATTATCATCCTCCTCCATGTCTAAAATAACGAAATCAGCAGGAGTTACGAACTTATCCACTTTAACTAGAACGTCCTCAATAACACCTCGAGGATACTTCAACGATCTATCGGCTAATTGCAAGCTCATCCTAGTAGGTCGTGGCTCACCTAATCCTAAGCGCTTAAACATTGAATATGGCATTAAATTAATGCTAGCACCTAGGTCAGCTAACGCACGCTCAACAACTAAGTCTCCTATAAGACAGGGAATAGTAAAACTCCCTGGGTCCTTAAGCTTCTTAGGGATCTTGCTTTGGAGTATCGCCGAGCACTCTCCTCGCAGACATACAGTGGAGACGTGTTCGAGCTTCCTTCTGTTCGTCAGTAAGTCCTTCAAGAACTTGGCGAAGCTGGGCATCTGCGTAATAGCTTCAACAAAAGGTAGGTTAATATGCAATTCCTTACACATACCCATAAATTTACCAAATTGTGCCTCGTCTTTGTCCTTCTTTAGTCGAGCCGGGTAAGGAATCTTCGGCTGATATGGCTTCACCGGTGGCCGCTCGATCTCCTTCGCCTTTTCTTTCTCAGGCTCGACCTTCTCCTTCTCAGCTTCAGCCTTTTCGATATCATCGCCTCTGATCTCCTCCACTTCGGGCTCATCATGGCTCTCGAAGTTGGCGTTCTCCTTGGCCTTCTTCTTGGCGGGCACTTCTTGCAGTTCTCGCCCGTTCCTCAGCGTCACCGCTTTGCAGTACTCTTTAGGGTTCGGTTTGGTATAACTTGGGAGTGATCTCTGAGTTCGCTCAGCCAACTGCTTCGCCATCTGGCCCACTTGTTGCTCCAATTTCTTGATAGATGCGTCCGTGTTCTGGGCACGTACTTCTATGTACTCCTCCATCTTATTCATTCGACTCTCGTGGGCTTGAGTGGTGTTGCTGAAATTTGTGAGGAGCGTCTTCATCATGTCCTTCATCTCTCTCATGTCATCGGATCCTCCTGCGGGTGCATTCTGGTACTGTCGTGGCGGCCCGTTTTGGAATCCGGATGGTCTGGGCTGAAATCCTGGCGGTCCTTGGCCCTGATGGTTCTGATTTCCGTATGCCAAGTTTGGATGTGCCCGAGGCTGGAAACTTCGCTGGCCACCTTGGTAATTGCCCATATAGTCTACGTGCTCCAGCGGCTGCCCAAGTTGGCATTCTCAGGTCTCGTGGGCTGCGCCACAAATTCCGCACAAGGGTATGTATGTATGCTGCGTCGGTGTGGTGGTCGCTACGGCGTTCACGGGCTGTATCTGCCCGGACTTGGGAAGTAATGCACCTATCACCGTCTGCAACTGGGAGTTCGTCGAGGCGATTTGTTGCTGGAGCGCCTCGATCTTGGCACTAGTGGCCGTCTCCTCGCTGACTCCGAACACACCGGGTGTCTTCATCCTGGTATTGCCCCTCATGAAACTGTTCCTCGAGTAATCCTCAATCAAATTCCACGCGTCCGTGGCATTGAGCTTCACGAGTCCTCCTCCTGCGGCTCCGTCTAGCATATGGACAGTCTGATCATTGAGGCCCTCGTGGAATCGGTTGATCATAGCAGCTTTCGACATCCCGTGTTGTGGGCATTTCTTCAATAAGGATTTGTATCGCTCCCACACTTCGTAAAGATTCTCTGAATCCTTCTGGTGAAAAAGGGAAATCTCCGTCTTCAACCGTAATACCTTTTGCAGTGGGAAGTAACGGCCGATGAATGCTGCTCGTAGTTCTTCCCACGTAGTGATTGATATGGGCGGTAACATCTCCAACCAATCCTTCGCCCTGTACTTGAGTGAGAATGGAAACAACATTAGTTTAATCGCATCACTCGGGACCCCATTAATCTTAATGGTGTCTGTTACTGTAAGAAAAGCCTTCAGGTGGGAGTACGGATCATCATCGGGATTTCCTTCAAACTGGGCCGTCTGAAAGATCATCTGAAGCCAGGCGTGCTTCAGCTCGAAATTGTTGTTCTCGATTGGCGGAATAACGATTGCCGATTCAGTTCCGCCGAGGGAGGCACTCTTGAGTAGGTCTTGTAGAGATTGTTCCTCTTCTTGGTCCTGATGGACCGGTACTCTGCGTTCAGCCATGTCGACTTCTATCCCTCGATTGTCTTTGGACGTCTCTGTTCGAGAATTGTCTGCCGACTCTTGAGAGTTGTCCTCCGAGTAGCTAACCAGCGCTTCCTGATAATTACTAGCCGTGCCTTCTGAATTGTATCTGAGCTGCCTTCGCACTTTCCGCTCGAAATCTGGATCTCCTTCAACAATGGGACCTGAAGGGTGGCTTCGGGTCATCCACTATCAAACAGTACCTTCAATGAGTGAAAACGAAATTTAGCGAAGAACTAGACAAATACGTTGAAAAGGTAACGAGACTAATAATGATGTAGAAACAAATAACGCAATTAACCAAAAACTGGGAAAATAGCTAAATTACCGAACTAGGGTGTTCCTAATATCAATCTATTCCCCGGCAACGGCGCCAAAAACTTGATCGCTTGCGTGTATGTTTAAATAAATGTTTGTGCGAGTACGTCAAGTAATAATTAAAACGAATATATTATAACTAGAATCACGCGCGATAGGCAGTGTACCTATCGTTTGTAATATAGCTATAGTGAATATCCGAGTATCGATCACGAGGAATAAATTGATTACTAGTATGGACCTATCGACTCGATATTTAGCCTATGTAAATAATGAGATTGATTTATACTATGAACTAATTTTAATAAGCAACTTAAAGGGTTGGAAAACAAGGAGGCACAACTAGAAATAGTAAGAGTGACTTAAGGTGACAAATATGTGTTCGGGGTTCGAATCCCGAAGGGTGTTGTCGGCTAAGGCTACGGAATATCACTCCGACGTGATTATCGACTAAATCGCAGTAATTTCCTACCCACTCACGGATTTGCTGTCGCCCTAAACGTTCGTGGGATCTAAGTTTAGCGATTACTAGTTGGCGAGAATCGAGTATTTGCTGTCGCCCTATACTCGAATCCTAACGTCTATGAACGGCCTAATCGTTATTTAGCTGTCGCCCTAAACGATATACCACACATTCATATCAACACATAGACATATTGATGCGAAGAAACAATATCATAGAACGATAAATAGTCGAATACACGTGTTCACGATTATCCTACGCCTTAACTATGACATAACCCAACGTTCATCTACTCCCGAACACACAAGAGGATTAGCTACTCATATTAAGCATAACAACGACGATATTTAAGAACAAAGATAGAGAACTCATAAAACTTCCCTACGAAGTAAGTATGGCGTTTTTGAGGTGGAGCTCTCGTCCCTCGATCGACCGGGCGTGACTACGTTGTTGGATCGTCCCTTGAGCTTCTCCGAATCACGGGGCTGCTTCTAGTGTTCTTCCTTCTCTTCTTTACTCTAAGTTTTCGTCCCTATGAGGTTCTTTTTGAGTTCTGAGTAGTGCCTCCCTTTTATGCTTCGAAAATGGGCTAAAACCCTGCATTTTGGCACGTTCACGGCCTCTTAACGGGCCTTCACGGCCGTGAAGGCGGCTGAAAACCCTATTTCTTGACTTTCTGGCATGAGTCACGGCCTCGTGCAACACGCTTCACGGCCGTGACGGCGGCTTAAACCCTAAATATTGACTCTCTGGTGCCAGTCACGGCCACTCGCATCGGAAGTCACGGCCGTGAATCAATGGTTTTTTTCTTCGTTGAGCACTCTGCCTTGATTCACGGCTTGTTGCATAAGCCATCACGGCCGTGACACTTGAGGTCTATTCTTTACTTAAGCCTCTGCCAGCATTCACGGCTTGTTGCATGATGATTCACGGCCGTGAATGTAGCTTCTTCAAGTTTCTGCCGTTGTTCACGGCCTCTTGCATAAGGCCTCACGGCCGTGACACCTAAGGGTCTTCTCATCTTAACCTCACTGCCCACATTCACGGCCTCATGCGAGGTTCTTCACGGCCGTGAACGTTGCCTGACAGCTTCATACTTGGTCCTTTTCGCGTCGTTTTCGCCTCGTTTTCGTTCCTTTTCGCTCGATAGTCATTCCAAGGTCCTACAATATTTAAATGGGTGTAAATAGAGCCAAGAAATACATGAATAACCAAAAATATCCTATTAAAACCCAAATAAACACAATAATAAACGTATTAAAATACGTTTATCAATTAACTCCATTATTACTAACGCTTATCTCTAAGTGGTACAGATTTTTAAATTTCTGCCAGGGGAGCTAAACGTTACTACACAGAAAATACAGGGAGTTAATTGCATTTATTTTAATTACTAAGGGGGAGCCTTACAAAGGGTTTTATTTCGAAATAGGGGTCAATCTGAAAATTTTAGAAGTACTTACTATCGAGAAACTAGATAGAAGACTTAATTCACGATCATAAGTTTCTCGATCGTAAACAGTGTTGGAAACAATTTTGATTGGCCGCGATAATTTGCGATCGAAAAATTTGAATTGAGAGGAAATTTTCAAATCAAAAATTTCTCGAGCGCAAATAGTAATGGGCCTGATCCATTTAATCGCAAAACGTCCAATCGCAAACCCAACATTGACTTAATGCTAGTTAATAAAAGTTTAACTTTTGTCAGTCGAAAAACATTTTCTCACGCAACCCTAATCGCAAAAAATCTCTCGAGCGAAAAACTTTCACAGACAGCTCAAAATTCTCAAAAATCTTTCGATTTTCAACACCAAACTGTCTGTTTAAGGTAGAAATGATATTCTTTTGACATTTGCGTATGATTCCCGGTCATTAGCATTCACATTCTGTAGTTTTTCGCATGTTTAGACTTAGATTTTCGATTGTTCTTCACAACTGAGAAATCGTATACTGTTTTATAGTGTTTGCGGCTTTATTTTGAACTTTATCTGAGTTTAATGCCTGCACTTAAGATAGTTTCGATATTCTCTATGAATCTGGTAGAATGAATCATCGGAAAATCTGCATCTTCGACTGTAATTTGAGTTTTGATGAAACTGGGTATTTGAATGTTTAAAGCCATCGAAGAACTTTGTCGATCGCAAACAGTCTTAATTGAATTCCGATTTAATTGAGATACTGTTTGTGTCGAATTAGTTTTTCGATCGGTATAATTCCGATTTAGTCGCTAAGATAGAAGATTTTGACCCAAAAAAATTACTTACCATCGAGAAATCTATAGGATTTTTGTGAGCGAAAAACTTACGCACTGATTAGACAATTTAGATGCAAATTTTATCGAGCGTAAAACTTATTATCGCAAAATAGAATTTTCGATTTAATTTCAATTTGGTCGCAAAAATTTAGCAGCGAAAAATTAATTTTTCAACACTTAATTTTTCGATCGTAAAATTCGCCGCTTAGGACCTAATTGATCGGAAAATTTCTCGACGTTTGACTTAGTCTTTCGTTGACTAATTTCTCGATAAAATTATATCGCAGCGAAAAAAAAATCCACCTTCAATCGAAAATCACATACCGCTCGACAAATTTCAAATCGAGAATTTTATACAATCGAAGAAAATTTCTCGATAGTAAATTTACCTGAGACGTAATTTCTCGATCATAAATTTACAACAGAATTTTTCTCGATCTTAAAATTGATCGACTACAGTCACGCTTTCAACTTCAACACTTAGGAAATTTTTCTAAGTCTTTTACACTGTAGCTAACAATAGCGGATAAAATTCTTCGAGCGCAAAACTTAGACGGAATTCTTTCATTTGAAATCAATGCATAGGAAATCAAATTGCAATTCAATTTTCTCGACCGAAAATTTTCTCGGCATGAACAGTGACTTACTGATTTAATACTTAGCGAAATTTCGAACTATTTTTCACGCGATTTATACTTCATTCGAAATTACATTCATGCCATTACGATTTTTCAAAATTGAGCATACACTATGCAATTTGATACGATTTCAATTCGAAATTCATCGAACATGCTATTATTTCCAATGTTATTATAGTTTGATGAAATTTATTCATTTTTCGACTAAAAATAAAACTGATCTAATAAACTTTTATATTTCTTATTTTCAGATGGATCGCTACCCAAGATACAACCATTGTTAGGAAATATTTTGTAGTGTTCAATTTCATTGTATTATCTTTGTTGATTTGCTTTATTAAACTTTGGGCTAGTTCTTAATTGGGTTAGTTCTTAGTTATTCATGTAATGGGCCTTCACAAGAGGCCCACCTATTATATACCAACTTGTGGTATAAATAGGAAAACCCTAACACATAGTTTAGGAGCTTGTGTGTGTAGATAAAATAAACATAAGATAGAGTGAGAGAGTCTCCTCAAGAACACCACCAAGCCCCACGCCCGTTCTCGTTTCCGATCTATTAGGCGTGTTTAATCCGTCCGAAGTTGTTCGTTTGGGTAAAAATCGGGACCAACAATTGGTATCAGAGCCCAACGCGACCGGATTTGCGTGTTTTGAGCAAGATTTGAGTGAAAATTGCTTGGAGAACTACTTTTCGTCACTTTCAGTTTTTGGGCGATTTCGACCTCGATTTGTTGTTTTTAGACATCCCAAAGGTTGATTTTGTGTTTAGGAATGTTTTTCTGAAGTTTTGGAACAAGTTTCGTCGATTTTGAGTGAGATTTGAGCGAAAACGAGCCATTTTTCTGGTAAAAGGCGAGCAGTCTTTGCAACAGTAAACTGTTCTTGGCCGAGAAATTTCATAGCCGAGAAATTTTTTTTCTCAGGCTGAGAAATTTCGAAACCGAGAAATTTTTTTTAGGTTGAGAAATTTCGAAACCGAGAAATTTCTTTTCTCAGGTTGAGAAATTTCTATCCGAGAAATTTTTTTCTCAGGCTGAGAAATTTCGAAACCGAGAATTGTTTTTTTGCAGGCCGAGAATTTCTTAGCCGAGAAAATTTCGCTGGCCGAGAAACTTTCACTACCCGAGAAATTTTATCAACCTGAGAAACTTTCGCTGCCCGAGAAATTTTGCTAAACTGAGAAATTTTTTCAAATCCAAGAAATTTTGCTAAACTGAGAAATTTTTTTCAAATCCGAAAAATTTTGCAAAACTGAGAAAATTTTCAAACCTGAGAAACTTTCAAAGTCTGAGAAATTTTAAACTTGATCCAAACCCATCTTTTAGCTTCAAATCTTGCAAATCACTCTTTAAAAAATACACTTAAACGTTTTTTACCACCAAAAATTTCTGCCCCCCCCTCGGATTAAAAAAAAAATTAATTTAAAAAGAAAATCATTCGATAAAGAAATATTTTCTAAGCCCATTGGACTTTGTCTTTTCTTACACTTTTTTAAAATTTTCGAAATAAATTTTCCGGGCCCCAAAATTTTCGGTATAGACGACGTTTTTGTGAAATTTTTGAAGGCAAATCCAAAACGCGGCAACGATCACCGTACCCAACGATCGACCTAGGACGGTATTGGCGCATTATCGAAAAAGTTTAGGTCACCCCAAATTTTCGGAGCGGAATTTCCAAATGCCAATTTCACACACCCAGCATGTATGGTACCCGGGTTGCTCCACATACATGACTGGTACACGACGTGGGCAACCACCCCCGGCATGAATGGTACATGGGTTGCTCCACATTCATGACCGGTATGCACTGCGAGCAACCAACCCCATCATGCACGTTACACGGGTTGCTCCACGTGCAAGAAGGGATGTCAGAGAAGCGAGCAACCATCATGACTTCTGTACAAATCCGTGCAGAACCCGAACCTACAAAGAAGGATTGACAAAAGTTCAACCAACCATCAGTGGGCGCGCCATCCAATCTTGATGCTTAGGCGATGTGGATCTCTTGTACCAGACTCCACCGTCCACCCACTGCCATCCATTCCACCATGGTGCGCTACATGGAGACGTCCTAAGCCACCGTGATCCTCTTTACGCCCTCACCACCACCACCACCTGACGAGTCTCAGAAGTGTCTGATCAACAGTTTTGGGCCACCCTCGTCGACATCACTCGTGGTCGCCTTTCAACGCGATCACGCCACGCCACCATAGTTCCCATGGATCAGTGAAACCCCCCTGATCCTAACCCAGGAACGGGCCCACCCTAGCCTCTCTAGTCTAGGTCTAGGTCGCGCGACATCCTTCTCCACGCAAAGATCCAACAAACGATCTCGGTAGGATGACGTAAGTCGGTTGCAGGAGCTGCGAACCAACGACGAGATGATCGCACTCCTCTATCATATCTCACCATAACCCGGACCTCGCCCATAGGTACATGAGACGACTCGTTCGTTTCCCGAGTAGAAGTCGCGGCATCTGGTCCAACCGCGCAATTAACCGCCCCCAACCACTCAGCTATCCTTTCGCAGATAGCTGTTTCATTCGCACAAAAGGAACCACGTTAGCCATCACCGCCCCACTTGGAGACGGTTGATGTTGAACATGTAGTGACCCGCCTCTCACTGCACCTCTTCCACTCACATATAGTCTAGTGTCCTCACCCACCGAAATTTTCCACTTTCTAGGACACAAACACTCTTTACGCACCGTAGGTTCTTCGTGAACTTGCACGAACGCTTGATGACGTCCTTATGACCGAGAGCGGAAGACCCACGACAGCCACCCTCACCCCAACTGTCGATGGGCCACGGATACGAGCTTGTCTCATCGTCCGTGCGAACGGAAAGCCTTTGTGGCTCTCCGGTTCTTTCTGACCTGTGCAAACAGGCGGCACATCGGACACATGTTTCGATGTTGTGACGACGGAGTGTCTTTGTGACCCCCCCGTCTAATTAGTTACCCCGTTCGTGATGTAGCCCCGACTCATAGCAATCAGCGAGGAACTTACACATTCCATGCCGCGCTCAACGAGGATCTATGAAGGAAAAGGTCCCATCACCGACACCACTCCACCACGCCTACGCCTACGCCACCACATGCTGCTCCGTCTCTCCAGTGTTCAAAACTGAGTCCGGAGGAACACCAATTGCTGCTACTCCTGAGAATCCCACTTGATTGCCTCACTCAACACCACACCACACCATCATCACCACCATCAACACCAGAGACAGACTCGTCCCACAGACGACGTGACGATCCCGAAGACGGATATCATCTCAAGGGGGAGTAAAGGAGAAGAAATGAGTTGAAGATCGTACAGCAGCATCAGCAGCAACCATCATCCACGCCACCTCCACCAACTACGCCCCGCCGGAGGCTTCCACTACCTCCGCGCACATTCTTATGTGTCAGGCTATTATGTTCATAATGGAACACTCGAAGGAGCCATGGCACATCTCATCCACCACATTCCGCCACTACTACGCTGACCACTCTGAAGACCGGGCTCCCTGCTCTTGAAAGTCACATTTCAAAGGAGCCTTGACACATTTTTTACGCCCCACGCCTACCTTCTTCTGGAGCCAGACGAGTCAACTTCGTGGCCGAACCAGACAACTTCCATTCGAAGACGACGAATCCGGCGTCGAGAAGAAGAAGATTGGAGAATCTTAAGAAGTGAGTCCTAGCCAAGCCATCAATGCCTCCGCAAGAAGAGGAGATATCCCTTGTAGGGGGTTTGCTAGGAATCGAGATCTCCAATATGCCCAACAAAGATATCCCGCGCTGAACTGAAGATTGAACACTAAGGGGGAGATTGTTAGGAAATATTTTGTAGTGTTCAGTTTCATTGTATTATCTTTGTTGATTTGCTTTATTAAACTTTGGGCTAGTTCTTAATTAGGTTAGTTCTTAGTTATTCATGTAATGGGCCTTCACAAGAGGCCCACCTATTATATACCAACTTGTGGTATAAATAGGAAAACCCTAGCACATAGTGTAGGAGCTTGTGTGTGTAGATAAAATAAACATATGTTAGAGTGAGAGAGTCTCCTCAAGAACACCACCAAGCCCCACGCCCGTTCTCGATTCCGATCTATTAGGCGTGTTTAATCCGTCCGAAGTTGTTCGTTTGGGTAAAAATCGGGACCAACAACCATATATACGATCACAAACTATATTTGAAGGTCCAGGATACGAACTTCCAGCTCGATCTAAGCACATTTCGGTGTCCGGACGAGAACATCGTATCTATCCTGCGAGGCCATCCCATCTGGCACGCATTGACGGTCACCGCTTCAGTGCCAATGGTCTATCTCCAGCAATTCTGGGGATGTATACAAGGAGTTGTAGCGAATGAGGCATTCTCCTTCACAACAAGAATCGGGACGCGGCATATTCATATGAGCAAGAGCCAGTTCGGGATGATACTGGACTTGCCACACAGCGACAACTACGACCCGCTCCCGTCGGACGCAGAAATGGTCCATGACTTCATGCAAATGGGATATCAACCACAGCTCACCAAGTTAGCTCAGGTCCAGAGCAGCGGTATCCCTCACCCCTGGAAGACACTGTTCGGGATCGTGAACAAGTGTCTTTCACCAAAGCATGCCGGCTTCGACAAGGGCAACGGCAATATACTGCGAATCTTTCACGGTCTCGCCTTCGCCATAAACTACGACTTCGCACAGCTAATCTGGAATGATCTAGCTGAACAGATCCGGCTGAAGGAAAACCGAAGGTCAAAGAACGTGCCCTATGCTCGATGGTTCAACGTGATCATCAGGGAGGTCATGGAGTTACATGCGGAGAACATCCCACAGCTGCCTCCCGGAGGAAACTATCAGCTGCCAAGGCTAAAGTTCTTCCATAACCCACGGCTCACGGACTTGGACCAACCGTCGATGCCAATTCCGCTCCAACTACTCAGGCTTGCCGACCCCGCGGGAGCTGAGTATCAAAGATTCTGCCGGGAACACCATTTAACGGAGCAAATGATCAGAGGGCCTCCGGCAGATTACCATGTGAGCCCTCCCCAACCGGAACACCAACCAAGCCCTGACGACGCGATGATAGATGTTGTCGCTCAGGAGCTTCAACAGGAGTCTCCCTTGATCGAAGAGTCGATGCCCGACGTAGATGAGACCTTGATACGTCGTGGCTACCGAGATGGCGCTCGAGGCTCCTAAACATGAATACCAAGTGGAAGTGCCCGTTCATGTTGGCGTGCTCGAAGAAACCATTGAGGAGGTTCTTCTACCAGTAGCACAGCCCGAAGTCCAAATAGGGCAAACTTCACTTCCACCGGTGACGGGTCAGGCACTGGAGGACGTCCATCGAGACCTCACTCCTCACACGGCCACCTCGTCTGACACGGAGTCTGACGAGGAAATAAGTCTGATAAGGAGGACTCCCAGGAGACTTAGCATTCAACTGGAGTCCCTCTTCCCAGCCGTCACCAACGCACCAGATACTACACTGACCACAACGACAAGTATTGCTGGCACTTCTTCGCTCAATCTTGAGCCGCAACCAACCCACGTGGTGTCTGGTTCGCAGGCGCAACCTGAGCCTGCCTTAACACCCATAGAGACGAATCCTCAAGATTCGACTCGAGGATTGGGTGGAAGTCTCATACAGTCACAACCTCAAGTGATTGTGAGCCAACCCACAGAGTCGGTGTCTACTCAAGGGTTGATAACAGGCAACATCTGTCGTCCTGGTCCATCTCAGGAGGCGTCCACACCCTTCGTGACGAACGAGCAGTTCCAGGCCGCTCTCTCCGCCGCTGTACAGTCTATGGAAGACAAAATCACGGAGAGAGTAATCCAAGCACTCGAGGCATCCCGAAGAGATACCGGGAAAGCACCTGCCTCTGAAGGCACTTCGTCACAAATCAACCCCACACCTCCACAACCCACACCCACCGACCCTCTAGCCACTTCCTCCATCCTCATCAATCCATACACAATTCCCATCACCGAGCTCCACGACATTCTCCTCGCCCGTCTGATAGGCCTTTCCATCCGATTGCCGCAAGAAGAATCCCTCTATAGGCGATTGGTGGACCATCCTGAGCCACCGACTGACACCTGCCGAGGCCAAAGCTCCCACTCACGGCGCAGACATGACGATCCTGACGATCAGGACCCTCATGAGGGGGAGAAGAGGCCAAGGACATCAACAAGTGGCCAAGGACAAAGCTCGGGCAATACGCAGACAAGCGCTGGAGCTGGTGAAACCCAAACACAAACCCACCAAACCCAAACACAAACCACCCACCAAAGCCAAACACAAACCACCCACCAAACACAAACCACCCAAACTACCTACACCACGCACCGCACCGCCCACATCGAACCACCAACCTTTCACCTCAGGACGCCTCCGCCCACACCACCGATCTACTCAAGCCCCTTGCTTCCGGAAGAAGCAGCAAGTGCTGCAATGCTTGTAGCTCTAGCAGCTACCCAAGCCACTCCCTCAGTCGCTGCAGACCAACCGGGACCCTCTGGACATGGCGTCAATCCACACGAGGCCCTAGACAAGTACATCTACGAAGGACAGTGGATGACTCATTCCATGCCCGAGGAGCATCAAAGGCGACGACTTCACGACGTTCGGCGCTTTCTACAACAAGCGTCTATAGACCTCGTAATCATAGAAGACGACGAGCTTCAGGGAGGTGAAGACTACGAGCGAGTTATCCCAAGGCTACCAGAATTAATCGCTCAACAGGCGGTTCCCTCTCCAAGGCTAATGCCAGGGACCGTTCGAATCGACACGCAATGGGAGAACATCCAAATAGAAATTCACTTCCTAGAAGAAGTTCGTGAGAATATTTGGAGGTCTCCGGACAGAGTGAAGAAGCCGAACGAGTTCGAGCTTAGAGGGATCTCTCATTGGGATCAGCAGAAGAGGATGACCTACCTCTGGATGCTGACCAAACTAGGACCTGATGTTAGGCTGGGGATGACTAAGGCACAAGCCAAGAGCCATTATAAGAGTCTCTCTCTAATAAGCCAACTACTCAGCGTCTACTGTGACAAAGGAGGACTTCCAACACCTCACTACATCATCGATCGAGTGGACAGGACCCGAGAGGAACTGAGCGAGAGCGACCTGCCGTACCTCCCCGCCGATGAAGTGTACCATCTTTATCAGCTATACGTCGAGAAGTACAAAGGTCCTCAGGGCTTCATCAAGAAAGAAGGCCTCGAAGGGCTCTACCGGTTCATGATGCGACAAGTCAAGTACTTCGCCGCTCACGACCTTCAAATGGCGCTTGAGAGCAATATGAAGAAGGTCAACATGACCGCTCCGCTCAACAAAGGACCTGAGATCGAAGGGCTTCCCAACAATCACGTGCACATCAGCTCAGTCCTAGGCATCACCTACCACAATCCAATAGCGACGAAGAACAGGATGATACTGAAGACTGGGATTCATAAGTTTTCCGATGGGACGCTCAAGGTCGTCAGCAAAAACATCGAGCAGAGGTTGGAAGAAATCAATCGAGATACGATGCTGAGGATCCATAGGTTCGTGAGAGAACAACCGCTCGTAATGGAACTATTAGAAGATATTGAGGAGCGACTGGAGTTAAGGATCACGCGGAGGAACTACGAGCATACGCTGGGCTTGCGCAGATCGTATTACGCCCGACGAGGACAAACGGCGCGGAGACGCAATCAAGCACAAAGGGGGAGATTGTAGAATACCATTTGTAATTGTGCTTGATTTCATTAGTTGTCCTTGTAATTTGGGGCGTTTTGTATAGTAGTCCTTAGATTAGGACTAGTTTGATATTTATACCAAGTTTGTTTGGTATAAATACATGTAAATCAATTGAGCTTAATAAAAAAAAGTTTAGAGAATTGATCCGAAGGGCTTGCAATTCGATTTCTAGAGAGAGAAACAACAGTAACTTTCTCACTCTAATTGAATTCTCTCTAGTGTTCTTAACTTGAGTTTTTCGATCGAATTCAATTGATTATCTAAACAATCGAATTACTATGAATTCTAGCCTAGGATCGTTGAGTTGTTAATCGTAGGACCTAACATTGAGTAATAAAACACACGTCGATCCTTCTCTTATACACCGAAAACTGCCCAGCGAGTTGCTCTTTGAGGTATTATGACTTACATACAATATAATATATATATATTTATAATTTCATAAACGAAGGCAACAACGTATATACACTTCT
Source organism: Craterostigma plantagineum (assembly GCA_027422505.1). NCBI lineage: Eukaryota > Viridiplantae > Streptophyta > Magnoliopsida > Lamiales > Linderniaceae > Craterostigma > Craterostigma plantagineum. The sequence goes on from JAPQWV010000001.1 coordinate 12,818,109, forward strand.
ATCTTTTTACACAGATAATTTCTAAAATGACTCCTTATACCATGGGTAGGGCATCATACATGCGTTTGTAGGAAATGGAGATACACTAATTTTTGTTTTATCCGCGAGTTTTTACTATCGGAATATTTTTTTTAGAAGAGGGGTGTTCTTCTTATTCGCAAAGGATTGATTTCCTTGCACAATTAAGAGATGCCACTCTCTGTTCTTTTTTTCTCTTATTTCTTTATTCTCGGCTTCAGTTTTGAATATCCAGGACTAATTCTGGGAACATAAATGGTAGCAAAATGGAAGTGTAAGATCATAGCACCATGCTGCAAAAGTATTCGATTGCAGACTCTGTCACAACGATGCAAAGGTACTGCCTTTTCTTTCCTTTTCTTTCTTTTTCGTCGATTAATTGAACCATGCAGAATTGAATAGAAATCGATCCACTTGAACGCCACGACATCCCTCGCCACCAAGTACAAAGGGTCAGTCAGCAATCTTTCTCTTTCTTTGTTTGTTTCCTTTTCATTTCAAAAATCATTTATGGTAACTAAAGCTGATAAGCCCTTTTCTTTTATTGCAATTCGCGAATCATATGCTCTCTGTGCGAAACAGAACAAGATGTGAGTTAGAATAATCACAGATTGGACACGTTATATACAATATATATATAATATATATATATATCTATAGAGATTTGCTATGGTGCCCACCTACCGTGAGCAACCACCGTGAGCACCATGAGCAAATCTCTCATTTTCTTGCTTCTTTTCGATTCCCAACGCCGGCAACACCTCCGTAGATTCTCTCATATCAATTGCTAACCTAAATCGCCCTCTCCAAGACGTTAAATTTAAGAAAATCATCACCTCGATACGTCGTCCACATGTTGAGTAATAAATAATAAATTTTTCTAAAAATTAACGTGTTGGAGGGAGCGATTTAGGTTAGCAATTAATATGAGAGGGTCTGCGGAGGTGTTGCCGGCGTTGGGAATCGAAAAGAAGCAAGAAAATGAGAGATTTGCTCATGGTGCTCACTGTGGTTGCTCACGGTAGGTGGGCACCATAGCAAATCTCTATATATTATATATATATAACATTCTCAGTTACTTCTTCCTCAGTTTACAGGTCCAACAATTCTGCGATGGTTGTGGCGTTTGCTTTGGTACTATTTCTCAAATTGCAAGTTCTTCGACGATGACGTAAGCATTTTTCTTCCTCTGATCGGCCGACTACCATCCTATGTTGATTCAATCATAACGAATATGTGTCTTAACCAAAACAGATTTCGAAGAATCATTACCACTGTGAGAAATGTGGAATCTGCAAGTAAATTTCTTATGAATTACCCCTCTCTTTGCACCTTTTATATGATTCACAAATCTGATTTTTCTTTCTTTACTATCTCCCAACAGGGCCAGTCAGCAATCTTTCTCTTTCTTTGTTTTTTTCCTTTTCATTTCAAATATCATGTGTGGTAACTAAAGCTGATAAACCCTTTTCATTTATTGCAATTCGCAGATCATATGCTCTCTGTGCGAAACAGAACAAGATGTGAGTTAGAATAATCACAGATTGGACACTTTAATGCAATATATATATATATATATATATATATATATATAACATTCTCAGTTACTTCTTCCTCTGTTTATAGGTCCAACAATTCTGCGACGGCTGTGGCGTTTGCTTTGGTGCTATTGCTCAATGTGCAAGTTCTTCGACGATGACGTAAGCATTTTTCTTCCTCTGATCGGCCGAATAGCATCCTAAGTTGATTCAATCTTAAACAAAGACGTGTCTTAACCTTAAAACATATTTCGAAGAATCATTACCACTGTGAGTAATGTGGAATGTGCTGGTAAATTTCTTCTAAACTACCCATCTCTTTCACCTTTTATATGATTCACAAACCCTTTTTACTCCCCTCCCATTCTAATAATAATTCTTAACATCTTTATTGAATGGGACGTGCATGTTCTTTATTTGGGATCTACTTTATGTTATTTCTTTTACCCTTTTTTCTCCCCTCCCATTCTCTATGTTATGAGTGTGTGTTAGATGTTATATCTCTTTGGTTGTTGATGCTTTCGATGTTATTTTTATATATTTATGAGGTTGATGTTAAGAAAGCAATCACCATTTCATTGTTTGTCCGTCGATGAATGTAACAGCTCAAAATCATTTTCATCCAAATCTATCTTAGCAATATGCTTGGCGGAAGCTAATGTATTTGATGGGTATTTTCAGGGGCCTTAATGACGCTTTTAGGTAAGAAAGAAAGACAATTTTTAACGCTTTCATCGACTTTTGATTTTTTTATCGATTCAATCATGCAGAGATGACTATCCGGAAGCCATCAAATTTCAGCAGTAGCGTTACAGTGAGGACTTGAAAGAAATGAACTTGATCGAAGAGGATTCATTCAAGTTCTTTGCGTACAAGTTCGTCGAGCACTCATGGCAGTTGCAAGTACATAGGAATTCATGCTCAATAGGAGAGTTGATGGGAGCCCTGAATTCATCATTTCGGTGGGAAGTAAGATAGCCATTTTATTTTTTTATTAATAACACTTAGATTATGTGTTGTCTTAGCAAACGCCCAATTCGTGCATGCCAATCATCATCTGCTTGGGCCAGAATATTTCTTGAATAGTGGGTGGTCTAGGTCGAGAAAATGATGATTTCTTATTGTTTAATGTTGCAGATGGGGAAGCATCAAATTCCCATTGCCTCTCGGAAGAGTTATGAGGCCTATTGAGAGTTTCATCTATTCCCTCGACGAAGAGGTACATATCGAATCCTCAAACTCATGAGAAAAATTTCCCGTATAATCATCTTATTACATCCTTTTTTCAGACGAGCGCATCTCTGAAGTTTATGGTGTTGATCCCTAAAGGACGCATTCGGACAATGGTCGCCGGCGGAGGCACAAACGTCATCTACGCTGATACCGTATACAAAAAACAAATCTATTTCACATACATTAAAGAAAATACTTTCTTTTCCATAATTTTCACGAAATGTTCGAATATACGCAGGTCGACGGTCTTGGCTACGCTTGCAGTTTGGAAACTACGCAGAGTACAGTGGGGTCCTAACGAAGATGAGCTTTTTATAATATGGTAGAGTCGTCATCGATGTAACTTTTAAAATATTTCTCCTACTTTTGCGGGTGCAAAAAGTATGTATTGAACCATTTATTTTAATTTATTTGTTTGGTTAATATTGGAACATTCTTTTTTCTGAATGATTGTTATAATAGACATTTATAAATTAAAAATTTATATTGGAAGTTTATTTAGGGTTTGCTATCATTTTCACGACCGTAACGGAAGCAGTAGTGTAATATAGCAAACAGGCGGTCGTACAAAATTTTAAATGAGTCAGAATCATTTAAGAATGACGCAATAGTGCATAATGACAGAACATAGTAGTCGTGTATTAATATGCAACATGTTAAGGCTATAACTAAAAAGCAGTAGTGCATTATTTTGTGTATGTGTTTACCTGTTCTATATAACTGCTACACATTCCCCATGAAGTAGAGGTCGAAGAAGATCAAACGTTTGGTCCAGAACGTAGTGCATAATCATTTTCGCTTTTAAGTACTGGACATTTTGGCGGGTGCAAGAATTTGAATATTTATTTGTTTACAGTTGCTCACTTTTTGGCGGGTGCAAGTTGTATGTATTTGTTAGTATATATGCGTTTACCTGTTCTACGTTTATGAATGTGCTTTGTGTTGGGCCATCGAGTTGAATGCATGTTTCCGTTGATCTTACTTTGCTTGAGTGAGTTGATCTTTTCTATATATCTATTACGCATTCGCCTTGAAGTAGTGCACGTGACGAGGGTGACGGAGATTAAGCGTTTGGTCCAACTTTCATTAAATACTCCATTTGATTTGCTGTTCAGCTACATGAAACTTTAGATAGAGATAACCTGTTGCGTTCTCCAATCGCTGTGTATTCCCACCACGAGTTTGGTACCTTCAGTAGCTATTGTTGGCCTTTCGTAAACCACAAGCAGGTAAAGAATGAGTTTCTCCAGGGGCGCCAAGTGCCATCTAAGACGTCGGAATCTGAACTACTAAGCAACGATTTGAGCCGAAGAGGTTTCCACTGTGTAGGGCTGATTGTAGTCTATTCGTTCACAAGTGGCTACATTGGTAAATGATCATCTCATTACATGTTTTACATACAATTGCTAATACAATCGCAGATATGTATATATATATAAATAGTTGTAATAATATTTATGATATATAAGAATATAATGATTATGACTCTATTTGTCTCTAGAGATCTATATGTTGAAGACGATGCTCACGAGGCACATGGCCGGATATAGGACAATTTGGTTCCGATAAAATCATGCATGTTATGTTGAAGGGCAAATGACAAATAACTTTCCCATTTAATTATCCTCGGACGAATGGCGAGAAAAAGGTAACCAACCACTTCAACATTGTTTTTGGTTCTCTACTACATGATTGTGGCTGTTGTTTCTATTCCGAACGTCAATTTGTAAACAATTGTGACAGAAGACATTTCAGGGACGTTGGCATAACTTTGGTCTTGGATTAGCGGTGGAAATGTGCGCTTTGGGAACAATCACGCAGCTCCTATCTTAGGACATGGCGACCTAATTCATGACAACTTGACAATACGTCGAGGGTCTCAGTGACAATCTCTTTAGCATCGGTCAGTTCTGCGACATACGACTAAAGGTTCACTTCCATGCTGAAGGTTGCAGTATTAGTGATGAAGGTGGTAGGGAGCTTCTAACTGGACAAAGGAAGACAAATCTCTATACCATCAATTTGAAGACTACTCGACCCTCGTCCAAACTATGTCTCAACTCAATTCAACAAAGTGACCTTTGGCATCAAAGACTGTCCCACCTCAACTTCAAAATGCTGAATAAACTACACACCGACAAACTAGTTAGTGGATTACCAGTCTTAAAGTATCACAAGGAACACCTCTGCAGTGCTTGTGAAATGGGGAAAATGAAAAGAGCATCACACAAGGCAAAGCTCGTAGCTTCAACTTCTCGACCACTAGAACTACTACACATGGATCTGTGTGGACCCATGAGAGTACAAAGCATCAACGATCGAAAATACGTTCTGGTGATCGTGGATGATTTCTCTCGATATACGTGGACAAGATTCCTTAGGACGAAAGGTGAGACCCCCGAGTTGATCATAGAATTTGTGAAGAAAACTCAGAACTCGCTAGAATGCAATGTTCAAGTGATCCGAACTGACAACGGTACCGAGTTCAATAATCAACTGCTTGACAACTTCTACTCATCACTTGGAATCTCTCAGTAATTTTCAGCACTAGGACGATATTCTCTATCATTTAGAACGAAGCAGTTGCAGCCAAAAACTCGGAGAAATCGGATATTGGGTATTCTTTCGTTGATGAGCTCGTATGGAGTTTTCCTGAATCGTTTGTGAATGCTTGTTCTGTTTTGGGTGAAACAAGCTGTGTTGACTGCTTCGGCCCAGACAAAATGTGGAAGTTTCAAGTGTATTAGCATTGTGCGAGCAGCTTCAACCATGCTACGATTCTTTCTTTCCACGACTCCATTCTGTTGGGGTGCGAGGAAAATTTGATCCTATGTAACACCCGGGTTCCCCGTAAGTGTTTAGGGCCAATAAATTAGCGAAATATGATTATATGCATCACGTGCCTTATATGCATTAATGTGGTGATTGGGTGATTTATTTAGTTATGTGCTTATGTGACTTACGTGAATCTCGCGTGGAAAATCTCGTGCCTAGGTGATTTTGTGAAATTTGGTACAACTAATTAGTACCAAGTGACCCTTAATTGATCTAGGAATTTTCGAAAATTAGGCCAAGGAGAAATTGGGTCATGGATTAAGGTTGAACTCTCAACATGATTGGGCTAGGTTTGAATAGAATTAGGCCCAAAACAATTAAGATATATTATGGAACAACCTCCCTTAATTTAGGGGATATTTTCGTTACCCAAACCTTAGCCACTTAAACCTCACTTAGAAAGCAATTTCAAGTCCACCAACCTTTAGTCTAACACCAAGGAGATAACGAGCAAGGAAGAAGAAGAAGTTAAGGCACAAACGAGTGAGCTTGGGACTAGGTAACATCTTCTAACCATGATTTTAATGTTTTATTCAAGAATTTACACATTTTAGGACTAAAGGCACGACAAGACTAGGGCTCGAGTGACTCAAAAACCCAAAAATGTGTTCTAGCCTTGAGTTTGTTAGGATTTAGCTAACCTAAAATTATTTTAGGACTCGTTACTTTAGCCTAGGATGATCTCGAGCTAACCTAAGACGTTTTTGGGTCGAGAAATGTTTCACACAACTTAGGAAATCTGGAAATAGGAACCTCATAGCAGTTTCGAGCGCAGGAAGGTTGAATGTTTCGATCGAAAGTCAAATTGAATTTTCTATGAGTTTCGATCGAAACCCTCAAGTGTATAATGATCAATTGAAATTGAAATCGATAGAAACCCTCAAATTGGCCTAAAAACATCTTCCATCCGTGCATGGTTTCGATCGAAACCTAAAATGATGCCATGCACACGTCATCACACGGCGAAACTTATATGGTTTCGACCGAAAGTGATACTTTCCCATGCCGAGTTTCGATCGAAACTAAAGTGAGGTCATGATGATGAAATACCTCGGCAAAACTCAAGTTGATTGAAAGTGGAATCGATCGAAACCCTCAAAATTAATTTAAAATGATCCTCTATCCATGTAAGGTTTCGATCGAAACCAAGATGATGAAATCATGATGTGAGACACGGCGAAACCTTGGAATTGATCGAAAGTGGTTACTTCTCATGCATGATTCCAATTGAAATTAGAATTTGATGTAGACAAGTTTCGATCGAAACTAGAAATTTATGTATATCAATTGGATAGACTTAATCGAGCGAAACCTAGCAAATCCAATGACTTTCGCCGAGACACATATGATTTAGAACAAATTAATTCTAACATGACTTAGCATAGAAATCAAATGACTTGGGAAATTTAATAAGGCAAATCAATTGACTTGGAGTCTAGGAAATTGATACAAGTCCAAATAAGTAGCGTAACGGAAATTAATTATTTTGACAAGTTAACTAAGGAAACAATGTACTAACACTCCAATGATATTATGTTTAAAGGTCGTACGTTCGGAGCTAACGGGGAGGATACTAATTACCTTCGGACGACAGGTAAGTAGAAGTCCAACTACGACACACAACTTGATTTACGTGCCTAATTTGTGTGATTACGTGCTTATGTGGTTTCATGACTTCGTAAATTGATTTAAGTATTTAAATGTGGTAAACCTATGTTGCATTTACTTGCACCTGCATATGCATACTCACGTGCACACACGAACTCGTGAGGAAGGGTCGTGGGATTGAGTGTGCGTAATGAGGTGTCGCTTGTACGCGACGAGGACTTGCCGATGTGGGCAAGTGTGTCGGCTCGTAGTTGAGTCAGGGGCTGTCTACTATGCTACCAGGGCGGCGTTTTAGCGTCGTCGTACTATTATTTTAGATATATATATTGATATCCTGTGGATAGGATTTGGGCATGGCCCGTGGCGGTAAGGTGCGACCTGGAGGGTGCGACCTGAGGGTATAAGCGACACAGGGTGGAACCCTGGTGTAGGCGACCTCAGCGTGGGCTACCAGCGTGAGCGACCGCCGGACAGTCGGGGACGACCGGGATTATATGGCGACCTAGGGGAATGATGTGCATCCTAGGGTTCGGCCATCCGGCGTGGACCGCTGTCGTGATTTCCCTGAGGGACGTGAGCTCTTGTGGTGCATAGTGAGATTAGCCGAGGGCCCTGAGTGACATTAGTCTGAGTACGTTGGTACGATTGATTACATACATCGGCGTGGATTGCCTTTGCGAGTGTTATATGCATCGGTGTGGATTGCCTTTGCGAGAGTTATATGCACCGGCGCGGGTTGCCGATGCGGGGGAGTGACACATGCACACATGCATGATTTCTACTTACTGAGCCTCGGTGGCTCATTCCTTACGTTGTGTGTTGTAGGCACCGGCGATCACGGTATGTGACAGTGTTTTGAAGGCAAGGCCAACCTTTTGGAGCTTCATGCTGCTTTTGGGGTGGACGTGTGTGTGTGGATGACGACCTGTGAGGCCGGGCGCATAGGAGCTTTTGCTGTGCCGACACAATTGCGCCGTTGTAGTTAGACCACGTCTGGAACTTAATGTTCGACATGCATTCTTTTGTCTTGTATAGAACAATGTTCCATTTCGTAAATGAAAAATGAAAAATTTGTACGCGTTTTCGGTGCACTTCTTTACTTACAAACTCGCTAGGCACGTAGAAATGCGCTGGGTTAGGCGGTTAGGAAGTTGGGGCGTCACAGGGTGGTATCAGAGCTTCGGTTACAGGTTCTGTAGACTGTCCACACACACACACCCAAAAGAGCGGAAGCGGCCTTGCAAGTAAGTGTTAAGTCTATGTGAATTTCTATGTTGTATAATTTATTGGCCATAGGACAATCAGGATAGGGTATAAAGATGGTAAGAACGAGAGGAGAGTCGAGTGGTGGCGACGACCAGAACAGGGGAAACACGGCCCCTCCCAACAATCGGGATGCAACGATTTTCCAGCTAACGGAATTAGTCCGTCAGCAGTCGGCGCAGATCCAACAACTGATCCAACAGAATACTACTAACGCTGGGCCAACTCAGGCGGAAAGGACTGAGGTGGTGGGAGAACGATTCCGAAGGTTGAACCCACCGACCTTCGAGGACACAGCTGACTCGACAGCAGCTGAAGACTGGTTAAGGACTCTCGAAAGCATGTTCGTCTATAGCAGGGTTCCGGAGGCGGAGAAAGCCCTCTGTGCTGCGTTCCTACTACGAGGGAGCGCAGGACACTGGTGGGACACCATCATGGTGTTGGAGAACCCCGCTACGATGAGCTGGGAAAGATTCAAGGAGTTGTTCAGGGGCAAATATCTCACCGCCCCTATTCGAGCACAGCGCCTGAATGAATTCATCAATCTCAGGCAGGGGCCTATGACGGTGGCCGAATACATAAGGAAGTTTGAGCAGCTGTCCAGGTTCGCTGCTCACATGATCAGCACGGAAGCTCTAAAGGTCGAACGCTTCCTGGAAGGATTGAAGCCTGAGCTCTACAGGGATGTGAGCATGGCGGGAGTTCAGGGAGCGACTTACTCTCAAGTAGCAGAGAGAGCTATGGTCGCTGAACAGGCGGAAGCCAGGATCTTGAGGGCACAAGAAGCCAAACGCAAATTCGCGCAAATGCAAGGAGCGCAATGGAGCGGAGGAGACCAGAAACGGCAGTTCGTGCCTAAAGGGGGCAAGAAGAAATTTCAGAATAGGCCTCCTCAACAGCCTCAGGGGATGATGAATAGACCCCCAAATCCAAACCAGAACCAGGGAGCAGCGCAGGGCCCATATTGCCAGAGGTGTGGGAAAAGGCACTTTGGGAACTGCAACATGCAAGTCAACACCTGCTTTAGATGTGGGAAGCCGGGCCACTTTGTGAGACAATGCCCGGAGGGTGCTTCGGGAAATCAAACCGGGAGTCAGGCAGGACCTCAAATGGTGCCAGCTCGGGTGTACACCATCACATCCGAGGAAGCAGAGAACAATCCGGAGGTGGTAGCAGGTACCCTACTGGTCCACCAGACTCCCACGTGCATTCTAGTAGATTCCGGGGCGACCCACTCGTTTGCATCTGTGAAGTATGTGATGAAACTCGGGGTGACGCCTGAGCGAGTAGATTATGAGTATAGCGTAGCAATTCCAAGCGGGGCACCAACTAGGACTAGTCAAATGTTAAGAAATTGCCCAATCCTAGTCGATAATAGAGAATTACCTGTAGACCTAATAGTCATCCCGATGGACGACTACGAGGTGATCCTCGGGATGGACTGGCTCTCGAAGTACGGAGCAGTGATAGACTGTAACCGTAAGATGGTTACGTTCAGTTTAGAGGGGGAGGAACCTTTAACCTTCAAGGGGACAGCGAAGAGGAGAGGCCCCCCGAGAATATCAGCCTTAAAAGCTCAGCGATTAATCAATTCAGGATGCGAGGCATACCTGGTGTTCGCGCTGAAGGCAGAAGAGAATACCCCCACGAAACATGAAGACGTACCCGTGATTAAGGAATTCTCCGACGTATTCCCGGAGGACTTGCCGGGATTACCCCCAGACAGGGAAATTGAGTTTACGATTGACCTGGTGCCGGGAGCAGCACCAGTGTCCAAGGCTCCATATCGCTTAGCGCCAACCGAATTAAAGGAGTTGAAGGAACAAATAGATGAACTCCTACAAAAAGGATTCATTCAGACCAGCTTTTCTCCCTGGGGTGCGCCAGTCCTATTCGTACGAAAGAAGGATGGCTCGATGAGACTGTGTATAGATTACAGGGAGCTGAACAAGCTGACGATCAAGAACAAGTATCCACTACCCCAAATAGACGACCTCTTCGACCAATTACAAGGCGCCACAGCATTTTCTAAGATCGATTTGAGGTCGGGCTACCATCAACTGAAAATCCGCAAGGAGGACATTCACAAAACGGCGTTCAGTACCAGATACGGGCACTTTGAATTCCTAGTAATGCCCTTTGGACTGACGAACGCACCGGCGGCCTTCATGGACCTAATGAACCGGGTGTTCGAAGCCTATCTAGACAAGTTCGTGATCGTGTTCATAGATGACATCCTCGTCTACTCCAAGACGAAGGAGGAGCACGAACAACACCTACGAGTAGTACTCGGGATATTGAGGGAAAAGCAGTTGTACGCCAAGTATAAGAAGTGTGAATTTTGGCTGGATCAAGTAGCGTTCTTGGGGCACATCGTCTCGGGAGCGGGAATCTCGGTGGACCCGAGCAAGATAGAAGCAATTAGTGACTGGCCGCAGCCGACTAACGTAACGGAAGTACGGAGCTTCCGAGGCTTAGCAGGCTACTATAGGAAATTCATCAAGGATTTCTCTAGAATCGCCTCTACGCTGACAAGGTTGACTAAAAAGAACACGCCTTTTCTATGGAACGAGGAGTGTGAACGAAGCTTCCAAGAACTTAAAAAGCGGCTTACTACAGCCCCAGTACTAACGATACCCACGGGAGCAGGAGGGTTCTCAGTGTATAGCGATGCCTCGAAGAACGGGTTAGGGTGTGTACTGATGCAGAACGGTAACGTGGTGGCTTACGCCTCACGACAACTGAAGGAGTACGAAAAGAACTACCCTACACACGACTTGGAGCTTGCGGCGGTAGTCTTCGCTCTCAAGATTTGGAGGCACTACTTGTATGGAGAAAGATGCGAAATCTACACCGATCACAAGAGTTTAAAGTATTTCTTCACCCAGAAGGAACTCAATATGAGACAAAGACGGTGGCTAGAATTGGTGAAAGACTATGATTGCGTAATCAACTACCACCCAGGGAAGGCGAACGTGGTAGCGGATGCACTAAGCCGGAAATCAGTAAGCGCGGAACTTCAACGACTCGACGTGGAAGTCGTACCATTGGGAGAAGTCGAGGTGAAGTTAGCAGCTTTGACTCTACAACCAACGCTACTGGAGCAGATCAAAAAGGCACAGGAAAACGACGAGTTTTACCTGAAAACTAAGGGAGCGCAGACGGAGCAGTCGACGACGGATTTCGCATTTCGGGACGACGGAAGTCTATACTACAAGAGTAGATTGTACGTCCCGGACGACGCGGATCTTAGACGAGACATAATGACGGAAGCACATACCACGCCATATTCGATACATCCAGGGGCTACGAAGCTATATAGGGATTTAAGGACTAACTACTGGTGGCCGGGGATGAAAAAGGACGTGGCGACGTTCGTGAGCCAATGCCTCACTTGCCAGCAAATCAAGGCAGAACACCAACGGCCGGCTGGGACACTACAACCTTTACCAATCCCAGAGTGGAAATGGGACAATATAACGATGGATTTCGTGAGCGGATTGCCAAGGAACGCGAAAGGACACGACGCAATCTGGGTAATCGTAGACCGACTTACGAAATCTGCCCATTTTCTGCCGATAAGTACAACATTTACCATGGAGCGGTATGCAGAATTATACATCCAAGAGATAGTAAGACTCCATGGGACACCCTTAACGATAGTTTCAGACCGCGATTCACGGTTTCTATCTAAATTCTGGACGAGTTTACAAAAGGCCATGGGGACAAAGTTGGCATTTAGTACAGCATATCATCCGCAAACGGACGGCCAATCCGAGCAGACGATCCAAACACTGGAAGATATGCTACGAGCCTGCGTACTTGATTTCAAAGGCAACTGGAGCAAGTACCTCCCACTTGTAGAATTCTCGTACAACAACAGTTACCAAGCTACAATTGGAATGGCTCCGTATGAAGCCTTGTACGGACGGAAGTGCAGGTCCCCAGTGCATTGGGATGAAGTCGGTGAACGGGCGATGTTAGGCCCAGACATGATACGGGAAATGACGGAAATTATCACGATGATCCGAGAAAGAATGCGCACGGCGCAGAGTAGACAGAAGAATTATGCGGATCGGAGACGTAGACCGCTAGAATTCGAGGTGAATGATTGGGTCTTTGTGAAGATATCACCGATGAAGGGAGTCAAAAGGTTCGGAAAGAAGGGAAAACTAAGTCCGAGATACATCGGTCCCTTCAAGATAATAAAAAGAGTTGGTGAAGTGGCTTACCAACTAGAACTACCAGCGTCATTGTCACAAGTACACGATGTATTCCATGTTTCCACATTGCGGAAGTATATCGCTGACCCAAGCCACGTGGTGGTAAATGACTCACAGCACCAACACTTGAAACCAGACCTGAGTTATGAAGAAATTCCCGTGGAAATATTAATGCACGAGACAAAGAGGCTTAGGAACAAAGAGATTCCTCTAGTAAAAGTTCTGTGGCGAAATCAGTCAGGAGAGGAAGCCACATGGGAACGTGAGGATGAGATGAAAACCCGCTATCCTGAATTGTTCCGAACGGGCTGATTTCGGGGGCGAAATCCTCCTTAAGGGGGGGAGGATGTAACACCCGGGTTCCCCGTAAGTGTTTAGGGCCAATAAATTAGCGAAATATGATTATATGCATCACGTGCCTTATATGCATTAATGTGGTGATTGGGTGATTTATTTAGTTATGTGCTTATGTGACTTACGTGAATCTCGCGTGGAAAATCTCGTGCCTAGGTGATTTTGTGAAATTTGGTACAACTAATTAGTACCAAGTGACCCTTAATTGATCTAGGAATTTTCGAAAATTAGGCCAAGGAGAAATTGGGTCATGGATTAAGGTTGAACTCTCAACATGATTGGGCTAGGTTTGAATAGAATTAGGCCCAAAACAATTAAGATATATTATGGAACAACCTCCCTTAATTTAGGGGATATTTTCGTTACCCAAACCTTAGCCACTTAAACCTCACTTAGAAAGCAATTTCAAGTCCACCAACCTTTAGTCTAACACCAAGGAGATAACGAGCAAGGAAGAAGAAGAAGTTAAGGCACAAACGAGTGAGCTTGGGACTAGGTAACATCTTCTAACCATGATTTTAATGTTTTATTCAAATATTTACACATTTTAGGACTAAAGGCACGACAAGACTAGGGCTCGAGTGACTCAAAAACCCAAAAATGTGTTCTAGCCTTGAGTTTGTTAGGATTTAGCTAACCTAAAATTATTTTAGGACTCGTTACTTTAGCCTAGGATGATCTCGAGCTAACCTAAGACGTTTTTGGGTCGAGAAATGTTTCACACAACTTAGGAAATCTGGAAATAGGAACCTCATAGCAGTTTCGAGCGCAGGAAGGTTGAATGTTTCGATCGAAAGTCAAATTGAATTTTCTATGAGTTTCGATCGAAACCCTCAAGTGTATAATGATCAATTGAAATTGAAATCGATAGAAACCCTCAAATTGGCCTAAAAACATCTTCCATCCGTGCATGGTTTCGATCGAAACCTAAAATGATGCCATGCACACGTCATCACACGGCGAAACTTATATGGTTTCGACCGAAAGTGATACTTTCCCATGCCGAGTTTCGATCGAAACTAAAGTGAGGTCATGATGATGAAATACCTCGGCAAAACTCAAGTTGATTGAAAGTGGAATCGATCGAAACCCTCAAAATTAATTTAAAATGATCCTCTATCCATGTAAGGTTTCGATCGAAACCAAGATGATGAAATCATGATGTGAGACACGGCGAAACCTTGGAATTGATCGAAAGTGGTTACTTCTCATGCATGATTCCAATTGAAATTAGAATTTGATGTAGACAAGTTTCGATCGAAACTAGAAATTTATGTATATCAATTGGATAGACTTAATCGAGCGAAACCTAGCAAATCCAATGACTTTCGCCGAGACACATATGATTTAGAACAAATTAATTCTAACATGACTTAGCATAGAAATCAAATGACTTGGGAAATTTAATAAGGCAAATCAATTGACTTGGAGTCTAGGAAATTGATACAAGTCCAAATAAGTAGCGTAACGGAAATTAATTATTTTGACAAGTTAACTAAGGAAACAATGTACTAACACTCCAATGATATTATGTTTAAAGGTCGTACGTTCGGAGCTAACGGGGAGGATACTAATTACCTTCGGACGACAGGTAAGTAGAAGTCCAACTACGACACACAACTTGATTTACGTGCCTAATTTGTGTGATTACGTGCTTATGTGGTTTCATGACTTCGTAAATTGATTTAAGTATTTAAATGTGGTAAACCTATGTTGCATTTACTTGCACCTGCATATGCATACTCACGTGCACACACGAACTCGTGAGGAAGGGTCGTGGGATTGAGTGTGCGTAATGAGGTGTCGCTTGTACGCGACGAGGACTTGCCGATGTGGGCAAGTGTGTCGGCTCGTAGTTGAGTCAGGGGCTGTCTACTATGCTACCAGGGCGGCGTTTTAGCGTCGTCGTACTATTATTTTAGATATATATATTGATATCCTGTGGATAGGATTTGGGCATGGCCCGTGGCGGTAAGGTGCGACCTGGAGGGTGCGACCTGAGGGTATAAGCGACACAGGGTGGAACCCTGGTGTAGGCGACCTCAGCGTGGGCTACCAGCGTGAGCGACCGCCGGACAGTCGGGGACGACCGGGATTATATGGCGACCTAGGGGAACGATGTGCATCCTAGGGTTCGGCCATCCGACGTGGACCGCTGTCGTGATTTCCCTGAGGGACGTGAGCTCTTGTGGTGCATAGTGAGATTAGCCGAGGGCCCTGAGTGACATTAGTCTGAGTACGTTGGTACGATTGATTACATACATCGGCGTGGATTGCCTTTGCGAGTGTTATATGCATCGGCGTGGATTGCCTTTGCGAGAGTTATATGCACCGGCGCGGGTTGCCGATGCGGGGGAGTGACACATGCACACATGCATGATTTCTACTTACTGAGCCTCGGTGGCTCATTCCTTACGTTGTGTGTTGTAGGCACCGGCGATCACGGTATGTGACCGTGTTTTGAAGGCAAGGCCAACCTTTTGGAGCTTCGTGCTGCTTTTGGGGTGGACGTGTGTGTGTGGATGACGACCTGTGAGGCCGGGCGCATAGGAGCTTTTGCTGTGCCGACACAATTGCGCCGTTGTAGTTAGACCACGTCTGGAACTTAATGTTCGACATGCATTCTTTTGTCTTGTATAGAACAATGTTCCATTTCGTAAATGAAAAATGAAAAATTTGTACGCGTTTTCGGTGCACTTCTTTACTTACAAACTCGCTAGGCACGTAGAAATGCGCTGGGTTAGGCGGTTAGGAAGTTGGGGCGTCACATCCTAAAGCAGTCGAAGGGATACCATTGGATATTCTGCTGAGTCCAAGGCATACTGTAGAACACGGGTCCCCCTGTGAGCTAGTTAGCCAACAAATTTGCAAGCATGAATTATCGTCTATGTGACTGCATGAAATTAGCATGTGTGTTTTGTGCTCATGTGATTCTATGAATTTTGTGCATTTATTCTATGTCCAAGTGAACTCCATGAAATTATGTGCTTTTGGTGGCATCTAACTTAGGAGAAAAACTCGAAAATAGAGATAATAATAATTGTTGGGATAGGGATGGAACTAAGATTGCAATTGGGCCATAGTCATTAATGGGCTAACTTAAATTTGGGCCCAAAACCCTTACAAGATATTTTGGAAACAAAGTTCCCTAAATTATGGGAAACTCATGCAACATTAGTCCCCTCACCATACCTAAGATATTTTATCTAACATCAAAACTTACTTATCACACTAAAAGCGCAAGGTAGAGAGAAGGAGGAGAGCTTGAACATTTGCTTGGAGAAGGTATGGAAATATTCTACGTTTTCTACGTTTTTAGTTAATGACTTTAGGTTCCAAGCTTAGATTTAACATGTTTAAGGTAATTCACACTCGAAAATCTGCCCAAAATATGCCCCATAGTTATATCGATTTTTAGTTTAAGGATCTTAAGATATTCAATGTGTTCTTGAGATAAAGGCGCATTTGATCGAAAATCTAGTACTTCGCGGGTTTAACCACTCATGATACGGGTTAAACCACTCATGATATTGGATTCGGGTGTGATCACGTGACCACTCATGATATGTTTGCTCGCGTGAGCCTAATCTAGGGCCCTGTATTGTTCGATATGAGATAGGAATGTGGAAAAAGAAAGAGTGTGCATTGGCATGTGAGACATTGGGATTGGGGTCGAGTGCACACTTGCATACATGCATTTTATTCACCTACTGGGCAATTCGCTCAGTGTTTACGTGTTGTAGGTACTGAGTCCGATGCCGATACGCGTCGTGACTAAGGCGGCTGGTGGCGGTGCTCCACGGACTTTTGAGGGCAGTGGTACATGGATGAAGACCTGTGGAGCGGCGATAGGTTTTTGATCATTTTGGCTTTGGGGCTACGGCCCGTGTATATCAATGATATTGTAGATGATATTTTGTCGTAATGTAATGTATTTAGGAAATTGTTAGACGGGTCTTCCGCGACTTACGTTGTGAAAATCCGCCACTAATCTTAGTTAGAAAAGTAGGGTCGCTATAATCAGCCTTACACGGGACACTCCCAAATATACCGGTACACAAAACCTCAGTAAAAAAAATACATGCCTGAAAGATGCTGCATTTATAATATTGTCATTTCCACACAATAAGAATATTAACTGCTGATGGATTTTGTATGGAATTAACAGCGTTGCACATAATTATAATAATGTGGTGTGATAAAATGACGATTGCAACTTATATTTGCACATAAATAAAACCATAAATTCGGTCCGTTGAACAAAATTGCATCAAAACAAGAATTACATAAACACATCAGAACGCAGACACAAAGTAGCGCCACACTGATCGCGGACTCACTACTATTGGAGAAGGTGGCGCCCTTGTAAGAACAAAAGCGTCGATGCAAGCATACTCGATCTGGGCGACGCTAAGAACTCTATTCTCCCAATTGATCTTCGTCACGCGCTTGGGCTTGCTCATCACCATCCCACAAAGCACTTGAGCAAGTTCTTTCAATCCTGGTCCTCGAAAATGCCCCGACGGCCAACGTGCTTTTCCGACAGACGCCACATCGATGAAATTTCCCGAGTTATACAATGCGTTGTCACGGATTAGCTTGGCCATGTCTTCGCCAACCGCAATGCCAACTAAGGTGATGTTAGGGTTCAACATGAAATCTTTGAGGCATTTACTGATTTCGTCTAGATGAGCAAGCTGGATAATTAAGCATTTACGGTCGATGCACAATTGCAGAGTGGCTGCTTTGTTGACTGCGCCCCGAGTCCAAACGGGCCGGCACTCGACGTCGAGGCCAACTAGTGTCGGGCTTGAAACGTCAATCCATTTGATCACACTGCTCGAGTCGCTAGTCAAGGTGGTTACAATGATCGTATTGCAGAACTCTACATTATATCCTCGTGGTCATTCCAGATGGTAATCTCGAAACTCTATCCATTTTTTTTTTGTTTGGTACCTTCCACTATAAGATTCTAAAGTTGGTGTTTTTATAGTCACAATTGTAGGAAAACAAAGAGACATGTCGCATGCGACCTTTTCAATCCACTTGTTAATGCGTATGGAAGCACGAAATGGGGACGCGACTCTTCGTATGCATTCGATAACATGTATTAATACATGCATATTCATAATGTGATTTCAATGAGTAGGAATTCAAACAGTCATATCACTTACTGCAACATCAAACATCACCAAAATAAATTTGTTGACATTAAACATTGACGAAACTTGTAGGCAATTTGCACGGAACACTGTATTGTTACCTAAATAAAAGATTGCATCATCCAGTGTCTTAATTTAATAGTATAATATAATGTCATAATTTCACAATAGCAGCTTATAGTTGCACCAGAAATAAAACATCCATTCAATTAGTTTAACAAAATTATAAGGAAAACAAAGAGGCATATTACTTAATGTGAATGGAATGACGAAATGGTGGTGTGACTCGCCGAATGCATTTTGATAGCGTTTACAGAACAATGCACTGATTACTTAACACGACGTGACAAATAGTTTGTTGGCGACCTTTTCAATTCACTTGTTAATGTGTATGGATGACGAAACGGTGGTGTGGCACCCTGAATGCATTCGATAGCGTGTATGCGTACATGCATAATCATAATAAGAGCTCGATGAGTAGGAATATTCAAACATTCATCTCATTTAATGCAACATCAAATGTCACAAAAATAAATTTGCTTGCATCAACATTAACGGAACCTGTATGCAATTTCTACAAAATATTTAATTAATTACCTAAAATCATGAACTGGCATAATGGATGCACCTCGCACTCAGTTTATTTTGCATAGCATTGCCATGAAGAGGCTAATTATTCAATACTAGTACTTTTCGCACACTCTGTGCGTGTGCTTAAAATTTTATTATATTTTACGCTAATCTTAATTTGAAATTTATTCTTTTTAATGTTAAATAGATAAAATATAATTTTTACCAATATAAAGTAATAATAGAATAGATAATATAGAAATTGGCTGAATAAAAAGTGATAAGCAATCAATTTTAGAAGTAGTCGCAAATGGGCCATATGAGCCCAATCGTTTCATTTAGTGACTGTTCAATTCTAGTGACGTCTTTTTACTTACTTGAGCTGGAGTGGTCAACAATTTTGATTGAGAACGTGGGTTTCTATTTTTTATTTATTTTTATTTAGTAGAAAAATCTGATTGGTTGATTCTTAAAATTGGCAGACCAAATTAGATGAAAATTGACAGTTTTTATCACCTCTAGAGCCTTTATATAATAGAATAGATACTTTAGGTCACAATCATATAACGCCATAATGATATTATTGCCCGCGTACAGCCGAATCAGCATATTGCATTAGAATATTAAGCGAATTTACGCAACGCGGGAAACTTCACACAGTAGCGTTACACTGATTGTATTATGAAGGTGTGGGATGTTCAATACCTCATGACGCAATGAGATAATTTCTTCTGGTTATTATTGCACACACATAGCGAAACCAGCATATCATATTAGAACGTTAAGCAAGGATGGCCAACACATGAATATGAGTTAATAGACATAGGAAACTTATATCCAAGTTCAGATGGAAGTCATATATAGCCAAAACACAACTCTAATATAATAATTGAAGCAGCACGTTTCAACTAAAACATAACAAACTCATTCTACGCTCGACTTTCGCCGCTTGTAAGTTCCACGCCCACCAGTAGGAGCAGGGCCTTTTTTTTGGCTTAACCGCACAGAACTATGCTATTTCGCCAATCGACGCGAGGGCCTGTCGGAGCTCCCAACTGAAGGAATGCAATCGAGGCCATCATGCGCAGAAGTCATGTCATCAACAATCGGCTCAACGGCGTGCTTATCGTTGTCCTCACTAGCTTCAAGTACATCTACCTCGATACGGCTACTGTAAACACCATTGGCCGCAAGGGTGGTACTATTGAGAGGTGTCTCATGTGCATCTTCACAATTTGTCAAAACACCATCAAGTGCATCATCCTAACAACGCATAATAAGATTTGATATCGGAACGACGAATTATGTACGAATATACAAATAATTTACCTGACTTTCAGGGGCCACAACTTGGTTTTTCACCTGCTCTATCATACGGGACACACCGAAGCTACGATACATGCTTCGGAGTCAAAAGGTTTAACTTTTACGTAGAACAGAAAGGTTCTTCCAACCAAATTTAGTATGCACTTTGGTATTGCATCATCTGCAAAGTTGCCCTCGAGGCTATCAGTAGGCTACAAAATATATAGGCGTATGTAACGAATGGAGCGAGGATTAAATTCAGCACACTCATAGTAAATAATTAACATTTACATAAACTGACTGATGAGTTGACTATATCCTCAGCAGTGGTGTTTGTGTACTTCCTACCTGCTCCATCAAATATAACAAACGTCGCGGTATCACTTCCGTTACCGACGATTACTTCAATTCGAAACCTAAAACGGAACACCATGTAAAAAAACCAGAAAGACGAAGAGTCAATCAAAGCAAGCAATAGCAATGTAAGGCTACACGCTCTGCATGCCGTAGAATTCCAACAGCCGTCGGATCCACTCATTTGTTGCAATTCAGCTCCGATACTGATTTTCTAACTTGCTCGAACACCTAGAACAGGACATATAATGGCAACCGCTCCTATGCAATACTTCAGCAATCTTAGCAATGTAGGCAAATTCCTTAACCCTAAAAAAAATTGAATTTCAGCTTCAAAAACAACGAAATTGCGCGGTATACCTGCTCCGTTTCCCGATGCAAGAAATCGTGTATGTCGGAAACACGGCACAACGTCAAATCAGCATTCCTTTCTCCTAATGACACCGAAATTGGCCTATCAAATGCATTCATCCTGCACAATTGTAATAATACAATCAGATTGCGTATAACATTAAAAGATGCACAAAGTAATTAAGGCACTCCTGAACTCGCATACAGGGTCAACTTCGTACTTTATGTACAGCTTCGATGAAGATGAGTGTTTAAATAGAGATTTCCTGCATAATTACATATATATATATATATATAATAATCATATATATATATATATATATATCTATATGTAGAACAACGATTATAATAAATACCTGCAACGCAATGCATGAATTGACAAATAAACGTCCACTGCACCTGTGCTTATATGTATTTCTCTATGCAAAATGCATGAGTATTGCAATTTCTTGAAAGCATATAACTTTCCCCGGCATGAAACAGCCAGGGAAGAATGCAATACCGCCAAATATTTTCCTGTTAATACTCGTGACCACCACAACTGTATTCTGGCCAACAGAAGTACGGACTGCATCGCAGAACTCCGATGCCTTATCGTCCCAAATCGTAACGGAGACGTCCACAAAACTACAAAAGGAAAACATTTGTATGTGACATTGCATGAAAGGCAATTTCGAAAAAACATGAAGCAATCTCGCACGAAACCATGCATACCCATCTAGAATAACACGCATGACAGCTCGTCTAGCACTACCACTGGTTCCATGTTCCGGCTTCACCATGCTAGACAGCAACCCAATTACTTTTAAATTTAAAAAGCAACCCCTCGCTCACAAATTTTGGATAGGTATATCATCCGCCACTACAATAAATAGGCATATAACGGCAGACAAGTAAAAGAAAAGAACATACCCGGTAGGTCCTGATTGTTGCCAGCCAACTTGAGCAATGCTTCGTAGGAACGGAATCGAAATTTATCAAGTCCTACAGAGCAAGACTCCTCACCAACCTCTTCCATGGTTGTACGATCGGTGAACCTTAGCATGTATCGATGGTCAGTCATGCGATACATCGTAGGCGCATTAACAACTTCAAAATCAGATATTGAAAAAACACGTCCATCCTTAAGAAAGCCGTCAAAACGATCTGAACAAGGATGGAAGCCTGCATCAACGTATCCTGACATTGCAAAAGAGAGGAAAACATTATTAATACACATTTCGTAAGACAACCAGCAAAGATGGCTGCTATTCACCTTTTCATCCAACAACATAAGATCGTCACTCATGGGCTCCCCGTTTTTCTTCAAATTCCTTGCCGTCCATGAATGGAACAACCGAACAACAACAGTTTTGATGTCACATCTAGGCTTTAGCTCATCCAGAACTGACCGGTTTATCAAATGTCCCATGGCCGCCAAGTTGTGAGGTCGTAAAGCCGGCCATCCAACACATTGTATATAGAAAACTATTAAAGGATACATAAATGTCACGACCCTACTTCTCAAATACGTATTTTGACGGGTTTACGCAGCGTAAACAGCTGAAAGCCCATTTAATAAAAACTTTTAAAACATAACAATATCCAAGTACTAGGCCGAAGCCCCAAAAGTCTAAACCCGAAATTAAAATGTTTAACGAAACACACTTTTATTTATTGGGTCGAAGCCCAAAAAGTAAAAACACATGAAATATAATTTAAAACACTCTACAGGTCACGTCCCATGTACTGCGCCGCCCTCAAAAGTCCGTGGAGTCACCGCCATCAGCCGCCTAGTCGTGACGTTTTTCAATGTCCGACTCGTTCGTAGCTACACACGTAAACCCTGAGCTTTTTGCCCAGTAGATGAAAATATGCATGAATGCAAATGCTCTCACTTGACTCCCATCCCGACACATCTCACAGAATGCACGCTCGACTCTTTTCTCATATCTCATCTCATCTCAACTCATCACATCAGGGCCCTAGGCTAGGAACTAAAGGCAACACGCGCGCAGGGGTCAGTAGCTCGGGAGGCCCCACTCCCCACAAGGGTCAGTAGCTCGGGAGGCCCACTCCCCACATCTCAATATATAGTGCGCCTTAGTCCTAACCTCACTACTCATACAATTCGACGACCATCACTCGGTCATAAACTACCCCACCCATCAACACTATACAATCTCACCGTGACTCCGCACGGTCCTCTCCCCTCGTAACACATGTATGCAAATGTCGTGCAAGTAAAATACAACTTATAAATCAACAACTCTCCATCACGTAGCGGCCCGAGATATCATCTCAGCCCGACCTGAAAACTATCATACACCAAATAATTCGGGCCCGAAGCCCGCGTTCCGATTTAATTGGCCCAAAATCTTACGCACCGAACTCTCCCCCTAATTTACCCTACGGTTCCAAAATTTAATCCTTTCCACTTTAAGACCCGAATATTTTCCTAAATTATAAATCAGCCCGAATTTTTAAATTTTGCAAATCTGTCCCGAAAACTTTTAAAATTTCAGATCTGCCCCGAATTTTATTTAAAAATTTCAGATCTGTCCCGAATTTACACCTCAGCCCCCAGATTTTGTAAAATATTAATTAAGTCCTTAAACTTTAGAAAAATTATTTTTATGACCCGAATATTTTTCCAAGATTTTAAATCTGCCCCAACAGTTTTGAAATTTCTTTAAAAGGATCTCCTTCCAGAATGTACATCTCAGCCCCAAGGTTTTTGAAACTTTTCAATCTAGTCCTCGAATTTTTGAAAATTACACAATGGACCCCAATTATATATTCCGAATTTCAAATCTGCCCCAGAGCTTTATATTTCTTTAAAAATCTCCCTTGTTCGGATTTTACATTATCAGCCCCCAGGTTTTTAGTAAAATTTCAATTAAGTCCCTAAACTTTGGAAAACCCAAATTTAATCCAAAACTCAAATTTCTTAAATCTTTACTCACACCTAAACTTCCTAAATTGACGCAATCTACCCAAAATTCTGCCCCACACCCAAATTTAACCCTCATGGCCGAAAGTTGAAGAAAAACCCTAGAAAACTCTAATTTGCACTTTTACCCGAACTTTCCAAATCTAACCAATCTTGCCCTTAAAAATTCTAATTCTTCTTTCCAATCCCTAACTTCTTTTATCTTCCTAGATGACAATTGCCGAAAAATAGCATATAAGGAATTAACATAAAATCATGCAAAATTAACACAAAATCACGTAGAGAATCACGTTCGATCTTGATCGTAACTCGGCACATAATCATGCAAGCAACGAGATGACTCATGCAACACGTAAAATCTCGACCCCTAATTTTGTTTACGTATGTAGATGATCTTCACCAACCTTAATCCCGTAGAGAGCTACGTAACCGATTGTTTCGTGTGATCCCGACCCCAGAGCTTCGATCCCGAGCTTCCGGAGATTTTCTTTTCCTCCTCCTCCTTTCCTTCTTTCTCTCTTTTTCTTTCTCTCCCACTCTCCCTCCCTCTCTCGGCCATTTCTTCTCTTCCTCCCTCACGGCCTTTTCTCCTTTCCTCTCTAATATCTTTGGATTTATTAGTTATTAATGTGTCCTTAGGAATTTAATGAGGTGGCTTAGGTGGAAAGAGGTGGCATATTAGTTAGATCTTGTCTTTCTTTCTTTTCCTTTCCTCTCTTCCCCCTGTCCAACGTGATTCTTCCTCTCTTCCTTTATTATCCCTTAATTTATTTATCTTGTCCTAATTGTGTAGAGGGGTGGCATTAGGTGTTATTATTATATATTTCTTTTTTTAATTACTTTTCTCCCTCTCTCTCGCCAACTCCCCCTCTCTTCTCTCCTCTCTTGTTGTCTCTTTCTCTCTTTCCCTATTTGATTAATTAGGTCTTGTCTTTATGGTTTAAAGTGTTGTATTAGGTTTATTTTATTTTATGGTACCAATTCACATGAAGGCATATGCATGGAAGGTGCTATTATGGAGATGCTTTCTTGTCTCATGCAAGTCAACGAAACCCTTCATGGAAATGACCTACTATTCTTTGTCCTCATGCCAACAATGAGGAGCATCACCTCAACGTGTTATGATTAGTAGGTAATGATTTATTGGTATATTATTTTATTTTTCCTATTTTATTATATTGTGTTGAACTCACATGGAGGTGAAATGGGATTTTGTTTTATTGTACTAAACTCACATGGAGGTGTCTTTATTTTCTTAATTTGGCTCCTAATTAATTTCGGCCATTTATATATATATATATATATATGTATATATTATTTTATTTTTTTGTTATTATTATTATTATTTATATCGTTATTGTTGGATCAAATTCCCAACCTTACATTCATCTTGCAAACTTAGGCCAATATTCTTCTTTATTTTGCCCATAATAAATTTTTCGGCCCCTTTTTAAATTTTCCGGGTCCAATTCTAATTTCTTGGCTCGATTCGAAAAGAAATCAATTTTGTTCGAACATCGACTCCACGCATTCCGAATATTATTGAAATAATCCCATATAAATTTTACGGGTATTACATCCTCCCCCTTATAAGAATTTCGTCCCCGAAATTACAGTACGAAAAATAACCCGGGGTACTTCTCTCTCATTTCGTCTTCGCGTTCCCAAGTGGCTTCTCCCAATACTTGGTTCCGCCACAAGACCTTCACGAGGGATGTGTTCTTATTTCGAAGGCGTTTCACCTCGTACATCAAAATCTCCACCGACATTTCTTCATAGCTCAAGTCCTGCTTCAATTGTTGATGAAGTGATCCGCCTTGCACTACATGGCTCGAGTCTGGGACGTACTTCCGTAATGTATACATATGGAAGACGTCATGGACTTGTGTGAGCGATGTGGGCAATTCTAGTTGGTGCCACTTCTCCAACTCGTTTCAATTGTGAAAGGTCAGTTATATCTCAGACTCAACTTCCCTTGAAATCCAGAATGCACGCTCTCAACATATCTTCGAGCGTCTGGATTGTTCTTTCAGACTGTCCATCTGTCTGAGGGTGATATGACGTACTGCAGGACAGTTTTGTCCCCATGGCTTTTTGTAAGCTTGCCCAGAATTGGGACAGAAACCTCGAATCCCGATCCGCGACGATTGAAATCGGGATCCCATGGAGTCTCATAATTTCTTGTATGTACAGCTCTGCATACTTCTCCATGGAATATGTTTGATTGATTGGCGGGAAAATGGGCTGCTTTAGTCAATCTGTCGACGATTACCTAGATTGTATCATGGTCCTTTACGATTTTTGAAAACCTGACGACGAAGTCCATAGTGATATGATCCCACTTCCACTCGGGAGTCGTCAAAGGTTGCAACATTCCCGCATGCCTTTGATGTTCTGCCTAAAGTTGTTGGCATGTTAAGCACCGTTGTATAAAGGCAGTTATATCTTTCTTCATTCCTGGCCACCAATAATTCATTCGTAAATCTAGATAAATTTTTGTTGCTCCGGGATGTATCGAGTAGTTTGTCGTATGCGCCTCCGTCATTATAGTTCGACGGATCTCTTCATCGGGTGGCACATATAAACGACCTTGGAATTGTAAGCCTCCTTCGTTTCGAAATCCGAACTCCGACGGAAAATTCCCATCTTGTTCCGCCTGGTTCTTTAGATATAATTCATCTTCTTTTTGTGCCTCAACGATTCGTTCTAACAACGTTGGTTTTAAAGTCCGCTAGCTTCGTTTTGATCTCCCCGAAGTTGGTTATTTCCCCTCCGAGTTGGCACAGATCCGTGTTCACTGATTCACGGCTCAAAGCATCTGCAACTACATTCGCTTTGCCTGGGTGATATTTTTATCACACAGTTGTAGTCTTTTACTAACTCGAGCCATCGTTTTTGCCTCGTATTTAACTTCTTCTGCGTGAAGAAGTATTTTAGGCTTTTATGATTGATAAACGTATTGTAGGACGTTTATCGTAGTAGTTAATTGGCTCATAATAGAGTTTTCGAAGTCATTTTATGCACTTATTAACCCCATTTCTACTTATTTAGGTATTATAAGGCTCTAGGACGAGTTTCGGGCGAAAAGGAGCGAAAATGAGGCAAACGGCGCGAAGACGATGAAAACCGGTGAAGGTCATGGCCGTGACACATGGTGCACTAGGCCGTGACGTTGGGCAGAGAGTTGGAATGAAGATGGTCACGGCCGTGACACTTACTGCACCAGGCCGTGACTCATAGCAGCAACAACATTAGAAAATTCATATCTCTCAATCTATACCTCGGATTACGAATCCCTTTGGTCAGACTGAAGATTGGCAAGTCTTCTATCTATGGTTAAAATTTCAGGTCAATCGGACATCGTTTACCCCTCCATCCGAGAGAAATACGAAACTGCCGCAAAGCTGTTGAGAGGCACGGCCGTGACGCTACTGCACCAGGCCGTGACGATCGGCAGTGAGCTCAATTTTTGCCCAGAGAGTGTCACTGCCGTGACCTATCTTGTCCTAGGCCGTGACAGTGTCGAATTTCACTATAAAAAGCCCAAATTCGACCCAGAAAGGGAAAAACTTACCAGAGATCAACCCTAATCCCTCTAGAGACGAAAAATGGCACAAAAGAACACAGGTTCGCGTCCCGGAGCGCAAGAGACGGATCATCGACGAATTCACGCCCTATTTAGCGGAGAACGAAGAATCATCAACGCTTTCATCACAGATCATCCGTATATCAAGATAATGAATTCTTCACCTCTTCACCTCTATTCCTTGTTTCTTTCGCTGTTTTCCCGTCGATTATGCGTAGCTAATTCCCCGTTGTGTTTGGGATTAGGTGAACGCTAGGATCTTTCTTAGTTAAGACTTATGATTATCGTGACTATGTGTTTGACTATTTATCGTTCTATGAATTTGTTTCGTTACTTTAATATGTCTATGTGTTAAAGTAATCGTATGGAAAAACGTTTAGGGCGACAGCTAAACAACGTTTAGGCCGTTCGTAGAAGATAGGAATCGAGTATAGGGCGAAAGCAAATACTCGATCCTCGCCGTTAGTAATTACTGAATTTTAGATCCCCGCGAGCATTTAGGGCGACAGCAAACTCGCGAGCGGGTAGGAAAATTACTGCGATCTAGTCAAAATCACGTAGGATCGATTTTAGTGTCTTAGCCGATAGCACCTAGCGGGATTCGAATCCCGAGCACATCTTTATTATCTGAAGCTTCGTATCAGTTTTAAGCGTCTTTGAATCTGTAGTTGAGTTAGATATAATCTGTTAGGTTAAGTCATAAAACAATTTGCGTATTTTATTAGGCTAAATATCGAGTCGATAGGTCACTACTAGTACTTGATTTATTCCTTGTGTTCGATACTCGTTTACTCACTTTACTGCACTACAAACGA
This sequence comes from Craterostigma plantagineum, assembly GCA_027422505.1. Classification (NCBI taxonomy): domain Eukaryota; kingdom Viridiplantae; phylum Streptophyta; class Magnoliopsida; order Lamiales; family Linderniaceae; genus Craterostigma; species Craterostigma plantagineum. Next base: position 12,846,256 of record JAPQWV010000001.1, read on the forward strand.
TAGGTCCACTGCCTATCGCACGTCGGTGATAGTAATTAGGTATTCATTTTAATTATTATTTGTCGCACTTTTCACTCCCACACCACGTGTCGATCAAGTTTTTGGCGTCGTTGCCGGGGAATAAGTTGATATTAGGAACACCGTAGTTCGGTAATTTAGCCACTTTTATTTTGACGTTTTCTGTCTTTGCTATTTGCGTCATTAGTGTTAACTTCGTTATTTGTTTTCCTACGTGATTATTAGTATCGTATTATTTTCGACGTATTTGTTTATTTCCTTGCTAATTTTTGTTTTCACGTCTTGAAGGTACGATTCAGCGGTGAATGACTCGAAGCCATCCATCGGGTCCCATCGTTGACGCAGATCCGGATTTTGAGCGAAAGTTGCGAAGGAAGCTTAAGTACAATATCGAAGGAGCTTCCACCAGCTCTTAGGATCCTTTAGTTTGCTATTCAGAGGATAGTTCGCAGGAGTCAACCCAATACTCTCGTGTAGAGGCATCCGTAGACAGCCCAAACACGGAAGTAACCATGGCGGACCACCGAGTGCCCGTCCATCACATTCCAGAGGAGGAGCCATCACTTCAGGACCTTATCAAGAATGCCGCGCTAGGCGGTACCGAGTCGGCGATTGTCATTCCGCCGATAGAGAACAATAACTTCGAGCTGAAGCACTCTTGGCTTCAGATGATCTTTCAGACGGCCCAGTTCGAGGGCAACCCAGATGACGATCCTTATTCCCATCTGAAGGCGTTTCTGACGGTGACCAACACCATCAAAATCAATGGTGTCCCGGGCCATGCAATCAAATTGATGCTGTTTCCGTTCTCGCTCAAGTTCAGGGCGAGAGACTGGTTGGATATGTTGCCGCCCAGATCGATCACTACCTGGGAGGAGATGCGAGCCGCCTTCATCAACCACTACTTCCCACTCACAAAGGTGTTAAAATTGAAGACGGAGATTTCTCTGTTCCACCAGAAGGATTCCGAAAACTTGTATGAGGTGTGGGAGCGTTACAAGGCGCTACTGAAGAGGTGCCCAAAGCACGGGATGTCGAAGGCAGCCCAGATCAACCGATTCCACGAGGGGCTCAATGATCAGACGGTCCATATGTTAGACGGAGCCGCAGGAGGAGGGCTCGTGAAGCTCAACGCCACCGACGCGTGGAATTTAATTGAGGACTACTCGAGGAACAGTTTCATGAGGGGCAATGCGCGGATTATGTAATGCCCGGGTCCCCGTAATTTAGGCCGGCCAATAAATTCGTGTGTATATATTATATGTCTTATGTGACCGGTGAACTTTAGGGATTAATTGCATGCCCGCATGAAGTCATGAATTTTGTGCCTATGCACGTTAAATATGTGACCGTGTGATACCAAACTTACTAGGCATTGTCAAAAATAAAGAATAAGTGAAATAGAAATAATAGTATTAGCAAGAATAGAAACGGGATAATAAAAGTAGTAGGATAGAAATTGGACTTTGGGTTATGGGTTAGGATTTAATTCCAACATTAAAGCCCAAACCAAATAGGAATAGATATTTTTTGGACAATGTTCCTAAGATTAAGGAAGTCCCACGCCACTTAAGTCCCATCAACCTACTTTGATTATTTTAATATCTATCCACACCTTAAACAAGAAGCAAACACGTCCAATTCAAGATAAGGAAGAAGAATAGTTCGAACGAAAGGCTTGAGAACATCCCAAGCCATTCAAGATCTCGAGTTTTGGTAAGTCAAAATATTGCTTATAGTTTCTGTAATATTCGTAACTAGGGATTTTTAATTGTTCTATTCTTGAGAATTAAGAAAAACATGAGAGATTTCATGTAAGTTGAATGGCAGGGAAATTATTTGGAAAGTTAATCATAGTCATTCGAGCTAAAGAATTCATGACGAGTTTTAGGAGTATTGGACATGAAAGATGATATAGGATTTGAAGTACTTGAGTAGGCTCACGAGGGTTCTTAGGAAAAGGTTTAACACTTAAATAGAATTCATACGGTTCTTGGAAGAAATGGCTTTTGATCGAAGCCCTTGAAGACTTTAGGTGTTAAAAATGTTTAAGGGTTCACGAATCGAACCCTAGTTGACGAGATCGAGTAGATTTGGCGAATCCACGGAGTTTTGCGAATCGAGGGTAAAGAGTTCGCGAAGTTTGAATTGGGAAATTTCACGGGTCGAGAGTTTTGCAAACTCAAGACCCCTCTTTCATGGATTCGCGAAGTAGGAGGTTTGCGGGTCCAAGGTCGCGAACGGTGAGAAACTTGGCGAACCCGATGAAGTTTCACGAGGTGGATGAGTTTTTGCGAATTGGTGGAATTTGCGAACTCAATGCAAAGCGCGAATTAAACTTATGAGAGATATCGCAGAATTCACAAGTCACGAACTAGGGTAATCTTTTTGCGAATTGTAGGGAAGTTCGCGAACTATATAGATTGGCGATCTAAGAATTTCACGATGCCTATTTGGCGAATTGTATACTTCACGAATTGACTTGGTGAATTATAAATCAATGAGATAAGCTTTCGCGAACCATTAGCTAAGTGGAACCTCACAAAGTCTAAATGATAGAATAATAATATAAGTTACATTGGATTTCGGGAGAGAATAGAATAACATATTAAAAGCTACACAAACTTCACTCGTGAGGTATTGATATTAATAGTTATATGGACTTGGTGGATTGAAATGATTGGACCTCACAAACAAATACTTCCATGAGTGAGCGGAGAATAAAATATATAGTATAATATGGTAAGCACATGGGACTTCACGAGGTGTAGGAGTAAAATAATGTAGCAAGCTTGGCGAATTTTGATGTGGTGTAAGTAATGAACAAGAATGAGAATAAAGTAATAGTATCATCTAGTAAGTACACTTGGCAAATTATAGGCAACAAACTTCATGAATTAAGTGGTTGGAATTTGTGCTAGGGAATAAAATAATATTAGGGGCACATGGAACTTGACGAATTGTAAGGTGTGAATATTAACAAATTATATGAACTTAGTGAAGATATGTATTGATAGTTCACAAAATCCTTAGGTAGCTCAATAGGCGCATAAGTAAAGAATTATAAATTATAAGACAAGCTTCACAAATTCCAAGGGGGGCTTCCGAGCTTAGTGGAAAAGTATAGGAATGAAATAATGTAGGATCATTCAAGTGGCGAATTTTTGTGGTGTAGGAACAAGTATAGGGATAAAATAATATAAAGATTGTGCAAGCTTGGAATATTGTATAGTATGCCATAAGTTACACGAATTATTGCTGTACCACGAGAGTTCGCGAAATGAGATTATCACTAATTTAGAGAGAAAAGAGGTTGGCGAATTGAGAGATGATAGAGTAATTGGCGAACCAGTGTACTTTGCGGGTTGAGTGTGGCGAATCAATTAACACTTCGCGAATCGTAGGCTGAGCGACTTCGCGAACTAGGATTTTTGTACTTCGCGAATTAGTAAGAATATGACTTCGCAAATTAGATAAATCGGTGAACCCATGAGACACTTCGCGAACTAGACGGGCTCGGCGAATTGATGAAGTGACCCGCGAAACAAGTTAGTTCGCGAATCTAAACGAGCAACTCGCGAACCGAGGGTGAGAGTAGGTGACTTCGCGAATCAAGTAGGATTCGCGAATCGAGCTAGTTGGCGAACTCGAGGACTTCGCGAATTATTATGGCATGGAAACTTCACGAATTGGAACCACAAGCAAGTCACGAATTACGAGCCATGCCATGAATTTCACGAACTAAGAACTTTCACGAGTTAACTGGACTTAGCAAATTTCGATATCTATTTATCCATTAGCTAAGCGTTTTAATACTTAGGAAATTCAAGAATTTAGACGGTACACTGACGATAGAATTTTATGCTTGGAATAGGGATTAACAATTTCGCAGGACCACTAGCTAATAATCTACGGACGACAGGTAAGTGGGACTTTTCATCTACAACACATCGAATTATGTCCGTATTATTTACGTGGCTATGTGCTTCTATGAGTTTATGTGATTCAGTACATGACACGGCATGACAAGTCATTGGGCATTTGATGCATGCATTGCACGAGCATACACGAGTCTCACGAGAGTTTTATGACATGACATGACACGAGATATGCATGATCGCCGGGGTGCGACAAATAGTTACTAACATTAATATGTCAAGACACGTGCAAGACAAGACGTGTAATACGGCTCTTCTAACGCTACGAGGTGACTTTCTATGTCACCGATGTCAAGACAAGACACGTGCAAGACAAGACGTGTAAATCGGGCAATTGCCCTCGTAGCAAGGATTAGCCGAGGGCCCTACAAGACAAGACACGTGCAAGACAAGACGTGTATTAGGGACCCTACAAGACAAGACGAGACAAGACATGACATGATTTTGTGAGGATTAATGAACATAGGCGCATATGCCTATGCAAGTCATGACACGGGCACAGCATGCATAAATCCTACTTACTGGGCTATATAAGCTCATCCCACGTTTTATGTATTGTAGATCCCAGCGAACACGGTATGTGATCGCCTAGCCGGCAAGGCGTTCTTTTGAAGCTTCCGAGCGACTTTTGGGGATGGTGTGTACGTGGATGACGACCTGTGAGGCCGGCGCCTAGGATCTTTTGCTGCACAAATATACACGCACATGTAGCTAGAACTCGAATGTAATTAGAAATTTTGGAAGCATTCTTTTGTCATGAAGATGTATTCTTTTGACGTGTACAGGAAGACGATGTTCCTTTACGAAAAAAAAAAGGAAAAATTTATTTCGCATTTCGTATTACTTCCAACTAAATACGTAGTTAGGCACGTAAGACAAGGCTAGAAATGGTAGCGATGGCTAGGGTCGCTACAGATTAAGACACCCGGTGTGTTCGGAGTTAGCGAGGAGACGGCCACTAATGCCAAGATCGAGGCGCTCCAGCAGCAAATCGCTTCGACGAACTCACAGTTGCAGACGATGATAGGCGCATTACTTCCCAAGTCCGGGCAGACTCAGCCCGTGAATGCCATGACGACCACCGCACCGACGCAGTATACGCCTTACGTGCCATTGTGCGGAATCTGTGGCGTAGCCCACGAGACCTCAAACTGCCAACTTTGGCAGTCGCTGGAGCACGTATACTATATGGGCAATTACCAAGGTGGCCAGCGGAGTTACCAGCCCCGAGCGCACCCCAACCTGGCGTACGGGAATCAGAACAACCAGGGGCAAGGACCACCTGGATTTCAGCCTAGGCCTTCCGGATTCCAAAACGGGCCACCACGACAGTACCAGAACGCGCCCGCAGGAGGATCCGATGATATGAAGGAAATGAAGGATATGATGAAGACACTCATCACGAATATCAGCAGCACCACCGCAGCCCACGAAATCCGAATGACAAAGATGGAGGAGTACATGGAGGCAAATGACATCCGTGCTCAGAATACAGACGCCTCGATCAAGAGGTTGGAGCAGCAAGTGGGGCAATTAGCAATGCAAATGGCGTGGCGAAATCAAGGATCACTCCCGAGCTACACCGAGACAAATCCCAAGGAGTATTGCAATGCGGTAACCCTGAGGAGCGAGAGAGGATTACAAGAAGCTCCCACCAAGCAGAATTTAAAGGAGAAAGTCGATTTCGAGGGCCACGACGAGCCAAAAGTGGAGGAAAGCAAGAGCGACGGAGTCGAGAAGGTCAAGGATGACGAGAGAAAGACGCGACCATTTGTGAAGCCGTATCAACCAAATATCCCGTACCCAGCTCGGTTGAGGGAAGTTGCACCTGAAAAGAGAAGGTTCAACCTAAAAAGGAGGAGGCTGCACCCGAAATAGAAAAAGCGAGGGAGAACGAGCGGCCACCAGTGATGCCGTACCAGCCGAAGATTCCATATTCAGCACGGTTGAAGAAGGACAAAGACGAGGCGCTAATTGGCAGATTCATGGGTATGTGCAAAGAATTACATATTAACTTACCGTTTGTTGAAGCTATTGCGCAGATGCCCAGTTTCGCTAAGTTCTTGAAGGACTTGCTAACGAACCGACGGAAGCTCGAACACGTCTCCACGGTATACCTACGAGGAGAGTGCTCGGTGATACTCCAGAGCAAGATACCGAAAAAGCTCAAGGACCCAGGGAGTTTTACTATTCCTTGTCGTATAGGTGATTTAGTTGTTGAGCATGCTTTAGCTGATCTAGGCGCTAGTATAAATTTAATGCCGTACTCCATGTTTAAGCGCTTAGGATTAGGTGAACCACGACCCACTAGAATGAATATTCAACTGGCCGATAGATCGTTAAAATACCCTCTAGGTGTTATCGAGGATGTTCTAGTTAAGGTCGATAAGTTCATTATCCCTGCTGATTTTGTGATCTTAGACATGGACGAGGATGAAGATGTTCCATTAATTATAGGTAGACCATTCTTACCTACAGGCGAGACCATGATAGATGTTAGGAATGGAACATTAACCTTGACAGTAGACGGTGAAAAAGTTACGTTCAATATGGCTGACTCGATGAAAAAGAGCAACTAGCAAGATGCTAAATGCTATTTCTTAGATGTATTTGAGCACGATTTTCTCTTTTCCGTGCAAGGTCTGTCACAGGTCAGCAAGCATGATAGGCACACGATTATGGCAATTGATAAGTGTGGGGAGGAGATCGACGAACCCATCATAGCCATCGACGAGAGCATCGAAGAAGTTAAGGACAAGAGCCCAGTCGAGGAGCGACCGCCACTAGAGTTGAAACCGCTGCCCGGCGAAAGGCGACACCTCCAAGGTATGGATGCAGGCGAGGGAAACTTAAGCAAAAAAGAGATGTTGTACCTCGACTTCCAGCCACCCTAAGCGAACGAAAGCACGTCCGGCTAAAGACGGTAAAGGAAGCGCTTCTTGGGAGGCAACCCAGGTTTTATCTATCTAGTATTTTTTTATTATGTCTATTATTATTATCATTCATGTTTTTTTTTTTACGTTTAGTTTTCCTTTTAGTCATGTCAGGCATCACGAGTCACGATACGACAACCATCACGCGTTTAGTCACGACCACGTCAACATTTTTCGTCAGGGAAGTTTCGTTCTCTTACACCTACTTTTCCCTTTAGTTTATTCAAATTTTACGTTGAGGACAACGTACGACTTAAGTGTGGGGAGGGAATTTAGGTTGAAAACTTACGTGAAAATTTTTAATTTTTTATGACGTGTCTGTGAGCTATAAATTTCGTTGAAAGGCATGAATTTATTGAATTCAGGCACGACTTTTGCGCATTATCTTGAGTTAGTCTGCATTATTATGAATTCTTGTGAGCAATTAGGATATGCATGACTGATCGAATCATGTCAGCCTGAATAGATATAGCACTGTTTTAAGAGATTCGTACACATAACCATGTTTCGTTGTGAGAGTTTGAGCCTGACGAGCTTATGCTCATTTTTCTTGATTGTGTGACGTGCCTAGTCTATATCTCTCTAGAACTTGCATGTCTGATGCGTGTTGAAACTGTTTTGGTGTGTCAGTGTGAAAATGATGAGGGCATTATGAATTAAGTCCAGGGCCAGATTTTCCCACCATGACTAACCCCATTAGTTAGCCACTTTGAACCTGAGCCTATTCGTTTGTTTACCTTGTAAGTTACAAGAGCCACTGACCCGAATAAGCCTCCAGAGATTATCTGAACCTGAGTTGATTAGAATAGAGCAGAAGTCGAACTTGAGAGTTACCGTTTCAGTGTATGATTTGATGTTCTTCTCTGCTATTCATGAAATGACTCGTGTCTTACTTGATCATTTCTGAAATGACCCGATCCCTTGCATAAGCCTGCCCATAACCCTTTGGCAAGATATAGGTTTCGGTAATAAGTATCCTTAGGTACACGGCATTCGCTGTGACGATGTATTCTATGCGACAAAAGCCGAACCTTGATGTTTTTAGGGAATACGGGCAGTGCACAAAAGTAGAGCGTAACTAAGGTGAAAGGGCAGAAAATGAAAGGGAACTGAGTCGAGAGGGTCGGGCAGAAAAGTGTAGGATTTCAGAGCGAGAACGTTGAGTCTTATGTTAGGACGTGTCTGTTTGATCATGCTGTGTTCTTTGATAATTTTTGCTTAAGTGTCCTAGCTCTAAGATTAAGTGTTCACTATATATGCTTATCGCTTCATGATTATTCGACCTGTTTCCCCAAAAAGACCCTCAGATTTATGCTTGCCACATTAAGTAGTAGAGATGCGATTAGCTTGCAAGTTTATGGTAGGGGCGGGACTAGTGCACGAATTGAGCGATTCACTATATGCTAGCCTATACACTGAGTGATTTTGAGCGAATCCCATGTGAGATATGAGTCTCGATTGGCAGTGCGAAGGAAGTTTAGGTAGACAAGTGCAAGTCATTAGTGTGATGTCCATAATTGTTCGCTTGATTCCGTTTCATGTTTTCTAGCTTTGATGATTAATTGCGAACAATCGTGTCGTTATCTTGATTGGATACCTTTTCAGACTTCTAATTTACTTGAGGACAAGCAAATGCTTAAGTGTGGGGAGGTCTGATAAACGTATTGTAGGACGTTTATCGTAGTAGTTAATTGGCTCATAATAGAGTTTTCGAAGTCATTTTATGCACTTATTAACCCATTTCTACTTATTTTGGTATTATAAGGCTCTAGGACGAGTTTCGGGCGAAAAGGAGCGAAAACGAGGCAAAACGGCGCGAAGACGATGAAAACTGGTGAAGGTCACAGCCGTGACACATGGTGCACTAGGCCGTGACGTTGGGCAGAGTTGGAATGAAGATGGTCACGGCCATGACACTTATTGCACCAGGCCGTGACTCATAGCAGCAGCAACGTTAGAAAATTCATATCTCTCAATCTAGACCTCTGATTGAGAATCCCTTTGGTCAGGCCGTGACTCATAGCAGCAGCAACGTTAGAAAATTCATATCTCTCAATCTAGACCTCTGATTGAGAATCCCTTTGGTCAGGCCGTGACTCATAGCAGCAGCAACATTAAAAAATTCATATCTCTCAATCTAGACCTCGGATTGATAATCCCTTCGGTCAGAATGAAAATTGGCAAGTCTGCTATCTATGGTTAAAATTTCAGGTCAATCGTACATCGTTTAGCCCTCCATCCGAGAGAAATACGAAACTGCCGCAAAGCTGTTGAGAGGGTCACGGCCGTGACGCTACTGCACCAGGCCGTGACGAGCGGCAGCCCAGAGAGTGTCACGGCCGTGACCTATCTTGTCCTAGGCCGTGACAGTGTCGAATTTCACTATAAAAAGCCCAAATTCGACCCAGAAAGGGAAAAACTTACCAGAGATCAACTCTAATCCCTCTAGAGACGAAAAATAGCACAAAAGAACACAGATTCGCGTCCCGGAGCTCAAGAGACGGATCATCGACGAATTCACGCCCAATTTAGCGAAGAACGAAGAATCATCAACGCTTTCATCACAGATCATCCGTATATCAAGATAATGAATTCTTCACCTTTATTCCTTATTTCTTTCGCTGTTTTCCCGTCGATTATGCATAGGTAATTCCCCTTTGTGTTTGGTATTAGATGAACGCTAGGATGTTTCGTAGTTAAGACTTATGATTATCGTGACTATGTGTTTGACTATTTATCGTTCTATGAATTTGTTTCGTTACTTTAATACGGCCGTGAGACATGGTGCACTAGGCCGTGACGTTGGGCAGAGAGTTGGAATGAAGATGGTCACGGCCGTGACACTTATTGCACCAGGCCGTGACTCATAGCAGCAGCAACATTAAAAAATTCATATCTCTCAATCTAGACCTTGGATTGATAATCCCTTCTGTCAGAATGAAGATTGGCAAGTCTTCTATCTATGGTTAAAATTTCAGGTCAATCGGACATCGTTTAGCCCTCCATCCGAGAGAAATACCAAACTGCCGCAAAGCTGTTGAGAGGGTCACGGCCGTGACGCTACTGCACCAGGCCGTGACGAGCGGCAGTGAGCTCAATGTTTGCTTTAGAGTGTCACGGCCGTGACCTATCTTGTCCTAGGCCGTGACAGTGTCGAATTTCACTATAAAAAGCCCAAATTCGACCCAGAAAGGGAAAAACTTACCAGAGATCAACCCTAATCCCTCTAGAGACGAAAAATAGCACAAAAGAACACAGATTCGCGTCCCGGCGCGCAAGAGACGGATCATCGACGAATCCACGCCCAATTTAGCGAAGAACGAAGAATCATCAACGCTTTCATCACAGATCATCCGTATATCAAGATAATGAATTCTTCACCTTTATTCCTTATTTCTTTCGCTGTTTTCCTGTCGATTATGCATAGGTAATTCCCCTTTGTGTTTGGTATTAGATGAACGCTAGAATGTTTCGTAGTTAAGACTTATGATTATCGTGACTATGTGTTTGACTATTTATCGTTCTATGAATTTGTTTCGTTACTTTAATACGGCCGTGACACATGGTGCACTAGGCCGTGACGTTGGGCAGAGAGTTGGAATGAAGATGGTCACGGCCGTGACACTTATTGCACCAGGCCGTGACTCATAGCAGCAGCAACATTAAAAAATTCATATCTCTCAATCTAGACCTCGGATTGATAATCCCTTCGGTCAGAATGAAGATTGGCAAGTCTTCTATCTATGGTTAAAATTTCAGGTCAATCGGACATCGTTTAGCCCTCCATCCGAGAGAAATACGAAACTGCCGCAAAGCTGTTGAGAGGGTCACGGCCGTGACGCTACTGCACCAGGCCGTGACGAGCGGCAGTGAGCTCAATGTTTGCTTGAGAGTGTCACGGCCGTGACCTATCTTGTCCTAGGCCGTGACAGTGTCGAATTTCACTATAAAAAGCCCAAATTCGACCCAGAAAGGGAAAAACTTACCAGAGATCAACCCTAATCCCTCTAGAGACGAAAAATAGCACAAAAGAACACAGATTCGCGTCCCGGCGCGCAAGAGACGGATCATCGACGAATCCACGCCCAATTTAGCGAAGAACGAAGAATCATCAACGCTTTCATCACAGATCATCCGTATATCAAGATAATGAATTCTTCACCTTTATTCCTTATTTCTTTCGCTGTTTTCCTGTCGATTATGCATAGGTAATTCCCCTTTGTGTTTGGTATTAGATGAACGCTAGAATGTTTCGTAGTTAAGACTTATGATTATCGTGACTATGTGTTTGACTATTTATCGTTCTATGAATTTGTTTCGTTACTTTAATACGGCCGTGACACATGGTGCACTAGGCCGTGACGTTGGGCAGAGAGTTGGAATGAAGATGGTCACGGCCGTGACACTTATTGCACCAGGCCGTGGCTCATAGCAGCAGCAACATTAAAAAATTCATATCTCTCAATCTAGACCTCGGATTGATAATCCCTTCGGTCAGAATGAAAATTGGCAAGTCTGCTATCAATGGTTAAAATTTCAGGTCAATCGTACATCGTTTAGCCCTCCATCCGAGAGAAATACGAAACTGCCGCAAAGCTGTTGAGAGGGTCACGGCCGTGACGCTACTGCACCAGGCCGTGACGAGCGGCAGTGAGCTCAATGTTTGCTTGAGAGTGTCACGGCCGTGACCTATCTTGTCCTAGGCCGTGACAGTGTCGAATTTCACTATAAAAAGTCCAAATTCGACCCAGAAAGGGAAAAACTTACCAGAGATCAACCCTAATACCTCTAGAGACGAAAAATAGCACAAAAGAACACAGATTCGCGTCCCGGAGCTCAAGAGACGGATCATCGACGAATTCACGCCCAATTTAGCGAAGAACGAAGAATCATCAACGCTTTCATCACAGATCATCCGTATATCAAGATAATGAATTCTTCACCTTTATTCCTTATTTCTTTCGCTGTTTTCCGTCGATTATGCATAGCTAATTCCCCTTTGTGTTTGGTATTAGATGAACGCTAGAATGTTTCGTAGTTAAGACTTATGATTATCGTGACTATGTGTTTGACTATTTATCGTTCTATGAATTTGTTTCGTTACTTTAATACGGCCGTGACACATGGTGCACTAGGCCGTGACGTTGGGCAGAGAGTTGGAATGAAGATGGTCACGGCCGTGACACTTATTGCACCAGGCCGTGACTCATAGCAGCAGCAACATTAAAAAATTCATATCTCTCAATCTAGACCTCGGATTGATAATCCCTTCGGTCAGAATGAAAATTGGCAAGTCTGCTATCTATGGTTAAAATTTCAGGTCAATCGGACATCGTTTAGCCCTCCATCCGAGAGAAATACGAAACTGCCGCAAAGCTGTTGAGAGGGTCACGGCCGTGACGCTACTGCACCAGGCCGTGACGAGCGGCAGTGAGCTCAATGTTTGCCAGAGAGTGTCACGGCCGTGACCTATCTTGTCCTAGGCCGTGACAGTGTCGAATTTCACTATAAAAAGCCCAAATTCGACCCAGAAAGGGAAAAACTTACCAGAGATCAACCCTAATCCCTCTAGAGACGAAAAATAGCACAAAAGAACACAGATTCGCGTCCCGGAGCTCAAGAGACGGATCATCGACGAATTCACGCCCAATTTAGCGAAGAACGAAGAATCATCAACGCTTTCATCACAGATCATCCGTATATCAAGATAATGAATTCTTCACCTTTATTCCTTATTTCTTTCGCTGTTTTCCCGTCGATTATGCATAGGTAATTCCCCTTTGTGTTTGGTATTAGATGAACGCTAGGATGTTTCGTAGTTAAGACTTATGATTATCGTGACTATGTGTTTGACTATTTATCGTTCTATGAATTTGTTTCGTTACTTTAATACGGCCGTGACACATGGTGCACTAGGCCGTGACGTTGGGCAGAGAGTTGGAATGAAGATGGTCACGGCCGTGACACTTATTGCACCAGGCCGTGACTCATAGCAGCAGCAACATTAAAAAATTCATATCTCTCAATCTAGACCTCGGATTGATAATCCCTTCGGTCAGAATGAAAATTGGCAAGTCTGCTATCTATGGTTAAAATTTCAGGTCAATCGGACATCGTTTAGCCCTCCATCCGAGAGAAATACCAAACTGCCGCAAAGCTGTTGAGAGGGTCACGGCCGTGACGCTACTGCACCAGGCCGTGACGAGCGGCAGTGAGCTCAATGTTTGCTTTAGAGTGTCACGGCCGTGACCTATCTTGTCCTAGGCCGTGACAGTGTCGAATTTCACTATAAAAAGTCCAAATTCGACCCAGAAAGGGAAAAACTTACCAGAGATCAACCCTAATCCCTCTAGAGACGAAAAATAGCACAAAAGAACACAGATTCGCGTCCCGGAGCGCAAGAGACGGATCATCGACGAATCACGCCCAATTTAGCGAAGAACGAAGAATCATCAACGCTTTCATCACAGATCATCCGTATATCAAGATAATGAATTCTTCACCTTTATTCCTTATTTCTTTCGCTGTTTTCCCGTCGATTATGCATAGGTAATTCCCCTTTGTGTTTGGTATTAGATGAACGCTAGAATGTTTCGTAGTTAAGACTTATGATTATCGTGACTATGTGTTTGACTATTTATCGTTCTATGAATTTGTTTCGTTACTTTAATACGGCCGTGACACATGGTGCACTAGGCCGTGACGTTGGGCAGAGAGTTGGAATGAAGATGGTCACGGCCGTGACACTTATTGCACCAGGCCGTGACTCATAGCAGCAGCAACATTAAAAAATTCATATCTCTCAATCTAGACCTCGGATTGATAATCCCTTCGGTCAGAATGAAAATTGGCAAGTCTGCTATCTATGGTTAAAATTTCAGGTCAATCGTACATCGTTTAGCCCTCCATCCGAGAGAAATACGAAACTGCCGCAAAGCTGTTGAGAGGGTCACGGCCGTGACGCTACTGCACCAGGCCGTGACGAGCGGCAGTGAGCTCAATGTTTGCTTGAGAGTGTCACGGCCGTGACCTATCTTGTCCTAGGCCGTGACAGTGTCGAATTTCACTATAAAAAGTCCAAATTCGACCCAGAAAGGGAAAAACTTACCAGAGATCAACCCTAATCCCTCTAGAGACGAAAAATAGCACAAAAGAACACAGATTCGCGTCCCGGAGCTCAAGAGACGGATCATCGACGAATTCACGCCCAATTTAGCGAAGAACGAAGAATCATCAACGCTTTCATCACAGATCATCCGTATATCAAGATAATGAATTCTTCACCTTTATTCCTTATTTCTTTCGCTGTTTTCCCGTCGATTATGCATAGCTAATTCCCCTTTGTGTTTGGTATTAGATGAACGCTAGAATGTTTCGTAGTTAAGACTTATGATTATCGTGACTATGTGTTTGACTATTTATCGTTCTATGAATTTGTTTCGTTACTTTAATACGGCCGTGACACATGGTGCACTAGGCCGTGACGTTGGGCAGAGAGTTGGAATGAAGATGGTCACGGCCGTGACACTTATTGCACCAGGCCGTGACTCATAGCAGCAGCAACATTAAAAAATTCATATCTCTCAATCTAGACCTCGGATTGATAATCCCTTCGGTCAGAATGAAAATTGGCAAGTCTGCTATCTATGGTTAAAATTTCAGGTCAATCGTACATCGTTTAGCCCTCCATCCGAGAGAAATACGAAACTGCCGCAAAGCTGTTGAGAGGGTCACGGCCGTGACGCTACTGCACCAGGCCGTGACGAGCGGCAGTGAGCTCAATGTTTGCTTGAGAGTGTCACGGCCGTGACCTATCTTGTCCTAGGCCGTGACAGTGTCGAATTTCACTATAAAAAGTCCAAATTCGACCCAGAAAGGGAAAAACTTACCAGAGATCAACCCTAATCCCTCTAGAGACGAAAAATAGCACAAAAGAACACAGATTCGCGTCCCGGAGCTCAAGAGACGGATCATCGACGAATTCACGCCCAATTTAGCGAAGAACGAAGAATCATCAACGCTTTCATCACAGATCATCCGTATATCAAGATAATGAATTCTTCACCTTTATTCCTTATTTCTTTCGCTGTTTTCCCGTCGATTATGCATAGCTAATTCCCCTTTGTGTTTGGTATTAGATGAACGCTAGAATGTTTCGTAGTTAAGACTTATGATTATCGTGACTATGTGTTTGACTATTTATCGTTCTATGAATTTGTTTCGTTACTTTAATACGGCCGTGACACATGGTGCACTAGGCCGTGACGTTGGGCAGAGAGTTGGAATGAAGATGGTCACGGCCGTGACACTTATTGCACCAGGCCGTGACTCATAGCAGCAGCAACATTAAAAAATTCATATCTCTCAATCTAGACCTCGGATTGATAATCCCTTCGGTCAGAATGAAAATTGGCAAGTCTGCTATCTATGGTTAAAATTTCAGGTCAATCGGACATCGTTTAGCCCTCCATCCGAGAGAAATACCAAACTGCCGCAAAGCTGTTGAGAGGGTCACGGCCGTGACGCTACTGCACCAGGCCGTGACGAGCGGCAGTGAGCTCAATGTTTGCTTGAGAGTGTCACGGCCGTGACCTATCTTGTCCTAGGCCGTGACAGTGTCGAATTTCACTATAAAAAGTCCAAATTCGACCCAGAAAGGGAAAAACTTACCAGAGATCAACCCTAATCCCTCTAGAGACGAAAAATAGCACAAAAGAACACAGATTCGCGTCCCGGAGCTCAAGAGACGGATCATCGACGAATTCACGCCCAATTTAGCGAAGAACGAAGAATCATCAACGCTTTCATCACAGATCATCCGTATATCAAGATAATGAATTCTTCACCTTTATTCCTTATTTCTTTCGCTGTTTTCCCGTCGATTATGCATAGTAATTCCCCTTTGTGTTTGGTATTAGATGAACGCTAGGATGTTTCGTAGTTAAGACTTATGATTATCGTGACTATGTGTTTGACTATTTATCGTTCTATGAATTTGTTTCGTTACTTTAATACGGCCGTGACACATGGTGCACTAGGCCGTGACGTTGGGCAGAGAGTTGGAATGAAGATGGTCACGGCCGTGACACTTATTGCACCAGGCCGTGACTCATAGCAGCAGCAACATTAAAAAATTCATATCTCTCAATCTAGACCTCGGATTGATAATCCCTTCGGTCAGAATGAAAATTGGCAAGTCTGCTATCTATGGTTAAAATTTCAGGTCAATCGGACATCGTTTAGCCCTCCATCCGAGAGAAATACGAAACTGCCGCAAAGCTGTTGAGAGGGTCACGGCCGTGACGCTACTGCACCAGGCCGTGACGAGCGGCAGTGAGCTCAATGTTTGCTTGAGAGTGTCACGGCCGTGACCTATCTTGTCCTAGGCCGTGACAGTGTCGAATTTCACTATAAAAAGTCCAAATTCGACCCAGAAAGGGAAAAACTTACCAGAGATCAACCCTAATCCCTCTAGAGACGAAAAATAGCACAAAAGAACACAGATTCGCGTCCCGGAGCTCAAGAGACGGATCATCGACGAATTCACGCCCAATTTAGCGAAGAACGAAGAATCATCAACGCTTTCATCACAGATCATCCGTATATCAAGATAATGAATTCTTCACCTTTATTCCTTATTTCTTTCGCTGTTTTCCCGTCGATTATGCATAGCTAATTCCCCTTTGTGTTTGGTATTAGATGAACGCTAGAATGTTTCGTAGTTAAGACTTATGATTATCGTGACTATGTGTTTGACTATTTATCGTTCTATGAATTTGTTTCGTTACTTTAATACGGCCGTGACACATGGTGCACTAGGCCGTGACGTTGGGCAGAGAGTTGGAATGAAGATGGTCACGGCCGTGACACTTATTGCACCAGGCCGTGACTCATAGCAGCAGCAACATTAAAAAATTCATATCTCTCAATCTAGACCTCGGATTGATAATCCCTTCGGTCAGAATGAAAATTGGCAAGTCTGCTATCTATGGTTAAAATTTCAGGTCAATCGGACATCGTTTAGCCCTCCATCCGAGAGAAATACGAAACTGCCGCAAAGCTGTTGAGAGGGTCACGGCCGTGACGCTACTGCACCAGGCCGTGACGAGCGGCAGTGAGCTCAATGTTTGCCAGAGAGTGTCACGGCCGTGACCTATCTTGTCCTAGGCCGTGACAGTGTCGAATTTCACTATAAAAAGTCCAAATTCGACCCAGAAAGGGAAAAACTTACCAGAGATCAACCCTAATCCCTCTAGAGACGAAAAATAGCACAAAAGAACACAGATTCGCGTCCCGGAGCTCAAGAGACGGATCATCGACGAATTCACGCCCAATTTAGCGAAGAACGAAGAATCATCAACGCTTTCATCACAGATCATCCGTATATCAAGATAATGAATTCTTCACCTTTATTCCTTATTTCTTTCGCTGTTTTCCCGTCGATTATGCATAGGTAATTCCCCTTTGTGTTTGGTATTAGATGAACGCTAGGATGTTTCGTAGTTAAGACTTATGATTATCGTGACTATGTGTTTGACTATTTATCGTTCTATGAATTTGTTTCGTTACTTTAATACGGCCGTGACACATGGTGCACTAGGCCGTGACGTTGGGCAGAGAGTTGGAATGAAGATGGTCACGGCCGTGACACTTATTGCACCAGGCCGTGACTCATAGCAGCAGCAACATTAAAAAATTCATATCTCTCAATCTAGACCTCGGATTGATAATCCCTTCGGTCAGAATGAAAATTGGCAAGTCTGCTATCTATGGTTAAAATTTCAGGTCAATCGGACATCGTTTAGCCCTCCATCCGAGAGAAATACCAAACTGCCGCAAAGCTGTTGAGAGGGTCACGGCCGTGACGCTACTGCACCAGGCCGTGACGAGCGGCAGTGAGCTCAATGTTTGCTTGAGAGTGTCACGGCCGTGACCTATCTTGTCCTAGGCCGTGACAGTGTCGAATTTCACTATAAAAAGTCCAAATTCGACCCAGAAAGGGAAAAACTTACCAGAGATCAACCCTAATCCCTCTAGAGACGAAAAATAGCACAAAAGAACACAGATTCGCGTCCCGGAGCTCAAGAGACGGATCATCGACGAATTCACGCCCAATTTAGCGAAGAACGAAGAATCATCAACGCTTTCATCACAGATCATCCGTATATCAAGATAATGAATTCTTCACCTTTATTCCTTATTTCTTTCGCTGTTTTCCCGTCGATTATGCATAGGTAATTCCCCTTTGTGTTTGGTATTAGATGAACGCTAGGATGTTTCGTAGTTAAGACTTATGATTATCGTGACTATGTGTTTGACTATTTATCGTTCTATGAATTTGTTTCGTTACTTTAATACGGCCGTGACACATGGTGCACTAGGCCGTGACGTTGGGCAGAGAGTTGGAATGAAGATGGTCACGGCCGTGACACTTATTGCACCAGGCCGTGACTCATAGCAGCAGCAACATTAAAAAATTCATATCTCTCAATCTAGACCTCGGATTGATAATCCCTTCGGTCAGAATGAAAATTGGCAAGTCTGCTATCTATGGTTAAAATTTCAGGTCAATCGGACATCG
Organism: Craterostigma plantagineum; assembly: GCA_027422505.1. Taxonomy (NCBI): domain Eukaryota; kingdom Viridiplantae; phylum Streptophyta; class Magnoliopsida; order Lamiales; family Linderniaceae; genus Craterostigma; species Craterostigma plantagineum. The sequence goes on from JAPQWV010000001.1 coordinate 12,864,726, forward strand.
TTTAGCCCTCCATCCGAGAGAAATACGAAACTGCCGCAAAGCTGTTGAGAGGGTCACGGCCGTGACGCTACTGCACCAGGCCGTGACGAGCGGCAGTGAGCTCAATGTTTGCTTGAGAGTGTCACGGCCGTGACCTATCTTGTCCTAGGCCGTGACAGTGTCGAATTTCACTATAAAAAGTCCAAATTCGACCCAGAAAGGGAAAAACTTACCAGAGATCAACCCTAATCCCTCTAGAGACGAAAAATAGCACAAAAGAACACAGATTCGCGTCCCGGAGCTCAAGAGACGGATCATCGACGAATTCACGCCCAATTTAGCGAAGAACGAAGAATCATCAACGCTTTCATCACAGATCATCCGTATATCAAGATAATGAATTCTTCACCTTTATTCCTTATTTCTTTCGCTGTTTTCCCGTCGATTATGCATAGCTAATTCCCCTTTGTGTTTGGTATTAGATGAACGCTAGGATGTTTCGTAGTTAAGACTTATGATTATCGTGACTATGTGTTTGACTATTTATCGTTCTATGAATTTGTTTCGTTACTTTAATACGGCCGTGACACATGGTGCACTAGGCCGTGACGTTGGGCAGAGAGTTGGAATGAAGATGGTCACGGCCGTGACACTTATTGCACCAGGCCGTGACTCATAGCAGCAGCAACATTAAAAAATTCATATCTCTCAATCTAGACCTCGGATTGATAATCCCTTCGGTCAGAATGAAAATTGGCAAGTCTGCTATCTATGGTTAAAATTTCAGGTCAATCGGACATCGTTTAGCCCTCCATCCGAGAGAAATACGAAACTGCCGCAAAGCTGTTGAGAGGGTCACGGCCGTGACGCTACTGCACCAGGCCGTGACGAGCGGCAGTGAGCTCAATGTTTGCTTGAGAGTGTCACGGCCGTGACCTATCTTGTCCTAGGCCGTGACAGTGTCGAATTTCACTATAAAAAGTCCAAATTCGACCCAGAAAGGGAAAAACTTACCAGAGATCAACCCTAATCCCTCTAGAGACGAAAAATAGCACAAAAGAACACAGATTCGCGTCCCGGAGCTCAAGAGACGGATCATCGACGAATTCACGCCCAATTTAGCGAAGAACGAAGAATCATCAACGCTTTCATCACAGATCATCCGTATATCAAGATAATGAATTCTTCACCTTTATTCCTTATTTCTTTCGCTGTTTTCCCGTCGATTATGCATAGCTAATTCCCCTTTGTGTTTGGTATTAGATGAACGCTAGGATGTTTCGTAGTTAAGACTTATGATTATCGTGACTATGTGTTTGACTATTTATCGTTCTATGAATTTGTTTCGTTACTTTAATACGGCCGTGACACATGGTGCACTAGGCCGTGACGTTGGGCAGAGAGTTGGAATGAAGATGGTCACGGCCGTGACACTTATTGCACCAGGCCGTGACTCATAGCAGCAGCAACATTAAAAAATTCATATCTCTCAATCTAGACCTCGGATTGATAATCCCTTCGGTCAGAATGAAAATTGGCAAGTCTGCTATCTATGGTTAAAATTTCAGGTCAATCGGACATCGTTTAGCCCTCCATCCGAGAGAAATACGAAACTGCCGCAAAGCTGTTGAGAGGGTCACGGCCGTGACGCTACTGCACCAGGCCGTGACGAGCGGCAGTGAGCTCAATGTTTGCTTGAGAGTGTCACGGCCGTGACCTATCTTGTCCTAGGCCGTGACAGTGTCGAATTTCACTATAAAAAGTCCAAATTCGACCCAGAAAGGGAAAAACTTACCAGAGATCAACCCTAATCCCTCTAGAGACGAAAAATAGCACAAAAGAACACAGATTCGCGTCCCGGAGCTCAAGAGACGGATCATCGACGAATTCACGCCCAATTTAGCGAAGAACGAAGAATCATCAACGCTTTCATCACAGATCATCCGTATATCAAGATAATGAATTCTTCACCTTTATTCCTTATTTCTTTCGCTGTTTTCCCGTCGATTATGCATAGCTAATTCCCCTTTGTGTTTGGTATTAGATGAACGCTAGGATGTTTCGTAGTTAAGACTTATGATTATCGTGACTATGTGTTTGACTATTTATCGTTCTATGAATTTGTTTCGTTACTTTAATACGGCCGTGACACATGGTGCACTAGGCCGTGACGTTGGGCAGAGAGTTGGAATGAAGATGGTCACGGCCGTGACACTTATTGCACCAGGCCGTGACTCATAGCAGCAGCAACATTAAAAAATTCATATCTCTCAATCTAGACCTCGGATTGATAATCCCTTCGGTCAGAATGAAAATTGGCAAGTCTGCTATCTATGGTTAAAATTTCAGGTCAATCGTACATCGTTTAGCCCTCCATCCGAGAGAAATACGAAACTGCCGCAAAGCTGTTGAGAGGGTCACGGCCGTGACGCTACTGCACCAGGCCGTGACGAGCGGCAGTGAGCTCAATGTTTGCTTGAGAGTGTCACGGCCGTGACCTATCTTGTCCTAGGCCGTGACAGTGTCGAATTTCACTATAAAAAGTCCAAATTCGACCCAGAAAGGGAAAAACTTACCAGAGATCAACCCTAATCCCTCTAGAGACGAAAAATAGCACAAAAGAACACAGATTCGCGTCCCGGAGCTCAAGAGACGGATCATCGACGAATTCACGCCCAATTTAGCGAAGAACGAAGAATCATCAACGCTTTCATCACAGATCATCCGTATATCAAGATAATGAATTCTTCACCTTTATTCCTTATTTCTTTCGCTGTTTTCCCGTCGATTATGCATAGCTAATTCCCCTTTGTGTTTGGTATTAGATGAACGCTAGGATGTTTCGTAGTTAAGACTTATGATTATCGTGACTATGTGTTTGACTATTTATCGTTCTATGAATTTGTTTCGTTACTTTAATACGGCCGTGACACATGGTGCACTAGGCCGTGACGTTGGGCAGAGAGTTGGAATGAAGATGGTCACGGCCGTGACACTTATTGCACCAGGCCGTGACTCATAGCAGCAGCAACATTAAAAAATTCATATCTCTCAATCTAGACCTCGGATTGATAATCCCTTCGGTCAGAATGAAAATTGGCAAGTCTGCTATCTATGGTTAAAATTTCAGGTCAATCGGACATCGTTTAGCCCTCCATCCGAGAGAAATACCAAACTGCCGCAAAGCTGTTGAGAGGGTCACGGCCGTGACGCTACTGCACCAGGCCGTGACGAGCGGCAGTGAGCTCAATGTTTGCCAGAGAGTGTCACGGCCGTGACCTATCTTGTCCTAGGCCGTGACAGTGTCGAATTTCACTATAAAAAGTCCAAATTCGACCCAGAAAGGGAAAAACTTACCAGAGATCAACCCTAATCCCTCTAGAGACGAAAAATAGCACAAAAGAACACAGATTCGCGTCCCGGAGCTCAAGAGACGGATCATCGACGAATTCACGCCCAATTTAGCGAAGAACGAAGAATCATCAACGCTTTCATCACAGATCATCCGTATATCAAGATAATGAATTCTTCACCTTTATTCCTTATTTCTTTCGCTGTTTTCCCGTCGATTATGCATAGCTAATTCCCCTTTGTGTTTGGTATTAGATGAACGCTAGGATGTTTCGTAGTTAAGACTTATGATTATCGTGACTATGTGTTTGACTATTTATCGTTCTATGAATTTGTTTCGTTACTTTAATACGGCCGTGACACATGGTGCACTAGGCCGTGACGTTGGGCAGAGAGTTGGAATGAAGATGGTCACGGCCGTGACACTTATTGCACCAGGCCGTGACTCATAGCAGCAGCAACATTAAAAAATTCATATCTCTCAATCTAGACCTCGGATTGATAATCCCTTCGGTCAGAATGAAAATTGGCAAGTCTGCTATCTATGGTTAAAATTTCAGGTCAATCGGACATCGTTTAGCCCTCCATCCGAGAGAAATACCAAACTGCCGCAAAGCTGTTGAGAGGGTCACGGCCGTGACGCTACTGCACCAGGCCGTGACGAGCGGCAGTGAGCTCAATGTTTGCCAGAGAGTGTCACGGCCGTGACCTATCTTGTCCTAGGCCGTGACAGTGTCGAATTTCACTATAAAAAGTCCAAATTCGACCCAGAAAGGGAAAAACTTACCAGAGATCAACCCTAATCCCTCTAGAGACGAAAAATAGCACAAAAGAACACAGATTCGCGTCCCGGAGCTCAAGAGACGGATCATCGACGAATTCACGCCCAATTTAGCGAAGAACGAAGAATCATCAACGCTTTCATCACAGATCATCCGTATATCAAGATAATGAATTCTTCACCTTTATTCCTTATTTCTTTCGCTGTTTTCCCGTCGATTATGCATAGGTAATTCCCCTTTGTGTTTGGTATTAGATGAACGCTAGGATGTTTCGTAGTTAAGACTTATGATTATCGTGACTATGTGTTTGACTATTTATCGTTCTATGAATTTGTTTCGTTACTTTAATACGGCCGTGACACATGGTGCACTAGGCCGTGACGTTGGGCAGAGAGTTGGAATGAAGATGGTCACGGCCGTGACACTTATTGCACCAGGCCGTGACTCATAGCAGCAGCAACATTAAAAAATTCATATCTCTCAATCTAGACCTCGGATTGATAATCCCTTCGGTCAGAATGAAAATTGGCAAGTCTGCTATCTATGGTTAAAATTTCAGGTCAATCGGACATCGTTTAGCCCTCCATCCGAGAGAAATACCAAACTGCCGCAAAGCTGTTGAGAGGGTCACGGCCGTGACGCTACTGCACCAGGCCGTGACGAGCGGCAGTGAGCTCAATGTTTGCCAGAGAGTGTCACGGCCGTGACCTATCTTGTCCTAGGCCGTGACAGTGTCGAATTTCACTATAAAAAGTCCAAATTCGACCCAGAAAGGGAAAAACTTACCAGAGATCAACCCTAATCCCTCTAGAGACGAAAAATAGCACAAAAGAACACAGATTCGCGTCCCGGAGCTCAAGAGACGGATCATCGACGAATTCACGCCCAATTTAGCGAAGAACGAAGAATCATCAACGCTTTCATCACAGATCATCCGTATATCAAGATAATGAATTCTTCACCTTTATTCCTTATTTCTTTCGCTGTTTTCCCGTCGATTATGCATAGCTAATTCCCCTTTGTGTTTGGTATTAGATGAACGCTAGGATGTTTCGTAGTTAAGACTTATGATTATCGTGACTATGTGTTTGACTATTTATCGTTCTATGAATTTGTTTCGTTACTTTAATACGGCCGTGACACATGGTGCACTAGGCCGTGACGTTGGGCAGAGAGTTGGAATGAAGATGGTCACGGCCGTGACACTTATTGCACCAGGCCGTGACTCATAGCAGCAGCAACATTAAAAAATTCATATCTCTCAATCTAGACCTCGGATTGATAATCCCTTCGGTCAGAATGAAAATTGGCAAGTCTGCTATCTATGGTTAAAATTTCAGGTCAATCGGACATCGTTTAGCCCTCCATCCGAGAGAAATACCAAACTGCCGCAAAGCTGTTGAGAGGGTCACGGCCGTGACGCTACTGCACCAGGCCGTGACGAGCGGCAGTGAGCTCATTTTTGCCAGAGAGTGTCACGGCCGTGACCTATCTTGTCCTAGGCCGTGACAGTGTCGAATTTCACTATAAAAAGTCCAAATTCGACCCAGAAAGGGAAAAACTTACCAGAGATCAACCCTAATCCCTCTAGAGACGAAAAATAGCACAAAAGAACACAGATTCGCGTCCCGGAGCTCAAGAGACGGATCATCGACGAATTCACGCCCAATTTAGCGAAGAACGAAGAATCATCAACGCTTTCATCACAGATCATCCGTATATCAAGATAATGAATTCTTCACCTTTATTCCTTATTTCTTTCGCTGTTTTCCCGTCGATTATGCATAGGTAATTCCCCTTTGTGTTTGGTATTAGATGAACGCTAGGATGTTTCGTAGTTAAGACTTATGATTATCGTGACTATGTGTTTGACTATTTATCGTTCTATGAATTTGTTTCGTTACTTTAATACGGCCGTGACACATGGTGCACTAGGCCGTGACGTTGGGCAGAGAGTTGGAATGAAGATGGTCACGGCCGTGACACTTATTGCACCAGGCCGTGACTCATAGCAGCAGCAACATTAAAAAATTCATATCTCTCAATCTAGACCTCGGATTGATAATCCCTTCGGTCAGAATGAAAATTGGCAAGTCTGCTATCTATGGTTAAAATTTCAGGTCAATCGGACATCGTTTAGCCCTCCATCCGAGAGAAATACCAAACTGCCGCAAAGCTGTTGAGAGGGTCACGGCCGTGACGCTACTGCACCAGGCCGTGACGAGCGGCAGTGAGCTCAATGTTTGCCAGAGAGTGTCACGGCCGTGACCTATCTTGTCCTAGGCCGTGACAGTGTCGAATTTCACTATAAAAAGTCCAAATTCGACCCAGAAAGGGAAAAACTTACCAGAGATCAACCCTAATCCCTCTAGAGACGAAAAATAGCACAAAAGAACACAGATTCGCGTCCCGGAGCTCAAGAGACGGATCATCGACGAATTCACGCCCAATTTAGCGAAGAACGAAGAATCATCAACGCTTTCATCACAGATCATCCGTATATCAAGATAATGAATTCTTCACCTTTATTCCTTATTTCTTTCGCTGTTTTCCCGTCGATTATGCATAGCTAATTCCCCTTTGTGTTTGGTATTAGATGAACGCTAGGATGTTTCGTAGTTAAGACTTATGATTATCGTGACTATGTGTTTGACTATTTATCGTTCTATGAATTTGTTTCGTTACTTTAATACGGCCGTGACACATGGTGCACTAGGCCGTGACGTTGGGCAGAGAGTTGGAATGAAGATGGTCACGGCCGTGACACTTATTGCACCAGGCCGTGACTCATAGCAGCAGCAACATTAAAAAATTCATATCTCTCAATCTAGACCTCGGATTGATAATCCCTTCGGTCAGAATGAAAATTGGCAAGTCTGCTATCTATGGTTAAAATTTCAGGTCAATCGGACATCGTTTAGCCCTCCATCCGAGAGAAATACCAAACTGCCGCAAAGCTGTTGAGAGGGTCACGGCCGTGACGCTACTGCACCAGGCCGTGACGAGCGGCAGTGAGCTCAATGTTTGCCAGAGAGTGTCACGGCCGTGACCTATCTTGTCCTAGGCCGTGACAGTGTCGAATTTCACTATAAAAAGTCCAAATTCGACCCAGAAAGGGAAAAACTTACCAGAGATCAACCCTAATCCCTCTAGAGACGAAAAATAGCACAAAAGAACACAGATTCGCGTCCCGGAGCTCAAGAGACGGATCATCGACGAATTCACGCCCAATTTAGCGAAGAACGAAGAATCATCAACGCTTTCATCACAGATCATCCGTATATCAAGATAATGAATTCTTCACCTTTATTCCTTATTTCTTTCGCTGTTTTCCCGTCGATTATGCATAGCTAATTCCCCTTTGTGTTTGGTATTAGATGAACGCTAGGATGTTTCGTAGTTAAGACTTATGATTATCGTGACTATGTGTTTGACTATTTATCGTTCTATGAATTTGTTTCGTTACTTTAATACGGCCGTGACACATGGTGCACTAGGCCGTGACGTTGGGCAGAGAGTTGGAATGAAGATGGTCACGGCCGTGACACTTATTGCACCAGGCCGTGACTCATAGCAGCAGCAACATTAAAAAATTCATATCTCTCAATCTAGACCTCGGATTGATAATCCCTTCGGTCAGAATGAAAATTGGCAAGTCTGCTATCTATGGTTAAAATTTCAGGTCAATCGGACATCGTTTAGCCCTCCATCCGAGAGAAATACGAAACTGCCGCAAAGCTGTTGAGAGGGTCACGGCCGTGACGCTACTGCACCAGGCCGTGACGAGCGGCAGTGAGCTCAATGTTTGCCAGAGAGTGTCACGGCCGTGACCTATCTTGTCCTAGGCCGTGACAGTGTCGAATTTCACTATAAAAAGTCCAAATTCGACCCAGAAAGGGAAAAACTTACCAGAGATCAACCCTAATCCCTCTAGAGACGAAAAATAGCACAAAAGAACACAGATTCGCGTCCCGGAGCTCAAGAGACGGATCATCGACGAATTCACGCCCAATTTAGCGAAGAACGAAGAATCATCAACGCTTTCATCACAGATCATCCGTATATCAAGATAATGAATTCTTCACCTTTATTCCTTATTTCTTTCGCTGTTTTCCCGTCGATTATGCATAGCTAATTCCCCTTTGTGTTTGGTATTAGATGAACGCTAGGATGTTTCGTAGTTAAGACTTATGATTATCGTGACTATGTGTTTGACTATTTATCGTTCTATGAATTTGTTTCGTTACTTTAATACGGCCGTGACACATGGTGCACTAGGCCGTGACGTTGGGCAGAGAGTTGGAATGAAGATGGTCACGGCCGTGACACTTATTGCACCAGGCCGTGACTCATAGCAGCAGCAACATTAAAAAATTCATATCTCTCAATCTAGACCTCGGATTGATAATCCCTTCGGTCAGAATGAAAATTGGCAAGTCTGCTATCTATGGTTAAAATTTCAGGTCAATCGGACATCGTTTAGCCCTCCATCCGAGAGAAATACCAAACTGCCGCAAAGCTGTTGAGAGGGTCACGGCCGTGACGCTACTGCACCAGGCCGTGACGAGCGGCAGTGAGCTCAATGTTTGCCAGAGAGTGTCACGGCCGTGACCTATCTTGTCCTAGGCCGTGACAGTGTCGAATTTCACTATAAAAAGTCCAAATTCGACCCAGAAAGGGAAAAACTTACCAGAGATCAACCATAATCCCTCTAGAGACGAAAAATAGCACAAAAGAACACAGATTCGCGTCCCGGAGCTCAAGAGACGGATCATCGACGAATTCACGCCCAATTTAGCGAAGAACGAAGAATCATCAACGCTTTCATCACAGATCATCCGTATATCAAGATAATGAATTCTTCACCTTTATTCCTTATTTCTTTCGCTGTTTTCCCGTCGATTATGCATAGCTAATTCCCCTTTGTGTTTGGTATTAGATGAACGCTAGGATGTTTCGTAGTTAAGACTTATGATTATCGTGACTATGTGTTTGACTATTTATCGTTCTATGAATTTGTTTCGTTACTTTAATACGGCCGTGACACATGGTGCACTAGGCCGTGACGTTGGGCAGAGAGTTGGAATGAAGATGGTCACGGCCGTGACACTTATTGCACCAGGCCGTGACTCATAGCAGCAGCAACATTAAAAAATTCATATCTCTCAATCTAGACCTCGGATTGATAATCCCTTCGGTCAGAATGAAAATTGGCAAGTCTGCTATCTATGGTTAAAATTTCAGGTCAATCGGACATCGTTTAGCCCTCCATCCGAGAGAAATACCAAACTGCCGCAAAGCTGTTGAGAGGGTCACGGCCGTGACGCTACTGCACCAGGCCGTGACGAGCGGCAGTGAGCTCAATTTTTGCCAGAGAGTGTCACGGCCGTGACCTATCTTGTCCTAGGCCGTGACAGTGTCGAATTTCACTATAAAAAGTCCAAATTCGACCCAGAAAGGGAAAAACTTACCAGAGATCAACCCTAATCCCTCTAGAGACGAAAAATAGCACAAAAGAACACAGATTCGCGTCCCGGAGCTCAAGAGACGGATCATCGACGAATTCACGCCCAATTTAGCGAAGAACGAAGAATCATCAACGCTTTCATCACAGATCATCCGTATATCAAGATAATGAATTCTTCACCTTTATTCCTTATTTCTTTCGCTGTTTTCCCGTCGATTATGCATAGCTAATTCCCCTTTGTGTTTGGTATTAGATGAACGCTAGGATGTTTCGTAGTTAAGACTTATGATTATCGTGACTATGTGTTTGACTATTTATCGTTCTATGAATTTGTTTCGTTACTTTAATACGGCCGTGACACATGGTGCACTAGGCCGTGACGTTGGGCAGAGAGTTGGAATGAAGATGGTCACGGCCGTGACACTTATTGCACCAGGCCGTGACTCATAGCAGCAGCAACATTAAAAAATTCATATCTCTCAATCTAGACCTCGGATTGATAATCCCTTCGGTCAGAATGAAAATTGGCAAGTCTGCTATCTATGGTTAAAATTTCAGGTCAATCGGACATCGTTTAGCCCTCCATCCGAGAGAAATACCAAACTGCCGCAAAGCTGTTGAGAGGGTCACGGCCGTGACGCTACTGCACCAGGCCGTGACGAGCGGCAGTGAGCTCAATTTTTGCCAGAGAGTGTCACGGCCGTGACCTATCTTGTCCTAGGCCGTGACAGTGTCGAATTTCACTATAAAAAGTCCAAATTCGACCCAGAAAGGGAAAAACTTACCAGAGATCAACCCTAATCCCTCTAGAGACGAAAAATAGCACAAAAGAACACAGATTCGCGTCCCGGAGCTCAAGAGACGGATCATCGACGAATTCACGCCCAATTTAGCGAAGAACGAAGAATCATCAACGCTTTCATCACAGATCATCCGTATATCAAGATAATGAATTCTTCACCTTTATTCCTTATTTCTTTCGCTGTTTTCCCGTCGATTATGCATAGCTAATTCCCCTTTGTGTTTGGTATTAGATGAACGCTAGAATGTTTCGTAGTTAAGACTTATGATTATCGTGACTATGTGTTTGACTATTTATCGTTCTATGAATTTGTTTCGTTACTTTAATACGGCCGTGACACATGGTGCACTAGGCCGTGACGTTGGGCAGAGAGTTGGAATGAAGATGGTCACGGCCGTGACACTTATTGCACCAGGCCGTGACTCATAGCAGCAGCAACATTAAAAAATTCATATCTCTCAATCTAGACCTCGGATTGATAATCCCTTCGGTCAGAATGAAAATTGGCAAGTCTGCTATCTATGGTTAAAATTTCAGGTCAATCGGACATCGTTTAGCCCTCCATCCGAGAGAAATACCAAACTGCCGCAAAGCTGTTGAGAGGGTCACGGCCGTGACGCTACTGCACCAGGCCGTGACGAGCGGCAGTGAGCTCAATGTTTGCCAGAGAGTGTCACGGCCGTGACCTATCTTGTCCTAGGCCGTGACAGTGTCGAATTTCACTATAAAAAGTCCAAATTCGACCCAGAAAGGGAAAAACTTACCAGAGATCAACCCTAATCCCTCTAGAGACGAAAAATAGCACAAAAGAACACAGATTCGCGTCCCGGAGCTCAAGAGACGGATCATCGACGAATTCACGCCCAATTTAGCGAAGAACGAAGAATCATCAACGCTTTCATCACAGATCATCCGTATATCAAGATAATGAATTCTTCACCTTTATTCCTTATTTCTTTCGCTGTTTTCCCGTCGATTATGCATAGCTAATTCCCCTTTGTGTTTGGTATTAGATGAACGCTAGAATGTTTCGTAGTTAAGACTTATGATTATCGTGACTATGTGTTTGACTATTTATCGTTCTATGAATTTGTTTCGTTACTTTAATACGGCCGTGACACATGGTGCACTAGGCCGTGACGTTGGGCAGAGAGTTGGAATGAAGATGGTCACGGCCGTGACACTTATTGCACCAGGCCGTGACTCATAGCAGCAGCAACATTAAAAAATTCATATCTCTCAATCTAGACCTCGGATTGATAATCCCTTCGGTCAGAATGAAAATTGGCAAGTCTGCTATCTATGGTTAAAATTTCAGGTCAATCGGACATCGTTTAGCCCTCCATCCGAGAGAAATACCAAACTGCCGCAAAGCTGTTGAGAGGGTCACGGCCGTGACGCTACTGCACCAGGCCGTGACGAGCGGCAGTGAGCTCAATGTTTGCCAGAGAGTGTCACGGCCGTGACCTATCTTGTCCTAGGCCGTGACAGTGTCGAATTTCACTATAAAAAGTCCAAATTCGACCCAGAAAGGGAAAAACTTACCAGAGATCAACCCTAATCCCTCTAGAGACGAAAAATAGCACAAAAGAACACAGATTCGCGTCCCGGAGCTCAAGAGACGGATCATCGACGAATTCACGCCCAATTTAGCGAAGAACGAAGAATCATCAACGCTTTCATCACAGATCATCCGTATATCAAGATAATGAATTCTTCACCTTTATTCCTTATTTCTTTCGCTGTTTTCCCGTCGATTATGCATAGCTAATTCCCCTTTGTGTTTGGTATTAGATGAACGCTAGAATGTTTCGTAGTTAAGACTTATGATTATCGTGACTATGTGTTTGACTATTTATCGTTCTATGAATTTGTTTCGTTACTTTAATACGGCCGTGACACATGGTGCACTAGGCCGTGACGTTGGGCAGAGAGTTGGAATGAAGATGGTCACGGCCGTGACACTTATTGCACCAGGCCGTGACTCATAGCAGCAGCAACATTAAAAAATTCATATCTCTCAATCTAGACCTCGGATTGATAATCCCTTCGGTCAGAATGAAAATTGGCAAGTCTGCTATCTATGGTTAAAATTTCAGGTCAATCGGACATCGTTTAGCCCTCCATCCGAGAGAAATACCAAACTGCCGCAAAGCTGTTGAGAGGGTCACGGCCGTGACGCTACTGCACCAGGCCGTGACGAGCGGCAGTGAGCTCATTTTTGCCAGAGAGTGTCACGGCCGTGACCTATCTTGTCCTAGGCCGTGACAGTGTCGAATTTCACTATAAAAAGTCCAAATTCGACCCAGAAAGGGAAAAACTTACCAGAGATCAACCCTAATCCCTCTAGAGACGAAAAATAGCACAAAAGAACACAGATTCGCGTCCCGGAGCTCAAGAGACGGATCATCGACGAATTCACGCCCAATTTAGCGAAGAACGAAGAATCATCAACGCTTTCATCACAGATCATCCGTATATCAAGATAATGAATTCTTCACCTTTATTCCTTATTTCTTTCGCTGTTTTCCCGTCGATTATGCATAGCTAATTCCCCTTTGTGTTTGGTATTAGATGAACGCTAGAATGTTTCGTAGTTAAGACTTATGATTATCGTGACTATGTGTTTGACTATTTATCGTTCTATGAATTTGTTTCGTTACTTTAATACGGCCGTGACACATGGTGCACTAGGCCGTGACGTTGGGCAGAGAGTTGGAATGAAGATGGTCACGGCCGTGACACTTATTGCACCAGGCCGTGACTCATAGCAGCAGCAACATTAAAAAATTCATATCTCTCAATCTAGACCTCGGATTGATAATCCCTTCGGTCAGAATGAAAATTGGCAAGTCTGCTATCTATGGTTAAAATTTCAGGTCAATCGGACATCGTTTAGCCCTCCATCCGAGAGAAATACCAAACTGCCGCAAAGCTGTTGAGAGGGTCACGGCCGTGACGCTACTGCACCAGGCCGTGACGAGCGGCAGTGAGCTCAATGTTTGCCAGAGAGTGTCACGGCCGTGACCTATCTTGTCCTAGGCCGTGACAGTGTCGAATTTCACTATAAAAAGTCCAAATTCGACCCAGAAAGGGAAAAACTTACCAGAGATCAACCCTAATCCCTCTAGAGACGAAAAATAGCACAAAAGAACACAGATTCGCGTCCCGGAGCTCAAGAGACGGATCATCGACGAATTCACGCCCAATTTAGCGAAGAACGAAGAATCATCAACGCTTTCATCACAGATCATCCGTATATCAAGATAATGAATTCTTCACCTTTATTCCTTATTTCTTTCGCTGTTTTCCCGTCGATTATGCATAGCTAATTCCCCTTTGTGTTTGGTATTAGATGAACGCTAGAATGTTTCGTAGTTAAGACTTATGATTATCGTGACTATGTGTTTGACTATTTATCGTTCTATGAATTTGTTTCGTTACTTTAATACGGCCGTGACACATGGTGCACTAGGCCGTGACGTTGGGCAGAGAGTTGGAATGAAGATGGTCACGGCCGTGACACTTATTGCACCAGGCCGTGACTCATAGCAGCAGCAACATTAAAAAATTCATATCTCTCAATCTAGACCTCGGATTGATAATCCCTTCGGTCAGAATGAAAATTGGCAAGTCTGCTATCTATGGTTAAAATTTCAGGTCAATCGGACATCGTTTAGCCCTCCATCCGAGAGAAATACCAAACTGCCGCAAAGCTGTTGAGAGGGTCACGGCCGTGACGCTACTGCACCAGGCCGTGACGAGCGGCAGTGAGCTCAATTTTTGCCAGAGAGTGTCACGGCCGTGACCTATCTTGTCCTAGGCCGTGACAGTGTCGAATTTCACTATAAAAAGTCCAAATTCGACCCAGAAAGGGAAAAACTTACCAGAGATCAACCCTAATCCCTCTAGAGACGAAAAATAGCACAAAAGAACACAGATTCGCGTCCCGGAGCTCAAGAGACGGATCATCGACGAATTCACGCCCAATTTAGCGAAGAACGAAGAATCATCAACGCTTTCATCACAGATCATCCGTATATCAAGATAATGAATTCTTCACCTTTATTCCTTATTTCTTTCGCTGTTTTCCCGTCGATTATGCATAGGTAATTCCCCTTTGTGTTTGGTATTAGATGAACGCTAGAATGTTTCGTAGTTAAGACTTATGATTATCGTGACTATGTGTTTGACTATTTATCGTTCTATGAATTTGTTTCGTTACTTTAATACGGCCGTGACACATGGTGCACTAGGCCGTGACGTTGGGCAGAGAGTTGGAATGAAGATGGTCACGGCCGTGACACTTATTGCACCAGGCCGTGACTCATAGCAGCAGCAACATTAAAAAATTCATATCTCTCAATCTAGACCTCGGATTGATAATCCCTTCGGTCAGAATGAAAATTGGCAAGTCTGCTATCTATGGTTAAAATTTCAGGTCAATCGGACATCGTTTAGCCCTCCATCCGAGAGAAATACCAAACTGCCGCAAAGCTGTTGAGAGGGTCACGGCCGTGACGCTACTGCACCAGGCCGTGACGAGCGGCAGTGAGCTCAATTTTTGCCAGAGAGTGTCACGGCCGTGACCTATCTTGTCCTAGGCCGTGACAGTGTCGAATTTCACTATAAAAAGTCCAAATTCGACCCAGAAAGGGAAAAACTTACCAGAGATCAACCCTAATCCCTCTAGAGACGAAAAATAGCACAAAAGAACACAGATTCGCGTCCCGGAGCTCAAGAGACGGATCATCGACGAATTCACGCCCAATTTAGCGAAGAACGAAGAATCATCAACGCTTTCATCACAGATCATCCGTATATCAAGATAATGAATTCTTCACCTTTATTCCTTATTTCTTTCGCTGTTTTCCCGTCGATTATGCATAGCTAATTCCCCTTTGTGTTTGGTATTAGATGAACGCTAGGATGTTTCGTAGTTAAGACTTATGATTATCGTGACTATGTGTTTGACTATTTATCGTTCTATGAATTTGTTTCGTTACTTTAATACGGCCGTGACACATGGTGCACTAGGCCGTGACGTTGGGCAGAGAGTTGGAATGAAGATGGTCACGGCCGTGACACTTATTGCACCAGGCCGTGACTCATAGCAGCAGCAACATTAAAAAATTCATATCTCTCAATCTAGACCTCGGATTGATAATCCCTTCGGTCAGAATGAAAATTGGCAAGTCTGCTATCTATGGTTAAAATTTCAGGTCAATCGGACATCGTTTAGCCCTCCATCCGAGAGAAATACCAAACTGCCGCAAAGCTGTTGAGAGGGTCACGGCCGTGACGCTACTGCACCAGGCCGTGACGACTGCGGCAGTGAGCTCAATTTTTGCCAGAGAGTGTCACGGCCGTGACCTATCTTGTCCTAGGCCGTGACAGTGTCGAATTTCACTATAAAAAGTCCAAATTCGACCCAGAAAGGGAAAAACTTACCAGAGATCAACCCTAATCCCTCTAGAGACGAAAAATAGCACAAAAGAACACAGATTCGCGTCCCGGAGCGCAAGAGACGGATCATCGACGAATTCACGCCCAATTTAGCGAAGAACGAAGAATCATCAACGCTTTCATCACAGATCATCCGTATATCAAGATAATGAATTCTTCTCCTTTATTCCTTATTTCTTTCGCTGTTTTCCCGTCGATTATGCATAGGTAATTCCCCTTTGTGTTTGGTATTAGATGAACGCTAGGATGTTTCGTAGTTAAGACTTATGATTATCGTGACTATGTGTTTGACTATTTATCGTTCTATGAATTTGTTTCGTTACTTTAATACGGCCGTGACACATGGTGCACTAGGCCGTGACGTTGGGCAGAGAGTTGGAATGAAGATGGTCACGGCCGTGACACTTATTGCACCAGGCCGTGACTCATAGCAGCAGCAACATTAAAAAATTCATATCTCTCAATCTAGACCTCGGATTGATAATCCCTTCGGTCAGAATGAAAATTGGCAAGTCTGCTATCTATGGTTAAAATTTCAGGTCAATCGTACATCGTTTAGCCCTCCATCCGAGAGAAATACCAAACTGCCGCAAAGCTGTTGAGAGGGTCACGGCCGTGACGCTACTGCACCAGGCCGTGACGAGCGGCAGTGAGCTCAATTTTTGCCAGAGAGTGTCACGGCCGTGACCTATCTTGTCCTAGGCCGTGACAGTGTCGAATTTCACTATAAAAAGTCCAAATTCGACCCAGAAAGGGAAAAACTTACCAGAGATCAACCCTAATCCCTCTAGAGACGAAAAATAGCACAAAAGAACACAGATTCGCGTCCCGGAGCGCAAGAGACGGATCATCGACGAATTCACGCCCAATTTAGCGAAGAACGAAGAATCATCAACGCTTTCATCACAGATCATCCGTATATCAAGATAATGAATTCTTCACCTATATTCCTTATTTCTTTCGCTGTTTTCCCGTCGATTATGCATAGCTAATTCCCCTTTGTGTTTGGTATTAGATGAACGCTAGGATGTTTCGTAGTTAAGACTTATGATTATCGTGACTATGTGTTTGACTATTTATCGTTCTATGAATTTGTTTCGTTACTTTAATACGGCCGTGACACATGGTGCACTAGGCCGTGACGTTGGGCAGAGAGTTGGAATGAAGATGGTCACGGCCGTGACACTTATTGCACCAGGCCGTGACTCATAGCAGCAGCAACATTAAAAAATTCATATCTCTCAATCTAGACCTCGGATTGATAATCCCTTCGGTCAGAATGAAAATTGGCAAGTCTGCTATCTATGGTTAAAATTTCAGGTCAATCGTACATCGTTTAGCCCTCCATCCGAGAGAAATACCAAACTGCCGCAAAGCTGTTGAGAGGGTCACGGCCGTGACGCTACTGCACCAGGCCGTGACGAGCGGCAGTGAGCTCAATTTTTGCCAGAGAGTGTCACGGCCGTGACCTATCTTGTCCTAGGCCGTGACAGTGTCGAATTTCACTATAAAAAGTCCAAATTCGACCCAGAAAGGGAAAAACTTACCAGAGATCAACCCTAATCCTCTAGAGACGAAAAATAGCACAAAAGAACACAGATTCGCGTCCCGGAGCTCAAGAGACGGATCATCGACGAATTCACGCCCAATTTAGCGAAGAACGAAGAATCATCAACGCTTTCATCACAGATCATCCGTATATCAAGATAATGAATTCTTCACCTTTATTCCTTATTTCTTTCGCTGTTTTCCCGTCGATTATGCATAGGTAATTCCCCTTTGTGTTTGGTATTAGATGAACGCTAGAATGTTTCGTAGTTAAGACTTATGATTATCGTGACTATGTGTTTGACTATTTATCGTTCTATGAATTTGTTTCGTTACTTTAATACGGCCGTGACACATGGTGCACTAGGCCGTGACGTTGGGCAGAGAGTTGGAATGAAGATGGTCACGGCCGTGACACTTATTGCACCAGGCCGTGACTCATAGCAGCAGCAACATTAAAAAATTCATATCTCTCAATCTAGACCTCGGATTGATAATCCCTTCGGTCAGAATGAAAATTGGCAAGTCTGCTATCTATGGTTAAAATTTCAGGTCAATCGGACATCGTTTAGCCCTCCATCCGAGAGAAATACCAAACTGCCGCAAAGCTGTTGAGAGGGTCACGGCCGTGACGCTACTGCACCAGGCCGTGACGAGCGGCAGTGAGCTCAATTTTTGCCAGAGAGTGTCACGGCCGTGACCTATCTTGTCCTAGGCCGTGACAGTGTCGAATTTCACTATAAAAAGTCCAAATTCGACCCAGAAAGGGAAAAACTTACCAGAGATCAACCCTAATCCCTCTAGAGACGAAAAATAGCACAAAAGAACACAGATTCGCGTCCCGGAGCGCAAGAGACGGATCATCGACGAATTCACGCCCAATTTAGCGAAGAACGAAGAATCATCAACGCTTTCATCACAGATCATCCGTATATCAAGATAATGAATTCTTCTCCTTTATTCCTTATTTCTTTCGCTGTTTTCCCGTCGATTATGCACAGCTAATTCCCCTTTGTGTTTGGTATTAGATGAACGCTAGGATGTTTCGTAGTTAAGACTTATGATTATCGTGACTATGTGTTTGACTATTTATCGTTCTATGAATTTGTTTCGTTACTTTAATACGGCCGTGACACATGGTGCACTAGGCCGTGACGTTGGGCAGAGAGTTGGAATGAAGATGGTCACGGCCGTGACACTTATTGCACCAGGCCGTGACTCATAGCAGCAGCAACATTAAAAAATTCATATCTCTCAATCTAGACCTCGGATTGATAATCCCTTCGGTCAGAATGAAAATTGGCAAGTCTGCTATCTATGGTTAAAATTTCAGGTCAATCGTACATCGTTTAGCCCTCCATCCGAGAGAAATACCAAACTGCCGCAAAGCTGTTGAGAGGGTCACGGCCGTGACGAGCGGCAGTGAGCTCAATTTTTGCCCAGAGAGTGTCTCGGCCGTGACCTATCTTGTCCTAGGCCGTGACAGTGTCGAATTTCACTATAAAAAGTCCAAATTCGACCCAGAAAGGGAAAAACTTACCAGAGATCAACCCTAATCCCTCTAGAGACGAAAAATAGCACAAAAGAACACAGATTCGCGTCCCGGAGCGCAAGAGACGGATCATCGACGAATTCACGCCCAATTTAGCGAAGAACGAAGAATCATCAACGCTTTCATCACAGATCATCCGTATATCAAGATAATGAATTCTTCTCCTTTATTCCTTATTTCTTTCGCTGTTTTCCCGTCGATTATGCACAGCTAATTCCCCTTTGTGTTTGGTATTAGATGAACGCTAGGATGTTTCGTAGTTAAGACTTATGATTATCGTGACTATGTGTTTGACTATTTATCGTTCTATGAATTTGTTTCGTTACTTTAATACGGCCGTGACACATGGTGCACTAGGCCGTGACGTTGGGCAGAGAGTTGGAATGAAGATGGTCACGGCCGTGACACTTATTGCACCAGGCCGTGACTCGTAGCAGCAGCAACATTAAAAAATTCATATCTCTCAATCTAGACCTCGGATTGATAATCCCTTCGGTCAGAATGAAAATTGGCAAGTCTGCTATCTATGGTTAAAATTTCAGGTCAATCGTACATCGTTTAACCCTCCATCCGAGAGAAATACCAAACTGCCGCAAAGCTGTTGAGAGGGTCACGGCCGTGACGCTACTGCACCAGGCCGTGACGAGCGGCAGTGAGCTCAATTTTTGCCCAGAGAGTGTCTCGGCCGTGACCTATCTTGTCCTAGGCCGTGACAGTGTCGAATTTCACTATAAAAAGTCCAAATTCGACCCAGAAAGGGAAAAACTTACCAGAGATCAACCCTAATCCCTCTAGAGACGAAAAATAGCACAAAGGAACACAGATTCGCGTCCCGGAGCGCAAGAGACGGATCATCGACGAATTCACGCCCAATTTAGCGAAGAACGAAGAATCATCAACGCTTTCATCACATATCATCCGTATATCAAGATAATGAATTCTTCACCTATATTCCTTATTTCTTTCGCTGTTTTCCCGTCGATTATGCATAGCTAATTCCCCTTTGTGTTTGGTATTAGATGAACGCTAGGATGTTTCGTAGTTAAGACTTATGATTATCGTGACTATGTGTTTGACTATTTATCGTTCTATGAATTTGTTTCGTTACTTTAATACGGCCGTGACACATGGTGCACTAGGCCGTGACGTTGGGCAGAGAGTTGGAATGAAGATGGTCACGGCCGTGACACTTATTGCACCAGGCCGTGACTCATAGCAGCAGCAACATTAAAAAATTCATATCTCTCAATCTAGACCTCGGATTGATAATCCCTTCGGTCAGAATGAAAATTGGCAAGTCTGCTATCTATGGTTAAAATTTCAGGTCAATCGTACATCGTTTAGCCCTCCATCCGAGAGAAATACCAAACTGCCGCAAAGCTGTT
This sequence comes from Craterostigma plantagineum, assembly GCA_027422505.1. Classification (NCBI taxonomy): domain Eukaryota; kingdom Viridiplantae; phylum Streptophyta; class Magnoliopsida; order Lamiales; family Linderniaceae; genus Craterostigma; species Craterostigma plantagineum. The sequence continues at coordinate 12,885,058 of JAPQWV010000001.1, forward strand.
GAGAGGGTCACGGCCGTGACGCTACTGCACCAGGCCGTGACGAGCGGCAGTGAGCTCAATTTTTGCCAGACAGTGTCACGGCCGTGACCTATCTTGTCCTAGGCCGTGACAGTGTCGAATTTCACTATAAAAAGTCCAAATTCGACCCAGAAAGGGAAAAACTTACCAGAGATCAACCCTAATCCCTCTAGAGACGAAAAATAGCACAAAAGAACACAGATTCGCGTCCCGGAGCGCAAGAGACGGATCATCGACGAATTCACGCCCAATTTAGCGAAGAACGAAGAATCATCAACGCTTTCATCACATATCATCCGTATATCAAGATAATGAATTCTTCATCTTTATTCCTTATTTCTTTCGCTGTTTTCCCGTCGATTATGCATAGCTAATTCCCCTTTGTGTTTGGGATTAGATGAACGCTAGGATGTTTCGTAGTTAAGACTTATGATTATCGTGACTATGTGTTTGACTATTTATTGTTCTATGAATTTGTTTCGTTACTTTAATACGGCCGTGACACATGGTGCACTAGGCCGTGACGTTGGGCAGAGAGTTGGAATGAAGATGGTCACGGCCGTGACACTTATTGCACCAGGCCGTGACTCATAGCAGCAGCAACATTAAAAAATTCATATCTCTCAATCTAGACCTCGGATTGATAATCCCTTCGGTCAGAATGAAAATTGGCAAGTCTGCTATCTATGGTTAAAATTTCAGGTCAATCGTACATCGTTTAGCCCACCATCCGAGAGAAATACGAAACTGCCGCAAAGCTGTTGAGAGGGTCACGGCCGTGACGCTACTGCACCAGGCCGTGACGAGCGGCAGTGAGCTCAATTTTTGCCCAGAGAGTGTCTCGGCCGTGACCTATCTTGTCCTAGGCCGTGACAGTGTCGAATTTCACTATAAAAAGCCCAAATTCGACCCAGAAAGGGAAAAACTTACCAGAGATCAACCCTAATCCCTCTAGAGACGAAAAATAGCACAAAAGAACACAGATTCGCGTCCCGGCGCGCAAGAGACGGATCATCGACGAATTCACGCCCAATTTAGCGAAGACGAAGAATCATCAACGCTTTCATCACAGATCATCCGTATATCAAGATAATGAATTCTTCACCTTTATTCCTTATTTCTTTCGCTGTTTTCCCGTCGATTATGCATAGCTAATTCCCCTTTGTGTTTGGTATTAGATGAACGCTAGGATGTTTCGTAGTTAAGACTTATGATTATCGTGACTATGTGTTTGACTATTTATCGTTCTATGAATTTGTTTCGTTACTTTAATATGTCTATGTGTTAAAGTAATCATATGGAAAAACGTTTTGGGCGACAGCTAAACAACGTTTAGGCCGTTCGTAGAAGATAGGAATCGAGTATAGGGCGAAAACAAATACTCGATCCTCGCCGTTAGTAATTACTGAATTTTAAATCCCCGCGAGCGTTTAGGGCGACAGCAAACTCGCGAGTTGGTAGGAAAATTACTGCGATCTAGTCAAAATCACGTAGGAACGATTTTAGTGTCTTAGCCGATAGCACCTAGCGGGATTCGAATCCCGAGCACATCTTTATTATCTGAAGCTTCGTATCAGTTTTAAGCGTCTTTGAATCTGTAGTTGAGTTAGATATAATCTGTTAGGTTAAGTCATAAAACAATTTGCGTATTTTATTAGGCTAAATATCGAGTCGATAGGTCACTACTAGTACTTGATTTATTCCTTGTGTTCGATACTCGTTTACTCACTTTACTGCACTACAAAACGATAGGTCCACTGCCTATCGCACGTCGGTGATAGTAATTAGGTATTCGTTTTAATTATTACTTGTCGCACTTTTCATTCACACACCACGTGTCGATCAATGATCTGTGAAGATCTCGCATTGTTCTCCGTATAGATAATGTCGCCAGATTTTCAGGACAACACTACGGCTGCGAGTTCCAAATCGTGTGTGGGGTAATTTTTCTCGTATGGTTTGAACTTTCGGGAGGCATAAACGATTACCTTCCCGTTTTACATCAATACGTACCCCAAGCCATTTTTAGATGCGTCACTGTGTATTGAGAATCATTCGCTACCAGGGGATATTGAAAGATCAGGAGTTGTTGTCAGTCATTTCTTCCACTCCTAGAAACTCTCTTCACAGGCTTCCGTCCATTTAAGTGGGACTTTCTTCTTCGAAATTGAAGAAACTACTCTGAGAAGTTCGCGATGAGCAGCTACCATTGGATCCAAGATGGCGCGATCTAATGGTCTTGATTTGAAAGCTGAAGATTTAAGTTCGTAGGTTATCGCGCGAAAAGATTGACAGATGAAGTCGAAGGTGCTATTCCACTTATAGAGCCGCATGCGATTCTTGCTCTAACGCGCGGAAATGCAAGACCACGTGGCGACTTCTGGAGCGTTCGATCGGATAAAATGGACTGTGAAGGTAGATAGTAAATTCACACTTCAAACATGATTTTTATCTTATTAATGTCAGATTTCTCAGTTCACCTTCTCGAGCAGGTAACTTCCTTTAGAGTGAAAATCACTGTGAGGTGAAAACACGAAAGTTGTAGAAGGGATAGGAATCTGTAACTTTTGTGTTGTGATCAAGAAGAAAGGAAGCTTGGTCGATCCGTGGACATAGACTGAAGTTCAGCGGTGGTTTGTGCGTTGGTTCGCCATACTTTTTCATTGATGCGACAGCGTAATCTAAGCTGTGCATGTAATTACGACATTGATTTAAACGTGAGCACAATCTTTTGTCGTAATGGATATCAACATCTTTCCTCGAGATTTCAGAATAGATTTGGTGATAATAAATCCAATGCGATTTCTTCATGCGCGTATTTTCTCAATTCGAGATTACGGCGTTCGAAGAAAAATCTGGTCTCGAAATGAATGAAGCTTATCTTTATACGGCGTTCGAAGCACACTCGAAATTAACGAGGTTTATCCCTTCGATTCACTCACGCCTATAAATAGGTACTTGATGCACGGTATTTTTCACATCAACACAATTTTCTCCATTTAGATCATTTAAATTTCACCAGTTTTCCCTCCGCTTAGGTTTGCTCGCATTGACGATTGCCATTTTCGTGATGTGGTTTTGTTGTGAATCCCCGAGGGTCCCTGGACCCACGTTCCTATAACGGCGGAATTTTAAAATTTTACGGGGTTTCCCGCCTATCCAAGATCGTTCAGCTACAAACACGAGAACATATTGACATAAAGAGATAAAGGATCAGCCATGATACCTTGTTGAAATCTCTTAACGATAGCTAGCTTCGAATCCTTCGAATCCCCGAGGCGTAGTGCCCCTCTCCTACGCCAAAAGCACACGAACGGGAAGCCTTCTTTGCGCAAGATCATCACGCAGGCACCTTACAAACGTCGCAGCTGTTCTTGCATGTGCGGCTAGGCCAAGAACGAACTGCTTGCTGCCCCCGAGAGAGAGAGTGCGAGAGAGAAAGTGGTGAGAGGAGAAAACTCTTAGTTTTTTTTTTTTTTCTCTTTGGCTTGTATTTCGAAAATTTAGCTTCCACTCCCTTTAGGATCTCGAAAATCCTTCTTTATACCTCTTAGGATTAGCCAAAAATAGGTTAAGGTGGGTGGAGAAAAATCCTCAAACCTCCCCTTTTACCAAGTCTTCGTTTTACCAAGTAATGAATTCAAAATTTAAACTTTATATTTAATTAATTAAATATCCAATACCTTAATTAATTAAAATATCATATTTAGTATATTTTAAATATATAATATCCAATATAAATATATTTAACAATTTTCGAAATTTTATCTAATGAAAATTCGAAACTTATATATATCCAACATACATTATTTAATTCCAAATTAAACAATATTATTTCTCTAAGAAAATAATAAAGATCTAAATCTATTTAAATCATATACTAAATATTCAATATCAAATATTTTATTTCAAAAATATATCGTGAGGTGAAAAGACCATTTTACCCCTCACTAGTCAAACTTAGTATTTCGGCCGATCAAGGTTTTGGCCAAGCCCCAAACCTAATGTCACAATCTAGGACCTAGCCTTGTCTCCCTCTCTGATGAAGACGTCGTATCGGTTGCCCTTTCTAAGCCCGACTCTCTTGGTTCGTCTCAACCGTCCCAGGAGGTATCTAGGAGTTCGATATTCACCTAGCCAGCGTCGTGGTACCGAACAGATCCCAAGTTGAGTACGAATTTGATCTAATCATAATCCATGAACCGACTGTAGATTTTTGTCATACGTATAAACCCTTTACGTTTGTCCCGGTCGAGTGAAAGTCACAATAGTGATCGAGCGGATTGATTAATAAAAATAAAACGAATATCGCAAACTATCTTATGCTCAACAGGCAAGTGTACCTATCGAAAATAGTATAGAAACGGCAAGTATTCTAGTATCGAACCCAAAGGACCTATATACTTTAGAAAACTGTCGTTTAAATATTCTAGTAAATATTTTGGTAACGATAAATAACAATAATAGAAACACAACTTAGTAAAGTGGTGCGGAGAGGAAACGCTTATGGAAACAGACGTATTTGAGACTTCGAATCCCCCTAGCTCGACCAAGACAATATCAAATGTACGTAAGCAACGCTATCATTAGACCGTGGAGATTCCTATTACATGCATACGAGTTATAAAGCTGACGAAACTGCGCCATACCATACAATGATCTCAAACAACTAATCAACGAATTAAATAGCTGGGCAAGCTTCCCTAACTACTTAACCGAAGATCGCATTAAAAAAATGGTGAATCCCGCTATTAGATTTGACTCTAATGCGGCGGGATAGTTCAACCTATCTCTAGCGATGAGTTTATTCCGCTCATTTACGAGTGGTCTAATTGTTCGCCCCTCTCTCGAGCGTAGCTCACGATTTCCCAACTACGTTAACTTAATCACATAGACATGATCGAGATAACTAGGCAATTCCAATCACTTAGACATAATCGAAATCATATGCTTCATAAACGAGTCATAATAATAGCAAAACATCAAATACACGTAAACATACTATCGATCGTGCTAGGGTTCATCTCATCTCAAATACACAATATTTAGCTAGTTATAATGATCTCAACAAAACACTTAATTAACACCAAAGATATCATAAATGCTTCCCTGAATTCGGCTTCGAAGTTAATCCCATCCTTCACTGAGTAATTTTATCGAGCACGTGGTGAGCGAACTAAATATGTGTGTGGGAGGTGTTCTTGGATTTTAATGAGGCAACGTGTTTGTACGTATATAAGCTTAATTGTGTACCTTTTTACCTCACGTTCCTCCCCTTCCCCTCCTCATTACATTGGCTCTATATATAGAGGTTTCTCCTTCCTTCGTTATCTTTCTTGAGCAATGCAAAATATGAGAAAATCTCATCTTCAAAGATTTGTGTTCCTCTTTTCAACATAAGTTCCAAGTAGTTGCCAAAATCAGATTTCTTGTCTCCCATGATTGAAAGATTGTAGCCTCCAAAGTCGTAATTGCATCCGTTTCAGCCCCCAAAAACAGATCCTTATCCCTGGTTTAGCTCTTAAGAAGATAAGATAAATTAAAGTTTCTTTCTTTGTATGTTCTTGACTTTAAACATGTCCACACGGACGTTCACGGTCTCTTGTATGCATTCCCACGACCGTGACAACTTAAAGCCTGAAGAAAACCACGTCGCTGCCCGTGTTCACGGCTTCGTATACTACCCTTCACGGCCTCTAGCACCTCCTTTCACGGCCATCAAGCACCCTTCACGGCCTAGTTGATCAATGTTCACGACCGTGACACCATCGGGTAAGAAAACAGCTCTCTGGTGCTCTTCACGGCCTCGTACAAACCATTCGCGGCCGTGACGAATTTCCTGCAAAACAGCAGCACATTCAAAAATTCATATCTCTCATTCTAAACCTCAAATTAAAAATCCCTTTGGACAGAATCAAGATTAACAAGTCCAATATCTATGGTTAAAATTTCAGGTCCATCGGACTTCATTTACTTTGTGATCATTGAGAAATAGAAAACTATCGCAAAACTGCCGTAAAACGTTTGATTTTGTTGTGAAACCAAATTATAGCACAAAAATAATCAAAACGGCTTCACTTATCATGCACACAACTTAAATATAACAAATATTAAACGTAAGAAAATACGTTTATCACATAGTCAAACTTACAGAACTCGACTCTATGTCGTTTATGCCGGTGAAAGTTCTGAAACTGCACTCCACGACTATCGTGAGTCAGTTATATGCTCTGGGCAGAGACTTGGATAACTTCCCGCACATTAAACTTGCCATAGGACGTTAACCTTGAATTTAATCGAGACCGTAAATTCCGCTCCGCGGTTCAACCGGAAATCACATCAAAACGTCAAGATCGCATTTCGTCGCTGACCCATGCCACCGGCAAGACGGGCCTAGCAAACTAGTGACAAGTTAAGACCTCAAGATCAACCCCAAGTTAACCCTTCCGGTCTAAGGTTCACGCATAATACTACAATCAATCGATCGATCAAGGACAATCCAAGCGTGTGATCGTTCGATTACGAGTCAGTGTCCAGATACAGATAATCCCCTGATTCATCTTGTATCATTGTCATGGGCTCCCACTTCCCAAGTGAATGGTTGGCACAACCATATTGGACCCATCGACAAACAAGTCGTACGTGTCATTCCAGTCACCCTACTGGAGACTTAGACTTGTGGATTATTTTAATATTGCAGTATCTCAGCTTACTGGTGCCCCTCTCTGTCCCCACAGAATCAGTAACTGAACTACCAATATTTGGATTTTATTAATTTGTCTTATCCACCCAGACTGCAAGGTGAAATCTTTAGACTAATAATAATTTGCCTTTTAATTTATTCATCCAATAATTAATTAATGATGAATAAAGTCATTCCATTAATAGAAGTAATCAAATTACATCACTAAACACTACACAACTAGCAAATTGCCCTCGTACTCCTAGTCCTCGTACGGCATCTAGGGCATATACCTTAACAATCTCCCACTTGCACTAATGCCACGTGTTATAATATCTTAACCCCATTCTATCGAGGTGTCGATCGAGCACGCCTGTGGTAGTGGCTTTGTGAACGGGTCCGCTGCATTCTCTACAGAGGCGATTTTCTGCATGGCTATTGAGCCATTTTCAACAAACCCACGCAGCACGTAGTATTTTCTCTCTATGTGTTTGGATCTGTGAGCACGTGGGTTCCTTAGCTTGTGCAATAGCCCCACTGTTGTCGCACCACAATGGCAGCGGGCAATCCACGATGCTAGGTCCCACCTGTAATTCCTCCAGAAACTTGCGCATCCAAACACCCTCTTTGGCAGCTTCTGAAGCTGCGATATACTCTGCCTCAGTGGTGGAATCTGCAGTCGTGCTTTGCTTGGAACTTTTCCAAGACACTGCCCCACCATTGACCGTAAACACAAAATCCGAAGTAGACTTTCGGTCATCCACATCTGATTGGAAGTCCGAATCTGTATATCCATCTACTTCCAATTCTCCAGGGCCATAAATCAGTATCAAGTCCTTAGTCCGTCTAAGGTACTTCAGAACTGTCTTTACTGCCGCCCAATGCTCCTTACTAGGGTTAGCCTGAAACCTACTCAATACGCCCACAACCGCTACGTCTGGTCGTGTGCAAAGCATCGCGTACATCGGGCTACCCACAGCTGAAGCATAGGGGACTCCACTCATCTCTTGTCTTTGTACCTATTCTGAGGAGACATAGCCTTTGAGAGATGAATCCCATGCCTCATAGGTAGGAACCCTTTCTTAGACTCGTCCATTTCAAACCTTTTAAGGACTTTATCTAAGTAAAGGGCCTGGGACAAGCCTATTGACCTTTTCGCCCTATCTCTAAATAGGCGAATTCCAAGAATATAGGTCGCTTCTTCGAGGTCTTTCATAGAGAATTCGTTTGAAAGCCAAGCTTTAATCTCTGAGAGCATCCCAATGTCGTTTCCTATCAAAAGGATATCATCTACGTACAATACTAGAAACGACACCTTTGTGACGCCCGGGGCCGATGAGGGCGGGGAGTGATCGCCGGTGCCAGAGAGGTGCACGGACAAGGAGCGGCTCCTGGCAGGCTTCTAGGCGAAGGGGTACGTGAACGAACCGATCCGACACCCGAATGAGAGGGGATCCTGAGACTGACAATGTATGGGCGTGTCAGGCTAAGAATCGTGTAAGGGAATTGATAGTACTACTCATATCACCAAGGTCGACCTACCTTTTCGGGAGTCCATCTATAGAAACTCCGAAGTTAAGCGTGCTTGACTTGGGGTAATCTAGGGATGGGTGACCCCTGGGAAGTTTCTCAGGGTGCGTGTGAGCGAGTGCACGAAGCACGCTAAAAGGTTAAATGGTGGTACAGTGGGGCCAGACTATCAGTCGGAGTGTGGTGGGCCCAACCTCACTGGTCCCGGTAGGGACCGATGCTATAGTGACACCCGGTATGGGACGGGTCGTTACAGGTGGTATCAGAGCAACCTCTCACAGTACGGTGCTGGTTCGGGGACGAACCAGGCGGAAGCTGGTGGGCATGTGACGCCCGGGGCCGATGAGGGCGGGGAGTGATCGCCGGTGCCAGAGAGGTGCACGGACAAGGAGCGGCTCCTGGCAGGCTTCTAGGCGAAGGGGTACGTGAACGAACCGATCCGACACCCGAATGAGAGGGGATCCTGAGACTGACAATGTATGGGCGTGTCAGGCTAAGAATCGTGTAAGGGAATTGATAGTACTACTCATATCACCAAGGTCGACCTACCTTTTCGGGAGTCCATCTATAGAAACTCCGAAGTTAAGCGTGCTTGACTTGGGGTAATCTAGGGATGGGTGACCCCCTGGGAAGTTTCTCAGGGTGCGTGTGAGCGAGTGTACGAAGCACGCTAAAAGGTTAAATGGTGGTACAGTGGGGCCAGACTATCAGTCGGAGTGTGGTGGGCCCAACCCCACTGGTCCCGGTAGGGACCGATGCTATAGTGACACCCGGTATGGGACGGGTCGTTACACCTTGCTCCCACTGGCCTTTCTGTAAACACATGGCTCATCTTCATTCTTTTTGAATCCGTAGTTCTTAACTACTTCCGAAGATTCCAACTCCTTGAAGCCTGTTTTAGCCCATAAATGGACCGATTCAGTTTGCACACTTTTCGAGCATCTGCTTCTGACGTAAAACCCTTGGGCTGCTCCATATAGATTTCCTCTTGGAGGAATCCATTCAGGAAAGCGGTCTTTACGTCCATCTGCCAGATCTCATAGTCGTAGTGTGCTGCTGTCTCAAGCATGATTCGAATGGACTTTATCATTGCGATAGGTGAGAAGGTTTCCTCACAGTCAATTCCCTCTTTCTGACTATACCCTTTCGCTACAAGCCTAGCTTTGTACGTCTCCACCTGTCCATCAGATCCAATCTTTTTCTTGTAGATCTATTTATTGCCAATTGGTCTAAAACCATTAGGCAGGTCTACAAGAGTCCAAACCTCGTTTGTGTGCATCGAGTCCATTTCGGCCTGCATAGCCTCAAGCCACTTTAGGGAGTCTGTACCAGCAATTGCCTGGTCGTAGGTGATGGGATCGTCCCCGACGCATCCCTCAGTCGCAGCATCCCATGCTCGACGTGTACCATACCATATCTCTCAGGTATATAAGATATCCTACTGGACCAACGCAATTGCGGCTGAGCCGAGTTTTCTGGAACATCGTCCAACGACTCTAGAATAGTAGTCGATTCGTCCTCTAACTCTCTTAGAGTTATTTCTCGTCCTTTACCGCCTTCGCCTACGAATTCTTGCTCCAAGAAAGTAGCACGTAAAGCGACGAACACCCTGTGTTCGTCTGAGACGAAGAAGCAATACCCCATTGATTCGTCGGGATATCCGACGAATCTTGCCATTAATGATCTTGATTCAAGCTTATCTGCCATCAACTTTTTTACAAAGGCGGGGCAACCCCAGACCCTGATGTGATTTTGGATCGCCTTACGATTATGCCAAGCCTCGTAAGGAATCTTGTCGGCAGAGTGGGTAGGTATCCTGTTAAGGATATAGGCCGCTGTTTCTAAGGCATATCCCCACAAAGAAATGGGGAGATATGTGTAACTCATCATCGACCGAACCATATCTAAAAGCGTTCGGTTTCTCCGTTCGGCCACGCCATTCAATTGCGGCGTGCCTGGCGGGGAAAATTGTATGATGATGCCATTTTCTCTAAGAAACGCATCAAACTCAAGGCTCATGTATTCAACGCCTCGATCTGACCGAACGACTTTAATGAACTTGCCAATTTGCTTCTCCACTAATACTTTATACTCTTTGAACATTTCAAGAGCTTCAGACTTTTGTCTCGTCAAATAGACATTCCTGTACCGGGAGAAATTGTCCGTGAACGTTATGAAGTAGCGGCAATTACCTCGAGCCGTTACTTTAAATGGTCCGCATACGTCGGTGTGGATCAAACCCAACACTTCCGTGGCCCTAGTGAAAGTCCCTGTGAAGGGCGACTTGGTCATTTTCCCTAAGATCCAAGACTGACAGGTAGAAATCGGGCATGTTCGCACTACGCTAATCAGACTGTCCTTATCCATCTGTTCAATCTTCGCTTCTGCTTCTTGACCTAGTCGTAAGTGCCACATGTATCGATCGTTCGACCCAGTCGATGATTTGGTGATTGCATTTACAGTTTTAACATTGTCTTTTAAGTTGACGTAATATAAACCATTTATTAACGTTGCACTTCCAACATTCTCATTTCTAAAATAAATATGGCAACATTATCAATGAATCGAAATTTATAACCCAATCTGCTCAAAACAGGAATCGAAATAATGTTTTTAAGCCCCTTGGGCAAAACAAAAACGTCAGAAAGCTCTAAACAGACGATAAGACTAAGGTCTTCGATCACATGTGTGTTGGTACACTATGTCCACTAACTACGTTGATCAAGACCCAGCTCGAAGCTTCCTACTTCGTTCTAGACCTTGGTTCAAAATACAAATGTGGGAACTAGCCCCTGAGTCAAGTATCCACGAAGTAGAATACACAGAACAATTAGCTTCAAAAACTAATTGTTTTCCTGAGTCGTCAGACGCCTCCAGCATCGGACATTCACGCTTCCAATGGCCCAGCTGCTGGCAAAGGAGGCACTTATCCGTGGGCTTTGCGCCCGACCTTTCGACCTTGGTGGTCTTCGTCTTCTTGTCGACTCTACCCTTTGTCACGCCTATCTTGTTTGACTTCTTCTTCGATCCCTTGGACGTAGAAGTCGCAACAAGCATGTAGACGTGCACCTTCGCTGAATCTTCAACCCACTTATCTTGGAGTACAATCTCCTCATTAGTGGATTCAGTTGTGGGCAATTTTGGCTATTTAATGTCCAAGACATAATCCAGTTTTGCTAGTTTGAGGATGATCCTCAAATTCCTGAGCCAGTCTACATAGTTCGGTCCCACCAAACAATGTTTCTCCAAGAGTGTAATTAATGGGTTTGTCACGTAACTAATAGAGAAGAAAATAAAGCGCAGAAAATAAACAGATAGTTAGATTTGTAGTGTTTAATCAGACTAAATTAGGACTTTAAATTTTTGTCCGACTCCCACTATTTTTCTCGAAACCCTTTCTCCCGCTAGGCATTTCGGAAACCTTGTTGAGTGGTTTCATAGTGGCGTTGAGTTCCCCGCGCTACTACAAACTAGCCTCAACTTAACAGCTTATTGGCTCGTTTGGTTAGCCGAGGTCGTGCCCCGCACGTTTCTGTCACACAGAAGATTCAACGTCTTCGTCTCAGCCAGGGTCCCTCAGCCGTAACTCGGATCATATTGGGAATGACTGTCCAAGTGCATCTTATCAGCGTCCTGCTCACCTTCCACTTTTCCGTGAACTTCATCCCCCGTAGGATAACTCTTTATTAGAAGGTGAAGAGTGGTCGGTGAGCGGCAATTCATAATTGCATCCAAACCCGTTCACGCAAAGGCGAGGGTTTTGGCGCCGTAACCCGGTCAACCGCAACCGTACCCCTAAGTCGTAACAATTTTGGACTTGATAGAAGACAGAAGCATAGCCCCTTTACTTACTTGATATTAAAAGTCTAACCTCGGGAGAATCCTCACAGTTTTAACACGAGCACATTATGCACATTATCACGTTCGAAACCAACACGCACATAATGGACGTTAATAGTAAACCTAGTTTCAACCTATTAAAGTAAATGTGAAAGATCGGGGATATTTCTAGTTCTATCCTAATTGTACAAAACAATAAGACTCTACGTCTTCGGGCTTTGCTCGAACGGACGCCTCGGCTACCAGCTTGTTCGTTCGGGTTCCTCTAGATCGACACTCCTACGGCCGTCATAACATAACTACAATAGCCTATGATGGGGAATCTATCCCTAATAAAACCGTCCGTCTTATCTAATAAAAACTGTAAAGTACAACCCGGGGGGATCTTGTCACCCTTAACATATCACCCGGCAAAAATCAGAACCTAATCCTCAATCAATCACCACGTTATTCAAATAACATGCATCACGACAAATTTAACACATTTCCGAGCCGAAATCGAATTTTGGCTTTTAAATGGTCTGGGCCTAGCCCAATGTATATCGGGTCGTAGGATGGGCTAGACCAGGCCTATCGGGCCTGTGTCGAGGATGCTCGCGCCATGCGAGCTGCCAGCCTCGTGCCGCGCACCATGCGGCAAGCCCCGATCAGCGTGCGCTCTTTGCCTAGCACATCTCGCACACACGCGCACGATCATACCTACTTTCCGCGCATCCACGCGCGGCTTTCCCGAGCGCTGCGTGCACCCATGTGTGCAGCCCGTGCCTCTTGTGCCGCATGCCCCGCGTGCGGTCAGCCCTATGCGCCGCGGTACGCCTGCGGCCAGCCCGTCTTGAGTCGCGCACCCCGCGCACCTTGCGCGCCGGCTGCCCGTGTGGCGTGCGCACCATGCGCACGGCTAGGAGCAGGCCTCATGCTGCGCCCAGCCCCGCCCTGAGTCGCGCTTCGCATGCGACTCGACGTAGCCCCGCTCGACCCGCGCGCGGGCTGCCCGAGCGCTGTGTGCGCCATGCGCACGGCTAATGCTTTCGGGTTTCTCGTGGCCTTTTGTCATAGTCCCGTGACTTTAACCGAGCCTATGGCTCTGATACCACTGTTGTGAATCCCCGAGGGTCCCTGGACCCACGTTCCTAAAACGGCGGAATTTTAAAATTTTACGGGGTTTCCCGCCTATCCAAGATCGCTCGGCTACAAACACGAGAACGTATTGACATAAAGAGATAAAGTATCATTCCATGATACCTTGTTGAAATCTCTTAACGATGGCTAGCTTCGAATCCTTCGAATTCCCGAGGCGTAGTGCCCTTCTCCTACGCCAAAAGCACACAAACGGGAAGCCTTCTTTGCGCAAGATCATCACGCCGGCACCTTACTAACGTCGCAGCTGTTCTTGCATGTGCGGCTAGGCCAAGAACAAACTGCTTGCTGCCCCCGACAGAGAGAGTGCGAGAGAGAAAGTGGTGAGAGGAGAAAACTCTTAGTTTTTTTTTTTCTCTTTGGCTTGTATTTCGAAAATTTAGCTTCCACTCCCTTTAGGATCTCGAAAATCCTTCTTTATACCTCTTAGGATTAGCCAAAAATAGGTTAAGGTGGGTGGAGAAAAATCCTCAAACCTCCCGTTTTACCATGTCTTCGTTTCACCAAGTAATGAATTCAAAATTTAAACTTTATATTTAATTAATTAAATATCCAATACCTTAATTAATTAAAATATCATATTTAGTATATTTTAAATATATAATATCCAATATAAATATATTTTATAATTTTCGAAATTTTATCTAATAATAATTCGAAACTTATATATATATATATATATATCCGATATACATTATTTAATTCCAAATTAAACAATATTATTTCTCTAAGAAAATAATAAAGATCTAAATCTAATTTAAATCATATACTAAATATTCAATATCAAATATTTTATTTCAAAAATATATCGTGAGGTGAAAAGATCATTTTACCTCTCACTAGTCAAACTTAGTATTTTCGGGCGATCAAGGTTTTGGCCAAGCCCCATACCCTAATGTCACAATCTAGGACCTAGCCTTGTCTCTCTCTCCGATGACGACGTTGTATCGGTTGCCCTTTTTAAGCCCGACTCTCTTGGTTCGTCTCAACCGGCCCAGGAGGTATCTAGGAGTTCGCTATTCACCTAGCCAGCCCCGTGGTACCGAACAGATCCCAAGTTGAGTACGAATTTGATCTAATCATAATCCATGAACCCACTGTAGATTTTCGTCAAACGTATAAACCCTTTTCGTTTGTCCCTGTCGAGTGAATGTCACGCATAGTCAAACTTACAGAACTCGACTCTATGTCGTTTATGTCGGTGAAAGTTCTGAAACTGCACTCCACGACTATCGTGAGTCAGTTATATGCTCTGGCCAGAGACCGTAAATCCCGCTCCGCGGTTCAACCGGCAATCACATCTAAAAGTCAAGACCGCATTTCGCCGCTGACCCATGCCACCGGCATAACGGCCCTAGCAAACTAGTGACAAGTCAAGACCTCAAGATCAACCCCAAGTTAACCCTTTCTTTCTAATGTTCACGCATACTACTACAATCAATCGATCGATCAAGGACAATCCAAGCTTGTGATAGTTTGATTACGAGTTAGTGTCCAAATACAGATAATCTCCTGATTCATCTTTTATCATTGTCATGGGCTCCCACTTCCCAAGTGAACGGTTGGCACAACCATATTGGACCCATCGACAAACAAGTCGTACGTGTCATTCCAGTCACCCTACTGGAGACTTAGACTTGTGGACTATTTTAATATTGCAGTATCTCAGCTTACTAGTGCCCTCTCTGTCCCCACAGAATCAGTAACTGAACTGCCAATATTTGGGTTTTATTAATTTGTCTTATCCACCCAGACTGCAAGGTGAAATCTTTAGACTAATTAATAATTTGCCTTTTAATTTATTCATCCAATAATTAATTAATGATGAATAAAGTCATTCCATTAATAGAAGTAATCAAATTACATCACTAAACACTACACAACTAGCAATTGCCCTCGTACTCCCAGTTCTCGTACGGCATCTAGGGCATATACCTCAACAGGTTTGCCATTCACTGCACTTGCGTTTAATTTGTGAAAGGTTAAGTCATGGGAAGTCGCGTCTTGTTCGGGCATATTGGAAGAAGACGCCGGCAAAACTTCCCGAACGTCGTCGATTTTTTTTATCTTCTAAGTTTTTTATGTATTCGGATAGTAATTGTTGGGATACCCGGTGTCTCCCGGAGACGCCACATCCCCGGGTACGGTGCGGAACAAAAATTTTCCGGGTTCCCTATTGCCCTCGTTGCTCGGATCAAAATAGTAACACATAAGACATATAACAGGACGGGTCAAACCCGTAGAGAATTACCAATTGAAGCGAGTGGCAGCTCCTCGTCCTTTTCTTCAAGACTTCGTCGATGGTGATGGATGGCATTAGGTGTTATTATTATATATTTCTTTTTTTTAATTTCTTTTCTCCCTCTCTCTCGCCAACTCCCCCTCTCTTCTCTCCTCTCTTGTTGTCTCTTTCTCTCTTTCCTTATTTGATTAATTAGGTCTTGTCGTTATGGTTTAAAGTGTTGTATTAGGTTTATTTTATTTTATGGTACCAATTCACATGAAGGCATATGCATGGAAGGTGCTATTATGGAGATGCTTTCTTGTCTCATGCAAGTCAACGAAACCCTTCATGGAAATGACCTAGTATTCTTTGTCCTCATGCCATCAATGAGGAGCATCACCTCAACGTGTTATGATTAGTAGGTAATGATTTATTGGTATATTATTTTATTTTTCCTATTTTATTATATTGTATTAAACTCACATGGAGGTGAAATGGGATTTTGTTTTATTGTACTAAACTCACATGGAGGTGTCTTTATTTTCTTAATTTGGCTCCTAATTAATTTCGGCCATTTTTATATATATATATTATTTTATTATTTTTATTATTATTATTATTATTATTATCGTTATTGTTGGATCAAATTCCCAACCTTACATTCATCTCGCAAACTTAGGCCAATATTCTTCTTTATTTGGCCCATAATAAATTTTTCGGCCCCTTTTTAAATTTTTAGGGTCCAATTCTAATTTCTTGGCTCGATTCGAAAAGAAATCAATTTTGTTCGAACATCGACTCCACACATTCCGAATATTATTGAAATAATCCCATATAAATTTTACGGGTATTACAATAAAAAGTGTGGGACACCATTTGTTTCCGGAACCATAAATGTTGAAAGGGAACATTTCTTATTCATTGATTATTCAAACTATGCACTATGCGAAGATATAGTGAATGATGAAAAGAAAATTGCATTGAATGCACAAACGAACGCATGTTGGAATGCCGTCTTCAAAGGCAAACTTGCAAAAACATTGAATTCCGAAGCTATAAATGCATATGGCAAACGTTTCTTACACATTGATACATTATATATAGGGACGTAACAATGAAAGTCATAGAGAATCACTCAATCTGACGGCTGCATCGAACGACTCTTTGAATACTATCAACAAAAAATACTAAAGCATAATTGAATGCTACGTAAGACTGGAGACTGTTGGGATGTCGGACGGCTCAAAAAAGGAATACAATCAACCACAGCATGGCACGTCAGCATTTCAGCATCGCAGAGCAGCTCAACAGTCACATGCATTGAACCCGGACACACGAAAATAATTTGAAAAATAAATTAAAAATTTTCCTCCACTCTGATTAGCTGGGGAGGCTTGCATTGCTGACGTGGCTGCACCAGGAGAGACCCCATTCTACTTATATATATAATTATTAATAGGGATTTTTACCAAAAATAGCCATTAATATAAAAAATTAGCAAATCAGCACCCCGTCAGTATTTTTTATATGTAGGTACTTGTCAGAATAAATGTTTTGCACATTGGTACCTGCCCGCCGCAAGTACATCATATCACACATTTAGGTACCATAGAGAAACGTTTTGTGGTACGTAATATAAGTAGAAAATGGTACCACCATATAGCTTGCCGCAAGGTACCGTATGGAACGTATATAGGTACCATATATGGGTACTGTATAGATGCGTAACGTGGTACGCAATACACATATAAAAGGCACGTCAAGACCAGAAAATAGTACGCACAGTCGAACGAGTACTTATCTAAAAAAATTTCTGACATGGGTACTGACTTGCAAATCTTTTATACAACTCGGTATTTAGATTCACCTTATTATTTTCATCATTATTATTATTATTATTTTTATTATTATTATATCATTACCTATTATTATTATCATCATCATCGTTCCCACTAAACGACGTCCACTACTTCTCTGGTTCGGCCGTTTTCCTAAGCGAGCGAAAGATTCGACAGACAAAACTTCTTGTGCTGAATGAGACACATCATCAGATTCATCACCCAACACACGTTCATCGCCGTACCCATGTGATTGCATTGCATTGTCCCCAAAAATTATCATACAAAGACCCTTTAATTAGAAGAGTTCGGCGATAGATTAAAGGAGAGAAAATATGGGTGTGAAAGAGGAAGAAGCTATGGAGAGAAGGGAAGACGGCGTCGTATTGGTGAACCCAAAGCCAAACAAGGGTTTTACTTCCAAGGCTATAGACTGGTTAGAATGGGCATTCGTGAAGATGATGCATGACACTAAGCAGCCACTTCATTATCTCTCTGGTAATTTTGCGCCCGTCGATGAGACGCCTCCTTTGAGTGATCTTCCTGTCAAGGGACATTTACCTGTGAGTTTTCCTTCCTACTTCCATTTTTATGTTTTATTGAGTTTTACAGAGGAGGGGCCTATTGTTTTGTTGATTAACTTGAGATTTTTTTTTGTCTTTGTCTTGTTTGAAGGAGTGTCTTAATGGTGAGTTTGTGAGGGTTGGGCCTAATCCAAAATTTGCTCCAGTTGCTGGATACCATTGGTAATACAGCTCTCCTTCTCATCATATGCTAGCTAGTTTCTATTCCTTTTTGTTTGAAGATGATTATTACATTCACCAACAATTTGTAACTGTAGACAACTGAAACTCTCTACGTACATATTTGCTTATATGTCTTGGGCTTAACATTGGACATCTTCTTTTCTGCAGGTTTGATGGAGATGGGTGCGTATGTCCTCATATCGTATTATATGTTTAATTATAGTTGCCATTGTTTTGTGTCTTGAGATCCCAATCCCATAAATCCTTCTCAAGATAATCCTATTGGTTTCACTCGTAAGACGTCAAAAAGAGTTTCCTTTCTATTTTCATGTAAGTTTGAGATTCTTATGTTGTGGCTTCAGAATGATTCATGGTTTGCGTATCAAAGATGGAAAGGCAACCTATGTATCCCGCTTTGTCAAGACATCGCGCCTTAAACAAGAAGAATATTTTCGTGGAGCAAAATATATGAAGGTATATGCTTGTGAATCGTAAATGCTTTCAGCAAGTAAAAACACTGTCGGGTTGACAATTTTTATACGTCGGTTGTTAACGATTTCTCATGTTGGTGTGGTTTGTGCTTAGATTGGAGACCTGAAAGGGATGTTTGGCCTCATGATGGTTGGCATACAATCACTGAGGACAAAGCTTAAGGTGCTTGATGAAACCTACGGACGTAGCACGGGTAAACTATACATGCATAAAAACCGTTATCATATTATTCGTTAAAGCTCAATACTCGGTTACCTTGATTGACACTTCAACATATTACATTCCCTGTTCTTTGTTAAGCATATGGTTCGGTGTGTCTGATTCTTGGTTGTTGTTCCTACAGCTAATACAGCTTTGGTGTACCACCAGGGGAAGCTTTTGGCACTCAGTGAAGGAGATAAGCCATGTATGATTTCTTTCTTTCACTCGTTAATAAAGTAGTGATGGATATTAATAGTTGATCAAACGTCACTAGTCATGTCAAGTCGAGTCAAGACCATTTTCTTAAGAATGATCATTTTCTATCAATTTTCAGATGCCATTAAAGTGTTAGAAGATGGAGACTTGGAGACTCTTGGCTTGATTGACTACAACAAGAGACTTCAACATTCTTTTACTGCTCATCCGAAGGTCGATCCATTCACTGGTAAGAAACATTGATTTCTAGTTCCGACTTAATATAGGAATGTTTTACCACTTATTTAATGCGTTCATGCATTCCCTTATCCATCAATTTTCAATGTATTCAGTGTAAGTCTGTGTACTCTATAAACGAGCAACTTTGGGGTATATATATATATTTTAAAAACAGGGGAAATGTTTACCTTTGGCTATTCACCAGAGAAGAAACCACATGTGACATACAGAGTTATATCAAAGGACGGTGTGATTCAAGATCCCGTCCCAATCACAGTCTCAGGGCCAATTATGATGCACGATTTCGCCATAACCGAAAATTATGCCATCTTTATGGATCTACCCTTATATTTCAACCCTAAAGTATGTCTTCCTATTCGCTAATCTCTGATTACTTGATGCAAAAATATGTTTTCAATGGAAGCTTTTCTAGTTAGATATTTGTGCATGCAAAGACCATATGAGCTACTCTACGATTGGGATGTTTCTCCATTTCTTTATTGCTTGTTTTTTTTCACGTCCTATTTCCAAGATCATCCCTGTATTAGCGATTGTCGTCTTGAAAGTATAGTGATTTCTAATGTAATTATGGAATCTCAATCTACTACTTTATGTGATCTCTGATCACTGTTTAATAAATATTTTTCTCAGGAGATGGTGAAAAATAAGCAGTTTATTTTCGAATTCAACGCTACCAAGAAAGCTCGGTTTGGAATTCTCCCACGATATGCAACGAACGAAGCCCTGATAAAGTGGTTCGAGCTTCCAAATTGCTTTATTTTTCACAACGGTGAGCTGATCCACACCTTATAAATTGCCGATAAACAAGTCGTTGATATTATTGGAAGAAAAGATTGCTTGTACTGAAATGATTTTTGGATCATTTTTTATGATCAGCAAATGCTTGGGAGGAAGGAGACGAAGTTGTTCTTATTACTTGTCGACTTCAAAATCCAGATCTAGACCAGGTCAATGGCCCCATTAAGGAGAAGCTAGAGAACTTCACGAATGAGCTGTAAGAATGAATATTCTTAACATTTATTAACTGTCGTAAAAAAGATTACTCGAATATTATTGCCTCTGAAATCAGGTACGAGATGAGGTTTAACCTGAAAAATGGTTTGGCTTCTCAGAAAAGGCTTTCTGTGTCAGCTGTAGATTTCCCTCGGATTAACGAGAGCTATACTGGAAGGTAATCGATAATTTTGATTATAAATATATAATATACATTGCAAAAAATTATCATAATCATTACTTAAAATTTGTGCACTAGATTTGCAATTGAAATCCGAGTTTCATTTTCCTGGCAACCTGAGATCTTGACCGGTAAACCAGTTTGCGCACGTGGCAGTCTCTTCGACCCCATTTATTGATAGATTTAGGGTTTGGATTTGGGCGATTAATTTATTTCTTGATCAATTGTGGTTTGAAATAAAGGTTTGGTTAGAGGTTTAAAAATGGGATCCGAGAGAATGCCACATCAGCAAACTGGAAGCCACGTGACACAAAAGTGGAATCGAGGATTCAATTACAAATCCGACAATGCAAAGTTTTTAGCCCGCGCAGTAATTGATAATCGAGTAGAGTTTGTTATTTTTATTTTGCAAACAATCCCAAGGCTGTGCTGTGTTTGGTACGAGTAGTTCGGTTAGGAAAGAAAATGGGAGCTGTGAATGTCCAGCAGTTGAAACGACGCCAAAAAATCATTGTCGGATGGGCTAAGTTAGATTTCCTTTTGTCTTTTCCATGCACGAATTTCCGCATGCCAAACGCAGCCTATGAAGTCGTCGTCATTTCTACAAAAATAAAAATAAAAATTTCTAGCAATATTTTATGTGCAGGAAGCAGCGTTACGTTTACGGGACGATACTGGACAGCATTGCGAAGGTGACGGGAATCATCAAATTCGATTTGCACGCCGAACCTCAGGACGGGAAATCGGAACTCGAAGTCAGAGGAAACGTTAGCGGTATCTTCGATCTCGGGAATGGAAGATTCGGTTCCGAAGCCGTGTTTGTCCCGAGACAGTCTGGCACAGAATCTGAAGAAGATGATGGGTACTTGATTCACTTTGTTCATGACGAGAACACTGGGTAAATTTTGAATATTTATGATTTGTCTTCATTTCAAACTAAGTACATCTATATATATCTATATATATGTAACAATAATATGCTCAATCTTATTCCAGAAAATCATCGGTGAATGTGATCGATGCCAAGACAATGTCAGCTGAGCCCATTGCCGTTGTCGATCTACCCAAGCGAGTTCCCTATGGCTTTCATGCCTTCTTTGTCACTGAGGTAACTTATATATAAGTTTTTTAGTATTATATTAATAAATGGCTTTTATCTTTATCCGACATAATCAGCCAGAAATCCTACTCACCAGCCAAGTAGGTAGGATATTCGAAAATTGGAGAAGTAATTAATTATCTACGACATAAGAAGTTATTGACAGTATTTTCAGTTATCGAAGTACAACGAAGTTACAGTCTAGTTAATGAAGATAACGTGAAACTTTGATATTCATTGTGTAGGAACAACTTCAAGAACAAGCAAATCTGTGACGATATGGCATTAAAATATATCAGGGAGCTCGCTCTTATTAATATTTTTAAGCTATGTATTGTGTGATCTGCTGAACTATGCGTTAAGCTGAGTTAATCGTATTACTTATTGTCATGGTGTTATTTCATCAGTCGACAAATCAGATTAATATTTATCATGCGAATGTATTATGATTGAAGTTTTCGTCAATGACATGATTTAATTGATTACATTAATACAACAAAGCAAACTAAAATAGTTACATAGTCTAGTCGCAGCCTATATCAGGCTTCGAAATAACTGAACTAAACACACAAATAATTATAAATGACTTCTAATTACAAACCTGGACATATGCCGTTAAATTAGACTAGTATTTTTCCCACTCAAATAACTATCCATGGAAAAAATTAATGGGTGATATTTATGTAATTTTATTAGTTATTTTTTTAGTAAAATTAAATTGGCAGATCAAACAATAGTTTACAGCAAGACTTGACGCGTAATAAAAAAATAATATAGATTAGTATATTTAGCATATCCAATATATGTACAAATATATTTTATTTTTAAAGATTTTATATTATTAATGAAGTGTTTTAAAAAATAACCTCATAAAGTAAGATTCTCATAAACTTAAATATTTGGGGTAAATAGTTAAAATACTTGAGACCGATTTAGACCATATGCTCTTTGTATAAGGGGGCAACCATCTCCATTTCCTAAACTAGTTTTTTACCCGTACAATGCACGGGTTTTAAATCGTATAATTGATGTAAGATTTTATTAGTAGATTTTCGATGGACACGCCCCTTAAAAAACCGAACCAAAACCACATGCAAATATCTATTTTTATGTCATAATTCAAGTTCCCCAAAAGAAAATATTCATCATCATATATTACCAAAGCCTCGTTATATTAGGGGAATGTCAATTCCCAATAGAAAGAGTATTTATCATCCTAAATCACAAAACCTTCTTTTAATATTATAACAATTTTATCCCCAGTTACAAAAATGTAATGTCATTGATGAAACATCAATTACATCATCGTAAAGTCAGAAGAAGTGAATCACCAAAACATGATGTTGCAAAACAAATGGAGGCGCAACAATGTCTTCCATATCCGTCTCCTCCGACATACCGAGGAATAACATTTGGACAAACAATCGCCGTCACGTCCGCAGCCTAGTTCACCACTGCCAAAAGAGTTTAGTTAGAGAAGGGGACGAAAATTTTCAATCGTTAACACCTTCAACTTCAACGCCGAAAAAAAATTGTGATGGAATTGTGCAACCGATCATCCGACGACATTCAATTAGTTAAAAAATAAAAAATATACAAAAATACAAAGCCACCCTCGCCGAAATCCCGTCTCCGGAGTCAACTATCCCTCGTACAACCGCTCGCAGTCTTCAAGTCTTTCAAGGCATAAAAATCAAAAAAACTCTTTCATCTCATCCTTTGGGATCCATTGCTTTCCCTGAACAACATGGCATCAGCATCATTAACCTTCAGATAAAAACTCAACTCGGACATTTGCCCCCCTGAGATTGTATATTTACGACTTCAGTCAATGGAAGAGATATCAGATTGTTTCACAAATATATTCATTGCTTACACGGAGACCAAGCTGCCATGGCATCATTTTTCTCAGCTTCCTTCTTGGTCTTAGCTGGATCGCCAGTGAACAGCACTCCTTCGAAGCCATACCCGACATCATTTTTTTCTTTCGAAGTAGTTTAAGTTTATCACATGGTCTTATAGGCATGCGGTTCAAAAGATAATTTAAATGGCAAAAACACACCCTTTGATAAAATAGTTAGGCGCCCTAACTCAAAATAAAATAAATTACAAATAGCCCATAGATTTTACTCAGAAACTCGAACACGTTTCAAATGAAATATATAACCCCCCAAGAAAAACACATAGCACCAAACCCATATTTCAGCCATAAAAGGGTACTCGGAGGTTCTTAAAATATAAAATAAGCGATTAAAAATCGAAACTTAATTTACAAACTTTCTCAATAATAGGTCTTACCTGAAAGATAAAAAAGATTTATAAACGAAATTTTACTTACGATACTCGCAATACAAACGAACCTAACCACGTGCCCTGCAAAACACTCATCTACCTCTCTGAACAAAAGCATCAAAAAGAAAAATCGCAATATCACCAGAGTTTCCAAGAAGACTATCTTGGGAATGAATGCAGCGAAAATTACCGAAGCAGCGGTCGTTGTAGATGGAACGTCTCATTGGGGATGTAGCTCTTGTGCAAGGATGTTAGAGTGAAGACGGTGGTAGACTAGAATAGATGATTTTATTAATCACGAAAAGGAAGAACGACGACAAAGACGCGTTAGTAACTAAATCCAAGAGTTCAAGAACCAAGAACTCCGGCATACCCCAAAACCTAAAACCAAAAGCATGAAAGCGATAATAGAATCCCTCTCCTTTTATAGGAGAAACATCCCTAATAAATCTCCCTAACTTATTCAAATCCCTAATAAATATCACAAACTTATTCAAACCCTAAATACTAATATAACGGTTGTTGGACTTAGTCACTGGACTTCAGCCCGATTGCATGGCCCATGTGTTTTCCCCTGGTCACTCGATCCGCTTGTGAGAATTTGGTCGCTCGGTTCAGCTCTATCGTTAATCGCCTCCTTCGTCGGTTTCTCTCGGTGCTTGTATTCCCGATGGCTAACATTATTCCCTCCGTGAAAAATAGCCTTGTCCTCAAGGCGGAAGTCGGGAAAGCGAGAAATGAAATCCGTCTCGTCCATCCAAGTGGCGTCATCATCCTTCCACTTAACCAACACTTGGCGTACATCAACTTTACCCACCAACACCATGCGAGTGTCGATGATATCGGCTGGCGAGAGATCCGATGGCACAATATCAGCCATATGCTCGGGTAAGGTTGTCTCGATTGGATGATCACGCACGACCTTTTTTAACTGGGAAACATGGAACACGGATGCGTGACCCCTCAGGAAGAGC
Organism: Craterostigma plantagineum; assembly: GCA_027422505.1. Lineage (NCBI taxonomy): Eukaryota > Viridiplantae > Streptophyta > Magnoliopsida > Lamiales > Linderniaceae > Craterostigma > Craterostigma plantagineum. The sequence goes on from JAPQWV010000001.1 coordinate 12,909,761, forward strand.
CAAGCGATATGCCACACGTCCGATGCGTGCAGTTACCTGAAAAGGACCATAAAATCATGCAGCCAGTTTGTTGTTGGCTCGAAATGCTACCGAAATCTGTCGATATGGTCGTAACTTAAGAAAAACATAGTCCCTCACAGCGAATTCGACGTCGCGCGATGTGCGCTTGCTGCTTTGGTCATCCGTTGTTGTGCTCGTGTCAGCTGCTCTTTGAGTTGACGAAGAATAGCATCGCGGTCGCGAAGGTGATCGGCCACTGCTGCTGTCTGACACTCCCGGGGCAGGAATTGAGTAATGGTTGGGGGTGCTCGGCCATAGACGATTTGAAATGGAGTCGTTCCTGCCGCGGACTGAAAAGTCGTGTTGTACCAATACTCGGCCTAAGTTAGCCACTGCGGCCATGTCTTCGGGTGAATTCCAAAAAAACATCGCAAGTATGTCTCTAACGTACGATTTAGCACCTCTGATTGTCCGTCCGTTTGCGGGTGGTAAGCCGAACTCATCTTAAGAGTTGTACCCTGAAGGCAAAATAACTCCTTCCAAAGTTGCTAAGGAAGATCGAATAGCGGTCGCTCACAATACTGCGCGGAATGCCGTGTAAACGAATTATATTTTCTGTAAATTTGATAGCAACGTCACGGGCCGTGTACGGATGCTTGAGTGCAATGAAGTGACCGTATTTAGATAAGCGATCGACGACCACCAGGATACTATATGAGCCACGAGATTTAGGGAGGCCATTAATGAAGTCCATGGCAATATCTTCCCATATACGATCTGGAATCGGTAATGGTTGAAGTAGCCCGGCTGGAGAAAGAGCTTCATATTTCGCTTTTTGGCATGTGAGGCACGCTGCGACGTAGGCTGAGACCCGTTTCATCATACCACGCCAGTACAGAGATGCTGTTAAACGACGGTATGTACGAAATGCACCCGAGTGGCCTCCGCTTGGTGTTGCGTGAAATTCGGCGAGGAGTTTAGGAATCCATTCTGATGCTTCTGGAATGACAAGGCGACTTTTATAGTATAACCAGCCCCCGATCAAGTGATAAGGAGGTCGAGCTGTCGGGCTGATACGCAACTGTTCAACAATCGCAGCTAATGTAGGGTCGCGATGGATCTCTGTTTGAAGTACATTGGCATTGATCCATTGCGTGAAGCTAAGGGCTGCAAACTGAACTGACTCCCTCGTACGAGACAAGGCATCAGCCGCCTTGTTCAGTTGATCGGACTTATATTCGATGTCGAAAGAGTATCCCAATAGTTTCGCCACCCAAATTTGCTGGGCAGGGGTGGCGATCTTCTGATGCAACAGGGCACTCAGACTCCTGTGATCCGTTCGTACCATAAACTCCGCCCTAGTAAATATGGACGCCAGTGTCGGATGGAGAGAACCAAGGCCATCAATTCTCGTTCGTAGGTTGACTTAGAAGCCGTGCGGTTCGTCCAACCCTTGCTGAAATATGCAATCGGGTGATGCTCTTGCATAAGTACTGCTCCGATTCCGGTACCAGAGGCATCACATTCCAAAGTAACAGAACGCGAGAAGTCGGGCATAGCGAGTACGGGAGCAGTGACTAGCGCTGTCTGTAATGCCCGAAAAGCGCTCTCTGCTGTAGCCGGCCAGTTTAAATTGCCATGTTCGGATTTTTTTAGAAGTGCGGTTAACGGTTGTGCCAGTTGTCCGTAATTACGGATGAAGCGTCGATAATACCCCGATAAACCAAGAAACCCGCGGACTCCTTTTAGTGATTTTGGCTTCGGCCACTCCACTACCGAAGCAATCTTCTGAGGGTCCATGGCGACTGTTCCGGCCGAGATGACGTGCCCGAGATATTCAACCTGACTACGCCCGAATTGACACTTCTTGAAGTTAACGCATAGTTGATGTCGTACCAGTAATCCTAAGACTTCTTCCAAGTGTGCGAGGTGTAGTGACCATGAAGAGCTATAGACGAGGATGTCATAAAAAAAACGAGGACGGATTTCCGAAGAAGGGGCGAAAAATATTGTCCATTGTTGCTTGGAAGGTCGCCGGGGCGTTAGTCAGGCCGAAGGGCATGACCAAGAATTCATAATGCCCGTCGTGCGTACGGAAAGCTGTTTTGGGGACATCTTCGGGGCGGACTCGAATTTGGTGGTAACCGGAACGAAGATCTAGTTTAGTAAAGAATTTTGCCCCCCAAAGCTCGTCCAACAATTCTTGGATTACAGGAACGGGAAATTTATCTGGGACCTTAACACGATTAAGTTTGCGATAATCCACGCAGAAACGCCAGCTACCATCCTTTTTACGCACAAGTAAAACGGGACTCAAAAAGGGGCTTGAGCTAGGTTGAATGACCCCGGCAGTAAGCACTTCTTTAACAAGACGCTCGATCTCGTCTTTCTGGGCATGGCCATAGCGATAGGGTCGCACTGAGACGGCTGATATACCTGGTAACAATGGAATCAGGTGGTCAGAGGTGCGACATGGTGGCAGCTTCGAAGGCGTAGCAAAGAGTGACGAAAAACGAGCTAAGACGGCATCGATGTCTTGTGTTTTATCTGAGGGGCTCCTTTCGGGTAGTGATGATGTTGCTATTTCACTGTTTGTCAGCCACATAAAGGAATCGACCTCCTTGTCCGCTAATTTGCATAGGGCCTTAAAACTGATCGGGGCTCGTGTTAATGAGGCATCACCCACGAGCAGTGATGCGATCCTGCCCAATCAAAGCGCATCGTCGATTTTTCCCAATTCATCTTGACATCCCCGAGAGTACGGAGCCAGTCGACTCCAAGAATGATATCGACGCCCCCAAGTTCGAATAGAAAAAATTCGCCAATCACTAGACACGAACCCAGACAGACTTCAAGGTTATTGCAAACCCCTTGTGTCGATGCACGACTTCCGTCGCCTAAGCACACCTGGAACTGGTGGTCGGTGGAACGTGGTATGTTCAAACGATCGGTCACTCGAATTGAGATAAAATTGTGGCTCGCACCACTATCAACCATAACTACGACAGATTCACCACCTATCCACCCGCGCATTTTCAGAGTATGTGGCCCGGACAGCCCACCCATAGCATAGAGCGGAAGCTCAATCGTATTCACGTTGGGCGACGGAATGTAGTCAGACTCAAGTGTACCGTCGACCTCATCGAGTAGCTCGTCAACAAGCTCTGTCTCATCCTCGCTGCCGATAAGCATGCGGAATTCCTTACGAGGACATACGTGACCCTTAGTGAAAGGTTGTCGGCAGCGGAAATAGAGATTTTTCTCCCGCAAATCCTGGTACTCGCGATCCGAAAGCCGTTGAAATGGTCGAGAGCATTGAGAGGTATTTCGCGCAGTCGGTGGGAGATAGCGATCAGTACTCACTTTTGTCTCTCGGGGGCGATCACTGATGATGTTGGTGTTATCGCGCTGTTACGGTTGGTAAAAGTAGGTGGTGGCTGAGACCTCGATCGCTCGTGGCCACGGTTCTGTTCTGAAGAAGGGGATACCATCCGTGCGTAATCGCCATCCCGAGCTGCCGGTAGTTTCCATTCCACGCCTCGTGCTAGTTGGAACACATGGTCCACCGAGTAAGGTTGCAGAGGAGTTAGTTCCGCCGAAAGGGTTGGGTGCATGCCGAGGATAAAAAATTGAGGTGCATATGCCGAGGGATTTCAGATAAGGAGGTGACCATGCGGATAAAGTCATGAAAATATTCCTTAATGTACCCGGTCTGTCGAACACTTGAAAGGCGAGCGACGGGGCTGCCCAGACGTCGATCGTCAAAAACGTTGATGATTTGTTGTTTCAGCGTGTCCCACGTGATAGTCGGTTGGTCTTCTAGTAGCCAGCGGATCCAGGGTTGCACTACGCCTTCCATGCAAACCATCGCGTATGCTACGCGTTGAGATAACGGAGTCGAGTTGTGGACAAAGTATTGCTCGGCTCGTGAGATCCGTCCAAAGGGGTCAGAACCGTCAAATGCGGGAAGATCGACACGACGCTTTAGATGATTGGGTAATATATCGGGGTTGGTTTCAGGAGGTGTGGGCGGGGTTGAGGGGCTGCGTTGGGAGGTGATCAAGGCGGTCAGTGTTTCGAGTTGTTTTGAGATGCTATCGAAATTTGAGCGAAATTCCTCCACTGTCTTCTCTAACGATTCCACACCAGTTTCCATCTGAGAGCGAGTATTGGTCATAGAGCGATTTTTTTTTTTTGACGATGAACAGTAACTCGCGTGGTGGGGGTTCGGCGGCAGGTCGGACCAATTTGTTAGAGTGAAGACGGTGGTAGATTAGAATAGACGATTTTATTAATCACGAAAGGAAGAACGACGACAAAGACGCGTTAATAACTAAATCCAAGAGTTCAAGAACCAAGAACTCCGGCATACCCCAAAACCTAAAACCAAAAGCATGAAAGTGATAAAAGAATCCCTCTCCTTTTATAAGAGAAACATCCCTAATAAATCTCCCTAACTTATACAAATCCCTAATAAATATCACAAACTTATTCAAACCCTTAATACTAATATAACGGTTGTTGGACTTAGTCACTGGACTTCAGCCCGATTGCATGGCCCATGTGTTTCCCCCTATTCACCCGATCCGCTTGTGAGAATTTGGTCGCTCGGTTCAGCTCTATCGTTAATCGCCTCCTTCGTCGGGTTCTCTCGGCGCTTGTATACCCGATGGCTAACAAAGGATTCCTTGGCTGTGAGAGTCACAGAGATGGCTCATACTTCCCACGCGCTGCTTCTTCTGCTTCGTTCTTAAGGTAGTTGAGTCAAGAGAATCGGTGATGACTGCGAATCGAGTGAAGAACATACCGATTTAAATTTGAGCAGTAATGAAATTAACACAAAAGAAAAATCTGGTTTAGGTAAAAGTAAAGATCCCTCACAAATTTTAAATCCCACTTCTCATGCAATTATTATCAAACATCATCTGACGAAACCTCCTCTCCATGTTGTCGTTGTGAAGTGAGAAAGGAGTCATTTACCTTCCATGTCCTCTAACAAGTATGAAGGAACTGTCATGGACTACGTCTCAGTAGTCGAATAAACGTTAAGATTCTGAAAAAAAGGCATTTCAACGAAATTCAGAATTCTAACAACACTTAATCACAAATTTGGCCGTCCCGAACAACTCACCAGATATCAGGCTTTCTATGTTGACATCAGCATCTTTTTTCGAGCCTAATTTATCAGCTTGTCCACAATACGACTTGGAACATCCTAGTCTTGTCTTGCGACATATTTACTTGCTCACTCAAGAAAACGATTGTATCTTTCCACTCAAGAAATCCCTGAGCTATCACAGAATGAGAGTTAAGATAAACCACCTTGTCATCCCCCTACTCGTCGTCTCTTCTACTTCTCCCTTCGCAGTCGTCTCTCTCTCTCTTCTACTTCTCCCATCGCATTGGATCGATTATTTAAAGAAGCTGGATTTGAATCGCGAATCATATTTGACAGAGTTTATTAGCAGATCGTCCCGTGGGTTGTTTTTTCTTATAATTATTTTACTACTTAATTAAAAAATAAAGAGAGGGAGGACACGTGGTAGTGTTACAGAAAACCTACATTTATATTCTAGTATAAGATTTCTATCAACTAACTCCCCATCTCATTTAATTTATTATTAAACTCCCTATCAAAACATTCATACACATCACTCTCCATGGACGATTTTGCCACTCATTTATTAGTTTTTAAATCATTTCTTCTCCAAACCATCACCCACGTAGCATCTGCTTCTGACGTAAAACCCTTGGGCTGCTCCATATAGATTTCCTCTTGGAGGAATCCATTCAGGAAAGCGGTCTTTACGTCCATCTGCCAGATCTCATAGTCGTAGTGTGCTGCTGTCTCAAGCATGATTCGAATGGACTTTATCATTGCGATAGGTGAGAAGGTTTCCTCACAGTCAATTCCCTCTTTCTGACTATACCCTTTCGCTACAAGCCTAGCTTTGTACGTCTCCACCTGTCCATCAGATCCAATCTTTTTCTTGTAGATCTATTTATTGCCAATTGGTCTAAAACCATTAGGCAGGTCTACAAGAGTCCAAACCTCGTTTGTGTGCATCGAGTCCATTTAGGCCTGCATAGCCTCAAGCCACTTTAGGGAGTCTGTACCAGCAATTGCCTGGTCGTGGTGATGGGATCGTCCCCGACGCATCCCTCAGTCGCAGCATCCCATGCTCGACGTGTACCATACCATATCTCTCAGGTATATAAGATATCCTACTGGACCAACGCAATTGCGGCTGAGCCGAGTTTTCTGGAACATCGTCCAACGACTCTAGAATAGTAGTCGATTCGTCCTCTAACTCTCTTAGAGTTATTTCTCGTCCTTTACCGCCTTCGCCTACGAATTCTTGCTCCAAGAAAGTAGCACGTAAAGCGACGAACACCCTGTGTTCGTCTGAGACGAAGAAGCAATACCCCATTGATTCCTCGGGATATCCGACGAATCTTGCCATTAATGATCTTGATTCAAGCTTATCTGCCATCAACTTTTTTACAAAGGCGGGGCAACCCCAGACCCTGATGTGATTTTGGATCGCCTTACGATTATGCCAAGCCTCGTAAGGAATCTTGTCGGCAGAGTGGGTAGGTATCCTGTTAAGGATATAGGCCGCTGTTTCTAAGGCATATCCCCACAAAGAAATGGGGAGATATGTGTAACTCATCATCGACCGAACCATATCTAAAAGCGTTCGGTTTCTCCGTTCGGCCACGCCATTCAATTGCGGCGTGCCTGGCGGGGAAAATTGTATGATGATGCCATTTTCTCTAAGAAATGCATCAAACTCAAGGCTCATGTATTCAACGCCTCGATCTGACCGAACGACTTTAATGAACTTGCCAATTTGCTTCTCCACTAATACTTTATACTCTTTGAACATTTCAAGAGCTTCAGACTTTTGTCTCGTCAAATAGACATTCCTGTACCGGGAGAAATTGTCCGTGAACGTTATGAAGTAGCGGCAATTACCTCGAGCCGTTACTTTAAATGGTCCGCATACGTCGGTGTGGATCAAACCCAACACTTCCGTGGCCCTAGTGAAAGTCCCTGTGAAGGGCGACTTGGTCATTTTCCCTAAGATCCAAGACTGACAGGTAGAAATCGGGCATGTTCGCACTACGCTAATCAGACCGTCCTTATCCATCTGTTCAATCTTCGCTTCTGCTTCTTGACCTAGTCGTAAGTGCCACATGTATCGATCGTTCGACCCAGTCGATGATTTGGTGATTGCATTTACAGTTTTAACATTGTCTTTTAAGTTGACGTAATATAAACCATTTATTAACGTTGCACTTCCAACATTCTCATTTCTAAAATAAATATGGCAACATTATCAATGAATCGAAATTTATAACCCAATCTGCTCAAAACAGGAATCGAAATAATGTTTTTAAGCCCCTTGGGCAAAACAAAAACGTCAGAAAGCTCTAAACAGACGATAAGACTAAGGTCTTCGATCACATGTGTGTTGGTACACTATGTCCACTAACTACGTTGATCAAGACCCAGCTCGAAGCTTCCTACTTCGTTCTAGACCTTGGTTCAAAATACAAATGTGGGAACTAGCCCCTGAGTCAAGTATCCACGAAGTAGAATACACAGAACAATTAGCTTCAAAAACTAATTGTTTTCCTGAGTCGTCAGACGCCTCCAGCATCGGACATTCACGCTTCCAATGGCCCAGCTGCTGGCAAAGGAGGCACTTATCCGTGGGCTTTGCGCCCGACCTTTCGACCTTGGTGGTCTTCGTCTTCTTGTCGACTCTACCCTTTGTCACGCCTATCTTGTTTGACTTCTTCTTCGATCCCTTGGACGTAGAAGTCGCAACAAGCATGTAGACGTGCACCTTCGCTGAATCTTCAACCCACTTATCTTGGAGTACAATCTCCTCATTAGTGGATTCAGTTGTGGGCAATTTTGGCTATTTAATGTCCAAGACATAATCCAGTTTTGCTAGTTTGAGGATGATCCTCAAATTCCTGAGCCAGTCTACATAGTTCGGTCCCACCAAACAATGTTTCTCCAAGAGTGTAATTAATGGGTTTGTCACGTAACTAATAGAGAAGAAAATAAAGCGCAGAAAATAAACAGATAGTTAGATTTGTAGTGTTTAATCAGACTAAATTAGGACTTTAAATTTTTGTCCGACTCCCACTATTTTTCTCGAAACCCTTTCTCCCGCTAGGCATTTCGGAAACCTTGTTGAGTGGTTTCATAGTGGCGTTGAGTTCCCCGCGCTACTACAAACTAGCCTCAACTTAACAGCTTATTGGCTCGTTTGGTTAGCCGAGGTCGTACCCCGCACGTTTCTGTCACACAGAAGATTCAACGTCTTCGTCTCAGCCAGGGTCCCTCAGCCGTAACTCGGATCATATTGGGAATGACTGTCCAAGTGCATCTTATCAGCGTCCTGCTCACCTTCCACTTTTCCGTGAACTTCATCCCCCGTAGGATAACTCTTTATTAGAGGGTGAAGAGTGGTCGGTGAGCGGCAATTCATAATTGCATCCAAACCCGTTCACGCAAAGGCGAGGGTTTTGGCGCCGTAACCCGGTCAACCGCAACCGTACCCCTAAGTCGTAACAATTTTGGACTTGATAGAAGACAGAAGCATAGCCCCTTTACTTACTTGATATTAAAAGTCTAACCTCGGGAGAATCCTCACAGTTTTAACACGAGCACATTATGCACATTATCACGTTCGAAACCAACACGCACATAATGGACGTTAATAGTAAACCTAGTTTCAACCTATTAAAGTAAATGTGAAAGATCGGGGATATTTCTAGTTCTATCCTAATTGTACAAAACAATAAGACTCTACGTCTTCGGGCTTTGCTCGAACGGACGCCTCGGCTACCAGCTTGTTCGTTCGGGTTCCTCTAGATCGCTACTCCTACGGCCGTCATAACATAACTACAATAGCCTATGATGGGGAATCTATCCCTAATAAAACCGTCCGTCTTATCTAATAAAAACTGTAAAGTACAACCCGGGGGGATCTTGTCACCCTTAACATATCACCCGGCAAAAATCAGAACCTAATCCTCAATCAATCACCACGTTATTCAAATAACATGCATCACGACAAATTTAACACATTTCCGAGCCGAAATCGAATTTTGGCTTTTAAATGGTCTGGGCCTAGCCCAATGTATATCGGGTCGTAGGATGGGCTAGACCAGGCCTATCGGGCCTGTGTCGAGGATGCTCGCGCCATGCGAGCTGCCAGCCTCGTGCCGCGCACCATGCGGCAAGCCCCGATCAGCGTGCGCTCTTTGCCTAGCACATCTCGCACACACGCGCACGATCATACCTACTTTCCGCGCATCCACGCGCGGCTTTCCCGAGCGCTGCGTGCACCCATGTGTGCAGCCCGTGCCTCTTGTGCCGCATGCCCCGCGTGCGGTCAGCCCTATGCGCCGCGGTACGCCTGCGGCCAGCCCGTCTTGAGTCGCGCACCCCGCGCACCTTGCGCGCCGGCTGCCCGTGTGGCGTGCGCACCATGCGCACGGCTAGGAGCAGGCCTCATGCTGCGCCCAGCCCCGCCCTGAGTCGCGCTTCGCATGCGACTCGACGCAGCCCCGCTCGACCCGCGCGCGGGCTGCCCGAGCGCTGTGTGCGCCATGCGCACGGCTAATGCTTTCGGGTTTCTCGTGGCCTTTTGTCATAGTCCCGTGACTTTAACCGAGCCTATGGCTCTGATACCACTGTTGTGAATCCCCGAGGGTCCCTGGACCCACGTTCCTAAAACGGCGGAATTTTAAAATTTTACGGGGTTTCCCGCCTATCCAAGATCGCTCGGCTACAAACACGAGAACGTATTGACATAAAGAGATAAAGTATCATTCCATGATACCTTGTTGAAATCTCTTAACGATGGCTAGCTTCGAATCCTTCGAATTCCCGAGGCGTAGTGCCCCTCTCCTACGCCAAAAGCACACAAACGGGAAGCCTTCTTTGCGCAAGATCATCACGCCGGCACCTTACTAACGTCGCAGCTGTTCTTGCATGTGCGGCTAGGCCAAGAACAAACTGCTTGCTGCCCCCGACAGAGAGAGTGCGAGAGAGAAAGTGGTGAGAGGAGAAAACTCTTAGTTTTTTTTTTTCTCTTTGGCTTGTATTTCGAAAATTTAGCTTCCACTCCCTTTAGGATCTCGAAAATCCTTCTTTATACCTCTTAGGATTAGCCAAAAATAGGTTAAGGTGGGTGGAGAAAAATCCTCAAACCTCCCGTTTTACCAAGTCTTCGTTTCACCAAGTAATGAATTCAAAATTTAAACTTTATATTTAATTAATTAAATATCCAATACCTTAATTAATTAAAATATCATATTTAGTATATTTTAAATATATAATATCCAATATAAATATATTTTATAATTTTCGAAATTTTATCTAATAATAATTCGAAACTTATATATATATATATATATATATCCGATATACATTATTTAATTCCAAATTAAACAATATTATTTCTCTAAGAAAATAATAAAGATCTAAATCTAATTTAAATCATATACTAAATATTCAATATCAAATATTTTATTTCAAAAATATATCGTGAGGTGAAAAGATCATTTTACCTCTCACTAGTCAAACTTAGTATTTTCGGGCGATCAAGGTTTTGGCCAAGCCCCATACCCTAATGTCACAATCTAGGACCTAGCCTTGTCTCTCTCTCCGATGACGACGTTGTATCGGTTGCCCTTTTTAAGCCCGACTCTCTTGGTTCGTCTCAACCGGCCCAGGAGGTATCTAGGAGTTCGCTATTCACCTAGCCAGCCCCGTGGTACCGAACAGATCCCAAGTTGAGTACGAATTTGATCTAATCATAATCCATGAACCCACTGTAGATTTTCGTCAAACGTATAAACCCTTTTCGTTTGTCCCTGTCGAGTGAATGTCACGCATAGTCAAACTTACAGAACTCGACTCTATGTCGTTTATGTCGGTGAAAGTTCTGAAACTGCACTCCACGACTATCGTGAGTCAGTTATATGCTCTGGCCAGAGACCGTAAATCCCGCTCCGCGGTTCAACCGGCAATCACATCTAAAAGTCAAGACCGCATTTCGCCGCTGACCCATGCCACCGGCATAACGGCCCTAGCAAACTAGTGACAAGTCAAGACCTCAAGATCAACCCCAAGTTAACCCTTTCTTTCTAATGTTCACGCATACTACTACAATCAATCGATCGATCAAGGACAATCCAAGCTTGTGATAGTTTGATTACGAGTTAGTGTCCAAATACAGATAATCTCCTGATTCATCTTTTATCATTGTCATGGGCTCCCACTTCCCAAGTGAACGGTTGGCACAACCATATTGGACCCATCGACAAACAAGTCGTACGTGTCATTCCAGTCACCCTACTGGAGACTTAGACTTGTGGACTATTTTAATATTGCAGTATCTCAGCTTACTAGTGCCCTCTCTGTCCCCACAGAATCAGTAACTGAACTGCCAATATTTGGGTTTTATTAATTTGTCTTATCCACCCAGACTGCAAGGTGAAATCTTTAGACTAATTAATAATTTGCCTTTTAATTTATTCATCCAATAATTAATTAATGATGAATAAAGTCATTCCATTAATAGAAGTAATCAAATTACATCACTAAACACTACACAACTAGCAATTGCCCTCGTACTCCCAGTTCTCGTACGGCATCTAGGGCATATACCTCAACAGGTTTGCCATTCACTGCACTTGCGTTTAATTTGTGAAAGGTTAAGTCATGGGAAGTCGCGTCTTGTTCGGGCATATTGGAAGAAGACGCCGGCAAAACTTCCCGAACGTCGTCGATTTTTTTTATCTTCTAAGTTTTTTATGTATTCGGATAGTAATTGTTGGGATACCCGGTGTCTCCCGGAGACGCCACATCCCCGGGTACGGTGCGGAACAAAAATTTTCCGGGTTCCCTATTGCCCTCGTTGCTCGGATCAAAATAGTAACACATAAGACATATAACAGGACGGGTCAAACCCGTAGAGAATTACCAATTGAAGCGAGTGGCAGCTCCTCGTCCTTTTCTTCAAGACTTCGTCGATGGTGATGGATGGCATTAGGTGTTATTATTATATATTTCTTTTTTTTAATTTCTTTTCTCCCTCTCTCTCGCCAACTCCCCCTCTCTTCTCTCCTCTCTTGTTGTCTCTTTCTCTCTTTCCTTATTTGATTAATTAGGTCTTGTCGTTATGGTTTAAAGTGTTGTATTAGGTTTATTTTATTTTATGGTACCAATTCACATGAAGGCATATGCATGGAAGGTGCTATTATGGAGATGCTTTCTTGTCTCATGCAAGTCAACGAAACCCTTCATGGAAATGACCTAGTATTCTTTGTCCTCATGCCATCAATGAGGAGCATCACCTCAACGTGTTATGATTAGTAGGTAATGATTTATTGGTATATTATTTTATTTTTCCTATTTTATTATATTGTATTAAACTCACATGGAGGTGAAATGGGATTTTGTTTTATTGTACTAAACTCACATGGAGGTGTCTTTATTTTCTTAATTTGGCTCCTAATTAATTTCGGCCATTTTTATATATATATATATTATTTTATTATTTTTATTATTATTATTATTATTATCGTTATTGTTGGATCAAATTCCCAACCTTACATTCATCTCGCAAACTTAGGCCAATATTCTTCTTTATTTGGCCCATAATAAATTTTTCGGCCCCTTTTTAAATTTTTAGGGTCCAATTCTAATTTCTTGGCTCGATTCGAAAAGAAATCAATTTTGTTCGAACATCGACTCCACACATTCCGAATATTATTGAAATAATCCCATATAAATTTTACGGGTATTACAATAAAAAGTGTGGGACACCATTTGTTTCCGGAACCATAAATGTTGAAAGGGAACATTTCTTATTCATTGATTATTCAAACTATGCACTATGCGAAGATATAGTGAATGATGAAAAGAAAATTGCATTGAATGCACAAACGAACGCATGTTGGAATGCCGTCTTCAAAGGCAAACTTGCAAAAACATTGAATTCCGAAGCTATAAATGCATATGGCAAACGTTTCTTACACATTGATACATTATATATAGGGACGTAACAATGAAAGTCATAGAGAATCACTCAATCTGACGGCTGCATCGAACGACTCTTTGAATACTATCAACAAAAAATACTAAAGCATAATTGAATGCTACGCAAGACTGGAGACTGTTGGGATGTCGGACGGCTCAAAAAAGGAATACAATCAACCACAGCATGGCACGTCAGCATTTTAGCATCGCAGAGCAGCTCAACAGTCACATGCATTGAACCCGGACACACGAAAATAATTTGAAAAATAAATTAAAAATTTTCCTCCACTCTGATTAGCTGGGGAGGCTTGCATTGCTGACGTGGCTGCACCAGGAGAGACCCCATTCTACTTATATATATAATTATTAATAGGGATTTTTACCAAAAATAGCCATTAATATAAAAAATTAGCAAATCAGCACCCCGTCAGTATTTTTTATATGTAGGTACTTGTCAGAATAAATGTTTTGCACATTGGTACCTGCCCGCCGCAAGTACATCATATCACACATTTAGGTACCATAGAGAAACGTTTTGTGGTACGTAATATAAGTAGAAAATGGTACCACCATATAGCTTGCCGCAAGGTACCGTATGGAACGTATATAGGTACCATATATGGGTACTGTATAGATGCGTAACGTGGTACGCAATACACATATAAAAGGCACGTCAAGACCAGAAAATAGTACGCACAGTCGAACGAGTACTTATCTAAAAAAATTTCTGACATGGGTACTGACTTGCAAATCTTTTATACAACTCGGTATTTAGATTCACCTTATTATTATTATCATTATTATTATTATTATTTTTATTATTATTATATCATTACCTATTATTATTATCATCATCATCGTTCCCACTAAACGACGTCCACTACTTCTCTGGTTCGGCCGTTTTCCTAAGCGAGCGAAAGATTCGACAGACAAAACTTCTTGTGCTGAATGAGACACATCATCAGATTCATCACCCAACACACGTTCATCGCCGTACCCATGTGATTGCATTGCATTGTCCCCAAAAATTATCATACAAAGACCCTTTAATTAGAAGAGTTCGGCGATAGATTAAAGGAGAGAAAATATGGGTGTGAAAGAGGAAGAAGCTATGGAGAGAAGGGAAGACGGCGTCGTATTGGTGAACCCAAAGCCAAACAAGGGTTTTACTTCCAAGGCTATAGACTGGTTAGAATGGGCATTCGTGAAGATGATGCATGACACTAAGCAGCCACTTCATTATCTCTCTGGTAATTTTGCGCCCGTCGATGAGACGCCTCCTTTGAGTGATCTTCCTGTCAAGGGACATTTACCTGTGAGTTTTCCTTCCTACTTCCATTTTTATGTTTTATTGAGTTTTACAGAGGAGGGGCCTATTGTTTTGTTGATTAACTTGAGATTTTTTTTTTGTCTTTGTCTTGTTTGAAGGAGTGTCTTAATGGTGAGTTTGTGAGGGTTGGGCCTAATCCAAAATTTGCTCCAGTTGCTGGATACCATTGGTAATACAGCTCTCCTTCTCATCATATGCTAGCTAGTTTCTATTCCTTTTTGTTTGAAGATGATTATTACATTCACCAACAATTTGTAACTGTAGACAACTGAAACTCTCTACGTACATATTTGCTTATATGTCTTGGGCTTAACATTGGACATCTTCTTTTCTGCAGGTTTGATGGAGATGGGTGCGTATGTCCTCATATCGTATTATATGTTTAATTATAGTTGCCATTGTTTTGTGTCTTGAGATCCCAATCCCATAAATCCTTCTCAAGATAATCCTATTGGTTTCACTCGTAAGACGTCAAAAAGAGTTTCCTTTCTATTTTCATGTAAGTTTGAGATTCTTATGTTGTGGCTTCAGAATGATTCATGGTTTGCGTATCAAAGATGGAAAGGCAACCTATGTATCCCGCTTTGTCAAGACATCGCGCCTTAAACAAGAAGAATATTTTCGTGGAGCAAAATATATGAAGGTATATGCTTGTGAATCGTAAATGCTTTCAGCAAGTAAAAACACTGTCGGGTTGACAATTTTTATACGTCGGTTGTTAACGATTTCTCATGTTGGTGTGGTTTGTGCTTAGATTGGAGACCTGAAAGGGATGTTTGGCCTCATGATGGTTGGCATACAATCACTGAGGACAAAGCTTAAGGTGCTTGATGAAACCTACGGACGTAGCACGGGTAAACTATACATGCATAAAAACCGTTATCATATTATTCGTTAAAGCTCAATACTCGGTTACCTTGATTGACACTTCAACATATTACATTCCCTGTTCTTTGTTAAGCATATGGTTCGGTGTGTCTGATTCTTGGTTGTTGTTCCTACAGCTAATACAGCTTTGGTGTACCACCAGGGGAAGCTTTTGGCACTCAGTGAAGGAGATAAGCCATGTATGATTTCTTTCTTTCACTCGTTAATAAAGTAGTGATGGATATTAATAGTTGATCAAACGTCACTAGTCATGTCAAGTCGAGTCAAGACCATTTTCTTAAGAATGATCATTTTCTATCAATTTTCAGATGCCATTAAAGTGTTAGAAGATGGAGACTTGGAGACTCTTGGCTTGATTGACTACAACAAGAGACTTCAACATTCTTTTACTGCTCATCCGAAGGTCGATCCATTCACTGGTAAGAAACATTGATTTCTAGTTCCGACTTAATATAGGAATGTTTTACCACTTATTTAATGCGTTCATGCATTCCCTTATCCATCAATTTTCAATGTATTCAGTGTAAGTCTGTGTACTCTATAAACGAGCAACTTTGGGGTATATATATATATTTTAAAAACAGGGGAAATGTTTACCTTTGGCTATTCACCAGAGAAGAAACCACATGTGACATACAGAGTTATATCAAAGGACGGTGTGATTCAAGATCCCGTCCCAATCACAGTCTCAGGGCCAATTATGATGCACGATTTCGCCATAACCGAAAATTATGCCATCTTTATGGATCTACCCTTATATTTCAACCCTAAAGTATGTCTTCCTATTCGCTAATCTCTGATTACTTGATGCAAAAATATGTTTTCAATGGAAGCTTTTCTAGTTAGATATTTGTGCATGCAA
Source organism: Craterostigma plantagineum (assembly GCA_027422505.1). Taxonomy (NCBI): domain Eukaryota; kingdom Viridiplantae; phylum Streptophyta; class Magnoliopsida; order Lamiales; family Linderniaceae; genus Craterostigma; species Craterostigma plantagineum. The sequence goes on from JAPQWV010000001.1 coordinate 12,925,916, forward strand.
AGACCATATGAGCTACTCTACGATTGGGATGTTTCTCCATTTCTTTATTGCTTGTTTTTTTTCCGTCCTATTTCCAAGATCATCCCTGTATTAGCGATTGTCGTCTTGAAAGTATAGTGATTTCTAATGTAATTATGGAATCTCAATCTACTACTTTATGTGATCTCTGATCACTGTTTAATAAATATTTTTCTCAGGAGATGGTGAAAAATAAGCAGTTTATTTTCGAATTCAACGCTACCAAGAAAGCTCGGTTTGGAATTCTCCCACGATATGCAACGAACGAAGCCCTGATAAAGTGGTTCGAGCTTCCAAATTGCTTTATTTTTCACAACGGTGAGCTGATCCACACCTTATAAATTGCCGATAAACAAGTCGTTGATATTATTGGAAGAAAAGATTGCTTGTACTGAAATGATTTTTGGATCATTTTTTATGATCAGCAAATGCTTGGGAGGAAGGAGACGAAGTTGTTCTTATTACTTGTCGACTTCAAAATCCAGATCTAGACCAGGTCAATGGCCCCATTAAGGAGAAGCTAGAGAACTTCACGAATGAGCTGTAAGAATGAATATTCTTAACATTTATTAACTGTCGTAAAAAAGATTACTCGAATATTATTGCCTCTGAAATCAGGTACGAGATGAGGTTTAACCTGAAAAATGGTTTGGCTTCTCAGAAAAGGCTTTCTGTGTCAGCTGTAGATTTCCCTCGGATTAACGAGAGCTATACTGGAAGGTAATCGATAATTTTGATTATAAATATATAATATACATTGCAAAAAATTATCATAATCATTACTTAAAATTTGTGCACTAGATTTGCAATTGAAATCCGAGTTTCATTTTCCTGGCAACCTGAGATCTTGACCGGTAAACCAGTTTGCGCACGTGGCAGTCTCTTCGACCCCATTTATTGATAGATTTAGGGTTTGGATTTGGGCGATTAATTTATTTCTTGATCAATTGTGGTTTGAAATAAAGGTTTGGTTAGAGGTTTAAAAATGGGATCCGAGAGAATGCCACATCAGCAAACTGGAAGCCACGTGACACAAAAGTGGAATCGAGGATTCAATTACAAATCCGACAATGCAAAGTTTTTAGCCCGCGCAGTAATTGATAATCGAGTAGAGTTTGTTATTTTTATTTTGCAAACAATCCCAAGGCTGTGCTGTGTTTGGTACGAGTAGTTCGGTTAGGAAAGAAAATGGGAGCTGTGAATGTCCAGCAGTTGAAACGACGCCAAAAAATCATTGTCGGATGGGCTAAGTTAGATTTCCTTTTGTCTTTTCCATGCACGAATTTCCGCATGCCAAACGCAGCCTATGAAGTCGTCGTCATTTCTACAAAAATAAAAATAAAAATTTCTAGCAATATTTTATGTGCAGGAAGCAGCGTTACGTTTACGGGACGATACTGGACAGCATTGCGAAGGTGACGGGAATCATCAAATTCGATTTGCACGCCGAACCTCAGGACGGGAAATCGGAACTCGAAGTCAGAGGAAACGTTAGCGGTATCTTCGATCTCGGGAATGGAAGATTCGGTTCCGAAGCCGTGTTTGTCCCGAGACAGTCTGGCACAGAATCTGAAGAAGATGATGGGTACTTGATTCACTTTGTTCATGACGAGAACACTGGGTAAATTTTGAATATTTATGATTTGTCTTCATTTCAAACTAAGTACATCTATATATATCTATATATATGTAACAATAATATGCTCAATCTTATTCCAGAAAATCATCGGTGAATGTGATCGATGCCAAGACAATGTCAGCTGAGCCCATTGCCGTTGTCGATCTACCCAAGCGAGTTCCCTATGGCTTTCATGCCTTCTTTGTCACTGAGGTAACTTATATATAAGTTTTTTAGTATTATATTAATAAATGGCTTTTATCTTTATCCGACATAATCAGCCAGAAATCCTACTCACCAGCCAAGTAGGTAGGATATTCGAAAATTGGAGAAGTAATTAATTATCTACGACATAAGAAGTTATTGACAGTATTTTCAGTTATCGAAGTACAACGAAGTTACAGTCTAGTTAATGAAGATAACGTGAAACTTTGATATTCATTGTGTAGGAACAACTTCAAGAACAAGCAAATCTGTGACGATATGGCATTAAAATATATCAGGGAGCTCGCTCTTATTAATATTTTTAAGCTATGTATTGTGTGATCTGCTGAACTATGCGTTAAGCTGAGTTAATCGTATTACTTATTGTCATGGTGTTATTTCATCAGTCGACAAATCAGATTAATATTTATCATGCGAATGTATTATGATTGAAGTTTTCGTCAATGACATGATTTAATTGATTACATTAATACAACAAAGCAAACTAAAATAGTTACATAGTCTAGTCGCAGCCTATATCAGGCTTCGAAATAACTGAACTAACACACAAATAATTATAAATGACTTCTAATTACAAACCTGGACATATGCCGTTAAATTAGACTAGTATTTTTCCCACTCAAATAACTATCCATGGAAAAAATTAATGGGTGATATTTATGTAATTTTATTAGTTATTTTTTTAGTAAAATTAAATTGGCAGATCAAACAATAGTTTACAGCAAGACTTGACGCGTAATAAAAAAATAATATAGATTAGTATATTTAGCATATCCAATATATGTACAAATATATTTTATTTTTAAAGATTTTATATTATTAATGAAGTGTTTTAAAAAATAACCTCATAAAGTAAGATTCTCATAAACTTAAATATTTGGGGTAAATAGTTAAAATACTTGAGACCGATTTAGACCATATGCTCTTTGTATAAGGGGGCAACCATCTCCATTTCCTAAACTAGTTTTTTACCCGTGCAATGCACGGGTTTTAAATCGTATAATTGATGTAAGATTTTATTAGTAGATTTTCGATGGACACGCCCCTTAAAAAACCGAACCAAAACCACATGCAAATATCTATTTTTATGTCATAATTCAAGTTCCCCAAAAGAAAATATTCATCATCATATATTACCAAAGCCTCGTTATATTAGGGGAATGTCAATTCCCAATAGAAAGAGTATTTATCATCCTAAATCACAAAAACCTTCTTTTAATATTATAACAATTTTATCCCCAGTTACAAAAATGTAATGTCATTGATGAAACATCAATTACATCATCGTAAAGTCAGAAGAAGTGAATCACCAAAACATGATGTTGCAAAACAAATGGAGGCGCAACAATGTCTTCCATATCCGTCTCCTCCGACATACCGAGGAATAACATTTGGACAAACAATCGCCGTCACGTCCGCAGCCTAGTTCACCACTGCCAAAAGAGTTTAGTTAGAGAAGGGGACGAAAATTTTCAATCGTTAACACCTTCAACTTCAACGCCGAAAAAAAATTGTGATGGAATTGTGCAACCGATCATCCGACGACATTCAATTAGTTAAAAATAAAAAATATACAAAAATACAAAGCCACCCTCGCCGAAATCCCGTCTCCGGAGTCAACTATCCCTCGTACAACCGCTCGCAGTCTTCAAGTCTTTCAAGGCATAAAAATCAAAAAAACTCTTTCATCTCATCCTTTGGGATCCATTGCTTTCCCTGAACAACATGGCATCAGCATCATTAACCTTCAGATAAAAACTCAACTCGGACATTTGCCCCCCTGAGATTGTATATTTACGACTTCAGTCAATGGAAGAGATATCAGATTGTTTCACAAATATATTCATCGCTTACACGGAGACCAAGCTGCCATGGCATCATTTTTCTCAGCTTCCTTCTTGGTCTTAGCTGGATCGCCAGTGAACAGCACTCCTTCGAAGCCATACCCGACATCATTTTTTTCTTTCGAAGTAGTTTAAGTTTATCACATGGTCTTATAGGCATGCGGTTCAAAAGATAATTTAAATGGCAAAAACACACCCTTTGATAAAATAGTTAGGCGCCCTCACTCAAAATAAAATAAATTACAAATAGCCCATAGATTTTACTCAGAAACTCGAACACGTTTCAAATGAAATATATAACCCCCAAGAAAAACACATAGCACCAAACCCATATTTCAGCCATAAAAGGGTACTCGGAGGTTCTTAAAATATAAAATAAGCGATTAAAAATCGAAACTTAATTTACAAACTTTCTCAATAATAGGTCTTACCTGAAAGATAAAAAAGATTTATAAACGAAATTTTACTTACGATACTCGCAATACAAACGAACCTAACCACGTGCCCTGCAAAACACTCATCTACCTCTCTGAACAAAAGCATCAAAAAGAAAAATCGCAATATCACCAGAGTTTCCAAGAAGACTATCTTGGGAATGAATGCAGCGAAAATTACCGAAGCAGCGGTCGTTGTAGATGGAACGTCTCATTGGGGATGTAGCTCTTGTGCAAGGATGTTAGAGTGAAGACGGTGGTAGACTAGAATAGATGATTTTATTAATCACGAAAAGGAAGAACGACGACAAAGACGCGTTAGTAACTAAATCCAAGAGTTCAAGAACCAAGAACTCCGGCATACCCCAAAACCTAAAACCAAAAGCATGAAAGCGATAATAGAATCCCTCTCCTTTTATAGGAGAAACATCCCTAATAAATCTCCCTAACTTATTCAAATCCCTAATAAATATCACAAACTTATTCAAACCCTAAATACTAATATAACGGTTGTTGGACTTAGTCACTGGACTTCAGCCCGATTGCATGGCCCATGTGTTTTCCCCTGGTCACTCGATCCGCTTGTGAGAATTTGGTCGCTCGGTTCAGCTCTATCGTTAATCGCCTCCTTCGTCGGTTTCTCTCGGCGCTTGTATTCCCGATGGCTAACATTATTCCCTCCGTGAAAAATAGCCTTGTCCTCAAGGCGGAAGTCGGGAAAGCGAGAAATGAAATCCGTCTCGTCCATCCAAGTGGCGTCATCATCCTTCCACTTAACCAACACTTGGCGTACATCAACTTTACCCACCAACACCATGCGAGTGTCGATGATATCGGCTGGCGAGAGATCCGATGGCACAATATCAGCCATATGCTCGGGTAAGGTTGTCTCGATTGGATGTCACGCACGACCTTTTTTAACTGGGAAACATGGAACACGGATGCGTGACCCCTCAGGAAGAGCCAAGCGATATGCCACACGTCCGATGCGTGCAGTTACCTGAAAAGGACCATAAAATCATGCAGCCAGTTTGTTGTTGGCTCGAAATGCTACCGAAATCTGTCGATATGGTCGTAACTTAAGAAAAACATAGTCCCTCACAGCGAATTCGACGTCGCGCGATGTGCGCTTGCTGCTTTGGTCATCCGTTGTTGTGCTCGTGTCAGCTGCTCTTTGAGTTGACGAAGAATAGCATCGCGGTCGCGAAGGTGATCGGCCACTGCTGCTGTCTGACACTCCCGGGGCAGGAATTGAGTAATGGTTGGGGGTGCTCGGCCATAGACGATTTGAAATGGAGTCGTTCCTGCCGCGGACTGAAAAGTCGTGTTGTACCAATACTCGGCCTAAGTTAGCCACTGCGGCCATGTCTTCGGGTGAATTCCAAAAAAACATCGCAAGTATGTCTCTAACGTACGATTTAGCACCTCTGATTGTCCGTCCGTTTGCGGGTGGTAAGCCGAACTCATCTTAAGAGTTGTACCCTGAAGGCAAAATAACTCCTTCCAAAGTTGCTAAGGAAGATCGAATAGCGGTCGCTCACAATACTGCGCGGAATGCCGTGTAAACGAATTATATTTTCTGTAAATTTGATAGCAACGTCACGGGCCGTGTACGGATGCTTGAGTGCAATGAAGTGACCGTATTTAGATAAGCGATCGACGACCACCAGGATACTATATGAGCCACGAGATTTAGGGAGGCCATTAATGAAGTCCATGGCAATATCTTCCCATATACGATCTGGAATCGGTAATGGTTGAAGTAGCCCGGCTGGAGAAAGAGCTTCATATTTCGCTTTTTGGCATGTGAGGCACGCTGCGACGTAGGCTGAGACCCGTTTCATCATACCACGCCAGTACAGAGATGCTGTTAAACGACGGTATGTATGAAATGCACCCGAGTGGCCTCCGCTTGGTGTTGCGTGAAATTCGGCGAGGAGTTTAGGAATCCATTCTGATGCTTCTGGAATGACAAGGCGACTTTTATAGTATAACCAGCCCCCGATCAAGTGATAAGGAGGTCGAGCTGTCGGGCTGATACGCAACTGTTCAACAATCGCAGCTAATGTAGGGTCGCGATGGATCTCTGTTTGAAGTACATTGGCATTGATCCATTGCGTGAAGCTAAGGGCTGCAAACTGAACTGACTCCCTCGTACGAGACAAGGCATCAGCCGCCTTGTTCAGTTGATCGGACTTATATTCGATGTCGAAAGAGTATCCCAATAGTTTCGCCACCCAAATTTGCTGGGCAGGGGTGGCGATCTTCTGATGCAACAGGGCACTCAGACTCCTGTGATCCGTTCGTACCATAAACTCCGCCCTAGTAAATATGGACGCCAGTGTCGGATGGCGAGAACCAAGGCCATCAATTCTCGTTCGTAGGTTGACTTAGAAGCCGTGCGGTTCGTCCAACCCTTGCTGAAATATGCAATCGGGTGATGCTCTTGCATAAGTACTGCTCCGATTCCGGTACCAGAGGCATCACATTCCAAAGTAACAGAACGCGAGAAGTCGGGCATAGCGAGTACGGGAGCAGTGACTAGCGCTGTCTGTAATGCCCGAAAAGCGCTCTCTGCTGTAGCCGGCCAGTTTAAATTGCCATGTTCGGATTTTTTTAGAAGTGCGGTTAACGGTTGTGCCAGTTGTCCGTAATTACGGATGAAGCGTCGATAATACCCCGATAAACCAAGAAACCCGCGGACTCCTTTTAGTGATTTTGGCTTCGGCCACTCCACTACCGAAGCAATCTTCTGAGGGTCCATGGCGACTGTTCCGGCCGAGATGACGTGCCCGAGATATTCAACCTGACTACGCCCGAATTGACACTTCTTGAAGTTAACGCATAGTTGATGTCGTACCAGTAATCCTAAGACTTCTTCCAAGTGTGCGAGGTGTAGTGACCATGAAGAGCTATAGACGAGGATGTCATAAAAAAAAACGAGGACGGATTTCCGAAGAAGGGGCGAAAAATATTGTCCATTGTTGCTTGGAAGGTCGCCGGGGCGTTAGTCAGGCCGAAGGGCATGACCAAGAATTCATAATGCCCGTCGTGCGTACGGAAAGCTGTTTTGGGGACATCTTCGGGGCGGACTCGAATTTGGTGGTAACCGGAACGAAGATCTAGTTTAGTAAAGAATTTTGCCCCCCAAAGCTCGTCCAACAATTCTTGGATTACAGGAACGGGAAATTTATCTGGGATCTTAACACGATTAAGTTTGCGATAATCCACGCAGAAACGCCAGCTACCATCCTTTTTACGCACAAGTAAAACGGGACTCAAAAAGGGGCTTGAGCTAGGTTGAATGACCTCGGCAGTAAGCACTTCTTTAACAAGACGCTCGATCTCGTCTTTCTGGGCATGGCCATAGCGATAGGGTCGCACTGAGACGGCTGATATACCTGGTAACAATGGAATCAGGTGGTCAGAGGTGCGACATGGTGGCAGCTTCGAAGGCGTAGCAAAGAGTGACGGAAAACGAGCTAAGACGGCATCGATGTCTTGTGTTTTATCTGAGGGGCTCCTTTCGGGTAGTGATGATGTTGCTATTTCACTGTTTGTCAGCCACATAAAGGAATCGACCTCCTTGTCCGCTAATTTGCATAGGGCCTTAAAACTGATCGGGGCTCGTGTTAATGAGGCATCACCCACGAGCAGTGATGCGATCCTGCCCAATCAAAGCGCATCGTCGATTTTTCCCAATTCATCTTGACATCCCCGAGAGTACGGAGCCAGTCGACTCCAAGAATGATATCGACGCCCCCAAGTTCGAATAGAAAAAATTCGCCAATCACTAGACACGAACCCAGACAGACTTCAAGGTTATTGCAAACCCCTTGTGTCGATGCACGACTTCCGTCGCCTAAGCACACCTGGAACTGGTGGTCGGTGGAACGTGGTATGTTCAAACGATCGGTCACTCGAATTGAGATAAAATTGTGGCTCGCACCACTATCAACCATAACTACGACAGATTCACCACCTATCCACCCGCGCATTTTCAGAGTATGTGGCCCGGACAGCCCACCCATAGCATAGAGCGGAAGCTCAATCGTATTCACGTTGGGCGACGGAATGTAGTCAGACTCAAGTGTACCGTCGACCTCATCGAGTAGCTCGTCAACAAGCTCTGTCTCATCCTCGCTGCCGATAAGCATGCGGAATTCCTTACGAGGACATACGTGACCCTTAGTGAAAGGTTGTCGGCAGCGGAAACAGAGATTTTTCTCCCGCAAATCCTGGTACTCGCGATCCGAAAGCCGTTGAAATGGTCGAGAGCATTGAGAGGTATTTCGCGCAGTCGGTGGGAGATAGCGATCAGTACTCACTTTTGTCTCTCGGGGGCGATCACTGATGATGTTGGTGTTATCGCGCTGTTACGGTTGGTAAAAGTAGGTGGTGGCTGAGACCTCGATCGCTCGTGGCCACGGTTCTGTTCTGAAGAAGGGGATACCATCCGTGCGTAATCGCCATCCCGAGCTGCCGGTAGTTTCCATTCCACGCCTCGTGCTAGTTGGAACACATGGTCCACCGAGTAAGGTTGCAGAGGAGTTAGTTCCGCCGAAAGGGTTGGGTGCATGCCGAGGATAAAAAATTGAGGTGCATATGCCGAGGGATTTCAGATAAGGAGGTGACCATGCGGATAAAGTCATGAAAATATTCCTTAATGTACCCGGTCTGTCGAACACTTGAAAGGCGAGCGACGGGGCTGCCCAGACGTCGATCGTCAAAAACGTTGATGATTTGTTGTTTCAGCGTGTCCCACGTGATAGTCGGTTGGTCTTCTAGTAGCCAGCGGATCCAGGGTTGCACTACGCCTTCCATGCAAACCATCGCGTATGCTACGCGTTGAGATAACGGAGTCGAGTTGTGGACAAAGTATTGCTCGGCTCGTGAGATCCGTCCAAAGGGGTCAGAACCGTCAAATGCGGGAAGATCGACACGACGCTTTAGATGATTGGGTAATATATCGGGGTTGGTTTCAGGAGGTGTGGGCGGGGTTGAGGGGCTGCGTTGGGAGGTGATCAAGGCGGTCAGTGTTTCGAGTTGTTTTGAGATGCTATCGAAATTTGAGCGAAATTCCTCCACTGTCTTCTCTAACGATTCCACACCAGTTTCCATCTGAGAGCGAGTATTGGTCATAGAGCGATTTTTTTTTTTGACGATGAACAGTAACTCGCGTGGTGGGGGTTCGGCGGCAGGTCGGACCAATTTGTTAGAGTGAAGACGGTGGTAGATTAGAATAGATGATTTTATTAATCACGAAAGGAAGAACGACGACAAAGACGCGTTAATAACTAAATCCAAGAGTTCAAGAACCAAGAACTCCGGCATACCCCAAAACCTAAAACCAAAAGCATGAAAGTGATAAAAGAATCCCTCTCCTTTTATAAGAGAAACATCCCTAATAAATCTCCCTAACTTATACAAATCCCTAATAAATATCACAAACTTATTCAAACCCTTAATACTAATATAACGGTTGTTGGACTTAGTCACTGGACTTCAGCCCGATTGCATGGCCCATGTGTTTCCCCCTATTCACCCGATCCGCTTGTGAGAATTTGGTCGCTCGGTTCAGCTCTATCGTTAATCGCCTCCTTCGTCGGGTTCTCTCGGCGCTTGTATACCCGATGGCTAACAAAGGATTCCTTGGCTGTGAGAGTCACAGAGATGGCTCATACTTCCCACGCGCTGCTTCTTCTGCTTCGTTCTTAAGGTAGTTGAGTCAAGAGAATCGGGTGATGACTGCGAATCGAGTGAAGAACATACCGATTTAAATTTGAGCAGTAATGAAATTAACACAAAAGAAAAATCTGGTTTAGGTAAAAGTAAAGATCCCTCACAAATTTTAAATCCCACTTCTCATGCAATTATTATCAAACATCATCTGACGAAACCTCCTCTCCATGTTGTCGTTGTGAAGTGAGAAAGGAGTCATTTACCTTCCATGTCCTCTAACAAGTATGAAGGAACTGTCATGGACTACGTCTCAGTAGTCGAATAAACGTTAAGATTCTGAAAAAAAGGCATTTCAACGAAATTCAGAATTCTAACAACACTTATCACAAATTTGGCCGTCCCGAACAACTCACCAGATATCAGGCTTTCTATGTTGACATCAGCATCTTTTTTCGAGCCTAATTTATCAGCTTGTCCACAATACGACTTGGAACATCCTAGTCTTGTCTTGCGACATATTTACTTGCTCACTCAAGAAAACGATTGTATCTTTCCACTCAAGAAATCCCTGAGCTATCACAGAATGAGAGTTAAGATAAACCACCTTGTCATCCCCCTACTCGTCGTCTCTTCTACTTCTCCCTTCGCAGTCGTCTCTCTCTCTCTTCTACTTCTCCCATCGCATTGGATAGATTATTTAAAGAAGCTGGATTTGAATCGCGAATCATATTTGACAGAGTTTATTAGCAGATCGTCCCGTGGGTTGTTTTTTCTTATAATTATTTTACTACTTAATTAAAAAATAAAGAGAGGGAGGACACGTGGTAGTGTTACAGAAAACCTACATTTATATTCTAGTATAAGATTTCTATCAACTAACTCCCCATCTCATTTAATTTATTATTAAACTCCCTATCAAAACATTCATACACATCACTCTCCATGGACGATTTTGCCACTCATTTATTAGTTTTTAAATCATTTCTTCTCCAAACCATCACCCACGTAGCTTTTTTATTTCAGCCACCATGTCCACCTGGTAAAGATCCCGCCGGCGATGGAAAGCCCCTGCACGCGCTGGAAAAGCTTCGACCTTTCCTAATCTACAGGGGGCTTCTCGGTCTAAGTGAGTCGAGATAGGTTTTTTGTTTTTATCACTGTGGGTTACCCTTCGAGATTCTTGACCCCGATCGAATGAATTTGAGTTAGAGAACGAGGTGTATTATGAACGTTTGTGGCAGTGGCTTTGATCTAAATTAGGTATCGAGTTGTGGGTGTCGCAATTTGGGTGTCGAGCTGTGGGTGTTGCGATTTGGGCGTCAGGCTGTAAAAAGTTGAATTTTCCTCATATTTTCTACGATTAGCATAGTGTGGGTGTCGAGGGAGGTTAGTATTTGGTTAAAATTCGGCTAATTTATTGGTTAAAGCAATCTATTATATGCAGTACCAAAGTATGTTTAATTACAGTACCACATTTCTTGTATGAAGTACATTTTGAAGCTTTCTAGCAGTATCACATGGTAATTGTGTGTCGTTTTACAGGTCCTATTATACGAAGCTATATTGTCTACAAATGTCTTTGGTGGATGAAACGATAGGTTATGTCACATTTTTTTTCGGTATGTTGTCGATAGGTTATCGCACATCTTACGTCGATATGTTGTTTATTACGATGTTGGTGGTTAAATAATATTAATATTGTCGATATGTTTGATAGTAATATTGTTGGTAGATGATGATATTAATATTGTCGATATATTGATATCAATACTATTGTTGGACGAATTTAACACCTGGTACAGAAAGATACTCGTCTACAAGTAACCTACATATGGTACGACACTATCTTACGATACGGTACCACGAAAATCTATATATTGCTACTACGAAAACGTGGTAAGAAAATTATACTACAAGTAACCTACGCATGGTACTACACTAGCATATGTTATGGTACTACAAACATCTGTATATTGGTACTACAAGCGTTTTTAGGGTAGGAGTCTCGATAGTTACACATGGTACGGAAAGATACTACAAGTAACCTATGCATGGTACTACACTAGCATATGTTATGGTACTACGAACATCTATATATTGGTACTACAACATCTGTATATTGGTACTACAAGCGTTTTTAGGATAGAGTCTCGATAGTTACACATGGTACGGAAAGATACTACAAGTAACCTACGTATGGTTCTACACTAGCTCACGATACGGTACCGCAAACATCTATATGTTGGTACTACAAACATATGTATGTTGGTACTACTAATTTGGGTAGGAATTTTTCGACAACGTCCGAATTATTTTTGCTCCGGGACTATGTTACCATAGTTATAAATACTTTAGTTATGATTTGGTATCAATATTGGTGGGTTAATATTTAGAATTAGGGATAATTACGTTGAAACCCCAACTTTCTTTCTACCTAATATGATACTAGTAAGAAGATCTTACTACATAGTCAAGGTTTTTTATCGATCGAAAGTTAATGTTTATATTTTATGTTATCGTGTGTTTAATTCTATTATGCGACGTATTTTGGAAGTTCGCACGCCTTATTTGCACAATAATCTACGTATTTTCTTTAATTAAAAATATGGTACGAAAATGATACTACAAGTAACCTACGTGGTACTACCCTAGCATATGTTATGGTACTACGAACATCTATATATTGGTACTACAAACATCTGTATATTGGTACTACAAGCGTTTTAGGGTAGGAGTCTCGATAGTTACACATGGTACGGAAAGATACTACAACTAACATACTTATGGTGCCACAATAGCTCACGATACGGTACCGCAAACATCTGTATGTCGGTACTACAAACATATGCATGTTGGTACTATAAATTTTGGCAGGAATTTTTCGACGTCGTCCAAATTATTTTTGCTCTGGGACTATGTTACCATAGTTATAAATACTTTAGTGATGATTTGATATCAATATTGGTGGGTTAGTATATAGAATTAGGGATTATTACGTTGAAACCCCAACTTTCTTTCTACTTATTATGATACTAGTAAGATCTACTACATAGTCAAGGTTTTTTATCGATCGAAAGTTAGTGTTTATATTTTATGTTATCGTGTGTTTAATTCTATTATGTGACGTATTTTGGAAGTTCGCATGCCTTATTTGCAAAATAATCTACGTGTTTTCGATAATTAAAAACGTGGTACGAAAACTACAAGTAACCTACGCATGGTACTACACTAGCATATGTTATGGTACTACGAACATCTATATATTGGTACTACAAACATCTGTATATCGGTATTACAAGCGTTTTTAGGGTAAGAGTCTCGATAGTTACACATTGTACGAAAAGATACTACAAGTAACCTATGTATGGTACTACTGTAGCTCACGATACGGTACCGCAAACATCTATATGTCGGTACTACAAACATATGTTTGTTGGTACTACAAATTTGGGTAGGAATATTTCGACGCCGTCCAAATTATTTTTGCCCCGGACTATGTTACCATAATATTAAATACTTTAGTGATGATTTGGTAATTGGTATCAATATTGGTGGGTTAATATTTAGAATTAAGGATTATCACGTTGAAACCCCAACTTTCTTTCTACTTATTATGATACTAGATCTTACTACATAGTCAAGGTTTTTTATCGATCGAAAGTTAGTGTTTATATTTTATGTTATCGTGTGTTTAATTCTATTATGTGACGTATTTTGGAAGTTCGCATGCCTTACTTGCACAATAATCTATGTGTTTTCGATATTAAAAACGTGGTCGAAAATAATAATACTACAAGTAACCTACGCATGATACTATACTAGCATATGTTATGGTACTACGAACATCAATATATTGGTACTACAAACATCTTATTGGTACTACAAGCGTTTTTAGGGTAGGAGTCTCGATAGTTACACATGGTACGGAAAGATACTACAAGTAACCTACATATGGTACTACAGTAGCTCACGATACGGTACCGTAAATATGTATATATTGGTACTACAAACATCTTTGTATTGGTAGTACAAGCGCTTTCAGGGTAGGAGTCTCGATAGTTACATGGTACGAAAAGATACTACAAGTAACCTACGTATGATACTACATTAGCTTATGATACGGTACCACAAAAATCTATATATTGGTACTACAAACATATCCAAATTGGTACTACAAGCGTTTTTGAGGTATAATCATAATAATGGGAGCATAAACCAAATAGATCCTCAACCTTAGAAACATAAAAAATGTTTAAGAACATGTTCACATAACCTCAACCTCAGAACAACATATCAGTCTCAACAAGTCTAAAATCTTACTAACATAGATAATATCATTCATACAAGTGGAACATAAACCCATTAGGATCTCTAAGTATTGTGGAAGCCATGGAGCAACGATATGCTTCAACTTCGACATCGTCAAGGTACCTTCCACGATCCGTAGGTCCAACAATGTATTTTATCCATGAACATTGCAACATGTACGCCGCAATCCATGCCCTTCGGATTCTTCTCCCTCGTCTACATAAAAAAATAATGAATTTACAGTACCATTAATTATGTAATGCAGTACCAAAAAACATGAACAAACAGTACCAATTCAATTAATATACGGTATCAAGACAACAAACAATTAAATTTCGATGACGAAAAATAAAACTCTAATTTCAGTCCTAAACCCCAAATTGAAGCACTAATCAAAGAAGTTAACATTAACTCCAAATGCCAAAAAATCAAAAAATTTAAAAAAAAAACCTAACTTACAGTGGAAACGTGCTCACTCACTCTCGTTCAACAGAGGTGTTGGAAAATGAAAACTTGCATGTTCGCTCATCCTCTTTCTCGAAACCCTAATTTGAAAGATATCAAAATCCCAAATCGAAGACGAAAAATAAAACTCTAATTTTAGCCCTAAATCTCAAATTCGAGCACTAATCAAAGAAATTAACATTGCCCGACCTGAAATCCTTGAAGAAATGAAGCCGTAAGCTCTACATTAACCCCAAATGCCAAAAAAATCAAAACAAAAACATAAACTTACAGTCGAAACTTGCTCTCTCTGTCTCGTCTCGTTTTCTGTCCCGACTCGTTCTCTGTCTCATTCTCTACCTCGTTCTATCATTCTCTGCCTCGTTCTATCATTCTCCACCCCATTCTATCATTCTGTGTTCTTATTTCGATCGTCCACTGTGAATGAAAGTGTAAAAGAGAGGGTTCGGGTGTTCAATGGTTTTTTGGTAATATTGTTGGTTTTATAAGGCTAAAATTGTCCTTTAGGTAGCTATGTGTAGATTTGCCTTGTATAATTGTATATAGATATTAATTGTAAAGGGGCAACCTCAATTAAATCCCCATTTCCAAACTTTTTATCAACTAACTCCCCTTTCAATTTACTTATTATCAAACTCCCTAAATCAAAACATCCTTACACATCACTACCTATTTACCCGAAAAATGACGATTTTAGCCCTCAGTTATTATTTTTTAAATCATTTCTTCCCCAAATCAACACCCATGTAGCTTTTAATTTCAGACATCATCTTCCAACTAGAAAAGCTTCCGCCGGCGACGGAAAAGCCTCTGCCCGCATCGGAAAGCTCCGAGCTTGCCTAATTCATCGTGGGTTTCTCAGTCCAGGTAAGTTGAGGTAGGTTTTTGTTGTTTTTTTTCACTATCGGTTATCCTTGGAGCTTCTTGACCTCGAGCGAACGAAATTGAGTTAGAGGACACTCTGATGAGGTGTACAATGAATGTTTGTGGCAGTAGCATGGACATAAATTGGGTATCGGGTTGTGAGTGTCGCGATTTGGGTGTCGAGCCGTGGGTGTTGCGATTTGGACGTCGAGGTGTAAAAAGCTGGTTCTTCTCCTGTTTTCTACTGTTAGCATACTGTGGGTGTCAATAAAGGTTAGTATTTGGTTAAGATTTGGCTAATGTATCTGTTAAAGCAATTTATTATATGCAGTACCAAAGTATATTGAATTACAGTACCCGTATTTCTTTTATGAAGTACCTTTTGAAGGTTTATAGCAGTATCATATGGTAATCGTTTGTTATTGTACTTTTAATAGGTAACTTAATACGAAGATATGTTGTCTATGAATGTCTTTGGTGGGCTCACGTTGTTTGCATGTGTGGAATATAAGAAGATCACATATTTATTGTTTGAACAATGAAACGATAGGTTATGGAGCATTCTTTTCGTTGGTATGTTGCCGATATGTTATCACACATTCTTACGACGATATGTTTTTGATATGATGTTGGTGGATAAATGATATTAATATTGTCGATATGTTCGATATTAATATTGTTGGTGGAATTGTGGATATATTGATATCAATACTATTGTTGGATGAATAATATAATACTGATGTCGTATTATTGATGGCGTTCCAATAAAATTGTTTTCTGGAAGTTCTAATGCCTTATTTGCACAATAATATACGTGTTTTCGATAATTAAAAACGTGGTACGAAAAAACAAACTACAAGTAACCTACCCACGATACTACTACATTATCATAAACTATGGTATATCTATATATGGTACTACAAACATCTGTATATTGATACTACAAATTGGGGCAGGAATTTCGATTGTTAGAAACGTGGTACGAAAAAAGATACTACAAGTAACATATATGGTATTACACTATCGTAGAGTATGGTACTATTGACATCTATATATTGGAACTACAAACATATGTACATTGGTATTACAAATTTGAGCAGGAATTTCGATTGCTAGAAACGTGGTACGAAAAAGATACTACAAGTAACATATGTATGGTACTACACTATGATAGGATGTGGTACTACGAACATATATATATTAGAACTACAAACATATGTATATTGGTACTACAAATTTGGCTAGGAATTTCGATTGCTAGAAACGTGGTACGAAAAAGATACCACAAGTAACATACGTATGGTACTACACTATGGTAGGTTATGATACTACGAACATCTATATAGTGGAACTACAAACATATTTATACTGGTACTACAAATTTGGGTAGGAATTTCGATTGCTAGAAACGTGGTACGAGAAAAGATACTACAAGTAACATACATATGGTACTACACTATGGTAGGTTACGGTACCACGAACATCTATATATTGGAACGACAAACATATGTATGTTGGTACTACAATGTTGGGTAGGAATTTTGATTGCTAGAAACGTGGTATGAAAAAGATACTACAAGTAACCTACGTGTGGTACTACACTATTGTAAGGTATGAAACTTCGAACATTTATATATTGGAACTACAAACTTATGTATATTGGTACTACAAATTTGGCTAGGAATTTCGATTGCTAGAAACGTGGTACGAAAAAGATACTACAAGAAACATACATATGTACTACACTATGGTAGGGTATGGTACTACGAACATCTAGATGTTGGAACTATAAATATATGTATATTGGTACTACAATTTTGGGTAGGAATTTCAATTGATAGAAACGTGGTACAAAAAAGATACTACAAGTAACATACGTATGGTACTACGCTATGGTGGGGTATAGTACTACGAACATCTATATATTGGAACTACAAACATATGTATATTGGAACTACAAATTTGGGTAAGAATTTTTCGACGCCGTCCGAGTTATTTTTTGTCCTTGATTATGTTACCATAGTTATAAATACTTTCTTGATGATCTGGTATCAATATTGGTGGTTAATACTTAGAATTATGTATTATTACGTTGAAACCCCAACTTTCGTTCTACTTATTACGATACTAGTAAGAACATCTTACTGCATAGTCATGATTTTTCATGGATTGAAAGTTAGTGTCTATATTTCGTGTTACCGTGTGTTTAATTTTATTATGTACCGTAATTTGGAAGTTCACATGCCTTATTTGCACAATAATCTACGCATTTTCGGTAATTAAAAACATGGTACGGAAAAGATAGTACAAGTAACCTACTCGTGGTACTACACTAGGTTATGTTATGGTACCGCAAACATCTATATATTGGAACTACAAATATATGTATATTGGTACTACAAATTTGGGGTAGGAATTTCGATTGTTAGAAACGTGGTACGAAAAAGATACTACAAGTAACATACGTATGGTACTACGCTATGGTGGGGTATGGTACTACGAACATCTATATATTGGAACTACAAACATATGTATATTGGTACTACAAATTTGGCTAGGAATTTTTCGACGCTGTCCGAGTTATTTTTGGTCCTTGATTATGTTACCATAGTTATAAATACTTTACTGATGATCTGGTATCAATATTGGTAGTTAATATTTAGAATTAGGTATTATTACGTTGAAACCCCAACTTTCGTTCTACTTATTATGTACTAGTAAGAACATCTTACTGCATAGTCATGATTTTTCATGGATTGAAAGTTAGTGTCTATATTTCGTGTTACCGTGTGTGTAATTTTATTATGTACCGTAATTTGGAAGTTCACATGCATTATTTGCACAATAATCTACGCGTTTTCGATAATTAAAAACGTGGTACGGAAAAGATACTACAAGTAACCTACTCGTGGTACTACACTAGCTTATGTTATGGTACCGCAAACATATATATATTGGAACTACAAATTTGGGGTAGGAATTTCGATTGTTAGAAACGTGGTACGAAAAAGATACTACAAGTAACATATGTATGGTACTACGCTATGGTGGGGTATGGTACTACGAACATCTATATATTGGAACTACAAACATATGTATATTGGTACTACAAATTTGGCTAGGAATTTCGATTGCTAGAAACGTGGTACGAAAAAGATACTACAAGAAACATACATATGGTACTACACTATGGTAGGGTATGGTAGCGAACATCTAGATGTTGGAACTACAAATATATGTATATTAGTACTACAAATTTGGGTGGTAATTTTTTCGATGCCGTCCGAGTTATTTTTTGTCTTTGACTATGTTACCATAGTTTGGTACTGCAACTATCCACATATAGGTACTACAAACGTCTTTATATCGGTACCACAAATTAGAGTGCGTATTTCGAAGCCGCTAGCACGGCACGTAAAAGATACTACAAACAACTCAATTTTGGTACTACAAAAGCATATACTATGGTACTGCACATGTCCACATGTAGGTACTACAATCGTCTTTTTGGTACCACACATTAGAGTCGGCGTATTTCCAGGCCGCTCTCACGGTACGTAAAAGGTACTACAAACAACCTAATTATGGTACTACAGAAACATATAACATGGTACTGCAACTGTCCACATGTAAGTACTACAAATGTCTTTATATTCATACCACAAATTAGAATCGGCGTATTTCGACTCGGTGCACACAGTACGTAAAAGATACTACAAGAACCTTATTATGGTACTACAAAGCATATAATATGATACCACAACTGTCCACATGTAGGTTCTACAAAAGTATTTAGATTGGTACCACAAATTAGAGTCGGCGTATTTCGAAGCCGCTCGCATGGTACGTAAAAGATACTACAACTGACCTACGTATGATACTACAGTAAAAAAACCGTTGGTACTGCAAGCTAGCAATATTGGTACTACATATCTGTTTGTTCAGGTACTACAAAAATACCTGGAACAGAAACATAAACAAGTCACAAAACTATGAGGATCAACAGCATATCAGTCTCCAAACACAGGTAAATATCACTCAAACAAGTGGAGCATGCAACTAAGATCGTCCATAAGTATCGTGGCAGCCATGAACCCAATACAATTCGACGTCAACTTCGTTAAGATACCTCCCCGAGCCACCGGTCCAACGATGTATCGATCCATGGACATTGCAGAATGTACGCCGCAATCCATGACATCTGGACTCTGCTCCCTCGTGGACTCAGACTCTGACATGATTGACTTGGGCTTATAGTCCCACCTCAAAGTCCAATAGGTCGACAGAAAACGAGCCTGTAACAATATAACAGGTTAAGAACATGATAAAGAGTTTAATTTAATAAAATTCAAACTTACAAATGATCTTGTCGCCCATTTCATGTGATTGTGCTTCAGCGAATCTCGTAGGTAAAATCATTTCTACGGTACCAATTAACTATGTAATACGGTACCAAAAAAACATATAGAAGCACCAATTCAATTATCGTCCCAAAAACAACCAAGATTCGTACCAAGACAGTAGAAAATGCAGTACCTTTACATCGAGTAGGGAATTTAGAAGCTAACAAACCCTATTTGAATGATACCAAGTTCCCAATTCGAAAAATGAAATAATTAAACCCTAATTTTGCCAAATTCGAGCCGTAATCACAAAATTAAACATAGCCCGTCATGAAATCTTTCAAGAAATGCAACTATAAAAGCCCTAATCTCTACATTAACCCAATATGCCACAAAAACGAAAAATTAAAGTCGAAAAATGAAGGTGTCAAGCGGCTAGTATACCGTTGAGATGATGCCAAGTCGAATAAAGATGTGAAGTCATAATCTCTCGTTCGCTGCTCGTTGTGGAGGTGAAGCTGAGAATCGGCCGACTTCTCTGTACTCGTTTTCGTTCTTCTGCTTCTCATTGTCTGCATTTTGTTCATCGTCGTTCTCTCTGTAATGAAATCACTAGGTTATTTTGTAATATTTATGTTTTACAGGGGTATATTTTTCCATTAGGTAGCTATGTGATATAGAAGTTTGAAAGGGGGAGTTTGGTGATAATTGAATTGGAAGGGGAGTAAGTCGATGTATAGTTTGGGGTAGGGGAATTTATGTGTAGATTGGTCAATTGTAAACCGTCAATTATTTTTTAGGATTTGAAAATCAATATTTATGTGGTAGGATAAATCTCTTATCGTCGTAGGAGTTCAATAAATAAATAAATAGGATGAGATGGCGAATACACAAGAATTCACGTGTCAGTCATATAATGAATAACTCATCAATTAGCAGCATCACGAATAACCATGCGACAAGATTAGATTAGATCGTACGCAACGCACTGCCTGTATACATGCCATGCCATACAATCTCTTGACCTTCTTCCCCCTATTGTTTCGGTTCTTATTATATTATTTACACAACATATGCATCGTATATTGCTACAAGAAAAAAAAAAATTTATAAATGGCGTCCGTTGAAGAACCAATGCTCTCGAGGCTCAACGGACTCGACAGAATTGTAAGGCATCGTAACTCCTTTTTCTTTTTATCTGTTGGGACTAATATTTTTATTTTTTTAATCGGTTATACGTTTAACAATGACGATGATGATGTTCATCAGCTGAAGCAACTCGAAGAGATAAAGAGCGTGAGCTATTACTACTCACCAAAAAGCTCTGCGTCATACGCATCGTCAAGTGACGTCACATCATCAGCCGATGACGTGTCACCACGAAGCGCCCTTGAGAAGGAGAAAGAGAATATGGTACTACGGTGTTATCACCGTCCGATGAGTGAGGTGATGATGGAAGTTGAAGAAAAGGGTGTGGAATTTGTGAAATATGATGTTCGCGCGCAAAAACCAACGAACAGAGAATTGTGAAATCCTTTGTATTCAATACTCGTTATTCCATACACTGTACATATTATGCTTTTATACAAAACAGCAATGTATAATAAAATTACATATTTACCCTCAACTAACTAATTAACAGAACAAACGCGGGCTAGTGAACCTGAAACTGATCATCTGATTTTCTTTGTAAAATCCTGCTCCGATAATTCGTCAGCCCCCCCTCAAGGTGAGCTTGGGGAGTCCACAAGCTCATCTTGGACAACAAAGAATGAAAGCCATGAGGATGAAGGGATTTTGTGAACAGGTCAGCAAGATTCAGTGAAGATGAGACGTGTGTAGGAAGAACAAAACCAGCCTTGTACTGATCACGAACGACATGGCAGTCTATTTCGATGTGCTTGGTGCGCTCGTGGAAAATAGGGTTGGATGTGATGTGAATGGCCGCTTTATTGTCACACTGTAACGGGACAGGCAAAGGGAGATCCGAACCGCTGAGGCCATTGCGCGATACTCGGACTCTGCCGTGGAACAAGAGATGGTCGTTTGCTTCTTAGTCTTCCAGGAGATCAAGCTGGAACCAAGAAACACACAGTAGCCCGTGAGTGAATGCCTGGAAGAATTGCATGAACCCCAATCAGCATCGCAATATGCTTGCAGTTTCAGAGGTGCATCACTGGAGTAGAAGAGTCCTAAGGTGTTCGTGTGTCGTAGGTACCTTAGAACGTGCTGAATGGCTTGCCAATGAGACAGTCTAGGAGCATGAACAAACTGGCTAAGTTGTTGCACGGCATAGGTGATGTCGGGGCGGGTGAAGTTGAGATAGAGTAATCTCCCAACCAATCGTCTGTATTGCAATGGGTTTTCCAACAAGATGCTCGAGTCTTGGTCGGCTGCAGCAAAGATTAATCCTCCAGGTAATGGTGTCGAGACAGGGGAGCTGTCCAGCATATGAGTGTCTTTGAGAATATCCATAATGTATTTCCTCTGGCTAATGTAGATCCCGGCCGAAGATCTGGCAATTTCCATTCCAAGAAAAAAACTGGCATGCCCAAGGTCTTTGATGGTGAAAGCTTCGTGCAAGAAATCCTTCACCTCCTGTATCTTGGTGGCTGATGTCCCTATCAGCAAGACATCATCCACATAAACAAGAAGAAACAGTTGGAAATCATCTGTGACATACTTGAACAGACAGTGATCATGGGCTGATTGTATGAACCCAAAAGAAGTTAGCTTGGCAGTGAATTCTAAGTTCCACTGGCGAGAAGCCTGTTTCAGACCATACAGAGAACGTTTGAGTTTGCAGACTTTAGTAGAATCAGTCGAATCATATCCCGGAGGTAGCTTCATATACACATCTTCATCCAGGAATCCATGAAGAAAAGCATTGTTTACATCTAATTGATGTAAAGGCCAACCTTTTACTGCTGCGAAGGCAAAAACTGCTCTTACTGTTACCACCTTGGCCACAGGAGAGAAAACCTCTGAATAATCTTCGCCCTCTGTTTGTGTAAATCCCTTTGCCACGAGTCTCGCTTTATATTTGTTAATGGACCCATCTGGATTGCATTTCACACGATAAATCCACTTACAGCCAATTAACTTTTTGCCTTTGGGTGGATCAACAAGCTCCCATGTGCCATTCAACTCAAGAGCTTGTAGTTCCTGCTTCATGGCCTCAATCCACTTGTGATCTGTCCTAGCTTCATTGTAAGTGGATGGCTCATGGATTGTAGACAAGTTTGCCAGGAATTCATTGTGTTCATCTGAGAATGAGCAGGCATGATGGGGCAGCGCAGATAAAAGATGCGCTTGAGAGCAAGTGTTGGCAGTCACAAAGTCTTTCATCCATGTTGGTGGGTGTCTCATTCTCGAGCTCTGTCTTGTAGCCTGTACTGAGCTGGGCAACTCAGCAGGATCAGTGAGTGGGGAACTGCTGCCTTCTGATGAAGACAGAGTAGGACAAGTCTGGTGGTTGCAAGCTCCCTCTTGGAAGCTATGATTCGTGTCAGAATGATGATGAAGTGCAGGAGGAGGCTGGACATATGTATCCTCAAATGGATCACCAAGACAAACATCAGGTAACACACTGTCTTGCTCATCAAGATTCACAGAAGGAAAAATATTCTCATGAAATTCAACATCCCTTGAAACTATGACCTTATTCAGAGATGGACAGAAGACTTTGTACCCCTTCTGGCCAGCTGGATATCCCACAAACAATCCACTTAAGGATCGTGAATCAAACTTGTCTTTGCTTGGGTCTCTGTTTAAAGCATATGTTAAGCATCCAAATTTCCTGCAGTGACTGTAATCAGGTGGTCTGCCGCACAAGACTTCATAAGGGCTCTTCCACTCAAGTATCCTAGAAGGCAACCTATTTAGGAGATGCACCGAGGTCAGAACAGATTCCCCCCAGAATATCTTAGGCAACTTGGACTGCAGAAGTAGGGACCTCGCCACTTGAATGATATGCTTATGCTTCCTTTCAGCAACTCCGTTTTGCTGTGGGGTGTAAGGACAACTTTTCTGATGAACCACTCCTCTAGTGAGCAGAATCTCCTGGAAAGAAGAGGCTATAAACTCTGTCCCATTGTCTGAGCGAACAGTTTTAACTCGAGCTTCATATTGTCTTTCAACATGCACAAGATAGTTCTTGAACAATTCTGAGGTCTGGGATTTATATTTCATCAGGAAAATCCATGTAAATCTACTATAATCATCAACAATTGTCAAGAAATAGTGACATCCTGACAGTGTGTGCTGTTTGTTAGGACCCCACACATCGAGGTGCAGCATCTCAAAGCAGTGTGAGGTGCTAATATGACTTGTGGGAAAAGAAGGTCTGTGCTGCTTTGACTGAGGACACACATCACAATCAGAGACTTCAACCAGCCCTTTCTTATTGAAAATAAAGCTAGGTAAGTGTTTCATTACATGTAGTGATGGGTGACCAAGCCTGCAATGCCATTCATTAACAGAAGTAGCAACAAACACATCATTTGAAGTACTGAAACAAGAGCTGGTATTATTTGACAGAAGACTCGAGCTGAAAAGGTCTTGTATTCTGGAAATGTTCTACCTTGAAAAGGATGATTGTTCAAGAATGTAGAGGTTTTTGTAAGTTCTCCCAGCTGCTATGACCCGCTTACTCTGCAACTCAATGATCAGGAACATATCAGTGTAAAACTTAAAATAAGTTTTAGAGTCACCTGTGAGCTTCTTCACTGAAAGCAAGTTATATCGAAAACTAGGGACAAACAGGCAATTCTTAAGCACAATATTCGCAGGAAGAATGACATTTCCTGTGTGAGAGACATGTTTAATGCTCCCATCAGGCAAACACACAGGGCTGAAACCTGTGACAGGATTTGGTGAGGTGATGAGTTTGAGGTTTTTACACATGTGCCCTGTGGCCCCAGTGTCAACCAGCCAGATGTCATCATTCAACATATCAGATGCACCCTTATCAAGCTTAGGAATGACAGTGCTACCTGCAAAATCCTCCAGGTGTGCAAAGTTAACTGAAGCTGGATCTGTTGCAGGTTTGACCTTCATCATCTTGGTGAGCTCTCTCTTCATCAGTTCCATCATCTGAGTGTACATGTCTTCATGTTTCACACAGCTCGTGTCAGCCATTTCAGTCTCAACTGTGTTGGCTTTAAAGCTGTTTTGGTTCCCTCTCTGCACAATATTGTTCCTGTCAGGAAATCCATTGAGTTTGTAACAATCATCTCTTGTGTGCCCTGTCCTCTTGCAGTAACTACATTCAGGCATTCCATTCAGTTTAAAACATTCTTCCTTCGTGTGTCCAGATTTCTTACAATAGTTGCAAGTGAGATGAGCACGGTTCTGCTTTACTGGAACTTTGCCAATATTGAATTTCCTGTGATCCACATTCTTAACCATCATAGCTGCATTCTCACTTGAATTGGTCATGTTCATAGCCACTTCTCTGTGTTTCTCGGCCTTAGCAATCATAGCATATATCTTGTTGACAGCGGGCAGACAGTCCTGAAACAACAGCTGGTTTCTCTCGGATTCAAACGCATCATTAAGCCCCATCAAAAACTGCATTGATTTATCCTCCATCTCTCTCTCTTCTACCTTTGATTTGGAAGCTGCTGTGCGATCGAGCATAGGTCTCAGCTGTTCCAATTGATCCCAGAGATTTCTCAGCTTGTTATAATACTGCACTACAGTCATGTTACCCTGCTTCGTGAAAGCAATCTCACGCTTAATTTCATAAATGGCCGAGACATTTGAAGTACCATAGCGCTCAGCTATTTCATCCCATAATTGCTTGGCATCATGAATAAACATGAAGCTATTTACAAGATCCTTCGATATCGAACTTTTGATCCAACCTGTAACCATACTGTTGACTTTGATCCATTTCCTGTAATTCAATGAACCAGCAGCAGGTTTTGCATACTTGCCACTGATAAATCCAACTTTCATTTTCGCTTCCAATGCCTCGATCATAGAGATTTTCCAGATCAGATAATTCGATGAAGTCAGTGGTGTTGACACGATCATCATACCTGGATTATCAGATCCATGCAGCATGAAATCTTCCTCCATTTCTGCCAAATCAGTCGGAGTCTCATCGCTCGCCTTTTCAGTTGAGCTCATTTTGCAGATTGATTGAAGCAATTCCTAGATATTTGCCGATAAGAACTCAATTCGATGTCAATCGATCGAGTATAGCTCTGATACCATGTGGAATTTGTGAAATATGATGTTCGCGCGCAAAAACCAACGAACAGAGAATTGTGAAATCCTTTGTATTCAATACTCGTTATTCCATACACTGTACATATTACGCTTTTATACAAAACAGCAATGTATAATAAAATTACATATTTACCCTCAACTAACTAATTAACAGAACAAACGCGGGCTAGTGAACCTGAAACTGATCATCTGATTTTCTTTGTAAAATCCTGCTCCGATAATTCATCAAAGGGCACTTTACTCGAAAGATTAGTACATGCCGAGGATCGTATTTTGAAGGTAATATACTTTACTCATACTAAAGTTAATTAATTCTATATATATGTGTGTATATTTGATTTGACATGGATACTGTCTCTGTAGATGTGTTTGCATTTAGAGGAAGAGTTGGAGTCCGAGAGGAGCAAAGAGCTTCTGCATCTTGATGAGAAGAATGTAGCAATGAAGAAGGAGAAGAAATCGCCTTTCAAGAAATTAATGAAATCCTTGGCGGGAAGGAAAGAGAAGGACATTCACAATAATAAAGATGATTAATTAATGTATATCGTTGTGTAATATTTCGAGTTTGGACTTTATTTTCTCTTTCGTTATACGTTGGAAAGTTTGTGTTGATCTCGAGTTATTATAGTGTGATCGGTTGCTTAGAACGTTAATGTTTTTGGAGATTATACGGTCGTCTATCGTGTAATATATTTTATACATCTTCCATTTCATGGATTTAGATGTTCTTTCTTGGGTTGGTCCATTGTTGTTTAGCGGAGGAGATTTATGTGCCATTTTTTCCCCATGTTTTGTCTCACATCACGTCGCATATCTAAGGGTTAAAAGATCTTTTGATTTTATTTATTTTAAATTTTTTTTAATATATATTCCATCAATCCAATCTCATTATTTCATTTTATTTATATGATATAGTTAAAAACATATTTAATTTATTCGTTATTTCGTTATTATCAAGTTGATAATCATATCGTATATTTTCGATATTTATAAGTATTATTTATTTTATGTGTTAAGTTGTAGGATATTAAATAAGATATAATGTTGGGACAAAAGATATGTTCCGGTTGTTTACAATTAATCCAAGCAAGTTATCAGTTAAAAAACTTTATACTTTTAAGCATTGTTGTAAAAATCGCTCTAGGCGGCCGACTAATCGCCGCTTAGGCGCTAGGCGGGCAGCCACCGTGGCGAAAACCCTATAATCGGCCAGCTAATCGGAATACCCGATCAACCAACGATTAATCCGACTAATCGGGCGATTAGTGCCGGTTAATCGGAATTTAATCGGCCGACTAGAACAATATTTATAATAAAAAAATACTTGTCAGGACACGTTGCACTTGGATTTAGCAAGCACTCAGTGGGAATATTTCGGTGTATTGCGTGGGTTTATATAGAAAGCATTCCCACTCTTATTGCATGATACAATCGGTGTGGGACTAACAGCAATTGTATTATTTATTTATTTCTTCCCTCTTTCTGTGTTGCTTCACGCGCGTTTCGTATTGGCTTTTGTGAAAGACTATAATTTTTTTATTGATTTAAGGGCGTGGCATGTGATTTGCCTAAGTTATAAATTAAAAATAGAATAAATTCGTCCAATATCATCCTTAAGACGTTATTTTTGTATT
Organism: Craterostigma plantagineum; assembly: GCA_027422505.1. Lineage (NCBI taxonomy): Eukaryota > Viridiplantae > Streptophyta > Magnoliopsida > Lamiales > Linderniaceae > Craterostigma > Craterostigma plantagineum. The sequence goes on from JAPQWV010000001.1 coordinate 12,953,588, forward strand.
AATTTCATTTTTCATTGTTGGTATTGATATAATTTTTTTTAAAAGTGTTTGGATAAATTAAATACACATTTGATTTGGTAGAATTTAGCATATATGATATGTTATAAATAAAAAGAATAAAAAATATATATACCCGCCTAATTTCCGCCTGGAAAACGCCTAGGCCCCGCCTAGACCGTCTAGGCGCTAGGCCCCTCCCGGGCGCCTAGCGAATTTTACAACATTGCTTTTAAGGGACATCCAAATATGTTCTATTAACCTATTTTGGTAACTACGACTTGTTATTTATTTATATATATATATATATTGTATATATATATATATACACACTAGAAATATAGCGCCATACACGAGGCGCGGCTAATAAATGCCCATATTTTTTTCTATCAACACTTATTCATTTATTATTTAATAATCTAAGCACATGTTATAGTTTTAACAAAATAATCATATGAAGATCATTGAGAAACTAGAAATTACATAACAAAGAATAAATTCAAGAGACAACAAGATTTTCAAGAAGTACATTATCCTAACCACTCAAGTCGTGTGTTATAATATTACTCAATGACACTACTCATCACATACTCCGGTAGTTTTTATTTGTTCAGTGTGCACGCCCTTGCACATCTTAATATTGATTTCCATCCCTACACTTTTTGAGTGTTTCAATTTTCAATGTTTTCAAAGTTATTTTCGACAGATTTTCAAAAGAATGTTTTTGAATTGTGGATTTAATACTCTAAATTTTTGAACTGTGCTATTGTTTTTCTTTTCTAATGATTACGAATAAGAACTTATTTATGGATTAAGCTACATTTCCATGGCATATAAAAATTCCCCCAAGCAAGAGAGATGATTACAATCCATCACTTAATCGCATATCAAATTAAACTTTCCCAAATTATATTGATTTCCTAAGCATTGATTTGATTAATATATTACTTAAGTGTGGTTCGCCTAAAAAGAAATACATATCCTACTCTAATATCCACTTACGAAATTTAAAATTACGAAGTAAATAATACAACTAAAGCATTTAATTAAAAACAACCTCAGGTGTCAATCTCATTAATACAACAATCGAAGGTATCTAATGAAAATAACTAAAACATCGTGTTCATTATAATAGGATAGTGGACCAAGTACCAACTTCATTGCATCTAATGGTTGCCAAAATACTGAATTTAAATACATAAATTGTCTCGTTTTATTAACCACTTCGTTCGCTTCAGTCATGTCCTATACATCTGATTACTAACTTGGGTAAATTACATATTACAATTCAATCCATATATTCTTTACACGCCCCTCAAGTTTGTGGCTTGTATAAGTTCAAAACCCCAAACTTGGATAGAAGATAATCAAATTGTGATTTGCTGAGGGGTTTGGTCAATAAATCCGCTGGCAGTTCTTGTGATTTGATGTACACGGTCTTGATAATCTTTTGTCGGATCTTTTCTCTCACGATGTGGCACTTCAATATGCTTCGTCTTCTCGTGAAAGACAGGATTTGCTGCTATTTGAATTGCAGATTTGCTATCGGTGTACACTGCTACTGTACCTAAACCACATACACCAAAATATTTCATTAAACTGATTAACCATAATCTTTCAGCGTTTACCATTGCTATTGCACGATATTCCGCCTCCACCGAACTTCTTGAAACCGTGCTTCGCTTCTTCGTCTGCCATCAACAAATCTCCCAAGAATACGGCGTAACCTGTCAAAGATCTTCTCGATATTGGACAAGAAGCCTAATCCGCATAACAATATGCCTTTAACGACAATGAGCTATTAGCTTTAAGTAGAATACGTAAGCCTGGATTTCCCTTTAGATATCTCAACACTCTATACATAGTATCCAAATGGGATTCCTTGGCTTATGCGTAAATTGCGAAAGAATTTGAACGATGTAACTGAAATCTGGTCTAGTAAGGCAAAGATAAATCAATTTTCCAACAATCTTTTGATATATGCTTATTTCTTTAATCAGAGGATCTACAACATCGTCAATAGGTTCATCGTATAACTTGTTTTGATCAATGGGAATGCTCAAGGGCTTAGAGGCTAACATTCCAGCCTCAGTTAATAATTCTAGTGTGTATTTTCTTTGGTTCAATGCAATTCCCTCATTTGACTTAGCTACTTCGATGCCTAAAACATTTCTCCTAAATCTTTCATATTGAATTTCTTATCAAGTATGTTTTGGTTTCATGCAGCATGCCATCATTATTACCTGTGATCAAAATATCATCTACGTAAACTAATAAAATGACTATATTGCTCCCCCTTGATTTGACAAAGAATAATCTTTCTTAGATTGTACAAATCCAAAATCACTAACGACGGACGTAAACTTGTAATTCCATTGTCGCGACGCTTGTTTTAAGCCGTATAATGATTTTTTAAGTTTACATACCTTATTACCATCATTATCATGATTCAAAGCAAATCCTTGAGGAATGAACATGTATATTTCTTTGATTAAGTCGCCCTGCAAAAATGCGTTAGTAACATCCATTTGCCAAATTGCCCAATTATACACTGCAACAAATGATATAGTTAATCTAACCATAACAGTTTTAGCAACGGGAGAAAACATAGCCGTATAATCTATTCCCTCTATTTGGGAATAACCTTTTGCTACTAAACGAGCTTTATACATTTCTACCGTACCATCTGCTCTATATTTGATGGTACATATCCATCCGCTTCCAAAGGGTTTTTTACCTTTTGTCAGGCTTACTAAAGTCCATGTTTTATTTAACTCCAACGCTTTAATCTCTGACATCATTGCCTCCCTCCATTTTTGAGAGGTTGCTGCTTTCTCATAGGATTTTGTAAGTACTCAGATGATGTTGCCGCCAAATATGACCTGTAAGAAGGGTTAACCATCATGTAATCAACATATTCATGTAATGGATATTCTATAGAATGAACATGATTAGTATTTTTATCAAGAGGAGTAGTATAATCCTTTGCCCAACACGGAGGCCTTGTTGACCTTTCTGATCTCCTCAATATCACCTGTTGACTTGTACTTTCAGAATTAGTCAGCACGTTATCTGTTAATGTACTATTAGAATCATCATGGGTATCATGGTGATTAGTTTCATTGAACTTATTATCACCATCATATTGCCCCTGTACATCATGTGATGCATATGGTGTTATAAAATCATCAAAGTAAGCTTGCTGATTTGATGCAAGAATAATTGAGTACTTTCATTTGTTTTAGCAGAATCAACAAAGGGCAATATTTTTTCATAAAATTTTACATCCCTCAAAACAAATAATTCATTACTTTTAAGGTCAAGCAATTTATATGCCTTTTGATTAGGAGCATATCCCACTAACACACACGGTTTTGATCTCTCATGGAATTTATCTCCTTGAGGTAATGTTTTCGCAAAACAAAGGCATCCAAACACTCGTAGGTGCTGGATTTTAGGGTCCTTCCCGTAAAGTATAGAAAGAGGTGATTTCCCTTTCACAAATGGTGTTGGAGTCCTATTAATCAAGTACGTAGCTGTTCTAACGCATTCTCCGCAAAATTTAATGGGAATACTAGATTGGAACTTCACATTTAGGATATGCCTATGTGTCCTCTCTACGACCCCGTTTTGTTGGGGTGTATAAGGACAAGAGCTTTGGTGTACAATCCCTAAAGATTCAAACAGATTCTTACAATGTGCACTAAAAAATTCAAGAGCATTTTCTGTTCTTTATAGTTCTCACTCTTAACCCGAACTGCGTATTCACATAAATAAGAAAATTATCTATAATACTATATACATCAGACTTAGATTTCATTAAAAACACCCATGTACCTCTTGAGTAATCATCAACAATTGTAAGGAAATATTTTTCATTGTTAAAAGTCAACTCTTTATAGGGACCCCAAACATCAATGTGAATCAATTCCATAATAGATTTTGAGAAAGTACTTCTGCCAGGGAACGGAGACCTAGCATGTTTCGCTAATGGACATATTGAGCAATATTTATGATCAACAGAAACTTTCAGCTTTAATTCAGGTATTGACTCAAGTCTTGCAAGAGAGGCATGCGCAAGTCGTTTATGCCATAGCTAACAGTATCATGATTTCTACATCATAAGCATTTTGAGATGTTGGTATACTATTACAAAACTTTTTATTCCTACTACAACATCTCTAGGCATAAAACTCAAGTAATACAATACATTTTTAAGTCTACCAATCGCCTTTATCGTGCCATTCCAGATTTCCAACAAAAATTTGGATAAAATGTGACACGTAAATTTGATCATGAATCAATTGGAAACTGATAATAGGTTATGTTCAAATCTGGAATGTACAGCATATCATACAATATCAATTCACTATTAATGTTTAATGTTCCAGTATCTAAAGCTTTGCTAAGAACCCCATTTGGCAATAGTAATCGTAATGAAGTTGATTCTTGTCAAGTTGAGGCGCCTTTGGCTTATCTTGAGAAGTATTCATCATTAGTGCTACTGAATTATCCAGAGCGATGGCTTGAACATTGATAGTCTTCTGAGTTTCCTCATTTGAGACCATCACATAAACATGGCCGTGTGAGGGAAGAGGCGACATCATCAAAATTTGGGACCGAATCCTGCTGTAACACTCATTGACCCCATTAAGAACTGCATCATATTTATTTGCCAGTAGTCTAGGTGTTCCTCGAAATATTAGTTGATGGCGAAGGCGTGAGACTATCATATTCGTCCCAAAGCTGCTTCAGTTTCGAGTAGTACTCCGTTACAGAGTGCGTTCCTTGTGTGATATTGTTGATTTCTCGATATAGAGAATACAGTCTCGCGCCATTCACCTTATCAAACGTTCTTTTAGATCTTTCCATACTTCATAGGCTGGCTCGCAATACACAACGCCATGGACTATTCTCTTGAGAGCGAGCGGCGTATCCAAGATCGAACTAAAGCGTTGCATCTTTTCCATTGATGAATCATTGCTTTGTCATCAGTCGGAATCTCCAACTTACCATCATTTGTTTTTTGCTTCAAGAGCGATTATCAATTCCCTACTCCATACCTTATAATTGTCAGATCCCCTCAAAACTTCCGTAACCAAATCCAAATTGGGCGTATAAGAGGGATGAAGGTAGAAAGGGTCTTGAAAATCGATCGTAATTCTTGTAGATCATTTTCTTGTATTTTCTGGTGGGATTTAATCTCCACCACTGTGATCTTCTACATCCGCCATCGTCGCATAGCGAGTTTGAATATCCCTATGTTTTGTATCTGCGTCTTTCGATTCTCTGCGATTTAGGATGGATCAATCGACCTCTCGAGTTGCTCTGATACCATGTTATGAAGTCAAAGCTTAATTGAAGAAATGAAAACAACACCTTCTTTGTTCGATTCAGTCCTATACATCTAATTACTAACCTGGGTAAATTACATATATACCCCTTCAGTATATTACAAATCAATCCCTATATTCTTTACACATCATGTATAAGTTCATTAAAATAATTGAAACGACATCGTTTCATGTATATAGGATGGTAGGCATCATTATCCTACTTTGTAGATTACGACCACCAAATTCCCTATTCATTTCTTTATTCACATTTGTAACTATTAATATGTTACTATTATAAAAAGAGCCAATCCACCAGATAGTAGCCAGATTTCCTCAGGTAATAGGTCACCTTTCTTCATAAATAAAAAATATATTATATGCAGTGTAATCTACACATAAATACCTATTTGAGTAAAAACTTACAAATCAGTACCTATGTCAGAAAGTTTTACAGATAGGTACCCGACTTACTGTTTGTACCAGTTTATGTGTAAATATCATACATTGATATGTGTGCATAGCATACCATGTCACGCCTTTATACGGTACCCTATGCGGTTTCTATGTGGTACCTAAATGTGCTAATTCGGTGTACCATTTTCTAAACGTATTACGTACCACAATTTGCTATAGGGTACCTAAATGTGCTAATACGGCGTACCTGCGGCGGGATCCGGTATCTATGTGCAAAAAAATTGTTCTGTTAGGTACCTACATATAAAAAAATGTTGACAGGGTACTAAATTACAAGTTTTTTTGCAGAGGGGTACTTATGTGTAAAGCTTAAATGCGTGTGTAGATTTTATAGTAATAAAATATTAATTTAAGATTGATAAAAAAAAATCATGTGTCTTGTTCAACGCTGCACACCAATAACTCCTTCTCCATCTTCTCATTCTGCAAATCCTTTGAAAAAAGTTTATTTTCAGAACGCTGGGCTCAAACACTCAACTATATTTGTTGCACCTATTCATGTTTCTTCTGCATCACCCGCGATTGATATCAACTATATTTGTTGCAGTTGTTCATGTTTCTTCTGCATCACCCACAACTGATACTGGTAACTAGTTATGGTACCTATGATCAGTTGGTGCTTGATTATTGTTAGGAATATTTTAGAAGTGTCCAAAATATTTATTCTTAGTCTTTTGTATTTCTTTATGATGTATTTAATGTGTTAATTCCTAGTTGTTTGGGTTGTTGTTGTAATGGGCTTGATAGGGGCTCAATGGGCTTAATACCTTTCCAAGGTATTTAAGCCTAAACCCTAACCATAATTAAGGTAAGTTTCCATTTGCTAAAATCTCAAGTATTCAACACTAAACCTCTAAAGCATACTATTCACATCAAACGAAGGTTTAATCTGTTGAAGTGTTCTTGGATAATCTGGAATTACAGGTGGTATCAGAGCAAGTGTATAGGTGAGGAAACTTCACTTCAGGGTCAAAGATTCGAGCAGTGTTCTATCGAGTTTGAGTGAGAACAGTTGGAATTTCTGTCTGAAAAACAGAACGGCTCTGTTCTACATAAAGATTTTTTGGTTGGTTCTCGTCAACTGCCATTTGTGCTCAAGCTGCAAGTTTGAACCTCTTTCGGTTTCAAGAGTTTTTTTCAATTGTTTTCTGTCGGAGTTGGTGTGAGTTTTTCTGGAATTTCTGTGAATAACAGCTCAACTTCGTTACACTGCTCTGGAATTCGCGAACGGCGTTTTGTTAGGGTTCAATTTTCACGAACTCACTGTTCACATTTGGTTTCACGAATTCTGCAAGGAGGAATTTCTCGAATTGGAAGGAACAAGTTTAACGAATTCGGTTCACGCAGTTCGCAAAATTTCGCGAGTCCTACTTTTTGCGAATCCGGGGTTGTTCGCGACCCTTCATAACAATTTGCGAATTAATCAACTCGCGAATCAGTGCCTCAAGTCATTCCGCGAATCCTGTCATTCAAACTCTGCGAATCCGAAATTGGACGGATTCAAGATCTCAGGACAATTCGCGATACGTTTCTTTCACGACCCAACCTCATTTCACGAATTCAGACTTAGACAAATTTGTGAAACAATACAGTACCAATTCAGTTCGCGAACCAAGCGAAAGTTTCAATACGCGAATCTATATATCTATCAAAGTTCACGACCCAAACCCTAACGTCAAAATCAAACCTTAAAAATCATTTTTGACCCAACTTTCGATTTCAATTCCACAATTATTTTCCTCACATTACACGTTACGATCATATCCAAAACACAAGAAATGGACTCCTTAAGCATGAGAAATGATGTTAGACCTCCCATCATCAGACATGGAGAGTATGCAGTCTGGAAGAGAAGATTCATTAACTTCATCGAGAGCAAGGACAATTCAGATAACCTGCTGGAATCTATTTACAATGGACCTATGCAGTACTGGACCATAATCCCAGCCACTACCACAACCACTCCTGCAAGAGAAGACAGAGTATCTTGAAGACTGTCGACCTATAGAGTATACATTTAGATTGTGCTTGATTTCATTAGTTGTCCTTGTAATTAAGGGCTTTATTTGAATTAGTCCATAGATTAAGACTAGTTAGATATTTATATCAAGTCTGTTTGGTATAAATACTTGTACAAACATTATGCTTAATACAGAAAATTAGAGAATTGATCCGAAAGGCTGTCGAATTCATTTCTAGAGAGAGAAATTCAGAAAACATCATCTCACTAAAGGAATTCTCTCTCGTGTTCTTCATTGAAGGTTTTCGATCGAATTTCAATTTAAATCATTCTAATCGATTTCCTTAGAATTCATGCCTAGGATTGAGTTGATAACAGAGGACCTAACAATTGGTATCAGAGCCGATTCGTTCTGTTTTGAATCGAAATTGTTAGAATTCGGATCGAATTTCATTTTCTGGAACTGTTCACGCGAAGAACAGTTTTGGCGTGAAAAGCTTTTCGATCTGAAGTGCCTAATTCTGTGCTTATTTGATCTGATTTTGATGTTTATGTGATCGCATAAGTAGTATTAATCAATCAGGATTAGATTGGTAGCAATCAGAATCATGATTTGAGTCAAATTTTTTATTCTGTGAAATTACTGTTCGTGCGAAAACAGTATGAACGTGTTTTGATTTTCGTCAAATTGAACATTATTTGCTTCAAAACATGTTTAATCTTCTGCTCGTGAATACTTAGTAGCTGATTCCGAGCATATACCTGTAGTTTCATTGATTAATTTCGAGTAGTTGCTTGAATCTGTGTTGAAATCGTATTCTGCGTTTAAACTGTGAATTTTAATTTTTCTCGCAAGTCTTCCATCGAAATTAATTTATCGATCGAAAACCTTTGTGCGAGAAATTTTGCTCAATTAGAATACGGATTAGCTACTGAAGTTGTTGTTGTCAAGAACGTGTTTAGAAAAATTTACAAACGTATTTAAATCGTAGTTTTGGGGGATGATCAAGAGCCTCATCGTGGACGGGGCGTATCATTTTACCACGGTTGTAGGGACGAGGCACATCTGCATAGACAAGAACGAGTTCAGAGTTCTGCTTGACCTCCCTCACAGCCAAAACTACGACCCCCTCCCAGCAGATGCAGAACTAGTGCATGATTTCCTCCAGATGGGGTACCGTCCGCCGCTCACGAAGCTAGCTCAGATGCAGACAACGGGATTCCCCATCCATGGAAGACACTATTCGGGATCATCAATAAGTGTCTATCCCCGAAGCACGCAGGCTTCGATAATGGCAACGGCCACATCCTCCGGATATTTCACGGAGTCGTGTTCTCGCGGAATTACGATTTCGCTCAACTGATCTGGAATGACCTCGCAGAACAGATCAGACAAAAAGAGAACAATAGGTCCAAGAACATGACGCATGCGAGATGGTTCTCCGTCACCATACGCCAACAAATGGAGATGCACGAGCAGAACATTCCTGGTTTGCCTCCAGGAGGAAAATATCAGCCACCCAGGCTCAAGTTCTTCCACAACCCGAAGCTTGTGGACCTAGATCAGCCTTCGATGGCCATTCCCCTCAAACTACTACGTCTCGCCAACCCCGCGGGAGACGAGTACCAGAGATACTGTCGGGAACATCAACTGTCTGAGCAGATGATTCGAGGGCCCCCGACAGATTTCCAAGTGAGCCCTCCACATCAGCAACAACAGCCTAGTCTGAGGACATGATGATTGATGAAGTCACCACCGCACCAGATACCGCGCCAATCATCTCTTCAAGTGTTGCGGCCACTACTTCGCTCAATCTTAAGCCGCACCACACTCTACCGTTGTCTGGTTCGCAGGCCCAGTCCGAGCCTGCCGAAACACCCATAGAGGATAATATTCAAGATCGACTCGAGGATTGGGTGGAAGTCTCATACATTCAACACCTCAAGTGACTGTGAGCCAAACTGAGGAGTCGGTGTCTGCTGAAGGGTTGATAACAGGCGACATCAGTCGTCCTGGAACATCCCAGGAGGCGTCCGCTCCATTTGTGACTGAAGACCACCTCAACCGCCCTCTCTCAGCACTTAAATCTTTCGAAGACAAGATTATGGAGAGCGTGCGTACGACTATCGATACGTCCCATCAAGATCAGGGAAAGCACCCGTCTCGGAGCCAGCTTCAGCACAAGTCGACCTCACAACCTCACAACCCACTCCCACCGACCCTCTACAAAACTCTTCCATCCTCATCAACCCATACACCATCCCAATCACCCAGCTCCACGATATTCTGCTAGCCCGCCTCATTGGTCTCACCATCCGGTCGCCTCAGGAGGAATCACTCTATAGGCGACTGGTGGACCATCCTGAGCCACCAACCCAAACATGCCGAGGCCAAAGCTCCCAATCCAGACGACGACATGACGATCCTGACGATTAGGATCCTCATGAGGGGGAGAAGAGGCCAAGAACTGAAACGACAAGTGGCCAAGGACAAGGCTCGGGCGCAACGCAAACAAGTGCTGGAGCAGGTGAAACCCAAACCCAAACACAAACCACCCACACCACGCATCGCACCACCACTCTAACCCATATCGACCCACCAACCTTTCACCTACGGACGCCTCCGCCCACACCACCGATTCTTACAAGCCCCTTGCTTCCGGAAGAAGAAGCAAGTGTCGCGATGGTCGTAGCCCTAGCAGCTACTCAAGCTACTCCCTCGGTCGCTCCAGACCAACCGGGCCTCTCAGGACATGGCGTCAATCCACACGAGGTTCTAGACAAATACATCTTCGAGGGACACTGGATGACCCATTCCATGCCCGAGGAGCATCAAAGACAACAGCTTCAGGATGTTCGGCATTTCCTACAACAAGCCTCCATAGACCTCGTGATCGTAGAAGACGACGAGCTTCAGGAAGGTGAAGACTACCAACAAGATATCCCAAGGCTACCAGAGTTGATCGCGCAACGAGCGGCTTCCCCCACAAGACTAACGCCAGGGACCGTTCGGATCGACACGCCGTGGGAGAACATCCGGATAGAAATCCCTTTCCTTGAAGAAGTTCGTGAAAACAGTTGGAGGTCACCGGAGAGAGTTAAGAAGCCGAACGAGTTTGAGCTGAGAGGGATCTCTCACTAGGATCAGCAGAAGAGGATGACCTACCTCTGGATGCTGACCAAACTTGGACCTGATGTAAGACTGGGGATGACTAAAGAACAAGTCAAGAGCCACTATAAGAGTCTTTCCCCAATATGCCAACTACTCAGCGTCTACTGTGCAAAAGGAGGACTTCCAACACCTCACTACACCATCGAGCGAGTAGATAGAACTCGAGAAGATCTAAGCGAGAGCGACCTACCGTACATCCCTGCTGATGAGGTATACCATCTCTATCAGCTGTACGTGGAGAAGTACAAAGGTCCTCAAGGCTTCATCAAGAAAGAAGGACTCGAGGGACTCTACCGGTTCATGATGCGCCAAATCAAGTACTTCGCCGCACACGACCTTCAGATGACTCTCGAGAGTAACATGAAGAAGGTTAACATGACCGCTCCTCTCAACAAAGGAATGAGATCGAAGGGCTTCCCAACAATCACGTGCACATCAGCTCAGTCCTAGGCATCACCTACCACAATCCAATAGCTAAGAAGAATAGGCTGATGCTGAAGACTGAGATTCATAAGTTTTGCGATGGGACGCTCAAGGTCATCAGGAGGAATATCGAGCAGAGGTTGGAAGAAATCAACAGAGATACAATGCTGAGGATCCACAGGTTCTTTAGAGAACAGCTGCTCCTAATGGAACTATTAAAAGATATCGATGAGCGTCTGGAGCTGAGGAACACGCTCAGGAACTTTGAGCATGCGCTGGGCTTGCGCAGATCATACTATGCCCGATGAGGACAAACAGCGCGGAGACGCAATCAAGCACAAAGGGGGAGATTGTAGAGTATACATTTAGATTGTGCTTGATTTCATTAGTTGTCCTTGTAATTAGGGGCTTTATTTGTATTAGTCCATAGATTAGGACTAGTTAGATATTTATACCAAGTCTGTTTGGTATAAACACTTGTACAAATATTATGCTTAATACAGAAAATTAGTGAATTGATCCGAAAGGCTGTCGAATTCATTTCTAGAGAGAGAAACTCAGAAAACATCATCTCACTAAAGGAATTCTCTCTCATGTTCTTCATTGAAAGTTTTCGATCGAATTTCAATTCAAATCATTCTAATCGATTTCCTTAGAATTCATGCCTAGGATTGATTGAGTTGATAACAGAGGACCAAACACGACCAATGCAATGACGATGAGAAACTGCGACTTAAGGCCGATAAAGTTGCAAAATCATACATGATGCAAGCCATTCCCAACAATTCTGATGCAACTAGAATGTGGTGAAAGTGCAAAAGAAATGTGGGATGCCCTGCGGATTATGATGTAGGGAACAGAGGTGAACACAATGGCAAGAATGGCGAACACTCTTATCTCCTATGATCGCTTTCAGGCAAACAAAGGCGAGACTCTTCAAGAAACTTTTCATCGATTCCTTGTCCTCATAAACGAGTTGAAAATGAACGGATTCACTAAAGATGTAATGGAGATTAACATCAAGTTCCTTGGATCACTTCATCATGAATGAGAAGCAACAACAATCATGATAAGACAAGTGAACGACCTAACCAAGCTTAGCATCCACACATTATTCGACTACCTCAACCAACACTCTAATCATGTAGAGAAACAGAGGGAGGAAACCAAATCGGTGGGAAGTGACACACTCTCACCCATGTCTGAACGATCATCTAGAAAACAATCAAAAGACAAAGAGATCTCCAGTCATCGCAAGATCAAGAGGGAGAAGATTCAGGCTCTGACGAAGAACTCAAGGATTGTTCAAAACACGGAGACAAGGAGATCACAATCGAGGAATTCGCAAAGCAACTGGCACTGGTCTCAAACTTCGTACAGAAGAAATTCTATAAGAAGTCTGGATCGTCATCCAACCGTCAAAGAACTTCATCAAATTCAAAGGGAAAGGCTCAAAATGAAAAAAAGGACTCTGAAACCGCCTCTCAAGCCGGGAAGTGCTTCAACTGCGGAAAACCTGAACATTTTGCCAGAGAATGCAGACTGCCCAAGAAAAAGGACGTCAACTATTATCGTAGAAAAGTACGATTGGCCGAGCAGAAGGAGAAGGGAATGGTCTTGATGGCTTAACAGGATCATGGGCTTGAGGACACCTAAGACAGCGAGGAAGAGAACATGGCATTAATGGCCAGACTCGATGATGAAGAAGATGAAACTAAAGCTGAAGGGAATGAGCCAGAGAAGGAAACTGTCGACAACTTAGATATGGTTGAGGTAAGCGAAGCAGACTATGATTCATTACTTAAAATAAAAAATGAATTTTGACTCTATATAAATCAAACAAACAGGGTGAAAAGAAAATTAGAGAACTAGAGGCTAATCTACAGAATAATCTGGAAGTTCTAGATAAGTTTAGATATGAGCATGCATGTGAGAAAAATCGTGTAGCTGTAGCAAATGCAAAATTTGCAAAGCTAGAAGCTCAAGTGCTAAAATCCGAGACCAAAGCCAAGGAATTAGCCGTAAAAATGAGGTCCCATAGAGATAAAGCAATAGACGCCTCAGCAAAATATGACTGACTCTGTAACGAAAGGGAAAGATTGTACTCCAGATTAAAAAACTGGAGGACCTTTTGACCCGACGAAATCAGTCGGAGCACACAATTTTCTTGAACAAACCTACAAACATTGTTCTATAATCCTCACAAAGGACTTGGTTTGGAAATCCATGCATGTTAAAACAAGGCATAGAAAATGCACCCTATCTATATGATGTCAAATACATGCGATTAGGTTATATGACAGAACTCATGCCTTTTGTTAACGAATCCGAAACCTTACAAGGAAAGGATGAGATAAACAAGAAAGCTGAGATACCATTTGATTATACAGAATTAAATGACAGTTATAAAGAAAGAAAATGCCCAGCAATTACTGAATTTGAGTCGGAAATCCCTCCTAGTGAGGAAGATACCTCAGAAGAATCAACGAGTGAGACATCGACAACTAAGTATGCAGTAGGTTATATGCCTGATTGCATAAAGATAGTCAGTGATCTACACTCCACTCTCGAAAGAGAGCGAAAGTCCTTCAATGAAGAAAGGCAGAAACTTCTCGAGGAAATCTCCACACTTAAAGGAACATTTAGACTACTCTCATGTTCATATACCTTGATTTCGCATGACAAAATTTCTTGCACTAATACTTTGAAATTTTCAGGACCCATCAAAGAGTCACTGAAAGGTCAGGGTCTGGGTTAGAAAGGAAGATATTTTGAAGGAAAGACACAATTTTAACGAGTCTTTTGTCATAGATTGTTTTCCTTCAAAAACTTTTGTACCGTCTTTATTTTCTCATGTATCGCAAAACTCATTATACAAAAAATCATTTTCCTACGCAAAATCGCTATAACAAATAAACTCACAAAACAATTTCAAAGGACACGTCTTTAAAGAAAAAGAAACTATCAAAAGTGAAAACTGCAACGGAACCCACAAAACAAAAAGAGACTCCAAAACGCGTCTCTAAAGCCAAAACAAATCGAGCTCCACTCCTGAATAAATGGGTTCCAAAGCTTAAGACTGGAGAAACCCAAATCAAAGCTCTAGAAGCACTTAATGATTCTGTGCGTGACAGTAAGTCTTCCGCTGCACTGATAAATCTAGGCTAGGTAGAGAGTCTATACGGACTAACAAATACAACAGAGGTGGACCCATTTTTAAATGGGTACCTAAAACCCCCTAATCTGATTTTGCAGGCCCCGCATGTGTGGTATCTAGATTCAAGTTGCTCCACACACATGACAGGGAAGAAAGAACGGTTGAGCAACTACGTTGATAGGCCGGGTGGACTGGTGCGCTTTGGAAACAGCAATGGAGCCAGAATCCTTGGTTATGGAGATCTTATGTGCAATCGTCTCACAATAAAGGAAGTTTCGTATGTTGAAGGCCTGACACACAACCTCTTATCTATAGGACAGTTCAGTGACATCGGACTCCAAGTCATATTTCAAAAGAGGATATGCAAAATTCTCAATGCCAATGGTGACGAACTTCTCACTGGAACTCGCAAGACAAATCTGTACACCATCGACATTAGGACCGTCAGACCAAAGACAAATATCTGCCTGATCTCCCGAGCAACATCAGTTCAGAATAACTTATGGCACCAGCGGCTATCTCATCTAAATTTCAAGACTCTCAACAAGCTAGCGACCAACAAATTGGCTATTGGACTTCCGCCACTGAAGTACCAAAAGGAACATCTATGCCCGGCTGTGAGAAAGGAAAAATGAAAAAGGCATCTCACCCTACAAAACACACAGCATTGACTCAACATCCATTAGAGTTATTACATATTGATTTGTGCGTCCCAATGCGAACAGAAAGCATCAGCGGAAAGCGATATATGCTGGTTATCGTAGATGACTATTCACGATATACTTGGGTCCGCTTCTTACGGACTAAATCAGAGACAGTTGAACATATTCCAAATCTTATTAGGACATCACCACCTGTTACAGCGCAATGTTAAAGTAATTCGGTCTGATAATGGAACGGAATTCAGGAATCAACTGCTCAGCGAATTTTACGAATCCCTAGGAATTACTCAACAATTCTCCAATGTCCACACTCCCCAACAGAAAGGGGTCGCAGAAAAACGAAACTGTACACTAGTGGAAGCGACCCGGACAATGCTGATACAGTCTTCACTACCTCATTTTCTCTGGGCTGAAGCAATGAGAACTGCTTGCTACACTCAGAATCGGACAAACATTCATTTAAGGTCTGGAAAGACGCCTTATGAACTAATAAACGAAAGATTACCCAACATTGCCCACTTGAGAATTTTTGGATGCAAATGCTTCTGCTAACGATTGAGAAGACAAATCTAAGCTAGATCCAAAGGCTAATGAAGGAATTTTTGTGGGCTACTCTGCGCAATCTAAGGCGTACAGGGTATATCTACGAGATAATAGAATGATCATTGAAAGTGTAAATGTCACTTTCGATGAGGGTCCAGAAATTAATTCTAGACAAAGCAGCTCAGGACCCGAACCAACAACACTCAGTACTACTCAATCACGTATGGAATTAGGAGAGTCCTCGAATGACGTTTCTGAACACCACCGTTCAGAACCAGGATCAGTCAACAAGCACAAGAGGAAATGGATCTGGATCAACTTTTTGAACATATGTACATCTCTCGAAACCAAAACAGGACAATCAACGATCCCTTTCCCAATACAGAACCCAATTCTAGTCCATCCACTTCTGAATCTGAACCTATTCCTGAACAAACATCTCCACCCCCAGACGTGGATAACTCGATCCCTGCAGCACAGACAAAGGATTAACCGGCTTCCGCTAGCAATACTACTGACTCTGCGATCGAGTACCCACTTAACGAGGGTTTAAAAATGGATGAAACTACACTACCTCATGACAATAAATGGATTCGAAGTCATCCTACAAATCAAATAATAGGAGATCCCACTGCAGGAGTAAAGACTAGAGGTTCGATATCAAACGAGTGTAATTTCACTTGTTTCCTGAGCCAAACAGAACCTACCAGAGTAATTGACGCACTATGTGACCTGAACTGTATAGTAGCTATGCAAGAGGAAATCATTCAGTTCGAGCGTCTCAAGGTCTGGAACTTAGTTCCTCGTCGAAAATACAAGACAGTGATCAGAACAAAATGGGTATTCAAAAACAAGAAAGACGAGGATGGTGTGGTAATTCATAACAAGGCTAGACTTGTAGCTTAGGGATACAATCAGCAAGAAGGAATCGACTACGATGAGACCTTTTCCCCTGTAGCAAGACTTGAAGCCATCAGACTGTTCCTAGCATATGCAACACACAAAGACTTTACTGTCTATCAAATAGATGTAAAGATTGCCTTCCTGAATGGGATTTTGAAGGAAGAAGTATATGTCTCACAGCCGGACGGTTTCTCAATCCCGAACATTCAGACTTCGTTTACAAACTCGACAAGGCTCTATATGGGCTAAAGCAAGCTCCAAGGGCCTGGTACGAGGTTTTATCCAACTTCCTTATCAACTCAGGCTTCACTAAAGGGAAAATTGATACCACACTGTTCGTCAAAAAGAATGGTTCCGATATCATGCTTGTGCCGATCTATGTGGATGACATCATTTCCGGCTCTACAAACTCGGAACTCTGTGTAGAATTCAGCACGTTGATGAAATCACAGTTTGAGATGAGTTTGACGGGAGAAATGTCTTTTTTCCATGGACTGCAAATCAAGCAACTTCAGGATGGGATATTTATCAATCAGTCCAAGTACACTCACGACATTCTCACAAAATATGGGATCGACAAGAGCAAATCTTCAAGCACTCCAATGTCGACCTCGTGCACACTCGACGCTGATCACTTGGGTGAACCTGTATATGATACCCACTACAGAGGAATTATTGGGTCTCTGCTTTATCTCACTGCCAGCCGACCTGATATTCTATTCTCCACATGTCTTTGCGCAAGGTTTCAAGCTAATCCCAAGGAATAACATCTTCACGCTGTTAAGAGAATTTTAAAGTATCTGAAAGGCACCTCAGACCTCGGACTTTGGTATCCTAAGAACTCAGGTATGAAACTAATAGGGTATTCTGATGCAGGTTTCGCAGGCTGTAGATTGGACAGGAAAAGCACATTGGGCCACATCCAATTCCTTGGAGATAAACTCGTATGTTGGGCTCCTAAGAAACAAAATTGTGTGTCAACCTCCACGACAGAAGCAGAATATGTTGCTGCCGCAAGTTGTTGCTCACAAATTTTGTGGATAAGGACTCAACTACGCGATTACAGGTTTGATCTAAATAGAATTTCTATTTATTGTGATTCCAAAAGTGCCATAGCAATTACGTGCAATCCTGTTCACCATTCACGCACTAAGCACAAAGACCTAAGGTACCATTTCATAAAGGACTAGGGCTGAAATATTGGGCGGGCCGGCCCGCCCGGCCCGAATATAGCGGGCTGCCCGATTTTTATCGGGTCGGGTCGGGCTGGCCCGAAATTTAATGGGCCTAATATTCTTCGGCCCAAACCCATTATTTCATGGGCCGGGCCAGCCCGTCGGGCTAACGGGCCTAATTTTTTTAGTTTTTTTTTTTAATTTTTTATTTCAAAATCTTTTATTTTTTTCAAAATACTTATATTTTATACTATTATTATACCCAATATTGCAAATATATAGTTATAAAAATTTTATATCCCATAAATTTATCAAAAATATTATTTTTTACATATCAAATTGAATTATATAAATATTATAATTGAATTTTATAAACATTATATATAGAAATTTTTTAAAAAACACATACAACTAACGGGCCGGGTTTGGCCCGCAGCCCGTCGGGTTTTTTGGCCCGTGGCCCGTTAGCCCGCCGGGCCTAATGGGCCGGGCCAATGGGCCCGACTATTTATCGGGCTGATGAAATTTAGGCCCAAACCCGATATTTATCGGGTCGGGCCGGGCTAGCCCATGGGCCGAGGCCCAAACTTTCAGCTCTATAAAGGACCAAGTAGAAAGAGGCATAATAGAAATGTACTTTGTCAATACAGAGATTCAACTGGCCGATTTGTTTACAAAAGCATTGGATGAAAAACGATTCCAATACTTAGTTGCAAAACTGGGAATGTTGAATCTCAGTCTCTAGTTTCGATTATGCCTCCCTACGGTTCATTACTTGTCTATCTGCTCTGAATTTGAACTTCGATTTTCTGCGTGTTTGTCAGTTAGTTAAACTTTTTTCTTTTTTTTGGCTCTAGGTTTTCATTCTATTTTACTAATAAATTTTTCTTCGTTTCCAATACGTCGATGTGAAGCCAATGTTGATGGCATTACATCGAGGGGGAGAAATGCTATATCCATGCATCGAGGGGGAGTAAAAGTTTCATCAAATTGTCAGATTCTCGATAGGTATTTTATTTAGGGGGAATTCTTTAAGCATGTTATTTAGGGGGAGTTTAACTCTTAAAGATAATTAATTATTCAACACTCTCAAAACATCTCAAATGCGACAAATACATTCAAACTAAAACAAAACACTCTCAAAAGCTAGTACGTCCTGTGAGGACACAATATAGAACAACTAGAAAAGCGACGAATAAGCACAATAGAAGGAAAAGCTCAAATGCGAGCATATTCAAATTGCGTTCAAAATTACGCCTTAATTCCGCATGTTCCTCAGTTTCATGCTCTTGCTTCTGCAACCAGTCCATCTACGTAAGCGAGAAAGCTGAGAATGATATGATACTAGATGAGTAAGGTGTAGATTACTAATATCATGGTAATATTCGAGTCTTATCTATAAGTTGAACAACAACGTCATTTATTGTCCCGACACAGACAAATGTTTGACCTGAGAGATCAGCGCCGCGAAAGAAAGCGATGTTTTCTTCGTTGTTTGTCAGATTTTGCTTCGCGCTAAATCGATCTTGATACTTGTTGATTTGGTAATTATTAGGCAGGTTGATCGAGTAAAATAGATAGTATAGGGCTAACTTATTTGTGTTTTATGTCAACTGAAAATTTCACATAGCATTGATTTGCCAACCTACATTCTTCAAAATTTAGATCGCGAATTAACATCTTGATTTCTCAAAATTCATACTTAACGAATTTCACTTCACAAACCTTGCCTTTCATCCCGCAAATCCTCCAATTGGATTCGTCAAACTCTCAGCCTAGTTCGCGAATCCGTGCATTATTCCTTTTAAATTTTCAGTTCGCGAGTCCTTTAGACTGTTATCCTTCATTAAACATTTCGCGGCCCAAACCTTCGGCCCGCGACAGTTTACTTAACCTAACCCTAATTCGCGAAATATACTTCAAAATTCCACATTCGGTGCATTCGCAAACTTTGTGTGGGCCTTCCTCTAAAAGTTTCGCGGCCCAAATTCAACATTTCGGCCCGCGAAACTCACTTAACCTAATTCGCAAATTTCCCAAATTCAATTTCACGTACTCTCAAGCCTTCTAACGCAAAGATCAAACAACACTCATCAAACCTCGTCAGATTTTGTGTTCTTGCTGCATTGCTGTGTTTGTCCACTCGAAAACACTCTCACACACTCACTGACTTCGTAGGGGTAAGAAACACCATCTCTAACTCTTTGTCAGTACTGTTTTTGTTTTTACAGGTTCGATCTTTCTGGCGAACATGAGCTCTTGAGCCGATTTTTTGAGAAATCATTCCATTTTTTGTGTTTAGGGTGTTCTAGTTTTGAGTTGTTCTTGAATATTTGTCGTCTTCGGTGCTTTTAGATTTAGATTCATTTGTGTGTTTTAATGGCGGTTCTCGCTGAAAAGGAAATTAGGTTTTCAAAAATCTTAAGAAAATTGCGTTTTGATCTTTCGATTCTTATTTCGCAAATTGAAAAAACGTTTTTCGCGAATCCAATCTGAAGTTTTTTAATGAGTTCGCTATATGCAATTCGCGAAACTGAGAATTTTACGAATTCAAACTAACTGAGTCAATCGAACTGAACTTTCACAGTTTTCAAACAATTCGCGAAACTTACTCTGCAAAAATTCGCGAATCTCCGTTTTCACAGACTCATGAACCTCCGAATTCGCAATACGAAATTCGCGAGTTCCTTTAAAATCAAGTTCGCAAACTTAGTTAACTCATTTTTTTTATTCGCGAAACTCACTTAGTAAAATTTTAAACTGAAATTACAACTGATTCGCAAATCATACTTAGAAAATTCCGACAAATTCTTCAAACCACATCTTGGGCCAAATAGTGATGGGCCTAAATCGACCTCATTATAAAAGTTTAAAAATTAGCCCATATTTTCATATCATATCTTCTATTCTAATCTCGTTTCCTTCTTGTTGCAGCTTACGACAAGATTTCCCGGTGTCTCCTGAAAAAAATAAAAAAAATAAAAAAATGACGACACCAGCAGATCTCGTATATGCCACCTCAAAATGGATTCCAGTCAGGGATAACAACTACCAACTCGACCTGAACACTTTCAAGTGTCAGGACGAAATCATCCCATCTATTTTGAGGAACCAACACCTTGGGTATGCTTTCTCGACTTCAGTCCAAGTCCCTACAGTCTATCTTCAACAATTTTGGGGGACAATGAAGACCAGAATATCTCAAGACAACACCATTTTCTATGAGGCCCTGATTGCGAATGAGACTGTCGGCATAAACAAGGAACTAATTGGAAGCATCCTCCGATTGCCAAATCAACCTCAATACGAAACAGAGGCATCTGACGAAAAGCTTAACGCCGCCATGAAAAGGATGGGATACTACATCTCACTCGACTTCGTCTCTCGATTTTTACAGTCAATGATACCGCATCCCTGGCAGACTCTCTTTGCAATCATCAACAAGTGCTTGTCATCAAAGCACTCGGGCCACGATCACTGCAACATCACGATTCTTCAAATATTTCATGGGATCGTATTCAGGAAAAATTATGACTACGCCAAGTTGATCATGTCAGACCTGGACGATCAGCTACATCAGAAATCGAAGTCGAAAGAGAAGAAGCCACAGAATCTGCCCTATCCTTGGTGGTTCTCACTTATGATCCACCACTTCATGTCCACAACGCTGGGGATACCACGACGACCGGAAGAAGAAAACTACACTCCTCCCAAACTCAAATTCCTTCAGAAAGGGAAGAGTGATGAGAAATATTCGCGCAACCCTACGCCAATTCCGCGCGAGCTTTTAACCCTTGCCAACCCAAACGACATAGAAGCCTACTGCCAAAAATACAACATCCCGTACCCCATGACTCAGGAAAACCCACCTGAGTCTAACCCAGGGGTTAGTGAGAGTGCGAGAGAACCCACCGAATCAACAGCCTGTCAACAACCTCAACAAACCCCTCAAACAATCATTCCTGAACAACAACCACAGCCTGAACAGATCGAACGATAGCAAATAGTTGTTCTAGAAGAAACAATGGCCGACATCCCACAGTCAGAACAAGCTGGGTCACCCCTTAGGATAGAAGACGTCGAACCCGACCTAACGGCGCAAGCTCAACCCGAACCTGACCATTCGCTTGCCTCCGAACAGGCAAGTGTCTCAAAATCCCCAAACCACCCCAAATCACAATCACCTGGGCTCTTGTGTCCACTCCACCAGAAAATGTTTCTATTCCCACAACATAGCCCGAGTCTCTGCCTGTCATACAGGCCTCAACATCCATAGAAGAGCCCACAATTGAGGCCCTTCAAGGATTGGACGGAAGCCTCTCGGATGATGATCTCAACAGCTAACCATCCGAGAGCAATGTACAAAACCCAGTTCTGAACGTGTGCTACGGGAAGTGGCCCGCTGAAAGCTCCACACAAGCCCATCTCCTTGATGTGGCCGTAACGACCCGAGCACCATCTTCACAAGATGTGTGTCATGAGGAGTGGTCGGAAGAACCAAGGATATTGAAGTCCAACCGACTTCAGTTGACGAAGGCCACCGTACAGAACCTAGTTCTGAAAGTGTGTTAACGGCTAACCCTAGTGGCACCGGAGCAAGTTCACCAACTCCTCAAGGTGTGACGTCGGCCTACCACGGGTTCGAGGACAGGGATGCCATCCAATCCGCTCCAACCGACAAAGGGAAGGCCCCCATGGTGCAACAACCGCCGTCACAAACTCGCGTCCTTTCTTTACCACCACGACCGCCCAGTCAAACTGACCCGTATAACATCCCCTTACTCCAGCTCTTTGACATAGGAATTTCTTGACTCCTTCAACTCGACAATCAACAAACTCCATAATTAGAAGAACTGTACCAAAAGCTGATTGCGGGTGGAGTTATACATCCACCGGATACTTGCCGTCAAGAAGGCCCCAGCAGGAAACGTCGTCATGACGATCTTGATGACCAGGATCGTCCTGAGGGGGGAGAAGCATCAAAGAACTACAACAGCAGGTAGCCATGTACGAGTACGAGGATGCGGAGCTCGGATTGCTGGCTCTCAATCATGAAATCCACCACCACCACCAAGGCCTTCGGAGTTAGACAAGCCTCGCCAGGGCCAAACCAGACAGCTTCCCTTGGCGAAGTCGAATCTGGCTCTTTGAGGACCTCCACCCAGGCAGTCCAAAACAACCACAACCACCAATGATCCAACCATGCCAGCTGAAGAATTGTAGAATCCACACGATGTAGTGGAGAATACATCTTTAGCGAAGAAAGGAGGACTCATCCGGAGAATCTAATTACGGCCAGAAACTTAACGGACAATGTTAGATATTTTCTCTCGAAGGGCAAAAATAAGTCTGGTCCAAATTGAAGAAGAGGAGCTAGTGAAGGTGAATACTACGAAGCTGAGATACCTGAACTTCCCGAGCTTCTCCAACACACGGTCATCGAGGAGGATTGTCCTCCAGATAACCAACCACAAAGGAATAGAAGAGCTGAAACTCCTATGGAAAAATGTCAAGGTGACTGCTCCATATCAAGAAGAAATACGAAAAAGAATCTGGAAGATGGAGGATAAGATCTTGAAGATAGACAAACTTGACATCAGAGACCTCACTCATCTCTCACGACCAAAAGCCGTTCATTACCTGTTATCTCTCCGTCGAACACTAATGTTCAGAGAAAGAGGAGGGGGTATAGAAGATCTACGAAAAGAAGAGGCGAAACGACAGAATCAGAGAAGTTTTGACAATTCGTAAGGAGCCATTGGGGACACGGAGTCTCCTATCTATTTGATACGGCGAGAACATGAGTCAGTCGAAGCTCACGCGCGCAATACATATCATGGGTGGTCACGTGATCACACCCGAATCCAATATCATGTGTGGTTAAACCCGTATCCGTAAGTCATGGGCGATAACACCCGTATCCATATATATATATATATATATATCATGGGTGATAACACCCGTATCCCTTCTTGCGGTATGCACCTCGAACCGACCACGTCCAAGTAGACAGATCGATCACGTCTGTCTCCGCCAGGTATTCTGTGAGCCTAACATGTCACAAATATTCTCAATCTACCCCACTTAACAATTCGTCGAATCATCACCGTTTCAATACGGTGGAAACCATCTCTCAATCTGATGTGATATGCACATGTCATGCATATAATAGTAATAACACATGAAAACACGGTCCGCATGAAATGTCCGTGAAACCCGTAAAACACGTAAATCACGTACGTAAATCACATAAATCATCGAATCACATAAAAGCACATAAAAATCACATATATGTTTACGCATTGTAGATGGATGATCCACCTACCTGTCCTCCCGTTATAATCAGTCGAGAACTAGGGTGGAATCTCTAACAGTCGATACTCTGAACATATAGTTATGATCAGTATAAGTACTAATTTTCGAACTATACTGGTCTAAACTAATTAACTTGCAATACTGAATTTAGCAGGTCAACGGTCAACCCGCAAAAACCCTTACTGATTCGCGAACCTCGTCTGATTCGCGAAGGGCTCATAGTTCGCGAAAGTCTTAGGGCTCGCGAAGTTCATTCAGCCCGCGAGGCTTATGATTCGCGAAACTCTCAGATCCGTGAAGTAGCGCGCGAAGTACTTATAGTTCGTGAAGTCCTTGGACCCGCGAACTAAGCTGACCCGCGAACCTTACCCCCAATCCCAATTCGCGAACCTCCATGGTCCGTGAAATCATACTTTTGGCCCGAATTTATCTCACATTCGCGAACCTTTCCAGTTCGCGAAGTTGGATTTCGGCACGTAAACTTCATACCTTCCTATTCGCGAAGTTCAATTCGCGAAACCTTCTATTCACTCATAACTTGCGAAACACTTATTAAAATTCATCCGAAGTCCAAAAACAGTAATTTTTTTAAAAACCCTAAAAGACAGAATTTATATCCTATCAAGATCAGCTTCGAAAATTACTTCAAACCCAGAAAATCATACACCCTAAATTCAAACCTTCATAAATATTTCATACACCGAAAATTTCTAAAGGTTATATAACTAAAATAGTTCTTAACAAACTACATACCATCAAAATAGTTGGGGTATTCAACCCATATTAGCTCACAAACCGTAAAGCTTTATTGATAAATGGCCTAGGTCCAAAACTTCATATTTAATCAGCAATTAATACTTAATATGACTAGCTTATGGATCTGAGATTTCATCTCAGTCGTACTAGGCACATAAATTTCCTAGAATTTATACTAATCACCTATTGAATTCACGTGTCTCAAATAGATCATATAACCACCCCGAGAACCTAAATAAATTAACATCTAGTTGCGCAAGTTAAGCAAATATATAATCATATTATATATATATATATATATAAGAGAATATCATGATGAGATTTTACCTTCTCTATTTCGCCTCCTTGACGTTTGAGGTTAAAAATTCCTATGTTTTCGTTGTTATTTTTTCTCTTTGCTAAATGGGAGTTTCATCTACTAAGATGTGGATATATACCAAGGTAAAGTTTTCGAAATTGGTGTTGATTAGACATCTTAGTCGATCCAAACTTTACCTTAGGATTAAGTAAACTTATTTCATGTTTTAAGTTGGGCCTTGTTTCGATGTCCAATAAACTAATTATGGCCCAAGGTTTCGAAATTAAATCCAAAACTGATATAGCTTATATTCTTTTTTTTCAACAATTTAAATTTTGGTATCAGTATTTTTAATTCATAACATTACATAACTAATTACATCAAAATCCCGTATTAAATTTTACGGGTGTTACATCATCCCCCCCTAAAAAGAATTTTCGTCCCCGAAATTCTGCCGACTGGAATAACTCGGGATAACGAATTCTCATATCGTCCTCACGTTCCCACGTGCTTCCTCAATTAAATGATTCCGCCACAAAACTTTAATTAACAGAATAGTTTTATTTCGTAGTCGTTTTAATTCATACATCAAGATTTTTACGGGCTGCTCCTCGTAACTCAAGTTAGGCTTAAGTTGTTGATATAGATGCTCGTTCTAGATCACGTGTCTTGGGTCCGCAACGTACTTTCGCAATGTCGATACGTGAAATACATCGTGAACTTACGATAAGGAAGCCGGCAACTCTAACTGGTACGCTATTTCGCCAACTCGTTTGATAATTCTGAATGGACCTATATATCTGGGACCCAGCTTGCCCTTTCGTCCGAAGCATTTCATGCCTTTCATTGGGGAATCTTTAGGAATACTTGGTCATCCTCTGCGAACTCCAAGGGTCGTCGTCTCTGATCTGCATAACTCTTCTGTCGACTTTGAGCTGTTCGCATTCTTTCCCGAATTTTCTTCACGGCTTCTGAAATTTCTCGAATCATATCGGGTCCCAATAGCGCTCGTTCGCCGATTTCGTGCCACTGGACTGGGGATCTGCGCATTTATGCCGTATAAGGCCTCGTACGGCGCCATTCCGATCGTAGCATGGAAACTATTGTTGTAGGAGAATTCGATCAGTGGTAGGTATTTACTCCAGTTTCCTTTGAAGTCTAGCACGCATGGTCGTAACATATCCTCAAGGGTTTGGATCGTTAATTCAGACTGCCCGTCGGTCTGAGGATGATATGCAGTACTTAACGAGAGCTTAGTTCCCATCGCTTTCTGTAAGCTATGCTAAAACTTGGATAGAAATCTTGAGTCTCGATCCGAGACAATAGAGGTTGGAATTCCATGGAGTCGGATTATTTCTTGAATATACAATTCAGCGTAACGTTCAATGGAAAAAGTAGAACTGATTGGAAGGAAATGAGCGGATTTTGTCAAGCGATATACAATCACCCAAATGGCAACACGGCCTTTTATTGTCTTGGGTAAACCAACGACAAAGTCCATGGTGATGTGGTCCCACTTCTATTCGGGTATTGGTAAGAGCTGTAGAGTTCCAGCTGGTCGCTGGTGTTCGGCTTTGATCAGTTGACACGTCATACATCGATTTACGAACGTAGCGATGTCCTTCTTCATTCCTGGCCACCAGTATGTCATTCGCAAATCTTGGTACATTTTTGTCGCGCCCGGGTGTATGGAGTATGTTGTTGCGTGTGCTTCATTATCGTTCATCGTAACTCCTCTTCGTTGGGCACGTACAGTAGGTTCTTGTACAGTAGAGTTCCTTCTTCTCATATCTCAAAGTCTTCGGGAAGTGTATCCTTTATTTTCAAGTAAAATTTGTCCCCTTCTTTGGCTTTTTGGATCTGTTCTAGCAACGTAAGCTGAAGAGTTAGCGCTGCTAGTTTTATCTCAACTTCGCCTAAATCGACTACTTCCACTCCTAGTTTTTTTAATTCTACATTCAATTTTTTTCGGCTTAACGCATCTGCAACCATGTTTGCCTTGCCTGGATGATAGTTGATGATGCAGTCGTAGTCTTTTACAAGTTCCAACCATCATCGTCATATTCAGCTCTTTCTGGGTGAAGAAATACTTTAGGCTTTTGTGGTCTGTGAAGATCTCGCACCTTTCTCCGTAAAGGTAGTGTCTCCAGATCTTCAAAGCGAAGACCATCGCTGCTAATTCTAGATCATGAGTTGGGTTGTTTTTCTCGTATTCTTTCAACTGTCTTTAAGCATACGCGATCACTTTTCCATTCTGCATCAGTACGTATCCTAGGCCGTTCTGCGAAGCATCACTGTATACTGAAAATCCCCCAATTCTCGATGGTATTGTCAAAATCGGGGCAGAGGTAAGACGTTTCTTCAATTCTTCGAAGCTCTGCTCACATGCTTCAGACCATTTCAACGAAACATTCTTCCTCGTAAGATTCTTCAATGTCGCGGCAATGCTAGAAAAATCGGCTATGAACTTACGGTAATATCCCGCAAGTCCAAGGAAATTTCGAACTTCAGTTGGGTAGTTGGACGTGGCCAATTGTTCACAGCTTCGATTTTACTCGGGTCCACCGAGATTCCATTTCCAGAAATCACGTGTCCCAAGAAGGCTACCTACTCGAGCCAAAATTCACATTTCTTGAATTTGATGTAGAGCTGTATCTCTCGTAGAATTCCTAAAATGGTTCGTAGATGGCTTTCATGTTCGGCTCTCGTCGTAGAATAAATCAGAATATCGTCGATAAAGACGATGACAAAACGATCGAGATAGTCTTTAAAGACGCGGTTCATAAGATCCAAAAATGCAGTAGGGGCATTTGTCAGTCCGAAGGGCATGGCCAAAAACTCGTAATGGCCATACCTCGTACTGAACGCTGTTTTAGTAACATCTGTCTCCCTGATCTTTAACTGATGGTATCCCGAACGGAGATCAATTTTCGAGAATACCGTAGCACCCTGCAGTTGATCGAACAGATCGTCGATTCTCGGCAACGGGTACTTATTCTTGATGGTAATCTTGTTCAGCTCTCTATAGTCGATGCATAGTCGCATCGAACCATCCTTCTTCCGTACAAATAGAACTGGTGCTCCCATGGTGAAAAACTGGGTTCAGTAAACCCTTTCTACAACAAATCCTCAAGCCGTTCCTTCAATTCCTTTAGTTCATTCGGTGCTAGTCGATAAGGAGCTTTAGAAATAGGGGCGGATACCGGCATCAAATCTATCGTGAACTGTATTTCTCGATCAGGGGGGTAATCCCGGGAGATCATAGGGAAATACATCAGCGTATTCATTAACTACAGGCACGTCTTTCAGTTCGGGCTGAGAAAATTCCTCCGCCTTCACCCCATATATGAAGAAAAGACTCACAACCGGACCTCAGAAGTCGTTGAGCCAGAGCAGAAATTCGCAGAATACGGCTTGATTTTACTTTACCCGAAAATGTGAATTCCTCTTCTTCGGGCAATTGAAATTTAACGACCTTCTTATTACAATCTACAATGGCCCCGTATCTCGAGAGCCAATCTATCCCAAAGATGACATCATAATCGTTCATTGGGATCACTATAAGGTCGACTCTCAGATTTCTACCCTCAATGTTCACGGAACATCCTTCTAGCACTTGGCTAGTGCGCGTCGGATCACCGAAGTAACTACGTAATTGCATTCAGATAAGGTAGGAGAGATATTTATAACCGCTCACTAAAGGGTCCCATCATTCTTTAGACCCTTTATCATCATTCACCGAGGGGGTGCAAAAGGTCGAGTAAAGGCAAGCTTAATTGATTAATGACTTCCTGAGCGGACCGCCCTGACACATCTCTGTTTTTTCTTTGCGTAGAGACTTCTAGCTACCAGTCTTAGAGAAAGGGGTGGAAGCGGTAATTTATTAAGAGAAGAAAAGGTATAAGGTAAAGCATTTAAACAAGATAGGCACCTATAAAGGGTCCGGAAACCTTATGACCATTAAGACTTGGAATCATGCCTGGTCTTCCAAAGACATTTATTAGCTTAAAGCTCTATTGCGAATTAGCCTTTCTCTACTTACCCACTCGAGAGATGAGCGAGAGAACAACGAAAGGATCCGGCATAGCTTATTGAAGCGACCTTTCTTTCAATTTAAAGCCAGCCAGCTTCAGTTCCCTTAATTCTGACCCAGCCGGAACATATATATGGAAAAGAGAATCAATATATAGAAGATAAGTAGAACGTACTTCCCTCTTTCTTGGGGTGCGGGGCTTCAAATGGACAAAATTCTCGGTCTTTCTCATTCAAGTGTGTCAAAGCTAGATCAAGATCGTAATTAACAGGAAAGGGTGAGAAAAAGAGGAAGAAATCGAATATAAAGAGGTTTACCTTTTCTAAGAAGGAATTTGGTCAGATAAATGTCTGACACTACTATATCAGACGTAAAGTCTTGCACGACATTTAAGTAGTTATGGTAAACGAGCTTCCTTCTTGTTTGAGTTGAATATGGACTGTTCTCGAATAGCACCTGCACCAGTAGAGATTTCTCGATTGCGAAATGCTGCGACACTCGGATACTTACTACCACGGATCCAAAAGAGTTTCTATGATCATAGATGCTTATATGAAAAAAATTTGTGTAATAAAAACAGAAATGCATGAATTGCGCAAGAACTTTTTTCGGTTTCTCACCTTTTCCACGTATTTGGCCGACACAAACGAATGTGTGGCCCCAGAGTCAATCAATATAGACATGGGCACGTCATAGATAGTTAACGTACCCGTCACTACGAAAGGGTTCTCTTCAGACTCCTCGTTTGTTAATGTGAAAACTCGTGCTGGCACTGGAGGGGGTCGGACCAATGGTTGATTCGGGACTTGAGGCACATTAACATGACACGTTCTAGCAAAGTGTCCAGCCTTTCCACATCGAAAACACTGTATGACATACGCTGAAGTGATAGCGTCCGTACTGTTGACACTGTGGTGCGGTGTTCGGAGGTCGATTTGGAATATTAACCGGTCCCTGGTTTGGCCTTGGTCGCCAATTCTGTTGGCCCTGTTGATTCTCGCGGTAGTTTGGCGCCTTTCCAAAGAATTGGCATTTCTGATTTCCTCCTCCTTGATGTCCTTCTGTCCCCCTCTTTGCATGTGCCTTAGCAACCTGTTCAGCTAAGACGGCCCGTTCAGCGATACGCGCGTACGTCTTTCCCTCCGTGTCGTACATGCTTACGCTTAGAAAGATCTCAGGTTTAAGACCTTCTAGAAAGCGCTCGGTTTTTAGCTCGTTAGTGGCCACCATATGTGGCGCAAACCTCTAAAGTTGCTCAAATTGCGGATGTAATCCGCTACTGACATCCCTCCTTGTTTGAGGTTGATAAATTCATTCAGCTTCTGCGCCCTATCCGGCGCTGTAAAATACTTTCCTCGGAAGAGCGTCTTTAACCTCTCCTAGGTCAGCGTAGTGGGACCCTCGAGCACTGAATGGTATCCCACCAGTAGCATGCGTTCCCACACAAAATGAAGGTGGCACATGTTACCTTCTCAGTATCAGGTAAGTGACTTACACGAAACATATTTTCAATTGTCCTGAGCCAATCCTCCGCATAGGTAGGATCAGCGGTTTCCTCGAACGTAGGGGGTTTAATCTTCGGAACATCTCCCCGGCAGCTTCTACACGTTCTAGTCTCGGGGACGCATGACGTTCCGATGAGTTCTGACGGTGGATGAGATCATTAATCTGATCTGACTGTCGTCGGATCAGATCAGTCAGCTGATGGATGGTAGAATTATCGTTAGGTTGGGATTCAGATTGTGACGCCCGGGGCCGATAAGGGCGGGGAGTGACCCGGTGCCACAAAGGTGCACGGACAATAAGCGGCTCCTGGCAGGCTTCTAGGCGAAGTGGTACATGAACGAACCGATCCGACACCCGAATGAGAGGGGATCTTGAGACTGGCAATGTATGGGCGTGTCAGGCTAAGAGTCGTATAAGAGAATTGATAGTACTACTCGTATCACCGAGGTCGACCTACCTTTTCGGGAGTCCATCTATAGAAACTCTGAAGTTAAACGTGCTTAACTTGGGGAAATCTAGGGATGGGTGACCTCCTGGGAAGTTTGCCCAGGGTGCGTGTGAGCGAGGACGAAGCACGCTGAAAGGTTAAATGGTGGTACAGTGGGGCCAGACTATCAGTCGGAGTGTGGTGGGCCCAACCCCACTGGTGTCGATAGGGACCGATGCTACAGTGACACCCGGTATGGACGGGATGTTACAGGTGGTATTAGAGCACAAGCTCTCGCAGTACGGTGCTGGTTCGGGGACGAACCAGGCGGAAGCTGGTGGGCATGTGACGCCCGGGACCGATGAGGGCGGGGAGTGATCGCCGGTGCCAGAAAGGTGCACGGACAAGGAGCGGCTCCTGGCAGGCTTCTAGGCGAAGGGGTAAATGAACGAAACGATCCGACACCCGAATGAGAGGGGATCCTGAGATTGGCAACGTATGGGCGTGTCAGGCTAAGAATCGTATAAGAGAATTGATAGTAATACTCATATCACCGAGGTCGACCTACCTTTTCTGGAGTCCATCTATAGAAACTCCGAAGTTAAGCGTGCTTGATTTGAGGCAATCTAGGGATGGGTGACCCCCAGGGAAGTTTGCCCAGGGTGCGTGTGAGCGAGGACGAAGCACGCTGAAAGATTAAATGGTGGTACAGTGGGGCCAGACTATCAGTCGGAGTGTGGTGGGTCCAACCCCACTGGTCCCGACAGGGACCGATGCTACAGTTACACCCGGTATGGGACGTGATGTTACACAGATCCCGCCCTATGACTAGAACTGCCTATCACTAGACGTCCTTTCGGCATTCTTAACTAATTCTACAATCATTCATGTAAAACATATATATCAGGTAACACATAATCACATAATCAAGTATTGAACTTACATGCCAGGCTAGTT
The DNA here is from genome assembly GCA_027422505.1 of Craterostigma plantagineum. Taxonomy (NCBI): domain Eukaryota; kingdom Viridiplantae; phylum Streptophyta; class Magnoliopsida; order Lamiales; family Linderniaceae; genus Craterostigma; species Craterostigma plantagineum. The sequence goes on from JAPQWV010000001.1 coordinate 12,985,682, forward strand.
CTCTAGGCTTTTGAGTGGCAGTACATGGACAGCCTACAGAATCTAAAGCTGAAGCTCTGATACCACGTGTAGCGACCCTACTTTTCTAAATATGGTTACTGGCGGATTTTCGCAACGTAAGTCGTGGAAGACCCGTCTATTAAAAACTTTTTCCTAAAGGATAATATAATACAACAAAATATTATTCTACATAATAGTATTTGTACAAAGGGCGCAGCCCCAAAATGTAAAAAGATCAAAAACCCTAACGCCGCTCCACATGTCTTCATCCATGTACCGTCCCGCTCTCAAAAGTCCGTGGAGCACCGCCACCAGCCGCCTCAGTCTTGACGCGTGTCAGCGTCAGACTCAATACCTACAACACATAAACACTGAGCGATTTGCCCAGTAGGTGAATACAATGCATGCATGCAAGTGTGCACTATCCCAATCCCAATGTCTCACATGCCAATGTGCACTCTTTCTTTTCCCACAATCCTATCTTATATCAAACGGTTAGGCTCACGCGCGCAATACATATCATGGGTGGTCACGTGATCACACCCGGATCCAATATCATGGGTGGTTAAACTCGTATCAGTCATAGGCGATAACACCCGTATCCATATATATATATCATGGGTGATAACACCCGTACCCCTTCTGGCGGTATGCACCTCGAACCAACCACGTCCGGGTAGACAGATCGATAACGTCTGTCTCCGCCGGGTACTCATGAGCCTAACAGGTCATAACTACTCTCAATCTACCCCACTTAACAATACGTCGAATCATTACCGTTTCAATACGGTGGAAACCATCTCTCAATGTTATGTGATATGCACATGCCATGCATAAAATCGTAATAACAAATGAAAACATGGTCCGCATGAAATGTCCGTAAAACCCGTAAAACACGTAAATCACGTAAATCACATAAATCATCGAATCACATAAAAGCACATAAATCACATATGTGTTTACGCATTGTAGATGGATGATCCACCTACCTGTCCTCCCGCTATAATCAGTCGAGAACTCGCGTGGAATCTCTAACGGTCGATACTCTGAACATATAGTTTTTGATCAGTATAAATGCTAATTTTCGTAACTATACTGGTCTAAAATAATTAACTTGCAATACTGAATTTAGCAGGTCAACGGTCAACCCGCAAAAACCCTTACTGATTCACGAACCTCGTCTGATTCGCGAAGGGCTCATAGTTCGCGAAAGCTTGGGGCTCGCGAAGTTCATTCGGCCCGCGAAAGGCTTATGATTTGCGAAACTCTCAGATCCGTGAAGTAGCGCGCGAAGTACTTTAGTTCGTGAAGTCCTTGGACCCGCGAACTAAGCTGACCCGCGAACCTTACCCCCAATCCCAATTCGCGAACCTCCATGGTCCGCGAAATCATACTTTTGGCCCGAATTTATCTCACATTCGCGAACCTTTCCAGTTCGCGAAGTTGGATTTCGGCACGTAAACTTCATACCTTCCTATTCGCGAAGTTCAATTCGCGAAACTTTCTGTTCACTCATAACTTGCGAAACACTTATAAAAATTCATCCGAAGTCCAAAAACAGTAATTTTTTAAAAACCCTAAAAGACAATATTTATATCCTATCAAGATCAGCTTCGAAAATTACTTCAAACCCAGAAAATCATACACCCTAAATTCAAACCTTCATAAATATTTCATACACCGAAAATTTCTAAAGGTTATATAACTAAAATAGTTCTTTCCAAACTACATACCATCAAAATAGTTGGGGTATTCAACCCATATTAGCTCACAAACCGTAAAGCTTTATTGATAAATGGCCTAGGGCCGAAAACTTCATATTTAATCAGCAATTAATACGATATGACTAGCTTATGGATCTGAGATTTTATCTCAGTCGTACTAGGCACATAAATTTCCTAGAATTTATACTAATCACCTATTGAATTCACGTGTCTCAAATAGATCACATAACCACCCCGAGAACCTAAATAAATTAACATCTAGTTGTGCAAGTTAAGAAAATATATAATCATATTATATATATATATATATGAGAGTATCATGATGAGATTTTACCTTCTCTATTTCGCCTCCTTTGTACTGTTTACGAGGTTTGAGGTACAAAATTCCTATGCTTTCGTTGTTTATTTTCTCTCTTTGCTAAATGGGAGTTTCATCTACTAAGGTATGGATATATACCAAGGTAAAGTTTTCGAATTTGATGTTGATTAGACATCTTAGTCGATCTAAACCTTACCTTAGGATTAAGTAAACTTATTTCATGTTATAAGTTTGGGCCTTGTTTCGAAGTCCAATAAACTAATTATGGCACAAGGTTTCGAAATTAAATATTCTTTTTTTTCCCAAAAGACCGTAGTGACCAAGTTCCAAACAATCTATTTCGAGGAGCTATGAGACGTACTTCCCATTGGGGATGCAACCGTTCAAGACCTTGCCAAGACGCGCACAAAGTTGAACCATCTCAGAGTGTAAATATATATTGTTTTAACAGTACCGTCGGGTCATAAATTTTTTCACACGTCGTTTGTCGGATTCTTTATGTTATATCTTGTGTTTATACATTTTCGTACCCGTTTTGTATGGCTAATTTTTCGTGTTTAAGTTTCCACGCAGCGGGTTTAAATTCCCTTGTAGCCCCAAATCGTGCGGTCACACCTAACTAGTATATATATATATATATATATACATATATATATTTGCAATTTAAGATCGCGCACAAGGCGCCATGATAAATGCCTTATTTTCCTTTACTAATCTAAAAACATATTGTGGATTTTAACGAAATTGTCATTATTGAAGACGATTTAGAAAACTAAATTTTACATGAGATTGAAAATAAATTTGAACGATAAAATAAAAAATCTCAATAGTTGCACAACCCTACCGCTCATATGTCACCGTAACATTATTGAATGAAACTACTCTAACCGAAAGCTTAGACAGTTTTCCACGGTTAAGTCTGTCTCGCACAGAATCTAAATATATGATCTCCATCGGTATAATCTCAGACAATTTTCAATTTAGTTTCCAATATTTTCGAAGTTGTGCTTCGATAGTTGTCATTGAATATTAGTATATGCTTCTTTGTTACCCTGCACTTCAATGACGCCTGGATATTTTATCATTGAATTTTTATACAAAACTTTATTGTCAGACAACATGGTTGAAATGGATGTGACATCGTGTTTCTACCCTCATAAAACTCCTTTGTCAATTAAAAAATAAATATTTTGAAATGAAAGATTTGGTACTAAAAATACAAAAGTCTGTTGCTTTGGGTGGAACTTTTCGTAATTCCAACAATGAATTTAATAACACTAAGTTGCACTTAAAAATCTTTTTATAAGTGAAGTTGCTATTTTTCTTGATAATTGTCAATATATGGAAAACTATTTATAGTTGAAGTTAACATTAATTTCATTGTTAGATAATAGAAATGCAAAACAACAAGTCAATTTTCTTATTGGTCAAGTTACTAAAAAAACTATGTTACAGTGATATTAATATTATACATATTTAATAATATTTGTTACTTCAGTAAGATATCATCATGCATATAACATAAAAAATGCATATAATTTGTATACACGGAACGGTGCACTCAGAACATATACTACATATAGTAGGCCACAATATATATTATTTCTCTTTTAAAACATTTTAAGCACATAGGCTGTTGGCAGTGATTATCCTACTTGTATACGAATAAAATCATTGTTTCATATACCCATACGCATTTATGAGGAATTTTATGCACCTTACGTGGGCACCTGTCGATGTGGCACTGATTCGTGCCATGTCCACATGCCACATCAACATTTGATGATACATAACACTAATTAACACAATCTAGAGGTTATTGGTCGAGATATCGGATGATGATGTGGCATGTTTACGACAGGTGCCCACGTAAGGTGCTCACATAAGGTGAGCACCATAAAATTCCTCACGCATTTATAATATAGAATATATATTCTACCTTGTACATGTTACTACGGATTTTCCATAGTGAAATATTCGGCGGAAGCAACTCAAATTACTTGCCGGAGGTTACCCAAAACACCAAAAGAAAATTTTGAATAACTCCACCTACCCGATGTCAAACGATCGAAGACAAAAGCCTATAAGGATGACTAGGCTGAGAATGAGGCCGAGTTACTTGTGGTCTGCCAACGCTCTCGCGGCTGAGGCCCAGTCCAAGTTCTGTTGGGGAATCCCCGAGGGTCTCCAGACCCACGTTCCTAGAACGGCGGAATTTTAAAATTTGACGGGGTTTTCCCGCCTAACCAAGATCGCTCGGCTAAAAATACGAGAACGTAGTGACATAAAGAGATAAGGGATCAGCCATGATACCTTGTTGAGATCTCTCGACGATGGGTAGCTTTGAATCCTTCCCCGAGGCGTAGTGCCCCTCTCCTACGCCAAAAGCACAAGAACGGGACGCCTTCTTTGCACAAGATCATCACGCTGGCACCTCACTAACATTGCAGTTGTTCTTGCAAGTGCGGATAGGCCAAGAACGAGCTGCTTGCTGCCCCCGAGAGAGAGAGTGCGAGAGAGAAAGTGGCGAGAGGAGAAAACTCTTAGTTTTTCCTCTCTTTAGCTTTTATTTCGAAAATTGTGCTTCTCCTTTTTCTAGGATCTCGAAAATCCCTATTAATACTATTTAGAAATGGCCAAAAATAGGTTGAGGTGGTGGGAGAAAAATCATCACACCTCCCATTTTACTAATTCTTCGTTTTACCAAGTAACGAATTCAAAATTCAGACTTTAAATTTAATTAATTAAATATACAAATCTTAATTAATTAAAATAACATATTTAGTATATTTTAAATATATAATATCCAATATGAATATATTTAGTAAATTTCGAAATTTTATCTAATAAAATTCGAAACTTATATATATCTGATATATATTATTTAATTCCAAATTAAATAATATTATTTCTCTAAGACAATAATAAAGATCTAAATGTAATTTAAATCAAATACTAAATATTCAATATCAAATATTTTATTTCAAAAATATATCGTGAGGTGAAAAGACCATTTTACCCCTTACTAGTCAAACTTAGTATTTTCGGCCAATCAGGGTTTTGGCCAAGCCCCAAACCCTAATGTCGACCTCGTGCACACTCGACGCTGATCACTTGGGTGAACCTGTAGATGATACCCACTACAGAGGAATTATTGGGTCTCTGCTTTATCTCACTGCCAGCCGACCTGATATTCTATTCTCCACTTGTCTTTGCGCAAGGTTTCAAGCTAATCCCAAGGAATAACATCTTCACGCTGTTAAGAGAATTTTAAAGTATCTGAAAGGCACCTCAGACCTCGGACTTTGGTATCCTAAGAACTCAGGTATGAAACTAATAGGGTATTCTGATGCAGGTTTCGCAGGCTGTAGATTGGACAGGAAAAGCACATTGGGCCACATCCAATTCCTTGGAGATAAACTCATATGTTGGGCTCCTAAGAAACAAAATTTTGTGTCAACCTCCACGACAGAAGCAGAATATGTTGCTACCGCAAGTTGTTGCTCACAAATTTTGTGGATAAGGACTCAACTACGCGATTACAGGTTTGATCTAAATAGAATTCCTATTTATTGTGATTCCAAAAGTGCCATAGCAATTACGTGCAATCCTGTTCACCATTCACGCACTAAGCACAAAGACCTAAGGTACCATTTCATAAAGGACCAAGTACAAAGAGGCATAATAGAAATGTATATTGTCAATACAGAGATTCAACTGGCCGATTTGTTTACAAAAGCATTGGATGAAAAACGATTCCAATACTTAGTTGCAAAACTGGGAATGTTGAATCTCAATCTCTAGTTTCGATTATGCCTCCCTACGGTTCATTACTTGTCTATCTGCTCTGAATTTGAACTTCTCAATTTTCTGCGTGTTTGTCAGTTAGTTAAACTTTTTTCTTTTTTTTTTCGCTCTAGGTTTTCATTCTATTTTACTAATAAATTTTTCTTCGTTTCCAATACGTCGATGTGAATCCAATGCTGATGGCATTACATCGAGGGGGAGAAATGCTATATCCATGCATCGAGGGGGAGTAAAAGTTTCATCAAATTGTCAGATTCTCGATAGGCATTTTATTTAGGGGAATTCTTTAAGCATGTTATTTAGGGGGAGTTTAACTCTTAAAGATAATTAATTATTCAACACTCTCAAAACATCTCAAATGCGACAAATACATTCAAACTAAAACACTCTCAAATGCTAGTACGTCCTGTGAGGACACAATATAGAACAACTAGAAAAGCGACGAATAAGCACAATAGAAGGAAAAGCTCAAATGCGAGCATATTCAAATTGCGTTCAAAATTACGCCTTAATGCCGCATGTTCCTCAGTTTCATGCTCTTGCTTCTGCAACCAGTCCATCTACGTAAGCGAGAAAGCTGAGAATGATATGATACTAGATGAGTAAGGTGTAGATTACTAATATCATGGTAATATTCGAGTCTTATCTATAAGTTGAACAACAACGTCATTTATTGTCCCGACACAGACAAATGTTTGACCTGAGAGATCAGCGCCGCGAAAGAAAGCGATGTTTTCTTCGTTGTTTGTCAGATTTTGCTTCGCGCTAAATTGTGACGCCCGGGGCCGAAGAGGGCGGGGAGTGATCGCCGGTTCCAGGGTGCACGGACAATGAGCGGCTCCTGGCAAGCTTCTAGGCGAAGGGGTACATGAACGAACCGATCCAACACCAGAATGAGGGGGGATCCTGAGACTGACAATGTATGGGCGTGTCCGGTTAAGAATCGTATAAAAGGATTGATAGTACTACTCATATCACCAAGGTCGACCTACCTTTTCGGGAGTCCATCTATAGAAACTCCGAAGTTAAGCGTGCTTGACTTGGGGCAATCTAGGGATGGGTGACCCCCTGGGAAGTTTCTCAGGGTGCGTGTGAGCGAGTGCACGAAGCATATTAAAAGGTTAAATGGTGGTACAGTGGGGCCAGATTATCAGTCGAAGTGCGGTGGGCCCAACCCCACTAGTCCCGGTAGGGACCGAAGCTATAGTGACACCCGGTATGGGACGGGTCGTTACAGGTGGTATCAGAGCACAACCTCTCGCAGTACGGTGCTGGTTCGGGGACGAACCAGGCGGAAGCTGGTGGGCATGTGACGCCCGGGGCCGAAGAGGGCGGGGAGTGATCGCCGGTGCCAGGGTGCACGGACAATGAGCTGCTCCTGGCAGGCTTCTAGGCGAAGGGGTACATGAACGAACCGATCCAACACCAGAATGAGAGAGGATCCTGAGACTGACAATGTATGGGCATGTCAGGTTAAGAATCGTATAAAAGGATTGATAGTACTTCTCATATCACCAAGGTCGACCTACCTTTTCGGGAGTCCATCTATAGAAACTCCGAAGTTAAGCGTGCTTGACTTGGGGCAATCTAGGGATGGGTGACCCCCTGGGAAGTTTCTCAGGGTGCGTGTGAGCGAGTGCACGAAGCACGTTAAAAGGTTAAATGGTGGTACAGTGGGGCCAGATTATCAGTCGAAGTGCGGTGGGCCCAACCCCACTAGTCCCGGTAGGGACCGAAGCTATAGTGACACCCGGTATGAGACGGGTCGTTACATAAATCGATCTTGATACTTGTTGATTTGGTAATTATTAGGCAGGTTGATCGAGTAAAATAGATAGTATAGGGCTAACTTATTTGTGTTTTAGGTCAGCTGAAAATTTCACATAGCATTGATTTGCCAACCTATTGAATTCACGTGTCTCAAATAGATCATATAACCACCCCGAGAACCTAAATAAATTAACATCTAGTTGCGCAAGTTAAGCAAATATATAATCATATTATATATATATATATATGTGAGAGAGAATATCATGATGAGATTTTACCTTCTCTATTTCGCCTCCTTGACGTTTGAGGTTAAAAATTCCTATGTTTTCGTTGTTATTTTTTCTCTTTGCTAAATGGGAGTTTCATCTACTAAGATGTGGATATATACCAAGGTAAAGTTTTCGAAATTGATGTTGATTAGACATCTTAGTCGATCCAAACTTTACCTTAGGATTAAGTAAACTTATTTCATGTTTTAAGTTGGGCCTTGTTTCGAAGTCCAATAAACTAATTATGGCCCAAGGTTTCGAAATTAAATCCAAAACTGATATAGCTTATATTCTTTTTTTTCAACAATTTAAATTTTGGTATCAGTATTTTTAATTGATAACATTACATAACTAATTACATCAAAATCCCGTATTAAATTTTACGGGTGTTACATCAACCCCCTAAAAAGAATTTTCGTCCCCGAAATTCCGCCGACTGGAATAACTCGGGATAACGAATTCTCATATCGTCCTCACGTTCCCACGTGCTTCCTCAATTAAATGATTCCGCCACAAAACTTTAATTAATGGAATAGTTTTATTCCGTAGTCGTTTTAATTCATACATCAAGATTTCTACGGGCTGCTCCTCGTAACTCAAGTCAGGCTTAAGTTGTTGATATAGATGCTCGTTCTAGATCACGTGTCTTGGGTCCGCAACGTACTTTCGCAATGTCGATACGTGAAATACATCGTGAACTTACGATAGGGAAGCCGGCAACTCTAACTGGTACGCTATTTCGCCAACTCGTTTGATAATTCTGAATGGACCTATATATCTGGGACCCAGCTTGCCCTTTCGTCCGAAGCATTTCACGCCTTTCATTGGGGAATCTTTAGGAATACTTGGTCATCCTCTGTGAACTCCAAGGGTCGTCGTCTGTGATCTGCATAACTCTTCTGTCGACTTTGAACTGTTCGCATTCTTTCCCGAATTTTCGACACGGCTTCTGAAATTTCTCGAATCATATCGGGTCCCAATAGTGCTCGTTCGCCGATTTCGTGCCACTGGACTGGGGATCTGCGCATTCCGATCGTAGCATGGAAACTATTGTTGTAGGAGAATTCGATCAGTGGCAGGTATTTACTCCAGTTTCCTTTGAAGTCTAGCACGCATGCTCGTAACATATCCTCAAGAGTCTGGATCGTTAATTCAGACTGCCCGTCGGTCTGGGGATGATATGCAGTACTGAATGAGAGCTTAGTTCCCATCGCTTTCTGTAAGCTCCGCTAAAAGTTGGATAGAAATCTCGAGTCTCGATCCGAGACAATAGAGGTTGGAATTCCATGGAGTCGGATTATTTCTTGAATATACAGTTGAACGTAACGTTCCATGGAAAAAGTAGAACTGATTGGAAGGAAATGAGCGGATTTTATCAAGCGATATACAATCACCCAAATGGCAACACGGCCTTTTGTTGTCTTGGGTAAACCAACGACAAAGTCCATGGTGATGTGGTCCCACTTCTATTCGGGTATTGGTAAGGGCTGTAGAGTTCCAGCTGGTCGCTAGCGTTCGGCTTTGATCAGTTGACACGTCATACATCGATTTACGAACGTAGCGATGTCCTTCTTCATTCCTGGCCACCAGTATGTCATTCGCAAATCTTGGTACATTTTTGTCGCGCCCGGGTGTATGGAGTATGTTGTTGCGTGTGCTTCATTATCGTTCGTCGTAACTCCTCTTCGTTGGGCACGTACAGTCTGTTCTTGTACAGTAGAGTTCCTTCTTCTCATATCTCCAAGTCTTCGGGAAGTGTATCCTTTATTTTCAAGTAAAATTCGTCCCCTTCTTTGGCTTTTTGGATCTGTTCTAGCAACGTAGGCTGAAGAGTTAGCGCTGCTAGTTTTATCTCAACTTCGCCTAAATCGACTACTTCCACTCTTAGTTTTTTTAGTTCTACATTCAATTTTTTTCTGCTTAACGCATCTGCAACCACGTTCGCCTTGCCTGGATGATAGTCGATGATGCAGTCGTAGTCTTCGAAGCATCACTGTATACTGAAATCGCCAATTCTCGATGGTATTGTCAAAATCGGGGCAGAGGTAAGACGTTTCTTCAATTCTTCGAAGCTCTGCTCACATGCTTCAGACCATTTCAATGGAACATTCTTCCTCGTCAGATTCGTCAATGTCGAGGCAATGCTAGAAAAATCGGCTATGAACTTACGGTAATATCCCGCAAGTCCAAGGAAATTTCGAACTTCAGTTGGGTAGTTGGACGTGGCCAATTGTTCACAGCTTCGATTTTACTCGGGTCCACCGAGATTCCATTTCCAGAAATCACGTGTCCCAAGAAGGCTACCTACTCGAGCCAAAATTCACATTTCTTGAATTTGATGTAGAGCTGTATCTCTCGTAGAATTCCTAAAATGGTTCGTAGATGGCTTTCATGTTCGGCTCTCGTCTTAGAATAAATCAGAATATCATCGATAAAGACGATGACAAAACGATCGAGATAGTCTTTAAAGACGCGGTTCATAAGATCCAAAAATGCAGTAGGGGCATTTGTCAGTCCGAAGGGCATGACCAAAAACTCGTAATGGCCATACCTCGTACTGAACGCTGTTTTAGGAACATCTGTCTCCCTGATCTTTAACTGATGGTATCCCGAACGGAGATCAATTTTCGAGAATACCGTAGCACCCTGCAGTTGATCGAACAGATCGTCGATTCTTGGCAACGGGTACTTATTCTTGATGGTAATCTTGTTCAGCTCTCTATAGTCGATGCATAGTCGCATCGAACCATCCTTTTTCCGTACAAATAGAACCGGTGCTCCTATGGTGAAAAACTGGGTTCAATAAACCCTTTCTACAACAAATCCTCAAACTGTTCCTTCAATTCCTTTAGTTCATTCGGTGCTAGTCGGTAAGGAGCTTTAGAAATAGGGGCGGATCCCGGCATCAAATCTATCGTGAACTGTATTTCTCGATCAGGGGGTAACCCCGGGAGATCATAGGGAAATACATCAGCGTATTCATTAACTACAGGCACATCTTTCAGTTCCGGCTGAGGAAATTCCTCCGCCTTCACCGCATATATGAGAAAAGACTCACAACCGGACCTCAGAAGTCGTTGAGCCAGAGCAGAAATCCCCGGAATACGGCTTGATTTTACTTTACCCGAAAATGTGAATTCCTCTTCTTCGGGCAATTGAAATTTAACGACCTTCTTATTACAATCTACAATGGCCCCGTATCTCGAGAGCCAATCTATCCCACAGATAACATCATAGTCGCTCATTGGGATCACTATAAGGTCGACTCTCAGATTTCTACCCTCAATGTTCACGGAACATCCTTCTAGCACTTGGCTAGTGCGCGTCGGATCACCGAAGTAACTACGTAATTGCATTCAGATAAGGTAGGAGAGATATTTATAACCGCTCACTAAAGGGTCCCATCATTCCTTAGGGCGGGATAGAGTAATCTTTCTTGCTCATCATATTCGACCCTTTATCATCATTCACCGACGGGGTGCAAAAGGTCGAGTAAAGGCAAGCTTAATTGATTAATGACTTCCTGAGCGGACCGCCCTGACACATCTCTGTTTTTTCTTTGCGTAGAGGCTTCTAGCTACCAGGCTTAGAGAAAGGGGTGGAAGCGGTAATTTATTAAGAGAAGAAAAGGTATAAGGTGAAGCATTTAAATAAGATAGGCACCTATAAAGGGTCCGGAAACCTTATGACCATTAAGACTTGGAATCATGCCTGGTCTTCCAAAGACATTTATTAGCTTAAAGCTCTATTGCGAATTAGCCTTTCTCTACTTACCCACTCGAGAGATGAGCGCGTGAACAACGAAAGGATCCGGCATAGCTTATTGAAGCGACCTTTCTTTCAATTTAAAGCCAGCCAGCTTCAGTTCCCTTAATTCTGACCCAGCCGGAACATATATATGGAAAATAGAATCAATATATAGAAGATAAGTAGAACGTACTTCCCCCTTTCTTGGGGTGTGGGGCTTCAAATGGACAAAATTCTCGGTCTTTCTCATTCAAGTGTGTCAAAGCTAGATCGAGATCGTAATTAACCGGAAAGGGTGAGAAAAAGAGGTTTACCTTTTTTAAGAAGGAATTTGGTCGGATAAATGTCTGACACTACTATATCGGACGTAAAGTCTTGCACGGCGTTTAAGTAGTTATGGTAAACGAGCGTCCTTCTTGTTTGAGTTGAATATGGACTGTTCTCGAATAGCACCTGCACCAGTATAGATTTCTCGATTGCGAAATGCTGCGACACTCGGATACTTACTACCACGGATCCAAAAGAGTTTCTATGATCATAGATGCTAATATGAAAAAAATTTGTGTCATAAAAATAGAAATGCATGAATTGCGCAAGAACTTTTTTCGGTTTCTCACCTTTTCCACGTAGTTGGCCGACACAAACGAATGTGTGGCCTAGAGTCAATCAATATAGACGTGGGCACGTCATAGATAGTTAATGTACCCGTCACTACGAAAGGGTTCGCTTCAGACTCCTCGTTTGTTAATGTGAAAACTCGTGCTGGCACTGGAGGGGGTCGGACCAATGGTTGATTCGGGACTTGAGGCACATTAACATGACACATTCTAGCATAGTGTCCAGCCTTTCCACATCGAAAACACTGTGGAATACGACATACGCTGAAGTGATAGCGTTCGTACTGTTCACACTGTGGTGCGGTGTTCGGAGGTCGATTTGGAATATTAACCGGTCCCTGGTTTGGCCTTGGTCGCAAATTCTGTTGGCCCTGTTGATTCTCGCGGTAGTTTGGCGCCTTTCCAAAGAATTGGCATTTCTGATTTCCTCCTCCTTGATGTCCTTCTGTCCCCCTCTTTGCATGTGCCTTAGCAACTCTAGTCTCCGCCTGTTCAGCTAACACGGCCCGTTCAGCGACACGCGCGTACGTCTTTCCCTCCGTGTCGTACATGCTTACGCTTCGAAAGATCTCAGGTTTAAGACCTTCTAGAAAGCGCTCAATTTTTAGCTCGTTAGTGGCCACCATATGTGGCACAAACCTCGAAAGTTGCTCAAATTTGCGGATGTAATCCGCTACTGATATCCATCCTTGTTTGAGGTTGATAAATTCATTCAGCTTCTGCGCCCTATCCGGCGCTGTAAAATACTTTCCTCGGAAGAGCGTCTTTAACCTCTCCCAGTTCATCGTAGTGGGACCCTCGAGCACCTGAATGGTATCCCACCAGAATCCTACGTTCCCACGCAACATGAAGGTCGCACATGTTACCTTCTTTGTATCAGGTAAGTGACTTACACGAAACATATTTTCAATTGCCCTGAGCCAATCCTCCGCATAGGTAGGATTGGCGGTTTCCTCGAACGTAGGGGGTTTAATCTTCGGAACATCTCCCCGGCAGCTTCTACACGTTCTAGTCTCGGGGACGCATGACGTTCCGATGAGTTCTGACGGTGGATGAGATCATTAATCTGATCTGACTGTCGTCGGATCAGAGTCAGCTGATGGATGGTAGAATTATCGTTAGGTTGGGATTCAGATTGTGACGCCCGGGGCCGATAAGGGCGGGGAGTGATCCGGTGCCACAAAGGTGCACGGACAAGGAGCGGCTCCTAGCAGGCTTCTAGGCGAAGGGGTACATGAAAGAACCGATCCGACACCCGAATGAGAGGGGATCTTGAGACTGGCAATGTATGGGCGTGTCAGGCTAAGAGTCGTATAAGAGAATTGATAGTACTACTCATATCACCGAGGTCGACGTACCTTTTCGGGAGTCCATCTATAGGAACTCTGAAGTTAAACGTGCTTGACTTGGGGCAATCTAGGGATGGGTGACCCCCTGAGAAGTTTGCCCAGGGTGCGTGTGAGCAAGGACGAAGCACGCTGAAAGGTTAAATGGTGGTACAGTGGGGCCAGACTATCAGTCGGAGTGTGGTGGGCCCAACCCCACTGGTGCCGATAGGGACCGATGCTACAGTGACACCCGGTATGGGACGGGATGTTACTGGTGGTATTAGAGCACAAGCTCTCGCAGTACGGTGCTGGTTCGGGGACGAACCAGGCGGAAGCTGGTGGGCATGTGATGCCCGGGACCGATGAGGGCGGGGAGTGATCGCCGGTGCCAGAAAGGTGCACGGACAAGGAGCGGCTCCTGGCAGGCTTCTAGGCGAAGGGGTAAATGAACGAAAAGATCCGACACCCGAATGAGAGGGGATCCTGAGACTGGCAATGTATGGGCGTGTCAGGCTAAGAATCATATAAGAGAATTGATAGTAATACTCATATCACCGAGGTCGACCTACCTTTTCGGGAGTCCATCTATAGAAACTCCGAAGTTAAGCGTGCTTGACTTGGTGCAATCTAGGGATGGGTGACCCCCTGGAAAGTTTGCCCAGGGTGCGTGTGAGTGAGGACGAAGCACGCTGAAAGATTAAATGGTGGTACAGTGGGGCCAGACTATCAGTCGGAGTGTGGTGGGCCCAACCCCACTGGTCCCGATAGGGACCGATGCTACAGTGACACCCGGTATGGGACGGGATGTTACATAGATCCCGCCCTATGACTAGAACTGCCTATCTCTCGACGTCCTTTCGGCATTCTTAACTAGTTCTACAATCATTCATGTAAAACATATATATCAGGTAACACATAATCACATAATCAAGTATTGAACTTACAGGCCAGGCTAGTTCTCTAGGCTTTTGAGTGGCAGTACATGGACAGCCTACAGAATCTAAAGCCGAAGCTCTGATACCACGTGTAGCGACCCTACTTTTCTAAATATGGTTATTGGCGGATTTTCGCAACGTAAGTCGTGGAAGACCGGTCTATTAAAAACATTTTCCTAAAGGATAATATAATACAACAAAATATTATTCTATATAATAATATTTGTACAAAGGGCGCAGCCCCAAAATGTCAAAAGATCAAAAACCCTAACGCCGCTCCACATGTCTTCATCCATGTACCGCCCCGCTCTCAAAAGTCCGTGGAGCACCGCCACCAGCCGCCTCAGTCTTGACGCGTGTCAGCGTCAGACTCAATACCTACAACACATAAACACTGAGCGATTTGCCCAGTAGGTGAATAAAATGCATGCATGCAAGTGTGCACTCAATCCCAATCCCAGTCTCACATGCCAATGTACACTCTTTCTTTTCCCACAATCCTATCTTATATCAAACGGTTAGGCTCACGCGCGCAATACATATCATGGGTGGTCACGTGATCACACCCGGATCCAATATCATGGGTGGTTAAACTCGTATCAGTCATAGGCGATAACACCCGTATCCATATATATATATATATATATATATATCATGGGTGATAACACCCGTACCCCTTCTGGCGGTATGCACCTCGAACCAACCACGTCCGGGTAGACAGATCGATAACGTCTGTCTCCGCCGGGTACTCATGAGCCTAACAGGTCATAACTACTCTCAATCTACCCCACTTAACAATACGTCGAATCATTACCATTTCAATACGGTGGAAACCATCTCTCAATGTTATGTGATATGCACATGCCATGCATAAAATCGTAATAACAAATGAAAACATGGTCCGCATGAAATGTCCGTAAAACCCGTAAAACACGTAAATCACGTAAATCACATAAATCATCGAATCACATAAAAGCACATAAATCACATATGTGTTTACGCATTGTAGATGGATGATCCACCTACCTGTCCTCCCGTTATAATCAGTCGAGAACTAGGGTGGAATCTCTAACAGTCAATACTCTGAACATATAGTTATGATCAGTATAAGTACTAATTTTCGAACTATACTGGTCTAAACTAATTAACTTGCAATACTGAATTTAGCAGGTCAACGGTCAACCCGCAAAAACCCTTACTGATTCGCGAACCTCGTCTGATTCGCGAAGGGCTCATAGTTCTTATCAAACTACATACCATCAAAATAGTTGGGGTATTCAACCCATATTAGGTTTCAAACCGTAAAGCTTTATTGATAAATGGCCTAGGGCCGAAAACTTCATATTTAATCAGCAATTAATACTTCATATGACTAGCTTATGGATCTGAGATTTTATCTCAGTCGTACTAGGCACATAAATTTCCTAGAATTTATACTAATCACCTATTGAATTCACGTGTCTCAAATAGATCACATAACCACCCCGAGAACCTAAATAAATTAACATCTAGTTGTGCAAGTTAAGAAAATATATAATCATATTATATATATATGAGAGTATCATGATGAGATTTTACCTTCTCTATTTCGCCTCCTTTGTACTGTTTACGAGGTTTGAGGTAAAAAATTCCTATGCTTTCGTTGTTTATTTTCTCTCTTTGCTAAATGGGAGTTTCATCTACTAAGGTATGGATATATACCAAGGTAAAGTTTTCGAATTTGATGTTGATTAGACATCTTAGTCGATCTAAACCTTACCTTAGGATTAAGTAAACTTATTTCATGTTATAAGTTTGGGCCTTGTTTCGAAGTCCAATAAACTAATTATGGCACAAGGTTTCGAAATTAAATATTCTTTTTTTTCCAAAAGACCGTAGTGATCAAGTTCCAAACAATCTATTTCGAGGAGCTATGAGACGTACTTCCCATTGGGGATGCAACCGTTCAAGACCTTGCCAAGACGCGCACAAAGTTGAACCATCTCAGAGTGTAAATATATTTCTTTTAACCGTACCGTCGGGTCATAAATTTTTTCAAAAGTTCAACTAACGTCGTTTGTCGGATTCTTTATGTTATATCTCGTGTTTATACATTTTCGTACCCGTTTTGTATGGCTCATTTTTCGTGTTTAAGTTTCCACGCAGCGGGTTTAAATTCCCTTGTAGCTCCAAATCGTGCGGTCACACCTAACTAGTATATATATATATATATATATATTTGCAATTTAAGATCGCGCACAAGGCGCCATGATAAATGCCTTATTTTCCTTTACTAATCTAAAAACATATTGTGGATTTTAACGAAATTGTCATTATTGAAGACGATTTAGAAAACTAAATTTTACATGAGATAGAAAATAAATTTGAACGATAAAATAAAAAATCTCAATAGTTGGACAACCCTACCGCTCATATGTCACCGTAACATTATTGAATGAAACTACTCTAACCGAAAGCTTAGACAGTTTTCCACGGTTAAGTCTGTCTCGCGCAGAATCTAAATATATGATCTCCATCGGTATAATCTCAGACAATTTTCAATTTAGTTTCCAATATTTTCGAAGTTGTGCTTCGATAGTTGTCATTGAATATTAGTATATGCTTCTTTGTTACCCTGCACTTCAATGACGCCTGGATATTTTATCATTGAATTTTTATACAAAACTTTATTGTCAGACAACATGGTTGAAATGGATGTGACATCGTGTTCTACCCTCATAAAACTCCTATGTCAATTAAAAAATAAATATTTTGAAATGAAAGAATTGGTACTAAAAAATACAAAAGGCTGTTGCTTTGGGTGGAACTTTTCGTAATTCCAACAATGAATTTAATGACACTAAGTTGCACTTAAAAATCTATTTATAAGTGAAGTTACTATTTTTCTTGATAATTGTCAATATATCAAAAACTATTTATAGTTGAAGTTAACATTAATTTCATTGTTAGATAATAGAAATGCAAAACAACAAATCAATTTTCTTATTGGTCAAGTTACTAAAAAAACTATGTTACAGTGATATTAATATTATACATATTTAATAATATTCGTTACTTCAGTAAGATATCATCATGCATATAACATAAAAAATGCATATAATTTGTATACACGGAACAGTGCACTCGGAACATATACTACATATAGTAGGCCACAATATATATTATTTCTCTTTTAAAACATTTTAAGCACATAGGCTGTTGGCAGTGATTATCCTACTTGTATACGAATAAAATCATTGTTTCATATACCCATACGCATTTATGAGGAATTTTATGCACATTACGTGGGCACCTGTCGATGTGGCACTGATTCGTGCCATGTCCACATGCCACATCAACATTTGATGATACATAACACTAATTAACACAATCTAGGGGTTATTGGTCGACATATCGGATGATGATGTGGCATGTTTACGCTTTATGTGGCACCTGTTATGTGGTATTGATCTGTGGGCATAAACACGTCACACCATCGTCCGATATGTCGACCAATGACCCCTAGAATGTGTTAATTAGTGTTATGTATCATCAAATGTTTTTGTGGCATGTCGACATGGCACGAATCAGTGCCACATCGACAGGTGCCCACGTAAGGTGCTCACATAAGGTGAGCACCATAAAATTCCTCACGCATTTATAATATAGAATATATATTCTACCTTGTACATGTTACTTCGGATTTTCCATAGTGAAATATTCGGCGGAAGCAACTCAAATTACTTGCCGGAGGTTACCCAAAACACCAAAAGAAAATTTTGAATAACTCCACCTACCCGATGTCAAACGATCGAAGACAAAAGCCTATAAGGATGACTAGGCTGAGAATGAGGCCGAGTTACTTGTGGTCTGCCAACGCTCTCGCGGCTGAGGCCAAGTCCAAGTTCTGTTGGGGAATCCCCGAGGGTCTCCAGACCCACGTTCCTAGAACGACGGAATTTTAAAATTTAACGGGGTTTTCCCGCCTATCCAAGATCGCTCGGCTAAAAACACGAGAACGTAGTTACATAAAGAGATAAGGGATCAGCCATGATACCTTGTTGAGATCTCTCGACGATGGGTAGCTTCGAATCCTTCCCCGAGGCGTAGTGCCCCTCTCCTACGCCAAAAGCACACGAACGGGACGCCTTCTTTGCACAAGATCATCACGCTGGCACCTCACTAACATCGCAGTTGTTCTTGCAAGTGCGGATAGGCCAAGAACGAGCTGCTTGCTGCCCCCGAGAGAGAGTGTGCGAGAGAGAAAGTGGCGAGAGGAGAAAACTCTTAATTTTTCCTCCCTTTAGCTTTTATTTCGAAAATTGTGCTTCTCCCTTTTCTAGGGTCTCGAAAATCCCTATTAATACTATTTAGAAATGGCCAAAAATAGGTTGAGGTGGTGGGAGAAAAATCAGCACACCTCCCATTTTACTAATTCTTCGTTTTACCAAGTAACGAATTCAAAATTCAGACTTTAAAATTTAATTAATTAAATATACAAATCTTAATTAATTAAAATACCGTAGTTAGTATATTTTAAATATATAATATCCAATATGAATATATTTAGTAATTTTCGAAATTTTATCTAATAAAATTCGAAACTTATATATATCTGATATATATTATTTAATTCCAAATTTAATAATATTATTTCTCTAAGACAATAATAAAGATCTAAATGTAACTTAAATCATATACTAAATATTCAATATCAAATATTTTATTTCAAAAATATATCGTGAGGTGAAAAGACCATTTTACCCCTTACTAGTCAAACTTAGTATTTTCGGCCAATCAGGGTTTTGGCCAAGCCCCAAACCCTAATGTCCCAATCTGAGACCTAACCTTGTCTCTCTCTCTCTGTTGATGACGTTGTGTCGGTTGCCCTTTTTAAGCCCGACTCTCTTGGTTCGTCTCAACTGGCCTAGGAGGTATCTAGGAGTTCGGTATTCACCTAGCCAGCCCTGTGGTACCGAACAGATTCCAAGTTGAGTACGAATTTGATCTAATCATAATCAACGAATCTAGTGTAGATTTTTGTCATACGTATAAACCTTCTAAGTTTGTCCCGGTCGAGTGAAAGGCATGCATAGTCGAACTTACAGAACTCGACTCTATGTCGTTTATGTCGGTGAAAATACATAACTCCACGACTATCGCGAGTGAGCTATGTGCTCTGGCCAGAGACTTGTTTTGATTTCTGTAGGCCAACAATAACAGGAATAAATCAAAATCATTCCAACATTCTCCCACTTGGCCAAAGAACATGATTAATTAGTTTTTCATAATGGGATTATGTCGACAAATTATATCCTTAATAATGACCATATATCTAAATATCGAGTCGGATATAGGTCGAATCTAAAACAGTCACGTAATAGATTCATTCCTAAGTCACGAACTCGACATCTTCGACATTACGCCCATAACATAAGTGGTCCTCGACGTGATTTTATATAATAATGCTTAGCATTAGTGTACAATTATAAGCTATAAATCACATCGTCAAACATAAGTAGGATCCATATTATTACATAATGTGATCACAAAATTAATATCCATTCAAACTAATGACCTCTCCAAATCCTTATTAATTTATTATTTATTGCCCGGTTATTAAGCTTTGATGGACGGACTAATAACCATTACACTTATTGGGCCGGTCCCGTCTCTTGCTCTACAATTAATACCGAACTCCCTAGTGACTCTATATATAGGCTATCATATAAGCCATTTAACGTACACTCTACAAAACACACACACACTGTAGCGTAAACGTTCCTAACGATCGAACGTTACGCTGTCACTATAACGTCTAGCAGAAGTACACGGGTCTCCATCAACCCTCGTAGAGCGAAAGAGACGAAGATCGCGTCCGAACGGCCATCAACGATGTCTGCGATCAACACAGGTAATTCGTTAGTATAAACTCATTTCGATCATGTGTCAGAGAAGATCCGCACACATGGTCGTAATCTCGCTTACAAAAAACGAGATTAACTTTAGACGCTATGCTTAAGGATCCAACGGTTACGTTAGTACTCGAGTATGGGCTCGAGATTACGTAACGACTATCGTGACCGTGATCCGCGGTTCAATCAAAAATTGCATCGAAAAGTCATGACCGCATTTCGCCGCTGACCCCTGCCACCGGCAAGACGGGCCTAGCAAACTAGTGACAAGTTCAAGACCTCAAGACCAACCCCAAGTTAACCCTTTCGGTCTAAGATTCACGCAGATTACTACAAACAATCGACCGATCAAGGACAATCCAAGCGTGTGATCGTTCGATTACGAGTCAGTGTCCAAATACAAAAAATCCCCTGGTTCATCTTGTATCATTGTCACGGGCTCCCACTTCCCAAGTGAACGGTTGACACAATCGTATGAACCCATCGACAAACAAGTCATACTTGTCGATCTAGTCACCCTACTGGAGACTTAGCCTTGTGGACTAATTTTAATATTGCAGTATCTCATCGTACTAGTGCCCCTCTATGTCCCCATAGAATCAGTAACTGAACTGTCAATATTTGGGTTTTATTAATTTGTCTTATTCACCCAGACTGCAAGGTGAAATCTTTAGACTAATTAATAAGTTGCCTTTTAATTTATTTATCGAATAATAAATTAGTTTTGAATAAAGTCATTCCATTAATAGAAGTAATCAAATTACATCACTAAACACTACACAATTACCAAATTGCCCTCGTGCTCCCAATCCTCGTAAGGCATCTAGGGCATATACCTCAACAATCTCCCACTTGTACTAATGCCACGTGCTATTGTATCGAGGTGTTGATCGAGCACTGCCTGTGGTAGTGGCTTCGTGAACGGGTCCGTTGCATTCTCTACAAAGGCGATTTTCTGCATGGCTATCGAGCCATTTACACAAACCCACATTGCACGTGGTATTTTCTCTCTGTGTTTGGATTTACTGTGAGCACGTGGTTCTTTAGCTTGTGCAACAGCCCTGCTGTTATCACACCACAATGGCAGCGGGCGATCCTCGATGCTACGTACCACATGTAGTTCCTCCAAGAACTTGCGTATTCAAACACCCTCCTTGCCAGCTTCTGAAGCTGCGATGTACGCCGCCTCAGTGGTGTAATTTGCAGTCGTGCTTTGCTTGGAACTTTTCCAAGACAGTGCCCCACCATTGAAGGTAAAGACAAAAACCGAGGTAGACTTCCGGTCATCCACATCTGATTGGATGTCCGTATCTGTATATCCATCTACTTCTAGTTCTCCTGGGCCATAAATCAATATCAAGTCTTTCGTCCATCCAAGGTACTTCACAACTGTCTTTACTGCCGCCCAATGTTCCTTACCAGGGTTACCCTGAAACCTACTCACTACGCTCACAGCGTACGCTATGTCCGATCGCGTGCAAAGCATTGCGTACATCAGGCTACCGACAGCTGAAGCATAGGGGACTCCACTCATCTCTTGTCTTTGTACCTCATTATGAGGAGACATAGCCTTTGAGAGATGAATCCCATTCCCCATAGGTAGGAACACTTTCTTAGACTCGTCCATTTTAAATCTTTTAAGGACTTTATCAAAGTAAAGGACCTGGGACGAGCCTATTGACCTTTTCGCCCTATCTCTAAATAGGCGAATTCCTAGAATATATGTCGTTTCTCCCAGTTCTTTCATAGAGAATTCTTTCGAAAGCCAAGCTTTTGTCAGGAACTGAAAACCTTACATCATTTCATACACACTCACATATATGCATTTGCACATTGATTTTATGATAGAGAGGAGGAAAATATTAATTAAGGTATTTTAGGTCGGTATGAAAATAGATAACTGAAGTAACTAAATAGATATGTGTTTTAATGATTAAGAAATTGTCGAATTAAATTAATTGTGGACGTGACTTTCGAAAGTATAGTTACAAGATTAAATTTTCAAAAAGAAATAATGTGAGATATAGAAATTCGAAATAAGGGTTGAATTGCAAACTTTTAATTTCGCAATGTGAGGTTTTCGCTGCTTAAGAATTTCGAAGTATCATATCGAAAACCTAGTCTCATGGGAAAGTAGGATAATAATAAAATATATAGGTGATAAAGCTAGGATAAGATAAGTATTATAAGGTATCGACGTCACTTGTCTAAGGTTATACGCAAGCTATAGGATAAAAAAAAAGAATAATGCATATCATTTGAGAAGAACAAGTAAACCAACCAAAGGAGGAAAAGAAAATAATTTAGGCAAACTCATATCTTCCTTCGAAACCTGGAGGTGAGGGAAATTAAGAAATATTTCACGATAAAGTCATGCATATATAGGGTCAATAAGCTGGAATTAAGTGCAGTTAGATAATCATGGAATGTTTTCGTGTTCTTGAATACACTAGAGTTTCTGCAGAATAATAAAAGTTGCATACCAGTTTCTTAGGGTGATTTTCATTCGGTGTTAGAATATATGTTAGAATTAATAACTATGAGTTTGCACACCTAAATATTGATGGAAGGTTTTCATATCCTTAGATGTATTAAGGTTTCAAGAATTTTATGTTGGTATAAATTTCATTTGGTTTTCGTAATTGATTTATGATTTAACAGTTTAGGAAGTTATATGCATAAACTGCTCTATTTAATTATGTTTAATTTTGAACAGTATGAAGTTCCGATGAAATTCATCATGTGCTTAAGAAATGAGGATTTGATCGAAGTTTTCATTCCGAAAGGACAAATTTTAGTAAGTTGCAGTTGTCGAAAGCAAGTTTTCGTGATATAGATAGTTCTCGCAATCATCTTGAAGTTTTCGCAAAGTAGTAGTTTCGAAATTTTTTGGTCAGAATTGGTCTGAGGTAAAGGAAAGTTTTTGTGTGATCATCACATGAGAATGAATGTGATTGGTGGAGAAACTAAGTGGTGACAAAGTTTCGACAAGGACATTCAAAGAATTAAAGTGTTCGTGGTCTTATTTTGCCACATAATTATTATTTAGATACATTACATAGAGTAGAGATAACCACATGTTACATATAATAGTACTCACCCATCAAATCAAAAGTTTTATACACGTGGTGGTTGTAAAAAAATTATTGTTAAGAATGACTAATAAATAGTTTTCTTAGGCTTGACGAAATCGACATCATCAATAATAAAACACTTATGTATATAATAGTACGAAATATATATATATATATTATATATATGTAAGTATTAGGGTTTTCTAAATTTGGAGGAACCTTATATATGTGTGTTATTTTCATATAAGATTTTCGGTATGATACAGATTTTTAGAATTTAATAAGTTTTGATATTTTTAGGGTTTTCAACACAATAAGAATTAGGGTTTTCAATGATATTTTCGGTACAGTATAGTTACCAATTTTTAATGCAGGTTTTGATATTGATTAAAAATATAACCATTAAGCCAAGAGTCTAATATATTATAACTGATAAACAGAAAGGTAAAGACTACGGGTATGAATGATTAGGCATAGTAAAGCATGAATATCATCCACACATATCATTATAGGAATTTCGTATTTACCAAATAAAATAATTATATAGGTCAGGAGTCGGATAAAGGCAAAGACAAGGCCGAGTAAGCGAACGAGAAAATAGGCGAAACTTGTGAGTATGATTTGCAACATGTACCTATGCCTTATGTGTTTACATGCTTTATATGGATTAATTGATTTATACGTGATATATGTGTTATTTATGAATCGATGTAAACTATGTGACTGTAAAGTGTCTTCATATGTGTCATCTATGGTATTTTATATAGCATTGCATACATTAAAATGAAGGGAGAAACCCTTATGACGGCTATGACTACAGATGGATACGGATGGTACGGCATATATCCCTACAAATCGGGGGATTTTACAGAGTCCTGTACAGGCACATATGTATCCCTACAAATCGGGGGATTACAAAATGGTTACAGAGTCCCATGCATGGGCGCCGACTGGGCGTACATTACAGTCTAGCTAGTCTATAACGGGAGTATCAAAATAAATGGACATATAGAATGACATGTGATCTACGGATCTTATGAATGAAGATTATGTGAATGATAATTTCGTGATCGAAAATGGCTATGGTAATTACGAAAATGGATGAATTACTGTTTACTTTATTACTTGTATGTTATTAGTTAACATGTTGCGATCATACTCTGAATTGTTGTCTTCACAGTTGTGTAGATAATTAGCAGGCTGTGTAGAAAGCATCTTCATAAGCATGGATTCAAGGTTGGCCGGCTACGCTCTCCTCCTGCTCCCCTCTGTTCATCGTTAGCATATAGAATAGAAATAGTACAGTTTGTCATATTTTGTGACTGGTATGATAGGTACATATATGTACGTTATTGTGAAAGGAACTAGACCAGATGTACGCACCCGTTTTTGTTAAAGGAAATAGTTATGAAAAGTGCGAAAAATTTTATATGAATATTTTATAGATGCGTAAAAAGGTAATAGGAAACGGGGCGCTACATCTAGTGGTATCAGAGCTCAGGCTTTAGGTTCTGTAGACATTTGCATATTATGTTCATATTATGGATTGCTCTTAAACTTCTTTTGCATATATAGGCAAAGGGCAATAGGTGAACCGATACCTATAGAACGCGATGAACCTACTATAGAGAGAGGAAGAAGAACGGTCGTACCTGAATTCGACTCATCACATACATTTAGACAGCATGAACACGAAAACCCCCTGACAATTCCCCGAGAACGGCGGTATGATAAATTAAGAAAGATGGGTGCTGTGGATTTCATGGGTACGACAGATCCTGGTGAGGCAGAAACATGGTTGAAAAGGACGGAAAGAGTATTCAATATGATGCAATGTATCCCTGAGGAAAGATTCGATTATGCAGTCTCACTTCTTCAGGGACATGCATATGAATGGTGGGAAACTGTTCCCGACAGTATGGCTCAACCTCCAGTACTGACTTGGGAGGATTTTCTGAGAGAGTTTAACGATGCTTGCATGCCTGAGGTTTACAAGGATCAGAAAGAGAAGGAATTTTTAGAACTTAAACATGGAAACAAGTCCGTGGGCGAATATGAAGTGATGTTTAATCAGCTATCTCAATACGCTCCACATATGGTTGCTATTGAAAAGCATAAGTGCCGAAGGTTTGAAGCTGGACTTCGTTACACGATTAGGAATCGTATTACACCATCAGATATGGAGTCCTACGGGAAACTAAGGGCGGCGACTATTCGCGCCGAAAGGTTGGAGACGGAATCGAGAAATTTTCAAAGTAGCAAGAGAAGGCCAGGAGAAGAATCATCGAGCGGATGAAAAAGACATATAGTGCACCTAGACCGATGAGTACCCAAAGTAGTTCCGCAAGGGGCAGTACGGGCGGAATGAGACCTATCGGACGAGGAATTTCTCAACCGATACCAGCATGCAAAAATTGTGGGAAAAATCATCCGGGTGTTTGTAGATGGCTCACAGGAGAATGTTTTCGATGTGGACAACCCGGACATTTTGGCTAGAAATGCCCTACACTGCGAAAGAACCTACAGTAGAACAATCTAGCGTCAGTGGAACTTTTGCGAATCGTGGAAGAGGAAGGGGACGAGGATCCTTTAGCCCAAGTTCGGGAAGAGTGAGCTCAGAAGGTGATAAACGTATTGTAGGACGTTTATCGTATTAGTTAATTGGCTCATAGTAGAGTTTTCGTAGTCATTTTATGCACTTATTAACCCCATTTCTACTTATTTTTGGTATTATAAGGCTCTAGGACGAGTTTCGGGCGAAAAGGAGCAAAAACGAGGCAAAACGGCACGAAGACGATGAAAACTGGTGAAGGTCACGGCCGTGACACATAGTGCACTAGGCCGCGACGTTGGGGCAGAGAGTTGGAATGAAAATGGTCACGACTGTGACACTTATTGCACTAGGCCATGACCCATAGCAGTAGCAACATTTATAAAATTTATATCTCTCTATCCAGATCTCGGATTGAGAATCCCTTTGGTCAGAATCAAGATTGGCGAGTCTTATATCTATGGTTAAAATTTCAGTTCAATCGGACATCGTTTACCCCTCTCCATCTGAGAGAAATACGAAACTGTCGCAAGGCTGGAAAAGTGTCATGGCCATGACACCTCTGCACGAGGCCGTGACGCACGGCAGAGAGCTCCATTTTGTTCCCCGACAGTGTCACGGCCGTGACGGGCCATGTCCCAGGCCGTGACAGTAGCGAAAATCATTATAAAAGCCCAAATTCGACCCAAAAAGAGGGGAACTCTTTCCAGAACTCAACCCTAACATATCAGAGACGAAAGAGAGCCGTCAAGAACAGAGAAACACCCCCAGAAGCGCAAGAGATGGATCAACGACGCGATCCCACCGAATTGAACAAGAAAAGAGAATCTTCCCCAAGAAAATCCCAGATCAATCAGAAGGGAAGATTATGAGTCCTCTGCCCTTGTTCTCTATTTCTTTCGTCGTGTTTCTGTCAATTATGAGTAGCTAAATTCCCTCTGTGTTCGGGAGTAGATGAATGCTAGGTCGATTCGTGCTTAAGACATATATTTATCGTGACTCGTGTATTCTGACTATTTATCTATCTATGAAAGTGTATCTTCGCTTTAATGTGTCTATGTGTTAAAGTGAATGTGTGGAAAATCGTTTAGGGCGACAACTAAACAACGATTAGGCCGTTCGTAGATGATAGGATTCGAGTATAGGGCGAAAGCAAATACTCGATCCTCGCCGTTAGTAATTTTTGCGTTTTAGATCCCCACGAGCGTCTAGGGCGACAGCAAATTCGTGAGTGGGTAGGAAATTACTGCGATTTGGTCTTGATCACGTAGGAGCGATTTTATTGTCTTAGTCGACAGTACCTAGCGGGATTCGAATCCCGAGCACATCTTTATCATCTGAAACTCTCGTACCAGTTAGCTGTGTTCTCCTAATCTCTTACTACTTTAGGCTTGGTCTGTTAGGATAATCATAAAACAATCTGCGTATTTTATTTAGGCTAGATATCGAGTCGATAGGTCACTACTAGTACTCAGTTTATTCCTTGTGTTCGATACTCGTTTACTCACTTTACTGCACTACAAACGATAGGTCCACTGCCTATCGCACATTGGTGATAGTAATTAGGTATTCGTTTTATATTATCACTTGTCGCACCTGCATTTTACATTAGCACACCACGTGTCGATCAGGAGGCCAAGCTTTTAGGCCGCCAGCACAGGCTAGGATTTTCACTATGACTCGTGAGGAGGCCAAAGAAGGATCACACGTAATTACGAGTAAATTATCTATATGTGATATTGATGCATATGTTTTATTTGATCCAGGGCCACCCATTCACTCATATCACGAACATTTGCATCTTTATTACTTTATAAACCCGAACCCCTAGAAGAGGAGTTGTATGTTTTAGTTTCAACCGGAGAGATAATTATAGTAAATACAGTATACTCAGAATGCAAAATGGTCAGCGAAGGGATAGAGATGCGAGCAACCCTATTCGTCATTCCTTTAATGGATTTTGATGTAATATTAGGCATGGACTGGTTGTCAAGGTATCGGGCAAAGCTTGATTGTTTCAGAAAGGAAATTGAGTTGACTCCTTTGAATCAGACAAATATAGTTTTCAAAGGAGAAAAGAATATACGGGCAATACATCAGATATCAAGCTTAGAAGCTTCTAAGATGGTTAGTAAAGGATGCAAAGGGTATATAGCCTATATTATAGATGTGCAGCTAAATTGACTAAAATTAGAAGATATTTCGGTAGTGAATATCATGATGTCTTTCCTGAAGAGTTACCGGGGTTACCACCCGATCGAGATACGAAATTCACTATTGAACTTCAACTAGGCACGGCGCCAATTTCTATTCCACCATATCGAATGGCACAGATAGAACTGAATGAATTGAAAGTACAGTTGAAGGAATTATTAGATAAAGGTTATATATGACCGAGTGTATCACCCTGGGGAGCGCCTGTTCTCTTCATCAAAAAGAAGGACGGGACGCTCAGATTGTGCAACGACTATCGGCAGTTGAATAAAGTAACGGTGAAAAATAAATATTCGTTGCCTCGGATTGATGATCTGTTTGATCAGTTGCAAGGTTCTAAGGTCTTTTCAAAGATTGATTTAAGGTCGGGATACCACCAATTGAAGATTGCGGATGGTGGTATTCCAAAGAAGGCCTTTAGAACAAGGTATGGACACTATGAATTTCCCGTTATGCCCTTTGGATTGACAAATGCCCCTGCAGTCTTCATGGCATTGATGAATGATGTCTTTCGGCCCTACTTAGACCAGTTCTTGATCGTCTTTATTGACGATATATTGGTATATTCCAAGTCAAAAGAAGAACACGAATAACATTTAAGGACTGTACTTCAGACTTTACGGGAAAAGAAGTTATATGCGAAGCTTTCAAAGTGGGAATTTTGGTTAGATCAAGTGGTATTTTTGGGGCACGTAGTCTCTGATAAAGGTATTCAAGTTGATCCCAGTAAAATCGAAGCGGTAATCAGGTGGGAAAATCCTAAAATTGTAGCAGAAGTTCGTAGTTTTTTGGGATTGACCGGATATTACCGACGGTTTGTTGAGAATTTCTCACTGATAGTAGCCCCAGTGACGAAGTTACTACGTAAAGGAACTATATTTAAGTGGACTGACGAATGCCAAAGGAGTTTTGAAGAATTAAAAGAACGACTAACGACGACTTCTGTGCTAACTATCCCATCAGGAACAGACGATTTTGTGATCTATAATGATGCGTCCTATCAAGGATTGGGGTGCGTGCTAATGCAACACGGAAAAGTATAGGCATATGCATCTCGACAACTGAAGCCATACGACACATCCTACCTAACTCATGACTTAGAGTTAGCAGCCGTAGTGTTCGCACTAAAAATATGGCGACACTATTTATACGGAGCAACATACTGATCACAATAGCCTCAAATATCTGTTAAGCTATAAAGAATTGAATATGAAGACAGACGCGGTGGATCGAACTATTAAAAGATTACGACTGTACTATAGTGTATCATCCTGGAAAGGCTAACGTCGTTGCTGATGCTTTGAGCCGGAAATCGTATGGTTCCGTCTCTTATTTATCAGTATGTTCTTTATCAAGTTTGATTGATCTCAGGAAGATGAATACGGAGATGAAAGTAAACGATACTGGTGCTATTTGCTCCTCGATAGTAGTTCGACCTATTATGATAGATCGAATAAAACAAGTTTAAAGACGAAATATTAGTTAAGATTGCTAATAAAGTGAAACAAGGATTGCGAAAGTCATTTATGATAGACGAGAATGGAATTTTGACGATAAATGGCCGCATATATGTTCCAGATATCGATAATCTTCGACCAGAAATAATGGAAGAGGCACACACAGCTCCTTATGCCACTCATCCAGGTAGTACGAAAATGTATCGAACCCTTAAATCCCACTATTGGTGGCCAAGAATGGAGAAGGACATGGCCGAGTATGTCCTGAAATGTTTAACGTGTCAACAAATCAAATCTGAACACCAAGCACCCGTGGGTAAATTACATCATTTACCCATACCTGTCTGGAAGTGGGAGCGCATAACGATGGATTTTCTTTATGGCCTTCCTCCAACGACTAAGAAAAATGACGCCGTGTGGGTAATTGTAGACAGACTTACGAAGTCGGCACACTTTCTACCATTTAGATGGGGTTCTGTGCTGGAATATCTGGCAAAAAGATACGTCAATGAAATAGTTCGACTACATGGGGTACCCATTTCCATCGTATCCGATCGTGATCCGCGATTTACTTCCAGATTTTGGGGGAGTTTACAAGAAGCGCACGGAACTAAATTACATTTTAGTACGATGTTTCATCCACAGACGGATGGACAATCAGAAAGAACAATCCAAACCCTGGAAGATATGCTTCGAGCATGCGTAATCGAATTCAAAGGATCATGGGATAATTATATAGCATTAATGGAATTTGCCTATAATAATCAATACCATTCAAGTATCGGAATGGCCCCATATGAAGCTCTGTATGGTCGAAAATGCCGAAACCCAATTTGTTGGGACATGGAAGGAGAACAAGTATTGGAATGGCCAGATTTAATTCAGGATACAATGGAAAGGATTAAAATAGTCAAAAGCCGGTTAAAAGCGGTCCAAGATAGACAAAAGAGTTATATAGACCAACACAGACGAGAAATGGAATACGAAGTTGGAGAAAAAGTATATTTGCGAGTATCTCCATGGAAAGGAGTTACAATTTGGAAAGAAAGGAAAGTTGAGCCCACGTTAATTGGGCCATATGTGGTACTTGAGAGGATCGGACCGTTGCATACCGATTGGCGCTGCCACCTGAATTATCACAGATACACAACGTCTTCCATGTCAGTATGTTACGGCGATATAGATCAGACCCCACTCACATTCTACGTGACGAACCGATAAATGTTTCTGAGGATATTAGTTACGTAGAAGAACAGGCAGAAGTCCTGGAATATGCTGACAAACAGTTACGAAATAAAACGATTTCGATGGTAAAGTGAGATGGAAGAATCATTCAACTCGTGAAGCTACATGGGAAACAATAGAAAGTATAAAGGCCCAGTACCCATGGTTATTGATTGAAATAGGTATGAAATTTCGAAGTCGAAATTTTTAAGGGAGGAGAATTTTTAGGAACTGAAAACCTTACATCATTTCTATCTACTAGATCTCATAGTCATAGTGTGCTACTATCGCAAGCATGATTCGAATGGACTTTATCATAACGACAGGTGAGAAGGTTTCCTCATAGTTAAATCACTCTTTCTGACTATACCCTTTCGCTACAAGTCTAGCTTTGTACGTCTCCACCTGTCCATCAGATCCAATCTTTTTCTTGTAGATCCATTTATTGCCAATTGGTCTAAAACCATTAGGCAGGTCTACAAGAGTACAAACCTGGTTTGTGTGCATCGAGTCCATTTCGGCCTTCATAGCCTCAAACCACTTGAGGGAGTCTGTACCTGCAATTGCCTGGTCGAAGGTGACGGGATCGTCACGACGCATCCCTCAGTCGCAGCATCCCCATGCTCGACGTGTACCATACCATATCTCAGGCATATGAGATATCCTACTTGACCTGCGCAATTGCGGCTGAGCCGGGTTTTTTGGAACGTCGTCTAACGACTCTGGAATAGGACTCGATTCATCCTCTAACTCTCTTAGAGTTATTTCTCATCCTTTCCCGCCTTCGCCTACAAATTCTTCCTCCAAGAAAGTAGCGCGTAAAGAGACGAACACCCTGTGTTCGCCTGGGACGTAGAAGCAATACCCCATTGAGTCCTCGGGGTATCCAACGAATCTCGCTATTAATGATCTTGATTCAAGCTTATCTGCCATAACCTTTTTCACAAAGGGGGGGCAACCCAAGACCCTGACGTGATTCAGACTCGCCTTACGATTATGCCAAGCCTCGTAATGAACCCTGTCGGCAGAGCGGGTAGGTATCCTGTTAAGGATATAGGCTGCAATTTCTAAGGTATATCCCCACATTGAAATGGGGAGAACATCATCGACCGAACCATATCTAAAAGCGTTCGGTTTTTCCGTTCAGCCACGCCATTCAATTGCGGCGTGCCTGGCGGGGAAAACTGTATTGTAGACCGTTTTGGTCCAAATGACTATGAGAGTTTTGATTATTCCAAGTAATTATGTAAATTGGGGGGTACAAATTAGAAAACTCGATATGTATGTTATATGATGTTTAAGTATGTTAAAATGATCGATCAAGTGCTAAATGTGACTGAATTGTTAAGATAATCGAATTTGTGTGATCTTATGCTTAACTGGAATATTGATGTGATCACCTGGTTATCGTATGAATGGAATCTCACTTTGTGCTATATATGGAAAATGTATTCTGTCAAGTGATATGTGAGCTGTACACGTGAAGAGTTATTTTAGGAAAGAATATCACTGTGGTCACCCGGATATGACTATGCTATATATGGAAAGATATTCTGCTTTAGTGCTTACATGTGATTGATATATTTTAGGAAAGAATATCAATGAGATATCCGTTGAGTGCAATATTATTTGACTTTTAAATCAGTGAATCAACGATCTACATTTCCTTATGCGACTTAGCATTTATATTTTGGAAAGTGATTAATTGATTGGACTTATATGTGGTAATATGCTGAATGAGTCTATTTATGGAATGTGCTGAAATCGGATGAGATTACCATGCATGGAAAGTCTGTCTTTACCTTATACTCAGTAGATCAAATCTTTCCTTTGTGTGAATCGGCTATCATATTTTAGGAAAGAAATCAGTTGATTGAGCTTACCATTGATAATATGCTGAGTGGAATTATATATGGAATATGCTGAGAAACGGATGAGATTACAGTGGAATGGAAGTTAATCTGTGGTATTTATGGTAAATGATCATGTTTGACCGTTGAGCTGAATTGGTTTATTTCTGGCATGATTCTTTGAGTTATTGCACGTGATTAATGAGCTTTATCTTGCATATTATGTGCTTAACTTTCCTTGTGAAGTGAAGAAGCTATTCGTGGTCTACATAGAAGAAAAACACTTCACGTTGAAGGGTACACAACGAACACACAAGCAAACGAATCCCTTAAAGTTTTTGAGCTGAAATTTGCGATTCATTCGTAGTTTGTGTTGAGATTTCATTTGCGAATTCTGTACCTTTGAGCGATCTTTAGCAACACCCTACCCTAAACCCTTGTCTTCGGACGTGTTGTGTCTGCGGACGCGTTAAACGCACAAAGGAGCACGAGCGGAGTCTTTCGCACGTGGAGGGATGAATTTTGTGCATTCGGTGGCCCTTCGGTAGCAAGCTGCATCCAGTCGGGGAATTGGTTTCCTGGGTAAACGACGTGGATCGAAACTTGGCGTGCGTTAGCCTAGAACGAGGTCTAGTATCCATAGTGCTTCGTTTGTGTACGGGTCAATCATTTTGTAACCGGTAATACCTTGTGATTGATTGTAACTCTTGGGGAGATCACACAACCCAAGGACAGGATTAAACCCCAGTTGGGGATATAACCTGTATAAAAATCGCGTCTCACTTTACTTTCTGCTATTTACTTTTCTGTGAGACAAATCCGGGACGCGTGCAAATAACTAGGTGATATCGTTGAAACGACTTCTGAAAATAACGTGATATTTTTGAAACAGGGTTAGGGAGATAACTTTGATACTCGTACTGCTTTCTGGGAAATAACATATTCTGCAAATATCTTCTTAAAGAAAAGTATTTTTCAAAGAAGAACAAGCCAAAATTTTTATAGCCTGATTCTCTTTGTGGAACGAACTACGCAGTATAAAAGAATCGTATGATCGAGTTTCTGATCACTGTCGACTATGATCTTTGGGAGACAATCATCAATGGACCATATACGTCTAACAAAACCGATGGAACCCCAAAGGACGCTAAAGATTATACTGCTGATGACAAAAAGGGAATAACGCAAAACGCAAAGGCGAAAAACAAGCTCGCCTGCGTACTCACACGAGAAGAATACATTCGGGTTAGTTCCTGCTCATCGGCAAAGGCTATGTGGGATATGCTCCAAGTCACTAATGAAGGAACCCAACGAGTTGTGCAAGAAAGACTGGCTCTGCTCACCCATCAGTATG
Source organism: Craterostigma plantagineum (assembly GCA_027422505.1). NCBI lineage: Eukaryota > Viridiplantae > Streptophyta > Magnoliopsida > Lamiales > Linderniaceae > Craterostigma > Craterostigma plantagineum. The sequence goes on from JAPQWV010000001.1 coordinate 13,019,816, forward strand.
AACTGTTCTCGATGGAATCTAACGAAAATATAAGTCAGATGTATGCCAGATTCATGGGAATCATCAATCAAATATTTTCTCCCGCAAAGAAGGTACCTGACAGTGAACAAGTCAGAAAGATACTGAGATCACTGCCACGAGAATGGAATGCCAAGGTTACTGCCATCTACGAAGCAAAGGATCTAGAAGCACTGAGCATCTCCGAACTGATTGGATCTCTTATCTCCTACGAGATGATTCAAACGTCAATGACTGAGAAGTCGCAAAACAAAAATCAGAAGTCTATCGCATTCAAATCCAACCAAGAAGAATCTGATTATGACGATGAACGAGAAGGCCTGATGAACGACCTAGCCATGCTTACAAAGAGATTTGAAAGATTCGAACAGAAAAGGAAATTCAAAGGAAACTCCGACAAATTCCAGAACGAAAACAAGGGAATCTCCACGTCCGGGAAGAAAATTCAGAAATGCTTCCGGTGCAACAAACCAGGCCACTATGCACATGAATGCCCAACAAATAACGATGAGAAACCAAAGAAGCAGAAGGCTATGGTGATAGAATCTAACGACTCTAAAATGGAATAAAGCGAGGACGAGGATCACGCTTATATGGCTGACGAGGATCAGGTAACTCGTTCTTCCTCCATTGAGAAAATTCATATCCTAAACAGTTTATATGGTTATGAAAGTGACTCATCTGTTTCTGATATAGAAGAAAGTAAGGAAGATTTGTGTAGGTTACTTCAAAAAGCAGAGAGAAAGATTAACTCACTAAATTCCTTGAATAAGGAATTGATAAGGTAGCGAGATGAACTAGCTAAGGAAAAACATGAGGCTGATCTAGAGATCTCACGTTTGAAAGGAGAGTTAGTTACTGCTAAGAAAGAGGGAATTCCATGTGACTGTGAGAAAACAGAAAAGAAAAACAGTGACTTATCCAGAGATATCGTAGAACTCAGGAATTCCTTATATAGAGAAAAACAGAAAGTTGATAGACTCCTTGAGGGTAAGCAGAACCTAGATTAAGTACTCCTAGGAACATTGGTAGGTCAGGGATAGGTTATTCCGCTGAAGGAAAGCATGCTAAACATTCTGTGCCTAAGCTTAAATGTTTCTGTTGTGGTAGAAATGGTCATTATGCATACAACTGTCCTTTAAATAAAGTTGATAAAGCTAAGTATGTTTGGAGATCTAAGAAGTCACCTGTAAATGCCGCTGTTGTATCTTGATTCTAGTAGGAGATCACCGTCTATGCCGAATGATATCTCGTATGTTAACAGAAGTTATTTCCCCGCTAACATGTTATGACCCAACAGAAATTGGGTACCTCAGAAGAGTACTTCTTTCTACAGGTACGAAGGAAGAATTCCAGCAAGAAAAGCAGGTGGTATCTCGACAGCGGGTGCTCCCGTCACATGACAAGTGATATAGGTAATTTTGTGTCGTTAAAGGAGGTTGATGGAGGATACGTTTCGTACGCTAACGACGCAAAAGCCAAAATCGTGGGAGTTGGTACTGTTGGTAACAATTTAAATATCACTATAGATAACGTATGGTTTGTTAGGAACTTGGAACATAATTTAATTAGCATTAGCCAATTATGTGATGATGGACATATCGTAGCTTTCGCCAAAGACAAGTGCTTTGTCAAAAAGGTTGATGAGATTGTGTTTAGTGCGTCTATACATGGTAATATTTATTGTATCACTCTGAATGATATTGCTAACCAGAATGTCAAGTGTCTAGCAGTTACGCAGGATATCACGTGGTTATGGCACAGACGACTGGGACATGCCAACATGGAACTGATGTCGCACATATCATGCAATGAATTGATGAGAGGTATTCCAGATATGAAAGCCACCAAGGACAGAATTTGCGAAGCGTGACAAATGGGAAAACAGACCAAGACGTCCTTCAAACCAAGAATGTGATATCTACGTCTAGACCACTGGAACTGCTGGATCTTGACCTTTTTGGTTGAAAGGTAAACGACATGCCTTTGTTATCGTAGACGACTATACTAGGTACACATGGGTCTTATTTCTTGCGCACAAAAGTGAGGGTGTAGATAACCTTGGGCCACTGATTAAGAAGCTAGAAAATGAGAAAGAGATAAGGTCCGTAAGATTAGGAGTGATAACGGTCTAGAATTTGATAGTAAATCCTTTGCATCTTTTTGTAATGAAAATGGTTATAGTCATAATTTTCCAGCCCCTATTACGCCTCAACAGAACGGAGTGGTCGAGAGGTAGAATAGAGTATTACAAGAAATGGCTAGGACTATGCTGAACGAATATAATACCCCAAAACATTTTTGGACCGAAGCTGTTAGTACGGCTTGTTACGTCTCGAATAGGATTTTCTTAGACCGATTTTTAAGAGAACTCCCTATTAACTTTGGAATGATAAAACCCCTAACATAGGTTATTTCCATGTATTTGGATGCAAGTGTTTTATTTTAAATTATAGGGATAAGCGAGGAAAATTCGATTCCAAAGTAGATGAAGGGATATTCCTAGGTTACAGCCTTCATTCCAAAGCTTTTCGAGTGTTTAATAATAGGAAGAAGATTGTTCAAGAATCTGTGCATGTTACATTTGATGAATTTCCTAACGCAGATGCTACTGAGGAAGGTATAGTTGTGTCTCCTGCAGGTGTACAGGTTACTGACAAAGAGGTAAACGCAATTCCATTGGAACTAAATACTGAGTCAGAGGAACCTGAAGCTCCAGGCGAACAACAGCGCAGAAAATACAAACATGCTTCCAGCCATCCCACTGAACAAGTCATAGGGAATATCACTTCAGGGATCAAAACAAGAGCAACTGCACGAAACGATATTGCTGAGGAATCACATGACGTGCTGTTGTCAACCATGGAACCTAAGACATTGAATGAGGCTCTTGACGATGAATCGTGGGTGATTGCCATGGAAGAAGAGCTGGCACAATTCGAAAAGAGCCAAGTGTGGACTCTTGTGGAAAGACCTAACGAGAAGTCCATAATAGGCACGAAGTGTGTGTTTCGCAACAAACTGGACGAAAACAGTAATGTGACACGAAACAAGGCCAGGTTAGTTGCCAAAAGTTATTCCCAAGAAGAAGGTATAGATTTTCAAGAAACCTTTGCACCCGTAGCTAGGCTCGAGTCTATACGCATTTTACTTGCATATGCATCTTTTAAAAGATTTAAGCTTTTTAAAATGGACTTGAAAAGTGCATTTTTAAATGGTTTTATAAATAATGAAGTCTTTGTCGAACAACCTCCCAGTTTTGAGAAGGAGAATTTTCAAATCACGTCTTTAAATTAAACAAAGCTTTATATGGTTTAAACAAGCCCCTAGGGCATGGTATGAAAGATTGAGTAGGTTTTTACTAGACATGGGCTTTACAACATGAACAATAGATATACGTTGATGATATCATATTTGGTAGCACTGACATCACTCTTTGCGAGAATTTTCTAAGTCTATGCAACAGGAATTTGAGATGAGCCTAATGGGAGAACTCACGTACTTCCTTGGATTGCAAATCAAGCAATTGGATACGGGAACATTCATGAAGTACACGAAGGAACTACTTGAAAAATTCGGAATGGCTGATTCCAAGGTACTTCCCAATGCATCAGACCGCCAAAATTGACAGTGATGAACAAGGTACGCCCTTTGACCAAACTAAGTATAGAGGTATGATCGGAAGTTTGCTCTACCTTACGACAAGCAGACCCGATATTATGTTTGCTACTGGTCTATGTTCTAGATATCAATCGAATCGTAGGGAATCTCACTTGACAGCAGTCAAGCGGATACTTAGACATTTGAAAGGAACAATCAATTTGGTATGTGGTATCCAAATTCCAAGGAATTCCCATTAATGAGATACTCGGACGCGGATTATGCCGGTTCTATGGATGATAGGAAAAAGCACTAGTGGTACTTGCCAAATACTAGGGAATTCCCTTGTAACTTGGTCCTGTCGGAAACAAAATGCCTTGGCCCTATCCACAACCGAAGCCGAATATATGGCCTTAGGAAGTTGTCTCAGCAAATCCTTTGGATGAAATAGACCTTGAGTGATTATGGTTTAAGGTACGACCATATTCCTATATTTTGTGAGTAGTAGTGCCATTAGTATAACTAAGAATCCCGTACACCACTCTCGAACTAAGCATATAGAGGTGAAACATCATTTAATTAGAGATCATGTTCAGAAAGGGAATATCAGCGTGAACTTCGTAGGAACTAATGATCAGTTGGCTGATATCTTCATGAAACCCCTTCTTCAGAGTAGATTCTGTGATATTCGCGACCGATTAGGAATTATTGAGCTCAAATAGGAAAGGTGACTAAATATGTTAGCCCTTAGTATTTCCTTGATCTTATCCTTTAGGATCTCCTCGATTTTATTCCTTGATTCTATTAATATTTTTCCTTGATACCATCTTCCTTATATATTCAGATCCTTTCCATTCATGGGGAAAATATTTTTAGACCTTCTTTGACATTTATATCAAAATTTATTTTCAGCCAATATTGGTATCCTTTTATCCTCCCTATGATCTTTACTTATTTTCTTCCTTAATTCCCGCGAGATATCCTCTGATCTTCTTTTAGTTCCATCTAATGGACAGTTTCCTTATCCATCCATGATCTTTGAAATTTCAACTTTGAAATCTTTTCCTTATCTGCCTCACGTCTAGTCGATATTACATCCCTCCATAGTTTCTTTCCATTCTCATCCAATGAGCTTTCGACCTTCATGTAACCACCCACTCTCTTCCTTCTTGAATCTATTCAACCTCTATGTCTTTCACTTCGTTATTTAGCTCCTCAATTCTTCGATCTCAATCGTGACGAAAACCAAAGGCGCTGGATGTGTCTCAGAAAATAAACAAAAGGCTGCTCAGATCAAATCCCCAATCTCTCTGAAAGCCAGAGAGCGACGACGAGCAGGGAACCATAGCTGATTTGAGATGGAGTATTAAAGGCATCGAGGATGATAACAGGAAGAAGTTCGATGAGATCTCACGACACTTTAAATAAAAGTTTATGAAGGAGATCTCCACGGCTCTGAATATCACCGAATTCTCGTCTGCCTCATAAGATAGTGATTCCAGCTTTTAGAACTTCGATCTCCAGTGATCTCCTAGCCATAGTATGCCTAGTTCCCGTATGTGCTTAGTACTAAGTTCTTTTAGTTTTCTGGTTTTTGGGCTAGTAGGTTGTGGTACGTTGCACGTTTTTGGTAAGATAGTGATGTATCCCTCCTTTTTGATGCTGAAGGGGGAGAATTTTGGGCAAATAATGCCGTGTTTTTGGTGTTTTGATTTGGTGTCGGGTTGTTCATTTTTTTGGGCTTAGTTATCTTGGAATGCAATAAATACTATCGGCTTGCTTTTCATATGCTTATGTCTTAATCTCTATGTGCTTGAGTTTGTGATTTGTTAAGGATTAAGGAATTCCGCACATAGGCACGGGGAGCAAACTGATATGATCAGATAATTTGCGACATTCCATGGTAACTTGTGACATCCATATGATATGATCTGATAATTTGCGATATTCCATGGTAACTTGTGACATTTCATATGATATGACCTGGTAATTGCTATATGTTTTTGCTGCTGTTAGGAATATAGCAATTAGACAGGGAGAGCATGCTTTGAAATCTGATAAAATTACTTGCTCTGGTCATATGTCACATGCTTTGATACTTAAACATGCTACATGCTTAAATAGTTTCATATCGAGTGTACTCGTTTGCTTAAGATAGGTATTAATTACTTGTCATCATCAAAAAGGGGGAGATTGTAGACCTTTTTGGTCCATATGACTATGAGAGTTTTGATTATTCCAAGTAATTATGTAAATTGGGGGGTACAAATTAGAAAACTCGATATGTATGTTATATGATGTTTAAGTATATTAAAATGATCTATCAAGTGCTAAATGTGATTAAATTGTTAAGATAATCGAATTTGTGTGATCTTATGCTTAACTGGAATATTGATGTGATCACCTGGTTATCGTATCAATGGAATCTTACTTTGTGCTATGTATGGAAAATATATTCTGTCAAGTGATATGTGAGCTGTACACGTGAAGGGTTATTTTACGAAAGAATATCACTTTTGGTCACCCGGATATGACTATGCTATATATGGAAAAGATATTATGCTTGAGTGCTTACATGTGATTGATTTATTTTAGGAAAGAATTTCAATGAGATATCCGTTGAGTGCAATATTATTTAACTTTTAAATCAGTGAATCAATGATCTACCTTTCCTTATGCGACTTAGGATTTATATTTTGGAAAGTGATTAATTGATTGGACTTATATGTGGTAATATGCTGAATGAGTCTATTTATGGAATGTGCTGAAATCGGATGAGATTACCATGCATGGAAAGTCTGTCTTTACCTTATACTCAATAGATCAAATCTTTCCTTGTGCGAATCGGCTATCATATTTTAGGAAAGAAATCAGTTGATTGAGCTTACCATTGATAATATGCTGAGTGGAATTATATATGGAATATGCTGACAAACGGATGAGATTACAGTGGAATGGAAGTTAATATGTGGTATTTATGGTAAATGATCATGTTTGACCGTTGAGCTGAATTGGTTTATTTTTGGCATGATTCTTTGAGTTATTGCACGTGATTAATGAGCTTTATCTTGCATATTCTGTGCTTAACTTTCCTTGTGAAGTGAAGAAGCTATTCGTGGTCTATATAGAAGAAAAACACTTCACGTTGAAGGGTACACAACGAACACACAAGCAAACAATCCCTTAGAGTTTTTGAGCTGAAATTTGCGATTCATTCGTAGTTTGTGTTGAGCTGAAATTTGCGAATTCTGTACCTTTGAGCGATCTTTAGCAACACCCTACCCTAAACCCTTGTCTTCGGACGTGTTATGTCTGCGGACGCATTAAACGCACAAAGGAGCACGAGTGGAGTCTTTCGCACGTGGAGGGACGAATTTTGTGGATTCGGTGGCCCTTCGGTAGCAAGCTGCATCCAGTCGGGGAATTGGTTTCCTGGGTAAATGACGTGGATCGAAACTTGGCATGCGTCAGCCTAGAACGAGGTCTAGTATCCATAGTGCTTCGTTTGTGTACGGGTCAATCATTTTGTAACCGGTAATACCTAGTGATTGATTGGAACTCTTGTGGAGATCACACCCCAAGGACAGGATTAAACCCCAGTTGGGGATATAACCTGTATAAAAATCGCGTCCCACTTTACTTTCTGCTATTTACTTTTTTGTGAGACAAATTCGGGACGTGTGCAAATAACTAGGTGATATCGTTGAAATGACTTCTGAAATAACGTGATATTTTTTAAACAGGGTTAGGGAGATAACTTTGATACTCGTACTGCTTTCTGGGAAATAACATATTCTGCAAATATCTTCTTAAAGAAAAGTATTTTCAAAGAAGAATAAGCCAAAATTTTTATAGCCTAATTCACCCCCCCCCCCCCTCTTAGGCATATTTTACACTTCATGTATGATGATGCCATTTTCTCTAAGAAATGCATCAAACTCAAGGCTCATGTATTCGCCGCCTCGATATGACCGAACGGCTTTAATGAACTTGCCAGTTTGCTTCTCCACTAATGCTTTATACTCTTTGAACATTTCAAGAGCTTCGGACTTTTGTCTCATCAAATAGACATTCCCGTAGCGGGAGTGATAAATACGTTTATCGCAGTATTTATTTGGGTCATAATAGAGTTTCGTAATCATTTTATGCATTTATTTGCTCTATTTACGCCTATTTTGATACTTCATGACTTTAGGACGGCTATCGGGCGAAAAAGGAGCGAAAACGGAGCGAAAAAGAGGCAAAACGGACAAGTTATGAAACCAAAGTAGAGAGTCAGGACCGTTACTCCACTGCACCAGGCCGTGACAAGGGACAGAAAGGCAAGCCAGTCGATGAAGACAAGAGTCACAGCCGTGACATATCATGTCACGTGCCGTGAATCAAGGCAGAGAGCGAGGTCAAGATCCACAAGTCAATGTCACGGTTGTGAATGAAAGTGCACCAGGCCATGAACCAGGGCAGAGAATCGAAGCAATGATGTTCACGGTCGTGAATCCTAGTGCACTTGGCCATGACACATGGCAGAGAGCACGCGAAGCAAGGCGATGATAGCCACGGCCGTGAAGGCCCATGTCCTAGACTGTACACTAGCGAAAATCGGTATAAAAGCCCAAATTCGACTCAGAAAGAGGGAGACCTACGAGATATTAACCCTAATCCATTAAGAGACGAAAAAGAGCCAAAAAGAACAGGGAATTGCATCCCGGAGCGTAAGAAACAGATCAACAACGAATTCACGCCGAATTGAACGAGGAACGAAGATTCGTCCACGCTACCATCCCAGATCCATCAGTACTCAAGGTCATGAGTTTCCTCCCTGTTTTCTACTTCTTTCGCTGTTTCCGTTTCACCTATGAGTAGCTAATTCCCTTATGTGTTTGGGAGTAGATGAACGCTAGGTTAATTCGTATTTAAGACATATGTTTATCGTGACTCATGTGTTTTGACTATTTAAGACATAAGTGTGGGGAGGTTTGATAAACGTATGTTAATACGTTTATCGCAGTATTTATTTGGGTCATAATAGAGTTTCGTAATCATTTTATGCATTTATTTGCTCTATTTACGCCTAGTTTGATACTTCATGACTTTAGGACGGCTATCGGGCGAAAAAGGAGCAAAAACGGAGAGAAAATGAGAAAAAACGAACAAGTTACGAAACCACAGTGGAGAGTCACGCCCGTGACTCCACTACACCAATCCGTGACAAGGGACAGAAAGGCAAGCCAGGCGATGAAGACAAGAGTCACGGCCGTGACATATCATGTCACAGGCCGTGAATCAAGGCAGAGAGCGAGGTCAAGATCCACAAGTCAATGTCACGGCCGTGAATGGAAGTGCACCAGGCCGTGAACCAGGGCAGAGACTCAAAGAAATGATGTTCACGGCCGTGAATCCTAGTGCACTTGGCCGTGACACATGGCAGAGAGCGCGCGAAGCAAGGCGATGACAGTCACGGCCGTCAAGGCCCATGTTCCAGGCCCTGACACTAGCGAAAATCAGTAATGAAGCCCAAATACGACTCAGAAAGAGGGAGACCTACGAGATATTAATCATAATCAATTAAGAGATGAAAAAGAGCAAAAAAGAACAGGGAATTGCACCCGGAGCGCAAGAAACGAATCAACGACAAATTCACGCCGAATTGAACGGGGAACGCAGATTCATCCACGCTACCATCCCAAATCCATCAGTACCAAGATCATGAGTCTTCCTTCCTATTTCTACTTCCTTCGGTGTTTCCTTTTCACTTATGAGTAGCTAATTCTCTTATGTGTTTGGGAGTAGATGAACGCTAGGTTAATTCGTATTTAAGACATATGTTTATCGTGACTCGTGTGTTTTGACTATTTATCGATCTATGAAATTGTTTCTTTGCTTTAATATGTCTATGTGTTAAAGTGAATGTGTGGAAAATAGTTTAGGGCGACAGCTAAACAACTATTAGGCCATTCGTAGAAGATAGGATTCGAGTATAGGGCGAAAGCAAATACTCGACCCTCGCCGTTAGTAATTACTGAATTTTAGATCCACGCGAGCGTTTAGGACGACAGCAAATTCGTGAGTGGGTAGGAAATTACTACGATGTAGTCAAGAATCGCGTAAGAACGATATTTCATTGTTTTAGTCAATAATACCTAGCGGGGTTCGAATCCCGACCACATCTTTATCATGTGAAAGTACTGCTATCAGTTTAGGCGTATTCTCTTCGTTCCTCGTTGATTCAGGAGTGATCTGATAGGATAGTTCGTAAAACAATCTACGCACTTTATTTAGGCTAGATATCGAGTCGATAGGTTATTACTAGTAATTAGTTTATTCCTCGTGTGCGATACTCGTTTACTCACTTTACTGCACTACAAACGATAGATCCACTGCCTATCGTACGTCGGTGATAGTAATTAAGTATTCGTTTTATTTTATCACTTGTCGCACTTGCAATTTAACACCACGTGTCGATCAGGGAGAAATCGTCCGTGAACGTTATGAAGTAGCGGAAATTACCTCGGGCCGTTACTTTAAATGGTCCGCATTCGTCAGTGTGTATCAAACCCAACACTTCTGTGGCCCTAGTGAAAGTCCCTGTGAAGGGCGACTTGGTCAGTTTCCCTAAGATGCAAAACTAACAGGTAGGAATCGGGCCTGTTCGCACTGTGCTAATCAGACCGTCATTTTCCATCTGTTCAATCTTCACTTTTGCTGTGTGACCTAGTCGTAAGTGCCACATGTATCGTCGTTCGACCCACTCGATGATTTGGTGATTGCATTTAGAGTTTTTACATTGTCTTTTAAGTTGACATAATATAAACCATTTATTAACGTCGCACTTCCAACATTTTCATTTCTAAAATAAATATGGCAAACATTATCAATGAATTGAAACTCATAACCCAGTCTGCTCAAAACAGGAATCAAAATAATGCTTTTAACCCCCTTGGGCAAAACCAAAACGTCAGAAAGTTCTAAACAATGTAATGATGATAAGACTAAGGTCTTCGATCCCATGTGTGTAGCTGGTACACTATGTCCACTACCTACGTTGATCGAGACCTCACCAGCTCGAAGCTTCCTACTTCGTTCTGACCTTGGTTCAAAACATAAATGTGGGAACTAGCTCCTATCAAGTATCCACGAAGTAGAATACACAAAATAATTAGCTTCAAAAACTAATTGTTTTCCTGTGGCGTCAGACGCCTCCAGCTTCGGACATTCACGCTTCCAATGGCCCAACTGCTGGCAAAGGAGGCACTTACCCGTGGGCTTTGCACCCGACTTTCGACCTTGTTGGTCTTCGTCTTCTTGTCGACTCTACCCTTGGCCACGCCTGTCTTGTTCGACTTCTTCTTCGATCCCTTGGACCTAGAAGTTGCAACAAGCATGTAGGCGCGTACATTCGATGAATCTTTAACCCACTTATCGTGGAGTACAATCTCTTCATTAGTGGATTCAGCTGTGGGCAATTTTGGCTCCTTAATGTCCAAGACATAATCCAGTTTCGCTAATTTGAGGACGATCCTCAAATTTTTGAGCCAGTCTACATAGTTTGGTCCCACCAAACAATGTTTCTCCAAGAGTGTAATTAATGGGTTTCTCATCGTAACTAATAGAGAAGAAAATAAAGTGCAGAAAATAAACAGATAGTTAGGATTTGTAGTGTTTAATCAGACTAAATTAGGACTTTAAATTTTTGTCTGACTCCCACTATTTTTCTCGAAACCCTTTCTCCCGGTAAGCATTTGGGAAACCTTGTTCAGTGGTTTCATAGTGGCGTTGAGTTCCCCGCGCCACAACAAACTAGCCTCAACTTAACAACTTATTGGCTCGTTTGGTTAGCCGAGGTCGTGCCACACACGTTTCTGTCACACAGAAGATTCAACGTCTTCGTATCAGCCAGGGTCCTTCAGCCGTAAAGTGCAACCTATCAACGTCCTACTCACCTTCCACTTTTCCGTGAACTTCATCCCCCCGTAGGATAACTCTTTATTATAGGGTGAAGAGTGGTTGGTGAACGGAAATTCATAGTTGCATTAAAACCTATTCATGCAAAGGCGAGGGTTTTTTGCGCCGTAACTCGGTCAACCGCAACTGTACCTCTAAGTCGTAACATTTTTGGAGTTGATAGAAGACAGGAGCCTAGCCCCTTTACTTACTTGATATTAAAGGTCTAACCTCAGGAGAATCCTCACAGTTTTAACACGAGCACATTATGCACATTATCACGTTCGAAACCAACACGCACTTAATGGACTTTAATAGTAAACATAGTTTCAACCTATCAAAGTAAATGTGAAAGATCGGGGATTTTCTAGTTCTATCCTAACTGTACAAAACAATAAAACTCTACGTCTTCGGGCTTTGCTCGAATGGACGCCTCGGCTACCAGCTAGTTCATTTCGGTTCCTCTCGATCGACACTCGTACGCCCGTCATAACAAAACTACAATAGCTTATGACGGGGAATCTATCCCTAATAAAACCGTCCGTCTTATCTAATAAAAGAAGCTGTAAAGTACAACCCGGGGGGACCTTGTCACCCGTAACATATAACCCGGCAAAAAACAGAACCTAATCCCCAAGCAATCACCATGTTATTCAAATAACATGCATCACGACAAATTTAACACATTTTCCTAGCCCTATGTATATTGGGCCGTGGGATTGGGCTGGACCAGGCCTATTGGGCCTATGTCGGGGATGCTCGCGCCATGCGCGTGGCCAGCCCCGTGCCGCGCGCACCATGCGGCCAGCCCCGATCCGCGTGCGCTCTTTGCCTAGCGCAGCTCGCACCCACACGCCCGGTCATACGTACTTACCGTGCATCCACGCTCGGCTTCCCCAGCGCCGCGTGCACCCACGTGCGGCTTTCCCGAGCGTTGCGTGCACCCACGCGCGCGGCCCGTGCCCTCGTGCCGTATGCCCCGCGTGCGGTCAGCCTTATGAGCCGCGCTCCGCGCGCGGCCAGCCCGTCTTGAGTCGCGTACCACGCGCGCCGGCTGCCCGTGCGTCGTGCGCACCATGCACACGGCTAGGGCAGGCCGCACACTGTGCGCAGCCCGCCCTGAGTCGCGCTTCGCATGACTAGACGCTGCCCCGACCGCCGCGCGCAGGCTGTTCTGGCGCCGTGTGCGCCATGCGCACGGCTAAGGCTTTCAGAGTTTTTTTGGCCTTTTGTCATAGTCCCGCGACTTTAACCGAGCCTATGGCTCTAATACCACTGTCGGGGAATCCCCGAGGGTCCCGAGACCCACGTTCCTAGAACGGCGGAATTTTAAAATTTTACGGGGTTTCCCGCCTATCCAAGATTGCTCGGCTAAAAACACGAGAACGTATTGACATAAATAGATAAGGGATCAGCCATGATACCTTGTTGAGATCTCTCGACGATGGGTAGCTTTGAATCCTTCCCCGAGGCGTAGTGCCCCTCTCCTACGCCAAAAGCACACGAACGAGACGCCTTCTTTGCACAAGATCATCACGCCGGCACCTCACTAACGTCACAGTTGTTCTTGCAAGTGCGGATAGGCCAAGAACGAGCTGCTTGCTGCCCCCGAGAGAGAGAGTGCGAGAGAGAAAGTGGTGAGAGGAGAAAACTCTTAGTTTTTCTTCTCTTTAGCTTTTATTTCGATAATTGTGCTTCTCCCTTTTCTAGGATCTCGAAAATCCCTATTAATACTATTTAGAAATTGCCAAAAATAGGTTGAGGTGGTGGGAGAAAAATCCTTACACCTCCCCTTTTACTAAGTCTTCGTTTTACCAAGTAACGAATTCAAAATTCAAACTTTAAATTTAATTAATTAAATATCCAATATCTTAATTAATTAAAATATCATATTTAGTATATTTTAAATATATAATATCCAACATGAATATATTTAGTAATTTTCTAAATTTTATCTAATAAAATTCGAAACTTATATATATCCGATATATATTATTTAATTCCAAATTAAATAATATTATTTCTCTAAGACAAAAATAAAGATCTAAATGTAATTAAAATCATGTACTAAATATTCAATATCAAATATTTTATTTCAAAAATATATCATGAGGTGAAAAGACCATTTTACCCCTCACTAGTCAAACTTAGTATTTTCGGCCAATCAGGATTTTGGTCAAGCCCGAAACCTTAATGTCTCAATCTAGGACCTAACCTTGTCTCTCTCTCATGACGTTGTGTCGGTTGCCCTTTTTAAGCCCGACTCTATTGATTCGTCTCAACCGGCCTAGGAGGTATCTAGGAGTTCGGTATTCACCTAGCCAGCCCTGTGGTACCGAACAGATTCCAAGTTGAGTACGAATTTGATCTAATCATAATCAACGAACCGACTGTAGATTTTCGTCATACGTATAAACCTTTCACATTTGTCCCGGTCGAGTGAAAGTCATGCATAGTCAAACTTACAGAACTCGACTCTATGTCGTTTATGTCGGTGAAAATACCTAACTCCACGACTATTGTGAGTCAGCAATATGCTCTGGCCAGAGACTTGGATAAATTCCTGCACATTAAACTTGCTATAGGACGTTAACCTCGAATTTATTCAAGACCGTAAGTCCCGCTCCACGGTTCAATCGGAAATTGCATCGAAAACTCATGACCGCATTTCGCCGGTGACCCATGCCACCGGCAAGATGGGCCTAGCAAACTAGTGACAAGTCAAGACCCTCAAGATCAACCCCAAGTTAACCCTTTCAGTCTAAGATTCACGCAGACTACTACAGTCAATCGATCGATCAAGGATAATCCAACCGTGTGATCGTTCGATTACGAGTCAGTGTCCAAATACAGAAAATCCCCTGATTCATCTTGTATCATTGTCACGGGCTCCCACTTCCCAAGTGAACGGTTGGCACAACCGTATGGACCCGTCGACAAACAAGTCATACTTGTCGATCCAGTCACCCTAATAGAGTTTTAGACTTGTGGACTAATTTTAATATTGCAGTATCTCAGCTTACTGGTGCCCCTCTCTGTCCCCACAGAATCAGTAACTGAACTGCCAATATTTGGGTTTTACTAATTTGTCTTATTCACCCAGACAGCAAGGTGAAATCTTTAAACTAATTAATAATTTGCCTTTTAATTTATTTATCGAATCGTAAATTAGTTTTAAATAAAATCATTCCATTAACATAAGTAATCAAATTACATCACTAAACACTACACAATTACCAATTGCTCTTGTACTTCCAATCCTCGTACGACATCTAGGGCATATACCTCAACAAGTTCGTCACACTTGTTTGTCGCCACATAGTCCGAGCAGGGCGAGGCCATCTTGGACGAGGCTGAGACCGTCAGAGCTGGGGTCGTGTCACTCTCTATGAAGTCGCGTTGAGTGATGTCCGATATTATCAAGAAGGATTGAATCACAAAAGAATGACATATTATCGAAGATCAATTCGACTGTTCAAAGGAAGAGCCCAGATTCCCCAGGCCTAACAGGGTAAGTCGGCACCTCCTATAAATACATCTGCTCATCAATATTCAAGGTACGTCGATCTACGCTATGACCAATTATTTTGCACGCACACATTCTATATTTTCCCTACTGTCGACTCACCCACCTTATGAGGAAATACCCTCCCGACTTAAGCGTGTGGGAAAACACTATTACACCTTCGGTTTGGGTATTGGTCAAGCGAAGTTTACGGAAGAAGTGTGACGAAGGGAGATCGACTTTTTTCTTCCACCATCGTAGGTACCGACCGTGGTGAATACTATGTAAAATTCGGTTTTGCTTGTAATGGAAACCTTTAGGGCATGTTGTTGTCAGACAGATATATAGTTGCAGAAATTAGTGCGATATTCTTGCATGCCCGTCCTTTGAAGAAGGAATGCATAGATTGTTGGGAAACGCCGGATTATCCCCGGGATTTTAAAATTTTCCGGCGATTCTCATTTCTCGGAATTGCTTGGTCTAATAGGAACGGTAATAATGTCGAGGGGGGGTCGTCGAAACGTACCTTGTAATTTGAAGAACCAAAATGGAAGTAGGACGACGGTCGAGGATTGAGGAAAGATTCGTCACGCTGATCAGTTTTCGTGTTCACGTTCAATCGTCTCCCGGGGAGAAGTCGATCGAGAATTCATCCGGCGAAGAGATAGATCTCCAAGCTTTTCTTTTTGATGTGTGTGTGACTTGTTCTTTTTGTTTCGAATGAGTACGTCCTCCCATTTCTAGAAAAGGTGGGTGGTTGAGCTTTTTACTCACATATCTTAAAAGATCTTATCTTTCAGATATTCAACTTACAAAATCTTTCAAAAAATAATCTTTAGCATATTTCAAAAATCATGCTATTTAATTCCAAATTAATTTCAAAAAATCCTGTCATATCTAATATGTTATTTTCGAAAATCTCATGACGTGAAATTCCCAATTTGCCCCTCATAGTAAGTTACGGTATAACACCATTTATACGCGCAGAAATAAATATTTATTTTAATTATTAAATAATAAAACAAACATTCTCACACACAAATATTAATTTTGGGCCAAGCCTAAGTTAAATATATTAAATTCTGCCAAGCCCAAATTTAATTTTGGGCCGAGCCCGTTTGCGACTCTAAGTCCAATCTCTCTTTAATTTGACCCGTACTTAGTGATCCATTTTAAGCCCGACTCCTCTGGTTCGTCTCAACTTGGCATTGGGAGGAATCTTAGAGCTCGGTAAGCGCCTAGCCAATCTTGCGGTACCGAGCCGTTTCCGAGTCGAGTCCGAATTCGAAATTCACGAACGACTATAGATTATCACCATACGTATAAACCCTTCACATGTGTCCCGGTCGAGTTATACTCATGTAATGTCAAACTAACAGGACTCGACTCTATGATGAATCGTGATAGGCAAAATTACGAAACTACCCACCACTCTCATAGGACACTTCGAGACCGTGAATCCCGCTCTATGATCAAGTTAACAATCATTCCCCGTTGTCAAGACCGCACGTCGCCGCCGACTCCAGCAAAAGCACGTTGAGCCTACCAAAGCCAGTGGAAGGTCAGGACCTCGAGGCCAACTCCAACGTTGACCCTTTTGGTCTAAGGTTCACTTATGCTACTATAGTCAGTCGATTCAATCTTTGACATTCCCAGCATGCGAAACGATTCGACTATGAGTCAGTGTCCAAATACAGACAATCCCGATTCGTCTTTTATCAATGTCACGAGCTCCCACTCCCCTGAGTGAGCGACTGGCACAGTCACATCAGACTCGTCAACATATCAAGTGTATGTGATCCATCCAGTCACCCTAACGGAGATATTAACTTGTGGACTATTTTAACCTCAGAGAGTAATAGTATCAAATACTTCGCTGTCAATTTTATTCATTAGGCGCTTGATTGGTTGCGTTCTCGTTTAGTTTTATGATACGGCGTTGATTGCTTTCTTGAATTTTGGGGGTTATGAGGTTATTCGGGGTCGTTAGTTCTTATATGAAGGGAAATCAAGCGATGATGAGCCAGTGACGGATCTAGGATTGTACGCATGGGGGGCTCGACTGGGTCGGATTGTGACCCGTTCATCTAGAGCCATATAATTTTTAGGACATTTTTAGTATTTGAGATTCTCACCTGTATGATCTACGTTTATGTTTGGGGCCTCACTTTATTTAAAAACACGTGACCACCAGAAATGAAAAATGGCTCTGGCTGCTCAATCACATTGTCCGCTCGTCAACCAGTCACGTAGAAAATCCACCCATCTGCCTGCAAAATTATGTCAACCCATATATATTCTATTATATTAAGTGTGAGAGGTGAATATAAACTGCTCTTTATCTAAATCTTTATCTAAATGGTTGATATTTCGATGAATATTCTAAAAAGAATCCTTATGTACCATTCTAACTTTATTTATTTTTCTATTGTGGAATGACATTTTTATTTGAAATGTATTTTTATATAGAACTAAAAGCAATTAAACAAGTTCAAAAGGCAAAACTACTAAGTTGGGGCCCATAAATGAAAATGCATTTTCAGGGAAAAAAATAAAAAAGAATTAAAAATTTGAATAGAAATGAAAATATACATAAGGCCCAACACGAAAAAAATTATTACATGCATGAGTTCAAAATATGTTATACATAAGCCATAATGGCCGAAAAAATTAAATAAGTTCAAAGGCGATTAATTTTGTAAATTTTCATAAATAAAAAGCCCAAATCATTTTAACCGGTCGGTCGGGGGCAACAGACCCCCCGAGCCCCTCTGTAGATCCGTCCCTGCAAAGCTGGACCTCATCAGGGACGGATCTACAGAGGGGATCGGGGGTCTGTTGCCCCCCGACCTACTGGCTTACCCCTTAGACGTGCGCCGGCGGCAACTCCGACGGGGCTGCTTTTTTCTTTTACCCAGCTGCAAAGCCCTTCGATGGAGACGCTGGATAGGGCATAGTGGGGGTTGGGGTGGTTAAAATGATTTGGGCTTTTTATTTATGAAAATATACAAAATTAATCGCCTTTGAACTTATTTTAATTTTTTGGGCCATTATGGCTTATGTATAACGTATTTTGAACTCATGCAAATAATTTTTTTCATGTTGGGCCTTATGTATAACAATTTTCATTTCTATTCAAATTTTCAATTCTTTTTTATGTTTTTAAAATGCATTTTTATTTATGGCCCCAACTTAGTAGTTTTGCCTTTTGAACTTGTTTAATTACTTTTAGTTCTATTTTGTGAAATTTTTATCTATAACTGAAACTATATAAAATTACATTTCAAATAAAAATGTCATTCCATAATAGAAAAATAAATAAAGTTAGAATGGTACATAAGGATTCTTTTTAGAATATTCATCGAAATATCAACCATCTAGATAAATAGCAGTTTATATTCACCTCTCACCCTTAATATAATATAATATAATAGATATGGGTTGACATAATTTTGCAGGCAGATGGGTGGATTTTCTATGTGACTGGTTGACGAGCGGACAATGATTGGCAGCCAGAGCCATTTTTCATTTCTGGTGGTCACGTGTTTTTAAATAAAGTGAGGCCCCAAACATAAACGTAGATCATACAGTGGAGTCTTAAATACTAAAAATGTCCTAAAAATTATATGGCTCTAGATGAACAGGTCAAAATCCGACCCAGTCGAGCCCCCATGCGTACAATCCTAGATCCGTCACTGTAGCTTTGCTTTGGTTGAGGTTAGGTTGACAAACTGCAATGCAAGAAAGAGCACAGAGCTAACTTGAAAGAAAAGGAGATGTACAATAGAAACCCTTGATTCAGCTGCACTAAGAACTTGAAGATTGACAGCCTCAAATAGAAGGTAACTTAACTGGTTGGTTCGTTGGAGCGTGGATGCCGACACCTCATTTCCCATTCAACTTCCACAAGCCGAATTACTTCATTATCTATGTCTATTGGTTTATGGAGTCTTACTTATCCTTCCATTATTAATACATTACGTGTTGAAACTACCATCATGATTTGGTGACTTAGTGGCCTGATTTGATTGCTTCTATATTTATTTATATTAACAATTATTCGCTTCAAGTGACTCATGGTGTTAACTATCTTCTTTCTAGGTCAAGCATTTTATACCATTGGGAGCAAAGACGGCGCTCGTGCGGTTTTGAAGCAGAGTTACGAACATGGTCTTCTCCATGAGAAGATATGAAACAACTTCTCGAGTTTGCATATCTCTTTTGACCGGCAAATGAGGGTGTTTCTATATCTGGTCAGAATAATTCAAAATCCAGACATAGTTTCTATCCTTGCTAAGTTCAGTTAGAAGAGTTTGGAGTATTTGACAATTTCATGCTAAAATGAGAACGTGGAAGTCGATCATAAATTACAAACTTGACAAACGGTCGAAGATAAATAACTGAAGTTACAATGCTAAATGAGGGGTCACAACTCACAAGGGGAAGTGGGATTATAGTGATTCATCAGAACCAAGAATTGGCTCATGTTTGGTCAATGGAGAGTTGCGCGATTTAAATACTAGGCATGGTAGCTTATTACCTCCACAAACCCACACATAATTATTGAATACTAGGTTTAGACCCCTGCGATGCACGGGTTGTTCATTGATGGCGTGTCGATTAAAACGAAGACATTGTATTTGATTGTATATGTGTAAATATATAAATCAAATATTTGTCCGTTTCTTACCTCAAGCGGTGTTTGCTACTTGGAACTAAAAGTACCGTCAAGATCAAAGCGAGAAGAGGCCTGCAGCTTTTTGAAAAAATACGGTTTTCATTTTAGGCAGAAAACCTTCTTGGCCTTTGGTCCCTAAAGAGGTTATTTTTTGGGCTTTCATAGTCACTTGCCTCAAAAGTTGTGACAGTTTGACTAGTATTTAGTTCAATATTTGATATTTGGAGTATTTTAATTCAGTGGGTACATTATAATTCAGCTTTGTTAAGAAAGTCTGTTGTGTCGCATAGCTATTGGCTATAGAAGATGGCTATTCGTAAATAAACCCTCGTATATGCTTAAGTAATACCAATCTAGGCTTAGATTAGGCCTTGTTTACGAACTGTCACTCACCTATAGACAATCCTTATGTGCCACGTCATCAGTTATATGAGGGTTTTTATGGTATTATAAGAGTAGTAAAATTAATGACCATTTTAACCTTATATCTCAGTGGAATTTGCATAGATAAATTGTTACGTACGTTGAGTTTAGAAGTTATCATATATATATATATATATATATAAGTTTGATATGGAATACCAATCTAGTCTTAGGCTTTATTTATGAATTGTCATATCGCATAGCAATATAAAAGTTGGATATGGGATACAAATGCAGGCTTCTATGTTGACTTGGTTACGAAAATTGACGTCCCTTTATAGACTCCTGATATGTTCCACGTCATCAATATTGAGGATTTTTATGGTATTGTAAAGTAGTAAAAATAATGACCATTTTAGTCCTCCATGTGAGTGGAGTTACAAATGCCATTCCATATATGCGAAAAATAATGTCCGCTCGACTCCAGGCCTTTTCATTTCTTTCTGCCTTTTCGGGTTGGGGAAAGTGTTAGATGCGGCGGATCCGAGGCTGTGGGTGGAGTTCGACGCCGGAGAAATGGAAGCTGTGATGGTGGTAGGTCTGTGGTGCGTTCACCCAGTCAGTACGTGGCGGCCGCTGATTAGGGAGGCCAAGCGCGTGTTGGTGGCGAGGCAGTGCTAGTCTCTTGAGAAATAAATGAAAAGGCAGAAAGACATGAAAAGGCTTGGAATCGAGCGGACATTATTTTTGGTCATATATAGAATGACATTTGTAATTCCACTGACATGGAGGGCTAAAATGGTGATTATTTTTACTACTTTTATAATACCATAAAACCCTCAATATTGACGACGTGGCACATATCAGTAGTCTATAAGGGGATGGCGATTTTCGTAAATAAATCAACATAGAAGCCTACATTGGTATCCCATATTCAACTTTTGGCTATTCGTAATAAACCCTCATATATGCTTAAGTTGGGAATCCATATCAAACTTTCATCCTAAGTATATTTGTTAATAAGAATAATTAAACGTAATTTGGATAGAATAGCCCATACTTACCAACACCTTTAATATGAGGGAAACGGAGCTACACATCTACTGACCTCGGAGAAGGAAATGCCAAAAGTTTATAGAAATCTTATTTTATAAGAATGTTGAGGTTATTAATATATGAATGAATTTTCGTTAATCATGTTCAGTTTTTCACCCATGTAATTCCACTCACATATAAATAGAGTTTTCATATTTTCAAGCCACGCCTTGGTAGTTGATGAGTTTACTTCTTTAGATACTCCAAATCCAGTATGTACATTCCACGGTGCCTAAAACATCGCGACAGATGAAAACAACGTATGTAACTTAAGACCTCACCAAGCTCAATTTCATGAAAATGCACCAAATAACTCTGCATAAAAACAAAAAATTACCCGGAGTTTCGACAATTCGAGTTTTGCTTCTTGGTGGCTGTCACTTGGCGTTAGGCTTTCAAGAAGTCGTAGCCGTGTACCAATCAATATATAGTATTATGAATGATAATGTTATTTACTTTCTTGGGCCGAATATTATGAATTAGTATTGGAGTTTTTGCGCTTATGACCCAATAAGTAAATAAGTCCATTTAGCTTTAGAATCTATATCAATCCGATATTGATTAGATATTGTTCATTGCGCAACAAATAATATAATTGATATGCTTAGTGTGTGACTTTAGGGTTAGGATTCAATTGAATCTAATTCAATTTATGTTATATACAATTTCGTGTTTGTATTGATTTAAATGTAAGAGTATTGTTAGGTCCACAGATATCGACTCGTATGATCCTAGACTCAAATCGTAAGGCTATCGATCAGAATTAGAAAATTAGATTTCGATCGAAAACCTTCGTTGAAGAACTTGATAGAGAATTCGGCTAGTGAGAGAATGGGTTCTGACTTTCTCTCTCTAGAATTAGATTTGCGAATCCTTCTGATCAATTCACTAAATTTCTCTATTAAGCTCAATGTGTGCAATCCTATTTATACCAATCAGACTTGGTATAAATAACAAACAAGTCCTAAACTAAGGACAAATACAAGTAAAGCCCCAAATTACAAGAACAGCTAATGAAATCAAAGCACAACTATGTTTGATATTTTACATTCTCCCCCTTTGTGCTTGATTGCCCTGCAGCGTGATCTGTCCTTGTCGGGCGTAGTAAGACCTGCGCAAGCCCAACGCATGCTCGTAGTTCCTTATGCTATTCCTTAGCTCTAGTCGCTCCTCGATGGCTTCAAGTAGTTCCATCAGAAGCGGTGGCTCTCTCACGAACCTGTGAATATGCAACATCGTATCTTTGTTGATCTCTTCTAATCTCGTCTCTATGTTATTCCTGATGACCTTGAGCGTCCCATCACAGATTTTCTGAAATCTAGTCTTCAGCATCAATCTATTCTTCTTGGCAATCGGATTGTGGTAGATGATCCGTAAGACTGAACTGATGTGAACATGATTGTCGGGAAGCCCTTCGATCTCAGGTCCTTTGTTCTGCGGAGCGGTCATGTTAATCTTCTTCATGTTGCTCTCCAGAGCCATCTGAAGGTCGTGTGCGGCAAAGAATTTGACTTGGAGCACCATGAACCTATAGAGAACCTCGAGTCCTTCCTTCTTGATGAAGCCTTGAGGATCCTTATACTTCCTGGCGTACATCTGGTACAGATTGTATGCTTCTTCGGTAGGATGATATGGAAAATCACTCTCGGTTAGCTCGTCTCGAGTTCTATCTATCCGTTCAATCTGGTAGATTGGAGTTGGGATGCCGCCTTTTGCGTAGTAGACTCCTAACAGCTGACATATAGGAAATAGATATCTAAAAATGACTCTTCAGGTGATGTTTAGGAATCCCTACCCTATGATCAGGTCCGAGTTGGGTTAGCATGAAGAGATACGTCATCCTCTTCTGCTGTTCCCAGTGAGACATACCTCTGAGCTCGAACTTGTCCAACTTCTTGATCTTATCCGGAGACCTCCAGATTCTTTGACGAACTTTTTCGAGAAATGAGATTTCAATCCTAATGTTCTCCCATGGTGTGCCTATTCGAACTGTCCCTGGACTTAGCCTTGGAGGGGTGTCCACTCTTTCAGCGACTAACTCTGGAAGCCTTGGGGGAATTTCCTCGTGATCTTCACCTTCCTGAAGTTCTTCGTCGTCTATCAGGACTAGGTCGACGGACGCTAATCGCAGAAAATGTCGAACGTCCTTGAGCCTTTGACTTTGAATTACATTGGGCATACTATGAGTCATCCACTATCAATCAAAAATGTATTTGTTGAGGACTTCATGTGGGTCAACTTGTCTTGATGTTCCCAACTGATCAGGAGCTCTCGAGCTAGGAGTTGCTTGAGTTTCAGCCAAACCCATGAGCATAGCGGCACTTGCTTCTTCGTTCGGAAGCAAGGGGCTTGTGAGAGTCGGTGGAGTGGGCGGAGGCATTCGGATGGTAGGTAGTTCAGTTGGGTTTGGGTTTAGAGTGGTGTGGTGCGTGGTGGTTTTGTGGGTTTGAGGTCGGGTTGATCGGGTTGTGGGTCGCGAGGTATCAGCTGCTCCTGTTCTTGTCTGCATC
Organism: Craterostigma plantagineum; assembly: GCA_027422505.1. NCBI lineage: Eukaryota > Viridiplantae > Streptophyta > Magnoliopsida > Lamiales > Linderniaceae > Craterostigma > Craterostigma plantagineum. The sequence goes on from JAPQWV010000001.1 coordinate 13,043,526, forward strand.
GTGTCCGAGCTCTGTCCTTGACCGCTCGTACATGTCCTTGGTCACTTCTCCCCCTCATGACGGTCCTAATCATCAGGGTCATCATGTCGACGTTTGGAGCGGGAGCCTTGACCTCGGCAGGATTGAGTAGGCGGGTCAGGGTGGTCAACGAGACGTCTGAAGAGATCTTCATCTTCTGGCGTCCGGGTAGTTAGGTCAAGTAGGCGGGCAACTAGGATGGAGTGGAGGTCGCTGATGGGTACGGTGGCAGGGTTTATAAGGTTGCGTGTGAGGATGGGAATGGCGATTGAGATGCGTGTGAGTTGAGTGGGTGTGGGGATAAGTTGTGAGGTTTGTTCGGACGGTTGTGCCTCAGAGATTGGTGCCTTCCCGGTATCTCGCGGGAAATCTCTATAGCAGCATGGAATCTCTCCATGAAATGGTCCTCGAATTGTGATAGTGCCGATGAGAGAGCAGCCTGTAAGCGTTCTTCTGTCACGAACGGGATGGGAGCCTCCGTATATGGACCAGGACGACCGATGTCTCCATAGACGAGGGATGTTCTCGTGAATCTCCATGAGTTGTTTGATGATGACCGAGTACCACCTCGCATAAGGCACATTCTTAGAGCGTTTGTTCTTTTTTTGTCTAATCTGTTCTGCTAGATCGTTCCAGATCAGTTGAGCGAAGTCGTAATTCCGCGAGAATGCTATGCCGTGAAAGATTCTGAGAATGTTGTCGTTGTCTTTGTCAAAGCTGGCATGTTTTGGCGACTGACACTTATTGATATCCCAAAAAGTGTCTTCAAAGGATGTGGAATCCCGTTGCTATGTACTTGTGCTAGCTTGGTGAGCGCCCGGCTATATCTCATGTTCATGAAGTCTTGCACAATTTCTGCATCAGTTGGTAGTGAATCGCAGTTGTGGCTGAAAGGGAGGTCGAGAACGAGCCCAAAGTCGTTCGTGTTCATGCTGATATGCCTTGTCCCAATCACAGTAATAAAGCTGTAAGCTCCTTCAACTACAAGACTCTTGATGCGTCCCCAAAATTATTGAGGTAGACCATTGGCACTGATGCCGTCACCGTGAGCGCATGCAAGACAGGATGGCCTTGTAGTATGGACACTATGATCTCGTCTGGACACCGAAAGGTGGCCAGATCGAGTTGGAAATTGGTGTCCTGAACCTTGAGATACAGGTTCTTGTCATAGACGTGGTTGTAAGAAGGGTAGTAATCCATCTGAAAATCAATTAGAAAAACAAGACATTAGTTCAAAAATTTAACTTGACTCGAAAAATTGATTTTTATCAAACCATAATTTTCTGTCATTTCAAAGCATGTTTGATGAATATGTGATTTTGCACATAGGTCATACGAGAGTGAACTAATTAATTGGTATTTATTAATGAAATTTTTCGAAAGTTGAACTGTAAAACCAAGCACTGTTCACTCCGTTCTTTTTATCGCTCGCGAATTGAAATCCTCAATTTGATTGCCTAAGTGTGAAATTGACACAGTAACAACTTCCGTCCTATTTTGGATCGAAAATTTTATCCGCTAAGGTCCGCTACAGTGAAAATGACTTAGAAAATTTTTCTAAGTGTTTGAACTTAAGGCGTCGTTCTGTAGCCGAGAAATTTTACGCTCGAGAAAAATTTTCGTGCAAACTTACGTTCGAGAAAATTGAATTCTGCATAAATTTACAATCGAGAAAATTATTCGCGCTTGAATAAGTTTTTTCGTCGTGAAAGTTATCAAGCGAGAGAGTTTTTTTCGATTTTTAAATTGATTTTCACTGCAAAATTTTACGATCGAGAAAATTGACAACGAGAAACTAGGTTAATCTCCGAGAAAATTTTCGATCGATCAAAATCATCGCTGCACACTTTTATGATCGAGAAATTGTATCGTCGAAAAATTAATTTTATCGCAGCTAAAATGTACAACCGAAAGAAATTGAAATCGAAAGTACTGTTTTCGATGGTTAGTTTTGCGCTCGAAACTTAATAGCATCTAAGTTATCTATTCCACTCAGTAATATTTCGCCCGCAATCAGAACCAGATTTCTCGATTGTAAGTATTTTTCGATCTACGTTATTTTATCTTACTGATTGAGTCAAACTTTAGTGATCAAAAATCTTTTTCATTGCAGACAGTGCCGCAACTAAATTGAAATCCAATTGACACTGTTTGCGATCGAGAAAGTTCTTCGACAGCGTTAAAAAGAATTCGAACAGACCCACTTTTATTTGAACCTTCGATTTCACTCAAAACCGCAGGTAATCGAAAAAAAATATACTCCTAGAATGATCGAAACACTTAAACGTAGATAAAACACAGAAATCGAACCGGATAAACCCGTCTAAGGTCTTAGATTTCTGAAACTAGCTTACGGTTTTCAAACAGTTCATATTCGAGAAATATAACAGCAAATCAGGCAAAAAATTACAAAATGCAGATGCAAATGGATATTAAAGACACGCAAACACCTAATAGACATCGATTCTACCTTAGAAAGACGAAAATCTGTCAAAAACTAAGAGATTTGAGTCGATTTTGGTATTCCTCTTTGCTGTAGGGTTTTTCGCTAGAGAAACTTTATCGACTACGTGATTTTGCGATTGAGGGTTTTATGCGTGTAGTTAGGGATTTTCGACTGCAAACAGTAGCCTTTTCTAATTGGGCTGATTAGACATTTTCGAGACTAAAATGGACCAGGCCCAAAGCTATTCACGATAGAGAAACTTTCGATCGAAAATCTCTATAATCCAGATTCTCGATAGTAAGTTTTCCTATGTTTTTAGATTGACCCTTAGTTCAATTAAAAACCACCTAATTGCTACCCCTAAGTACAAAAATAAATGCAATTAACTCCCTGTAATTCTGGATGGTGACATCTGGCTCCACAGTCGAATTTTGAAAATCTGCAATACTTAGAGCAAAAAAAATGTCTAGAATATTAGAGTTAATTTGGAAGCAATTGTTCTAATCAGGCTTCCCCCTTACTTTTTATACCAATGCCGAGAGCTCCAAATCGTGAAAATTCGTGAAGCCCTTCTCATTGAAGTGCGTCTTAGCAAGAAAAATTGAATCGAAAATTTCAGCAACACTTAGAGAAAGAACATAAAAAATATTTGGAGCTTAAGCATGCTGTTTTGTAAATGCTCCCCTTCAAATAATGCACCTCAATTAATTTATCATGAAAACACGTAAACAAATCTAAGTACCAATCATTAAAAACACGCAATTAAACAATTTAGTCTAGATACGTGGTCCCCTAATCATGTACTTAAAATTTTGCGTGTGGTTTGAGCAAGAACAAATATTCGCATTTTATCAATTCAAAGTAGATGTGAAATCAATTTGCATGGCATAATGTGCGAATTAAATCAACAGAGAAATTTAAACGTATATTAATATTATTATTTTATTATTAAATTTTTTTATTATTTTCTTTTCTTATATAAGTATATACTTATAATGGTAGTAGTATGGGATCAGATTATTTTGCTTCGATCAACGTCACGCCTAAAAGCTCACAAGTCACTTGATAAGATAAAATGCAGTCAAGTCATGTAAGCAAACTAAAGTCCTAAGTTCAAAGTATGATCCATTTCGACAACTCTTACTAGGTTCACTCTAGCGCTCATTTATTTTTAACTAGGGATATATATATATATATAATATATATATCACTCAAGTCAACACAGGTAAATATATGTCAATTTACTTGTGATCAAGGCGCTTTTAAACATTTCACCTATGCGAAAGAACATTATTTTAGAATCAAACGAGCTTGCAAGTCATTGACTTCTGATTCAAATTCAGCTAAGTTGGTTCTGGAGTCGGCTAAGCTAGTTTCTAATCTATTTACTTCTTCACGTGTCATATCTAGTTCAGAGAGCAGTCTTGGGTTAAAAGATTCTACCTCCTTCCCTGAAGACAACTCCTTGTCTTCATCACCAAAGTTTGCTTCAAAACCCTTTTGCTCAGAATCACCCTCTTCCACCAGGGCCATCAGAGCTACATTCTCTGGCTCACTTTCAAACGTGTCCTCCAGCCAGTGGTCCTGCTCTGCCATCAATGCAACTCCAGATTTTTTCTGCTTAAGCAGCTGAAGTTTTCTAGTGTAGTAGTCCTCATCCTTCTTCTTGGGAAGGTAGCAGTCTCTAGCCAAGTGTCCAAGCTTTCCACAATTGAAGCACTTGCTAGGTTCAGAGTCGTTTCTAGTTTTGGGATGTTGGAAAGGTTTGGTGGCTGTCTGGAGCTTGTCGAGACCCTTTGTCGGTAGGTGGATGATGATGACTTCTTGAAGTACTGCTTTGCCATTCTTTTTGTTACAAAAGCCACATGCTTCTCGAAGTCTTTGAATTCGAGGTCTGATTCAGATCCAGAAGCTGGGAGGCTTTGCAGGCTTATTCTTTCGAACTTCTCCGCTCTTCTTGAGAGTGGTGTCTGTCACTAGGGCGATGGAGTCTATCATTGGCTTACCCTTTTGATCTCCTATTGCTTCACTAATGTCGTCGTTGTGTTGCTCAAGACTTTCATAGACGCTGTGAATATCAATCTGATCAAGGTCCTTGTTAAGCCTGAAGTGTGTGGTAACTCTCTTCCATTCTGGATGAAGTTAGGTGAGGAATTTGACGTTGAGTTCCATGTTCATTTTTATTATGTTTTCTTCCACAGTTCGTTGATAAGTACCATGAACCTACTGTAGGTCTCACCAATTTGTTCCCCGGGCTTAGCTTTGAACGAGTCGTATGCTGCCAGGGTATTGGCTTTCTTAGCTCTCAGTCCACTTTCTGTTCCTTGCATTAGCTTTGTGACTTCATCCCACATTTCTTTAGCCGTTGGAAAGCTATCGACTAGGATCAGTATGTCATTCGGTAAGGCTTGCATCAAATAATTTCTTGCGAGAAGGTCAGCTTTAGCTCATTTCTTTTATGCGTCTGTGTATTGGTCAGGAGTTTTGAGCATTCTGCTATCTTGAACTGCTGGAGTGACTGTATCATCACCACGGACTATAGTCCAAAATTTTGCTGGTCCTTTCTCAAGAATTGGATGATTTCCTCACCGTTGTCCTTTATCTAAAGAAAGTTGAGAAACCTGCTTCTCCAAACTGCGAAGTCACCGCGTCTCAGGACCGGTGCATGAACATCGCTTCCCGTGGCTACGGTGTCCATTTCTGTACGAACTGCTAGATGTGGAATTGTGAGATGTTGGGTAGAAAGAAATTTTATTAATCTTATTAGTGTATATGTATGAATTATTATTATTTCGTATTTATTTTATTTTATTTATTATTATTAATATTATTATTTTGTTTTAAATTGAAATGAGCAGTGGAAAATGTTTTCATGATAGATACTTCAAGGAGTAAACTTCTCTTGTGCCAATTAGATGCTGAAAAGTTTTTGATGCCGAAATTTTTTGATGAAAGGGAGATGCCGAAAAGTTTTTGGTTCCGAAAACTTTTGATGAGACACAGTGCCGAAAACTTTTGAAAATGGAAATGACTTTTGGTGCCGAAAGGTTTTGAAGTTGTGAAAACTTGAGTAAGTCTACAGTGTCGAAAACTTTCTTGAAAGTACGAAAACTTCTGTTACCGAAAAGTTTTGATCTTGCGAAAACTTTGACTCAGACAACAGTGTCGAAATTTTCTTGATGCCGAAAACTTTCATGCGAAAGCGAAAACTTTTGAAAGCACTGTAGCGATGAAAACTTCAATGACAAGAACTTTGGAGGATGCCAAAAAATTGCAATACCGAAACTTTTGCGATAACGAAAACTCAAGAGGACACTGAAGCTACGAAACTTTTGTGTGCTGAGGCTTTTCTGAGTCTGCGAAAACTTTTGGTGGAACACTGTGGAACTGAAAACCTAAATGCCGAGAACTTTCCTGCAAGGACAACGAGTTCTAGTACCGCAAACTCTGTTTTGAAGTTATGAAAAATTCAGAAACTGCAGGATAACACTGGTAACGATTAGGTAACGATCTGGAATGAAAGAGTTAACATGCAACGACTCAAAAACACCAGCAAATGCCTAAAAACTAAACCAAAGATGAGTTTCAAGGTGCGAAAAGTTGAGATGGAGTTTTAAAAATCTTTGTTGTGTGAAACTTGTAAAACTCAAACCAAACGACGTTAAAATACTTCTACCCAAACTTCGCGGTTGCTCTGATACCAATTGTTGGTCCCGTAGGCTAGCATAACCCTCCAAATGATGCACACCTTCGAGTATGTGTTTGTGCATATAGTTTGAGGACGAAAGTGGTGCTAGTTTTCTCTTTGAGGGTTTACACTTTGTTAGGTTAATCTGTTGGAAAACTTTTCTTAATTCTCAAAGTGTTACATACAAAAATTATCAAGCCCACGTTATATATCAAACATCATTTGGTATATTTACATTTTCCCCCAACTAGCAAACTAATAACTAAATGACCCAAATAAGAATACATCAATACAAATGAGGACATGAACACTACAAACTAGTCCTAACAGAATTCACACAAATCAAGCTTTGGGAGTTTCATCGTTGTTTGATCTCCGTTGACTTCCCTTTTTTCCTTCTCTCGTTCTCCCTTGTTCGAATGTCTTCTGCCTTTTGTTTTTAGGTTGTTATACCCAATGACTTTAAATATGTTATAAGGCTTGAACACGTCTTGGATGCCAAGTTGTGACGTCTTTTTCCTCAAAGTTAAGCAATATATTTAAATGATTGCTCGAAAATTGAGTGCCACCAGAATAATTCATGCCTCACCCGAATTTGTCATCACCCGAATTTGGTCTTAATAATTCTCTCTTACCTGAAAATTGGTCCTACTGTCCAAACCTCTCCTTACTATTTGCTTACTTCTCACTTTCGGGTATCTCTATACTAAATATTCGAACCTTTAATTAATTTCTATATTTCTGAAACTTCTATAATTTATACTTTTCAATCAAAGTTTCATATTCTTCATTTAACTAAACTATCAAAATTTCTAATTTCCACAATCACACTGCTACCGACGTCAAAAACCCTACATTAAATTTTACATGTATTACACTATGATCTAGGCGTCTCTGGGTTCTGCGTTCTTGGTTCAACCCTTTACTTGTTTGGGAAAGAAAAGAATTTGTTCTCGTACGCTATCTCTTCCATACCAACAACTCGACCGTCATCGTCCTCCTCATCTCCCTCTTTGACGCAATTGAAGGTTCTGACATTAGTCAAGGATTCATTAACTTAAGTATGTTCGATGAACTTTCCCAAGCACGATGTCGTTGGTTGTCAAACCCCCGAAGGGAAAATTCTGGTCTTGAGCTCCTGGCTTCCCCTCGATGACAAAATTGGGGGAAGTGCGAACTGTTCGATCACGTCAAACGAGAGTGTGAAGAGCTCCTTGATTGGCTTCCATTGGTACTCCGTCATTGGGACATGAGAAATGGGACTAGCATTAACGTTTGATCGTATTCCTTCATCAACAACGGTCCGCCTTTCTCCTCGCGACCAGTGCAGGCTAGTTCACACTGGACACAGATTGGGCGTACTGGAAAAAATACGGATTCGCCGCCAAAGATTTACCGCGTTTCATGTTGGTTATGGATAGGGATGGCTTGTGCTTGATGGGGTGGGGTGCGCGCATAGAAGCGCTCGATCGATATTGACTTCTATGTCCCGATTTATTACCATTCAAAGGTTATACATATTGCAAGAATGGGAGCGGAATGACTTGGCTTTCGTCGGCGGCGGCAGTTGTTTTTGTATCACGCAGATATGTGTGCCTTCGATTCTGATGTTTTTTCCGAAGGGAGAAGGGTAATCTCGTCGAAACGGATGGGGCGACGGAGATGGTGCTGCCGAGGTTGACGGTGTTGAAGAGGTTCAAATTCGTTCTGGGCCCATAGCTCAAGGGAGAAGCTGGCAAGTTCAATCCCGAATACCTCTTCTCCGTGGGAGGAGGAGTTTGATGAGTGCATTTATTTGGATCGTATCGACTCGGCCTCCTTTTGTCTGATATCAATGGTGGTTAGCTTTGATTTATGTTTTTTTTCCTTTTTTTGTCTCGTCTTTTCTTTTGTCATCTTTTGGTTGTTTGCTTAGGTAACCAACCTTTGATGGCTTTTGAGCCACATGTAATTGTTTGTGGAAATAAAGAAAGGAAATGGTGATCTGTTCCTCTCCTAGTATTATTTGGGTTTTGTTCCTTATTCCACCTTCGTCAACACCTCTTCTGTTGAGTATTCTTTGCCTTGATTATCATTGAGGTTTTGGTGCTAACGCAAGAACACATGCACACACACGATATATGGCTGCTTTCCTGTAATTACTCAGAGAGATGTCGGTTTTGAAGATGAAAATGAGAAGCTCAAAGAGCAATGTGCAATGAAACGGAATGTGGAAGCGCTCCGAGAGCAGCGCTTACAAGCTGTAGTTACTGGTGGAGGTAGCGTGGCTGGACCTTCTCAGCCTATCGATCTTCAATTTTATCCTGCAATCGGATTTTTGGTTTTGCTCTTAATTGATCTTTTACGCCATTGCGTAACTTGGGTTTGGGACAGCCTTCGTCCGCTTGTCATTTTATAGAGAATTCGTCTTTTTCATTTCCAGCTTCGTTGGCTCCATTCACACTCGCAAAGTCTCGATAGCTCGGGCATATTAGATTAGTTTTTATTTTATTTGTTAAAATCATATGGTGAATATTATTATGAGTTATAGTTTTATTATTCTAGGTAACATATTTTCTAAATATGTTTTTTAAATAAGTATAATATATATATATGTATAAAGAAATAGTTCTCAAAAAAATGTCATTAAAATTAGAGTTGAGCGATGGACTGCAGTGGAATAATTCGACGGACTGCCGATGAATGTTTGACGAATTAGGCTACGAAGAATACTAACAGATTTAAAATGGTGGACGAGCCGTGGATATTTATCCACGGAAGTGACATTGAAATATATGGTCATGAAAGCCGTCGAGAATTTTCGATACGTCGCGGCAGTGATGGAACCAGAAATCAAGAGTTGGGGGTCAAAAAGAATATTAAAATTCATAAGTTGGGGGGTCAAAGTATAAATAAAAGACTTCAGAAAAAATAGAAAGAAAAATGCACTTCTGAGTATTTGAACCCAAATCAACGGTTTAATAAAACATTATCTTCATTGACTATTGGCTTATAAATATTTTAGTACTAATGGCTTATAAATATTTTGCCCGGGGTCAATGGCCCCTCCAAACCCCAATGTAGGTCCATCCCTGGTCGCGGCTGGAAATCAACCAGTGAGCCGTCGAACTATTCTTTCGATGGTCTCCTCGACGCCATCTTCGCTTTCGACGAAGGTAAATTCGGCGGCAATTATCAACGCTTAATCCAGCCGTCGATGTACATGAAATGTTTTTTAGTGTTTTAATTTCCTAAAGCCATATCCTTCCCAATACTTGGATTTGGTTGGATAATTTATCGAGTATACAATAAAATACCGAGGGCAAGGTGACAAATATGATATAAAATAGTTGTATGTAGCGGTCTATAAATCATTATTTAATGCTTTTCGCCGTCTGTCACAGCACAATCTTTGAATTCACCACATGGTTCGCCGTATTGGCGTGACATCGGCCGTATCGGCCGGGCCGGAACGGACTCGGGACCCTCCGCGCCAGAGACAGGTTAGAACGGTGACGGGTTTGCCGCGGCAAGGTATCGGGCGTCGCGGCGAGATATCGGCCGCCGCGGATCAAGGCGGGCGAGTTATCGTTTGTACCGGCGATACATCGGCCATCTCGGCCATAAATGCTTTCCCATATTTTTCTGGTTTATTTTCCTTAGCTGAGAGAAAATGAAGATGATGTGGGGAAGAAGACGATGAGGCGGAAAAACTATTTTATTTAGGATTTATGATTGGGCTTATTAGCTTTATTTTTATTAGGCCCAGTGAGACAATCTTTGTATGCATTTAAAAAATCAGACTTAAATAGAACGAAACTTAGGAATCATTCTTTGTCTTTTATTGGGTATATTATTAATGGTAAAAATATTTATTTAATAGATATTATAAAGCCCAACATAATTTTAATTAATATTAAATACAAAATATCTACAATAATATTAAAATAAATGCTTTAAAATTAAATATTACAAGGTGAATTTATTTATATTCCTTAAATATTAGCTATTAAAACATATTTGACACTATAATTACTTAAAGGTACTTTTTTAACAAAAAAACGCGTATCGCCCGCGACCGCGCCGCGATAATACAATGTATCCGTATCGCTCGTGTCCGCATCGACGTACGCATCCGCGTCGGCGAAGCATGATTCACCAGACCGAATCGGTTGTTTCTTCTGTTATTACATATGCCTTGTGCTTTAATGTTTTTCAGATATCATTTGATGGCGACAGTTATTGGGAATGGGATTGTAATTGACGTTTGAGGCGAGGGATTTTATTTGCCGCAATGGCCACCAACCACTATTTGTTGCTTCCAAGGATACAAAAATCTGACAAATTATCCAGCTGAATACTATGAGAAATTATGCGCTTCTGTTATAAGGAAGAGGATTACAGACTTATTGTATTGTATACTTTGTCAGAATTAATTCATCTATAGATGTTGAAGAGGTGTTACGAATCTTCGTGTCTTAATTTAAAACAATTGCTTCATAACTTTCACCTTGGTTCGAAATGATGCGATCAAAAGTTAGCATCTTTCGGTACACTGCAAGTAACTCAACCTTCAGTCTAACACCTCTTGACAATACTTACAACTTCTTAATCATTGTTTATCTTCCGTTAGCAAGCTAGCTAGCATTATGATATATTGAATATTTTATTAAATAAAATTTCAATAGATTCTTCTAGCAAGATGGATATTTGCCTAGGGACAACATATAGTTTTCAAGGGAGGAAAATAATGCATGAATAAAAAGAGAAAAAGAAAAGGAAACGGGGGCACGACAGAAAGGAGGGAGTCAATAACCGTATTGGGATTGAAAAAAAAAAAAAATAACCGTATTGGGATTGTGATCAACCATTCTCACCAAACCGAAAAACAGGACCCTATTAACTCGTCTCTAAGTCATTATAGGAAGAAAGACGAATCTCCTAACAATATAATTCTTTCAAACAGCAAGCTCAAAGCTGTGTCGAGCTACCCCAACACCAGAATAATGATGTAATAGCAATTGCAAACCCAATTGGATGATTAGGCTCCAAACTCAGAACGGAAAAATTATTGATAGACTATGATCGTAATAAGCAATCATGCACTACGCATATATGGACGCTGCATCAAATCGACGGTATTTAATATCACAGCATAATGCATATAATGCTTGTTCATTGATTCAACTCAACAACATATACATTAAAACAGGAATAAAAAGCATTACAAAACAACATAGTGATCATAAATTATCTTTATTTATTATCTCTTCTTTTCCGCGGAAAATATAATATATATATATATATATATATATATATATATATATATATATATATAAACTAAGATCTACCTAGACAAGGGCATACAACAGCTAAAGATCCTCGAACACACGTGCCTCAACCTGGGATACAATCGAAGAGTGGTAGATCTCGACTCTAACCACATACCTTGCATAACCTCGACAAATAGATTCAGATTTCTCACTGACGGGATGTAAAGGGTCAGAGGAATTGCAGAAAACGCCACTGTGAAGAACAATTGCAACATCCTTCGATTTGAGACGGAGAGATCGAGGAGGGGGCTTTGCGATGAGGGGTATTATATTGCAGAGTGATTTTCTTGATTTATTGTGATGATATCGAAGACATATGTGGAAAAGGGAATGTTGTTTCTTGTTTGCAGCAATTTTAATTTGGATGAGTTTATGGGATTTGGACGTTAGATCATTGTAACGAGGATAAAGAAATAATGTTGACACGGTTTAGTTAATTAATATGTGTGGATTGTAATAGGAAATAAGAGGTTTAATTGGGCACCACATGGCCACTTCGTAGGCTACTATCGAGAAGGTTCTCGATTTTTTTTTTCCTTTATTTTTTATTACGAAACAGTATATAAAGCTTCGCTGCAGTCTAGAATACATTGCCATTGATTGCAACACAATTACTTGGAACTTCAAATAATAACTGTTATCTGAAGAACATATCCTATTCTGGCTGAAGTCAAATGCATTATTGTGAAAAATGGATGATATAATCAAGCGGACAAGATACTATGCCATGCCGCATCAACCGGTAACATTCTACAAAAAACAAACAATTGAAAATCCTACCTTATTCAACTTAACATGTGGGAAGGGCATACTCTCCTAGTGGCTCGACTTGGTCTCGCTCCCTTCCTATTCCTCCACACTTAAAAAAAGAGCGATTGAGAATCTCGAGAACCTCTGTCTTCGTGGGGCGATTGTATCTTTTTCTTTTAGTGCCCTCCATTCCACTATTCTGATCAATAAAAATGCTCTTCCTAACGACCAAGTCATAATGAGATTAAAAACCGATGCTTCCTTGGCCGTGTAGAACATGTATTAGCATTATGTCATTCCTACAAGTGATCCCCCATCCAGGATTGGAAGAAGTACTATATGAGGACTTCGAAATCAAATAGAATATATTTCTTTCCATTCCTCGTGAGCCACTTAGTTCTCCGAAACAAGAAAGTGTTAGTGACATAAACATTAAAGCGCTCTAAATTGCAAAGTATAACATGAAATCAATGCTGCAAGCCTATCTACAACAATACGCATCGTGTAGCCAAGCAATCGTGGTGTCCTCGATATACTTCAAGCCAACGTAAGTTTTGCTTAATCCACATATAGTAGACAATCGGTGCCAAAAGCTGCCTATATTACTAACCCCATGACCAATGGTTTGGAGGATGGTATTGCATCCCTTAGGTCATGAGTTCAAAACCATGACTAGCGTACTATGTGAATTTGGGACATATTCATATCATCCGTGGCGAATAGTTCCATATCGGAGTACGTAGCGTAAGCCCATAGCCGATTGAGTGGAGATACTCCAAAGTCGAAAAAGAACATGTTTTCCTCGTCAACTTCTAGTTGCCCAAACTATACTTTTTTGACACTACAATTGTTGATGAAAAGTGGGTGCGAGAACAAATAACTCAAGACATGTACTCGAGTATGTGCATTAAAAAAACAAATGATTTATGTCTCGAAGGCACTCACCTCTCGTGCCACTTTTGGAGTCGAGCAATGCGAAAGATACTTGTGAATTTTTTAAATTTCATTAGGTAAAAATGAAAAAATTTGACCATTATTGTCGTGTTTTTTTGGTGATCCTTCAAAATATCACATGTTCCTCCCTTAACCTCTCCATCACTTCACTTTGTTTCGCCTGGGTGATCCGTCATCAACATTCTGAATTTTGGATCACCCCAAACTTGGTGATATTTCATCACGGGGATGTGGTGATCTTATTTCGAGAAAATTACCCCTTATGTTTTAACATTTCTCTCTTGTATACCCTTTTATTTGTATTTTAAATTATATAACTAAACTATACAAGTTTCTAAAGAATTATTTAATAATTATAAAATAAAATATTTATATTGAATAATTATATAAATTTATAAGGGTCTTTACACATAAATACTCCATCTGTAAAAAAACTTGTAACTTAGTACCCTGTCAGCATTTTTTATATATAGGTACCAAACACATTTGGGTACCCTATCAACGTATTGTGGTACGTAATACTTTTAGAAAATGGTACGCCGTATTAGCACATTTAGGTACGCCCTATTTACACATTAAGTACGCCGTACAAACACATTTAGGTACCCTATATCAACGTGTTATGGTACGCAATACACACAGGAAAGTGCGGCATGACTGAAGAGACTGGTACAAATTAAATCGGGTACCTATGTGTAAAAATTTCTGACATAGGTATTGATCTGTAAGTTTTTATTCAAATAGGTATTTATGTGTAGATACCCGAATTTATAATTTATGATTAAAAAAATTTAAACTAAATATTATAATATTAATAATTCTTACGTAAAATATTATCTCAAAATAAAGATATCAATTCGTATAACCTAAATATTTACGGTGGCGTCCCGCCTTCGTCTACTTATTTTATTCCTAATTGGCTTAACTATCTAAGGTGTAATAGTTATACTATCCAAAAGTACGTATAAATTTTTTCTTTTATATAAGGGAAATCATCCTATACAATCAAGATGTTGTCCCAACACTAACTACATATGATGGGTACATAACCGCAGCAAAAGAAACTCTAATGCCCGCCACACAGGTCACATCTACGTACACACTTTCACCTCAAAAGTCTCCTGAAGCTTAAAAAACAAGGCCTCGCCATTAGAAAGATCGCGTATCGTGATCGCGTGAACTTACAACACATAAAAACATGGGATGAGCTATAAAGCTCAGTAAGTGGAAATTATGCATGTCGTGCACGTGTCGTAATTCGCAAAGGCATCCACGCCAATACTTCCTATTCCTCGTATCTCATTCTCATTTTCATTCTCATTCAGGGCCCTGAGCTAATTTGCTACGCGCACCATTCTGAGCTCAAATCCAATATGGATAAAATACAATAGTTGGTCTACTCCAGCTGGGCCCACACTAGGGTTTTACCCTAAGTAGCCATTTACTGGTTGCCATTCTATCTAGCGGTTGGCTTCCCTGGTCACCGGTTGTGCCCACGCTAGTTAACTGGGTTGCTATTTACCGGGTAATTCAAGCTAGGTCGCTTCTTCCCGCTACATTCAATATTCAAATACATATATTCGACGGCTTACATCCCGTCATGGTGTTTCTGTAGAAGTAGCTCTGACTCAACTTCGAGTCGACATCAAATGTCCATATCGGCAATGCTTTATCGCACACAGGCGATCGTGCACTTTGCATACTCACATCTCATAACTTTCATGTGACTTGTGCATGCACGTGATAATGCATACGGAACAGTACAAAATACTTAGCATGTCATATCACATAACAGATAATTCACGTAATTTCATAGAAGCAGATAGTCACATAAACATGTACACTAACTTATTTTATGTGTGTAGTGGAATTCCCACTTACCTATCATCCACGAATTATTTGCTAATAGTCTGTGGAATGCTTAGTCCCTGTACAAAATATAATGTTAGTGTATTATTTAAATCACTTGACCATCTAAGTACTCAAATTTCCTAAGTACTGAAATATTATATTTAAAACTGTATTTGAGAGATAGCTGTTTAAAAAGGATTCACTAAGTTAAGTCAAACCCGTGAACTAGCTTAACTCCTTATAACTTCGCGAAGTGTCTTGTGATCTCCCTAATGATTCGCGATGTACATTTCTCGAACCCTTATACCTCGTGAACTTTTTAAAACTCGTGATATCAAACCCCTATTGATTCACGAAGTCTGATATCTCTTGCCTACTTCGCGAATCCATGCACGTGAAACCCTTAGAATTCGTGAATTTTACTTCTCTAATGCCTCGCAAATTAGGGTTCGTGAAGTTCATATTTCACGACCTCCTCAAAATTGAAAACACTTTTTACCTTAAAAACTTCAAAACTCTCGATCAGAATCAAGTTTCCTTCAAGAACAGTTTGCATATCATACGAGCTTTAAGTATTTTCAAAACCCTCGAGAACTAACTTGTACAAAAACTTAATCATATGTACTTTCGAGCCTAACCATCTCGATAACATGTTAATATAAAGATAAGAACATAAAATTAGGGTAAGAAAATATACGTACTCCAAGCTTAATTTGACTACTATTGTTCGAGCTGTTCTTCCTTTCTTACTCAGTTTTCGATGGTGTTTATGTAGCGCCCCGTTTCCTATTACCTTTTTACGCAGCTATTAAAATATCCACATAAAATTTTTTGCGATTTTCATAACTATTCCCTTTAACAAAAACGGGTACTTACATCAGATCTAGTTCCTTTCATAATAATATGCATATCATCCTTAGTCGATCGAAATGTAATTTTCTATAGTAATGCAAAATCTATATGCTAACGATGAACAGATGGGAGTAGGAGGAGAGCGTAGCCGGCCAACCTTGAATCCATGCTTATGAAGATGCGTTCTACGCAGACTGCTAATTATCTACACAACTGTGAAGACAACAATTCAGAGTATGATCGCAACAGGTTAACTAATAACAAGTAACAATAAAATAAACAGTAGTCCATTCCTTCCCGTCAATATCATAACCATGCCATCATAAAATCATCGTGCATATAACTGTCATTCATAAGATCCGTAGATCACATGCCATTCTATATGTCCATTTATTTTGATACTCCCGTTATAAACTAGCTAGACTGTACTGTACGCCCAGTCGGCGCCCATGCATGGGACTCTGTAACCATTTTGTAATCCCCCGATATGTAGGGATACATATATACTGTACGGGACTCTGTAAAATCCCCCGATTTGTAGGGATGTGTAATACCCGAGTCCCGTAAGTAAGTTGGCCAGTAAATACGCATGCATTTTATATGACTTACGTGACTGCATGGTACAGGTTTTACGGTATTTCATGCGTTTATATGATTTTATGCTACATGTATAATTAGTCTTTGTGATATATGACCCGGATAATGATATTAATACTTATAGAAATTGTGGCTGATTAACATATTATATAAGTAAAGGTTAGTTTCGGCCGAATAGAGAGGAAGATGTAAAATTGATCAAACATGACAAGGATAGCAATTGATCGATGATAATACATGTAGATACCAGCTTTCTTCAAACCAATAGAGCTTAATCAAATAGAATCGGTCGACGGGGTGATTGTAATAAGAGAATTTGACCAATTATACTCCAAGTAGGGTGAACATCGAGTAAACCTAAGGTCAATTAGGGATTTCTTAATATGAGAGGGAAAAGGCTTAGTCATCAACTTGTCACATCACTCAAAAATCCCGAAGCTCTAATCCTTATCATATAACGATTGATCATCAAAAGGAAAATATAATAAGAAAGAGAACTATATTAAGCATAAAAGAGAGAAAACCCTAGTCACCTAAACCACAAGAAAGAAAAAGATGAAAGGAATTTGCCAATTAAGAAGTCATCACAGCTTAAGTTCGGACTTTTGGTAAGGAATTATCTTTATATAGGGGTGGCCATGCGGCGAGCTACTAATCGCATCTGGTCCCTTGAGGCAGCAAATGGCGATCTTCTTGAAGAGCCTGAGCAGGTGGAGGGCGAGCTGATTGGCTTCTACAAGGGCTTATTGGGCCAATCTGAGCGTACGGCGCCAATAAGTATTGATGATGTGCGTAGAGGTGTTACGCATACGCTTTCCCCAGCGGATGCTGCTTCCATGATCGGTCACGTATCTGCCATCGAGGTTCGCGAGGCGCTTTTCTCTATGGGGGATGAGAAAGATTCGGGGCCTGATGGGTATACGGTCGCATTCTTCCGGGCCACATGGGAGATTGTTGGGGATGAGGTGGTGAAGGCGATCCGGGATTTCTTCACGACCAGCAGGCTACTGAAGGGAATCAACAACACCCTCATTACGTTGATACCTAAGAGAGATACACCTCGGCGTGCAACTGATTTCAGGCCTATTTCCTGTTGCAACGTTATCTACAAGGTGATCTCCAAGCTTTTGGCTAATCGGCTTAAGGGGCACCTGGCTTCATTGGTCCATGGTTCCCAGACGGCGTTTATTCCAGGACGCCGAATCAGTGACAATGTGTTGTTGGCGCAAGAGCTATGCTTAGGGTACAGGTCTAAAGGCCGCCCGCCACGTGCTATGTTCAAGATCGACTTGGCCAAGGCTTACGACAAGGTCGAGTGGGACTTTCTTCTTTCTGTGTTAGGAGCCATGGGATTCCACCCTACCTACATTGGTTGGATTCGGGAGTGCTCGACGACGACGGCTTTCTCGTTGAACCTGAATGGCCAAGTGGTGGGTTTTCTCCAAGGCAGGAGGGGGATTCGACAGGGGGACCCCATTTCCCCTTATCTGTTTACATTGGCGATGGAGGTACTCCATGGGCTGCTCATGGTTAGCATTTCTGAGGAACAGCGGTTCAGGTATGAAGTGTAAAATATGCCTAAGAGGGGGGGGGTGAATTAGGCTTTAAAAAATTATGGCTTTTTCTCCTTTGAAAACTACTTTTCTTTAAGAAGATAATGCAGAGTACGTTATTCCCTAGAGAGCAGTAAGATTGTCTATGTTATCTCCCTAACCCTGTTTACAGAATATCACGTTAATTTCAGAAATGATAGCTACGATATCACCTAGATATTAGCGCGTGTTCCGGTTTGTCTCACAGTAAAGTAAATAGCAGAAAGTAGAGTGAGACGAGATTTTTATACAGGTTATATCCCCAACTGGGGTTTAATCCTGTCCTTGGGGTGTTATCTCCCCAAGAGTTCCAATCAATCACTAGGTATTACCGGTTATGGTTACAAAATGATTGATCCTTACACAACCGAAGCGCTTTGGAAACTAGACCTCCACCTAGGCTGTCGCACGCCAAGTTTCAATCCACGTCGTTAACCCAGGAAACCTATTCCCCGACTGGATACAGCTTGCTACCGAAGGGCCACCGAATCCACCAAATTCGTCCCTCCACGTGCGAAAGACTCCAACCGCGCTCCTTTGTGCGTTCGACGTGCCCGCAGACACAACACGTCCGAAGACAAGGGTTTTAGGGTAGGGTGATACTCAAGATCGCTCACGGGTACAGATTCGCAAATTAAGCTCAACACAAACTACGAGTTTTTCGCAAGTTAACGCTCAAAAACAGTCTAAGGAACTCGAAGGCTTGTGTGTTCGTTTCGTTACTCTTCAACCGTGAAGTGTTCTCTTCTATATAGAACCAACTTTCGCTTCTACACTTCACAAGGAAAGTTAAGCACAGAATATGCAAGATAAAGCTCAATAATCACGTGCATTAACTCAAACAATCATGCCAAGAATAAACCAATTAAGCTCAACGGTCATGCATGATCACTTACCATAAATACCACAGATTAACATTCATTCCAATGTAATCTCATCCGTTAGTCAGCATATTCCATATATAATTCCACTCGGCATATTATCAATGGTAAGCTCAAACAACTGATTTCTTTCCCAAAATATGATACCCAATTCGCACAGAAAGATTTGATCTACTGAGTATAATGCAAAGCATACTTTCCATATATGGTGATCTCATCCGATTTCAGCACATTCCATAAATAGACTCAATCAGCATCTTACCACATATAAGCTCAATCAATTAATCACTTTCCAAAATATAAATCCTAAGTCGCACAAGGAAAGCAGGATCATGATTCACTGATTTAAGAGTCATTTAATATCACACTCAACGGATATATCATTCATATTCTTTCCTAAAATAGATCAATCACATGTAAGCATTCAATCAGAATATCTTTTCCATATATAGCATATTCATCCATATCCGGATGATCACAGTGATATTCCTTCCTAAAATAACTCAATCACGTTTTCAGCTCAATCAGAATATCTTTTCTATATATAGCTTAATCATATCCGGGCGATCACAGTGATATACTTTCCTAAAATATCCCAATCTCGTGTACAACTCATATATCACTTAACACAATATATCTTCCATATATATATCGCGGAGTGATATTCCATCCAAACGAGAACGTTCAAACCAGGTGATCACGTCAATATTCCACTTAAGCATAAAATCACTCAAATTCGATTTTCTTAACATTTAAAACATATTCAAGCGCTTAATCGAATATTCTCACATACTTAAACATCACATAACATGCATATCGAGTTTTCTAATTTGTACCCCCCAATTTACATAATTACTTGGAATAATCAAAACTCTCATAACTGTTTGGACCATAAAGGTCTACAATCTCCCCCTTTTTGATGATGACAAGTAATTAATGCCTATCTTAAGCATGTGAGTACACTCGATATGAGGCTATTTACGCACGTAGCATGTTTAAGTATCAAAGCATGTGACATATGATCAGAGCAAATAAATTTATCAAATTTCATAGCATGCTCCCCCTGTCTAATTGCTAGTATTCCCATGTAAAGCACATCAGCAAAAACATATAGCAATTACCAGGTCATATCATATGAAATGTCACAATACCATGAAATCTCGCAAATTATCATGGAATGTCTCAAGCTATCACATCACATCAGTTTGCTCCCCCTGCCTATGTGCGGAATTCCTTAATCCTTAACAAATTATCAAACTCAAGAACAGAGGATTAAGACATAAGCATATAAAAGCAAGCAAGCCGATTATATTATAGCATTCCAAGATAACGCATTCCAAAATAACAAAATGACACGACCCAACACCGAAACCAAAACACGGCATACCATATCGCATTAATTTCCCTAAATTCTCCCCCTTCAGCATCAAAAAAGAGGGATCCAAAACACCACTAACTTACCAAAAACGTGCAACTTACCTCAACTTACTAACCCAAAAACCAGCAAAGTAAAACAACTTAGTACTAAGGGCAGATGGGAATAGGCATACCAGTGCTAGGAGATCACTGGGGATAGAAGTTCTAAGGGCTGGAATCACTATCAGATGAGGCAGATGAGAATTCAGTGACACTCAGAGCCGTGGAGATCTCCTTCACAAACTTTTTTAACCCTTTTAAAGTGCCATCAGATCTCATCGAATTTCTTCCTGCTATCATCCTTGATGCCTTTGATACTCCGTCTCAAATCAGCTATGGTTCCATGCCGTCGTCGCTCTCTAGATCCTTTTTCTTCCTGATTTCGAACGAGTGACTTTCGGAGAGATTGGGATTTGATCAGAGCAGCCTTTCGCTTCTTGTCAGAGACAGATCCGGCGCCTTTGGTTTTCGTCACGATTGAGATCGAAGGATTGAGGAGCGAAATAATGAAGTGAAAGACTTAGGGTTGAATGAATTGAATAAAGAAGAGATTGGATGGTTAGAAAGGCCAAAAATTTCTTGGATAAGAATGAAAAGAATTTTGGAGAGATGTGATAACGATTTGACGTGAGGCAGATAAGGAAAAGATTTCAAAGTTTGATTTTCAAAGATCATGGCTGGATAAGGAAACTGCCCATTAGAAGGAATTAAATGAAGATCAGAGGATATCTCGCGGAGACTAAGGAAGGAAATAAGTAAGGATTAGAGCTCAAAGAAAATATTGGCTGAAAATAGATTTTGACATAAATGTCGAAGAAGGTCGAAAAATAATCTCCCCCTGAATGGAAAAGATCTTAATAGATACGAAGGAGAGAATAAGGAAAAATATTAATAGAATCAAGGAATAAAATCGAGGAGATCCTAAAGGATAAGATCAAGGAGATACTAAGGGCTAGCATATCTAGTCATCTTTCCTATTTGAGCTCAATAATTCCTAATCGGTCGCGTATATCACAGAATCTACTCTCAATAAGGGGTTTCGTGAAGATATCAGCCAACTGATCATTAGTTCCTACGAAGTTCACGCTGATATTCCCTTTCTGAACATGATCTCGAATAAAATGATGTTTCACCTCTATATGCTTAGTTCGAGAGTGGTGTACGGGATTCTTAGTGATACTAATGACACTAGTACTATCACAGAAAATAGGAATTTGGTCGTACCTTAAACCGTAATCACTCAAGGTCTGTTTCATCCAAAGGATTTGCTGAGAACAGCTTCCTAAGGCCATATATTCGGCTTCGGTTGTGGATAGGGCCACGGCATTTTGTTTCCGACTGGACCAAGTTACAAGGGAATTCCCTAGTATTTGGCAGGTTCCACTAGTGCTCTTCCTATCTTCCCTAGAACCGGCGTAATCCGCATCCGAGTATCCCATTAATGGGAATTCCTTGGAATTTGGATACCATATACCATGATTGATTGTTCCCTTCAAATATCTAAGTATTCGCTTCACTGCCGTCAAGTGAGATTCCCTAGGACTCGATTGATATCTAGAACATAGACCAGTAGCAAACATGATATCGGGTCTGCTTGCCGTAAGGTATAGCAAACTTCCGATCATACCTCTATATTTAGTTTGGTCAAAGGGCGTACCTTGTTCATCACTATCGATTTTAGCGGTCTGGTGCATGGGAGTGGGAAGTACCTTGGAATCAGCCATTCCGAATTTTTCAAGTAGTTCCTTCGTGTATTTCGTTTGAGATATGAATGTTCCCGTATCCAATTGCTTGATTTGTAATCCAAGGAAGTACGTGAGTTCTCCCATTAGGCTCATCTCAAATTCCTGTTGCATAGACTTAGAAAATTCTCGCAAAGAGTGATGTCAGTGCTACCAAATATGATATCATCAACGTATATCTGCACAAGTAGTATGTGATTCCCTTCGCACTTTATAAACAAAGTGTTATCTATTGTTCCTGTTATAAATCCCATGTCTAGTAAAAATCTACTCAATCTTTCATACCATGCCCTAGGGGCCTGTTTCAAACCATATAAAGCTTTGTTTAATTTAAAAACGTGATTTGAAAGTTCCTCTTTTTCAAAACCGGGAGGTTGCTCGACAAAAACTTCCTCATTTATAAAACCATTTAAAAATGCACTTTTTACGTCCATTTGGAAAAGTTTAAATCTTTTAAAAGATGCATATGCAAGTAAAATGCGTATTGACTCAAGCCTAGCTACGGGTGCAAAGGTTTCTTGAAAATCTATACCTTCTTCTTGGGAATAACCTTTGGCGACTAACCTGGCCTTATTTCGTGTTACATTACCGTTCTCATCTAGTTTGTTGCGAAACACCCACTTCGTGCCTATTATGGACTTGTCGCTCGGTCTTTCCACAAGAGTCCACACCTGGCTCTTTTCGAATTGTGCCAGCTCTTCCTCCATGGCAATTACCCACGATTCATCGTCAAGCGCTTCATTCACTGTCTTGGGTTCCATGGTTGACAACAGCACGTCATGTGATTCCTCAGCAGTATCGTTTCGTGCAGTTGCTCTCGTTTTGATCCCTGAAGTGATATTCCCTATGACCTTTTCAGTGGGATGGCTGGAAGCATGTTTGAATTTTCTGCGCTGTTGTTCGTCTGAAGCTTCAGGTTTCTCTGACATATCATCTAGTTCCAATGGAATTGCGTTCACCTCTTTGTCAGTAACCTGTATATCTGCAGGAGACACAACTATACCTTCCTCAGTAGCATCTGCGTTAGGAAATTCATCAAACGTAACATGCACAGATTCTTGAACAGTCTTCTTCCTATTATTAAACACTCTAAAGGCTTTGGAGTGAAGGCTGTAACCTAGGAATATCCCTTCATCTACCTTGGAATCGAATTTCCCTCTTTTATCCCTATCATTCAAAATGAAACATTTGCAACCAAATACATGGAAATATCCTATGTTAGGGGTTTTATCGTTCCAAAGTTCATAGGGAGTTCTCTTAATAATCGATCTAAGGAAAATCCTATTCGAGACATAACATGCCGTACTAACAGCTTCGGCCCAAAAATGTTTTGGAGTATTATATTCGCTCAACATAGTCCTAGCCATTTCTTGTAATACTCTATTTTTCCTCTCGACCACTCCGTTCTGTTGGGGCGTAATAGGGGCTGAAAAATTATGACTATAACCATTCTCATCACAAAAAGATGCAAAGGATTTGCTATCAAATTCTAGACCGTTATCACTCCTAATCTTACGGACTTTCATTTCTTTCTCATTTTCTAGCTTCTTAATCAGTGGTGCAAGATTATCTAAAGCCTCACTTTTGTGCGCAAGAAATAAGACCCATGTGTACCTAGTATAGTCGTCTACGATCACAAAGGCATATCGTTTACCTTTCAATGACATAACCTGTACCGGACCAAAAAGGTCAAGATGCAGCAGTTCCAGTGGTCTGGACGTAGAGATCACATTCTTAGGCTTAAAGGACGTCTTGGTCTGTTTCCCCATTTGGCACGCTTTACAGATTCTGTCCTTGGTGGCTTTCATATCTGGAATACCTCTCACCAACTCATTGCATGATATGTGAGACACTAGTTCCATGTTAGCATGTCCCAGACGTCTATGCCATAACCATGTGATATCCTGCGTAACTGCTAGACACTTGACGTTTTGGTTAGCAATATCATCAAGAGTGATGCAGTAAATATTACCATGCCTAGATGCACTAAACACAACCTCATCATTCTTTTTAACAAGGCATTTATCTTTGGCGAAAATTACGGTATGTCCATCATCACATAATTGGCTAATACTTATTAAATTATGTTCTAAGTTCCTAACGAACCGTACGTTATCTATGGTGATATTTAAATTGTTACCAACAGTACCAACTCCCACGATTTTGGCTTTTGCGTCGTTGGCGTACGAAACGTATCCTCCATCTACCGCCTTCAACGACACAAAATTGCCTATATCACCTGTCATGTGGCGGGAGCACCCGCTGTCGAGGTACCACTTACTTTTCTTACTGGAATTCTTCCTTCGTACCTGTAGCAAGAATTACTTTTCTGAGGTACCCAATTTCTGTTGGGTCCTAACATGTTAGCGGGAAAATAACTTCTGTTAACATACGAGATATCATTCTGCACAGTAGGTGATCTCCTGTTACAATCAGATACGACAGTGGCATTTACAGGTAACTTCTTAGGTCTCCAGACATACTTAGCTTTATCAAACTTCTTTAAGGGATAATTGTATGCATAGTGACCATTTCTACCACAACAGAAACATTTAAACTTAGACACAGAGGATTTAGCAGGCTTTACTTCGGTGGAATAACCTAGGCCTATCTTATCAATATTGCTAGAAATGTTTAACATCATGTCTAGGTTCTGTCTACCCTCAAGAAGGCTATAAACCTTCTGTTTTTCCCTTTCTAAGGAATTTCTGAGTTCTACAATATCTCTGGATAAGTCACTGTTTTTCTTCTCTATTTTCTCACAGTCACAGGGAATTCCCTCTTTCTTAGCAGTAACTAACTCTTCTTTCAAACGTGAGATTTCTAGAACAGCCTCATGTTTTTCCTTAGCTAGTTCATCTCGCTGCCTTATCAATTCCTTATTCAAGGAATCTAGTGACTTAATCTTTCTCTCCGTTTTTTGAAGTAACCTACACAGATCTTCCTTACTTTCTTCTATATCAGAAACAGATGAGTCACTTTCATAACCATATAAATTGTTTAGGATATGAATTTTCTCAATGGAGGAAGAACAAGATACCTGATCCTCGTCAGCCATGTAAGCGTGATCCTCGTCCTCACTTTGTTCCAGTTCAGAGTCATTTGATTCCGTCACCATAGCCTTCTGCTTCCTTGGATTCTCATTGCTAGTTGCGGGGCATTCATGTGCATAGTGGCCTGGTTTGTTGCATCGGAAACACTTCTGAACTTTCTTCCCAGACGCGGATATTCCCTTGTTCTTGTTCTGGAATTTGTTGAAGTTTCCTTTGAATTTCTTTTT
Organism: Craterostigma plantagineum; assembly: GCA_027422505.1. Classification (NCBI taxonomy): domain Eukaryota; kingdom Viridiplantae; phylum Streptophyta; class Magnoliopsida; order Lamiales; family Linderniaceae; genus Craterostigma; species Craterostigma plantagineum. The sequence continues at coordinate 13,068,905 of JAPQWV010000001.1, forward strand.
CTGCTGGAACCTTTCAATTCTTTTTGTAAGCATGGCCAGATCGTTCATTAGGTCCTTTTCTTCGTCGTCAGAATCAGATTCTTCTTGGTTGGATTTGAATGCAATGGACTTCTGGTTTTTATTCTGAGACTTCTCATTCATTGATGTTTGAATCATCTCATAGGATATAAGAGATCCAATCAGCTCGGAGATGCTAAGTACTTCTAGATCCTTTGCTTCGTAGATGGCAGTAACCTTGGCATTCCATTCTCGTGGCAGTGATCTCAGTATCTTTCTTACTTGTTCACTGTCGGGAACTTTCTTGCCGAGAGAGAACATCTGGTTGATGATTCCCATGAATCTGGCGTACATCTGGCTTATATTTTCGTCATATTCCATTGAGAACAGTTCATACTGGTGAGTGAGTAGAGCCAGTCTTTCTTGCACGACTCGTTGGGTTCCTTCATGAGTGACTTGGAGCATATCCCACATGGCCTTCGCTGATGAGCAAGAACTCACCCGAATGTATTCTTCACGTGTGAGTGCGCATGCAAGCATGTTTTTCGCCTTTGCGTTTCGCGTGATTCCCCTTTTGTCATCAGCAGTGTAATCTTTTGTGTCCTTTGGAGTTCCATCGGATTTCGCAGCTGTGTACGGTCCGTCGATGATTGTCTCCCAAAGCTCGTAGTCGACAGCGATCAAAAATTCGATCATACGATTTTTCCATACCGCGTAGTTCGTACCGTCGAAGAGAGGAGGCCTGGAGTGGGATTGACCCTCTGCAAAAATATCACTCGAAAAAGCCATTAGATCTTAACTCAGGCGTGTTAGGCCTTTCGTTGAGTAACCTGGCTCTGATACCAAATGAAGTGTAAAATATGCCTAAGAGGGGGGGGGGGGTTAATTAGGCTTTAAAAAATTATGGCTTTTTCTCCTTTGAAAACTACTTTTCTTTAAGAAGATAATGCAGAGTACGTTATTCCCTAGAGAGCAGTAAGATTGTCTATGTTATCTCCCTAACCCTGTTTACAGAATATCACGTTAATTTCAGAAATGATAGCTACGATATCACCTAGATATTAGCGCGTGTTCCGGGTTTGTCTCACAGTAAAGTAAATAGCAGAAAGTAGAGTGAGACGAGATTTTTATACAGGTTATATCCCCAACTGGGGTTTAATCCTGTCCTTGGGGTGTTATCTCCCCAAGAGTTCCAATCAATCACTAGGTATTACCGGTTATGGTTACAAAATGATTGATCCTTACACAATCGAAGCGCTTTGGAAACTAGACCTCCACCTAGGCTGTCGCACGCCAAGTTTCGATCCACGTCGTTAACCCAGGAAACCTATTCCCCGACTGGATACAGCTTGCTACCGAAGGGCCACCGAATCCACCAAATTCGTCCCTCCACGTGCGAAAGACTCCAACCGCGCTCCTTTGTGCGTTCGACGTGCCCGCAGACACAACACGTCCGAAGACAAGGGTTTTAGGGTAGGGTGATACTCAAGATCGCTCACGGGTACAGATTCGCAAATTAAGCTCAACACAAACTACGAGTTTTTCGCAAGTTAACGCTCAAAAACAGTCTAAGGAACTCGAAGGCTTGTGTGTTCGTTTCGTTACTCTTCAACCGTGAAGTGTTCTCTTCTATATAGAACCAACTTTCGCTTCTACACTTCACAAGGAAAGTTAAGCACAGAATATGCAAGATAAAGCTCAATAATCACGTGCATTAACTCAAACAATCATGCCAAGAATAAACCAATTAAGCTCAACGGTCATGCATGATCACTTACCATAAATACCACAGATTAACATTCATTCCAATGTAATCTCATCCGTTAGTCAGCATATTCCATATATAATTCCACTCGGCATATTATCAATGGTAAGCTCAAACAACTGATTTCTTTCCCAAAATATGATACCCAATTCGCACAGAAAGATTTGATCTACTGAGTATAATGCAAAGCATACTTTCCATATATGGTGATCTCATCCGATTTCAGCACATTCCATAAATAGACTCAATCAGCATCTTACCACATATAAGCTCAATCAATTAATCACTTTCCAAAATATAAATCCTAAGTCGCACAAGGAAAGCAGGATCGTGATTCACTGATTTAAGAGTCATTTAATATCACACTCAACGGATGTATCATTCATATTCTTTCCTAAAATAGATCAATCACATGTAAGCATTCAATCAGAATATCTTTTCCATATATAGCATATTCATCCATATCCGGATGATCACAGTGATATTCCTTCCTAAAATAACTCAATCACGTTTTCAGCTCAATCAGAATATCTTTTCCATATATAGCTTAATCATATCCGGGCGATCACAGTGATATACTTTCCTAAAATATCCCAATCTCGTGTACAGCTCATATATCACTTAACACAATATATCTTCCATATATATATCGCGCAGTGATATTCCATCCAAACGAGAACGTTCAAACCAGGTGATCACGTCAATATTCCACTTAAGCATAAAATCACTCAAATTCGATTTTCTTAACATTTAAAACATATTCAAGCGCTTAATCGAATATTCTCACATACTTAAACATCACATAACATGCATATCGAGTTTTCTAATTTGTACCCCCCAATTTACATAATTACTTGGAATAATCAAAACTCTCATAACTGTTTGGACCAAAAAGGTCTACAAGGTATCATTAGCGTTGCGAGGTGCTGGGCTTGGTCTCGTTAGCATTTGCGGATGACCTTCTGCTCTTCAGCCATGTGGACGTCATTTCGGTTGGAGTGCTGAAGAAGGCATTGGGGGAGTTTACGAGGCTGTCAGGATTGCACCCTAATCCAGATAAGAGCGAGATGTACTTATCTAGGCGCGCTGAAGGCTTGACAGGACAGATTCAGACGCTAATGGGCTATCGAGTGGGGCAGCTACCGGTTCGCTACCTAGGAGTGCCGCTTATTACGTCTCGACTGACGATTGGAGACTATGGCCCGTTGTTACAGAAGGTGGATCAGCGGTTAGGGTCATGGCTTAATCGTTCGTTGTCGTATGCAGGCCGACTACAGCTGGTCAAGTCTGTATTGCAGGCCCTTCACACATATTGGTCGGGTATCTTTTTGCTGCCTAAAGGTGTAGTCAGAGCTCTGGAGACGCGCTTCAGGAAATTTCTTTGGGGTGAGGCATCTGCTAAGGTGGCATGGGAGGTTTTATGTCTACCTGTCGCAGAAGGAGGATTGGGGCTGCTTTCTATAGCTGTCGACAATAAGGCCATTCTTCTGAAGCACCTTTGGAGTGTACTTACTAAGATGCCGGGATCAATTTGGGTCGAGTGGCTTTATGCGACGAGGCTGAAATCTCGATCGCTTTGGGACCTGTAGATCTCGGCAAATGATGCGTGAAGCTGGAGGAAGTTGCTGCAGCTGCACCCATTGATCAGATCCATGATTACATTTTGTGTTGGTGATGGGTCCATGATATGGTTGTGGAAGGATCCATGCTATTACCTACGTCGCTATTAGAGAGATTCCCTAAGGGCCCTATCGCGACGGGCCTGCCGATTGACTCGTGCCTCAGTGTGGTCCTTAATACGCAAGGGTGGCATTGGCCAAGGCAAGGGCAGTTGAGTTCATTGAGATCAGCCGCCTACTCCCGTCCGTGGTACAAGGGGATCAGGATGGAGTGTTGTGGACTGGGTCGCCAGATGGATCTATGACAGCGTGTTCGGCTAGAGATGCGATGCGCTACAGGAGGCCTCCTGTTTGTTGGGCAGCGTTATTTGGAGGGCCATTGAAGGTTCCTAGACATGAGTTTATTTTCTATATTGGGCTGCAGGATCGCCTCTCGACTAGGGACAAGTGGTCGCGTCGTAAACGGCCAAAAATATCATTTATAACCTTATTCACTAAATATGAGTATAGTGAAAATAGGGATCGTGTCCACAGGGAAAATGGTCGATTTATTCCTAACTTCAAACTCGATTGATAATAATAGTAGTAGTAATAATAATAATAGTTATAATAATAATAATAAGAGTAGTAATAATAATATTATAATAATAATAATATCAAGGGGGTTTTTCTGTTGGTTTTGGGCGCAATAGCAAACCATAAAATACCGAAACTAACGACGATAAAATAATAATCGCTAAACATTTTAATCAACACGCAATTAAAATTAATAAATGCTAATGATATATGAAAATAACAGAAAAAACGCTTACATAGATATTGTAGAATTCATCTCTGTGAGATTTGGGATGTAGACTAATGTAAAGGTATTCTGATGATGATTGTAATATAAAGGAACAAGCTCAATTAAATCATTAAACAAAAGGAATAAAAGAAACCGAATGATTACCAACAATACCAAGCATATGGAGACAAAGAAAAAGCTGGAGGAATAAACCTTGCTATACTGAACTCACATATCGATCTCTCAACTTCATCTCTGCTCTATATTATCATATATCCTCTCATATGCTCTTAATATAAAATAGAAATACAAGGAAAGAAGTACTAATCTCCTCAGCCCTTTTCGTGTCTCTCTGTGATGCTCTCTATAAAAGCAAAGATAAAGCAGGAAATGAAAGCAGAAAATGAAAACAACAGTGCCAAAACACTACAACCCTCTCGATGATCTATGTCTTTCTCGCTCAAACTCTCGACCACACTCAAGCAGGTAAAGGTAACAACACTAAAATACAACAGACCTATTTTCCTCTCGCTCAAACTATCTGCTACGCTAATAAAAATATGAAGATCCAGTCTGATTTCTTGATGATTTAGCTCTATTTATAGAACCACTTGAAGTATAATGGACAATTTTCTCAGATTTGCGCGTGCTTGGGCAGCCCCTTGAGCTTTGCGCTCCGATCTTCAGCCGTTTGATGATGTGAGATGTTTGCTTATCTTCTAATAGCAGCCGCCAAGAGTGTTTTGTTAGTCTTCGATCGTGGTTCCTTGTTTGGCATTTTCCTTGTTGATTTTATCCTTAGTTAAATGGTTTGCTTTATCTTCAACGTAAGTGTCCTTGCAACCAATAATTGAGCACCCCACTTTCTCCTTTTGACTATGAATGGTTTGTGTGTTTGAGTGGCTTCTCATGTTGGCTTCGGCTGTGTCTTCTGATGAGTCATCTTAGTGGGTATTTGATTGGTCCATTGCAACTTATTTGGGCCTTTTAGGTTTCGCTGTTTGGACTTACGGATCCACATTTCCTGTTCTATTTTGCTTATTTTGCTTCGGTACCTGTAAGGTATGTAATTGAAACGTATAAGTAGAATATCCGTTATAAATTGTACAAATATCGACCAAAAACACACTTTTACGGGGTATAAAATATTGTAAATTGTTATGTATCAACAAGCCGTGGATAGCTCAGCGGGCGGGAAGTCCAGCTTGTGTCCTCTGCGATGAGCTGCACTATGAGACAGCCCAACACCTCTTTTTTGATTGTACGTTCTCACGGCAATGTCTCCTGATCTTGCGGCATCAGATTCGATGGGTATGGCCTTATAGGGACTGGCATACGGGCGTTCGGTGGGCGGCGGCCCGGTGGCGGGGGAAGCATCTCCTTGCATATCGACACGTTCTAGCCTCTCTGGTTTACCACATCTGTCAGGCTAGGAATAGGCGTTGGAAGGAGGGGACCATCACCCCACCTCACAGGGTTGTGGGGTGTGTCCTTGCCTTGGTTACCATGCGTATTAGTGGTACTTCCAAGACATGAAATCGGGCGACTTCGAGACTTGGAAGGGATCGACCGAAACTTGGCTTTAATATTATGATCAATCGGGCGAATGCCTAATTTAAAAGATCTCGGCGAAACTGAAATGGAGTGGAACAAATCGATCGAAAGTGAAGCTTACATTGCATGAAATCGGGAGATTGGCAAGATGAACTGTAATACCCGAGTTCCGTAAGTAAATCGGCCAATAAATTTGCATACATATTATATGGCTTACGTGACTGCATGGAATGTATTCTGTGATTTTATGTGTCAACGTGATTACATATTAGGTGTTATTAGGGTTGCTAACCAAAAAACAGAAGAACCAATCCAACCTAGAAAGGGTTTTCATATGAGATAAGAAAGGATATATTGAATTGTGTAGATTAGTAAGTCTTGAAGTCTATGAAGTGGTTCATTAAATATATAAAACTCGAGATCTTTAGGCTCGAAATCTTTGAAGATGTGGAATCATAAGTGAGGAGGTTGGTAGATAGGAGGAACTCGAAATCCTAGAATGTCGAAATCTTTGAGGCCGAAATTATGAAGCTCGAGATTGATAGATGTCGAAAACTTTAAAACTCGAGATCAATTAAGGATGTCGAAATATTGGGAGATGAGATACTGGAGTATTCTAAGTATATTGAAAACTAAGATGAGATAATGATCGACTAAATGTCGATGTCACTTGCCTATTATCACACGCAAAGACATAGATAAAAATCTGGGAAAGGAAGATAACGAAATTCATTTTACACACCTTCGACAAACTTAAGAACAGGAAGAAAGAAGCCGAACAAGAACACTAGCGGAACTCGTCACTAAGCTAAAAAGGTATAGGTTACTTCGATGGTTTTATATGCTTGTCCATTCATATAATAACATGTTCAGGAAAGATCATTAAGTATTAGAGTTGAAAGGAATTAGGGTTTTAACTACTAATTTTAGGGTTTCTGAAGTTTACGTGATATTTATATTGTTCTTGGAAAACATGTCGTTTGATCGAAGGTGTAGATGTCAGTGATGTGATTTCCAGTTGATAGATTTCGAAACCCTGTTAGGATGGTAGAAATGATTTCGAAATCAAATAAGTTAGGATAGGAAGATATCGAAACAAAACTCGAGATAGGATTTCGAAATAGAACTCGAGATCCATGTCGAAATGCATGTCGAAATTATATTGTTAAATCTCGAGATCAAGCTTGAAAATCATGTTGAGATCCATTTTAAAGTTAGCTCCGAAAATTAGTAAAGATCTCGAGACCAAGCTCGAGATTCATCTTGAAAACCCTATCGAGCTTTATTAACCCATGTCGAGATTCATGTCTAAACTCCATGTCGAGATCCTTGTTAAGGTTAACTTCGAAATGTTGTAAAGCTCGAGATTCATCCCAAACCATATCGAGATTTACTCCGAGATTCCCCTCGAAATTTAACTTAGAAATATTGTATACTATGTTACCAAGCTCGACATCTATCATAAGGATATGTCAATATCCATGTCGAATTTTATTTCGAGATTTTGTATCATTCAAATCTCGAAACCTTGCAATATACTATGCCGAGATTTAAGTTACTATGCAACTCAAGATTCTTGTGAATTTCAAAATGATACCTTTTCAATTTAGGCCAAATTCGGAACTTTAGGGTTTTGAAATTCATAAAAGTCGAAACTAGGGTTTTTTTAAACTAAGCCACTTTCATGAAACTATATTTAGACTAACAAACCCTAATCTTACATGTTTCTATACATAGGGTTCGAAGATTAGCGACTTACAGTGCGCTAAACTAAATAGCTAAGGACACCAGGTAAGTGGAAGTCCCAACTACAACACATAATTGTATGTGCATGAAATTATGTGTTATGTGTTTCTATGATATTACGTGACTTCCTACGTGAATTATTTGCGTTACATGACACACATGATTTATTTACATGGTATGATGGCATGACACGCATATTCATGACATGAGCATATGCACCCACGTTTAGTACAAAAGGCATGATATGAGAGCGTGCGTAATATACGGTCGCCTGAGGGCAATAAAGATTCGCCGATATGGGCATCTGATGTCGACTCACAGTTGAGTCACGGCTATTCTATGCTACCATGGTGACGTCGTATGGCGCTACCGTCAAGACATGACATGTACATGGCAAGACATGATTTTAGGGCTAATGCCCTCATGGCGGATCGTGAAACCTGGAGGGTGCGAGCTGAGGGAGTAAGCGACGCCGAGGGTATCTCTGGTGTTGAATACCTCAGATTAGGCTACTAGTGTGAAGCATCCGCGTGGCGTATGAAACCTCCTTGGGACAGAAAAGGCGCCCTAGGGTTAACCTCCCTTGAGTGGGTATTGCCACTTATATGATTATTTATCCCTCGTGGATTCGAACTCCATGATGGTGCATAGCATACACCGATTTCTAAAGCACCCTACCAACTAGCACCAGCGGAACTGAAAGAATTGAAGGAGCAACTGGATGAACTGCTACAGAAAGGGTTCATTCAACCCAGCTTTTGCCCTGGGGAGCACCCGTCCTATTTGTTAAGAAGAAAGATGGATCGATGCGGCTCTGCATCGATTATAGGGAGCTGAACAAGATCACGATCAAGAACAAGTATCCCTTCCCAAGAATTGACGACCTATTCGACCAATTACAAGGAGCAGCAGTATTTTCCAAAATCGATCTGAGGTCAGGATATCACCAACTGAAAATCCGAGAAGAAGACATTCCTAAGACGGCCTTCAGCACTTGCTACGGGCATTTTGAATTTCTAGTCATGCATTTTGGGCTGACCAATGCGCCAGCAACGTTCATGGATTTAATGAATCGTGTGTTCAAATCTTTCCCAGACAAATGCGTCATCGTATTTATCGATGACATCCTCATCTACTCAAAGACAGGAGAGGATCACGAGCAACACCTGATGATTGTCTTGGAGATATTGCGAGAGAAGCAATTATATGTAAAGTTCAAGAAATGCGAGTTCTGGCTCGATGGAGTCGCATTTCTTGGGCATGTGGTCTCAGGAGCTGGAATTTCCGTTGACCCCAGCAAAATCGAAGCTATTAATAATTGGCCTCAACCGACGAGAGTAACCGAACTTAGGAGTTTTCTCGGCTTAGCTGGATACTATAGGAAGTTCATCAAGGATTTCTCCAAGATCGCATCAATCCTTACGAAGCTCACAAAGAGAAATACTCCATTCAAATGGGATGATGCTTGCGAGCAGAGCTTCTGAGACCTGAAGAAACGACTTACCTCGGCACTAGTACTAACGATACCCACAGGGACCGGAGGGTTTTCTGTATATAGCGACGCATCGAAGAATGGCTTAGGGTGTGTCTTGATGCAAAAGGGAAACGTAGTGGCATACGCATCTCGGCAGCTAAAGGACTATGAGAAGAATTACCCAACGCATGATTTAGAATTGGCCGCTGTAGTGTTCGCTCTTAAGATCTGGAGACACTACCTATACGGCGAAAGATGCGAAATCTTCACCGACCACAAAAGCCTGAGATACTTCTTCACCCAGAAGGAGTTGAACATGCGACGCGATGGCTAGAATTGGTCAAAGACTACGACTGTGTAATCAACTACCACCCGGGAAAGGCGAATGTGGCTGCGGATGCACTAAGCCGCAAGACCTGTAGTGACCCTAGCTATCGCCACCATTTCTAACGTTATCCTAAATGCCTAACGATGCGATGACTTACAAGAGATACGGAATTTTGTATAAAATTTTTCATTTTTCATAAAGGAGTTCATTTTCTTTTACACGTCAAAAGAATACATTAACTTGCTAACTATATTCATGTCCTAATTACATAGGTGGCGTATACATTTGCAGCAAAAGTATCCTATGCGCCCGGCCTCGAAGGTCCTCATCCACGTACACACCACACCCAAAGGTCCCTCAGAAGCTACAAAAGAATGCCTTGCCAGCTAGGCGATCACGTACCGTGCTCGCTCGCACCTACAACACATAACATAAGGGTGAGCTCAAGAGCTCAGTAAGTGGAAACTATATGCATGCAGTGCACGTGCCCTAATTCGCAATGACATCCACATCAGTGCATACCAGGCTTTACTTTTTCTTTTCATTTTCTTTTCTCTTTTCGTACTGGGCCCTCGGCTTTTCTATCTCGCTATGCACCATCATAGAGCTCATTTCAAATTCTTACATACATATAAGTGACAGTACACACACAGCGAGAGGCTACCCTAGTTCGCAATTTGCATTCGACTCCATGGCACCTTTCTAGCCCAACGCGGTCCACATTGGGAGGCTAACGACGCCTTTTCGGCCCAATGCGGCCGTCATTGAGAGGCAGCCTCTATTCGTCTCCGTGGCACCTTTTTAGCCCAATGCGATCCTCATTGGGAGGCTAATACGCCTTTTCGGCCCAACGGTCGACGTTGAGAGGCAACCCCAGTAAGCAACTTGATGTACACATTGGGAGGTCGATAACGCCTTTTCAGCCCAATGCGCTCCCGAAGGTGCCTTTTCAGCCCAGTGCGGCCTGCCACACGGGTGCCTCACGCTGGTAGCCGACTCCGGGGTTACCAACATCCGAGATACCCTTGGTGTCGCGTCTTACCTCGGGTCGCACCCTCCAGGTCGCACTTCCCGCCATAAGGGTCTTAACACATCATAATCATAACTTCAGTGACGCCTTAACGCCGCCATGGTGACATAGGAGAGCCGTGACGCGACAGTGGAGTCGACAACAGATGCCCATATCGGCAACTATACATCGCTCACATGCAATCTTGACTCATGCACACTCTCGTGTTTTAACCTTCGTACTAAGCATGCATGCACGTGATCATGCCGTGAATCATATAAATAAACATGACATGCCATAATTAGTAAAAAAAACATATCACATAATTTTCACATTCGCACGTAGTCACATAATTTATGCACACATAAAAGTCATGTGTTGTAGTTGAAGTGTAGTCTCCACTTACCTGGCGCCCGTAGATTAGCTACTATCGGTTGGTGAAATCCCTAAGCTTCGACCTTAATCACAAAATAATGATATTAGCACCTTGTCTAATTTACTTGACTAACTACTTTGTTGACTTTAATACTTCGAACTAATTATAGACTTATGACTAGGGATGCTTGCATAACCCGTGAATTATACTTGATTCGTGAACGTATTTAGCCTCATACGATTCGTGAACTTATTTGGCTCACCAAAATTCCTATGACCCGTGAAGTTACTTCGCGAAATTATTTAGTTCGTGAAGTGTGCGAAAATCGTGAACTAACTAAACCTCCCAATTTCGTGAAGTATTCTTTACGCTCTCTTGGTTCGCGAATTAGGTGATTCGCTAGGCTTACTTAACTCGTGACAGGCTTACTTTGTGAACTTATATAGTTCGTGGAGTTTATAAAATTTGTCCTTAGGCTATTTGCTAACCGGCATGGTAAATTTCCTAATATTTCGTCCTTTAAACAACGTCTGCCTACACCGAAAATTGGCCCTGAAAAATAATGATATGCTATTTATGATCGGGCGTTGGAAGAGTCTATGCTCATTGTAATCATAATATTTTTCTCTTTAAGTGGTGCAAAAATATTTTTCCTCAAACGTTTTTACCTAAGGGATTCCATTCGCCAAGTTGTTCCAACCCGCGAAACCCTCATTCGTGAAATTCATTTCTAGTTCGCGAAGTCTACTCTCATTACCGGGTTCGCGAAACTTTTGATTCGCCAACTAGTTCGACTCGAGAAGTTGAATTCCTATAAGTTCGCGAATTCAATTCGCCAACCATGTGGAATTCGTGAAGTTACTTAGTCAAGGGTTCGCGAAGTCTAAAGCCTCTCGCAATTAGCAAAGCCTAGGGTCCGCATACCTACTTCGCGATACGCATGGGTTCGCGAACTTCTCACACGGCTCACGATTCGTGAAGTATGGTTCGCGGCTTGTTCAAGTCGCCAAATTTATTTTTGCGAACTCCTTAAGACAAGCTCCGAGTTCGTGACCTGCTATGGGCTCGCCAACTTTGATTCACGAATCACGGTTCGCGAAGTGCTCTCCACTATTGATTCACCCAGTTATGGTTTGCGAATTGGGTTCGTGACTTGTTCAGTTCGCGAATCTCTCCAAGCCATCTCGCGTACTTTCTCACGTAAACCCTTGAGTTCGCGATCCTCTTTAAAGCAACGGTTCGCGAACTGAAGTTCACGAGGTTTATACTTCGCGACTTCAACGTGCAAAAACATCTCTTGAACTCGTGAACTCCAAAAATTCGATCTAATTCTCTACTTTTTCAAGAACACGATGAAGACCCTAAGAAGATCAAAAACTCTAAAATCGAGCTTAATACTAACACGGCTTAATCTGACTTTCGTACCCTAGACATGATAATATAGGACTAATGACAAAGATTAAAGTGGGAAAATGCATCTTATTACTTCAAATTAGTACAACCCTAGCAATTATCATTCTCGTGCTTAAAATCCTTAAAGCATATCGTATCTTGAACAACATACAAAAAGTTATGGTGAGAAACTTATACCTTTTTCCCCAAGTTGAAGATCGATTGTTTCTTCTTCTCTCTATATTCATTTCTTTTAGTGTGAGAAGTATCTTAGGCTCGAAAATTCGCCTGATTCTGACTTAGGGTTGCTGCCCGAGTGGAATCGGCCTAAACCGGCAGTCTGCACGATTTTGACTATAACTTTCGATTGACAAATCGGACGACCCTGATTCAAATTCCTATGGAAATTCAACTTGATTATCTAGAATTGTTATGTTTTAAGTTAGTCCCGATTCGAAGTCCATCGACCTCGAATATTCGCCGGATTCTGACTTAGGGTTGCTGTCCGAGGGGAATCGGCCGAAACCGGCAGTCTGCACGATTTTGACACTTTCGATTGACAAATCGGACGACCCTGATTCAAATTCTTCTGGAAAGTCAATTTGATTATCTAGAATTTTTATGTTTTAAGTTAGTCCCGATTCGAAGTCCATCGACCTCGAAAAATCGCCCGATTCAGACATAGGGTTGCTGTCCGAGTGGAATCGGCCTAAACCGGCAGTCTGAACGATTTTGACTATAACTTTCGATTGACAAGTCGGACGACTCTGATTAAAATTCCTATGGAAATCCAACTTGATTATCTAGAATTTGTATGTTTTAAGTTAGTACTGATTCGAAGTCCATCGACCTCGAAAATTCGCCGGATTCTGACTTAGGGTTGCTGTCCGAGTGGAATCGGCCGAAACCGGCAGTCTGCACGATTTCGACTATAACGTTTGATTGACAAATCGGACGATCCTGATTCAAATTCTTCTGGAAAGTCAACTTGATTATCCAGAATTTTTATGTTTTAAGTTAGTCCCGATTCGAAGTCCATCCCTCGAAAAATCGCCCGATTCTGACATAGGGTTGTTGTCCGAGTCGAATCGGCCGAAACTGGCAGTCTTCACCATTGTGACTATAACTCTCGATTGGCAAGTCGTACGACCCTGATTCAAATTCCTATGGAAAGAAAACGTGATTATCTAGAATTTATATGTTTTAAGTTAGTCCCGATTCGAAGTCTATCGACCTCGAAAATTCGCCGGATTCTGACTTAGGGTTCCTGTCCGAGGGGAATCGGCCGAAACAGGCAGTCTGTACGATTTTGTCTATAACTTTCGATTGACAAATCGGACGACCCCGATTCAAATTCTTCTGGAAAGTCAACTTGATTATCTAGAATTTTTATGTTTTAAGTTAATCCCGATTCGAAGTCCATCGACCACGAAACATCGCCCGATTCTGACATAGGGTTGCTGTCCGAGTGGAATTGCCCTAAACCGGCAGTCTGCACTATTTTGACTATATCGATTAACAAGTCGGACGAACCTGATTAAAATTCCTATGGAAAGCCAACTTGATTATCTAGAAATTGCATGTTTTAAGTTAGTCCCGATTCGAAGTCCATCAACCTCAAAAATTCGCCGGATTCTAACTTAGGGTTGTTGTCCGAGTGGAAAAGGCCGAAACCGGCAGTCTGCAAGATTTTTACTATAACCTTCGATTGACAAATCGGACGGCCCTTATTCAAATTCTTCTAGAAAGTCACCTGATTATCTAGAATTTTTATGTTTTAAGTTAGTCCCGATTCGAAGTCCATAGGCCTCGAAAAATCGCCCGATTCTGACATAGGGTTGCTGTCCGAGTGCAATCGGCCTAAACCGGCAGTCTGCACGATTTTCACTATAACTTTCAATTGACAAGTCGAACGACCCTGATTCAAATTCCAAAGCCAACTTGATTATATAGAATTTTTTTTTAAATTAGTATCGATTCGAAGTCCATCAACCTCGAAAATTCGACCGATTCTGACATAGGGTTGCTGTCCGAGTGGAATCCGCCTACACCGGTAGTTTGCACGATTTTGACTATAACTTTCGATTGACAAGTCGGACGACCCTGATTGAAATTCCTATGGAAATCCAACTTGATTATCTAGAATTTGCATGTTTTAAGTTAGTACTGATTCGAAGTCCATCGACCTCGAAAATTTGCAGGATTCTAACTTAGGGTTGTTGTCCGAGTGGAATCGGCCGAAACCGGAAGTCTGCACGTTTTTTACTATAACATTCGATTGACAAATCGGACGGCCCTAATTCAAATTCTTTAGGAAAGTCATCTAGAATTTTTATGTTTTATGTTAGTCCCGATTCGAAGTTCATCGACCTTGAAAAATCGCCCGATTCTGACATAGGGTTGCTGTCCGAGTGGAATCGGCCTAAACCGGCAGTCTGCACGATTGTGACTTTAACTTTCGATTGACAAGTCGGCCGACCCTGATTCAAATTCCTATAGAAAGCCAACTTGATTATCTAGAATTCGTATGTTTTAAGTTAGTCCCGATTCGAAGTCCATCGACCTCGAAAATTCGCCGAATTATGACTTAGGGTTTCTATCCGAATGGAATCGGCCGAAACCGGCAGTCTGCACGATTTTGACTATAACTTTCGATTGCCAAATCTGACGACCCTGATTCAAATTCTTATGGAAAGTCAACTTGATTTTCTAGAATTTTTATATTTTAAGTTAGTCCCGATTCGAAGTACATCGACCTCTAAAAATCGCCCGATTCTGACATAGGTTTGTTGTCCGAGTGGAATCGGCCTAAACCGGCAGTGTGCACGATTTTGACTATAACTTTCGATTGACAAGTCGGACGACCCTGATTCAAATTCGTATGGAAAGCTAACTTGATTATATAGAATTTTATTTGAAATTAGTATCGATACGAAGTCCATCGACCTCGAAAATTTGCCCGATTCTGACTTGGGGTTGCTGTCCGAGTGGAATCGGCCGAAACCGGCAGTCTGCACGATTTTGACTATAACTTGACAAATCGGACGACCCCGATTCAAATTCTTCTGGAAAGTCAACTTGATTATCTAGAATTTTTATGTTTTAAGTTAGTTCCGATTCGAAGCCATCGACCTCCAAAAATCGCCCGATTCCTACATGGTATGTTGTCCGAGTGGAATCGGCCTAAACCGGCAGTCTGCACGATTTTGACTATAACTTTCGATTGACAAGTCGGACGACCCAGATTCAAATTCGTATGGAAAGCCAACTTGAAAAGCTAGAATTTGTTTGTTTTAAATTAGTACCGATACGAAGACCATCGACCTCGAAAATTCACCCGATTCTGACTTGGGGTTGTTGTCCGAGTGGAATCGGCCGAAAACGGCAGTCTGCACGATTTTGACTATAACTTGACAAATCGAACGACCCTGATTCAAATTCTTATGGAATGTCAACTTGATTATCTAGAGTTCTTATGTTTTAAGTTAGTCCCAACTCGAAGTCCATCGACCTCGAAACATCGCTCGATTCTGACATAGGGTTGTCGTCCGAGTGGAATCGGCCGAAACCGGCAGTATGCACGATTTTGACTATAACTTTTGATTGAGAAGTCGGACGACCCTGATTCAAATTCGTATGGAAAGCCAACTTTATTATATAGAATTTGTTTGTTTTAAATTAGTACCGATTCGAAGTCCATCGACCTCGAAAATTTGCCCGATTCTGACATAGGGTTGCTGTCCGAGTGGAATCGGCTGAAACCGGCAGTCTGCACGATTTTGACTATAACTTGACAAATCGGACGACCCTGATTCAAATTCTTCTGGAAAGTCAAATTGATTATCTAGAATTTTTATGTTTTAAGTTAGTCCCGATTCGAAGTCCATCGACCTCGAAAAATCGCCCGATTCTAACATAGGGTTGCTGTCCGTGTGGAATCGCCCTAAACCGACAGTCTGCATGATTTTGACTATAACTTTCGATTGACAAATCGGACGACCCTGATTCAAATTCTTCTGGAACTGAATTATTTAGAATTTATATGTTTTAAGTTAGTCCCGATTCGAAGTCCATCGACCTCCAAAAATCGCCCGATTCTGACATAGGGTTGCTGTCCGAGTGGAATCGCCCTAAACCGGCAGTTGCACGATTTTGACTATAATTTTCAATTGACAAATCGGACGACCCTGATTAAATTCTTCTTGAAATTCAACTTGATTATCTAGAATTTTTATGTTTTAAGTTAGTCCCGATTCGAAGTCCATTGACCTCGAAAAATCGCCCGATTCTGTAATAGGGTTGCTGCCCGAGTGCAATCGCCCTAAACCGGCAGTCTGGCCGATTTTGACTATAACTTTCGATTGACAAATCGGACGACCCTGGTTCAAATTTTTCAGGAAATTCAACTTGATTTATAGAATTTTTATGTTTTAAATTAGTCCCGACTCGAAGTCCATCGACCTCGAAGAACTGCTCGATTCTAACATAGGGTTGCTGTCCGTGTGGAATCACCCTAAACCGGTAGTCTGCATGATTTGACTATAACTTTCTATTGACAAATCAGACGACCCTGATTCAAATTCTTCTGGAAAGTCAACTTGATTATATAGAACTTTTATGTTTTAAGTTAGTCCCGATTCGAAGTCTATCGACCTCGAAAATTCGCCCGATTCTTACATAGGGTTGCTGCCCGAGTGCAATCGCCCTAAACCGGCAGTCTATACGATTTTGACTATAACTTTTTATTGACAAGTCGGATGACCCTGACTCAAATTCCTATGGAAAGCCAACTTGATTATCTTGAATTTGTATGTTTTAAGTTAGTATCGATTCGAAGTCCATCGACCTCGAAAATTCAACGGATTCTGACTTAGGGTTGCTGTCCGAGTGGAATCGGCCGAAACCGGCTGTCTGCACGATTTCGACTATAACTTTCGACTGACAAATCGGACGACCCTGGTTCAAATTCTTCAGGAAAGTCAACTTGATTTTCTAGAATTTTTATGTTTTACGTTAGTTCCGATATGAATTCAATCGACCACGAAAATTCTCCCGATTCTGACATAGGGTTGTTGTCCGAGTGGAATCGGCCTAAACCGGCAGTCTGCACGATTTTGACTATAACTTTCGATTGACAAGTCGGACGACCCTGATTCAAATTTTTATGGAAAGCCAACTTGATTATATAGAATTTGTTTGTTTTAAATTAGTACCGATTCGAATTCCATCGACCTCGAAAATTCGCCCGATTCTGACATAGGGTTGCTGTCCGAGTGGAATCAGCCGAAACCGGCAGTCTGCACGATTTTGACTATAACTTGACAAATCGGACGACCCTGATTCAAATTATTCTAGAAAACCAACTTGATTATCTAGAATTTTTATGTTTTAAGTTAGTCCCGATTCGAAGTCCATCGACCTCGAAAAATCGCCCGATTCTGACATAGGGTTGCTGTCCGAGTGGAATTGCCCTAAACCGCAGTCTGCACTATTTTGACTATAACTTTCGATTAACAAGTCGGACGACCCTGATTAAAATTTCCAATGGAAAGCCAACTTGATTATCTAGAATTTGCATGTTTTAAGTTAGTCCCGATTCGAAGTCCATCAACCTCGAAAATTCGCCGGATTCTAACTTAGGGTTGTTGTCCGAGTGGAAAAGGTCGAAACCGGCAGTCTGCACGATTTTTTTTTGGTAAAGAAGTTTTCATTACCACGTAAGCTAGATGTTTCCTCTTTACACGTTACACCTACCTCATACACATTAAAACTACCCCAAAGCTAACCATATCTATGCGCTCAAATCCCGTATGAAGTCTTGCACCTCTGGCCTCACTGTTTTAATCTTCAAGCTTTGAAGTTGGTTTTTTGCAATCCTTTTAATTACCCTCTGCATTACTTCATTCGTTCGATCACCATCTCCATGCAACCTCCTATTCCGTTCGTTCCATAGACAATATATCATGGTTGCTAGCACCATGATCTTCAACTTGCAAATCAAGTTTTTTCTCTTACTCAGACATTTCATCTGACGCTTAACTCCCTCAAACTCTGTCGGAATATGACATCTCATCCATATTTGAATTCCTTCCTTAACAGTATTGCTGAACTCGCATGACAAGAATAAATGTTGCATTGTCTCCTCTTCTTTCCTACATAGTAGGCACTTCCTATCCAGCACCATCATTCCCCACCTCGCCAGCCTATCTCGGGTCTGCAATCTTCCATGAAACAGCAACCAGAGTACAAAGGAGTGCTTGGGAACAGACCATCTGTTCCAGATGGCACCTGCAAGTTCAAACTTCTCTGCCCTGTTCTTGTCCAACCAGTCATACGCTGAATTAATGGTGTATTTCCCATTGCCAGTAGCAGTCCACCTCCCCTGGCAAAAGCCCTGTCGGAATAACTCCTTTATCTTGTTTATCTTCCTCCATGTCCAGCTACAATTGGTGGGAGTCTGATAGTACCAGAAGTTCTCTCCCTTCAAGTATACTCCATTCAACCATCTTATCCATAAGCAATCATTTTTTCCCGCAATGTCCCACATCAATCTTCCAATACAAGCATAGTTCCAGTTACCACAGTGTTTAATATTTAGACCCCCACTCTTCTTCCTTAGGCAGACTAAATCCCATGCCACCAAAGCTCGTTTACTGCCCTTATCCATTCTCCCCCATAGGAATTCTCTACATCTTTGGTCCACCAACTTAACCACACTCCTCGGTAGGACAAATATGGATCCCCAATATCCATGCAAGTTGAGCAGAACGGAATTTATGAGGCAACATCTCCCCGCATAAGAGAGGTTCCTAGTAGTCCAACAATTAATCCTCTTCACAACTTTATCCACTAGTTCATGACAGTCCACCCTATTCCATTTGGTAGGTGAAATAGGGACCCCCAAGTACCTCATAGGAAACTGCCCTTCAGCAAATCCGGTTATCTCAATCAGTTCCCTCCTGAGTTTCCCATATACCCCAGCTATGTATATGTGTGATTTGCTGGTGTTTGCTTCCAGTCCAGTGGTGTGGTGGAACTGGTGCAGACTCTCGTTGATCAGCCCCAATGACTCCCTCTGAGCTTTGCAAAGGATGATGAGGTCGTCCGCAAAACAGAGGTTAATTATTCCAAACTGTTTACACATGGGGTGATGTCTGAATTCTCTTCTAGCAGCTGTAAGTCTGAGCTGCCTTGTCAAGTATTCCATGACCAAAACAAAGAGCAGCGGGGACATTGGGTCTCCTTGTCTAATCCCTCGAGCCCCTTTGATATTACCTTCCAACCCTCCATTAATGGCAATTTGGTAAGTCACTGTCGTAACACATGCCTCAATCCATTTAACCATCCGGACAGGAAACTTCAGCTTCTGTAATAATGTTATCAGAAACCTCCACTCTATCATGTCATACGCTTTCCTGAGGTCCACTTTAAGCAGGCATCTAGGGGTAACCTTTCCTCTCCTATATAATCTGAGCAACTCCTGAGTGAGTAGTATATTGTGGGCAATTGACCTCCCTGGTACGAAGGCTCCCTGATTATCTTGCACCAGCCTAGGTAACACCAGTCTGAGTCTTGAGCTGATAAGCTTTGAAATGCTCTTATACACTGTAGTGCAACATGATATAGGTCTATATTCCTTTGCATATGTGGGGTGTTCAACTTTTGGTATCAAGGTGATTGTGGTTTTATTGAAAGTCTTCAGTAGGTTGCCTGTCAGGAAGAAATTCTGAACCACTTGAGTGACATCCTCCCCCACTACCGACCAAGCTTTCTTATAGAATTCACTGTTATACCCATCCGGCTCGGGGGCTTTTTCACTGTGAATAGAGAACATGGCCTCTTTAATTTCCTCCCTGGTGAAAGGTTTTATCATTTCCATCTGCTCCTCCACTGATAGCGTGTGCCCTTGTCTTATCACCTCATCCTCTATGTCATGGAGATGATCCAGCTTGTTTCCCAGAATCCCTTCATAATAGGTAACCAAATGTTCAGCAATACCCTCAGGGTGGTCTACGATCTCCCCTGCCTCAGTGTATAAAGAGGATATTCTGTTTCTGAGCCTCCTTTGCTTCACCAAGGCATGGAAAAAACTCGTGTTCCTATCTCCATGCTGTAACCATTCAACTTTCGCCTTCTGTGCAAGGAACTTATTTGCAGCCTTACTCACACTTTCAAAGGCCATTGCCTTTTCCTTTTCTGCTTGTATCAGGTCCCCATTGAGTGGGTCTCTATGGAGTAGCTCCTGAATTTCTTGCAATTGTAGTCGGCCTCTCTCCATTGTGTTAACTATGTCAGGGAATCTTGTCCTATTAAGTTCATTGAGGGAGCCCTTTAAACTCTTCAACTTATTGATCAAGTTCCACTCAGAGCCTCCTACACACTTCTCTTCCCATTTTTCAGCTACCAGCCGCAGGAAGTGGGGTGCATCTACCCACATATTTTGGAACTTGAAGCTCCTTTTATTAGGCCATTTTGTCCCTACCTTTCTGATTAGTATAGGGGTATGATCTGAGATGCTTTCCTCTAACACATGAGCCTCTCTGTCAACATACTGCTCAACCCAGGGAATGTTAACAAACACCCAATCTATCTTACTCCAAATTCTCTTCTCATGCATCTGCTTGTTTGTCCATGTGAAGTGATTCCCCTTCCTTGGCATCTCCTCCAATTCACAGTCTTGAATGCACTCTCGGAATGCTTCACATTCAGATGTCAAAACAGGTGCCTCGCCTATCCTATCTCCCACATTAAGCACACTGTTAAAATCCCCCCATAATAACCATGGCATTTGGTCTTGCTTAAGTCCTCTGATATCATCCCACAACTCCATTCGTTTGGAGCTGTTGTTGTGTCCATATACTGAAGTCACCATGATACCCTCACCTCGTCTTGTAAACCCAGCATGTATTATTTGTTCAGTTTTCTTTATGATACTCACTTCCCAATCATTCTGCCAGAGCAATACAATTCTCCCATTTGAATGCTTGTCCAAATTACTACAGTAGTTCCACCCTCTAAACCACCTATCCATAATCATCTCCATACTATCCTTCTTCATTTTTGTTTCCACCAGACAAGCTAGATTAATCTGTAACTTTTTACATAACAGACTAACCTCAGCTTGTTTGTGAGGGGTGTTCATACCCCTCACATTCCATACTAGAGATCTATCCATGGGGGGTAGAACCAAACCCCTGCTCAGGAGGCTTGGCACCAGTTCCTTGTTCACGAGGGAGCTATTCTGTTTGCAATATCCCTTGCTCTTTTTGTGGTCTCTTCCTGCCCTGCATTTTCCACTCATCATTTTTGCTACTAAACTCCTGATTCTCCTGATCAGATCCCCCTTTTCATGCCTTGCTTGTTCTGCCCCAGGTCCCGACTGTTGCTCCAGGACCTTCAGTGGTGCTGATTCCTTCTGTTTTGGTTCATACCCCTCTTTTTTGATCCTCTGTCCCTACTAGTACCTTGCCCTTCCATTCTTTCTTTCCCCCCGCTTTCCTACATATCTCCGTTTCATGACCATACATTCCACACTGCCCGCACTTTATTGGTTTCCACTCATACACCACTCTTTGTTCACATAATTGCCCGTGCTCATTGATGAAAGAAATAGTATCCCTCAGTTCATTCCTAAGCTCGACTTCAACAAGGACTCTCGCATATTGAATTCGTTCCTTCCTCTCCGTGACCCCATCCGCCATAATTGGGTTCCCCACAAGACTAGCTAGCTTGCTCAGACTTTTTGATCCCCAATATTTAAGCTCGAGATGAGGAAACTGAACCCAAATGGGTACCTTTTCCACATCCCCCTTCTTGAACTGCGTACTTGCAGTCCAAGGAGCTAGAATAACCGGTTTTTTGTCGAATTGTAGGACCTCCTCCTAGAGCACTCGATCCCGAACCTCAATAGACTCAAACTTCGCCAAAAATAATCCTGCTCGCACTTGCAACACCTTCTGCACCCCATACTTTTTCCACATCCGGCTTAAGAAACCATTCATTACTGAAAACGGGGGATTGGAGCCCAATACGTAACACACTAGCGTTGTATTCCAGTATTGAATCTCCTCAGAGACATCCTCCAGCTCAATGTGCCCCACACCCACTCCTTTGGTCCTGTCTGGGTCGACAAACTCAAGTTTCGTCCCAGCATTCCGCAACTTTGTTATGTCAAATTTTTCCCAGAGTTTTTTGCTAGTTTCCCGACAGTTTCCTCCATCTCCTTCAGTACGAACTTGTTTTCCTTCTAGCTCCCGCAAGGTATGTTCCAAAGTCCTCATATCTGCCGATTCCCCCCGGCCCCCAGCTGGGCTACGTATATATTGTCCTATCATCTGAGTAATGGTTTCAATAGTGGGTTCAATCGGTGTCGTAACATTTTTTGGCGTCTTTTGTTCACTCCCCTTCGTTTCCCCAGTATTAGGTTTCCCCATTTCAGGCGTCGAGGGGCCCTGTTTTGTTACTCGCTTCTTCTTGGCCATGGCCGCGGTGATTAGCACCGGAGAAGAAGGAGTTTCAATGGAACAGTGTCACTCGAAGTGATTCGCTCGATGTGTGTGTAAATCGCACCTAGTCAGTGTGTAAATCGCACCTATGAAATGTCTGCACGATTTTTACTATAACCTTCGATTGACAAATCGGACGACCCTTATTCAAATTCTTCTAGAAAGTCACCTGATTATCTAGAATTTTTATGTTTTAAGTTAGTCCCGATTCGAAGTCCATCGACCTTGAAAAATCGCCCGATTCTGACATAGGGTTGCTGTCCGAGTGCAATCGGCCTAAACCGGCAGTCTACACTATTTTCATTATAACTTTCGATTGACAAGTCGGGCGACCCTTATTCAAATTCCAAAGCCAACTTGATTATATAGAATTTTTTTTGTTTTAAATTAGTAACAATTCTAAGTCCATCAACCTCGAAAATTCGCCCGATTCTGACATAGGGTTGCTGTCCGAGTGGAATCGGCCGAAACCGGCAGTCTGCACGATTTTGATTATAACTTGAAAAATCGGACGGCGCTGATCCAAATTCTTCTGGAAAGTCAACTTGATTATCTAGAATTTTTATGTTTTAAGTTAGTCCCGATTCGAAGTCCATCGACCTTGAAAAATCGCCCGATTCTGACATAGGGTTGCTGTCCGAGTGCAATCGGCCTAAACCGGCAGTCTACACTATTTTCATTATAACTTTCGATTGACAAGTCGGGCGACCCTTATTCAAATTCCAAAGCCAACTTGATTATATAGAATTTTTTTTGTTTTAAATTAGTAACAATTCTAAGTCCATCAACCTCGAAAATTCGCCCGATTCTGACATAGGGTTGCTGTCCGAGTGGAATCGGCCGAAACCGGCAGTCTGCACGATTTTGATTATAACTTGAAAAATCGGACGGCGCTGATCCAAATTCTTCTGGAAAGTCAACTTGATTATCTAGAATTTTTATGTTTTAAGTTAGTCCCGATTCGAAGTCCATCGACCTCGAAAAATTGCCCGATTCTGACATAGGGTTGCTGTCCGAGTGGAATCCGCCTGAACCGGTAGTCTGCACGATTTTGACTATAACTTTCGATTGACAAGTCGGACGACCCTGATTGAAATTCGTATGGAAATCCAACTTGATTATCTAGAATTTTCAAGTTTTAAGTTAGTACCTATTCGAAGTCCATCGACCTCGAAAATTCGCAGGATTCTAACTTAGGGTTGCTGTCCGAGTGGAATCGGCCGAAACCGGCAGTCTGCACGATTTTTACTATAACCTTCGATTGACAAATCGGACGGCCCTGATTCAAATTCTTTTGGAAAGTCAACTTGATTATCTAGAATTTTTATGTTTTAAGTTAGTCCCGATTCGAAGTCCATCAACCTCGAAAAATCGCCCGATTTTGACATAGGGTTGCTGTCCTAGTTGAATCGGCCTAAACCGGCAGTCTGCACGATTGTGACTTTAAATTTCGATTAACAAGTCGGCCGACCCTGATTCAAATTCGTATGGAAAGCCAACTTGATTATCTAGAATTTGTATGTTATAAGTTAGTCCCGATTCAAAGTCTATCGACCTCGAAAATTCGCAGGATTCTGACTTGGGGTTGCTATCCGAATGGAATCGGCCGAAACCGCCAGTCTGCACGATTTTGACTATAACTTTCGATTGGCAAATCTGACGACCCTGATTCAAATTCTTCTCGAAAGTCAACTTTATTTTCTAGAATTTCTATGTTTTAAGTTAGTCCCGATTCGAAGTACATCGACCTCCAAAAATCGCCCGATTCTGACATATATTTATTGTGAGAGTGAAATCGGCCTAAACCGGCAGTCTGCACGATTTTGACTATAACTTTCGATTGACAAGTCGGACGACCCTGATTCAAATTCATATGGAAAGCTAACTTGATTATATAGAATTTTGTTTTAAATTAGTACCGATTCGAAGTCCATCGACCTCGAAAATTTGCCCGATTCTGACATGGGGTTGCTGTCCGAGTGGAATCGGCCGAAACCGGTTGTCTGCACGATTTTGACTATAAATTGACAAATCGGACGACCCTGATTCAAATTCTTGTGGAAATTCAACATGATTATCTAGAATTTTTATGTTTTAAGTTAGTCCCGATTCGAAGTCCATCGACCTTGAAAAATCGCCCGATTCTGACATAGGGTTGCTGTCCGAGTGCAATCGGCCTAAATCGGCAGTCTACACTATTTTCATTATAACTTTCGATTGACAAGTCGGGCGACCCTGATTCAAATTCCAAAGCCAACTTGATTATATAGAATTTTTTTTGTTTTAAATTAGTAACAATTCTAAGTCCATCAACCTCGAAAATTCGCCCGATTCTGACATAGGGTTGCTGTCCGAGTGGAATCGGCCGAAACCGGCAGTCTGCACGATTTTGATTATAACTTGAAAAATCGGACGGCGCTGATCCAAATTCTTCTGGAAAGTCAACTTGATTATCTAGAATTTTTATGTTTAAGTTAGTCCCGATTCGAAGTCCATCGACCTCGAAAAATTGCCCGATTCTGACATAGGGTTGCTGTCCGAGTGGAATCCGCCTGAACCGGTAGTCTGCACGATTTTGACTATAACTTTCGATTGACAAGTCGGACGACCCTGATTGAAATTCGTATGGAAATCCAACTTGATTATCTAGAATTTGCAAGTTTTAAGTTAGTACCTATTCGAAGTCCATCGACCTCGAAAATTCGCAGGATTCTAACTTAGGGTTGCTGTCCGAGTGGAATCGGCCGAAACCGGCAGTCTGCACGATTTTTACTATAACCTTCGATTGACAAATCGGACGGCCCTGATTCAAATTCTTTTGGAAAGTCAACTTGATTATCTAGAATTTTTATGTTTTAAGTTAGTCCCGATTCGAAGTCCATCAACCTCGAAAAATCGCCCGATTTTGACATAGGGTTGCTGTCCTAGTTGAATCGGCCTAAACCGGCAGTCTGCACGATTGTGACTTTAACTTTCGATTAACAAGTCGGCCGACCCTGATTCAAATTCGTATGGAAAGCCAACTTGATTATCTAGAATTTGTATGTTATAAGTTAGTCCCGATTCAAAGTCTATCGACCTCGGAAATTCGCAGGATTCTGACTTAGGGTTGCTATCCGAATGGAATCGGCCGAAACCGCCAGTCTGCACGATTTTGACTATAACTTTCTATTGGCAAATCTGACGACCCTGATTCAAATTCTTCTGGAAAGTCAACTTTATTTTCTAGAATTTCTATGTTTTAAGTTAGTCCCGATTCGAAGTACATCGACCTCCAAAAATCGCCCGATTCTGACATATATTCGTTGTGAGAGTGAAATCGGCCTAAATCGGCAGTCTGCACGATTTTGACTATAACTTTCGATTGACAAGTCGGACGACCCTGATTCAAATTCGTATGGAAAGCTAACTTGATTATATAGAATTTTGTTTTAAATTAGTACCGATTCGAAGTCCATCGACTTCGAAAATTTGCCCGATTCTGACATGGGGTTGCTGTCCGAGTGGAATCGGCCGAAACCGGCTGTCTGCACGATTTTGACTATAAATTGACAAATCGGACGACCCTGATTCAAATTCTTGTGGAAATTCAACATGATTATCTAGAATTTTTATGTTTTAAGTTAGTCCCGATTCGAAGTCCATCGACCTCAAAAAATCGCCCGATTCTTACATAGGTTTGTTGTCCGAGTGGAATCGGCCTAAACCGGCAGTCTGCCCGATTCAAATTCGTATGGAAAGCCAACTTGATAATCTAGAATTTGTTTATTTTAAATTAGTACCGATTCGAAGTCAATCTACCTCTAAAATTCGCCCGATTCTGACTTGGGGTTGCTGTCGAGTGGAATCGGCCGAAAACGGCAGTCTACACGATATTGACTATAACTTGACAAATCGGACGACCATGATTCAAATTCTTATGGAAAGCCAACTTGATTATCTAGAATTTGTATGTTTTAAGTTAGTACCGATTCAAAGTCGATCGACCTCGAAAGTTCGCCGGATTCTGACATAGGGTTGCTGTCCGAGTGGAATCAGCCGAAACCGTCAGTGTGCACGATTTCGATTATAACTTTCGATTGACAAATCGAACGACCCTGGTTCAAATTCTTCAGGAAAGTCAACTTGATTTCCTAGAATATTTATGTTTAAATTAGTCCCGATTCGTAGTCCATCGACCTCGAAGAATCGCCCGATTCTAACATAGGGTTGCTGTCCGTGTGGAATCGCCCTAAACCGGCAGTCTGCATGATTTTGACTATAACTTTCGATTGACAAATCGGACGACCCTGATTCAAATTCTTCTGGAAAGTAAACTTGATTATCTTGAACTTTTATGTTTTAAGTTGGTCCCGATTCGAAGTCCATCGACCTCGAAAATTCGCCCGATTCTGACATAGGGTTGCTGCCCGAGTGCAATCGCCCTAATCCGGCAGTCTGCACGATTTTGACTATAACTTTCGATTGGCATGTCGGACGACCCATACTCAGATTTCTATGGAAAGCCAACTTGATTATCTAAATTTGTATGTTTTAAGTTAGTATCGATTCGAAGTCCATCGACCTCGAAAATTCGCAGGATTCTGACTTAGGGTTGCTGTCCGAGTGGAATCGGCCGAAACCGGCAGTCTGCACGATTTCGACTATAACTTTCGATTGACAAATCGGACGACCCTGGTTCAAATTTTCCAGGAAATTCAACTTGATTTTCTAGAATTATTATGTTTTAAGTTAGTCCGATTCGAATTCAATCGACCACGAAAATTCGCCCGATTCTGACATAGGGTTGTTGTCCGAGTGGAATCGGCCTAAACCGGCAGTCTGCACGATTTTGAGTATAACATTCGATTGACAAGTCGGACGACCCTGATTCAAATTTGTATGGAAAGCTAACTTGATTATATAGAATTTGTTTGTTTTAAATTAGTACAGATTAGAAGTCCATCGACCTCGAAAATTCGCCCGATTCTGACATAGGGTTGTTGTCCGAGTGGAATCGGCCGAAACCGGCAGTCTGCACGATTTTGACTATAACTTGACAAATCGGACGACCCTGATTCAAATTCTTCTTGAAAGTCAACTTGATTATCTAGAATGTTTATGGTTTAAATTAGTCCCGATTCGAAGTCCATCGACCTCGAAAAATCGCCAGATTCTGACATAGGGTTGCTGTCCGTGTGGAATCGCCCTAAATCGGCAGCCTGCATGATTTTGACTATAACTTTCGATTGACAAATCGGACGACCCTGATTCAAATTCTTCTGGATCGTCAACCGGCTAGAATTTTTATGTTTAAGTTAGTCCCGATTCGAAGTCCATCGACCTCCAAAAATCGCCCGATTCTTACGTAGGGTTGCTGCCCGAGTGCAATCGCCCTAAACCGGCAGTCTGCCCGATTTTGACTATAACTTTCGATTGACAAGTCGGACGACACTGATTCAAATTCCTATGGAAAGCCAACTTGATTATCTAGAATTGGCATGTTTTAAGTTAGTACCGATTCAAAGTCCATCGACCTCGAAAATTCTCCGGATTCTGACATAGGGTTGCTCTCCGAGTGGAATCGGCCGAAACCGACAGTCTGCACGATTTCGACTATAACTTTCAATTGAGACGACCATTCTTCAGGAAAGTCGACTTGATTTTCTAGAATTTTTATGTTTTAAATTAGTCCCGATTCGAAGTCCATCGACCTCGAAGAATCGCCCGATTCTAACATAGGGTTGCTGTCGGTGTGGAATCGCCCTAAACCGGCAGTCTGCATGATTTTGACTACAACTTTCGCTTGACAAATCGGACGACCCTGATTCTAATTCTTCTGGAATTTCAACTTGATTATCTAGAGTTTTTATGTCTTAAGTTAGTCCCTATTCGAAGTCCATCGACCTCGAAAATTCGCCCAATTCTGACATAGGGTTGCTGCCCGAGTGCAATCGCCATAAACCGGCAGTCTGCACGATTTTGACTATAACTTTCGATTGGCAAGTCGGACGACCCATACTCAAATTTCTATGAAAAGCCAACTTGATTATCTAGAATTTGTATGTTTTAAGTTAGTATCGATTCGAAGTCCATCGACCTCGAAAATTCGCCGGATTCTGACTTAGGGTTGCTGTCCGAGTGGAATCGGCCGAAACCGGCAGTTTGCACGATTTCGACTATAACTTTCGATTGACAAATCGGACGACCGTGGTTCAAATTCTTCAGGAAAGTTAACATCATTTTCTAGAATTATTATGTTTTACGTTAGTCCCGATTCGAATTCAATCGACTACGAAAATTCGCCCGATTCTGACATAGGGTTGTTGTCCGAGTGGAATCGGCCTAAACCGGCAGTCTGCACGATTTTGACTATAACTTTCGATTGACAAGTCGGACGACCCTGATTCAAATTGTATGGAAAGCTAACTTGATTATATAGAATTTGTTTGTTTTAAATTAGTACAGATTCGAAGTCCATCGACCTCGAAAATTTGCCCTATTCTGACATAGGGTTGCTGTCCGAGTGGAATCGACCGAAACCGGCAGTCTGCACGATTTTGACTATAACTTGACAAATCGGACGACCCTAATTCAAATTCTTCTGGAAAGTCAACTTGATTATCGAGAATTTTTATGGTTTAAGTTAGTCCCGATTCGAAGTCCATCGACCTCGAAAAATTGCCCGATTCTGACATAGGGTTGCTGTACGTGTGGAATCGCCCTAAACTGGCAGCCTGCATGATTTTGACTATAACTTTCGATTGACAAATCGGACGACCCTGATTGAATTCTTCTGGATCGTCAACTGGCTAGAATTCTTATGTTTTAAGTTAGTCCCGATTCGAAGTCCATCGACCTCCAAAAATCGCCCGATTCTGACATAGGGTTGCTGTCCGAGTGAAATCGCCCTAAACCGGCAGTCTGCACGATTTTGACTATAATATTCAATTGACAAATCGGACGACCCTGATTCAAATTCTTCTGGAAAGTCAACTTGATTATCTACAATTTTTATGTTTTAAGTTAGTCCCGATTCGAAGTTCCTTGACCTCAAAATATCGCCCGATTCTGACATAGGGTTGCTGCCCGAGTGCAATCGTCGGCAGTCTGCCCGATTTTGACTATAAATTTCGATTGACAAGTCAGACGACACTGATTCAAATTCCTATGGAAAGCCAACTTTATTATCTAGAATTGGCATGTTTTAAGTTAGTACCGATTCAAAGTCCATCGACCTCGAAAATTCTCCGGATTCTGACATAGGGTTGTTGTCCCAGTGGAATCGGCCGAAACCGACAATCTGCACGATTTCGACTATAACTTTCGATTGACAAATCGGACGACACTGGTTCAAATTCTTCAGGAAAGTCGACTTGATTTTCTAGAATTTTTATGTTTTAAATTAGTCCCGATTCGAAGTCCATCGACCTCGAAGAATCGCCCGATTCTAACATAGGGTTGTTGTCGGTGTGGAATCGCCCTAACCGGCAGTCTGCATGATTTTGACTATAACTTTCGATTGTCAAATCGTACGACCCTGATTCTAATTCTTCTGTTATTTCAACTTGATTATCTAGAATTTTTATGTTTTAAGTTAGTCCCGATTCGAAGTCCATCGACCTCGAAAATTCGCTCGATTCTGACAAAGGGTTGCTGCCCGAGTGCAATCGCCCTAAACCGGCAGTCTGCACGATTTTGACTATAACTTTCCATTGACAAGTCGGACGACACTGATTCAAAATCCTTTGGAAAGCCAACTTGATTATCTAGAATTGGAATGTTTTAAGTTAGTACCGATTCAAAGTCCATCGACCTCGAAAATTCTCCGGATTCTGGCATAGGGTTGCTGTCCGAGTGGAATCGGCCGAAACCGACAGTCTGCACTATTTCGACTATAACTTTCGATTGACAAATCGGACGACCCTGGTTCAAATTCTTCAGGAAAGTCAACTTGATTTTCTAGAATTTTTATGTTTTAAATTAGTCCTGATTCGAAGTCCATCGACCTCGAAGAATCGCCCGATTCTAACGTAGGGTTGCTGTCGGTGTGGAATCGCCCTAAACCGGCAGTCTGCATGATTTTGACAATAACTTTCGAATGACAAATCGGACGACCCTGATTCTAATTCTTTGGAATTTCAACTTAATTATCTAGAATTTTATGTTTAAGTTAGTCCCGATTCGAAGTCCATCGACCTCGAAAATTCGCCCGATTCTGACATAGGGTTGCTGCCGAGTGCAATCGCCCTAAACCGGCAGTCTGCACGATTTTGACTATAACTTTCGATTGGCAAGTCGGACGACCCATACTCAAATTTCTATGGAAAGCCAACTTGATTATCTAGAATTTGTATGTTTTAAGTTAGTATCGATTCGAAGTCCATCGACCTCGAAAATTCGCCGGATCCTGACTTAGGGTTGCTGTCCGAGTGGAATCGGCCGAAACTGGCAGTCTGCACGATTTCGATTATAACTTTCGATTGACTAATCGGACGACCCTGGTTGAAATTCTTCAGGAAAGTTAACTTGATTTTCTAGAATTATTATGTTTTAAGTTAGTCCCGATTCGAATTCAATTGATCACGAAAATTCGCCCGATTCTAACATAGAGTTGTTGTCCGAGTGGAATCGGCATAAACCGGCAGTCTGCACGATTTTGACTATAACTTTCGATTGACAAGTCGGACGACCCTGATTCAAATTTGTATGGAAATCTAACTTGATTATATAGAATTTGTTTGTTTTAAATTAGTACCGATTCGAAGTCCATCGACCTCGAAAATTCGCCCGATTCTGACATAAGGTTGTTGTCCGAGTGGAATCAGCCGAAACCGGCAGGCTGCACGATTTTGACTATAACTTGACAAATCGGACGACCCTGATTCAAATTCTTCTGGAAAGTCAACTTGATTATCTAGAATTTTTATGTTTTAAGTTAGTCCCGATTCGAAGTCCATCGACCTCGAAAAATCGCCGATTCTGACATAGGGTTGCTGTCCGTGTGGAATCGCCCTAAACCGGCAGCCTGCATGATTTTGACTATAACTTTCGATTGACAAATCGGACGACCCTGATTCAAATTCTTCTGGATCGTCAACTGGCTAGAATTCTTATGTTTTAAGTTAGTCAAGATTCGAAGTCCATCATCCTCCAAAAATCGCCCGATTCTGACATAGGGTTGCTGTCCGAGTGAAATCGCCCTAAACCGGCAATCAGCATGATTTTGACTATAATATTCAATTGACAAATCGGACTACCCTGATTCAAATTCTTCTGGAAATTCAACTTGATTATCTAGAATTTTTATGTTTTAAGTTAGTCCCGATTCGAAGTCCATTGACCTCGAAAAATCGCCCGATTCTGACATAGGGTTGCTGCGTGAGTGCAATCGCCCTAAACCGGCAGTCTGCCCGATTTTGACTATAACTTTCCATTGACAAGTCGGACGACACTGATTCAAATTCCTATGGAAAGCCAACTTGATTATCTAGAATTGGCATGTTTTAAGTTAGTACCGATTCAAAGTCCATCGACCTCGAAAATTCTCCGGATTCTGACATAGGGTTGCTGTCCGAGTGGAATCGGCCGAAACCGACAGTCTGCACGATTTCGACTATAACTTTCGATTGACAAATCGGACGACCCTGGTTCAAATTCTTCAGGAAAGTCAACTTGATTTTCTAGAATTTTTATGTTTTAAATTAGTCCCGATTCGAAGTCCATCGACCTCGAAGAATCCCCCGATTCTAACATAGGGTTGCTGTCAGTGTGGAATCGCCCTAAACCGGCAGTCTGCATGATTTTGACTATAACTTTCGATTGACAAATCGGACGACCCTGATTCTAAATCTTCTGGAATTTCAACTTGATTATCTAGAATTTTTATGTTTTAAGTTAGTCCCGATTCGAAGTCCATCGACCTCGAAAATTCGCCTGATTCTGACATAGGGTTGCTGCCCGAGTGCAATCGCCCTAAACCGGCAGTCTGCACGATTTTGACTATAACTTTCGATTGGCAAGTCGGACGACCCATACTCAAATTTCTATGGAAAGCCAACTTGATTATCTAGAATTTGTATGTTTTAAGTTAGTATCGATTCGAAGTCCATCGACCTCGAAAATTCGCCGGATCCTGACTTAGGGTTGCTGTCCGAGTGGAATCGGCCGAAACGGCAGTCTGCACGATTTCGACTATAACTTTCGATTGACAAATCGGACGACCGTGGTTCAAATTCTTCAGGAAAGTTAACTTGATTTTCTAGAATTATTATGTTTTAAGTTAGTCCCGATTCGAATTCAATCGATCACGAAAATTCGCCCGATTCTGACATAGGGTTGTTGTCCGAGTGGAATCGGCCTAAACCGGCAGTCTGCACGATTTTGACTATAACTTTCGATTGACAAGTCGGACGACCCTGATTCAAATTTGTATGGAAAGCTAACTTGATTATATAGAATTTTTTTGTTTTAAATTAGTACCGATTCGAAGTCCATCGACCTCGAAAATTCGCCCGATTCTGACATAAGGTTGATGTCCGAGTGGAATCAGCCGAAACCGGCAGTCTGCACGATTTTGACTATAACTTGACAAATCGAACGACCCTGGTTCAAATTCTTCAGGAAAGTTAACTTGATTATCTAGAATTTTTATGTTTTAAGTTATTCCCGATTCGAAGTCCATCGACCTCGAAAAATCGCCCGACTCTGACATAGGGTTGCTGTCCGTGTGGAATCGCCCTAAACCGGCAGTCTGCTCGATTTTGACTATAACTTTCGATTGACAAGTCGGACGACACTGATTCAAAATCCTATGGAAATCCAACTTGATT
Organism: Craterostigma plantagineum; assembly: GCA_027422505.1. NCBI lineage: Eukaryota > Viridiplantae > Streptophyta > Magnoliopsida > Lamiales > Linderniaceae > Craterostigma > Craterostigma plantagineum. The sequence goes on from JAPQWV010000001.1 coordinate 13,102,265, forward strand.
ATCTAGAATTGGCATGTTTTAAGTTAGTACCGATTCAAAGTCCATCGACCTCGAAAATTCTCCGGATTCTGACATAGGGTTGCTGTCCGAGTGGAATCGGCCGAAACCGACAGTCTGCACGATTTCGACTATAACTTTCGATTGACAAATTGGACGACCCTGGTTCAAATTCTTCAGGAAAGTCAACTTGATTATATAGAATTTTTATGTTTTAAGTTATTCCCGATTCGAAGTCCATCTTCCTCGAATAATCGCCCGACTCTGACATAGGGTTGCTGTCCGTGTGGAATCGTCCTAAACCGGCAGTCTGCATGATTTTGACTATAACTTTCGAATGACAAATCGGACGACCCTGATTCTAATTCTTTTGGAATTTCAACTTGATTATCTAGAATTTTTATGTTTTAAGTTAGTCCCGATTCGAAGTCCATCGACCTCGAAAATTCGCCCGATTCTGACATAGGGTTGCTGCCCGAGTGCAATCGCCCTAAACCGGCAGTCTGCACGATTTTGACTATAACTTTCGATTGGCAAGTCGGACGACCCATACTCAAATTTCTATGGAAAGCCAACTTGATTAACTAGAATTTGTATGTTTTAAGTTAGTATCGATTCGAAGTCCATCGACCTCGAAAATTCGCCGGATTCTGACTTAGGGTTGCTGTCCGAGTGGAATCGGCCGAAACCGGCAGTCTGCACGATTTCGACTATAACTTTCGATTGACTAATCGGACGACCCTGGTTCAAATTCTTCAGGAAAGTTAACTTGAGTTTCTAGAATTATTATGTTTTAAGTTAGTCCCGATTCGAATTCAATTGATCACGAAAATTCGCCCGATTCTAACATAGAGTTGTTGTCCGAGTGGAATCGGCATAAACCGGCAGTCTGCACGATTTTGACTATAACTTTCGATTGACAAGTCGGACGACCCTGATTCAAATTTTATGGAAATCTAACTTGATTATATAGAATTTGTTTGTTTTAAATTAGTACCGATTCGAAGTCCATCGACCTCGAAAATTCGCCCGATTCTGACATAAGGTTGTTGTCCGAGTGGAATCAGCCGAAACCGGCAGTCTGCACGATTTTGACTATAACTTGACAAATCGGATGACCCTGATTCAAATTCTTCTGGAAAGTCAACTTGATTATCTAGAATTTTTATGTTTTAAGTTAGTCCCGATTCGAAGTCCATCGAACTCGAAAAATCGCCCGATTCTGACATAGGGTTGCTGTCCGTGTGGAATCGCCAAAACCGGCAGCGTGCATGATTTTGACTATAACTTTCGATTGACAAGTCGGACGACCCTGATTCAAATTCTTCTGGATCGTCAACTGGCTAGATTCTTATGTTTTAAGTTAGTCAAGATTCGAAGTCCATCGTCCTCCAAATATCGCCCGATTCTGACATAGGGTTGCTGTCCGAGTGAAATCGCCCTAAACCGGCAGTCTGCACGATTTTGACTATAATATTCAATTGACAAATCGGACGACCCTGATTCAAATTCTTCTGGAAAGTCAACTTGATTATCTAGACTTTTATGTTTTAGTTTAGTCCCGATTCGAAGTCCATTGACCTCGAAAAATCGCCCGATTCTGACATAGGGTTGCTGCCCGAGTGCAATCGCCCTAAACCGGCAGTCTGTCGATTTTGACTATAACTTTCGATTGACAAGTCGGACGACACTGATTCAAATTCCTATGGAAAGCCAACTTGATTATCTAGAATTGGCATGTTTTAAGTTAGTACCGATTCAAAGTCCATCGACCTCGAAAATTCTCCGGATTCTGACATAGGGTTGCTGTCCGAGTGGAATCGGCCGAAACCGGACAGTCTGCACGATTTCGACTATAACTTTCGATTGACAAATCGGACGACCCTGGTTCAAATTCTTCAGGAAAGTCAACTTGATTTTCTAGAATTTTTATGTTTTAAATTAGTCCCGATTCGAAGTCCATCGACCTCGAAGAATCCCCCGATTCTAACATAGGGTTGCTGTCAGTGTGGAATCGCCCTAAACCGGCAGTCTGCAGATTTTGACTATAACTTTCGATTGACAAATCGGACGACCCTGATTCTAAATCTTCTGGAATTCAACTTGATTATCTAGAATTTTTATGTTTTAAGTTAGTCCCGATTCGAAGTCCATCGACCTCGAACATTCGCCTGATTCTGACATAGGGTTGCTTGCCCCAGTGCAATCGCCCTAAACAGGCAGTCTGCACGATTTTGACTATAACTTTCGATTGGCAAGTCGGACGACCCATACTCAAATTTCTATGGAAAGCCAACTTGATTACCTAGAATTTGTATGTTTTAAGTTAGTATCGATTCGAAGTCCATCGACCTCGAAAATTCGCCGGATTCTGACTTAGGGTTGCTGTCCGAGTGGAATCGGCCGAAACCGGCAGTCTGCACGATTTCGACTATAACTTTCGATTGACAAATCGGACGACCGTGGTTCAAATTCTTCAGGAAAGTTAACTTGATTTTCTAGAATTATTATGCTTTAAGTTAGTCCCGATTCGAATTCAATCGATCACGAAAATTCGCCCGATTCTGACATAGGGTTGTTGTCCGAGTGGAATCGGCCTAAAGCGGCAGTCTGCACGATTTTGACTATAACTTTCGATTGACAAGTCGGACGACCCTGATTCAAATTTGTATGGAAAGCTAACTTGATTATATTGAATTTGTTTGTTTTAATTTAGTACCGATTCGAAGTCCATCGACCTCGAAAATTCGCCCGATTCTGACATAAGGTTGCTGTCCGAGTGGAATCAGACGAAACCGGCAGTCTGTACGATTTTGACTATAACTTGACAAATCGGACGACCCTGGTTCAAATTCTTCAGGAAAGTCAACTTGATTATATAGAATTTTTATGTTTTAAGTTATTCCCGATTCGAAGTCCATCTTCCTCGAATAATCGCCCGACTCTGACATAGGGTTGCTGTCCGTGTGGAATCGTCCTAAACCGGCAGTCTGCATGATTTTGACTATAACTTTCGAATGACAAATCGGACGACCCTGATTCTAATTCTTTGGAATTTCAACTTGATTATCTAGAATTTTTATGTTTAAGTTAGTCCCGATTCGAAGTCCATCGACCTCGAAAATTCGCCCGATTTTGACATAGGGTTGCTGCCCGAGTGCAATCGCCCTAAACCGGCAGTCTGCACGATTTTGACTATAACTTTCGATTGGCAAGTCGGACGACCCATACTCAAATTTCTATGGAAAGCCAACTTGATTAACTAGAATTTGTATGTTTTAAGTTAGTATCGATTCGAAGTCCATCGACCTCGAAAATTCGCCGATTCTTACTTAGGGTTGCTGTCCGAGTGGAATCGGCCGAAACCGGCAGTCTGCACGATTTCGACTATAACTTTCGATTGACTAATCGGACGACCCTGGTTCAAATTCTTCAGGAAAGTTAACTTGAGTTTCTAGAATTATTATGTTTTAAGTTAGTCCCGATTCGAATTCAATTGATCACGAAAATTCGCCCGATTCTAACTAGAGTTGTTGTCCGAGTGGAATCGGCATAAACCGGCAGTCTGCACGATTTTGACTATAACTTTCGATTGACAAGTCGGACGACCCTGATTCAAATTTTTATGGAAATCTAACTTGATTATATAGAATTTTTTGTTTTAAATTAGTACCGATTCGAAGTCCATCGACCTCGAAAATTCGCCCGATTCTGACATAAGGTTGTTGTCCGAGTGGAATCAGCCGCGAAACCGGCAGTCTGCACGATTTTGACTATAACTTGACAAATCGGACGACCCTGATTCAAATTCTTCTGGAAAGTCAACTTGATTATCTAGAATTTTATGTTTTAAGTTAGTCCCGATTCGAAGTCCATCGACCTCGAAAAATCGCCCGATTCTGACATAGGGTTGCTGTCCGTGTGGAATCGCCTAAACCGGCAGCCTGCATGATTTTGACTATAACTTTCGATTGACAAGTCGGACGACCCTGATTCAAATTCTTCGGATCGTCAACTGGCTAGAATTCTTATGTTTTAAGTTAGTCAAGATTCGAAGTCCATCGTCCTCCAAATATCGCCCGATTCTGACATAGGGTTGCTGTCCGAGTGAAATCGCCCTAAACCGGCAGTCTGCACGATTTTGACTATAATATTCAATTGACAAATCGGACGACCCTGATTCAAATTCTTCTGGAAAGTCAACTTGATTATCTAGAATTTTTATGTTTTAGTTTAGTCCCGATTCGAAGTCCATTGACCTCGAAAAATCGCCCGGATCTGACATAGGTTGCTGCCGAGTGGAATCGCCCTAAACCGGCAGTCTGCACGATTTGACTATAACTTTCGATTGACAATCGGACGACACTGATTCAAATTCCTATGGAAAGCCAACTTGATTATCTAGAATTGGCATGTTTTAAGTTAGTACCGATTCAAAGTCCATCGACCTCGAAAATTCTCCGGATTCTGACATAGGGTTGCTGTCCGAGTGGAATCGGCCGAAACCGGCAGTCTGCACGATTTCGACTATAACTTTCGATTGACAAATCGGACGACCCTGGTTCAAATTCTTCAGGAAAGTCAACTTGATTTCTAGAATTTTTATGTTTTAAATAGTCCCGATTCGAAGTCCATCGACCTCGAAAAATCCCCGATTCTAACATAGGGTTGCTGTCAGTGTGGAATCGCCCTAAACCGGCAGTCTGCATGATTTTGACTATAACTTTCGATTGACAAATCGGACGACCCTGATTCTAAATCTTCTGGAATTTCAACTTGATTATCTAGAATTTTTATGTTTTAAGTTAGTCCCGATTCGAAGTCCATCGACCTCGAACATTCGCCTGATTCTGACATAGGGTTGCTGCCCCAGTGCAATCGCCCTAAACAGGCAGTCTGCACGATTTTGACTATAACTTTCGATTGGCAAGTCGGACGACCCATACTCAAATTTCTATGGAAAGCCAACTTGATTACCTAGAATTTGTATGTTTTAAGTTAGTATCGATTCGAAGTCCATCGACCTCGAAAATTCGCCGGATTCTGACTTAGGGTTGCTGTCCGAGTGGAATCGGCCGAAACCGGCAGTCTGCACGATTTCGACTATAACTTTCGATTGACAAATCGGACGACCGTGGTTCAAATTCTTCAGGAAAGTTAACTTGATTTTCTAGAATTATTATGCTTTAAGTTAGTCCCGATTCGAATTCAATCGATACGAAAATTCGCCCGATTCTGACATAGGGTTGTTGTCCGAGTGGAATCGGCCTAAAGCGGCAGTCTGCACGATTTGACTATAACTTTCGATTGACAAGTCGGACGACCCTGATTCAAATTTGTATGGAAAGCTAACTTGATATCTTGAATTTGTGTTTTAATTTAGTACCGATTCGAAGTCCATCGACCTCGAAAATTCGCCCGATTCTGACATAAGGTTGCTGTCCGAGTGGAATCAGACGAAACCGGCAGTCTGCACGATTTTGACTATAACTTGACAAATCGGACGACCCTGGTTCAAATTCTTCAGGAAAGTCAACTTGATTATCTAGAATTTTATGTTTTAAGTTAGTCCCGATTCGAAGTCCATCTTCCTCGAAAATCGCCCGACTCTGACATAGGGTTGCTGTCCGTGTGGAATCGGCCTAAACCGGCAGTCTGCACGATTTTGACTATAACTTTCGAATGACAAATCGGACGACCCTGATTCTAATTCTTTTGGAATTTCAACTTGATTATCTAGAATTTTTATTTTTTAAGTTAGTCCCGATTCGAAGTCCATCGACCTCGAAAATTCGCCCGATTCTGACATAGGGTTGCTGCCGAGTGGAATCGCCCTAAACCGGCAGTCTGCACGATTTTGACTATAACTTTCGATTGGCAAGTCGGACGACCCATACTCAAATTTTATGGAAAGCCAACTTGATTATCTAGATTTGTATGTTTTAAGTTAGTATCGATTCGAAGTCCATCGACCTCGAAAAATTCGCCGGATTCTGACTTAGGGTTGCTGTCCGAGTGGAATCGGCCGAAACCGGCAGTCTGCACGATTTCGACTATAACTTTCGATTGACAAATCGGACGACCCTGGTTCAAATTCTTCAGGAAAGTTCAACTTGATTTCTAGAATTATTATGTTTTAAGTTAGTCCCGATTCGAATTCAATTGATCATGAAAATCGCCCGATTCTAACATAGAGTTGTTGTCCGAGGAATCGTCTAAACCGGCAGTCTGCACGATTTTGACTATAACTTTCGATTGACAAGTCGGACGACCCTGATTCAAATTTGTATGGAAATCTAACTTGATTATATAGAATTTGTTTGTTTTAAATTAGTACCGATTCGAAGTCCATCGACCTCGAAAATTCGCCCGATTCTGACATAGGGTTGTTGTCCGAGTGGAATCAGCCGAAACCGGCAGTCTGCACGATTTTGACTATAACTTGACAATCGGACGACCCTGATTCAAATTCTTCTGGAAAGTCAACTTGATTATCTAGAATTTTTATGTTTTATGTTAGTCCCGATTCGAAGTCCATCGAACTCGAAAATCGCCCGATTCTGACATAGGGTTGCTGTCCGTGTGGAATCGCCCTAAACCGGCAGCCTGCATGATTTTGACTATAACTTTCGATTGACAAGTCGGACGACCCTGATTCAAATTCTTCTGGATCGTCAACTGGCTAGAATTCTTATGTTTTAAGTTAGTCAAGATTCGAAGTCCATCGTCCTCCAAATATCGCCCGATTCTGACATAGGGTTGCTGTCCGAGTGAAATCGCCCTAAACCGGCAGTCTGCACGATTTTGACTATAATATTCAATTGACAAATCGGACGACCCTGATTCAAAATCCTATGGAAAGCCAACTTGATTATCTAGAATTGGCATGTTTTAAGTTAGTACCGATTCAAAGTCCATCGACCTCGAAAATTCTCCGGATTCTGACATAGGGTTGCTGTCCGAGTGGAATCGGCCGAAACCGACAGTCTGCACGATTTCGACTATAACTTTCGATTGACAAATCGGACGACCCTGGTTCAAATTCTTCAGGAAAGTCAACTTGATTTTCTAGAATTTTTATGTTTTAAATTAGTCCCGATTCGAAGTCCATCGACCTCGAAGAATCCCCCGATTCTAACATAGGGTTGCTGTCAGTGTGGAATCGCCCTAAACCGGCAGTCTGCATGATTTTGACTATAACTTTCGATTGACAAATCGGACGACCCTGATTCTAAATCTTCTGGAATTTCAACTTGATTATCTAGAATTTTTATGTTTTAAGTTAGTCCGATTCGAAGTCCATCGACCTCGAAAACATTCGCCTGATTCTGACATAGGGTTGCTGTGCCCGAGTGCAATCGCCCTAAACCGGCAGTCTGCACGATTTTGACTATAACTTTCGATTGGCAAGTCGGACGACCCATACTCAAATTTCTATGGAAAGCCAACTTGATTACCTAGAATTTGTACGTTTTAATTAGTATCGATTCGAAGTCCATCGACCTCGAAAATTCGCCGGATTCTGACTTAGGGTTGCTGTCCGAGTGGAATCGGCCGAAACCGGCAGTCTGCACGATTTTGACTATAATATCATTGACAAATCGGACGACCTGATTCAAAATCCTATGGAAAGCCAACTTGATTATCTAGAATTGGCATGTTTTAAGTTAGTACGATTCGAAGTCCATCGACCTCGAAAATTCTCCGGATTCTGACATAGGGTTGCTGTCCGAGTGGAATCGGCCGAAACCGACAGTCTGCACGATTTCGACTATAACTTTCGATTGACAAATCGGACGACCCTGGTTCAAATTCTTCAGGAAAGTCAACTTGATTTCTAGAATTTTTATGTTTTAAATTAGTCCCGATTCGAAGTCCATCGACCTCGAAAAATCCCCGATTCTAGACATAGGGTTGCTGTCAGTGGAATCGCCCTAAACCGGCAGTCTGCATGATTTTGACTATAACTTTCGATTGACAAATCGGACGACCCTGATTCTAAATCTTCTGGAATTTCAACTTGATTATCTAGAATTTTTATGTTTTAAGTTAGTCCCGATTCGAAGTCCATCGACCTCGAAACATTCGCCGATTCTGACATAGGGTTGCTGTCCGAGTGCAATCGCCCTAAACGGCAGTCTGCACGATTTTGACTATAACTTTCGATTGACAAGTCGGACGACCCTACCAAATTCTATGGAAAGCCAACTTGATTACCTAGAATTTGTATTTTTAATTAGTATCGATTCGAAGTCCATCGACCTCGAAAATTCGCCGGATTCTGACTTAGGGTTGCTGTCCGAGTGGAATCGGCGAAACCGGCAGTCTGCACGATTTCGACTATAACTTTCGATTGACAAATCGGACGACCGTGGTTCAAATTCTTCAGGAAAGTTAACTTGATTTTCTAGAATTATTATGCTTTAAGTTAGTCCGATTCGAAGTCAATCGATCACGAAAATTCGCCCGATTCTGACATAGGGTTGTTGTCCGAGTGGAATCGGCCTAAAGCGGCAGTCTGCACGATTTTGACTATAACTTTCGATTGACAAGTCGGACGACCCTGATTCAAATTTGTATGGAAAGCAACTTGATTATATTAAATTTGTTGTTTTAAATAGTACCGATTCGAAGTCCATCGACCTCGAAAATTCGCCGATTCTGACATAAGGTTGCTGTCCGAGTGGAATCAGCCGAAACCGCGCAGTCTGCACGATTTTGACTATAACTTGACAAATCGGACGACCCTGTTCAAATTCTTCAGGAAAGTCAACTTGATTATCTAGAATTTTTATGTTTTAAGTTAGTCCCGATTCGAAGTCCATCTTCCTCGAAAAATCGCCGATTCTGACATAGGGTTGCTGTCCGAGTGGAATCGTCCTAAACCGGCAGTCTGCACGATTTTGACTATAACTTTCGAATGACAAATCGGACGACCCTGATTCTAATTCTTTTGGAATTTCAACTTGATTATCTAGAATTTTTATGTTTTAAGTTAGTCCCGATTCGAAGTCCATCGACCTCGAAAATTCGCCCGATTCTGACATAGGGTTGCTGCCGAGTGCAATCGCCTAAACCGGCAGTCTGCACGATTTTGACTATAACTTTCGATTGGCAAGTCGGACGACCCATACTCAAATTTCTATGGAAAGCCAACTTGATTATCTAGAATTTGTATGTTTTAAGTTAGTATCGATTCGAAGTCCATCGACTCGAAAATTCGCCGATTCTGACTTAGGGTTGCTGTCCGAGTGGAATCGGCCGAAACGGCAGTCTGCACGATTTCGACTATAACTTTCGATTGACAATCGGACGACCCTGGTTCAAATTCTTCAGGAAAGTTAACTTGATTTCTAGAATTATTATGTTTTAAGTTAGTCCCGATTCGAATTCAATCGACCCGAAAATTCGCCCGATTCTGACATAGGGTTGTTGTCCGAGTGGAATCGGCCTAAACGGCAGTCTGCACGATTTTGACTATAACTTTCGATTGACAAGTCGGACGACCCTGATTCAAATTTGTATGGAAAGCTAACTTGATTATATAGAATTTGTTTGTTTTAAATTAGTCCCGATTCGAAGTCCATCGACCTCGAAAAATCGCCCGATTCTGACATAGGGTTGCTGTCCGAGTGGAATCGCCCTAAACCGGCAGTCTGCACGATTTTGACTATAACTTTCGATTGACAAATCGGACGACCCTGATTCAAATTCTTCTGGATCAACTGGCTAGAATTTTATATTTTAAGTTAGTCCTGATTCGAAGTCCATCGACCTCCAAAAATCGCCCGATTCTGACATAGGGTTGCTGTCCGAGTGAAATCGCCTAAACCGGCAGTCTGCACGATTTTGACTATAATTTCATTGACAAATCGGACGACCCTGATTCAAATTCTTCTGGAAAGTCAACTTGATTATCTAGAATTTTTATGTTTTAAGTTAGTCCCGATTCGAAGTCCATCGACCTCGAAAAATCGCCCGATTCTGACATAGGGTTGCTGCCGAGTGCAATCGCCCTAAACGGCAGTCTGCACGATTTTGACTATAACTTTCGATTGACAAGTCGGACGACACTGATTCAAATTCCTATGGAAAGCCAACTTGATTATATAGAGTTGGCATGTTTTAAGTTAGTACCAATTCAAAGTCCGTCGACCTCGAAAATTCTCCGGATTCTGACATAGGGTTGCTGTCCGAGTGGAATCGGCCGAAACCGACAGTCTGCACGATTTTGACTATAACTTTCGATTGACAAATCGGACGACCCTGATTCTAATTCATCTGGAATTTCAACTTGATTATCTAGAATTTTTATGTTTTAAGTTAGTCCCGATTCAAAGTCCATCGACCTCGAAAATTCGCCTGATTCTGACATAGGGTTGCTGCCCGAGTGCAATCGCCCTAAACCGGCAGTCTGCACGATTTTGACTATAACTTTCGATTGACAAGTCGGACGACCCATGACTCAAATTTCTATGGAAAGCCAACTTGATTATCTAGAATTTGTTATGTTTTAAGTTAGTATCGATTCGAAGTCCATCGACCTCGAAAATTCGCCGGATTCTGACTTAGGGTTGCTGTCCGAGTGGAATCGGGCCGAAACCGGCAGTCTGCACGATTTTGACTATAACATTCGATTGACAAATCGGACGACCGTAAGTTAACTTGATTTTCTAGAATTATTATGTTTTAAGTTAGTCCGAGGTCCTCCTTATTTAAGCATTGACCAAAGCAATTCTAGAATGAAAATTTGTGCAACACTTAAAAGAACATCAAAAATATTTGGAGCGCAAAACATGGAATCATGGTAAATGGACATGTATCGATTTATCACGTAATCAAGCAAATCAATACAAATAACAATCATTATTATACGCAATTTAGGCAATTTCACTTAGATACATGGTCCCAAATCATGTATTCAAAATGTTGCGGGAGAGTATGAGCATAAACAAGTAAAGTCGCATTTTAATCAATTCCGTACCAATGCAAGTTAAACATGCATTCAAAATGTGCGATTTATATATATATATATATATATATATATATATATAATTTTTTTATTTATTTTATTATTTTTTATATTATTATATTTTTTTAATTGTATATTTAATAGTATTATTAGTATGGGGTCAGATTATTTTGCTACGATCATCGTCACGCCTAAAATTTCACAAGACATTTGAAAGGATCACATACCGTCGAGTCATGTCGTCAAACTTAAACACTCCTAAGTTCATAGAATGATCCATTTCGATAACTCTCACTGGATTCACTCTAGCACTCGATTATTTATGCCTTGGGATGATTATATATATATATATATATCACTCAAGTCAACACAAGCAATCTTAAGTCAATTTACCTGTGATCGAGGCGTTTTTAATCATTTCACCTTTGCGAGAGATCGTCGATGTGGAATCATAGAGACTGTGAAAGGTTTTAATTTGGTCTTGACTAATAAGGGAAGGATAGTTTTGGAGTTGTGGACTAAAGTTCTTCTTCATTTCTTCGTCATTCTCCTCCTTTTGCCGTTTTTCTCTATATTGTCTATCATTCTTTATCCTTCAATGATTTTTCTTTGATTCAGTCTGCACTTGCTCAAGCTGAAGCTCCGCTTCTCTACGAGGCTGAGAGATTATCTAAGGCGAAGTTCTTCTTGTTCGTTCTCGGGCCGATACTGTGCTCCTTTTCTCTTAATCTCTAGTGAGGTTTCAGAGATTATCGATTTGAAGAAGTTCGCAGTTATTGAATTCGAACCCAAGGCCGCGCTCCTCTTCTCGTTGTCTCGATATAAGACCAGATTATCGTTGGAGAAGTTCACTTCGTGGTGCTCCTCTTTCCAGCCGTTCTGACGAGTGTACGAGATTATCGATGGAGAAGTTCGCAGCAAGATCCGTATCCCCTTCTAATGATATGAGATTGTGATAGTGGATAGGTTCTTTTGGACTACTTTTTGTGCGTTGCTGCATTCCTCGTGTGCGTTTTCCACCTTCTTTTGCCATCTTTTTCTTTGTCGTCTCTCCCCTCCTTTTCTCGATTGAATATCCCATCGAAGACTTAGGTGTCGGTTGAAGGCTCAAAGGATTTTCAAGTGAAGAAGAGGATATTGTAGAAGGCTCCAATGGATGACTAAAGGCTGTATTAAAGATTGAGATTTTCTATATTTAAGGCCAAGTGAGGAATTTCCTAAGTGCTCTAATCATTTTCCTAAGGATCTAACGAAAGACGAGTATGAAGCCAAGAATCACTAGTTAAGACAAGCAATTGATGTGTGACTCGCTCAAGAATAAATCAATAGAAAGGAAAAATAACAAGCCAGAATCCTTACATCGCTTTGTGTCTAGTGGAGCAAACTATCTGAGCTTTGGACACAAGAATGCGACTTAGACTGACAAAATTAAGTAAGCAATCAGTCGCATGCCAGGGAAATCTAATTGTGACATAGATCGAGCATCCTAAAGATTTCGTCATTCCCCTATATTATAGGTATATGTATAGTATTTTATTTTTATTATATATTATATTCACGCAAGATAAACCATGTAAGTATAGAAAACACATGGAATAGAGCATCTAATAGTACGAAAGATCAGGTAATGCACATATCATGGAAGATTCAACATGCCTAATTTTCCGACAAGGAATTGGAATCGTTTTTCATCCAATGCCTTGGTGAAAATTTCGGCTAGTTGATATTCCGTGTTCACAAAGTACCTGTCTATGGTGCCTTTTTCTACGTGATCTTTGATAAAGTGATATCTAATGTCTATGTGTTTCGTGCGTGAATGGTGAACAGGAGTGCACGTAATCGCAATGGCACTTTGGCTATCACCATATATGGGTTATATTATTTAAAATGTACCCATAGTCGCGAAGCTGAGTCCGCATCCATGGCATCTGAGAACAATAGCTGGCGGCTGCGACGTATTCAGCTTCAGCCGTCGAGGTTGAGATGCAATTTTGCTTTTTGGATGACCAGCAGACTAGCTTTTCGCCTAGAAACTGAGCGCCACCGGAGGTGCTTTTTCTGTCCATGCGGCAACCTGCATAATCAGCGTCAATATAGCCGATAAGTTTGAAGTTCGTACCTTTAGGATACCATAGTCCTAATGTAGTTGTGCCCTTAAGGTAGCGAAAAATACGCTTCACCGCGAGCATGTGGGATTCTTTGGGATTGGCTTGGAAGCGGGCACAAAGACAAGTGGCAAACACGATATCCGGCCGACTAGAAGTGAGGTAGAGTAGAGATCCAATTATACTGCGATAGAGTGTGATGTCGGTCGATTTTCCTGTGGGATCGGCATCCAACTTGCAGCTTGTGGACATGGGAGTGCTGAGAGGCTTGCTCTGATCTTGATGGAACCTTTCAGGATGTCCTTAATGTATTTTTTTTTTTTTGGAGTAACTTCCGTGTGATATATATAAATGGATGGATGTACAATATGAGTGAGGTTCAACCCTCACAAGCAACCAGTAACAGACTACTGGCAATATACATCGAAAAACACAACAAAACTACCAAGCTACCCGCCAAAGACGCCGAATCGCTGCCCGTTGGAGATCGAACATAGGAGATGTCCCACTAAGTCGCATACACACCATATCAAGTACCAAGTCCACCAGTCTCTCCGGGGTCGTGATGGTCCCTTCCTTCCAGCGCTTGTTGCGGGCCTGCCAGATATGATAGACCAATGATGCCAAGACATGACGGTGAGCCGCCGCAATGAGATGATGACCACGCCATTTCCTCGAGGCCCACAGAATGCCCTGGTGCCACTCCCTATACGGCCATGTCCACCGAATACGCCGCCTCAGCAAACGAAGACACTGACGAGAGAACCGACAATCAAAGAATAGGTGCTGAGCCGTCTCGTATCGTAACACATCGCACAGGACACAGGCAGGGGTGCCCGCTCGCTGGGCCACCCACGGCTTATCCCTCGTAGATAAGCGGTCACGTATACTCAGCCACAGAATAAATTCGTGCCGAGGCACCTTAAGAGGTCCCCCGAAGAGGGCCGCCCAAGGTACGGGCTGCCGGCGAAGTCGGATTGCCTCCCTAATCAGATGCGTGGTTGCACACCCATCGATCGCCCCCTTCCATAATATCCTGTCTCGCATATTCGGATCCACCGAAGGAAAATGCCGACTGAACTCGATGTATTCTGTCGTAGTCCTTCCCGGCCAATTCCAACCATGGGCATCAATGACATTACTCAACCGAGTACCAACTGGAAGCCCCATTGCTATCGGGCCTCGCGGATATCGGTCTAGTAGCGGCGCTTCCTGTATCCATGGATCCTCCCATAACCAAATAGTCGAACCATCACCAATCGGAAGAAATAAGTGGGAGAATAAGCGATCTCAGCTGCATGAGCTTCCTCCAACTCCATGACGTGTTGGCTGAAACAGGTACGGCCCAAATCGATTTAGCCTGCAGGCGTGTTCGGTATAGCCAATCCACCCAAACAGACTGTGGCGTACGACTAATTACCCTTCATAGAAGCTGCATAAGTAGCGACCTGTTATCCGTAGCTATGGATCGAATGCCCAGACCCCCCTCGCATGGCGGTAGGCAGATATCGTCCCATGCAACCTTAGCCGATGAACCTCCCCAAAGGAACTGCCTAAATCGCGACTCCAATGCATGGACAACACCCTTAGGCAATAGAAACACCCCCGACCAGTAAATATGCAAAGCTTGCAGAACAGACTTAATCAGTTGAACCCTCCCCGCGTATGACAAGGACCGGTTCAGCCATGATCCCAGCCGTTCATCAACACGCTGTAGAAGCGGCGCACAGTCACCAATCGTGAGTCGTGAAGCAATCAGGGGCACCCCCAAATATCGAACTGGTAACTGACCCACCCGAAATCCCAGAATGCCCTGCAGCGTAACCTGTAGACCCTCCGCACGTCGGGATAGAAAAATCTCGCTCTTGTCAGGGTTAGGGTATAAGCCTGACAGAGTAGAGAATGCAGTCAATGCATTCTTCAAAACACCCACCGAAATCTCATCCGCATGGCAAAACAGGAGAAGATCATCGCAAAAACCAGCATCGACAACAAGGTGGATTCACATCTCCAGTGGTGGCGGAATCGGGGCTCCATGAGAATCCTTCCTCCCCACTATACCATGAAGGACCTCCATAACTAGCGTAAAAAGATACGGCGAAATGGGGTCACCTTGTCGTAGTCCCCGCCTGCCCTCAAAGAAACCCACCGATCGCCCATTAATGTTAATAGAAAACGTCGGCGTAGTCAAGCAGCATCGGATCCATTCAATATAAGTGGGGTGGAAACCCATGGCCTGAAGTGTGGCAAGTAGGAAGCTCCATTCGACCTTATCATAGGCCTTGGCAAGGTCCAACTTCATCATAACTCTAGGCGGCCGCCCCTTGCTGTTGTAGCCCAGGCATAGTTCCTGTGCCATTAGAATATTATCAGTGATCCTCCTCCCAGGGATGAACGCAGTTTGCGAGCTATGGACCAAGTCGCCCAATGAAGCCTTCAGTCTGTTCGCCAATATCTTAGATATAACCTTGTAGAGGACATTACAACAAGAGATCGGCCGAAATTCCGTTGATCGCCTCGGAGACTGACATTTGGGAATTAGCGTGATTAGAGTGCTATTCAGCCCCTTCAACAAACGTCCAGTGACGAAGAAATCCTGAACCGCAGTAATCAGGTACGCCGCCTTGAAGAATGCCGCGGTGTAGCCGTCCGGACCCGGGGCCTTCTCATCACCCATAGAAAAAAGTGCTTGCCGTACCTCGTGAGGATCCACGGGCCGAATCATATCCACAGCCGCCGTTTGGGAAAGCGGCCGCCTAATGAATCCCTGCACATCGGCCCTTGTCACCGGGATAGCCCTAGCCGATTGGCCGACTTGGTAGAATCCGAGTAGCTCCCCCTCCACCGCTTCCGGCGTATCAAGTAAAGTCCCACTCTCCGTTTCAAGAGACAAAATGCGGTTCGTTGCTCGACGTATCGCAACCTTCCGGAAGAAGTAGGCCGAGCATTTCCCCCTCCTTGAGCCATGCCAACTTTGCCCGTTGAGACAAGGCCGTGTGATCGACCTCCACAGCTCGTGCATAAATGAACCGACAATGACGCTCGAGGTCATGGAATACGCCCTCCATTGGATATCGCATGAGGAAGTCTTGTGCAATCTCCAAGAAGCGCATGGCCTCCGCAACATTAGCCGCGAGATCCCCCTTAACTCGACGCATTTGCTTGAAAATAGGCTTGAGTTGCTTCAGCTTACTCATCATCACATACATAGGGAACCCCTCCACGGGCACCTCCCATACCCGGCGGACCTGCCCCAAGAAACCCGGCTCCTTGATGAGAAAGTTCTCGAAACGGAAAGTTCTTCCTCGTAGTTGAGTTTCCACCGTTCCAATAGTAAGCGGCGAATGGTCCGATGTGGCCGGCGAATGACATCGATAGTACACATCTGGGCACCTAACGAACCATTGAGGGTTTCCAACCATACGGTCCAATCGACGCCAGATACCCGCCAGTGCCCGCTGTTGATTATACCATGTATACTCCTGGCCCGTGACTGGAAGAGATAAAAGATCCGACTGGATTAAACAGTTGTGAAACTCGGCCATGTCAAGCGTGTTGGGTGCCCCTCCACGACCCTCTCCCGCATGCAATATAGCGTTAAAATCACCCGCCACCAGCCATGCATCATCCACTCGCAATGATGAGAAAAGGATGAGGTCATCCCAAAGAGAGCGGCGTTCCTCACGTCTAGAATTCCCATACACAAAGGAAATAAAGAAAGGCTCTCCCGAGCTAAGGAGCTCAACCTGACAATGAACCGCCTGCATAGACTTCGCAACAATAGTTACCCGAATCCACGAGGGGTCCAAACCCACCCATATACGGGTTCCTGGGCCATCGTCATAGTCGAAAACCATTTCCAGTTTGGCCGAAGACCCTCCGAAATTCGTGCCGCATTCGCTACAGCGACACGCGTCTCTAGAAGGCCAACAAGTCGCAACCCCGCCTGCCATACCCACTCCCCCACCGCCCTTCTGTGGTCTTGCCTGTTAAGACCACGGACGTTCCACGACCCCATCTGTATTACGAATGTGGGGGCGAATGGGCTGCATCTGCTTTAGGGCCCATAGAAAGTGTCGTCACGGAATGATCATCCTCTAGTCCTTGAAGTATGGCAAACGCATTGTGGTCAGATTGCCCCAAGTCCGCCGTGTATTTTGGTAAGTGGGGCTGAGAATGCGAGGGCCCCCCCCGGAAGGTCCCACACGTGCACTCGTGACCATGCATGGCTCTATTTGGTTCGGCGTAACCCTCACAGCCCGGCCTTTAGCGCCCACTTGGCGCCACTCGGTCACCTTGCCAGCATCCGTCGATCGTTCCCGAGGCGGCCGCTGTCGCTTCTTATCTTGCACCACCACTTTAGTTGGTACTGCCGGTCGATCACCCCGCCGCGTTATGGCCCACCTTAGATGGAACCGGCTTCGACGTCGTCTCACGCTTTGGGCATTGGGTGTCACCATGAGCCCACGTGTCACACATGCTACACCTTTTAGGTCGCCATTCACTACTCCACCCTAACTGGTATTGTCCCCGACACTCCCCATCTTCAGTCGGACCTCAATGTGCACCGTCTCGATGAACGGCGTAGCAAGCGTTTTCATGAGACATACGCGTGCATAGTCAATACGATTACCCGTAGCTGTGATCCCATCAGCAAATAGAGGACGGCCCACACCACTAGCAACAATAGTAAGCCCTGATTTAGTCCAGTACTCACTTGGGACATTCCATAACTTCACCCAAAGAGGAACCTCAGTGAGTTCCTTCGCTCCAAAGACATTCCCGGCCGCCATATCTCCAGAAAAAGAGGTTGGCCTTGATAGAGCCATGGCCCCCCCTCCAAAACCGTGTTCATGGCCGATCCAGATTCAAACCGAAAGCGAAAGAATCCATGTGTGGTTGCTCGTACCTCCACCAAGCCCTGCCATCGTGCCCGCGCAAATTGTTCGACAAACGGGAAGTACGGCCGCCGCCAAGGAAATACCCGACCAAAGAATTCTCCCATCTCGCCATACCTTGTCGAGCTACCTCCCATGGTGGGGAGACCACCGCGATGGTATCCCCAATCGACTTCGGCTCGCTATAATCGAGGGCAAGGCGATGGCGGTCCGTCAGCATGTTACGACCCTCCAGACCTTTCGATTCTAATGTCTCTTCCCCGCTCCTTGTCGGCCACTTCACAATATCGACAAACCTGGGGCCAGCTGCTGTAACCGCACCAGATTTCGTCGGGACCATGGCGTTTTGGCCCATCTGGCCAACCATCGACGCGACCAGCTTGTCATGGAGGGGTGGGGCCGTATCCGTATCCATCCCAGCCGGCTGAGATACCAACGCAGAAACCCTAGACGTCATGTCTCCGTCACGAGATGATGGCACACCGCCTCCGCCCACAGCTGTCTCCTCTTCAGATCGGGCTTCATCAAGGGCAGATCCCACAAGCCGGCGCGCTATGACCCGCGAAGGTGGTGGCGTAGACGGACGCCCCCATTGCTGCCGTCGTTTAGATTGACGCAAGATACCCTTTAGTGGGGCAGAAACCCCGACGTTCCTAGGCGGGGACCCAACCATAACCCTAGCCGCCATAGGAGCGACAGCCGCAGCCCCGATCATCGACGTCGCTGGAACCCTAGACGCGATACTCTTATCCGCCCCGATCGCCGCGTTCAAAGGAGCTACAGCCGCAACCCCGATCATCGACGTCACTGAAACCCTAGGCGCGATACCCTTATCCGCCCCGATCGCCGCGTTCAAATCAGTGTTTGGGCCCGCCGACGTACTAGTAGGCCCATGGACTGGATCAACGGCCGTCCCATTCGAGCCCTGAACTCGGCCGATCAGATTGCGGAAGCACGCCCCATCGAAACAGGCGGCAAAATCCGGATACGCCGCCGTCAAAGCCTCCAGGTCTGGTAGCGGAGGAGGTTGCATGCCTTTTTCCGGCGGATCAGGATCAGAGGGAGCCGCCGGGGTAGGAGGATGAACAGGATCCATCGCAGAAACCCTAACCCTAACCCTAACGTAATGTTCGCACGTTCGATACGATCAGAAATCTCGATCCTCTCCCGCCTGAGTGACGAGAAAGGACTGGTACAATCGCCGGCCGACCACCACCGATAACTGATGGCCGGAGACGACGGCAGATTGTCGTGATAGCGCGAGCAAAAATTTGAAATCCAACTATGTGTAAATCGCACACAGTAAAGGTGTGTTTTTTGGAAAAAATATTTTTTTTTTTTTTTTTTTTTTTTTGAAATCCATCATTGAGCTGCCTGATTTGAAGTCCTAGACAGAACTGCATCTCTCCCATGTGGCTCATCTCGAATTTACTCTTCATGAGATCTCCAAACTTCTTGCACAGTCGTGAATTTGTTGAACCGAAAATGATGTCGTCGACGTAAACTTGGACGACCACCAGATCCTTGTTTTGCCATTGATGAAGAGGGTCGTATCGACTGTTTTGATTAAATCCAGACATTACGAGGAAGTCACTCAAGACATCATACAAGCACGTGGGGCTTACCGTAGAGAGCTTTATCCAGTCGATGATAGACGTGATCGGGATGTTCTTGATCAATGAAGCCGTCTGGCTGAGCGACATAGACTTCTTCTTTAAGTACGCCGTTGAGGAAGGCGGTTTTAACGTCCATTTGATAGACCTTAAAGTCCTTGTGATAGGCTTCAATCCGGGCAACAGGAGCGGATGTTTCGTCGTTCGATGCCTTCCTGTTGGTATCCCTTTGCAACTAATCATGTCTTGTTTCTGATCACTTCGCCATCTTCATTCTTTTTGTTCTTAAATACCCATTTCGTTCCGATGATAGTTTTTCCCATGCGGTCGGGGGTACTAATTTCCATACTTGAAGACGTTCGAATTGGTTGATTTCCTCTTGCATTGCAATTATCCAATCCGGTCTTGAAGTGCGTCTGCTACCTTAGTAGGCTCATTTTTTTTTAATTAGGTCAGTAATATTAATGACAAAAAATAAGAGGGTACATCAGCTAGTACATCGGCTAGTAGAATGCAAACTACCAAGCAATTCTCCAAATTCTATGTAGAGCTAACACCTGCAACTGATATGCAGAATCTAAAGTACATTGGCGCATCTAAGGAGGTGTAGAACATCATCAATCAGTCGGTCGGCCGTTCGTGAACATCCCTCCTTCCATCGTCGATTACGCTCTAGCCATAGGTGATAGACTAAGGATGCCAAAAGATGGCGGTAGGCAGCCATATGGAGGTGTCGACCTCGCCAGCGACGGGCAGCACAGTCCAGACCTATCGGCCACATCCTATACGGCCAGCAGAATCTCACCTTGTGTTGTAGGAGTCCTAAGCAATCCTGCGAAAAAGAGCAGTTCAAAAAGAAGATGTTGCGTCGTTTCCCACACAGCTCCACCGCACAGCTCACATGCCCTCGAGCCTGCTGCGGCTGCTATCCACGGTTTATCACGCGTGGCCCATCTGTCTCGGATCGCCATCCATAGTATAAAGTCATGCCGAGGGACTCGTAGACAGCCCCCAAGTAATGCAGCCCAGCGCACGCGTGGTCGGGAATGCCTTAGCACCTCCCGGGCAGACTTCGTAGGTGAACTTACCATCCGCTGATCCAGCCATCTGAAGGTGTCTTCAGCGACGTGGACAAAAGGGGGCAACTGAGGAATGATCTCCATGCATTCCACCGTTGAAAGGGCCGGCCAATGCCATCCATCCCTGTTAAGGACAGTGCTAAGTCGCGAGGTAATGGGCAGCCCCAATACCATGGGCCTCGTGGGAACCTCGCAGCTAGTGGTTCAGTAAATAGCCAAGGGTCTCGCCACATCAGAATCGTCTCACCATGTACCCACGCAAAATTCAGCTGCTGTCGGAAAATGGGACGTAACTTGAGCAGTTTATTTCCACTCCATAAAGATTTGTTCCGCAGCCGCGTGTCAGGATCCATTGAACCCAAATGGAGTTCTTTCGCGGGGGGCAAGCCTCCAAATTTGCCGAGCAGCAGTGCGCGATTATCCACTTCATTGACCTCAGTCCTAAGCCTCCCTCTTTCACTGGGATACATACATCCAGCCACGCCACCTTAGCCGAGCCTGCCCATAGGAATTTCCGTATCGTCGGTCTCTATAGCCCGTATAATGCTCTTGGGGATGAGGAACACACCAGACAGTATACCAGAATTGCAAGTAGGACAGACTTCGTCAGTTGAAGACGTCCTGCGTATGATAATGATCTGTTCAACCATTGCCCCAAGCCGACAGTCCACACTCTGAATCAACGGTGGCAATCCTGAATAGTTAGAGCGAGGTAATTAGGGGAACTTCCTAAGTAGCGTACCGGCAATTTCCCAATAGGATACCCCATTATTTCCTGTATTGCTGGTGCACTGTTTTCAGCTCCCTTCGAAATAAAGAGTTCACTCTTCTGTAGGTTTGCCCGTAAACCCGAGAGCTGCGCAAAGAATTCCAACCCATCTTTGAGGATGCTTACCGATTTGGTGTCCGCATGTGAAAACAGTAGCAGATCATCCGCAAAGGAGAGCATAAACACATGGCAGAGAATCACAGCGCCCACATGGAATGAAAGCGAAAAGCATGTCGTTTGTGAGGTCTGCATTGTAGAACCCGAGTCCCGTGAGCTATTTAGCCAATAAAATTGCATGCATGATTATGATTATGTGATTATATGATTTTTCGCGGATCAATTATGTGCCTACATGACTATATAGAGTTTCATGATTTAACTGGGTACCGGGATGATATGTAACTTGCCAGGAAATGTATAGGCTCATTTTGGCTTAAGAAGCAGCTGAAAAGACCGTGTTGATGTCGGGTCCTTACTCCACTCAGGATCGCCAATTATCTGATCAACGGATTCAACACCCACGGTAGAGTCTTTATTGTTCTGTGGCAAATCTGAATCGGGTGAGGTAGGGGAATGTTGAAGAACTTGTACATCAGCCACGTCGGGTGTAGGATTGACGGTGACTGGCGGATGTAGAGTTCAAAGAGTGAATCCAAGTCTTCGTCTGGCGTTGATTGCTGAGTTGTTGCCATCTCCTGTTGGTTTTGTGCCAACACACCAGTGATTACGGGTTCTGAGATGTTGTCTTCAGAAGCCAACGGGTTTAACGGGTCCTGAACTGTTTTGTTCAGAAGCCATTTCTGCCACTTCGTGGAAAGTGACATTATAGCTTTCCTTAATTGTTCGGTTGGACTTGATGTATACTCGGTACGCTTTTGATGTTGAAGAATACCGACAAAAGTTGCCTCGATGCTTTAGGGTCGAACTTAGCACGGTGCTCTCTGTCATTCGCCACTAAGCACTTTCACTCGAAGACTTTAAAGAATGAGATGTTGGGCACTCTGTTATTCACAATCTCGTACGGAGTCTTGTTGAACCGTTTTGTGAACCACCGTCTGTTTTGGGTAAAACAGGCGGTATTAACTGCTTCAGCCCAAGAAAGTGTGGAAGTTCGGAATGGATCAGCATTGAACGAGCGGCTTCCACTAGGGTTCTATTTTTCCTTCAACGACCCCATTTTGTTGAGCCGTTTTGCGGCTGAGAATTGTTGATTAATTCCAAGCTTCTGATAAACTCACTGTATTCTTGAACTCAGTGTCTGTCTGTTAGAATAACTTGAATAGTCTGTTGGAGCAGATTTTGAGTAGTGTTCACAAAGTTGATAATCAAGTCCCCTGTCTCATCTTTGGTTCGGAGGAACTGTGTCCAGGTGTAGCGAGAGAAGTCATCGACGATTACTAGTACGTACTTGCGTTCATTAATACTCTGTGTCTGCATTGGTCCACAGAGGTCCATGTGAAGTAGTTCCAATGGACGAGAGGTAGACGCAACTTGCTTGATGTGATGAGACGCTCGCTTCATTTTTCCTAATTGACACACCGAACATTGATGCTCCTTTTGTATTAGTATAGCTGGAAGACCGTGAACCAACTTTTCTGTAGAAAGGCGTTGGAGAGCTTTCATATTCAGATGAGACAGTCGTTGATGCCATAAGTTGTTCCTCTGTAAATCAATCTGAGAGATGAGGCATACAGTTGTCGAGGTCCGCACGGACGTCAGGTTGATCGTGTAAAGGTTGGATTTCGAAGTCCATAGAGGAGTTCTGTGTCCTGACTGTCCAAAATTCTGCACCGGTCAGCGTGAAAGACCACGTGAAATCCCTTATCACAGAATTGGCCTATGCTGAACAAGTTATGGCGGAGGCCTTCAACATAAGAGACATCTTTTTTGTCAGATTGTCCAAAATAATGTCCCCACATCCAAGAATGGGAGCTGAGTCATTGTTTCCGAATCCGACTTTGCCGTTTGGTCGGTCTTTGTAGTTGCTCAGCAGCTCTTGTTTTACAGTCATGTGTGTGGAGCAAACCAGAGTCGAGATACCACACATGATGGATCTCTTGTGATGAGGTGGATGCGCCATCTTCGTCCATCTGATTGGATGTTTCGCGTCGTCGATGTCTTATCAAGGCGTGCCATGAGGGCAAGATTCTCTTCTCCAGAACTAGATGTGTCTTCGAGCAAGTGGTCCTGCTCTGCCATGAGGTCTACTCCTGCTTCCTTTTGCTACGTGAGTTGAAGCTTCTTGGAGTAGTAAAGCATCTCTTTTCTTGGGAAGAGTGCATTCTCGGGAAAAATGACCAGGCTTGCCACAGTTGAAGCATTTGTTGGGATCTTGGTGTTCTTGACTTTGGAGCTCTCTGGTGCATGTTCCTTGTTCTTAGAGCTTGAGGTCCGAAGTCGGTTGGCGAGGATGAGGACTTTTTTTTGAAGATTTCTTGCTCATCATCTTTCCGATTAAAAGCCAACTGCTTCCCCAGTGTTTCATGTTTGGCTCGGCATCTAATTCTGAATCTTCTTCTGACTCGGGTTGTGAGCAAGGCTTCACGATCTTCTCTTTGTGAGGCTTTGTTCCACGCTTCTCTGAGACTAGAGCAACGGTGTTGTCAACCTGCTTGCCCTTCTGCTCTCTCTGAGTCTCGCAAACATCTTCCTCGTGTTGGGCGAGATTATCAAATACTGCATGGATATCCAACTCCTCCAGATCTTTGTTTTGTCTAAGTTGAGTGGATATCTTCTTCCAGTCCGAGGCAGAGAGGATAGAAATCTAATATTTGTTTCCATGTTATCTTCGAGATTTCTATCTTCCTCATCTCATTGAGAAGAGTGAGGTATCTTTGGTATGCATCGTAGAGACTCTCCTCCGGCTTTGCTTTGAAGGAGTCATAAGCAGTGAGAATATTCGCCTTTTGGCCTTGATGCCTACTTCAGTCCTTTGCATCATCCTATGCAGTTCATCCCACATCCCCTTAGCCGTTGGGAGGCTGTCTATCTGTCTATAGATGTCGTTGGGAATGCCCTGCATAAGTGATTCATAGCCATTAGATCTGCCTTTGCACGGGCTCTTTGCTCGATGATGTATTTCCTAGGTTCCTTTCATCGCCTAGTAGCGGGAATTTTAGAAGTAACCGTGTCATCACTGGCTACGTTAACCCAAACTGTGCGAGTCCATCTTCGAGTGACTTTAATAGATTTTCAGCTTGATCTTTCAAGGCTATAAAAAATTTAGGAAGCGGCTTCTCCATACTGTATATTCGCCAAGTTGCAAGATTGGGTGGACGGTTGTCGTTTCCTAGTGAGTATGCATCCATCCTTCTTCTCGAATTTTATTTTTGATTTTTGTGGAGTTGATGTAGGATTTCGTTAGTTTTGATGAATGAACTTTGATGTAGTAAGCTTCACAAGTAGCAAAATTTGTTAGTAGCGTTTGATTCAAAAAATGATCGAGAATTAATTCGATTCAATCTTTAAAGTTTGATCGAAAATAATTTCTTCGATTTGAAAAGATGGTACTGTTTTCGCGCGTCAGGTACTGTTCAAAAATTTTCGAGCGGAAAATATTTCGACTTGAACGTAATTTTACGCTGAGAAATTGTGTAAACAGTGAGATCAATTGTAAAATTATTGAGTGAAGTTTTGCCATCGAAAATTTTAAGCGTCGAAAAATTTGTTCACCAGAATCCACAATGTAGAGACTCGAAAGATTGACCAGAATTTTCGAGCGTAAAATTCTTTTAATTGATTTTGGTCGTTGAGGTACAGTACCCTAAGGAGTTTCTCGTTGAGTCAAATCTAAATGGTTGACCGAAAACGTTTACGGGCGAGAATCAAATATTGTGAACGACTAAGTTTTCCCGAGAGAAAAAGTTTTGCGCGGGGGTCAAAATAGTCAATTCTCGTCGAAATTTTTATCGCTCGTAAAATTTTTCAAAACACGTCTTGACAACAGCGACTTCAGTAACTAATCCGTATTCTTTGAGCAAACTTTTCTCGCACAGAGGTTTCGATCGAGAGAAATTAATTTCGATCGAAGACTTAGCGAGAAAAATTAAAATTCACAGTTTAAACGCAGAATATGATTTTAACACAGATTCAAGCAAATACTGGAAATTAATCGATGAAACTACAGGTATATGCACGGAAGCAGCTACTGAGTATTCACGAACAGAAGATTAAACATGTTTTGAAGCAAATAATGTTCAATTTGACGAAAATCAAAACACGTTCATACTGTTTTCGCACGAACAGTAATCTCACAGAATCAAAATTCGACTCAAATCATGATTCTGATTGCTACGATCTAATCCTGATTGATTAATACTACTTATGCGAGCACATAAACATCAAAATCAGATCAAATAAGCACAATTAGGACTGTTTGATCGAAATTCAACTCGCGCCAAAACTGTTCTTCGTTGGAACAGTGACAGAATAAAATTTCGATCAAATTCTAACAATTTTCGTCTCAAAATAGGACGAATATGCTCTGATACAATTGTTAGGTCCTCTGTTATCACTCAATCAATCCTAGGCATGGAATCTAAGGAAATCGATTAGAATGATTTAAATTGAAATTCGATCGAAAACCTTCGATGAAGAACACGAGAGAGAATTCCTTTGTGAGATGATGTTTTCTGAGTTTATCTCTCTAGAAATGAATTCGACAGCCTTTCGGATCGATTCTCTAATTTCTGTATTAAGCACAATGTTTGTACAAGTATTTATACCAAACAAACTTGGTATAAATATCTAACTAGTCCTAATCTATGGACTAATATAAATAAAGCCCTAATTACAAGGACAAACTAATGAAATCAAGCTCAATCTAAAGTGTATACTCTATAGAGAGGAATTTGAATTTTCGAGAAAGGCGAATGGTAATCCAATTCCTCGGATATCTGCTCTGAAGGCTCAGCGACTCGTAAATCGGGCCGCGAAGCTTTCTTCGTCTTTGCGGTGAAAGCCGAAGAATCCTCTCAGCCGAAGCTTGAAGACGTTCCGATCGTAAATGACTATCCTGACGTGTTCCCCGATGACCTTCCACGACTACCTCCGAATAGAGAAATCGAATTCTCCATCGATCTCACGCCAGGAGCTGCCCCGATCTCTAAAGCTCCGTATCGACTAGCACCGAACGAATTACGAGAGCTTAAGGAGCAACTTGACGAACTATTACAGAAGGCTTCATTCAACCTAGCTTCTCAAAATGGGGAGCCCCGGTATTGTTCGTGCGGAAGAAAGACATCTCATGCGACTTTGTATCGATTATCGTGAACTTAACAAAATTACGATAAAGAACAAATACCCGTTAACGAGGATCGATGATCTATTCGATCAGATACAAGGGGCTACAGTATTCTCGAAGATTGATTTGCGTTCCGGCTATCATCAGTTAAAGGTTCGTGAGGTATTCCTAAACCGGCGTTCAGCACGAGGTACAGCCATTACGATTTCTTGGTTATGCCTTTCGGCTAACGAATGCTCCAACAGCTTTCATGGATCTAATGAACCGGGTCTTCAAAGAGTTTATGGACCGATTCGTAATCGTCTTTATTGACGATATCCTCATCACTCGAAGACGAGAGAGGAACACGAAAAACATCTGGGGACGGTCCTTCAAATTCTTCGAGAAAAGCATCTATTCGCCAAGTTCAAAAAGTGCGAATTTTGGTTGGAGCAAGTGGTACCTTGGGGCACATTTCTGGAAACGGACTTTCGGTGGACCCCAGCAAGATAGGAGCCGTGAATAATTGGCTACAACCAACCACTCCCTCGGAGATCAGGAGCTTTCTCGGGCTTGCTGGATACTATCGAAAGTTCATTAAAGACTTTTCTAGCATTGCCTCGACGCTCACAAACCTGACGAAGAAGACCGTCCCATTCAAGTGGACGGAAGCGTGTGGAACAAAGCTTCCAGGAGTTGAAGAAACGATTGACAAAGGCTCCTGTTCTTACGATTCCCTCCAGTACCGAAGGATTTTCCGTGTACAGTGATGCCTCGAAGAATGGCTTGGGGTGCGTGTTGATGCAGAACGGAAAGGTAGTTGCATATGCTTTCCGACAGTGGAAACCGTACGAGAAGAATTACCCTACGCATGATCTGGAACTTGCAGCAGTGTGTGTTCGCCTTAAAAATATGGCGTCATTATTTATATGGAGACCGGTGCGCGAGATATACAGACACAATAGCCTTACTTCTTCACTCAGAAGGAGCTAATATGAGGCAACGACGCTAGTTGGAGCTCGTTAAGGACTACGTCAGCGTAATCAACTATCACCCAGGCAAAGCAAACGTGGGCGCCGACGCATTGAGTCGAAAGGCGGTGGTGAACACAGAACTCCACAACCTTGAAGTAGAAGTAATAAATTTTGGCGAGATCGAGGCCAGACTGGCAGCATTGACTTTCAGCCGACGTTGTGTAGAGCAGATCAGGAAAGCCCAGGAGCAAGATGAGCTTTATCTAAAAAACGACCAGCGAGCAAGCAACTGAAACTCCGTCTGACTTTACGTTTCGGGACGACAGGAGTTTGCAATATCGGAATCGTCTATACATTCCCGATAATCAAGCACTCTGGCAATCAATAATGATGGAGGCACATGCCACTACGTACTCGGTGCACCCGGGCGCGATGAAGATGTACCGGGATTTACGAGAAACATATTGGTGGCCGGGAATGAAAAAGCGAAATTGCGAAGTTTGTGAGCCAATGTCTGACGTGTCAACAAGTAAAGGCAGAACATCAAAGGGCCGGCAGGAATGCTACAACCCTTGCCGATTCCTGAGTAGAAATGGGATCATATTATGATGGACTTTGTTGTTGGTTTGCCGAAAACTGCGAAAGGCCACGACTCCATCTGGGTAATTGTGGATCGTTTAACCAAATCTGCTCATTTTCTATCGATCAATTCGACCTTTTCACTGGAACGGTATGTCGAATTGTATATTCGAGAAATCATCCGACTTCACGGGATCCCATCCTCGATTGTCTCGGATCATGATACGAGATTTTTATCTAAATTCTGGATGAGTCTGCAAAAAGGCGATGGGGACAAAACTTTCGTTCAGCACGGCCTATCATCCTCAAAACCGATGGGCAATCCGAACGAACGATTCAAACCCTGTGAAGACATGTTGCGGGCATGCACTCTCGACTTCAAAGGGAATTGAAGTAATATATTCCGTTGATCGAATTCTCGTACAACAACAACTATCACGCTACTATCGGGATGGCGCCATACGAAGCCCTTACGGGGCGTAAATGTCGATCCCCGGTACACTGGGACGAAAATCGGGAGAACGAGCACGTTTGGGCCCCGATATGATACGAGAGATGACGGACGCGATAACAAAAGTCCGAGAACGAATGCAAACGGCCCAAAGTCGTCGGAAAAACTACGCTGATCAACGAAGAAGGCCGTTAAAATTCACGGAAGAATTGGGTATTCTTGAAGATCTCCCGATGAGAGCGTGAAGCCATTTGGGAAGAAGAGCAAATTGAGTCCGAGGTATATTGGCCCTTTCAGAATACTCAAGAAGTAGGAGAAGTTGCGTATCAGCTGGAGTTACCAGTCTCGTTAGCCCCAAGTCCACGACGTATTTCACGTATCAACCTTACGTAAATACGTTGCGAACCCGAATCATGTGCTGGGAAACGAAACACTTCACCAGTAACTTGACCCGGACTGAGCTACGAAGAGGAGCCAGTTGAAATTTTTAATGCGCGAAGTGAAGCGATTTTCGGAATAAAAATATTCCGTTAGTCAAAGTACTGTGGCGAAACCAAGCGTTTGAAGATTCCACGTGGGAGAGAGAAGATGATATGAAGAATCGTTATCCTGAATTATTTCTTTCGATGTAATTTCGGGGATGAAATTCTTTTAAGGAGGGGGGGAGGATGTAATACCCGTGAAATAGTACGGGATTATTTTTATAATTTTGAAATTTATGAAGTTAATTTTCGGAATAAAATGAATTCTTCGAAAGTGAGCCGAAAATAATATTTAGGCCGAGAGTTAAATAAATAATATGGGTCGAATTATTAGAAGGAGCCAATAGGTAACAAGGACAAAAAATATTATGGGCTAAAAAGGGAATTAAGACCAAAAATTTATAAATAGATGAGAAGTATAAAAGGGTCCAAGATAATTATTAAAAAAAATTGCCCAAATTAAAATATAGGATGAGATTGATTAAGGACAAAGGAAAGACACAATCACACCTTGTCCTTATTATGTAAAATACTCATATTAATTTAATGGAATCAAACATCAATAATTGAATGAACAGAAGTTTAAAATGAGGTTGCGGAGATGGTAATACACGTTCGAATGTTGTCATCAACTAACCACTTGACAAATTAAAACCCTCAGGTGGATGAGATGAAAGTAACATGTGAGAAGGCAACAAAGAAAATAAATATTTTACTTTATGGTATGGAAAGTGACGTTGGAAGCCATACATCTACATAATGATTAGCCTAAAATAATATCTTGGTTGGTCAAAGAGGAAAAAAAACGATATATAGATGCAAAGGAAAACAAAAACTCATTTCGGAACTTTAAGAAAACAACGAAAGGAGCAAAGAAGGATTTGGGCAAACTCTATTCTCGATCTCTCAATTTAGGAAGTTGTTCGAACTAAGCTAAGGTGGTAAGAACTTCATTTGACGTGTAATTTTCCTATTAACTTATGTATCTAACATATTACATGGTTATTGGTATAGCGAAGTAGAGCACAGTGAGAGGTGCACGAAACTAAGGAGTAGTAGAGTTCGGCTACTTCAACACCATTAACAACTAGTTAATATAGCTTGGAAGTTGTAACAACCCGCACTTTCTATAATATTTATTGCGGATTTCGCAACGTAAGTCGCGGAAGACTCGTCTAATTAAAACTTTTTCTAAAATAAAATATATTAAATTTAAACAGCGTCTAGTATATTTTGCACAAGCTGTAGCAAAAATATCAAATATTAAAAATCCTAACATCACTCCACAGGTCGCATCCATGTACCGCTATGCCCTCAAAAGTTCGTGGAGTCAGCGCCATCAGCCCGCCTAGTCGCGACGCGTATCAACGCCGGACTCGTATGTACCTACAACACGTAAATTGAGCTTCTTGCCCAATAGATGAAACACTGCATGTATGCAACGTGCACTCAACCTCCTTCCCCAAAACACCTCACAAATGCACGCTCAACTCGTCTCTACTCATCTCAACTCAAACACGTCTCAACACCCCACACTACTCGACACTAAGTACATTTCAAATATCCCACTCAGGTCTCGTTAGAATAGGTTCCCACTCAGGTCATGTTAGAATGGAATATCCTATTCAGGTCTCGTTAGAGTGGGTGGCTACTCAGGTCTTGTTAGAGTCGCATATCCACTCGGGTCTCGTTAAAGCGGGTAAGCTACTCAGGTCTCGTTTCGCCTTATGCTCGAAATGTTCTATAATGTCTCAACACGTCCAGTCACTCAACTCTCGTACTCTCGGGCGGCCAGTTCAGGTCACGTTAGAGTTAGCACACACCCGAGTTTCTGCTTGCTCTACCCATAAACCCTCACCATAAACATGTCGTGCTCATGATATGCAAGTGCAGTGAAAATAATCAGATATATATAACGTGCAAAATATTTAAAATAGAAAAAATCACGTAATTCATCAAATCATATAATTCACCGATTCACATAAATATCACGTAATTAATCACATAACGTTTACGTGCCGTAGGTGAGTTTCACCTACCTTCCCTCGTAGCTATCGAGCTTATATTCTACACCTGAGGTTGTTGCATCTGTCGGAAAGTTTTAAAAATGTTCTTCATTCACACAGAATACAGAAATTCGATTTTTGCGACAATAATTTCTAAATTACATTAAAATGCTAGGAAATCGGATTGAGCGTTTCCAGCGGCTATAGAAAGCTGAGAGGATTATATTTCAATAGAAACAAACTTCAATAGCATCGGAGCAGTTTAAAGAGGTGAAACAGAGAAGTAGGGTACAGCTGAATCAGAAATTCTGTCCAGCGGCAAGAAACTTTAAAAATTCGTAAACAAATCACACGGACATCTGATCGATATTATTCAAGGCTATGGAAACTTGGCGCACTTAGCTTTCAAACAAATAGGCTTCGAAGGAATCATAGCACAATAGCTAAGTCAAATGTTCTAAAAACAAAAGCTGCGCACAGATCCGATTATTAGAAAGTCCTGAACTTGGATCAGAAAGTCAAAGCATCATAATCGATCCTAGAAATATCGGATCGACCTAATTCAAGTGGCTATGGAAAGCTTAAGAAGTTAGCTTTCAATTGAAACAAGATTCGAATGAATCGGAGCACAATAACTTTGTCAACTTCGTTTAAAACTAAAGCTGCGATCGGATATAAACAGCAACTACAGACAGAATTTATGTTTCGTGCTGTCACTTTAGAAATTTACAGAAAATCGAAAACGGATCCGATCGGACCGATTCAAACTGATCTGGAAATGCCAAGGAGTTATCTTTCAAGACAACTTGGTTTCGACAAAATCCGAATACGATAGCTAGGTCAAATTCACCAAAAACTAAAGTTGCGCGAACTGGACTATCAAGAACCGATCATAAAAACGAAATTGAAACAGCTTAGCTTATTAATTACCTCAAGAGCACTAAACTGAGACAAGAACATGCACAAAATCAAGCTTCGGGAGTTTCATTGTTGCATTATCTCCTTTCACTTCCCTTTTGTTTCTTCTTTCTTTGCTTAATGTGGGTTTATTAAATAATATAGTGATGTATATCTATATGTGGGTTGACGTGAAAAAGGTAAGTAGGTGACTAACTCCATTTCCTTGAGTTGAAGGAACCTTTATGCTTATCTCTAAGCTATTTGGACAATCCTCATAATCGACTGGGCCTTACCAAATCATTATCAAGTTCCTATTTATTTGGGCTAATTACTTAAGTAATATATTACTTTGGGGCGAACTTCTAATTTGAACGCATCTTTATTTGGGCCGTTCGAATCCTAATTCCATTAATACGAACATTTACAACGCTAATGGTATTCAAAACCGCGTATTAAATTTTCCGGGTATTACAATCTCCCCCCTTAAAAGGAATTCGTCCCCGAAATTCGCAGGCTGGTGTTTCTCGGGGTAACGATTTCTCCTATTCCTTTATCAATTTATCTGTATTTCTATTAAGGTAAGATTTATTCCCACCTTCATCACCTATTTGAGTGATACATTTAAATGTGTGGCTCATGCTCAGTTCCCTAATGTCAACATATTCTCTAACGTCTAGACTCGCCCATTTATTTTCTACGTCCTCTCTGCATCATATTATATATTCCCACCACTCTTGCGCTGAGCACTCTAGGCATACTTATTCTATTCCTACCACGCTTCCGCTGCGCACTCTAGGCGTGCTTGAATCAAATGCAATGCCAATAAACTGCAATATTGTAGATAAATTAAATTCTAATTCCCTCGAAAATATTCCAGCTCTACCTTGCAATTCCTAAGAATATTTCCTCAAAAATTCCAAAATAATCTTAAGAGTCACTACACATAATTTCCTGAAAAGTTTTAGTCCAGTACAAAACTTCGACTTACTGCTCGAAATAGGATAAACATTGAAAAATCAAAACTAAGTCAAACCCAAAATCATGCTACACTTCTCCTTTACATGTTTCACACTAGTTCTAATACCGAAAACTACATTCATAATTGCCAATGTGCACCTAACATAACTATCACAATCTGAATTTTAGACTATGTAAAGATCACACATATAACAACCACATAAGGCACCAAAAACTTCACGAAGATTTCCCTTATGTATAATAATCATATAAATCATTGTAAGCACCCAACAGTCGTATCACTCGTAATGTTTATACCTATTATTTACAAGTAGCCACGTAAGCAAATATGTCATGTTTAAGCACATAATCACATCGTACCGTAAAACTTACAGGCAAGGCTGATATCTCCACGCTTTTGAGCGGCAGTACATGGCCAGCCTACAGAATCTATATCCTAAGCTCTGATACCACCTGTAACAACCCGCACTTTCTATTAAATATTTATTGCGAATTTCGCAACGTAAGTCGCGGAAGAGCCGTCTAATTAACTTTTTTCTAAAATAAAATATATTACATTAAACAGCGTCTACATAGTCGTATATTTACACAAGCTGTAGCACTAAAATATCAAAATATTAAAAATCCTAATATCACTCAAAGGTCGCATCCATGTACCGCCCTGCCCTCAAAAGTTCGTGGAGTCACCGCCATCAGCACGCCTAGTCGCGACGCGTATCAACGTCGGACTTTTTGTCAGGCTCGTGTAGTATCGACGAACATTTCCCCCTGTGTAGGGCCAGCATTGACTGGTTCTGTCCTTCGTTTTGGAGTTGATTCGAAGCTTGGTTTGGTTCCTTTCGAATTTGGAATGGTCCAGAACTGCAACTCGCCCTGTTCGGGTCCGTTAGGTGTTCGTCCAAGGTAAGCTGGAGCCCAGGCCCATTTATACAAGCGCAATCTGCCCGGGGCACGCTTTGCGCAGCCCTCCTTGGTATAACCCAATCTAGATTTATCAGGCTTTGATCCAGAGTAACCTGGAGCCTGGGATTCAAGCGCAATCTGTGCGGGGCGTGCTTTGCACAGCCCTCTTGGATATAACCCAATCTAGGTTCATCAGGCGTTGATCAGGATAACTTGGAGCCTGGGATTCAAGCGCAATCTGCGCGGGACGTGCTTTGCATAGCCCTCCTATATATAACCCAATCTAGGTTCATCAGTCTTTGATTCAGAGTAACTTGGAGCCTGGGATTCAAGCGCAATCTGCGCGGGGCGTGCTCTGCACAACCCTCCTCGATATAACCCAATCTAGGTTCATCAGCAGTTGATCTAGGATAACCTGGAGCCTGGTATTCAAGCAAAATCTGAGCGGGCGGGGCTGCTTTGCACTTCCCTCTGGATATAACCCAATCTAGGTTCATTAGGCGTTGATCCAGGATAACCTGAGCCTGGGATTCAAGCTCAATCTGTGCGGGGCGCGCTTTGCGCAGCCCTCAAGTGTCAACCCGAAATAATTCGGGACTTGGCATATTTTTCTGCCTGGATATGAGTCAGGGCTTATAGGCTTCTTTTCCTGCCTAGGACCGAAGCTAGGGCTTATGGCCTCCTTTCCCATCTCGAGCTACATCGGAGCGTAGAGGTTTCGTATCCATCTTGGATCTATGCCAGGGCGTATGGGGTTTCGCTCCCAGTCTGGACTTAAGCCAGGGCTTACAGGGTTTTGCTTCCAGCCTAGATTTGAACATGGGCTTATGGACTTCGTTTCCAGCCTGAATTGAATCGAGGGCTTATGGTCTCCTCTGAAACAACCCTACTTTTCTAATTTAATTGTTCGGCGGATTTCCGCAACGCAAGCCACGGAAGGCCATTTTACGAAAACTTTTTAATAAAATATTTACATATCATAAAACACATGTTTTACAAAAGTCAGTATTTACATGGGCCGAAGCCCCAAAAATCAAAAAAAAGTCTAGAGCCGCTCCACAGGTCGCATCCATGTACCGCTTCTCGCTCTCGCCCTCAAAAGCCCGTGGAGTCACCGCCGCCAACCGCTAGCTTAATCCCGACGTTCGCCGACGTCGGGCTCATCGTTACCTACAACACATAGGCATGAGCGATTTGCTCAGTAGGTGAATTCTTGCATATGCAACGTGCGCTCAGGCCCGATATCATGCACGACCGCTCACTGCCATCTGCCAGCGGCTACTCGTGTGGTTCGACCGCTCTTGCTTACCTCTACCGCCAGCTTGGCCTCGCAAGCCGAGCGGATGCAAGGGGTTTAGCTGGTGTCCTGTCGTTACTACCAGGCGTGGATCTACGAGTACTTCCCATGCTTCCGCCCACACCGTCTACCCCATCATGTGGAGCCTGGTCAGGCACGATCACGCATGTGGTCTGTATCTCAGTACGAGCGCACGGTCCACACCGTTTGACTGATATCCGCCATCAGCTAGACATGATGACTGCGAGCGAGGTATATTAACAATTTATATTCTTCTCTGATGACCATTATGTAAAAACTGTGAATGATTATCAGGCGTGCTGAGGGGTTGTTGGAGAGGCGGTGGGGTCGCGTCAAAAGACGTGATGCAGAGGATGCGGGAGGGTCAGCCGGCGGGGTCCAGGCATCGCTTAGCTGTGGATTCTATTGGGGTCGCACGCTGTTCGTTGACAAGAGCGGAAACCGTGTGAAGCCCGATATCATGCACGAGTTCTACAGCTCGTTGCCATCTGCTGCCAGCGGCTACTCGTGGGGTTCGGCCGCTCTTGCTTACCTCTACCGCCAGCTTGGCCTCGCAAGCCGAGCGGATGCAAGGGGTTTAGGTGGGTGCCTGTTGTTACTACAGGCGTGGATCTACGAGTACTTCCCATGCTTCCGCCCATTCCGTCTACCCCATCATGTGGAGCCTGGTCAGGCACGATCACGCATGTGGTCTGTATCTCAGTACGAGCGCACGGTCCACCGTTTGACTGATATCCGCCATCAGCCAGACATGATGACTGCGAGCGAGGTATATTAACAATTTATATTCTTCTCTGATGACCATTATGTAAAAACTGTGGACGATTATCAGGTTGCTTGGTTGCCGTACGGTCCCGTTCCAGCGGCGCGGCACATGATGACTCTTTTCGTAGGCTGGGTTCGATATCGCGATATCGTTGAGCCCTACGTACCCTCGAGAGTGTTGCGCCAGCTTGGTTACGTGCAGCACATCCCGTCGCCGATGAGTCCGCCACAGAAGGCGGTCATGCCAGCAGACCCGTCGAGGTATAGGTTCACCATTCTGGCGATGCAGCAGAATTTGCTTGGCAGCAGTTCCCGTACGCATACATCCTAAACCTGTCGTACATCAAGCGGGCGTCTGCAGAGTACCTTGGTGAGACCGTCGAGAAGGGTACATGGACTGGTATGAGCGACATTCTCATCCTTGTCTGTTTTCGTCAGAGTCCGGATCCTCATCGGGCGGCATACCCCCGCGCAGCCACGCCGACTACGTACGTAATTTAATGTGATTTGGATTTTTTATATTTGTATGTTTAATCACTTTTTATATGTATCATTTCTGTGTACAGTGGTACAACTCGATGTACACATTGACTAGCGATATGCTAGCTACGATGCAGCTTGAGGGGTCGACGCATACGGAGCAGTACGGAGACAGGCTGGAACACCTGAACGACCGTTGGCGCAATGCCCCTGACGTTCTTTTATTTTGTTTATGTTTTGTTTATGTATCGGACTCGTACTTTTTTATTACAAAATTATATGTCTCACCTGTTTACGTTTGAAAAATTAATATTACAAAAAATATAACATATAATAATATTACAAAATTAATTATAACAAAAAAATAATAACATATAACAAATTAATTATAACAAAAAAATAATAGCATATGATAATATAACAAAATAAATATTATAAAAATTATTAATATGACAAAAAAATAATAACATATAATAATATAACCAAAAAAAATAATAACAAGAATAATTTTACAAATTAATTATAACAAAAAAATAATAACAAATAATAATATTACAAAATAAATATTATAAAATTAATAATATAACAAAAAAAATAATAACAAATAATAATATTACTAAATAATTCTTACAATAAATAATAATATTACAAAAAAATAATAACATATAATAATATTACAAAATAATTATTAAAAAAATAATAATATTACAATAAAATAATAACAAGTAATAATTACAATAGCCCATTCTGACGCATGAGCGAACTCCATTCTGCCGATTCTTCTCCTACCTATTATACTCGATTCGCAAAATAAACGTTGCCCGCGATTTTAAATCGCTCGATTCTACAAGTCG
Organism: Craterostigma plantagineum; assembly: GCA_027422505.1. NCBI lineage: Eukaryota > Viridiplantae > Streptophyta > Magnoliopsida > Lamiales > Linderniaceae > Craterostigma > Craterostigma plantagineum. The sequence continues at coordinate 13,139,609 of JAPQWV010000001.1, forward strand.
CCGCGTTGGTCATACAATATTCAATTATTTCATATAAAACCCTAAGTTTCCCAGAATTCCATGCACGATCATCAACTCAAACCGTATAAGCACAGGATCAAAATACAAAGCTCATATTTTGAGCCCGATAAGCACATAATAACACATCAAACATATCACAATAACTTCCAACAATCGTTAAAATAGTTTCTTTGGAACTCGGATGACCCGTTCATCCAAATTCTGAATTTTGAAGGAAAGTAGTACGGTTTGTAGGGGTCAAAAACCACCTACCTAACCTCCAAGCTTTGTTATGAAGTTTCGTAAGCTGCCCAAAAAAAATCTCGTTCTCTCCTTTTATTCAAAACTTTTCTCTGCTCTTCTCCTAAACATGTTAGAATTTCGAATGCCTACTAGCACAAGATCAGACATATATATTAAAACATGTTGAGCATGCCGAATTTACTAAGCACAAGAATAACTTTTGTATACCTTTATCCGACTTTGGAATTGTTAAAACCTCCTAGTTGCTGAATTTCCTATTCAACGTTTCTTGTTGTTGAGGGTCTTCCTTTTTTTTTTTTGCTTCTGTGTTCGACTCTTTCTCCTTTTTGTGTTACATTCGTTGGCCCCTAATAATTATTTTCATGTTAAGTAGTAAAGGGTGACCTAGCCTTCACGTGTATTTCCCCTTGCATTAAGTAATCTCATGTTTATGTTAACTTATTTGGGCCTTTAATTCATTTGGGGTATTTCCTTTATTAGTTATCACTCCAAGTTTGGGCCTCATTTGGGCTCTATCATTATTTGATCTATTCTATTGCTTGGGATTTTCCAAGCATTTTCGGCCCATTTTAATTCTAAAAAATGAATTAATTTTCGGCTCAATCATTATTTTCCAGCTTAATTCTAAAAATCCGCTTTTTCCAAAAATCTACTTCATTAATTTTCGAACATTACAAAATAATTATGCACTAATCCCGTATTAATTTCACGGGTATTACATCCTCCCCCCTTAAAAGAAATTTTGTCCCCGAAATTTAAGTCGTCTGAAACAACTTGGGGTACCTCTCTCACTTCTTCATCTTTTGTCCCAGTGGCTTCTTCCAGCATCTGGTTTCGCCACAAGACTTTCACTGGGGGGATATTCTTATTCCTAAGTCGCTTCACCTCGTACATTAAAATCTCTACCGGCCTTTCTTCGTTACTCAAGTCAGGTTTCAATTGTTCATGAAGCACTTCACCTCGTAATACATGACTTGGGTCCGGAATGTACTTCCGTAACGTGGACACGTGGAAGACGTCATGGACTTGCGCTAGTGATGTCGGCAGTTCTAGCTGATACGCCACTTCGCCGACTCTTTTCAAAATCTTAAAAGGTCCTATATATCTCGGACTCAGCTTTCCCTTTCATCCGAAACGTTTAACACCCTTCATTGGTGATACCTTTAAGAAAACTTGATCACCTTCCTCAAAGTCCAACGGCCACCGTCTTTTGTCTAGGTAGCTCTTTTGGCGACTTTGGGCCGTTTGCATTCTCTCCCGAATTGTAGAGTATACATTTTAGATTGTGCTTGATTTCATTAGTTGTCCTTGTACCAAGTTTGTTTGGTATAAATACTTGTACAAACATTGTGCTTAATACAGAAAATTAGAGAATTGATCCAAAAGGCTACATAATTCATTTCTAGAGAGAGAAACACACAAAACTTTATCACACTAAAGGTTTCTCTCTCGGGTTCTTCGATCAAAGGTTTTAGATCGAACTTCAATCTTCATCATTCTAATCGATTTCCTTGAATTCATGCCTAGGATTAATTGTGTTGACAAACGAGGACCTAACAATTGGTATCAGAGCGGATTTGTTCTGTTTTGAATCGAAATGGTTAGAATTCGGATCGAATTTCATTTTCTGGAACTGTTCACGCGAAGAACAGTTTTGGCACGAAAATGCTTTTCGATCTGAACTGCCTAATTCTGTGCTTATCTGATTTGAATTTGATGTTTTTGTGTTTGTTCTAGCTATAGAAATCTTTGGCGATTAGATTCGTAGCAGTTTGATTGTCGTTTTAGCAGAGTTAATCAAATTTGAATCGTTACTGTTTGCGCGAAGAACGAACTTGAACACAGTTTGATTTTGATTAAAATTGACATGTTTTGCTTCATAATGTGTTTTATTGTCCGTTCGTGCGTATCAACCATCTGATTACGATCAAAAACCTGCGATTTCATAGACTAATTCATTGTCTTTGGTTGAATCAGTGTTAATTAGGGTTCTGATTTTATTCACTGAAATTCAATTTTTCTCGCAAAAGTATTCGATCGAAGAAATTTCTCGATCGCAAAACTCCGCGCGAAAATTTTTATCGGTCAGAGCACTAAGTCAGCACTAAAACCGTCTTCACTAAGAACGATTTTTAGTAAAAAAAATTACTCGAGCAAAATCTAGCGAAAAAACTAATTCGACGAAGACCAATTTTGACCTTTCCGCTCGCAAAACTTACCGTCGAAATTTTTTGGTCAAAACTTATAAAGTTTGACCAATCGAAAATTACTTACGATCGAAAAACTTTTCAGTCAATGAATATATTTTGACTAAGCAAGGAACTTACTTTAAGTACTGTTTCTTGCTATCGAAATCAATTCACGATTAAAGGATTTTTCTCGATCGAAAGTTTTGAACAAATTTTTCTCGCTCGTAAATTTTCTCGCTGACACTCATTCTAGCACAAGAACAGTGACGTACATCTTATTCCGACTGAATTATTTTCGATCGAAAATCTAAAAGATAGATTCGAAGATAATTCTGGACTGCTTTATTATCAAACGCTACTAACTAATTTGCTTTTTGTAAAGCACATAACATCACTCAAACCCATCAAAACAACGAACGAAGATCCTTCTTCAACAACAAAAAGAAGAGATGGATGCTTACTCGCTAGGAAATGACAACCGTCCACCAATCTTGCAACGCGGCGAATACACAGTATGGCGAAGCCGTTTCCTAAACTTCATAGCTCTAAAAGATCAAGCCGAAAATCTGCTAAAATCACTCGAAGAAGGGCCCACACAATTCTGGGTAAATGTAGCCGGTGATGACACGGTTACTCCTCAAATTCCCGCTACTAGGCAGGAGCCTAGGGAATATTCAATCGACGAGAGATCCGGCGCTAAGGCTGATCTGATAGACATGAACACACTCATGCAAGGCATCCCTAACGACATCTATAGACAGATAGACAGTCTTCCAACGGCTAAATGTGGGATGAATTGCATAGGATGATGCAGAGGACGCAAGTTGGCATCAAGGCCAAAAAGGTGATATTCTCACTGCCTATGACTCCTTCAAAGCAAAGCTGGAGGAGAGCCTATACGATGTGTACCAAAGATACCTCACTCTTCTCAATGAGATGAGAAAGACAGAAATCTCGAAAACCAACATGGAGACTAATATTAGATTTCTATCCTCGCTGTCCTCGGCCTTGAAAAAGTTATCCACTCAACTTAGACAAATAAGGATCTGGAAGAGTTGGATATCCACGCCGTCTTCGATAATCTCGCCCACGAGGAAGACGTTAGCGTACTCAAAGAGAGCAGAAGGGCAAGCGGATTGAAGACATAGTTGCTCTTGTCTCAGAGAAGCGTGGAACAAAGTCTCGCAAAGAGAAGATCGTTAGGCCTCCATCCTCATCTGAGTCAGAAGGAGCTACATAATCAGACGTCGAGCCAAGCATGAAGGCTCTAGGGAAGCAGTTGGCATTAATCGCACAAATGATGAGCAAGAAGTATTTCAAGAAGAAGTCCTCATCCTCGGCCAACAGACTTCGGACCTCAAGCTCTAAAAACAAGGAACATGCACCAGAGAGCTCCGAAGTCAAGAACACCAAAGAGCCCAACAAATGCTTCAACTGTGGGAAGCTGGTCATTTTTCCAGACTCTTCCCAAGAAGAGAGATACAAATTACTACTCCAGAAAGCTCCAACACTCAAAGCAGAAGTTGGAGTAGCTCTCATGGCAGAGCTGGACCACTGGCTCGAAGACACATCCGATTCCGGAGAAGAGAATCCAGCTCTCATGGCCCGCCTGGATAACAGGACGGACGAAGATGACGCATCCACTTCGTCACAAGAGGTAGACTCTACTCCACATTATTGACCATGTTAGATTCATATAAAAAACAATATGCTAAAATGAAACGTGAGCTGAAAAGTATTAAGGAAGTAAAGGATTTTCTAGGTCTCTGGAAAGGGTAAATAGTCTCGAATCAGTTAGGAGCTCTAGTGCTAAAATAGAAGAACTTACTAGGAGCCTACATTCTAAAGAGACTAGTCAACCTCAATTAGGACAGCATGGCGAAAAGATTAAGGAATTAGAAGATAGGCTAGCAAATAACTACAATTGCTTGGTTAGGAATCTCAACGAGAAAGACACCTTGAATTGTAGGATAACCGAAGCTACCACTAATATCACTAACTTAGAAGCTCAATTAGAAATATCAAATGCTAAGGCTAGTGAGCTTATTAAAGAACTAGATGCCTGTCAAGCCAGCCATACTGACGGTAGAAAATAATTATGCTCTCCTAGGTGAGGAACGCAAGAAACTATATGCTAACATAAAGAAATTAGATGATATTGTTACGCGTATGGGACAATCCGAACAAACTATATTTCTAAATCGGCCCAAGGATGTAGATTTCTGTAATCCAAAAGATGGCTTAGGTTTCACTAACCCACGTGTTCTACGGAAGAAAGAAATATATGATATTAAGCACATGGGTTTAGGAGTAACCTCTCTTAGAGAATTTACTGAATCGACGTACCAAAATAATTTTGATTCATCTATGAGAAAAGCCTCACATGGGCCTGAGATCCCCTTTGACTACAATGCGCTAAATGAAAGAGAAAGAAATATGAAACCGTCATTAACACCTGTCACTGACCTACTTCAACTTCCTGACCCTCAAACAGTCCTCGAGGAAGCCAAAGACGCTCATTATAAAATTCTCTCTACAAACCTCATGTAATAAAGTAGATAGAGGAATCCCAAGCAAAATTAGAAAAGAAAGAGAAAATTTCGAAGCTGAAAAGAAAAAGTTCTTAAAAGAGATGGAGAATCTCAAGGCTTCCTCATCCTCCCAAATCACCTTCCAAAGATAAAAAGTGCATTAATAATTCTGTTAAAAGTGCTAAGACTAAAGTTACTTTACCTACGTCTACAGGGAGCGTAGGACAAGCACTAGAATCGAAGGCGATAGTGTCTAGTCTTAAGAAGGAGCAAGTAGATTTGAGTATGCTTAAGAATGCTACTCCTTCTGTACGAATAAATGACACTCGTAGAAATAAAAGAGCCATTTCCCCGCTTCAAATAATTGCCTCTACATGTACTCTACAAGCTACCATTTTTTAGAAGCACTAATTTCGAAATAGGCTATACATCTAAAGTTAAAATTAATCATTCTGAAACAAATGCCACTAGGAAGACTCGTAGGAAACAAGATCCAGCCATAATGAAAGCTTATGGCGTCGTACATGCTTGTACTCACCTAAGGTATCCTGTAAAGATCGAGTCCCCCAAGCACCTTAGGAGATTATCAAAAGAAAAGATATTTTCCTCACACAAGCCTACCAAAGCATTTGTACGTGTTGAAATTAACCTTCCCTGCAAGGCTCAACCCAAATGGGTTCCTAAATCTCCGCCTATGACGACAAAAGCCAAAAAAGGCCATGTCACCTAAAGAGGCAACACCCAAAACGACTTCTACGAAAGTGATATGGGTCATTAGAACTCCCTCAAGTAATAATTTAGGAATCATATCTGAACCTATTAAATCTGCTAATCTGAAACGATCCATGCTTAAATAGGTACCTAAAGCTCTCTAACTTGTTTTTGCAGATCCATCATGTGTGGTATCTCGACTCTGGTTGCTCCACACACATGACTGGAAAACAAGAGCTGCTGAGCACATACAAAGACCGACCACGGTAAAGTCAGATTCGGAAATAATGATCAGCTCCCATTCCTGGATGTGGGGACATTATTTTGGACAATCTGACAATAAAGATGTCTTCTTATGTTGAAGCCTCCGCCATAACTTGTTCAGCATATGCCAATTCTATTATAAGGGATGTCAAGTGGTCTTTCACGCTGACCGGTGCAGCATTTTGGACAATCAGGACACAGAACTCCTCTATGGACTTCGGAAATCCAATCTTTACACGATCAACCTAACGTCTGTGCGGTCCTCGACAGCTGTATGTCTCATCTCTCAGATTGATTTACAGAGGAACAACTTATGGCATCAACGACTGTCTCATCTGAATATGAAAGCTCTCCAACGCCTTTCTACGGAAAAGTTGGTTCACGGTCTTCCAGCTATACTACTACAAAAGGAGCATCAATGTTCGGCATGCCAATTAGGAAAGATGAAGCGAGCGTCTCATCATGTCAAGATAGTTGCGTCTACTTCTCGACAATTGGAACTAATCCATATGGACCTTTGTGGGCCAATGCAAACACAAAGTATCAATGGACGCAAGTATGTGCTAGTGATCGTCGATGATTTTCTGTCGCTACAGTGGACAATTTTCCTCTGAACCAAAGATGAGACAGGGGACTTGATTATCAACTTTATGAACACTACTCAAATCTGCTGCAACAGACTATTCAAGTTATTCGAACAGACAACGGCACTGAGTTCAAGAATAAACATCTCAGTGAGTTTTATTAGAAGCTTGGAATTAGTCAACAATTCTCAGCCGCAAAACGCCTCAACAAAATGGGTCGTTGAAAGGAAAAATAAAAACCCTAGTGAAAGCCGCTCGTACAATGCTGATCCATTCCGGACTTCCACACATTCTTAGGGCTGAAGTAGTTAATACCGCCTGTTTTACCCAAACAGGACGGTGGTTCACAAACGGTTCAAAAAGACTCCGTACGAGATTGTGAATAACAGAGTGCCCAACATCTCATTTCTTAAAGTCTTCGGGTGCAAGTGCTTTGTGGCGAACGACAGAGAGCACCGTGCTAAGTTCGACCCTAAAGCATTCGAGGCAACTTTCGTCGGGTATTCTACAACATCAAAAGCGTACCGAGTATACATCAAGTCCAACCGCCAATTAAGGAAAGCTATAATGTCACTTTCATGAAGTGGCAGAAATGGCTTCTCACATCAATTCAGGACCCGTGCTCAACCCGTTGGCTTCTGAAATACACCTCAGAACCCGTATTCACTGGTGTGTTGGCACAAAACCAACAGAAGATGGCAACAAATCAGCAATCACCGCCAGACGAAGCTCTGAGACTTGTGTTAGAAGACTTGGATTCCCTCTTTGAGCCATTACATCCGCCAGTTAACGTCAACCATACACCCGACGAGCCGATGTACCAAGTTCTTCAATTGTCCCTACCTCACCCGATTCAGATTTGCCACAGAATAATGAAGAACCTATCATGAGTGTTGAGGAAGAATCATCAGAGTCGCTCCCTCCAAATGCTGATTTGGAACTTCCTCACACAAATGAACAATCGAAGATCATTGGAAATCTAGACCCACAAATGGCGGATGCATCTTCTTCAGCCTTGCCACATGAGCGCAAGTGGACTAGAGCCCACCCTGTTGATCAGATAATTGGCGATCTTTCAAGCGGAGTAAGGACAAGGCATCAACACAGTATTTTCAGCTCCTTCTTAAGCCAAAACGAACCTACTAAGGTAGCAAACGCACAAACGCACTACAGACCCGGATTGGATAATTGCAATGCAAGAGGAAATTAACCACTACGAACGTCTTCAAGTGTGGAAATTAGTACCCCCCGCCCGCATGGGAAAAACTATCATCGGAACAAACGGGTATTAAGGAACAAAAGAATGAAGATGGCGAGGTGATTAGGAACAAGCACGATAGTTGCAAATGGATACAACCACAGGAAGGTATTGTCTACGACGAAACATATGCTCCTGTTGTCCGGATTGAAGCCATTCGTCTCTTATTGGCTTATGCGGCTCACAAGGACTGCAAGGCTTATCAAATGGACGTTAAAACCCGCTTTCCTCAACGGCGTACTTAAATAAGAAGTCTATGTCGCTCAGCCAGACGGCTTCGTTCATCAAGAACATCCCGAACACAGCCCCGCGTGCTTGGTACGATGTCTTGAGTGACTTCCTGTAAAATCTGGATATATCGAGGAACAATCTATACGACGCTCTTCATCAAATGGCAAGACAAGGATTTGATTGTCGTCCAAGTCTACGTCGACTACATCATTTTCGATTCAACAAATCCAAGGCTTTGCAGGAAGTTTGAAGATCTCATGAAGAGTAAGTTCGAAATGATCCACATGGGAGAGATGCAATTCTCCTAGGATTTCAAGTCAGGCAGCTCGAAGATGGTCCCCAAATCCAAAACTATCTTTCCCTTCTTAGTCAGAGCCAAAATAAAACCTTCACAGTCTCTCGCAAAAGTGAACTGATTAAATTCGCCTTGATCACAGGTAAATTGACTTAAGATTGCTTGTGTTGACTTGGATAATATAAATATAATCATTCCAGGGCAAAAATAATTGAGTGCTAGAGTGAACCCCAGTAACAGTTGTCGAAATGGATCATTCTATGAACTTATGACTCTTTAAGTTTGACGACATGACTCGACGGTATGTGATCCTTTCAAATGTCTTGTGAAATTTTAGGCATGACGATGATCGTAGCAAAATAATCTGACTCCATATTAATAGTACTATTAAAATATACAATTAAAAATAATAATAATAATAATAGAAAAAAAATAAAATAAATAAACAAATTAAAAATTAAATTATATATTCGCACATTTTGAATGCATGTTTAACTTGCATTGGTACGGAGTTGATTAAAGTGCGACTTTACTTGTTTGTGCTCATACCCTCCCGCAACATTTTGAATACATGATTTGGGGACCATGTATATAAGTGAAATTGCCTAAAGTGCGTATAATAATGATTGTTACTTGTATTGATTTGCTTAATTACGTGATAAATTGATACATGTGCACTATTTGAGGGGGAGCATTTACAATGATTCCATGTTTTGAGCTCCAAATATTTTTTTATGTTCTTTTCTTTAAGTGTTCAGAAAATTTCATTCTAGAATTGCTTTGGTCAATGCTTAAATAAGGAGGACCTCACAAAATTTCACGATCGTGAGCTCAAGACATTGATAAAACAATACAGGGGGAACCTTAGTAGATCAATTACTTCTTGATTAACTCTAATATTCTGGATATTTTGCTCTAAGTAATGCAAATTATCGAAGATCAATTTTGGAGCCGGATGTCACATCTTCGGAAATACAAGGAGTTAATTGCATTTTCGTTTATAATTAGAAGGAGTAATTCTGTGATTTATTTTTAAAATTTAGGATCAATCTGAAATATTAAGGTAAACTTACTATCGAGAAATACGGGCGAATTTGCAATTTTCAATCGCAGTTTCTCGAGCGCAAATTAATTTGGGACCAATTGTAATTTTTGCCTTCATATTGTAAAGCGAAAATTAAACAGGAACCAAAAAGATTTTCGATCGGAATTGTCGAGCGAAAATCGAACTGTAGAGTATGCATTTAATTGTGCTTGATATTATTAGTTGTCCTTGTAATTAGGGGCGTTTTGTATAGTAGTCCTTAGATTAGAACTAGTTTGATATTTATACCAAGTTTGTTTGGTATAAATACATGTAAATCAATTGAGCCGAATAGAGAAAGTTTTGAAGATTGATCTGAAAGGCTTGCAATTCAATTTCTAGAGAGAGAAACAATAGTAACTTTCTCACTCTAATCTAATCCTCTCTCTCGTTCTTCAAATGAGTTTTTCGATCAAATCTTATTGATTATCATTATCGTCGAATTACATTATTGCCTACGATCTTAGAGTTGTTAATCGTAGGACCTAACAATTGGTATCAGAGCAGATTCGTTCTGTTTTGGATCAAAAATTGTTAGATTTGGATTGAAAATTTAATTCTGTTAACTGTTCATCGAAGAACAGTTTGGCGCGAAATCTATTTTCGATCCAATAGCATAATTCTGTGTCTAATTGACTTGAATTTGATGTTCCTGTGCTCGCTTAAGTGTCAAATGTTGATTGCGATCAAATCCGTAGCTGTTTGAACTTCGTGTTTGGATTAAATCAATTTTGTGGGTTACTGTTTGCGTAAGAACATGAAGAACACGTTCTGATTTTGATCAAATTTGACATATTGTGCTTCATAACGTGTTTAATTGCGTGTTCTGTGCGTAGTTAGTAATCGATTGCGAGCAATTACCTGAAAGTTTAGTGTCTAATTTCTAATTTTTCTCGCTAGGTTTTGCGATCGGATTAATTTCTCGATCGAAACACTTGGCGCGATAATTTTTCTCGGTCAGATACGAAGTCGGTGCAAAATCGTCAACACGAGAAATGATTTAGTTAGAAACATTTCTCGAGCATTATTTAGCGAAAATCTTTTTCGAGGGAGACCAATTTTGACTTTGCACGAGTAAAAACTCTTTATCGTCAACCGATTTATTTGACTTGTCGAGAAACTTACTAACGTATTGTTTCTTTACGATCGAAATAAATTCACGATCCGGAAATTTTTCTCGACCGAAAGATTTTAGGCAATTTATTTCGCTCGGAAAAATATTTCACTGACAAACTATCCCGCACGTAAACAGTACACACTATATTCTATTTCGACGAAATTATTTTTGATCAACTTTAAAATTGAATCGAAAATAATTCTCGATCTATTTTCGAATACGCTACTAACGAATTTTGTCACTTGTGAAGCACATTACATCATCTTCAAACATTCAAAACACTTAACGAAGATCCTTCAACAACTCAACTACAAAACAAAAGGATGCATACTCGCTCGGGAATGACAACCGTCCACCGATTTTGCAACGAGGCGAATATACCGTGTGGAGGCACTGCTTCCTCAATTTCATCGCTCTAAAAGATCAAGCCGAGAATTTACTGAAGTCACTAGAAGAGGGACCCGCACAGTTATGGGTACATGTCCCTGGTGACGAAACGGCAACTCCTCGAATTCCCGCATCTAGGCGACTGAAGGAGCCTAGGGAGTACACAATCGAGGAGAGGGCTCGAGCTAAGGCTGATCTACTAGCCATGAACACCCTCATGTAGGGCATCCCCAACGACATATACGGACGGATTGATAGCCTTTCATCGGCTAAAGGAATGTGGGATGAACTGCATAGGATGATGCAGAGGACGGAGTTGGCATAAAGGCCAAAAAGGCGAACATCTCACCGCTTACGACTCCTTCAAAGCAAAGCCTTAGGAGAGTCTATACGAGATCTACCAATGATACCTCACTCTTCTCAGCGAGATGAGGAAGATAGAGATCACGAAGACCAACATGGAGAGAAACATCAGATTTCTGTCTTCTCTGCCCGCGGAATGGAAGAAAATATCCACTCAGATTCGACAAAATAAAGATTTAGAGTTGGATGTCCATGCCGTGTTTGGTAATCTCGCACAGCATGAGGATGATATTAGCGAGATTCTCAAGGAGTAGAAAGACAAACAAAACGAAGACACTATTGCCTTAGTCTCGGAGAAGAGGAGCTCAATATCAAGAAAGGAAAAGACCGTTAGACCTCCGTCACCTTCAGAGTCGGAAGAAGAGTCGGACTCCGACGTTGAGCCAAATCTGAAAGCACTAGAAAGCAGTTAGCTCTCATAGGACAATGATGAGCAAGAAGTACTTCAAGAAGAAGTCTTCAACCTCAGCCACCGACTTCGAACTACAAGCTCTAAAAACAAAGAACGTGCACCAGAGAGCTCCGATGTCAAGAATCCTAAGGAGGCTAACAAATGCTTCAACTGTGGAAAGCCAGGTCACTTCGCCAGAGAGTGCACTCTTCCGAAGAAGAGAGATGCCAACTACTACTCCAGGAAGCTCCAATTGACGAAACAGAAGGAAGGTGGAGTAGCTCTCATGGTCGAACAGGACCAATGGCTCGAGGACATTCGAGTTCTGAAGAAGAGAATTTAACTCTCATGGCCCGTCTCGACATGAATCAGACGCCGGAACATCCAATCGTACGGACGACGACAACGCATCCACTTCGTCACAAGAGGTAGTCACTTCTTCCACATTATTGACCATGTTAGATTCATATAAAAAACAATATGCTAACATGAAACGTGAGCAGAAAAGTATTAAAGAAGTAGAGGATAAACTTGCGAGATCGCAGGAGAAGATAAATAGTCTCGCATTAGAACTTAGGAGCTCTAGTGCAAAAATAGATGAACTTACTAAGAGCCTCCATTCTAGAGAGACTAGTCAACCTCAACTAGGACAACAGAGCGAAACGATTAAGGAATTAGAGGATAAGCTAGCAAATAACTACATTGCTTGGTTAGAAATCTCAACGAGAAAGCCATTTTTAATTGTAGGATAACCGAAGCTACCTCTAAGATCACTAACTTAGAAGCTCAATTGGAAATATCAAATGCTAAGATTAGTGAGCTTAATAAGGATTTAGACGCCTGTCAAGCCGCTAAACTAATGGTGGAAAATAATTATGCTCTCCTAGGTGAGGAACGCAAGAAACTATATGCCAAAGTAAAGAAATTAGACAATATAGTTATGCGTAGGGGACAATCCGACCAAACAATATTTCTAAATCAGCCAAAGGATGTAGATTTCTATAATCCAAAGGATGGCTTAGGTTTCACTAACCCGCGTGTTTTACAAAAGAAAGAAATATACGATGTTAAACACATGGGCTTAGGACTAACCTCTCTTAGAAATTTTGCTGAATCATCGTATGAAAATACTTTCGATTCATCCATTAGACGATGCCCACATGGTCCAGAAATCCCCTTTGACTACAAAGAACTAAATGAAAGGGACATAAATAGGAAAGAAACTCTAACACATGTCTGCAATTTAGTTCAAGTTCTACCTCCTAACTCTCAAACACACCACGAGGAAGTTAAAGCCGTTAATTATAAAAGTTCTCTCTACAAACCCCCTATCATAAAACCGATAGAGGAGTCACATGCAAAGCTAGATGGAGAACGAGAGAATTTCGAACCTGAAAAGAAAAATTCCTTAAGGAGATGGAAAATCTCAATGCTTCCTTGTCCTCCCAAGCTACCTCTCACGCTATTACAAAAGCGTGAAAATTGAAAAATCGCCTTTGAAAGATAAAAACCGTAAAAATAATTCCGTTAAAAGTGCTTTGGCTAAATGTCCATTACCTACGTCTACAGGGAGCGTAGCGTCAGCACTAAAAACAAAGGGGAGAGTGTCTAGCACTAAGATAAAGAAGGAGCCACTAGATTTAAATGTTTTCTCCGCATGTACTCCTTCTGTTACAATAAAAGACACTCGTAAAAATAAAAGAACTATTTCCACGTTTAAGATATTGCATCTACTTGTTCACTTCAGCCGATCACCTTTAGAAGCAACAACTTCGAAATAGGCTCTACGTCAAAAATTAATCATTCTGATACAAATGCCACTAGCAAGACTCGTAGGAAACAAGATCCAGCCATAAAAAAAAGCTTATGGCGCTGTACATGCTTGTACTCACCTAAGGTATCCCGTAGAGATTAAATCCCCCAAGCACCTTAGGAGACTACATCAAGAAAAGATAAATCTCGGTATATTTGCGTTGTATCGGGATGTACCGAGTAGATTGTTTTATGTGCCTCTTTCATTAAAGTTCAACTGATTTCTTCATCCTCCGGCACATATAAGCTGCCTCTGAACTGTAAGCTCCCGTCTTCTTGCAATACGAACTCTTACGGGATATCTCTATCTTGTTCTGCTCGAATAGCACCGGGGCTCCCCATGGTGAGAAACTGGGTTGAATAAAACCCTTCTGCAACAAGTCTTTCAATTGCTCCTTCAATTCCCTAACTCGTTTGGTGCTACCCGATACGGAGATTTAGAGATCGGGGCAGCTCCAAGTATAAGATCGATAACAAATTCGGTTTCCCGATCCAGAGGTAATCCCGGGAGATCTTGAGTAAATGCATCAGGATATTCATTCACTATCGGAACCTCCTCAAGCTTTGGCTGGGAAGATTCCTCGGCTTTTCACCGCAAAAACTAAGAACGATTCACAACCCGTGTTTACGAGTCGCTGAGCTTTCAAAGCAGAAATCCGAGGATTGGTTTACTATTCTTCTTCCCCAAATTCAAAGTCTCCTCCATTGGGTGATCGAAATCTAACTACCCTCTTTGATCAATCAATGATGGCTCCGTACTTCGAGAGCCAATCCATTTCGAATATCATGTCATAATCATTAAACGGAATCATGATTAGATCTACGTTCAATTCCCACTCGATACTAACTGGACAACTTTCTACAATTAAATTCGTACGAGTTGGATCTCCGTGGGTAGGAAACTACGTAGTTACATAAAGATCGGTGGGATAGATTCTCGCCCTAGCCACGAAATTAGCCGAAACAAACGAATGTGTGGCTCCAGAATAAATCAGAATTGAGGACGGTACGTGAAAGATATTCAACATACCGGTAACTTCTGCTCGGTTTGCCTCCGCCTCCTTATTCGTCAACGTGAAAACTCGAGCAGGTACAGGTGGAGGTCGAATCAGGTTCTGCGGTTAATTCCGCAGCCGAGGTGTTAGGTCCTACGATTAACAACTCTACGATCCTAGGCTAGAATTCATAGTAACTCAATCGTTTAGATAAACAATTGAATTCGATCGAAAACTCAAATGAAGAACAAGAGAGAGAATTCGAGTAGAGTGAGAAAGTTACTATTGTTTCTCTCTCTAGAAATCAAATTGCAAGCCCTTCGGATCAATTCTCTAAACTTTCTCTATTCAGCTCAATTGATTTACATATATTTATACCAAACAACTTGGTATAAATATCAAACTAGTCCTAATCTAAGGACTACTATACAAAACGCCCAAATTACAAGGACATCTAATGAAATTAAGCACAATTACAAATGGTATTCTACAATCTCCCCCTTTGTGCTTGATAGCGTCTCCGCGCCGTTTGTCCTCGTCGGGAGTAATATGATCTGCGCAAGCCCAGCGCATGCTCGTAGTTCCTCAGCGTGATCCTTAGCTCCAGTCGCTCCTCAATATCTTCTAATAGTTCCATTAGGAGCGGTTGTTCTCTCATGAACCTATGGATCCTCATCATTGTATCTCGATTGATTTCTTCCAACCTCTGCTCGATGTTTTTCCTGACGACCTTGAGCGTCCCATCGCAAAACTTAGGAATCTCAGTCTTCAGCATCAACCTATTCTTCTTTGCTATTGGATTGTGGTAGGTGATGCTAGGACTGAGCTGATGTGCACGTGATTGTTGGTAAGCCCTTCGATCTCAGGTCCTTTGTTGAGCGGAGCGGTCATGTTGACCTTCTTCATATTGCTCTCAAGCGTCATTTGAAGGTCGTGAGCGGCGAAGTACTTGACTTGTCGCATCATGAACCGGTAGAGCCTTCGAGGCCTTCTTTCTTGATGAAGCCCTTAGGACCTTTGTACTTCTCCACTTTAGCTGATAAAGACGGTACACTTCATCGGCGGGGAGGTACGGCAGGTCGCTCTCGCTCAGTTCCTCTCGGGTCCTGTCCACTCGATCGATGATGTAGTGAGGTGTTGGAAGTCCTCCTTTGTCACAGTAGACGCTGAGTAGTTGCTTATTGGGGAGAGACTCTTATAATGGCTCATGGCTTGTGTCTTAGTCATCCCCAGCCTAACATTAGGTCCTAGTTTGGTCAGCATCCAGAGGTAGGTCATCCTCATTCTACTGATCCCAATGAGAGATCCCTCTAAGCTCGAACTCGTTCGGCTTCTTCACTCAGTCCGGAACCTCCAAATATTCTCACGAACTTCTTCTAGAAATGGTCCACCAATCGCCTATAGAGGGATTCCTCTTGCGGCGATCGGATGGAAAGGCCCGGGCGAGGAGAATGTCGTGAAGCTCGGTGATGGGGATTGTGTATGGATTGATGAGGATGGAGGAAGTGGCTAGAGGGTCGGTGGATGTGGGTTGTGGAGGTGTGGGGTTGATTTGTGACGAAGGGCCTTCAGAGGCAGGTGCTTTCCCGGTATCTCTTCGGGATGCCTCAAGTGCTTGGAGTACTCTCTACGTGATTTTGTCTTCCATAGACTGCACATCGGCAGAGAGCGGCCTGGAACTGCTTGTTCATCACGAAGGGTGCGGACGCCTCCTGAGATGGACCAGGACGACTGATGTCGCCTGCTATCAACCCTTGAGTAGACACCGACTATGTGGGTTGGCTCACAGTCACTTGAGGTTGTGGCTGTATGAGACTTCCACCCAATCCTCGAGTCGAATCTTGAGGATTCGTCTCTATGGGTGTTAAGGCAGGCTCAGGTGGCCCTGCGAACCAGACACCACGTTGGTTGGTTGCGGCTCAAGATTGAGCGAAGAAGTGCCGGCAACACTTGTCATTGTGGTCAGCGTAGTATCTGGTGCGTTGGTGACGGTTGGGAAGAGGGACTCCAGTTGAATGCTAAGTCTCCTGGGCGTCCTCCTTATCAGACTTATTTCCTCGTCAGACTCCGTGTCAGACGAGGTGGCCGTGTGAGGAGTGAGGTCTCGATGGACGTCCTCTAGTGCCCGACCCGTCACCGGTGAAGTGAAGTTTGCCCCATTTTGACTTCGAGCTGTGCTACTGGTAGAAGAACCTCCTCAATGGTTTCTTTGAGCACGCCATGAACGGGCACTTCACTTGGTATTCATGTTCGGAGCCTCGAGCGCCATCTCGGTAGCCACAACGTCTATCAAGGTCTCAACTACGTCGGGCATCAGCTCTTCGATCAAGGGAGACTCCTGTTGAAGCTCCTGAGCGACAACATCTATCATCGCGTCGTCAGGGCTTGGTTGGTGTTCCGGTTGGGAGGGGCTCACATGGTATTCTGCCGGGGGCCCTTTGATCATTTGCTCCGTTAAATGGTGTTCCCGGCAGAATCTTTGATACTCAGCTCCCGCGGGGTCGGCAAGCCTGAGTAGTTGGAGCGGAATCGGCATTGACGGTTGGTCCAAGTCCGTGACCGTGGATTGTGGAAGAACTTTGCCCTTGGCGGCTGATTGTTTCCACCAGGAGGCAGCTGTGGGATGTTCTCCGCATGTAGCTCCATGACCTCCCTGATATCACGTTGAACCATCGAGCATAGGGCACATTCTTTGACCTTCGGTTTTCCTTCAGCCGGATCTGTTCAGCTAGACCATTCCAGATTAGCTGTGCGAAGTCGTAGTTTCTGGCGAAGGCGAGACCGTGAAAGCTTCGCAGTATATTGTTGTTGCCCTTGTTGAACCCGGCATGCTTTGGTGATAGACACTTGTTCACGATCACGAACAGTGTCTTCCAGGGTGAGGGATACCGCTGCTCTGGACCTGAGCTAATTTGGTGAGCTGTGGTTGATATCCCATGTGCATGAAGTCATGGACCATTTCTGCGTCCGACGGGAGCGGGTCGTAGTTGTTGCTGCTGTGTGCAAGTCCAGTATCATCCCGAACTGGCTCTTGCTCATATGAATATGCCGCGTCCCGATTCTTGTTGTGAAGGAGAATGCCCCATTCGCTACAATTCCTTGTATACATGCCCAGAATTGCTGGTGATAGACCATTGGCACTGAGGCGTGACCGTCAATGCGTGCCAGATGGGGTGACCTCTCAGGATAGAGAGACAATGATTTCGTCCGGGCATCGAAAGGTGCTTAGATCGAGCTGGAAGTTCGTATCCTGGACCTTCAAATATAGGTTGTGGTCGTATATATGGTTGTATCTTGGGTAGCGATCCATCTGAAAAATAAGATATATAAAAGTTTATTAGTTCAATTTTATTTTTAGTCGAAATATGAATAAATTTCATCAAACTATAGTAATATCGCAAGTAATAGCATGTTCGATAATTTTTTAATTGAAATCAGATCAAGTGCATAGTGTAAGTTCAATTTCGAAAAATGTAATGGCATGAATGCAATTTTAATGAAGTATAAATCGCGGGAAAAAGTAGTTCAAAATTTCGCTAAGTATTAAATCAGTAGTCACTGTTCATGCCCAGAAAATTTTCGGTCGGGAAAATTGAATGGTAATTTTATTTCCTATACATTGATTTCAATTGAAAGAATTCCGTCTAAGTTTTGCGATCGAAGAATTTTATCCGCTATGTTGGCTACAGTGTA
This sequence comes from Craterostigma plantagineum, assembly GCA_027422505.1. NCBI lineage: Eukaryota > Viridiplantae > Streptophyta > Magnoliopsida > Lamiales > Linderniaceae > Craterostigma > Craterostigma plantagineum. The sequence goes on from JAPQWV010000001.1 coordinate 13,157,778, forward strand.
AAAGACTTAGAAAAATTTCCCAAGTGTTGAAGTTAAAAGCGTGACTGTAGTCGATCAATTTTACGATCGAGAAATATTCCGTGTAAATTTACGATCGAGAATTAATACTAAGGTAAATTTACTGTCGAGAAATTTTCTTCTTCGATTGAAAAATTTTCGAATTTGAAATTTGTCGAGCGGTAGGTGATTTTCGATTGTAAGAAAATTGTCGCTGCGATATAATTTTATCGAGAAATTAGTGAACGAAAGACTAACTCAATCATCGAGAAATTTTCCGATCAATTGGTCCTAAGCGGCGAATTTTACGATCGAAAAATTAGTGTTGAAAAATTAATTTTCGCTGCTAAATTTTTGCGACCAAATTGAAATTAAATCGAAAAATCTTATTTTGCGATAGTAAGTTTTACGCTCGATAAAATTTGCATCTAAATTGTCTAACCAGTGCGTAAGTTTTTCGCTCACAAAAATCCTAATTAGATTTCTCGATGGTAAGTAATTTATTTCGGTCAAAATCTTCTATCTTAGCGACTAAATCAGAATTTTACCTATCGAAAAACTAATTTGACACAAACAGTATCTAATTTAATCGAATTCAATTAAGACTGTTTGCGATCGACAAAGTTCTTCGATGGCTTTAAAAATTCAAATACCCAGTTTCATCAAACTCAAATTACAGTCGAAGATGCAGATTTTTCAATGATTCATTCTACCATTCATAGAGAATATCGAAACTATCTTAAGTGCAGGCATTAAACTCAGATAAAGTTTAAAATCAAGCCAAAAACACTATAAAATAGTTACGTTTTTTCTCAGTTTTTGAAGAACAGTCGAAAATCTAAGTCTAAATATGCGAAAAAACTTCAAAATGCATATGCTAATGACGGTAATTCATATGTAAATGTCAAAAGAATCTAATTTCTACCTTAAAAAGACAGTTTGGTGTTGGAAATCGAAAGATTTTTTGAGAATTTTAAGCTGTCTGTGAAAGTTTTTCGCGAGCGAGATTTTTTGCGATTAGGGTTGCATGAGAAAAAGTTCTTCGACCGACAAAAGTGAAACTTTTTATTAACTAGCATTAAGTCAATGTTGGGTTTTGCGAATGGACGTTTTGCGATTCAATGGATCAGGCCCATTACTATTGCGCTCGAGAAATTTTTGATTTGAAAATTTCCTCTCAATTCAAAATTTTCGATCGCAAATTATCGCGGCCAATCAAAATTGTTTCCAACACTATTTACGATCGAGAAACTTATGATCGTGAATTTAGTCTTCTATCTAGTTTCTCGAAAGTAAGTACTTCTAAAATTTATCAGATTGACCCCTATTTCAAAATAAAACTCATTGTAAGGCTCCCCCTTAGTAAGTAAAATAAATGCAATTAACTCCCTGTATTTTCTGTGTAGTAACGTCTAGCTCCCCTGGCAGAAATTTAAAAATCTGTAGCACTTAGAGATAAGCGTTAGTAATGATGGAGTTAATCAACAATTATTTTTTTGCATTTTATCTTTGAAATATTTGGTCTTGTGTCTAGCTCCTCTCTTTGTAGTGTCGACGTCTCGCTCCTTAATTTGAAAGATCTGAGCTCAGAGAAAAAACGTCAAAAATATTGAGCTAATCTACAAGTCTTATACTTGCTCCCCCTCAAATGATGCACAAAATTGACTAATTATGCCAGCATGAAATTAATTCAAGTCACGAGCACACAATTTACCAAGTAAGCATGTATACATGGTCCCCGAAAACATTACTTTAAAATATTCTGTGAGGGTAGAAGCAATGAAAAATTTATAGATTTTAAACAATTCAGTACCAATGCAATCTAAAATGCATTTTGAATGTGCGATACACTAAAGAAATTCGCATTTATTCAATTCAACGCATATGAAACATAACATTTCATGTCAAAATGTGCGAAATTTATTATTTATTATTTTATTTATTATTTATATATGTATATATATATATATTTTTTTCATTTATCGGTCAGATTATTTTGCTTCGATCAATCGTCACGCCTAAAATTTTACGAGACATTTGAAAGAAGAAAATGCCGTCAAGTCATGTTGTCAAACTAAAGTCCTAAGTCCATAGACTGGTCCATTTCGACAACTCTCACCACGTTCGCTCTTGCTCTCAATTAGCTATCTTGGGATTTTATATTTTTATCACTCAAGTCAACACAAGCAATTTTTAGTCAATTTACCTGTGATCGAGGCATTTTTAATCATTTCACCTAAGAGAGAGACCGTCTATGTGGAATCAAAGGGTTGTAATGTTATAATTGGCTAGGACTTAGAACGGAAGGAATTTAAAGGGAAGTGAGCTTATCTCTCTCATCGTCTTCCAATTCTACTACGTCCGTCACCCTTTTTTTTTCGGCGTCTTTCTTCTTTTCAATCTCTTCTCCCTCCTTTTCTTTTAACAACTATCCCTTTTTATATTATGCTCAAGCTGAATCTCCGCTTCTCCATGAGGCTCTAGGATATTATCGTAGGCGAAGTTCTTTTTGTTGGTTCTCGGCAGATACCGTGCTCTTCTTCTCTTAATCCCTATTGAGGTTTCAGAGATTATCAATTTGGAGAAGTTCTCGGTTATGGAATTCGTACCCGAGGCTGCACTCCTCTTCTCGTTTCCCGATATAAGACCAGATTATCGTTTGAGAAGTTCACTTCGTGGTGCTCCTCTTCCAGCCGTTCTGACTAGCGTACGAGATTATCATTGAGAAGTTCACAGCAGGAACCATGCCACTTTCTACAAGGTAGTCGGAGGCCGGTTCCTTTGGTTTGATTTTTGCGCGTTGAGCAATGCCTTCTTTTGTCATCATCTTACTTATTCTTTTGTCATCTCCCCTCCTTTTCTCTGTTTGAACAACCTTTCGAAGAGTACAGAGTTCGGTTGAAGGCTGGAATGGGTTTCAAATGAAGAAAAGCACATCAGAGAAGGCTCAAAGTGGATGACTAAGGGCTAACGTGGGGAAATTTATATAAGGCCGTATGAGGAATATCCTAAACTCTCCTTATCATTTTCATGACGATCTAATGCAAAATGCGTATGACACCAAGAATCAATAGGTAAGACAAGTAATCTATGTGTGACTCTCTCGAGAAGTAGATCCAAAGAAAGGAAAAGGAACAGGGCTTGAATCCTCACGCATGTAGAGTGACTTTGTGTCTAGTGGAACAATCAAATGACCTTTTAGACACAAGAATGCGACTTAGACTGACAAATTTTAAGCAATTAAATCGAACGCATGTCGGGGTTAAAATTCCAAGTGACTTTAGATCAAAGCATCCTAAAGGGATTTCGTCATACCCCTTTATATTTTATCACGCAAGATAAGGACAAATAAGCATAGAAAACACATAGAATAGAGCATGTGATAGCATAGAAGATCAGGTAATGCACATATTACGGAAGATTCAACATGCCTAATTTTCCGACAAGGAATTGAAATAGTTTCTCATCAAGGCCTTGGTGAAAATGTCGGCAAGTTGAAACTCCGTGTTGACAAAGTACATCTCTATCGTGCCTTTTTTCTACGTGATCTTTTATAAAATGATATCTAATGTCTATGTGTTTTGTGCGTGAATGATGAACAGGATTGCAAGTAATGGCGATTGCACTCTGACTATCACTATATATGGGTATATTATTTAGATGTACCCATAGTCGTGAAGCTGTGTCCGCATCCACAGCATATGTGAGCAACAGGTGGCGGCAGCTATGTATTCTGCTTCGGCCGTTGAAGTGGACACACAGTTCTGCTTTTTTGTTGACCAGCAAACTAGCTTTTCGCCTAGAAATTGAGCGCCATCGATGTGCTTTTCCTGTTCATTCGGCAACCTGCATAGTCAGCGCCAATGTAGCCGATAAGTTTAAAATTCGTACCCTTTGGATACCATAGGCCAGGGTAGAAGTGCCCTTTAGGTAGCGTAAAATTCTTTTGACCGCGATCATATGGGATTCTTTGGGATCGCTTGAAAACGGGCACACAAGCACGTGGCAAACATGATATCCGGCCGACTCGAAGTGAGGTAGAGAAGAGATCCAATAATACTGCGATACATGTGATGTCGACCGATTACCAGAGGGATCGGCATCCAACTTGCAGCTTGGGGACATAGGTGATGAGAGGCTTGCTCTGGTCTTGATGAAACTTCTTCAGAATATCCTTGATGTATTTTGTCTAACTGATGAAAATTCATGATTGAGCTGCCTAACTTGAAGGCCTAAGAAAATTGCATCTCTCCCATGTGACTCATCTCGAATTTGCTCTTCACGAGATCTCCAAACTTCTTGCAGAGCCGATGATTTGTTGATCCGAAGATGATGTCGTCGACGTATACTTGGACGACCATCAGATCTTTGTCATGCCATGTAATGAAGAGAGTTGTGCCTACCGTTCCTCGTATGAATCCAGACTTCACGAGGAAATCACTCAGGACATCGTACCAAGCACGTGGGGCTTGCTTTAGTCCATAGAGAGCTTTGTCCAAGCGATAGACGTGATCGGGATGTTCTTGATCAACGAAACCTTCCGGCTGAGCGACGTAGACTTCTTCTTTTACACGCCGTTGAGAAAGGCGTTTTAACATCCATCTGATAGACTTTGAAGTCTTTGTGAGCCGCATAAGCCAGCAGGAGGTGAATAGCTTCGATACGAGCAACAGGAGCATAAGTCTCTTCATAGTCTATGCCTTCCTGTTGATGTATCCGTTAGCAACTAGCCTTGCTTTGTTCCGGATCACTTCACCATCTTCATTCTTCTTATTCTTGAAAACCCATTTAGTTTCGACCACTGTTTTCCCATGTGGACGGGATGCCAAGGTCCTCACTTGAAGACGTTCGAATTTATTGATTTCCTCTTGCATTGCAATTGTCCAATCCGGGTCTCGAAGTGCGTCTGCTACTTTGGTAGGCTCGTTTTGGCTCAGGAAGCAACTAAAAGACTGTGTTGACGACGTGTCCTCACACCACCGAAGGATCGCCTCTCGTCCACTTGCGCTCATGAGGCAAGGCTGAAGTCGATGCGTGAGCCATCTGTGGATCTAGATTGCCTATAGTGTGCGATTGATCATTTGTCTGAGGAAATTCCAATACTGCACTTGGATTGATCGTCTCTGATGATACTTCCTCGATGACCACTGTAGGTTCTTCGGTTGTTCTGTGGCAATTTTGAATCGGGTGGGGTAGAGGTATGAGATGAACTTGGTACGTCGGTCTCGTTCGGTAGATAATCCATTGTTGGTGTAAGCGTGTATGACCGATATACCGTTCGAAGAGAGAATCCAAGTCGTCTATTGCAAGTCTCATTGCTTCGTCTGACACTGATCCTGAAGTTGTTGCCATCTTCTGTTGGTTTGTGCCACACACTAGTGATTACGGGTTCTGAAATGTTGTCGTCAGAAGCCAACGGGTTGAGAACGGGTCCTGAACTGAATTGAGCAGGAACCAACGGGTGAGGCACGGGTCCTGGACTGAATTGACCAGAAGCCATTTTTGCCACTTCGTGGAAAGACATTATAGCTTTCCTAATAGTTCGGTTGGACTTGATGTATACTCGGTACGCTTTTGATGTTGAAGAATACCCGACAAATGTAGCTTCGAATGCTTTAGGGTCGAACTTTGCACGTTGCTCTCGGTCGTTCGCCACAAAGCACTGCACCCGAAGACTTTAAGGAAAGAGATGTTGGGCACTCTATTATTCACAATCTCGTACGGAGTCTTGTTGAACCGTTTGTGAATTACCGTTCTTGTTGAGTAAACAAGCGGTATGACTGCTTCAGACCATAGAAAGTGTGGAAATCCCGATTGGATCAGCATTGTACGAGCGGCTTCCACTAGTGTTCTATTTTTCCTTTCAAACGACCCCATTTTGTTGAGGTGTTTTTGGCGGCTAAAGATTGTTGACTTATTCCAAGTTTCTAATAAAACTCACTGAGGTGATTGTTCTTGAGCTCAGTGCTGTTGTCTGTTCGAACAACTTGAATAATCTGTTGCAGCAGATTTTGAGTTGTGTTCACAAAATTGATAATCAAGTCATCAGTCTCATCTTTCGTTTGGAAGAAATTAGTCCACGTGTAGCGAGAATAGTCATCCACAATCACTAGGACATACTTTCTTCAATTGATACTCTGAGTCTGCATCGGACTACAGAGATCCATGTGAATTAGTTCCAATGGTCGAGAAGTAGATGCCATTTGCTTGACGTGATGAGATGCTCGCTTCATTTTTCCTAGGTGACATGCCGAACAGTGATGCTCCTTTTGTAGTAGTATAGTTGGAAGACCGTGAACCAACTTTTTCGTAGAAAGGCGTTGGAGAGCTTTCATATTCAGATGAGACAGCCGTTGATGCCATAAGCTGTTCCTCTGTAAATCAGTCTGAGAAATGAGGCATACAGCTGTCGCTTGCCGCACAGACGTCAGGTTGATCGTGTAAAGATTGGATCTCCGAAGTCCTTGAAGGAGTTCTGTGTTCCTGACTATCCAAAATTATGCACCGGTCAGCATGGAAGACCACCTGGAAGCCTTTGTCACAGAATTGGCCTATGCCGAACAAGTTATGGCGGATCCTTCGACGTATGAGACATCTTGGTCAGATTCCTCAGAATGATATCCCAAGTCCTAGAATCGGGGCTGAATCGTTGTTCCCAAATCTGACTTTGTCGTTAGGTCGGTCTTTGTAGTTGCTCAGCAGCTCTTGATTACCAGTCATGTGTGTGGAGCAACCAGAGTCGAGATACCACACATGATGGATTTGCAAAAACAATTTAGAGAGCTTTAGGTACCCACTTAAAACATGGGTCCTCTCGGATTAGCAGATTTAGTTTTGGGTTCAGATATGACTCCTAAATCTATTTTTGAAGAGTCTTAATAACCCATTGCACTTTTGAAAAAGTGGGTTTGGGTTTTGCCTCTATAGGAGACTTGGCTCTTTTGGCTTTTGTCGTCCTAGGTGGAGATTTAGGAACCCATTTGGGTTGAACCTTACAGGGAAGGTTAATTTCAGCACGTACAAATGCTTTGGAGGGTTTGACTGAGGAAAAGATCTTTTCTTGTGATAGTCTCCTAAGGTGCTTGGGGGATTTAATTTCTACGGGATCCGTATGTGAGTACATTCATGTACGGCGACATAAGCTTTCTTTATGGCTGGATCTTGTTTCCTACGTGTCTTTCTTGTGGCATTTGTTTCAGAATGATTAATTTTTGACGTAGAGCCTATTTCGAAGTTGGTGCTTCTAAAGGTGATCGGCTGAAGTGGAATAAGTAGAAGCAACTATCTTAAAAGTGGAAATAGCTCTTTTATTTCTACGAGTGTCTTTTATTGTAACAGAAGGAATAGCATGCTCAAACATTTAATCTAATGGCTCCTTTTTTATCTTAGTGCTAGACACTCTCCTTCTGCCTTGTTTTTAGTGCTGATGCTACACTCCCCGTCGACGTAGGTAAAGTGAAATTAGTCATAGCACTTTTAACAGAATTATTTTTACAATATTTATCTTTCAAAGGCGATTTTTCATTTTTTCACGCTTTTTGTAATAGCGTGAGAGGTAGTTTGGGAGGACGAGGAAGCCTTGAGATTTTCCATCTCCTTAAAGAATTTTTTCTTTTCAGCTTCGAAATTCTCTTGTTCTTTTTCTAACTTTGCCCGTGACTCCTCTATCTGTTTTACGTTTGGGGATTTGTAGAGAGAATTTTTATAATTAATGGTTTTAACTTCCTCGTGGTATCTTTGAGAGTCAGGAGGTAGAATTTGAACTAATTGCAGACAGGTGTTTAGAGTTTCTTTCATATTTTTGTCCCTTTCATTTAGTTCTTTGTAGTCAAAGGGGATTTCTGGACCATGTGGACCTTGCCTAATGGATGAGTCGAAAGTATTTCCATAAGACGATTCAGTAAAATTCTAGAGAGAGTTATTCCTAAGCCCATGTGTTTAATGATCGCGTGCGTGTATAATTAAATAAAGTTTCGTGCGAGTACGTCAAGTAATAATTAAAACGAATATATTATAACTAGAATCACGCGCGATAGGCAGTGGACCTATCGTTTGTAATATAGCTATAGTGAATATCCGAGTATCGAACACAGAGAAAATAAATTGAGTACTAGTATTGACCTATCGTCTCGATATTTAGCCTAAATAAAATGGTGAGATTTGTTTATACTACACTAATTTAATAGAGCAACCTAATGAAAATAAGAGAATAAAGAAGCAAAGCTAAGGTAATACGAGTGACTTAAGATAACAAATTGTGTTCGGGATTCGAATCCTGTTAGGTGCTTTTCGGCTAAAGCTATGGAATGTCGTTCCTACGTGAAAATCGACTAAATCGGGTAACTTTCTACCCACTCACGGATTTGCTGTCGCCCTAAACGTTCGTGGGAATCTAAAATCGTTAATTACCAAATGACGAGGATCGATTATTTTGCTGTCGCCCTATACTCGAATCCTAACGTCTATGAACGGCCTAATCGTTATTTAGCTTTCGCCCTAAACGATATACCACACATGCATATCAAACACATAGACGTATTGATACGAAGAAACAATATCGTAGAACGATAAATAGTCGAATACACGTGTTTCACGATTATCCTACGCTTTAACTACGACATAACCCAACGTTCATCTACTTTTCAAACACAAGAGGATTAGCTACTCATATTGGACATCACAACAACGAGATTTAAAGAAAACAAGGTAAGAGAACTCATTAAATCTTCCCTGAATGGCGTTTCTGAGGTGGAGCTCTCGTTCCTCGATCGACTAGGCGTACTACGTTGTTGGATCGTCTCTACGTATCTCTGAATGACAGAGCGGCTTCTAGGATTCTTCTTCTTCTTCTTTACTCTTAGGTTTCGTCCCTATCAGGTTCTCCTTGAGTTCTGAGTAGAGCCTGCCTTTTATGCTTCGAAAATGGGCTAAAACCCTGTATTTTGGCACTTTCACGGCCTCTTAACCGTGAAGGCGGCTTAAAACCCTATTTATTGACTTTCTCTGGCATGAGTCACGGCCTCGTGCACACGCTTCACGGCCGTGACGGCGGCTTAAACCCTAACATTTGACTCCCGGTGCCAGTCACGGCCATTTGCATCAGAAAGTCACCGCCGTGAATCGACGGATTTTTCCTTCGTTGAGCTCTCTGCCTTGATTCACGGCTTGTTGCATAGGCCTCACGGCCGTGACACTTGAAGTCTACTCTTTACTTAAGCCTGCCAGGGTTCACGGCTTGTTTGCATAACTATTCAACGGCCGTGAGTGGAGCTTGTTCAAGTCTCTGTCGTCGTTCACGGGCCCCTCTGCATAAGGTATCACGGCCGTGACACCTGAGGGTCTTCTCATCTTAACCTCACTGCCCACGTTCACGGCCTCATGCGAGTGATTCACGGCCGTGAACGTTGCCTGACAGCTTCATACTGGGTCCTTTTCACGTCGTTTTCCCCGCGTTTTCGTTCCTTTTCCGCTCGATAATCATTCCCAAGGTCCTACAATATTTAAATGGGTGTAAATAAAGCCAATAAATGCATGGAATGACCATAATTTTTCTTATTATAACCCAAATAATACAACAATAAACGTAATTAAATTACGTTTATCAACCTCCCCCACACTTAAACTTTTGCTTGTCCTCAAGCAAATTAAAAGCAAGAAAAGGGTAACAAGATAACGGGACGACCGTTCACAATTCACCAACGCAGATGGAAAACACAAAATGGAATCAAACAAGCAATATGGACACTGCAACAATAATAAGCACTTATCGACACGAATTTCCTTAGCACTACTAATCGAGATCCACACCTCACAGGAATTCACTCAAATCACTCAGTGTATAGGCTAATAAAATCGGTGAATCGCTCAATTCATGCAGTAATCTAGTCTAAACCATATGCTTGCAAGTCAATCGCAAGCACGTCTACTACTTAAGCAGTTAGCATGATCAGAGGTCTTTTCAATGGGTTCAGATAGTAATGAGGTGGTAATGGAATCACATATGAGTAGCAGTCGTGTCGGTCTTCATGTCATTGTCTAAAGCACGCCAACAATTAGCCTTTTCTGATTACGCCGTCTTCATATCTTATTTTGCTGCGTTCCACTATGCCTTTCTTCTTCCAAGTCTATAAATGAGGGATGATGTGGAAAACACGAGACCGGAAGATTATCAAAGAAAGGTTCTTTTTCTTTCTTTTCGCAACAGCTTTTCTCCTCATGCTTCACTTCTCCAAAATTTTTCTTCTTTTTTTTTCTTTTTTTTTTCTCTTCAACAAAATGTTCACTTCCGGCGGGCCGTCATCTCTGCACTTTTCGACTTTGACATTTGACTTTCACTTCCGCTTAACTCGGGTTCTAATGATCTCTGGAGGCTTATTTAGGTCAGAGGGTTATGATATACGAGGTGTAAGGAATAATAGGCTTAGGCACAAAGTGGCTACTACGGTGATCAGTCGTGGTCGGGAACTTTGGCCGTGGACTTATTCCTAATGCCTTCGTCATATTCATACAAAACATACTATAAGCAATTTCAATGCGTATCAAACAAGCAAGTTCTAGAGAGACGTAAATTATGCACTACTCACACAACAAGAAAAAATGAGCAAAAGCTCGTCAGCTCAAACTCTCACAACGGAACATGGGTTATGTGTGTGAATCTCTCAAAGTAACGCTATATCTATTCATGCTGAAAAGATTAAATCACTGATGCGTGTCTTTATATCGCTCACTAGACTCCCTAATATGCAATCCACATTGAGATGAACGCAAACAATCATGCCAAACTTTTATAGATTTAAAAGCCAAAACACGTCATAAAAAATTTCACGTAACTTTTCAACAAAATTCCTAACAAAATTCCCCTCCCCACACTTAAGATTCACGTTGTCCTCAACGTGTAAAACAAATAACAGGAAGGTAAAAGAAGTTGAAAAGAACGTGACTCCCCTGAAAAATTGGGTTGTGGCCCTGCCTCTATCATTTGATGTAGTTTGAACATGGTTGCTTCACTGATTGTGAATATTTTGGGTCGTAGTCTGAATTCGTGTCACGTTTCCTGTAAGCACTAAATAAGAAAATTAAACGTACGATGGAAGTAAAAGTAACAGCAAAACGAGTCATAATCATCAAGTGTCGTGATGACTAAACCAAACACACAAAGTGTTTTACAAAAGAAAAATCCCAACTGAAGTCGAACTAAGGTGGTGGTGGTGAGGGCTGCCGAGGGCGAAGGAACGCCAGTGACTCCTGTGATCGCCTGACCGCGTCGTCCATTGCTTTAAGGGCCTGCTCATAGCGCTGTTGCTCCTCGCGGTAGCGTCGGTGGCCTTCCTCGTTTCGACGCTCATACTCTTCCTGGCGCCGTCGTGTCTCCTCAACGCGTCGAATGGCCTCCTCGTTGTAGCGTAGCTTTCTTGGCGCAATGTTTGATAATCTGCAACTGACGCGCAAGTAGCGACCCCTGATGACTCGCCCTCGTGATACCGGAAGAGTGGGAGGTCCGGCAGTGTTTGAATGAACCGAGACTGACCCCACGCCCTCAATTTCTAGTGGCTCGGGGAATTCTTCGCCCAGGTCCGTCAGCCCACGGTAGACCTCGTGCCCAGACGTAAACCTTGTTCGAGCGGACCAGGTGGGCGCCTTGATCAACATCTTCATCTTCACCATCATATCCTCGTTGACTGGATTACGCCCGCCCAATCTCCATCTCCGGTGGATTTTCTGGCCATAGGTTAAGGCCTTTGATGATCCTAGTAATAAATGGCGCTACTGATCCGTCCCTGGCTACGAACGTCGCTTGGGCGCGAAGGCGTGCTTCAGCGCCATTCTAGGTGTACGTGTTTCCCCGCGCTGCATCTTGGCTAATAAAAGAGGTCGTGAAGACCAATCGCGCCGTTGTGACTCGCCCCTTGTGTGAGCGAAGTCGTCAGTAGCCGGTGGATATATCGCAGACTGGGGCTCCTGAGTGATGAGGCCTTCGATGTTTTGACGCTGAAGGGGTGGCTCGCCGGGTCTTGTAATCTCATCCCCAACAGGCCCTGCCGGACGTCCGGGTTTTCCAATAGTTCTTTGTAATATAAGTCTTGTAGCCCTTGGTGCCGTAAGGTAGCTCCGTTCCAATTGCACGGCATATGTCTTTAATGGTAAACACCTCCTCCGTGTTAACGCCCGAAAAGTAATCTTGTTCCGGCCGAATTATTCGTGGGCGAAGGTGGACAGGAACTCCAGGGTAAGCTCCTTATATCCCCGCTCGTCGATGTGAAAGAAATCGAGCCACCCACTCAGTGACAGGTAGCCGCTACCTGCTGGTCAATGTTGTACTTTTCCAGCGTCTCGTGATCAATCTGATCAGTTAGAATGAATTCCGTGTTCTTTTAGCCTGTTGTAACGGGCCTGGTGCGTCTCGTCGTCAAACTGCCCATAAACTCTAGCAGTGACGGCGTGCTCTGGCCTCGACGTTGACGACTCGATGATACGGCCGAGCGACTTCTACCCATAGTACCTAGACGTCCAAATGTTAGTTGGCGAGAAATCGACCAACGTTGCCGACAAAAATGAGAATTCCAACGCAAGACATAAAGAAATGCAAAGCGACATTTTGTCGAACACAATATAGACGAGCTAGAACATGCATTCGAAGTTCAATAATCGATTAACCAAGCACATTTTTGAACTTCATCATGAATCAACAACTAATAACCCATTAAACGCAACCAATTTCATTACACATTCGAAAATTCCTCAATTCGAAACTTGGGGTCTATCATTCCCAATCAAAATTAACACATGAAATCCACGATTAAACATTCCAACGATATGATTATCATGTATCCAACCATAAAAGCACAAGACGAACACCAAATTAAACCCAAATTGGAAAAACCCAATTTCGAATTTTAGGGTTCATCGTCCCAAATTGAAAATTGACGGACGAAATGAACCAATTTAGCCAACCCTGGTTTTATTGGCATGTATTCAATCGTAAAAGAGCAAGACAAACAACATATTGGCCGAAATTTTGATAAGCCCCAAATTCTAAATTAGGGTTCTCACCCAAAGTCGAAATTAACGCACGAAAACTACAAATCCATGAAGCCCAACACGTTTATAGCCTAAATGTAGTAAGAGAGAGCAATGTACATAAAAAAAATCGATCGCAACCTTCGAAGATTCCCCAAATTTCGCAAAGAAGGAGTTTTGGAGACCAAAACACATACCTTGTTGATTTAATCGCGTTGAATTAGGTGCGAAATGAGTTGGGCGGCGGAGATGTGGTGAATTTGAGTGGAAGAGATGAAGAATCGTTGATCGTTTGTTGATTTTGAAGTGGAGAGACGAAGAGTGTTGAAATGAAGGTATAATAAGGTAAAATTCGTCACCTTCCCGGCCGTGAACGACAGTCCCAGGCCGTGAAGACGAACAGTGTACTACTATCAGCAGAGTCCACGGCCGTGATCGATGGGTTCATTGGCCGTGACTTCGGGCAGTGAGTTAAGCCCGTCTATGTCACGGCCGTGACTGTCAAGACACGGGCCGTGACTCTTATTTATTTATTTATTTATTTATTTATTATTATTATTATTATTATTATTATTATTCTTTTTATGTAGCCTTCTAACACTGCTGGATAACGACGATAATGCAATCCATAGTCTCGAGTATACTGCAGGTATCTCAGAACTGTTATAATAGCGGTCCAATATTCCGCACTTGGATTGCTCGTATATGACTCAACTTACTTATAGCATAAGCAAGATCCGGCCTAGTGCAAACTCATTAGATACTTCAGGCTTTCAATAATCCGTGAGTATTCTACTTGAGAAACACCCTCACCGCGAATTTTCGACAATTGCACGCTTTATCTAACGGCGTTCTGGCGATGCCATTATCATCTTTGCCGAATTTCTCGAGAATTTTGACTACGTAATGAGCTTGACTGGTTATCGTGATTTTAATCCCCAAATCACATCCGCAAGTCCTATATCTTTCAAGTCAAATTTTTTAAGTCAACATATATCTTGGTAGATTTGACTATTCTGTCACTACTACCCACAATGGGTATGGTCGTCAACATATAGACATAAAATGACATAGTCATCGTCGGTTTTCCTTTACATAGACGATTTATCTCACTCGTGGATTCTAAAGCCACCGTTATCATTGCATGGGTCAAATTTCTCAACTAATTTTTAGCCCAAAGTTTCAAACAATACAATGACTTAAATTGAATTTACAAAATTTCATCCTAACAGGAGCACAAAAACCATCAGGTTGCTCCATATAGATCTCTTCATCGAGATAACCGTTTAAGAAAGCTGTTTTGACATCCATTTGATGCACTTCCAAATTTCTTAAGGACACGATACAAGTATCATCCTTATCGAATTATTCTTGTCACAGGAGATTACGTGTCAAAGTAATCTATGACCTCACGTTGCTTGTATCCTTTGATAACAAGTGTGGCTTTATACTTATCAATTGAATCATCTGGTTTAATTTTCCTTTCAAAGACCCATTTAGATCTTAAAGGTTTACATCCCTCTGGGATATCAACTAACTCCCAAGATGATTCTGCAAAATAGAATCATTTTGTTTTTATGGCTTCTTTCCATAAGGGTCCTTCTATGGATCTCACTGCTTCGTCATAAGTCAGTGGTTCCTTTCTCGAGCAGATAAGTTGCGAAAGCATCGCCAAATGACTTTTCTATGCTTGCTCATTTGCTCGGTTCATCGTCTAGAACCGGACTAGGACCTTCATTTTCTCATTGGTTCGTTTAGACAAACTCGGTGCATCGTTGGACTTATACGGAAATACATTTTCAAAGAAACATGCATTCCTCTATGAGAAAAATGGAACCATTTCTAAGTGGGGCCAACTAAAGATTTGCATGAAAAAAAAATCTATGGCAGTAATGGTAACTGTAAAATTAGACTTTTTGATGATTACTATGTTTTCCTTATTAATTAATACCTTGCGACACCACGATACTTGGAACCTCCTCTTGCAAATCCACTGATTCGGCTTCGAAGGGTAGCTAAATACTCTTCCTTTGTTAATCTCTAAATCTATTCAAGGTCTTTGGTGTAGGTCTGAACCTGCATTTTAGTCCGTTAAATTGATAACTGCTCAGTGTTCAACATTTAACTAGACATAATGACTAAAACTTATTTATTTTTAAGAATAAAAATAAAAATTATCAAATTGATTGCGTCAAAAGAGTAGAAAGTACATGAATGCACTAGTACTCAACAAAATCATTCCAAAATTGGATAAAACTATTTTTAATAGAACAATATAAGAACAAATCGGAAAATTGAGGATAGTGTCGGGTCCCCAGTATTTAAGTGCGGCCAAATCGTATGTATGAGCAGCGTCTTCTTCGTTGTCGCAAGCTCCTGCAATTAACAATATAGAAAGCAGATGATTAAATTAATAATAATAATAAATACTTTAACTTTAAAATAAATTCAAAATAAAATAAAAGGTGCATCGCCAGCTACTTATAATACTTTTTTTTTTGGAAAACAGTCACTGGTATAAAAGGAAAAACTGTACAAAAACAATGTGGTCTGGTCATACTGAGCAAGCCGGTAACATGCTACCAGCGCACAAACCAAATCAGAACAAACCGAAAAAACCAAGCCAAACACGCAAACCAAGTCCATAGGACAATCAAACACGCGAACCAAGCAAACCGAGGGAAAGATGGCAGCTTTCTACCAAGCGATACGCCACACCCGCCGTAGAGCGCAGACTTGAAGCGCATACTTTGTGAGAGCGTAGAGAGTCGCAGACAAAGCAACGTCTCGATATAGCAATCATCTGGGATGGGTGGCGTTGCCTCTCACCGTGCCATCTCTTATTACGCTCCATCCATAAGTGATACACCAACGAGGCCAACGCATGCCGGGGGCCCAACCTTGCCAAATGTCTACCCCGCCAACGCCGAGCCGCCAACGAATACCGGCAAACCAGTCCCGAACAGGCCAGCCAAAGCACAGTCTGTCGTGTAGTAATCGTAGGCATCGTCTGGAATAGGGACACTCGAAGAACAGGTGCCTAGTGGTCTCCACTTCCTAGACTCTTAATTTGAGCTTTTGCGAAAGCTTTGCCCCCTTTCTCGGACTTCATTCGCTCCCCGAATTTGGTAACATCGTGTGTAGGTGCTCCATCTGCCCCACTTGTGGCCAGGCTAAATTCCATATCATGGGCACGAGTTGCAACTCTTCAAAAGTTGTTGGCCTAATTCCTTGCAGGATGTATCATAATCCCCACATCATCCCTTGAATGAACATTTCAATGCTTGAAGCTTCAGATAAACGATATTTGCAATTAAGACTTAGGTTCCTCCATCGATTGATATAATCAATGACAGGTTCATCTTTCCACTGGCGAGCATTAGTGAGTTCGACCATGCTAACCGTGCGTCGAGTGCTGTAGAAACGGTTAGGAACTCATTTTCTGATACATAACAATTTACAGTATTTTATATCTCGTAAAAGTACATTTTTGGTCTGATATTTGTACAATCATACACGGATTTTTGCGCTTACATTTTACTTACATGTCTTACAGACTTCGGAGCAAAAATAGACCAAAAATGATATTATTCCGACGAGGATATTTTGAGGAGACTGAAAAGCTGAAAATCGAGTTGGAACAGCGATTTCATTACCGACCAAACCAAAGCAAGCAAATCAAGCGAGCTTGTCTCCAATTGAATGTGTGAGCCCATGGATGGGTGAGACTTTATTTAGGCCCATATGCCCATACAAGCTCATTTTGAGTTGGTTCAATCGGCCCAATTAAGGTAATTCTACTAAAAGATCATATAGAAGAGATAAGAAATACCAACGGCGATGAAGACGAGCCACCATCAGATACATAGCTCAAGGCAAGAAATAGAATCACAAGATCACCGAAGGACTGCTCTTGACGGCTGAAAGTAGAAAATTCGCAAACATCTTACATCAAGGAAACGGCTCAAGATCAAGCACGCTGCTCAAGGCATCCAAAGGGACTGCGCAACACACAACAATGACTGAGAAGATTTGTCCACTTCGCTTCAGGCGACTCTATAAATAGAGCTAAACTCAACAGAGGGAGGGCATCGAAGAGAATAGGGTTGTAGTATTTTGGTACTGCTGTTTTCATTTCCTGCTTTCATTTTTATCTTTATTGAGAGGTAACAGAGAGAACGATGAAGAGGTCTGTGATAGATTAGTACTGCTAGTTTCATCTTTATATTTTTATTTTATATTAAGAGCATGAGTGTGAGTGAAAAAAAAAAGAGAAGGGGAGCTGTACGTTTTTGTGTGGAGATCACGTTCATTCTTTCATATCGCTTACCAAGTATTGTGGTATTTCCTCAAAGAAAGTTTGTCCTTGTGCGATTCCTTTTTCAGGGTTGTTCCTTTTCTGTTTTTGTTGCAAGCTTAGAGTTCTCGTATTTGTTTCATATTCTCGTTTGTGGCGTTTGAGCTGTTGTCGCTATTGGCAAGACTAGAAGGAACTAAGCTTTCGTTCGCATGGTCGTAAGTATATTCCCATCTTGTCTCGTTATTTCATTAGCATTTATTAATTTTAGTGGCGCTTTGATTAATATGTTTAGCGGCCAAATTCCATAGTCGAAGGATTATTGGAAGCCTAGGTTTGTTAAAACTGTGAGATTAGATGAGCCACATCATGAAAGCGTAAGAATTCGTTTACCTTGAATTAATTAAAACCGATTGCTTGGGTTAAGTAAGTAGTGGCCAATATTTACGAGACCTAGGTAAATTTACAGCTAATTAAAACAACGCATCTGTAATTGTTTGTTCGTTTTAATAAGTAGCAAATAATATTAACTTCTCTATATTTTGTAAGTGAAGTTGTATTGTAAGGTTAAATGATTTGACAGTAATAAACCGGCGTCCGAGTTTATTAGTCAATAATCGGGTCTTTTTCGTATTTATTGCTGTCGGAACTTTAAATCTTGCAGGGCGTCCCGGAGATTATTTTTTCGATTAGGGAAGTAATATAGAGCGTCTCTTAATTACCGAGAAAATAAGAAAAGATTGGTTATTAGGCGTTCGTCGATAACTATAACTGTTTATGCTTGCACTGACATAATATCTTTATAAATCGATGATCAGTTAAATAAATCTAGGTGGACAATCATTCCTTCGACTATTATATTATCACTGTTGGTTTCGATTTTTTTTCTCGTTCAATATTGCGCTAAAAACGTTATCATCAAAACCCCCCTTATTATTATTGTTATTATTTTATTATTATCATTATTTACTACAATTATTATTATCATTATTATTATCGCTCGAGTTTGAATTTAGAAATAAATCAACCATTTTTCCTATGGAGACGATCCCTACTGTCGCTATACTCGTGTTCAGTGAATAAGGTGATTAATTTATTTTTGGCCATTTTCGACGCGACCAAAATTTGGCGCCGTTGCCGGGGACGGTGGTGTCTTAATTGATTTACTTCTACTTTTAATTCGATATTTTGTTCTAGTTTATGCCCCGATCTTCTCGAATAGGTATACTAATATTTGATCCAGAAATCGAGAGGACCGCGAGGGAGCATCGAAAGGCAAAAAGGCAAGAAGATTCAACTATAACAATCCAGCACGGAATCCGAACAGGAACTATCTTCAAGCGACATGGAGGAAACCGAACATCAACAGCCAATCCGTCTTACGTTGAGGGATATGGCTACACCGGATGTTAATCAATGACTGCTTTGCATTGAATTTCCCATTCTTCAAACACCTTTCGAATTAAAGTCAAGATTAAGTCATTTACTTCCTACTTTTCATGGTAACGCAGGTGAGGATCCGCACAAGCACTTAAAG
This sequence comes from Craterostigma plantagineum, assembly GCA_027422505.1. Taxonomy (NCBI): domain Eukaryota; kingdom Viridiplantae; phylum Streptophyta; class Magnoliopsida; order Lamiales; family Linderniaceae; genus Craterostigma; species Craterostigma plantagineum. The sequence goes on from JAPQWV010000001.1 coordinate 13,176,626, forward strand.
GAGTTCCACACGGTTGCTCAACCATGAAGCCAAACGGGGTCACGGAAGATCAAATAAGTCTTCGCGCATCTCCGTTCTCGCTGGCGGATCATGCAAAAGATTGGTTATACTACTTACCATTAGGTTCGATTACTACGTCGGCGGAACTTAAAAAGCAATTCCTAGCAAAATTTTTCCCTGCATCTCGTGCCGCAAACATCCGTAAGGAAATCTACGGGATTCGAAAATGGACCGGAGAAACTCTGCATGAATACTGGGAAAGATTCAAGCGGCAGTGCACAAGCTATCCATATCACCAAATTTCAGAATTAGCGCTTATCAAATATTTTTACGAAGGATTGCTACCCATGGAGAGAAACATGATTGACGCAGCAAGTGGAGGAGAGATGGTCGATAAAACGGCAGACGAGGCTCGTCGGCTTATCTCAAGCATGGCTACAAATGCCAACAATTTGGAACACGTCAAGACATAGGCCAACAAAGGATGAACGAGGTAAATACTACTTCGTTTGAGCAAAAATAGATTCGCTAACGTCTCTTGTGGAAAAACTTGTGATTGGAAAAACGAGTCAGGTAAAGGCTTGTGGTATATGTACATTTGCTGGACATGCAACAGCGAATTGTCCTTCACTTCAGTTTGATCCTAGCGAGCAAGCCAATGCAGGAGGGTACACAGGACCATCTCAAAATGCTATGATCCATACTCGAGTCAATACAATCCTGGATGGCGTGACCAACCAAATTTGAGTTATGAGAATCGACCGCCAGGTTTCATGCAGCAAGCACCAAGGCCACCAAATCCTCCTCAACAAGCCGCACCATCAAGGCCAGGTATGTCTTTGGAAGATATTGTTAAGGATTTAGCAACTAGTACTGCCATTTTTCAACAGGAAACTCGATCGAGCATTAACGAAACGCGCTCGAGCGTGCAAAATTTAGAAAGGCAAGTATCACAGTTGGCCACACAATTGAGTCAAATACAGACTGAAGGGAAAATTGCCAGCCAAGTCGAGATCAACCCAAGAGAAAATGTAAGTATAATGACTCTTCCGAACGGAAAGGAGGTAGGACCAACAACTCACGACGAGGACCTTTTAGAAACTCTTCGGGTCGCAAAGTTTTGTCGCGGGCCCCAAAATAATTTTGATGTGTGAGTAAAATAGGTTTGCGCGGCCCAGAATTCAGATTTCGCGGGCTGACGCATTTTGCGAGTTGAGAGAGAGATCGCGGGCCGACTTAAGTTCTCGCGGGCCGACTCATTTCGCACGGTGATTCCTGTGAGTGGCATCGGGCTTCGCACGGGCTTAAACCAGGTTTCGCGGGCCTGATCAAACGATTCGCAAACTCAGTGAAGGTTTCGCGAATTTGGGGCGTTGACTCGATGCTTTACGGGTTGACCAATTCAAAGCGGGCGATTCGCGAAGTGCGGCGAGTGATTTCGCAAAGTCGGGCGTTGACCCGAATGTTTTGCGGGTTGACCAGGCTTTAAAACGTGGGATCGGGCGAAATCAGATTTGGGCTTTGACCAGAGTTGACCGACGAGTTTATTTTGGGCTTTTGCCCTATTTTAGGCCCAATTAATTTAAATAAAATTATTTTCAGCCCAAATCAATTTAAAATAAAATATTTTCATACTATAGTTTATATTTTAGGGTCAACCCATATTTTAAAGTATAAATATTATTGTTGGATATTAAAACATTCGGCCTAGGTTGATATTTATACGAGTTATGTGGTTTCGGTGTATATGTTAAATGTGATTGATTATATGTGCATTGCACGACATGCACGTGAGAGGTTGGTGATGTACCGTACTTATACGGTGATGCCTTACGGTGTCGGATGAGTGGGTAGAGTTACCGATTTCGATAGTCAGGTCTAGACTCGATAGGGCACCTGGTGGGAGAGGGGATTTGCGACACCCATCTACTCGGGATTGAGCCACCCGAGGTGTATACCACCGGATATTATTTGGCTCAGGGATGGCTGACAGATGTGAGATTCCTGTCTACCCGGGTTAGTGGTATACTACTCGGGGAAAATCGCCGGGCTGAGATTGAGTGCGGAAGGAGCGAGCCGGCACGGCCGGCGTAGGCTACCGCGTGGTTTGTGGCGTACCTTGCCATTGTGCGCGTGGGTGCCAAGTCTAGCCTATGGCCCTATTATGCGATGAGATGTGACGTAGGTTCGAGCGTGCATTATCATGTGGTGAGGATTAGGACCGGGATGAGTGCACGCATGCATCGCATATTTTTACTACCACCTACTGGGAAATTTTGCTCAGGGTTTTATTTTTATATGTGAGACCGAGCCCGACACCGATGGGTGTCAGGGTTAGCTGTAGGCTGGCTGGCGGCGGTGACTCCACGGGCTTTTGAGGGCGGCGCAGTACATGGGACGCGACCTGTGGAGCGTTGTAGTATAGTGTAGTCGGGTTAGATTTTTGGGGCTTCAGCCCGGTGTAGTTAGTGATGCTTTTTGTGTAAAACCCGAGATTTGGTATAAATGTATATTATTTTCCTTAAAATTTTTTGGTAAATCGGGTCCTCCGCGACTTTTGTTGCGGAAATCCGCCAATTAACTTAATTAGGAAGTAGGGTCGCCACATGCGGTATCAGAGCTTAGGTTTCAGATTCTAAAGACTGTCCATGTACTGCCGCTCAGAAGCCGGGAGAACCAGTCTTGCCTGTAAGTATTACGTGTTTTGATGTGGCTATGTGAGCTGATATGTGCTTGTTTATGTGTACTAGCTAGCATTTGGAAATGTCGAGGGGTATACCCAGACGAGAGTTTATAGGAGAGTCAAGTCGACGGGACGAACATGAGTCCCCGACTCGTGAACAGGACACAATCCGACGGCTGACTGAATTGATACAGCATCAGCCATACAAGATCAACGACCTGATCAATCATCGGAGCTCATCTGAGCACCGTTCCTCCCCGCTGCCTGATCGTGTGGAGATCATTGGGGAGAGATTCCGTAAACTAAACCCCAACTTTTTCCGAGGCTACTAACCCTGCGGTGGTCGAAGACTGGATCGACACGATTGAAGATCTACTTCGGGGAAGCGCGTGTTTTGGGTGGAACACCGTAAAGGTGTTAGAGGATCCATTTACTATGATGTGGGAACGCTTCAGGGAGCTCTTCTACGACAAGTACTTTACTGCTCATGATCAAGAGCAGCGAATGCACGAGTTTATGAACCTGAAGCAAGGTCGTATGCCGGTTGCGGAGTATATTCACAAATTTGAGGAGTTATCACGTTTTGCTCCTCATCTCTTAGCAACGAATACGCTGAAGGTTACGAGATTCCTACGAGGACTGAAACCCGAATTCTATCGAGATCTAAGTGTGGTGGGTGTACGCCAGCTGGAACTCCGCCAAGCAACAGAGCGTGCGCTGATAGCCGAACAGGCGGAAGGAGTGGTGAGGGAGGCACATGAAGCAAACCGAAAGAGGGAGAGTCAGCAAGGAGGAAGTAGCCAGAAACGACAATTCTTCGGTATGGGCCCGAAGAATAAAGGCAATCGATCGGGTCAGCAGATGTGGAGCCCGAACTTTAGTTAGGGGCCAACCAACGTCCCTAATCGACCACCGATGCCAGTGCCACAGTGCCTACAGTGAGGGCGAAATCACTTCGGTAATTGCTACGGACCACGACCGGGCCAAAGTCTGCAATGCTTCCGGTGTGGAGAGACTGGACACATCGCGCGGAGCTGCACGAAGGGATAGCCTTTATTACAGAATCAGTCGCAGAAGCTAATCCGACCTCCACCCGTACCTGTACGAGTTTTCACAATAACCAACGAGGAGGCGGAGGCGAACCCAGCCGTAGTGACTGGTACGTTGAACATCTTTCACGTAGCGTCTTACATTCTGATCGACCCTGGAGCCACACATTCGTTTGTGTTGGCCAATTTCGTGACCACGGCGGGAATATATCCCACCCGTTCTTTGTGCAACTACATAGTTTCCTTACCCCACGGGGATCCAACTCGGACGAATCTAGTAGTAGAAAATTGTCTCGTTAGAATTGAGGGTAGATAATTGAATGTAGATCAGATAGTGATCCCGATGAATGATTACGACATCATATTCGAGGGGGGTGGATCGGCTCTCAAAATACCGGGCCATCATTGATTGCTCAAAGAGGGTAGTTAGGTTCCGATCACCCGAGGGAGAGGAATTTGAATTTTTGGGAAAGAAAAATAGTAAATCAATCCCTCGGATTTCTGCCTTGAAAGCTCAGCGACTCGTAAATACGGGTTGCGAGTCATTCTTGATTTTTGCGGTGAAAGCTGAGGAATCTTCTCAGCCGAAGCTCGAGGAGGTTCCGATAGTGAAAGAGTATCCCGATGTATTTCTCGAGGATCTCCCGGGATTACCTCCGAATTGGGAAATCGAATTCGTTATCGATATTGTACCTGGAGCTGCCTCGATCTCTAAATCTCCGTATTGGTTAGCACGAACGAATTACGATAATTGAAGGAGCAATTGGAAGACCTGTTGCAGAAAGGTTTTATTCAACCCAGTTTCTCGCCATGGGGAGCCCCGGTGCTATTCGTTAAGAAGAAAGACGGGTCGATGAGAATGTGTATCGATTATCGCGAGCTCAATAAAATCACGATTAAGAATAAGTATCCGTTGCCGAGAATAGACGATCTATTTGATCAACTTCAAGGGGCGACGGTGTTCTCGAAGATCGATCTACGGTCTGGTTACCATCAGTTGACGATCCGTGAGACGGATGTTCCCAAAACCGCGTTCAGCACGAGGTACGGCCACTACGAATTCTTGGTCATGCCTTTCGAGCTAACGAACGCCCCAGCTGCTTTCATGGATTTGATGAACCGGGTGTTCAAAAAAATTCTGGACCGCTTTGTTATCGTCTTTATTGACGATATTCTCATCTATTCTAAGACGAAGGAGAAACACGAAGAACACTTGAGCACGGTCCTTGGAATTCTTCGGAAGAAGCAACTATTCGCCAAATTTAAGAAGAGCGAATTTTGGTTAGAGCAAGTGGCCTTTCTAGGGCATATTATTTCGGGAAGCAGAATTTTAGTAGACCCCAGTAAGATTGAGGCAATAGATAAATGGCCGCAACCGACCACTCCCACTGAAGTAAGAAGTTTTCTAGGGCTTGCTGGACATTATCTAAAGTTCATTAAGGATTTTTCCAGCATAACCTCGACACTTACGAATTTGACGAAGAAGAATGTCCCATTCAAGTGGACAGAAGAATGTGAGTAGAGTTTTCAGGAGCTGAAGAAAAGACTGACAACTGCTCCAGTTTTAGCAATCGGGTACCGAAGGATTTTTGGTGTACAATGATGCCTCGAAGAATGGTTTGGGGTGCATATTAATGCAAAATGGGAAGGTAATTGCTTATGCCTCCCAACAATTGAAACCTTATGAGAAGAACTACCCCACCCATGATCTTTGTGACGCCTGGGGCCGATGAGGGCAGGGAGTGATCGCCGGTGCCAGAGAGGTGCACGGACAAGGAGCAGCTCCTGGCAGACTTCTAGGCGAAGGGGTACATGAACGAACCGATCCTAAGACTGACAATGTATGGGCGTGTCAGGCTAAGAATCGTATAACATAATTGATAGTAGTACTCATATCACCAAGGTCGACCTACCTTTTCGGGAGTCCATCTATAGAAACTCCGAAGTTAAAAGTGCTTGATTTGGGACAATCTAGGGATGGGTGACCCCCTGGGAAGTTTGTCCAGGGTGCGGGTGCGTGTGAGCGAGGACGAAGCACGCTGAAAGGTTAAATGGTGGTACATGGGGCCAGACTATCAGTCGGAGTGTGGTGGGCCCAACTCCACTGTTCCCGGTAGGGACCGATACTACAGTGAGACCCGGTATGGGACGGGACGTTACAGGTGGTATCAGAGCGTTAGGTTATAGGTTCTGTAGACTGTCCATGTACTGCCGCTCAAAAGTCTGGAGGACCAGCCGCGCCTGTAAGTCTTTACGCTTTTATGTTATTTGACTTACTGACTTATGTGCCTATGTGATTAATTGTAGAAATTTAGGAAATGAGACGAGGACATAGAGAGAACATGGGAGAGTCGATGCATATAAAAAAACGTAAAATATATATATATATATATATATATATATATATATATAAAAGGGGAGTCGAACGATACATATGCGAAAATGGCGGTTACATAACGATTACATAGATGAAAATTGTATTAGAACCCGAATACATGAAAGCTTGGAAGATAAAACATCCTTGAAGGCATGAATACATAAATTAGATGCACGTACAATGAGTAGCAACCCACACCACAAAAATGGTGATTACAACTCCGAACAAAGCCAAAAGGTGATAACTCGAATTTGAGCCTTTCGAGACTCTCCATCCTAAAAGGTTCTTGAGGGATGTTCTCACGCTCTGCATTTTCTCCAAAATTATACATGGCGAAATCTAAAAGATATATGTAATACCCGGGTCCCGTGAGTAAGTTGGCCAATAAATTTGCATGCATATTATGTGTTTATGTGATTTTATATTTAGTATTTATTTAATTTTGTGCCTACATGATATCTAACATTATTTGGAAATTAGGTATGGAGTTTGAGGAATTTTGAAAAGAGAATTTCGAAATATTATAATTTCGGAAACTTAGGGCTTCTTTTTGGATAAAATTCGAACTTTATGATGTGGTAGTGAGTTTCGAAATTTAAATAGTGTTTTTATGAGAATCTTGAAAGATTTTGGTGTGAATTAGGAGAATTTCGAAATTGGAGTATGGTTAGTATTTAAGAATGTCGAGATGATGATGAAATAGAATGTCGAAATTATTAGAAAGAATGACATAAGGATCTCGAAGTTGGTTTCGACATTTTATCTCGAAATTTTTAAGTAACTCAGAATAAAGACTTCGAAGTTGGTTTGGGGAATTTATATCGAAATGTTGAGGGAACTCAAATATAGATTTCGAAATTTTTTAAGATGTCGAGATGTTGATGTGAGGTGATTTCGATATTTATAAGGATTTTGACATGAGATCTCGAGATAAGTTATTAAGAATGTCGAAGTGTTTAAATGAAGTTGATGTCGAGATTTCTAGGATAGATCTCGAGATTTTATTATTACGAATAACTAATATATAAAGAATAAAATATTAACATTTGGTAAATGTCTTTATCACTAAATTTATTACGCGATTAAGAATGAGATAAGTCCAAACAATGGAAACTAAAGTGAAAGTAGAAAGCAACTTAAAGTTAAGGTGATAATAATAAGAGTAAATAGCATATAACCTACCTGTGGTTTAAAAAGAATGCGCCAAAACCCCTGCAGTTTAGAAATAAGCTAAAAAATCCTTCTAGTTTGAATAATTCTGCATACGCTCCCTATCCGGTCAAATTTAGTCTGACCGTCAGAAAAAAAAAAGAAGAATTCCCGTTATACCCTCGTCAAATTTAGTCTGTTTCTCTGTTTTTGAAGCGGAATAATTTTCCATCAGCGTTCTTCTTCTTCTTCAAGTGACCAAGAAAAAGAAAAAGAAAAAGAAAATTCCAAGGTCGCCCTTCTTCATCGTTTTCATCATCCTTTTCCTCATTTTCCTCACTACCAACGCCATTATCGGCAGATCGATCTATTAAATTGAAGGAAAGACTGACGGGCGGCGCGCACAGTAACTACGCCCACAACCACTCCCCTGTCGAATCGTTCTTGGAAACGGTCACCTCTTCACCGCCCTCTGATGGTCCGATTACGGCGGCGAATAAGCTCGACTGTGGCTTGCTGGTCGTAGAGAGTCTTACGAAGGGAAGGGCTCTGCCTCAGAGGGGTGGGTTCGTGCGGGCCATCGTCGATGCCGGGCCTCTGAACAGCACCCTCCTCGTCGCCGGCCCGTTTCCACAGTGGCGCAACCCGCCGCAGATTAGGGCCTTTGATCAGATTCCGAGCGTTTCGATGGGAGGGTTTGGTGGGGAGTTTTTGGGTGCGGCGGGCCATTTGAGCAGCAGCTATAACAGACGCCTTGACTTGCCTTGTGGGTCGGTCAAATGGGTTTGGGTCTTTTACCGGGTCGGGTCGGTTTGGGAACGGTGTTGTTCTACTGGCGGGTTCTTGAATGATGACGATGATAATGGATGTTACAACTTTGGTGATGTCGGGAGGAAGATGACCTAAGGGGTAATTTAGTCAATTTATTCAAAAAATATTGTCAAATCCTATTATAGTCGCAGTAACAGCGCGTGTACAACAATCTCGGGCAGTATAAGGTGCCCGGGGTATTTCATGCAATGTTTTTGAAAGCATAAAGGACACGCATGTAATAAAAAATTCATGAGGTATATTGGTGAAATTCGATGGAACTACGGGGAGAAAAAGTGGCATTTACCCTAATAATAATTAAAAGCTTGAAGACAACAATATAGAAAGAAAGAATTTAGATGAATTTTCGTAGAACAAGTTTTGAAGGAGGCAAAGAACTCAAATCGTATCTATAACGCAACTTGGAAATTGGTAAGGGTTCTTGCTATAATCTTTATATTTCTAATTAGGTTTTGGTTTATCTAAAGGTTATTAAGCATATAAATCACGTAAGCTTATGTTCTTTAGGGTTTTGATTTTTAACATGATGAACACCATTTAGAGTTAGATGATATTTATTTGTTCATGATAAATCATGTTTTGATCGAAAGATTTTGAGAGTTTACGAAGAAATAGTGTTTATGATTTCGAAATATTAGGGTTTGTTTAATGTCGAAATTTAAATAGTACTTCTATAAGAATCTCGAAAGCTTTTTGCTAACAATTAGGAAAATGTCGAAATGAGGATTGAAATGAAATCTCGAGGTGAAGTTGCAAAGTTGTTTGATTGTTTCGAAATTTTATAAATGTCGAAGAGGATACTGAAGAAGGGTTGGTTCGAAATTTTTATGTGGATGTCGAGATGGTTGTGATGTGTTTTGAAATTTATAAGATCTCGACATGAGTCTTGTGTAGTTGAGGATCTCGAATAAATTTCGAAAAGATTATATGTGGTGTCGAGTTTTATGAATTGTGAAAGAGATCTTGAGATAGGTCATGGATCTCGATAAGGTTATAAAGTGGGGAACTTCGAATGGAAAATATGAAATAAGGGTTAAGAATCTCGAGGTGTATATCGAAATGCTTAGGTGAAGTTATCTCGACATTGTTATAAATTTTGAAGATGAATCTCGAAGAAGATTTCGAGATGCTATAAGGATGTCGAAATGTTAGTGTGAGGAGGATGTCGAAGTGAATAGGTGAAGTAGTTTCGAAATTTTTATGAATGATGAAAAGATCTCGAAGATAATGTCGAGATCTATGTTGAATTTTATCTCGAGATTTCATTTCATTCAAATTCCGAAGTTTTATAATATACTATGTCGAGTTTAAATTATTATACAACTCAAGATTTTTGTAAATTTCAAAGTGGTACTTTTAATTTACGTCAAATTTGGAATTTCAGGGTTTCGAAATGATAAGTCGAAAATAGGGTTTTCAAATTTAACCAATTTCATGAAATTGTAACTAAATTAACGAACTATAATTTTATATGTTTCTATAATTAGGATTCGAAGGTTAGCGATTAATCGGGCGATAAGCTAAGGATACCAGGTAAGTGGGAATTTCACCTACAACACATAAATTGATTGATATGTGTATTGTTACGTGACTAATTGTTTCGATGAATATATGGTATGTGAATGATCTGTTATATGCGATTGCTTGGAATATTTATTGTCGCATTATTTATGCAGCGTGATCATGTGCACGCACGAATCATATTGAGTATTTTGAGGAATGAGCGTGCATTATATTACTCGAGTGGAAAGCGAGATATATGTATGTAGATAGATGAGGATATAGCTACTTCTACAAAGGCACCATGACGGGGGTAAACCGTCGAATATATTTACCTAAATTGTTTAGGTAATGGGAAGGCACATAGTATGAACTATAGTGCCAGGAAAGTGACGTGATAGAGGGGCGACCTGGTGAATGATAAGATTGGAGATAAACCCTAATTTTATCCTAGCCAGAGTGGGCCACTATCGTATTTTTATCCGTATAGGATTTGAGCTCATAATATGATGGTGCGGTTAGTAAGTAGCTATGGGCCCTGATGAAAATGAGAAAAGAAGGAGTATGATGTGAGGATAGTATTAGAAAGCATTGGCGCGGATGCCTTTGCTATTTTGGCACGTGCATACATGCATATTTCTACTTACTGAGCTTTGTAGCTCATCCCATGTTTTTATGTGTTGTAGACGCAGCGAACACGGTATGTGAACGCATAGATAGTGAGGCTGGTCCTTCTGGAACTTCCGGTGACTTTTGAGGGTGGTGTGTACATGGATGCGACCTGTGCGGCGGTGTTATGTTTAATTATGTTGTGTTTTTGTAAAATAAGTTTGTATTGTATATAAAGTTTGAACAATGTTTATATTGTAAAATAGTTGGGTGTGGTGTGCTTTGTAAAATCGAAAAATTCTATCGATGTTTCATATGTAATATATTTTATATTCTATTTAGTCACGTAAGTTAGCGTAATAAAATAGTAGTAGATGTTGGGGCGTCACAGGTTGGTATCAGAGCTTCGGTTGCAGTTTCTGTAGACTGTCCATGTACACACACTCAAAAGCGCAGAAGACAGCCTTGCTTGTAAGTTATATGATATTATGAATTTCTTGCATTGCATGATTCATTGGCCTTAGGGACTGTTAGGGTAAGAGAGACAACATGGTTAGAACAAGAGGAGAAGGCAACGGAGTAAACAATCAAGATGAGGAAAATGCAACCCCGGCTGACAATCGTGATTCGGCTATCCTTCAGCTTACCGAATTAGTACGTCAGCAGTCTCAACAGATTCGGGAATTGATTCAGCAGCAAAACTCTGAGGGGACAAGAAATAACGGAATTTCTCAGGCGGATCGAGTTGAAGCAGTGGGTGAAAGATTTCGTAAACTGAACCCACCAACTTTTGAGGATGCTATTGATCCAACATCTGCTGAGGATTGGCTCAGAACATTAGAGAGTATGTTCCAATATAGTAGAATTCCTGAGAATGAGAAAGTTCTGTGTGCTGCATTTCTACTGCGAGGAAGTGCATTGGTTGGACACTATTTTGGCGATCGAGGATCCGATCAACATGAGTTGGGAACGTTTCAAGGAACTGTTCCGAAATAAATACTTCACTGCACCTGTGCGAGCCCAACGCCTGAATGAGTTTATAAATCTCAAACAAGAGGCGATGACTGTGGCGGAATACATCAGAAAATTTGAACAATTGTCAAGGTTCGCGACACATATGGTGAGCACTGATGCTCTGAAGGTTGAACGATTTCTTGAGGGTCTAAAGCCGGAATTGTATCGTGATGTTAATATGGCCGGACTACAAGGAGCTTCATATGCTCAAGTAGCTGAGCGGGCGATGGTGGCAGAACAAGCTGAGACAAGAATTACTCGTGCTCAGGAGGCAAAGCGGAAGTTTGTGCAAGGAGCAAAGTGGAGTGGGAGTAATCAGAAACGACAGTTCTTTTCAAAAGGTGGGAAGCCAAATTTTCAGAATAGGCCTGGACCACCTCAGCAACAAAACCCTAATCAATGGAGACCTCCAGCCCAATGCGAGCTTGCCCAAGATGTGGAAGACATCATTTGGGTATCTGTTTCTCACAGAATGCTATCTGTTTCAAATGCGGGAAGACGGGGCACTACGCAAGATTATGTTCAGAGAAGACACCAGGAAATCAAGCTATGGCTCAAGCGAAACCACCAACTGTGCCAGCACGTGTGTATACATTGACTGCAGAGGAAGCAAAAGCTAATCCATCCGTGGTGGCAGGTATTCTACTTATTCACAAACTTCCGACATGCATTTTAGTATATTCAGGAGCCACGCATTCATTTGCATCCACTAAATATGTGGCGAGACTCGGGATTACACCTACACTGTCTGATTGTGAATATAATGTGACTGTTCCACACGGAGTTGCGATGCAAACCAATCTGGTTTTACGGAATTCTCCGGTATTAATTAACGGAAGAGAATTGTCCGTTGATTTAATAGTCATTCCAATGAACGATTATGAGGTGATTCTTGGAATGGACTGGCACTCGAAATACGGAGCTGTCATTGACTGTAATCGCAAGACAGATACGTTTAATATTGAAGAGAAGGAGCTTTTCACTTTTGTGGGAACAATCAAAGAAAAAAATGTTTCTAGAATTTCAGCGGTAAAGGCACAACGTTTGATCAAGGTGGGATGCGAAGCTTATTTAGTATTCGCAGTAAAATCAGAGGAACGTTCATTTCCGAGATTAGCGGATGTACCAGTGGTTCGAGATTTTTCCGATGTGTTTCCTGAAGATTTACCCGAATTACCACCAGATCGGGAAATTGAATTTACGATTGACTTAATATCGGGATCTGCTCCAATCTCTAGAACTCCATATCGGTTAGCGCCAACTGAATTGAAAGAGTTAAGAGAACAGTTGGACGATCTGTTACAGAAGGGCTTTATCCAACCCAGTTTTTCTCCTTGGGGAGCGCCAGTTCTGTTCGTGCGGAAGAAGGATGGGTCGATGCGACTATGTATCGACTACAGAGAGCTGAACAAGATAACAATCAAGAACAAATACCCATTACCAAGAATAGATGATTTATTCGATCAGCTACAAGGTGCAACGGTGTTTTCAAAGATAGATTTACGATCGGGGTATCATCAATTGAAGGTTCGAGAAGAAGATATTCCAAAGACGGCATTCAGTACCCGATATGGACACTACGAATTTGTAGTTATGCCTTTTGGGGTAACTAATGCGCCAGCGGCATTTATGGATCTAATGAATCGAGTGTTCAAATAATTCTTGGACAAGTTTGTCATTGTGTTCATTGATGACATTCTTATCTATTCGAAGACAAAGGAGGAACACGAAATACATCTAAAGATAGTTCTTGAAATATTACGGAAGAATAAATTATATGCCAAGTTCAAGAAATGTGAGTTCTGGCTGAGTCAAGTAGCATTTCTAGGGCACATTGTTTCTGGAGAAGGAATTTCCGTAGATCCTAGCAAAATTGAAGCTATCAACAATTGGCCTCAACCAACCAATGTCACAGAAGTACGGAGTTTTCTTGGCTTAGCTGGATACTACAGAAAGTTTATTAAGGATTTCTCAAAGATTGCATCAACACTGACGAAGCTAACAAGGAAGAATGTTCCATTCCATTGGAGCGAGGAGTGCGGGCAAAGTTTTCAAGAGTTAAAGAAGCGACTCACTTAAGCTCCAGTTCTAACGATACCATCGGGGACTGGAGGATTTTCAGTCTATAGCGATGCATCAAGGAATGGTCTGGGCTGTATATTGATGCAACATGGAAATGTGATAGCTTATGCTTCTCGGCAATTGAAGGAGTATGTAAAGAATTATCCGACTCATGACTTGGAGTTAGCTGCTGTGGTGTTTGCTCTAAAAATTTGGAGGCATTACTTATATGGAGAACGATGCGAAATTTTTACGGATCACAAGAGCCTGAAATATTTCTTTACTCAGAAGGAATTAAATATAAGGCAAAGGCGGTGGTTAGAACTTGTTAAAGATTACGATTGTGTAATTAGTTACAACCCAGGTAAAGCGAATGTGGTGACTGATGCATTAAGCCAAAAAGCGGTAAGCGCGGAGTTACAATTGTTGGAGGTGGTGGTAGTGCAATTGGGAGAAGTTTAAGCAAAGTTAGCAACTTTGACTTTGCAACCTACAATACTGGAACAAATCAAACGGGTGCAAGAAAATGGTGAGTTATATCTGAAAATCAAAGACACACAGACGGAGCAAACTTCAACTGATTTCAAAATTCAAGAAGACGGAAGTCTATATTACAAGAACAGTTTATATGTACCTGATGATGCGGAGATTCGAAGAATAGTAATGACGGAAGCACATGCAACGGCATATTCAGTACATCAAGGAACCACAAAAATGTATCGGGATCTTCGAATAAATTATTGGTGGCCAGGAATGAAAAGAGACATTGCGACACTTATAAGTCAATGTCTAACATGTCAACAAATAAAGGCGGAACATCAACGACCGGCAGGGACATTACAACCTTTGCAAATACCTGAGTGGAAGTGGGATCATATTACGATGGATTTCGTTGTTGGCCTACCAAAGACTGTAAAAGGTTATGATGCTATTTGGGTTATAGTCGATCGATTGACTAAGTCTGCTCATTTTCTACCCATGAGTTCGATGTTTTCCCTGGAGCGATATGCAGAAACATATATACAAGAAATTGTTCGACTCCACGGGATTCCGTTATCAATTATTTCGGATCGAGATTCGCGATTTTTATCTAATTTTTGGAAGAGTATGCAGAAAGCAATGGGGACTAAATTATCCTTCAGTACGGCTTATCATCCTCAGACGGATGGTCAGTCAGAACGAACGATTCAAACTTTGGAAGACATGTTGCGAGCATGTGTTTTGGATTTCAAAGGAAATTGGAGTAAATATTTGCCGTTGATTGAGTTTTCTTATAACAATAGTTATCATTCAACTATTGGGATGGCACCCTATGAAGCCTTGTATGGGCGCAAATGTCGATCTCCCATACATTGGGATGAAGTTGGTGAACGTGTGATGTTAGGACCTGACATGGTTCAAGAGATGACCGAGGCCATAGTAAAGATACGAGAAAGAATGCAAACGGCTCAAAGTCGACAAAAGAGTTATGCAGACCAAAGACGTAGACCGTTGGAATTTGAAATAGATGACTGGGTGTTTATCAAAGTTTCTCCGATGAAAGGTGTGAAACGGTTTGGGCGAAAGGGTAAATTGAGCCCAAGATATATTGGACCTTTTAGAAGAATTAAAATAGTCGGTGAAGTAGCTTACCAACTGGAATTACCAGCCTCATTGGCACAAGTTCATGATGTTTTTCATGTGTCGACATTGCGAAAATATGTCGCTGACCAAATCATGTGTTGAGAAATGAATTTTTGTATCAACAACTCAAGCCAAATTTAAGTTATGAAGAGAAGCAAGTAGGAATTCTGATGTATGAAGTGAAGAGACTTCGAAATAAAGAGATTCCGTTAGTGAAAGTACTGTGGCAGAATCAGTCAACCGAGGAAGCGACATGGGAGCGTGAAGATGATATGAAAAGTCGCTACCCAGATTTCAACTAACCTGATTTCGGGGGCGAAATCCTTTTTAAGGGGGGAATGTAATACCCGGGTCCCGTGAGTAAGTTGGCCAATAAATTTGCATGCATATTATGTGTTTATGTGATTTTATATTTAGTATTTATTTAATTTTGTGCCTACATGATATCTAACATTATTTGGAAATTAGGTGTGGAGTTTGAGGAATTTTGAAAAGAGAATTTCGAAATATTATAATTTCGGAAACTTAGGGCTTCTTTTTGGATAAAATTCGAACTTTCTGATGTGGTAGTGAGTTTCGAAATTTAAATAGGGTTTTTATGAGAATCTTGAAAGATTTTGGTGTGAATTAGGAGAATTTCGAAATTGGAGTATGGTTAGTATTTAAGAATATCGAGATGATGATGAAATAGAATGTCGAAATTATTAGAAAGAATGACATAAGGATCTCGAAGTTGGTTTCGACATTTTATCTCGAAATTTTTAAGTAACTCAGAATAAAGACTTCGAAGTTGGTTTGGGGAATTTATATCGAAATGTTGAGGGAACTCAAATATAGATTTCGAAATTTTTATTAAGATGTCGAGATGTTGATGTGAGGTGATTTCGATATCTATAAGGATTTTGACATGAGATCTCGAGATGAGTTATTAAGAATGTCGAAGTGTTTAAATGAAGTTGATGTCGAGATTCCTAGGATAGATCTCGAGATTTTATTATTAAGAATAACTAAAATATAAAGAATAAAATATTAACATTTGGTAAATGTCTTTATCACTAAATTTATTACACGATTAAGAATGAGATAAGTCCAAACAATGGAAACTAAAGTGAAAGTAGAAAGCAACTTAAAGTTAAGGTGATAATAATAATTAAAAGCTTGAAGACAACAATACAGAAAGAAAGAATTTGTTAGATGAATTTTCGTAGAACAAGTTTTGAAGGAGGCAAAGAACTCAAATCGTATCTATAACGCAACTTGGAAATTGGTAAGGGTTCTTGCTATAATCTTTATATTTCTAATTAGGTTTTGGTTTATCTAAAGGTTATTAAGCATATAAATCACGTAAGCTTATGTTCTTTAGGGTTTTGATTTTTAACATGATGAACACCATTTAGAGTTAGATGATATTTATTTGTTCATGATAAATCATGTTTTGATCGAAAGATTTTGAGAGTTTACGAAGAAATAGTGTTTATGATTTCGAAATATTAGGGTTTGTTTAATGTCGAAATTTAAATAGTACTTCTATAAGAATCTCGAAAGCTTTTTGCTAACAATTAGGAAAATGTCGAAATGAGGATTGAAATGAAATCTCGAGGTGAAGTTGCAAAGTTGTTTGATTGTTTCGAAATTTTATAAATGTCGAAGAGGATACTGAAGAAGGGTTGGTTCGAAATTTTTATGTGGATGTCGAGATGGTTGTGATGTGTTTTGAAATTTATAAGATCTCGACATGAGTCTTGTGTAGTTGAGGATCTCGAATAAATTTCGAAAAGATTATATGTGGTGTCGAGTTTTATGAATTGTGAAAGAGATCTTGAGATAGGTCATGGATCTCGATAAGGTTATAAAGTGGGGAACTTCGAATGGAAAATATGAAATAAGGGTTAAGAATCTCGAGGTGTATATCGAAATGCTTAGGTGAAGTTATCTCGACATTGTTATAAATTTTGAAGATGAATCTCGAAGAAGATTTCGAGATGCTATAAGGATGTCGAAATGTTAGTGTGAGGAGGATGTCGAAGTGAATAGGTGAAGTAGTTTCGAAATTTTTATGAATGATGAAAAGAAGATCTCGAAGATAATGTCGAGATCTATGTGGAATTTTATTTCGAGATTTCATTTCATTCAAATTCCGAAGTTTTATAATATACTATGTCGAGTTTAAATTATTATACAACTCAAGATTTTTGTAAATTTCAAAGTGGTACTTTTAATTTAAGTCAAATTTGGAATTTCAGGGTTTCGAAATGATAAGTCGAAAATAGGGTTTTCAAATTTAACCAATTTCATGAAATTGTAACTAAATTAACGAACTATAATTTTATATGTTTCTATAATTAGGATTCGAAGGTTAGCGATTAACCGGGCGATAAGCTAAGGATACCAGGTAAGTGGGAATTTCACCTACAACACATAAATTGATTGATATGTGTATTGTTACGTGACTAATTGTTTCGATGAATATATGGTATGTGAATGATCTGTTATATGCGATTGCTTGGAATATTTATTGTCGCATTATTTATGCAGCATGATCATGTGCACGCACGAATCATATTGAGTATTTTGAGGAATGAGCGTGCATTATATTACTCGAGTGGAAAGCGAGATATATGTATGTAGATAGATGAGGATATAGCAACATCTACAAAGGCACCATGATGGGGGTAAACCGTCGAATATATTTACCTAAATTGTTTAGGTAATGGGAAGGCACATAGTATGAACTATAGTGCCAGGAAAGTGACGTGATAGAGGAGCGACCTGGTGAATGATAAGATTGGAGATAAACCCTAATTTTATCCTAGCCAGAGTGGGCCACTATCATATTTTTATCCGTATAGGATTTGAGCTCATAATATGATGGTGCGGTTAGTAAGTAGCTATGGGCCCTGATGAAAATGAGAAAAGAATGAGTATGATGTGAGGATAGTATTAGAAAGCATTGGCGCGGATGCCTTTGCTATTTTGGCACGTGCATACATGCATATTTCTACTTACTGAGCTTTGTAGCTCATCCCATGTTTTTATGTGTTGTAGACGCAGCGAACACGGTATGTGAACGCATAGATAGTGAGGCTGGTCCTTCTGGAACTTCCGGTGACTGTTGAGGGTGGTGTGTACATGGATGCGACCTGTGCGGCGGTGTTTTGTTTAATTATGTTGTGTTTTTGTAAAATAAGTTTGTATTGTATATAAAGTTTGAACAACGTTTGTATTGTAAAATAGTTGGGTGTGGTGTTCTTTGTAAAATCGAAAAATTCTATCGATGTTTCATATGTAATATATTTTATATTCTATTTAGTCACGTAAGTTAGCGTAATAAAATAGTAGTAGATGTTGGGGCGTCACAATATAGTTGGAGAAAATTGTGTTGTTTAAAATAGCGTGAATCAAGTACCTATTTAAAGGCGTGAGTGAAGCGAAGGGATAAGCCTCATTAATTTCGAGATCAGATTTTTCTTCGAACGCCGTAATCTCGATTTGAGAAATCACGCGCATGAAGAAATCGCATTAGACTTTTAAAAAATAAAAACTAAAGATTTGTGCTCACGTTTATATCAATAACGTGTTTACATGCACTGCTTAGTCTACGTTGTTGCATCAATGAAAATAGTACGGCGAGCTAACGTACAAACACGACTAAGTTCATTCAAACTAGGGCCAAGTATGGTTTCCATCAAACCTCGGCGAAATAACACGGGCTCGGCATGAAAGCCATATAGTCGAGTGTGTCATCGAAGACTTACATTCCAGCTTCGACGGATATACACGATCAACTAGGGGTCCAACATTGGTTAAAAAAATTAGGAAATCTGATATTTATAAGCTGGAAATCATGTTTTAAGAATGATATTCCGCGATCTATCTTCACCGTCGTTTTATCCGATCGAACACGCCACGACTCGCCACGTGGTCTTGCATTTCCGCGTGTTAGAGGAAGAATTGCCTGCGATCTATAAGTGAAATAGCACCTTCACTATCATCCGTTCGATCTTGATCCAACGCTCACGATTCATCATCCGCTTCATTCACTTCCTAAGCATCTCAACCGTTGATCTCTTCGCGCGATATTTACTAACAGAATTAAATCTTCAACTTTCAAATCATGGCCATTAGATCACGCGCCATCTTAGATCCAACGGCAGCAGCTCTTCGTGTTCTTCTCAACTTAGTTTCTTCAATTTCCAAGAGTTGAAGAAACGATTGACAACAGCTCTTGTCCTTGCAATTCGCTCTGGTATCGAATGATTTTCGATATATAGTGATGCCTCGAAAAATAGCTTGGGGTGCGGATTGAATACAAAATGGGAAGGTAATTGCGTATGCCTCCCGACAGCTCAAACCATACGAGAAGGATTACCCCACGCACGATCTGGAACTCGCAGACGAGGTGTTTCGACTTGAAAATCTGGCGACACTATCTATACGGGGAACGATGCGAAATCTTTACGGATCACAAAAGCATAAAAACTTCTTCACGCAGAAGGAGTACATGAGGCAAAGACGATGGCTCGAGTTAGTAAAAGACTACGACTGTGTGATAAATTATCACCCAGGCAAAGTGAATGTAGTTGCAGATCGAGTGGGAGATCGAAACGAAGCTGGCAACGTTGACTTTAAAACCAACGCTGTTAGAACGAATCATTGAGGCACAAAAAGAAGATGAACTATATCTAAACACCCATGCGGAACTAGATGGGAATGTTCCGTCGGAGTTCGAATTTCGAGATGACGGAAACTTACAATTCCGAGGTCGTCTATATGTGCCACCCGATGAAGAGATCCGTCAAACTATAATGATGAAGGCGCATACGACAATCTACTCGATACATCCCGGGGCAACAAAAATGTATCGGGATTACGAATAAATTATTGGTGGCCAGGAATGAAAGATATAGCTGCCTTTGTACAACGGTGCTTGACCTGCCAACAAATTAAGGCAGAACATCAAAGGCCTACGGGAATGTTACAACCATTGACGACTTCCGAGTGGAAGTGGGACTATATCACTATGGACGTCGTCGTCGCGTTACCAAAAAACGTAAAGGGGTCATGATGCAATTTGGGTGGTCGTCGACAGATTGATTAAATCTGCTCATTTCCTGCCAATTAATCAAACCTATTCCATGGAGAAGTACGTAGAGCTGTACATACAAGAAATTTTGAGACTCCATGTGATCCCGATTTCAATTGTCTCGAATCGAGATTCGAGATTTCTGTTCCAATTCTGGGTGAGCTTACGAAATACCATGGGGACAATCCTTCAGTACGGCATATCACCCCAAACGGACGGACAGTCTGAAAAACAATCCATACGCTTGAAGATATGTTGAGAGCATGCATTCTGGATTTCCGGGGAAGTTGGAGCAAATACCTCTCATTGGTCGAGTTTTCCTATAACAACAACTATCAACCCACGATCAGGATGGCGCCATACGAAGCTTTGTACGGGCGTAAATGTCGATCTCCAATTCATTGGGATGAAATCAGCGAGAAAGCGTTGTTGGGTCCCGAAATGGTTCGTGAAATGACTGAAGCTGTGAAAAAAAATCCGGGAGATGATGCAAACAGCCCAAAGCCGTCAGGAGTTATGCAGACAAAAGATGAAGGCCGTTGGAGTTCGATGAAAGCGATCAAGTCTTTCTGAAGGTTTCGCCAATGAAAGGTGTAAAACGTTTCGGGAAGAAGGGGAAGTTGAGTCCGACATAATCGGACCTTTCACAATTGTGAAACGAGTTGGAGAAGTGGCGTACCAGCTCAAATTCCCAACATCGCTCGCACGGATCCATGACGTCTTCTATGTGTCTACATTACGGAAGTACGTCCCGGACCCGAGCCATGTAGTGCAGGGCGAATCACTTCATCAACAATTGAAGCGGACATGAGCTATGAAGAAAGCCCGGTGGAAATTTTGATGTATGAGGTGAAACGCCATCAAAATAAGAACATACCCCTAGTGAAAGTCTTGTGGCGGAACCAAGTATTGGAAGAAGCCACTTGGGAGCGAGAAGACGAAATGAGAAAGAAGTACCCCGAATTATTTTCCGTACTGTTATTTCCGGGACGAAATCTTGTAGGGGGTGTGACGCCCGGGGCCGATGAGGGCGGGGAGTGATCGCCGGTGCCAGAGATGTGCACGGACAAGGAGCGGCTCCTGGTAGGCTTCTAGGCGAAGGGGTACATGAACGAACCGATCCGACACCCGAATGAGAGGGTATCCTGAGACTGACAATGTACGGGCGTGTTAAGCTAAGAATCGTATAAGAGAATTGATAGTACTACTCATATCACCAAGGTCGACCTACCTTTTCGGGAGTCCATCAATAGAAACTTCGAAGTTAAGCGTGCTTGACTTGGGGCAATCTAGGGATGGGTGACCCCTGGGAAGTTTGCCCAGGGTGCGTGTGAGCGAGGACGAAGCACACTGAAAGGTTAAATGGTGGTACAGTGGGGTCAGACTATCAGTCGGAGTGTGGTGGGTCCAACCCCACAGGTCCCGGTAGGGACGGATGTTACAAGTAACACCCGGTGTGGGACGGGTCGTTACAGGGGGGAGGATGTAATACACGCAAAAATTTATACGAGATTACTTCGATAATATTCGAAATGTGCGAAATCAATCTTGGAACAAGAAACGATTTGTAATAGCCGAGTGCAGTAAGTAAGTCGGCCAATAAATTTGTATACATATTGTGTGACTGTATGACTGCATATTACATGGATTCCGTGATTATATTAATACATATCACATGACTTACGTGACTGCATGGAACATGTTCTATGATTTTATGTGTTCACGTGATTGCATATTAGGGTTACTAACCAAATAGAATAACTAATTGAACCTAGGAAGGGTTTCTTATGAGATAGGAAGGTAATAAATTTCGAAATAATGGAACTCGAGACCCTTGATCTCGAACTCTTTTAGGTCGCGAGAATTAACTTTGAACTCACCTTCGAAATTCAAATAGTATGAATGTCGAAATTAGAGAATCTCGAAATAAGAAGATTTAAAAAAAAAAGAAAAAAGGAAAGATTTCGATGTATTAGAATAAAGGAAAGTGTAGAATATTAACAAAATATTAGAATAAAGGAAACCTAAACAAAATATTATAATAGTTATCTTATAAAGTAGGATAAGAATTACTGAAGTAGGATATGACATCATTTAGCTAATATAACAAGCAACCAATGTGATAAGGGAAGGAGGAATTAACAATACATAACCAAGTATATGATCGAAGGTGTAGAATAGAGAAGAAATAAGAAATCAACTTCACAAGTGAGAAAACCATCGAAAGCAAAAGTCTCTACCTCCGTCCAAACTATTGGTGATAGATGAATGAGCCTTAAACCGACTTCATATGCTTACTTTATTGCATGATTGGTTTGGGGTCGAATTAAAGAACCGAAAGAGAATGCTATCGACGAGTTGTATATCACCAAGCTACGGCTGCGACGAAGAGGCGAGAAGGATAATGTTAGTTAACAGAGATAAAGATTAATACAATACGATTTTTTATGTATTTTTTATTTTTATGTAATTTTTTTTTATTTTCATCTTATTAATTAAGTTTCGGAAATTTTTAAAAATTTTACTTTTTAGAATTTTAAAAAATAAGAAAATTGGTCCAAATCGGAATCGATCGGATGACCCGTTAGCCAGCCGAGAACGGAACCGGCCGGATCCGTTAGCCAGGTCCTTGACAGAAGCATTTTTATGATGAGATCATCAATGTGGTGGTATTTGCTATAAGACACGTGGCTTCTTTGATGGGGTCAGCCCAATTGTCTACCTCACCGTTAATTCGTAGGATTAGGTAATTAAATGGAATACTTGTAGCGAAGCAAACGTTCTGACTACGAAATATATTTCAATAAATTAAACTAAACAAGTGTGATATTTGACAAATTTCAGTATCAAGGTTCACACGGCTTGGCTTATAAACAAGTCCGAAAACCCCATTCCATTTATTCGTTTCGTTTTTTTTCAGCAGAAATACAAACACAAGAAAATGGCATGCTCGCAAAAGATCTGCTTGGTATTCGCCGGTTTGGCGCTTTTGTTGCTTGCTTCGGCGTTAGCTGACGATGTCGTAGTGTTGACGGAGGAAAACTTCGAGAAAGAGGTTGGTCAAGATCGGGGAGCTCTCGTTGAATTCTACGCCCCTTGGTATCTTCGGTTTCTGTTCATTTGGATTGATCATAAAGTATGCTTCTATTGTATTTAGGTCTTAGTACTTGCCGTTGTTTATTCGAGGGATTGGCGTTAGATCTCTGGTGTTTTATTAGGTTGAGGTTATAATATGGATCTTGTGTGGATGGATTAGTCAATCTTCGTGTTTCTTTAATAGAGAAAATTGATCGTTTTTTACCTCGTACTTATTAGCTTTCGATGTTTTCCGTGGAATACTTTATTGCCAAAGTGCGGCTCATTTGGTTTAGATTTATGTAATATTTTGTAATCCGCAGGTGTGGCCACTGTAAAAAATTGGCTCCTGAGTATGAGAAGCTTGGGGCAAGTTTTAAGAAGGCAAAGTCGGTCTTGATTGGAAAGGTTAGCACGATTCTTTTTTTTTTCTTTTAGCTTTTTGTAATGGATGTTATGTTTATCCCTGCTTGATCGTTGATTGTCGGTCTTATTTCAATCCGTTTATTGATTTGGTTTCAACAAAGTGCAGTTAGAGTGCTTGCTGCATCATGATTGTGTTTTGAAAAATGCATCATTACTTACTCGTTGGGGAGTAATATGCAGCTTCCATGTGGAATTTGGATTCGATTCATTTAGATTACTGATGATTATATAACATGAATTTGTGAGATGGGTTACGACCATCACATTTATTGCGGATCATAACTGTAATATGAAATTATTGTCAATTGGTTTTCTAAAACTGTGATTCACTTGTGTTCATGTGATCCTGCTCAAGGTTCAATAATATGCCTACGTTTTTCTCTATGTAAAACCTTTTAGGTTGACTGTGATGAACATAAGAGCCTCTGCAGCAACCACGGGGTCTCTGGCTATCCCACTATTCAATGGTTTCCTAAGGGTTCTTTGCAGCCGAAGAAGTAAGTTGTTCACTTTTCACCTTACCACATCCTTGTAACTGTTCGTTCCTCTCTCTCCGTTTGTGTTGCCTTCTTTTAAATTTTCCATTTCCGTCTTTCTCTTATCTACTTCATCGGGAAATATTCCATAATTGGTCGTTAACAGGGGATATTTTAACTTATCAGGTATGAAGGTGCACGATCTGCAGAAGCCCTTGCTGAATTTGTGAACACTGAGGGAGGTACATTTTATATGCTGTTACTTGATACGCACTCCATTGGTGAACTGTTTGTCGTTTTTTTGGGTTCTTTTTCTCAGGAGCTGTTTGTATCTTTTGTTTCAATACACACATAAGCTGTTGACTGGAATTTGTTATCATCGTGTGTGTATTTTTAAATCTCAGGAACAAATGTCAAGATAGCATCGGTCCCTTCAAATGTTGTGGTTCTGACACCAGACAACTTTGATGAAGTTGTACTTGACGAGAAAAAAGACGTCCTTATTGAGTTTTATGCACGTTGGTAAGTTCACAAGCAATTGTTTTATGAATAACCATAGCGCATAGCACGGTAAATTCACATGTTTCCACCATTTTAAGTGCATTCTCTACATTGGAGGGACTGATATTAGTTTTTTTTGTTTACTTTGTTTCAGGTGTGGTCACTGCAAGAACCTTGCTCCTGTAAGCACATTGCTCCTTTAAAGTGATTGATCTTTATATTTCCAATTATATGATGGAATATTTTCTACATCTATATAGGTGTATGAAAAAGTTGCAACAGCATTCAAATTGGACGATGATGTTGTCATTGCAAACATTGATGCTGACAAGTACAAAGACTTGGCTGAGAAGTGAGTAAAGATACTTGTCACAATTCTAAACTTGAATTAGTAGTTAATTTTGCTTCTTTTCTTCTTACATCAACTTGTTTGAGACAAGCATTTATAGATTTATTTACAACTGTAATTGAAATATACTTACTTTGCATCAATACTAATAGGTACGGAGTAAGTGGCTTTCCTACGCTGAAGTTCTTCCCCAAGAACAACAAAGCTGGTGATGATTATGACGGTGGTAGAGATGTAGACGATTTTGTTACCTTCATCAACGAAAAGTGTGGAACTAACCGAGATGCTAAGGGACAATTAACATCTAAGGTGCGTGTTAGATTAGTGAGATAATGTTTCCCTGTTGTTTTAATCTTTATACAGTCTATGTCTAAGTTTATCATCCTCTTCTTACAAGGCTGGTGTTGTGGAGAGCCTCAATAGCCTAGTGAAGGAATTTATAAGCTCATCGAAAGAGGAGAAAGAAGTCGTGTACAAGAAGTTGGAAGAGGAAGCTGCAAAGCTCAAGGGTTCAGCTGCAAGGTTCTACCTATTCTTGCTATACCATTCACACATGCATTGAGTAACAATCAAACATCATAATTATTTACATAGCCTGCGCTGCCCGTAGAACATGAGTCTTTATTTTTTTATTAGATATGGGAAGATCTACGTGAAAGCTGCTAAGAGCTGCACGGACAAAGGGTCGGAATATGCTAAAAAAGAAATCGTGAGATTAGACCGCATGCTCGCTAAGGTAAGAAGTAACTACTTGGGATGCCATTACATGATCCAAATTGAAGTCTGCGTTGATGTAAAGATTTTGTCGTAACCTTTCTCTGTTCCTTGTTTTGATTTTGGTGCAGTCGATCAGTGCAGCGAAGCTTGATGAGTTCACTCTGAAGAAGAATATATTATCGACATTTGTTTCAGATGAGTGAGTGTGAGGTGTTGTTCATATATTTGTTGTTTGACAAATTTTCACCTTTGTTCCCAGTATACTTGACACGATACTTGTATTGCCGTTGATTAGAAACCAATAATGTAATAGTGTTTAATGACAACTGAGCAACTCGGATTTTTAGAACCTTTTTTTGTTCTTGACGGCACGCACAGCTTCCTTAGTTGCTGTGTATTCCTTATATGATTAATTCGAGAGAATGGCACGAGTAGTTTATTTTTATAAAACTGTTATAATATTAGATAATTGAAATATTTAGAAAAGATTGAGACGAGTGAATATAAGACGTGTTCGAATTCTGTATACTCGTACTTCTAGTACACTTCATGTATGTGGCTACATAATTATAATACTAACTTATAAGTTATTTTTTATAGGCAAAATTGTAACATTGAGTTTAATTTTATAGCATTTGCAAGTATCTAAAGTGAAAATTGATGTTAGAGAATATAATTGGAATAATTTTAAATTAAGGGTAAAATCGTGACAAAATAATTAATGGGAGAACAATTACTCTAGTCTAAGGTGGTCTGCTTTAATAAAATAGATAGACAGATATTACAACACGAATTTGCATATATTAGTACCAGACATGCCCGCATTTAGTCGAAACCGTCAGTTTCGACCGGCTAACCGCCGGTTACGGTTACAATAGTTATCGGCCGGTTCCGGGGCGGTTTGGAGTTTTTTCAAACCGCCAACCGTCGGTCATTGCAGTTAAAAACTTTAAAATTTAAGTCACTTGGCAGTTATTGTAGAAAATAAAAAATTAAGTCACTTGGCCATTATTACAATGGTCATTTTTTGGAAAACTATAAATGCGCCCCACCGCAAATCAAAAAATCACAACTAATCTTTCTCAATTAAGCTCAATCAAATCTTCTATTCATCAACCAAGTCTAAATCTCTCTACTACTCCGTAAATTCAGAATACACTAATTAAAATACTACCATCGGGCCTCGTCTCGCCTCACTTTACCTCGACGCGCCCTCAACTCGCACTCGTCCTCGCCGGCTGGCCCTCGCCTCTCGCTCACCAACTTGCCCTCGGCTCGCGTCGCCACGATAATCCCAAATTTGGTACCTTACTTACTAGTATACTATTTTTATCTAACGATTTGTTGTGACATTTTATATAGCTGAATATGGGCGGGCCGGCCCGCCCGACCCGGATTTAGTGAGCCGATCTTTTACGGGCTGTGTCGGGCCATCCCGAAATTGAACGATCCGAAGGAACCTACTGTAATACCCCGTAAGCTAACTGGCCAATAAATTTGCACACATGTTGTATGCTTATGTGATATTATGAATTTTTGTGTATTAAATTATGTGTTTATGTGACATCTAACTTACTAGAAATTCTCTAAAATTTAGATAAAGGAAAATTGAAGTAATAATAGAACAATAATTCAATTCTCACACTAGAAACGTGAAGTAGAGAGAAGGAGGAGAAGTTGATTGAGCTTTGGAGAAGGTGAGAAATTTTTACCATGATTTTTTGGTCTAAGTTCGAATTTAACATGCTTAGGATATTAGCACACTAGAAATCTGCACAAGCTCGAGTTTTACACTGATTTCAATTTTTAGGGTTTTGAAGTTCATATAACCTTCATCGTGTTCTTGAGAAAAAGGTATATTTTATCGAAAATTTGGAAGTGTCGCGGGTCAAAAAGTGGTTTTGGTATGATTGAGGTCGTGAAGTGTGAGCTTCAAACCCTGGTTCACAAACCCTACGGGAAATGAAGTTCACAAATCCAAGGGGTTTCAAATGTATGGATTCGTGAAGTGAGCATGCAAAGTTGAACTTGACGAATCCATGTACTTCGCGAATTGTGAGTGGTTAGCATCACGAATTAGGAAGTTCACGAACCTAAATTTAGGTTTAAGGGTCGCGAAGTAGAGTAGTTCGCGAATCGAGGATTCGCGAGTTGAGCAAGTCACGAACTAGGTAAACTTAACGAATTATGTACCATGGGAGGTTCACGAATCCTATCGAAGTCACGAACTTAAATTAGGGTCTAAGGAGTTCGCGAAGTAGGGTTAGACTTCGCAGTTCGTAAGTTTTCATGAAGCCTTAGGTAGTTCGTAAAGAGAGCAAGTTGCGAATTGTGTGTGATGTGCAAGGAACTTCGCGACTCATGAAGGGCTTGACTTCGCGAACCATAGGTTGAGTAATACACGTCGCGAATTAAGATCAATTTGGCGAATTAGGAGGGAATGAGTGAAGTTAGCGAACCATGGACACGTTAAATAGACTTCGCGAACTATTAAAGTTTGCGAAGCATATGTGGGTGTGAAGTGTTGAAACTTTGCGAATTAAGAGAGGGATAACTAGGGTTCGCAAAGTGTGTCCATAGGGCAATTCCACGAATTATTAGAGCATGAAGAACTTCATGAATTGTGACTTCACGAGTTGTGGATTGTAGGTGATTTCACGAACCATGGGGTGCAAGATATAGTTCGTGAATTGGGAGGTCTAGCTAGTTCATGAACTATCACAAACTTTACGACTATATAATTTCGCGAAGTGACTTTACAAATTGGAATGACCATGCAAGGTCCGCAGGTCATATGAATTCTATGTTTCACGAGTTATAAGAGGCTAGGTTAATTCGCGAGTCACACTTCATGAATCATGAGCCTAAATTAGTTCACGAGTTATGTACAGTTCACGGGTCGACTTGACTTAGCAAACTATTTTAGGTAGGAACTGTTTAATTCAGGTGGATATCTAATATTTCAACACTTAGGAAATTTGAGGACTTAATTAGTCACGTAATTTAGATAATGTACTGACATAATAAATTTTGTGCTAAGGTCGAGGATTAGGAATTTCCCCGGACCAGTAGCGAGTAATCTACGGATGACAGGTAAGTGGAAATTCAACTACAACACATAATTTGTTGTACGTGCTTAAAATTATGTGACTATGTGTTTCAGTATTGTACATGCTTACGTGAATCTTTTTTGGGTAACGTTCACTAAAATAAAGAAAAGAAACAGGAGTACAAGTACAACATGCATGATATCGCTCATGATGCACCAAACGGTAGAGTTCAAACGGCCAGACAACACACCGCAAAAACCAAATAGCCCAGACAACCTATAGGTCCCAACAAGAACCAAGTCGAAATGATAGAGCAAAAATTTAAACTAAGGCTAAGTAAGAGTCTAAAACCATAACCAGTAACAGGTTCCGGGCACCAGATGTAGTACCAGCAGGGCATCCGACCAAAGTGCATAGGGAAGCGCAAAATGCATAGCAGATGAAAGTATCGCAATCGATAATCATCAAGCAGAATTGAGAAGTTGCAGTAACTGCATCCGCAATCTGGTCGCGAAAAAGCGGGCAAATATATGCCACCTCCTGATTCTTTCCGCCAAGAAAGGGATACCACGAGGCCAGGCAGGCCGAACTCCCAAGAGCGTGCGAGGACCAAGCCAGGCAACGAAAACCAACTCAAAGCAAACCAACTCCCTAGATAGTCCAAGCAATGTGCAGGTGCGCCGCATAACGCAAGATTGTAGGATATATTTGTGTGCTAGTGTGGAAAGTCGGACTCTTAAGAGCGCCTCAATTTCAGCAACTATTTGCTCAGGTTGCCGACGTATCCCCTCTCGCCATCTTCTATTGCGTTCGGACCAAAGATGGTAGGCAAGGGCATGTGGAGGCCCCATGGAGGCGAGATGCTTCCCGCACCATCTACGAGTCGCCTAATGTATTCCTTCAGAACAGTCCATGTGGGGCCACACAAAGTGCCAATGGTTACGTAATAAATTAAGGCATTGTCTAGAATAAATACACTCGACGAATAAATGTCGCGTCGTCTCCATGATATCTGTGGCGCCCCGCCTTCCACCACTACTTTCTTAACTAGTTTACGTGACCATTGTTATTGTGAAGAAATAAAATGTGCGAAAAGGCGTATAAAATTTTTCCTTTCATATAAAGGAATCGTAAAGTTGCATACCAAACAATCGTGGGTCTTAATTACATAGAAAGGTGCGCTAGCGTGTCAAAGTAAAACTATCTACTGGGCCTCCACGAGGTCGCATCCATGCACACTTCCATCTCAAAAGCCCATGGAAGCTTCAAAAGTTGGCCTCGCCGTGAAAATGATCACGTATCGTGATCGCGGGGACCTACAACACATAATAACGTGAAATGAGATATAAGCTCAGTAAGTGAAAATCGTGCATGCAATGCACGTGACCTAGATAGCGAAGGCATCCGCGCCGATGCTATCTACTTCACACGTCTTTCTCGTTCTCTCAATTCATATTGGGCCCTCGGCTTTCGATCTTACTATGCACCATTCATAGAGCTCAAACCCCTAAGGGTATAAATAAGTGACATCACACACACTGAGAGGCTAAACCCTAGTATGCAATCTGTGCCTAACCCTATGGTGTCTTTCCATCCCAATGTGGTCCACATTGAGAGGCTAATAGTGCATTTCAATCCCAATGCGGTCCCATTGAGAGGCTAACCCGAGCACACATATTGCGTTTAACCCTATGGCGCCTTTCTATCCCAACGCGGCCTGACACGCGGACGCTTCTCACTGGTAGCCTACTCCGAGGTTGCCAACACCCGAGATACCCTCGGTGTCGATTTTCTCTCAGGTCGCATCCTCCAAGTTGCATCTGTGGGGATGTGACCACGGAATGCCATTCGAGGATGTAATGAATAGGGCATGTATTTAATAATCGATGTATTATTCGCTATGTATTTGAATAATGTATTCTTATACTATGAATGGAATTTATATTATATTAATTATCTTTCAAAGGTATATTATTTGTTTACCTATCAAGTCTTACTAGGCATCCGGTGGGACGGTAAATAAATAAATCCCATATATCGTGAGTTTAGTCACCGATTCTCATGGATGAGAGAGGGGCACCGGTGAGCTATTAGCCTCCGATTTTAACTTAGTCCATAAGTCTTTGACCTCAGTAGGGTGACTGAGCGTCAATTACGACTTATTTGTTGATGACTCTTATATGGTTGTGCCAGCCATTCGCTTGGGAAGCGGGAGGTCGTAACATTGGTATAAGTTGAATCAGGGGATTAACTTGTACTTGGACACGACTCGCAATCGACGATCACATGGGCCTTATCGTTACTCTGGGTAGCATCAATGATCGATCGATTGACTATAGTAGTGCGCGTGGACCTTAGACCAAAGGGTCTTTATGGAGTTGACTTCGGAGTCTTGATTTGTCACTAGTTTGCTAGGCCCGTCTTGTTTGAAGATGAACGTGG
The DNA here is from genome assembly GCA_027422505.1 of Craterostigma plantagineum. Lineage (NCBI taxonomy): Eukaryota > Viridiplantae > Streptophyta > Magnoliopsida > Lamiales > Linderniaceae > Craterostigma > Craterostigma plantagineum. Next base: position 13,207,641 of record JAPQWV010000001.1, read on the forward strand.
GTCGGCAGCGACATGCGGTCTTGACAACAAAGGGTAACTGCCGTGCTTAGACTATCTTGAGGGATTTACTGTCTCGTTGGTAACCGAGATATGTGTCCTATGCATATGGGGACGGGAAATCACTGCCCAAGCTCACTGGCCCAGTCCCACGGCCGTGGGAGCTCAGGTCAGTTGTCGTGGGGCTTGTCTGTCACAAACCCACGGCCGTGGGCCTTACTGTAAGAGGCCGTGGGCCTTGGCTGGGGCTGAATAAGCCCTCTGCCTTAGCTCCACGGCCGTGGGCTTCAAGTCGAAGGTCGTGGAGACCGTCTCCACGGCCGTGGAGGTTCTGTTAAAGGCCGTGGACCGACGGTCTTTGGGTCAATTCTTATCCAAGTCAATTCCAATTTCGTTCCTTGTTTTTTAGTTAGACTTGTGGGTCTAGTCATTAGATGATATAACAGCAAAAGAAATATAACAAAAACGAGTCATGTAGGACATGATTTCATTTGATTAAGCTTAAAGTCATTTTCTAAGTTGGAAATGGACTTTGATTAATATTTTCTTGGAGCAAATTCGTCCAAGAAAATTCCAAGCTCTTTATCACACTATCTTAGAGATTTTAGAGAGAAGCTAGAGCATTTAGGGTGATCCTTGAGAAAACGCTAAGTGTTTGTGAGTTTTAGAAATCACACACACACAAACATATCTATACACAACATTCCACACTTTCTCTAGCCATCCTTGGGGAGGAGTTGGTCTGCGGCACTTCACGGGGTCGGCGTGATTCTCTTCGGCACAGTTCATGAGCTTCGGGAGCTAAGGATCTTCGCGACAAGGGTAAAATCCTTATACCTTTATACGTGTCTATATGCAGTTTTCTTTATTTAACCGAGTATTCTGGGGAAACCGTATGGGGAACCCGGGAAAAATTTTAAATTCCGCTGCGTCCGGAGCAAGGCCTCGGGTCACTCTGGGTTTCCCAACAGTGGTATCAGAGCCATAGGCTCGGTTCTAAGAAACGACATAAACGAGTCCGAAACGAACTCGGTTGTGCAAGTCACTAAATCGCTCGAGCGTCATATCATGAGTTGTACTTAGTTCGAGTTTGTAAACCGAGTGCTCGTTTGCTCGGAGTTCGCCTAGTTGCGAGCGGTCGGAGTTCGCCTAGTTGCGAGCGGTCCGACGTAGCGTAGCAACGTGGAGAGAAAACCCTAGTGGGAGTCTCCTCACGGTTCGTAACTTGACACTGGGCTAGTAAGTCAAGGTCTAGCCCAAATTTCATTTTGGTGTCTTTGAGCATTTTGTTGTCGTGAACGTGTTTATGTTGTTGCATGTATGTATGACACGTATTAAGACGTCGGCGTGGACTCAGGCTCTATTTCCGGGTGATATGTTAAGGGTGACAAGGTCCCCCCGATTTGTATTTTATTCGATATTATACGGGTTGTCTGGGACAGTTGATCCCCCCGTTTTGTACTTTAGTTAATTTTTAGAAAATTAGTTTTAAGTATGATGGTCGTACGAGTACGAAGGGTTCACAAGGAAGGCCGTTCGATGACTTGGAGGTTATTCGAAACCATGGTGCGAAGCCAAAGAAGAATAGAGATGGAATTACTTTAATAAAAAAATAAAATGTAGTAGAGTATAAATAGTCCACGCAGACGGTTTTATAGGCAAACTAGGTTTACCGCGAATATTTACATGTTTGTTTGACGTTACGTGCGTCTTTAAGTGCTTATGTGTGTGAGACGTATTCTCCCGGTATGACTAAATACTAAGTAGGTAAAGGGATGAGGTTCCTGTCTTCTATCAAGTTCGAAACCATTGCGGCTTGAGTGTCGTGTGTGGTTTATTCCGAGTTATCGGCGACAATCATCTCGCTCTTGTTGTAGTTGGTCCGGGTGCGTTAAGACAATAAAGTCAAGCTCATTATTGAAACGACTTGAGTGTATGTGCGGTTTGTTCCGAGTTATCGGCGCCCAACTTTTTACTCTTGACGTGGATATTTTGGGTGACTGTCTAAATGCCGCTCTCCGAAACATATTCACGCCTTTAAAGAATTATCCTACAGGCGGGAATTTCTAAATGTTAGGATTGAGCCAGATGTTGATAGGTCACACTTAGACGGTTATTTCCCAATTTTCCTGTTAGGGTGAGGGTTCCTGACCGGAGACAAAGTTGTTGAAACACGCATGAGATGGACTTGTGTAAGACATGGGTTAATCTATGGGTTCGTGTGGGACACGGTGCCGTCCGAGTTATGGGCCAACAAACTGTTAGGTTAAGGCTCATTTCTGCGGAGCGGGGAAATCAACTCCACTATGAGACTATCAACGAGGTTTCAGAAATCTCAATCGAGAGAATGGGATTTTGAGAAAAATAGTGGTGGCCAAGCCAAATTGTTAAAGTCCTTATTTGTGCTTGTAGAATAATACGTTGACCCCTTCAATGCTTTATTTTCTGCAGATTGTTTTCTTTCTTGTTTGTATACAAAATGACGTCACCATTCAATTTGCTGATAGTGCCCGTGTCAAGGCTTATATGTTAGCCGGGATGAATAATGATCTGCAGCGTCAGCATGAGGGTATGCAAATGCGCGAGATATTGATTCATCTAAAGGAGTTGTACGGCGAGCAGTCGAGATCATCTCGATGCTGTGCTGCTGACAACCTCTTTCATACCAAGATTCCTGAGGGCGCAGATGTCGCAGCACATGTGCGTAAGCTCATTCGGAACATCGAGGAACTAAGTTCTCTCGGTTGTCCCATTTACAACGAGCTTCAGATTGACCTGATCTTTCAATCACTCCCAGCATCATTTGCTCAGTTTATTATAAACTATAATCTGAGCGATAGGCGATTTTCGCTTCCTGAACTCATGAACACACTGGTTCAGACTCAGCGTGAGCTAAAGAAAGGAAAGGAAAAGAGGTTGGCGCTTGTTGCGACTACAAAGTCTAAGAGATCTAAGTCGAGCAAGCCCAAGCCCAAGCCTAATAAGCCAAAAGGAGTGATTAAGAAAAAGGGCAAGGCCAAAATGAACGTGCCTAAAATTTCGAAGGCGATTGATAGGTGCCTTCCCTGCCAAGAGCTGGGACATCGGAAAAGGGACTGCCCCAAGCTTCGAGCTTCTGGGGCATCAGGTAAAGTTTTAGAAACTTATTGTTCATTTACTGTATTTTCCACTTCGTGGATTCTTGACTCGGGAGCTAGTGCTCACATGTGTGTTTTGAACCAGGGTCTGGAACGAAGTAGGAAGCTGGCGGAATGAGAAGTCTTGATCAACGTTGGTAGCGGACATAGTGTACCTGCTAGTCATGTTGGATCGAAGACTCTTGTATTAAGTTCTGGACATGTATTATATTTATCCGATATACTTGTATTGCCCAAGGTGCTGAAAAATATTATTTCTATTCCTGCGTTGAGTAAGAATGGTTATGAATTTCGGTTCAATAATAATATATGTGATATTTATTTTGGAAATAAATGTGTCGGAAATGCAACGTTAATAAATGGTTTATATTACGTTAACGTCCAGGAACATGTGAATGTAGTTACCGACAAACTTAAGAGTTAAATAAAAAGTATTTGTGGCATGTTAGACTCGGTCATGTCGGAGTTCGAAAGATTCAAGAGTTGGAGAAACACGACATTATTAAGCCTACGGAATCAGATTCTTATCCAACGTGCGAGTCTTGTATCCTCGGCAAAATGACTAAGTCTCCTTTCACATGGACTTTTCAAAGAGCCACTAATCTTTTGGATTTGTCCATACAGACGTTTGTGGACCGTTTAGTGTAGCGGCCTGAGGTAATTTCCACTATTTCATGACTTTCACGGATGATCACTCTCGCTACGGCTTGGTGTATCTGTTGAAACACAAGTCAGAAACGCTTGAAAAGTTCAAGCAAGACTTTAGTGGAAAAACAAACTGGGAGACAAATTAAAGTCGTACGATCAGATCAAGACGACGAGTATATGAGTCTTGAGTTTGATGATTTTTTGAAAGAAAATGGAATTATTTCGCTGTTTACACCGCCTGGGACACCACAACTGAATGGTGTTGCTGAACGCAGAAATCGTACATTATTAGATAAAGTTTGATCTATGCTAAGCTATACAGATCTTCCCATATCGTTATGAGGATATGCTTTGCAAACTGCTGTTTATGTTTTGAACAGAACCCCTTCGAAGTCTGTAGATAGGGTACCTTACGAAATTTGGAATGGTAAGAAGCCCAGCTTGAATCACTTGAGGGTTTGGGGATGCCCCGCCTATGTGAACAAGCTAGTAGCAGACAAACTCAAATCTAGGTCCATGAAAGGACGTTTCGTCGGATATCCCGATGATAGCATGAGATATTATTTTTATCTCCATGATGATCAAAGGATCGTCGTAGCTATTCATGCTCACTTTCTCGAGGAACAGTTCATTCGAGAAGGTGGAGCTGGCAGAGAAGTGACTCTTGGAGAGTTAGATGAAAAGCCTCCAGAGACATCAATACCTGAGGGCACATCCGACAATAAACAATTGATCAAGAAGTTGGTCAACTTTCGCATGAAAGAAGGTAAAAGAACGAGAGTTCGTGCTATTGTTTATCAAACTTTTCATCGCCCAGCTCAAACTGAACGCGATGTAATCAAACTTATGGTTGACGCCGTAGAGAATATATAGCCCATATGCGAAGTGGAAAAAGTAGGAGTCGATGGTACTATTTATGATGTCCCTGGGATTGTAGCCAGGGATCGTCAACAAACCTTAGCTATTCGTTGGATCCTTGAAGCAGCTTTCAAACGACGTATAAGCTACAGGATAAGCTTAGAGAAATGTTCATTTGCTGAAATACTGGATGCTTACCGAAAGAGGGGAATTGCACGTAAGAAAAGGGATAATCTTCATAGACTGGCTTCCACCAATCGAAGTTTCACGCATTTCAGATGGTGGTAAGGTAAAGTGAGACCACATAAAGAGCTCTTCCTCATTCAGTCAGATTGATTATTCAGTAAGAGAGAGGTTTGAAAACGCTCGACTAGTTGGTTATATAATACACTCGACCATAGGGTTAAAGAAATGAATCTCTACCCAACCCAAGATCAGGTCTACTGCTTCTACGCCTGCGTATTATGACGCGCTACTAAAGGGAAAGACTCCGCCTTAAGAGATAGGCTTCTCTTAGGTCTACGTCCTAAAGGCTGGGTGGTCTATAAGATATAAGATCACTATCACTCAACCAGCTTGGGTGATTCAATAAGCTACGATCATAGAAAGTGTTCAGAAAAGCAGCTGTTAATTGAGCGGGGAGCTGGGACTACGTCTGTTCCGAGTGCCTAACCACCCGGCAGCTAAGCAGTCCAACTAGAAAGTCAACTAAGACAGAGCCGTTATGATATCCTTCGAAAGGTCAGATCTAGGCCTAGCTGCGCCTCGCCTTTCTTCCGTCACTAGCGTTATGCTTAACACCAGGTTCTCTAGGAGGGGAAAGAGATAGTCCTGTAATGAAATTGGACGTAGAAAGGTAATTTATTTCTTTCTCTTTATCTGGGCCTCACTTCTTTCTCTCCAACAGCTGCCATTCCTCTGCCAAGCAAGAGAAAGCTGCGGGCATTCCTCAGATAAGATTCTTTACTCAAAGCTCCAATAAGCGGGGGTTCTTTCCCTTAGTCGATCTTGCTCTAGGGCGGGTGACCATCTTATGATTGAAGTTTAAGAAAGTTCATTTTCAAGCTGGTAAGGGTCAATGCAACTGTAGGGAAAGACTTTCTAACCAATTCCATTAAGAAGCTAAAGAGAAGTGACAGAAGCCAGGTTCCCCGGGCTTTCTTCTCGACCAGACGAAGGAGATATGAATTCCATTCAGGCAGGTAAGCAGTCCGAGACACGCCCAAAATTGCGCAGGTCGGGTAGAATATCTCGCATGCCTGAGAGATATGGTATGGTACACGTCGAGTACGGGGGTGCTGCGACTGAGGGGATCGTTGGTGATGACCCCGCTACCTTTGACCAGGCAATGATGGATGTCGTCTCTAAGAAATGGGTCGAAGCCATGAAAGCAGAGATGGACTCGATGCACATCAACCAAGTCTGGACTCTATCTGCCCGAAGGTTTTAGACCTATAGGGTGTAAATGGATCTACAAGAGAAGGTGTTTGAGGCGGAGTATATTGCTGCCTCTGAGGCAGCAAAGGAAGGTGTTTGCATGAGGAAGTTCTTAGAAGAACTCCAAGTTGTTCCAGGCATAGTGGACCGCCCGCTACCATTGTGGTGCGACAATAGTGGGGCAGTAGCACAAGCCAAGGAACCTAGGTCTCACTCAAAGTCGAAACACATAGAAAGAAAATACCACGTGCTGCGTGGGTTCGTTGAGAATGGCTACATAGCTGTGCAGAAAATAGCCACCGCGGACAACGTGGCGGACCCGTTCACCAAGCCTCTCTCACAGGCAGTGCTTGATCAACACCTTCATAAAATGGGGTTACGATATCATAGCGCATGGCATTGAGTGCAAGTGGGAGAATGTTGGGGATTTGCCCTCGGAATGCCATTCGAGGATGTAATGAATAGGGCATGTATTTAATAATCGATGTATTATTCGCTATGTATTTGAATAAATGTATTCTTATACTATGAATGGAATTTATATTATATTATTTATCTTTCAAAGGTATATTATTTGTTTACCTATCAAGTCCTACTAGGCATCCGGTGGGAAGATAAATAAATAAATCCCATATATTGTGAGTTTAGTCACCGATTCTCATGGATGAGAGAGGGGCACCAGTGAGCTATTAGCCTCTGATATTAACTTAGTCCATAAGTCTTAGACCTCAGTAGGGTGACTGAGCGTCAATTACGACTTATTTGTTGATGACTCTTATATGGTTGTGCCAGCCATTCGCTTGGGAAGCGGGAGGTCGTAACATTGGTATAAGTTGAATCAGGGGATTAACTTGTACTTGGACACGACTCGCAATCGACGATCACATGGGCCTTATCGTTACTCTGGGTAGCATCAATGATCGATTGATTGACTATAGTAGTGCGCGTGGACCTTAGACCAAAGGGTCTTTATGGAGTTGACTTCAGAGTCTTGATTTGTCACTAGTTTGCTAGGCCCGTCTTGTTCGAAGACGAACGTGGTCGGCAGCGACATGCGGTCTTGACAACAAAGGGTAACTGCCGTGCTTAGACTATCTTGAGGGATTCACTGTCTCGTTGGTAATCGAGATATGTGTCCTATGCATATTCGGGGACGGGAAATTACGAAGTCTTCGGCCGAAGCAATAAATTGACTTACGTGGGACGTAAGGGCAGTTTAGTAATTTCGTCTGTCACGAATTCGTCATAGAGTCGAGTCTAGTAAGTTTGACGTAACCATGACTCTCACTCGATCGGGACATTTTTGAAGGGTCTATACGTATGACGATAATCTATAGTCGGTTCGTAGATCGAAGATAGTACTCAACACGGGATCTATTCGGTACTGCGGGATTGGCTAAGCTCTTACCGAATTCTTGGATTCCTCCCTTGCCAGGTTGAGACGAACCAAGAGAGTCGGGCTTAAAAATGATCACTGTGATAGTGCCTAACTAATATGAGATGTAATTTAATTTAACGGTCTTAGAGACGTTAGTAAAATGTTAAATATTAGTTTTAAAACTATATTTACATGGACATAGATTCCCGGAAGAAAACGACAGAAAACCGGATCGAAACAAGCTCCCACGGCCATGTGCATGGAAGCCCACGGCCATGGGAGGCTGGCAGGGCTTGCTGCCAGAGCGCCACGACTGTAGCGCCTTAGGTCAGTGGGAGCTCAGGTTAGTGGCTGCCCAAGTCACTGCCTCAGTCCCACGGCCGTGGGAGCTCTGGTCAGTGGCCGTGGGGCTTGTCTGTCACAACCCCATGGCCGTGGGCCTTACTGTAACAGGTCGTGGGGCCTTGGCTGGGGCTGAATATGCCCTCTGCCTTAGCTCCACGGCCGTGGGCTTCAAGTCAAAGGCCGTGGAGACTGTCTCCACGGCCGTGGAGGTTCTGTTAGAGGCCGTGGACCGACGGTCTTTGGTTCAATTCTTATCCAAATCAATTCCAATTTCGTTCCTTGTTTTTTTGTTAGACTTGTGGGACAATGTCTAGTCATTAGATGATACAATAGGAAAAGAAATAAAACAAAAACGAGTCATGTAGGATATGATCTCATTTGATTAAGCTTAAAGTCATTTTCTTAGTTGGAAATGGACTTTGATTAATATTTTCTTGGAGAAAATTCGTCCAAGAAAATTCCAAGCTCTTTCTCACACTATCTTAGAGATTTTAGAGAGAAGCTAGAGTATTTAGGGTGGTCCTTGAGAAAACCCTAAGTGTTTGTGAGTTTTAGAAATCACACACACACAAACACATCTCTACACAACATTCCACACTTCCTCTAGCCATCCTTGGGGAGGAGTTGGTCTGCGGCACTTCACGGGGTCAGCGTGATTCTCTTCGGCACAGTTCGTGAGTTTCGGGAGCTAAGGATCTTCGCGACAAGGGTAAAATCCTTATACCTTTATACGTGTCTACCTGTAGTTTTCTTTATTTAACCGAGTATTCTGGGGAAACCGTATGGGGAACCCGGGAGAAATTTTAAATTCGACTGCGTCCGGGGCAAGGCCTCGGGTCACTCTGGGTTTCCCAACAGCATCTTCCGCTACAAGGGTATTCCCCTAAATATCATGTCATATAATTCGGCATCGTGAATCGCCATGGTAGCATAGAAGAGCCGTGACTCGACAGTGAGTCGACGGCAAGTGCCTATATCGGCAAATATCCATCGCTCTCAGGCGATCTTAAACCATGCACGCTCTCCTTCCCTGACTCTTATAGTTGTGCGTGCTCATGCTCATGCCCTGAATTATGCAAACATGCGTGTCATGTTATCGCTAAATAATTTACGTCACATAAAAATCACGTATAGTCATAGAAGCAAGTAGTTACTTAGTTCATACATATAAAATTATGTGTTGTAGTTGCGATTTCCACTTACCTGTCGCCCGTGCTAAACTAGCTTACTGCTTCGCGAAGACCCTAATTTCCAACCCTAAGGTAGAAAAACGTGACATCAGTACTATATTTAAATTAACTGACTAGACCGAAATAATCTTATTCAATTACACTCTTTTGCTAAAATCCCTTACTCGTTCAATTCGGATTCAAATTAAGTTAGTACACAATATTATTCTATAACTTTCGGCGAAAGTACCAGGTTCCATGTCAAATCGCCCGATTTTATGTGTATTAAATCTGGTATACTTGTATATGTACATATGTCTAGGCGAAAGTCCTACTTAGTACCTAGTTCCATCGATTCTTCACTCTCCAAATTGTTCGGTTGTTTGCTTTGGAATCGCCCGATCCCTCAAGTTCTTAAGCATTTGATCGATTGCATGTCATTAGGGTCTTCAATTCGCCCGATCCATCATCTGCCATGTCAGTTTCACCGAGATTTTCCATGCAACAAATCGCCCGATTGCATCGTTTCCACGTCTTGAAATCGCTCGATTTGTACTTAGGTTTCACCGTGTTTTACACTTGACATGGAGTCGCCCGATTCTAGCTTGCATGTGTATCTTTCATTCGTCCAATTGTCATGCCTGATTGCTATGCATGGGAACTTGGTTTCGCCGAGTTTTTTAATTGAACAACCAATCGCCCGATTTGGTGTAAATTTAAGCCCTATTTTCACCGAGTATTCACTCCTTGCTACAAATCGCCCGATCATTTGTAAATTTAACCTAGGTTTCGATCGAATGTCCTTTTATTATTGAATCGCCCGATTTGAGCACATCTTAAGAAACAATGAGTTTCCACTTGAAATGCAAATTGGCCGATTGGTTATACTTAAACCCTACTTTCGATCGAACCCTATATTTCCCCAATTTTTAAATCACCAAATTTATCTAAGTCCCTAATCGCCAGAAACTTCATGTGCTCTTCTTCAATCGACCGAGAGCATCAATTCTTCAAACATTCATCTACCCAAAACTTCACTCATACCATTATTCTACCCAGAATTCATGGGTTTCTAACATTCTTTCTATCCTAAGATCGTTAGTTCTTCCCTAGGTTTGAGACTATGAATCCTAAAACATGTTATACTACCTAAAAGAATTCCTTTCTTACAAGATCCTAGCTCAAGCAGTCCTAATTTACATGAACTGACGTTACACTTCAACTTAGGGTTTCTGTCGTCTGTGGTACATGGGAATCTTACATCGATTTATGCGAGTACAACAACTAATTAACCCTAACTACAAAAGTTACAAAAGTTGTAATTGATAGTTTTCTTACCAAAAATCCGAAAGCTAGACTGTTAGGAATCCTTAGTTGTCAAGATTTTCCCCGACTTCTCTTTTTTTGGGTTTATGAGGGTTTTCTTTGATTTTCGTTTCTTGCAAAATGTTTTCCCTTTGTCCAAAGTCAAAGAGAAGAACTTCGGGTTTTGGGTACGGCGTACAAAAGAGAAGAACTTCGAGATGTTTACCTTCGCTTCCTGACCATCATCAACGAGATGAGAAAGATCAACATCCAACGCTCCAATCTCTAACACAACATCAAGTTCCTTTCAACGCTCCAATCTCGAGATGTCTTCATCCCCAAAGTCAAAACAAAAGAGAAAATCCAAAGGGGATGACAGAAGCAGTCAACAGGAACGACGTACAAAACAAAAACACGACCGTCTTCCTATGTCCACTAGTCCACAAATAAGCCGGACCGAGCCAATAGGTACAGGGGATGACTTTGTCTCCCCCGAGGAGAAGTCGCGACATCGGGTCCAATCGCGCAAACTACCCTCCCTAGCCACTCAATCATCTCCCAACAGATGATTGTTTCAAAAACACACGAGGTGCCACGTCATCCATCACCACCTCGCTCGGAGGAGGTTGATGTATCAAGCAGTCCTCAACCTCAGACTGCACCTTCCTTGATCACGACTAGTCTAGTGCCCTCACCATCCATAATTGTTCCATTATCTAGGACACTTAGTCTAGTTTCTACACCTCTAGATCTTAGTGATCTAGACAGAACGCTCCATGATGTCTCCGTACTAGAGTCTAGTACGGAACAGAGCGGAAGATGCAACGTAGTCAACATCACCGCAGCTACGGATTTGGGCCATCGATCTGAGCCTGTCTCAGCTTTGATGTCAACGGTGAGCCTAAGTGGCCCCGGTTCTTCAAGCCCTGTGCGAACAGGCGGCACATCAGTCCCTTCTACTGATGTCGTGATGACAGAACGTCTTCGTGACTCTGTCAGGTTATTTTTCCCGTTCGTGACGGAGGCGAGGATGGAGGATCGACTCGCTGAGCTCAAAAAAGATCTCGAGGACACCATCATGACCCAAGTATACAGCCGCATTGGGACATCCTCTCGAGATAAAGGCAAAGACCCCGTCACCAAAGAATTACCTTCATAAGCCGATCCATCTCCTAACGCTGACAGCGGGCCATTGAACGTTCCAATCACAGAACTCATTGACGTCCTGCTGACTAGACTCCGCACTACACCAAAGCTAACCGAGTATGAAGCAGAGGTCCTCAGACGGCTCGAGCTTCCTTTCAAACCGACTAACCCAGGCGAGGCCCAGTCATCACATCAACCACGTGACGACCCTGACGGTGGGGGTCGTCCCGAGGGGGAGAAGAGACGAGACACAGGGCCTCAACCTCAACAGCCACAGCCTAGAGCCACCCAAACACCCACTAGAACAAAATCACCTGCACCCACACAAACAAAAAAATCTACTCGAACTACTACCAAAACAACCCAACTGACCTCCTCACCAGCCATAAGTCTCTCACCGCCTAGCCTTACAAACCCAAGAACCTCCTCCGATCCTCCATCCTCAAACGAACCGATCATATCTCTTGAAACACTTTACAACCCACACACAACGATAGAAAAATACATCTTCAACGACGACCGGTTAACGAAGCCGATGCATCCAGCTTGGCCAAGGGCATACTGGACAATGCTAGATACTTCTTGATGAAGGCAAACGTTAGCCTGGCCCTTATCGACGATGATGAACTCAAGGAAGGTGAAGACTACAAAGCAGATATTCCAGAACTTCCTGAGCTTCTCAAACACGCTGTCGTCAATGAGGAGTGCCCCCCTCGAAGTCGAAGATAGGAGAGAACAGAAGCCACCGTGGGAAAATGTCAAAGTGATCGCTCCATATCAAGAAGAGATACGGAGAAGAATCTGAAGATAGGATCAAGAATGAGCTTGATCTAAGAGGCCTAACTCATCTCCCGAGACCAACCGATGTACGATACCTGCTCTCTCTTCGTAGAGGACTTGTGTGGAGAGGAAAAGATACTAACGTGACACTCTTAGAAGAGAAGAGAAAGGAAAAAGCCAGAATCAGCAAAATCATGGGAGTACGGCGAGGTCGTCTCGACTTCTATGAATATCCTATCTACAAAGTGAAGCGAGAAGATGGAACAGTCGAGGAACTGACTGAAGGCGATCTGTCCTACATCAAAGGTGAAGACGTTGATCAGATACTGGGAAGCTTCAGATTTCTTGGAACTCTCCAGAATCCAGACTTAAAAGTGGGATACGTTGCTCTTAAGCGATTCATGATGCGCCAAATCAAGTTCAATTCGACTCACGATCTTCAAATGGCGGTAGAAAGCAACATGAAAAGGGTGAATCTCACAAAGCCATCCTTCGAAGTCCCTGACCCAAGTCTTGGTGAAGGCCACATAATCAATGAAGACAGCGATCCATTAGTGGTCTACATCAACTACAAGGGAGAAAAGAGGCTGATGAAAACATCCGAAATTGCCAAATTCAGCGATGGAACGCTGCTGATATTCGGAGCAAACTCGGAAGGATTCTGGAGCAGCTAAGGTTCGAAGAAGCAGAAGTCCAGGAGAAGTACAAGAAGCTGATCAACATCATCTCAGACCGAATATCATTACGAAGAACGATACGATCATACGAGTTCAGACTTGGACTCAGGAAATCGGTCTATGCTGTGGAGAAACCCAAGAAGAAGAAGACACCAAGGACACCAAAGCGAAAAGGATGCTAAGGGGGAGATTGTTAGGAATATTTTGTAGCATCCTTTAATTTATGTAATCTTGGTTTAATATGTGTTCAGTTAGTGGTTTGTAGTAGTTTGCGGTGATTGATATTTAGTAAGAGTTTTGTATTGGGCTTTAATATACCAAATACTTGTGGTATATAAAGCCCCACTTACCCTAGTTAGGGTTTTATCAAAAGAATTCAAAAGGTAAGCCACCTTGTATTTTTCCTTAGAAAAACACACACTAACACGCACTCAAGGTGTTCTTCACGTTTTTCACATTCAAACCATTCTTTTGATCCTTGTTTGGTAATAAAAGGGCCAATACTGTACTTGCATAAAATAATTATATTTTAATACTAGTCTAAACTAAGTCAATACTCGACTTAATATCTAAATTCATTTTTCGTCCGAAGATTTATTAAAATATTTGTCAAAGTCGTGTCAACCCTAATTCTTAAAAGTATCGGCAAAAGTATAAGTACAATCGCCCGATTGCTTGGTCGTGAAATCGCCCCACTCATCCTATTCGAACCCTACTTTCGCCCGATTCCCTTGGTATTATGGTCCACAAATCGCCGAGTGTTGTTTGGATTCCAAATCATCCGATTTTTGGTTGATTAAGCCTCACATTCGCCCGATCGTATCATGCATGGACATGATTTCGCCGAGTTCTCCTTCTCATAGAATCGCCCGATTTGAGGTACATATAACCCAAGAATAGTACGATCATACACTTGTAAAGGTATCTCCCGTCGGCCGATTTATCATGCATGTAAAGCTAGTTTCGCCCGATCCTAAGTTAATCAATATAATCTCGGCGAAAGTCTCTCACCTAAGGTTGATTCGCTCGATTTCTCCTAGTATATAAATATTCTATACATTTCAGAGATTCTTGTTTATGATCGATCGAAACCTATCATGAATCGGCCGAATGGAGTAATAAGATTTAACTTGACACAGCGAATTCTAGCATCGATCGAAACTTATATGACTTTTATTCAGTCGCCCGATTCCTTTATTCAGCGAATGTTATCATCGATCGAAACTTATATAGCTTACGTGCATCGAATCGTCCGATCATGATACCTTCAAAATCCCTAAGGAACAGTGACTAATCTAAAACCACGAAAATTCATACATTTTCATGTTCATGTTCGAAAACCATTCCTAACCCTGAAAGTCGTACGTTCTAAAACAAATAATTCTGAGAAACACAATAATTTCTGAAGAACACAAGAAATCTTAGAGAACATGCTTCGAAATTTATTAACACTCATTATATCACCTAAATACCTATGCACCTAAAGTGAACATTAGGGTTTCTAAACTTGATAAATACCGAACCTCCTTTGATAAGCATAGATCATGTATAAACATATATCTAATATTAAGCATGCTGAAATTTACTAAACACAAAACATTGGCATACCTTTCTTCGAAACTATGTTGTTTGTATTTGATAGTGCTCTCACTTGTCCTTGTTTTACTTTTCGTGTCTCAGTTCTAAGTTCCTTTCGTTAATGAAGTTCTATCCCTTTTAATATTCATCATATGATAGATATACATGAGATGTTCGATTTTTGTGAATGATGAGCACTTAGGTGACGTGTTTTTCTTTAAACCCAAGTAACATGATGAACCTTATCATACTTAATACTTTTTATTGAGGTGCTAAGTCTAGCCCATTACATTAAAGTACTTCCCATATAATTGTTTCATATAAGATGATAATGAGGTAACAAGTCCCTACGTGTATTTGTAGCAGCCGGGGTCCTCGTAAGCTTTTAGGGCCAATAAATTAGCAAAATGCAATTACGTGCCATATATGCATTAATGATGTGACTATGTGATTTAGTAATTAAGTACTCAAATGTCTCATGGAATTGGAGCATCTAAATTGGACAATGTAACCCTCAAATTTAATTAGGAATGCTCGAAAATGAACAAAAAGGGGATGGGGTAGTGAGTGGAGATTGGACCAAGAATTTTTAGAAAGAGGGCTAAGAAACGGATTAGGCTCAAAGTTGATAGGGACACTAATGGGCCAAGTTAAGGGTTGAGGCCCAAAACATTTTAAAATAGCTTGGGGACAAGCCTCCTTGAATTGGGGGATATTTCCATCAAAACCCATCTCCCTTGTTAAATTAAAATCTAAAACCCATTTCAAGTCCCCAACCCTCCATAGCTAAGAAACTGACGCGAGGTTGAGCAAGGAAGGAGGAGAGGTCGAGATACAAAACGTGTGAGCTTGGGACTAGGTATCATTCTCTAACTATGGTATTAATATTTCAGTTCAAGAATTAACATATTTTAGGGACCAGAGGCACGAAAATGCCATGGCTAGGGCTTGAGCGATTCTAATTCCCTAAAGTGTGTTCTAACCTTGAGCTGCGGTATATTTATGCTATTATAACGTGTTTTAGAGGAATTTGGGCACCGAGAATAAATTAAGATGGTCTTAAGCTAACATTGGATGCTTTGGGGTGGAAGGAAACCTTGGAACTTACAAATTCTGGGTAGAGTAGTAAGATTAGTCTAGTTTCGATTTGGATGAACATTTGGAACTTTTGGTCAAAATTTTACAACTAATTTAGGGTTTCGGTCGAAAGTGGAAAGTAATTTGAGGGTTTCGGGCGACACATAAGCACCATAATATAGGTTTCGACCAAATAAATCGTTAGGCTAGCAAATCGGGCAAAAGTGAGCCATAGGTGCAAGAAATCGATCGAAAGTAGATAACTAATTTAGGGTTTCGAGCGAATGAAACTAGTAAATAGACTATCGACCGAAACTAACCCTAAGGTGTTACAATCGATCGAAACCTCATTCCATGACACCTCCAATCGATCGAAAGTGATCCTCAATTTTGCATGATGACGGGCGAAATCGGGATGACGAGTTGATGACGTCATCACGCGGCGAAACACATGCGAATGATGGGCCAATCGGGCAAAACTGCCATGACACGCCATCGATCAAAAGCCTCCCCTACGATGCACACCGATCGGGCGAAAGGCAGGTGACGTAATGGTGACGAAAGAACGCGGCGAAACCCCTGTCAAACATGAACAATCGGGCAAAACCCCTGAGCCAATCGAAAATGATTTTTCCCCCGTGCATGGTTTCGATCGAAACCTTGAGGATGACATTAGAACACGGCGAAACTAACCCTAGGGTGTGAAGAATCGGGCGAAACTCATGTAGATTAGGAACTAATTGGGTGAATTGGCTTAAGTGATGTACAATTCAATCGAAAGTAGGAGACCTTGCAAGCATCGATCGAAACTGAACCCTAAAGTGGTGAACTTTCGCCGAGATGAATAGTTGGGATCGAAATTAGATTCTAACATGACTTGAAATTAAAATTGGACAGGGACCTAGACTAGACTAGAATCGAGTAATTTGGGATTCTAACGAATTAACGTAGCTTAGAATTACCAAAGGGACGAAAGCTAATTACTTCAATAAAAGTAGCTAAGATAAGATAATGCACTAACGACTCAACCATTTTTATTTAAAAGGTCGTACATTAGGAACCTCAAAAGGGAGCGGGCTATAGCGTGGACGTCAGGTAAGTACAAATCCAACTACAGCACATAACTTGTGTTTTATATGTTTTGTGTGACTATGTGCCTACGTGATTTCATGATTACGTGAATTAATCGTTACGCTTTCATGTGCTAAGAATAATTTGCATTTATTTGCATATGCATATTCACGTGCACGCACGAACTCATGGGGGAGGGTCGTGGGACTGAGTATGCATGATGATATGTCGCTTGTACGCGACGAGGACTTGCCGATATGGGCAGGTGTGTCGACTCGAAGTTGAGTCAGGGGCTGTCCACTATGCTACAAGGGCGGCGTTTAGCATCGTCGTAATATTATGTAAATGAATATATATGTGGACATCCTATGGATATGATTGGGCATGGCCCGTGGTGGTAAGGTGCGACCTGGAGGGTGCAACCTGAGGGTATAAGCAACACAGGGTAGAACCCTGGTGTAGGCGACCTCAGCATGGGCTACCAGCGTGAGCGACCATCGGACAGTCGGGGACGACCGGGTTCATATGGCGACCTAGGGGAACGATGTGCATCCTAGGGTTCGGCCATCCGGCGTGGACCGCTGTCGTATTGTCCCTGAGGGACGTGAGCTCTTTGTGGTGCATAGTGAGACTAGCCGAGGGCCCTGAGTACGTTAGTACGAATATTATATGCAGCGGCGCGGATCGCCTTTGCGAGTGTTATATGCATCGGCGTGGGTTGCCGTTGCGGGGAGTGTCACGTGCACACATGCATGATTTCTGCTTATTGAGCCTCGGCGGCTCATTGTTTTATGTTATGTGTTGTAGGCACCAGCGACCACGGTACGTGATCGCGTTTTGAAGGCAAGGCCGTCCATTTGAAGCTTTGCGCTGCTTTTGGGGTGGACGTGTGTGTATGGATGACGACCTGCGAGGCCGGGCTCATAGGAACCTTTTCCTGCGCCGACACACCTTAGCCGCTGTAGTTAGATCATGTTTTGAACTTAGCGTTCGACATGTATTCTTTTGGCTTGTACAAAACGTTGTTCCATTAAATAAATGGAAAAAAGAAAAATTATATAAGCATTTTCGGTGCACTTAACTATTTTCAACTCGCTAGGTACATAGGGATGCATTAGAATAGGTAGTTAGGAAATCGGGTCGTTACAGGTGGTATCAGAGCTTCGGTTACAGGTTCTGTAGACTGTCCAAACACCCAAAAGCGCGGAATCGGCCTTGCAAGTAAGTGTTAAGCTTATGTGGATTTCTATATTGCATAATTTATTGGCCTATGACAATCAGGATAGGGATAAAAGATGGTGAGAACTAAGGGTGAGACGAGCGGTGGCGATGACCAAAACAGGGGAACACACGGCCCCTACTGACAATCGCGATGCTACCATTTTCCAATTGACGGAATTGGTCCGCCAGCAGTCAGCACAGGTACAACAGTTGATTCAGCAAAATGTCGCGAACGCTGGAAATACCCAGGCCGACATGACAGAAGTAGTGGGAGAAAGGTTCATGAGGTTGAACCCACAAACCTTTGAGGATACGGCTGACCCGACGGCAGCCGAAGACAGGATAAGAACATTGGAGAGCATGTTCGTTTACAGTAGAGTCCAAGAGGCGGAAAACGTTCTTCGTGCCGCGTTCCTGTTGAGAGGAAGCGCTGGACATTGGTGGGACACCATTATGGTGATCGAGAATCCTGCCACAATGAACTGGGACAGATTCAAGGAGCTGTTCCGGGGCAAGTACTTGACGGCCCCAATGAGAGCCCAGCGTCTCAACGAATTCATCAATCTCAGACAGGGATCTTTGACTGTGGTCGAGTACATACGGAAGTTTGAGCAGCTATCCAGATTCGCAGCGCACATGATAAGCACGGACGCCTTCAAAATTGAATGCTTCCTGGAAGGACTGAGGCCCGAGCTTTACAGAGATATGAGCATGGTGGGAATTCAGGGAGCTACTTACGCTCAGGTAGTAGAGAGGGCAATGGTGGCAGAACAGGCGGAAGCCGGATTGTGAGGGCACAAGAGGCTAAGCGCGAATTTGCGCAAATGCAAGGAGCGCAATGGAGTGGAGGAGATCAGAAACGACAGATTGTGCCCAAGGGTGGCAAGATAAATTTCAGAATAGACCTCCACAACAACCTCAGGGGAAACCCAAATCAGAACCAGGGAGCAGCACCAGTCCCTAATTGCCCGAGGTGCGGAAAGAGGCACTTTGGGAATTGCAACACGCCGGCCAACACATGTTTCAGAGGAAGCCGGGCCACTTCGTAAGACAGTGCCCAGAAGGTGCTTCGGGGAGTCAAGCCGGGAGCCAAGCAGGGCCCCAGATAGTGCCGGCCCGAGTGTACACCTTCACATCAGAAGAAGCGGAGAACAACCCAGTGGTGGTGACAGGTACCCTCCTAATCCACCAAACTCCCACGAGCATCCTAGTAGATTCCGGGGCGACCCACTCATTTGCATCCATCCAATATGTGGCGAAACTTGGGGTAACTGAATGTGAGTATAGTGTAGCGACCCCAAGCGGGGCGCCAACTAGGACTAGTCAAATACTACGAAATTGCTCAGTCTTAGTCGCCAGTAAAGAATTGCCCGAAGACTTGATAGTCATCCCGATGAACGATTACGAGGTGGTCCTCGGGATGGGTTGGCTCTCAAGGTACGGAGCAGTGATAGATTGTAACTATAAGGTGGTACATTCAGTATAGAAGGGGAAGAACCTTTTACCTTCAAGGGAACAGCGGAGGGTAGAAGTATACCGAGAATCTCGGCGTTAAAGGCCCAACGACTAATCAAAGCAGGATGCAGGGCATACCTAGTGTCTGCGCTGAAGGTGGAAGAAAATTCCTCTTCAAAACTTGAAGATGTACCCGTAATTAACGAGTTCCCAGATGTATTTCCGGAGGACTTGCCAGGATTACCACCGGACAGGGAAATTGAATTCACCATTGACTTGGTACCGGGAGCAGCACCGGTATCCAAGACCCCGTACCGGTTAGCACCGATCGAACTGAAGGAGCTGAAGGAACAGATAGATGAGCTTCTACAGAAAGGGTTTATTCAGACTAGTTTTTCTCCCTGGGGTGCGCCAGTTCTATTCGTGCGGAAGAAAGATGGCTCAATGAGGCTGTGTATAGATTATAGGGAGCTGAACAACCTGACAGTCAAGAATAAGTATCCACTACCCCGAATAGACGACCACTTCGACCAATTACAAGGTGCCACAGTGTTTTCTAAAATCGACTTGCGGTCGGGATACCATTAGCTGAAAGTTCGCAAGGATGATATCCCTAAGACGGTGTTCAGTACGAGATATGGGCATTTTGAGTTTATAGTCATGCCTTTCGTGTTGGGAAACCCCGGGTGACCAGAGGCCCTGCCCGGACACAGCGAAATTTAAAATTTTTCCCGGGTTCCCCATACGGTTTCCCCAGGATACTCGGTTAAATAAAGAAAACTGCATGATTGACACGTATAAAGGAATAAGGATCTTACCCTTGTAGCGAAGATCCTTAGCTCCCGTAGCTCACGAACTGTGCCGAAGAGAGTCACGCCGACCCCGTGACGTGCCGTAAACCTACACCACCCCAAGGATGGCTAGAGATGGTGTGGAGTATTGTATAGAGATGTTTAGATGTGTATGTGATTTCTAAAACTCACAAACACTTAGGGTTTTCTCAAGAACAACCCCAAATGCTCTAGCTTCTCTCTAAAATCTCTAAGTTTAGTGTGAGAAAGCTTATGAACATATTATGGACGAAAATCCCAAGTCAATAATTGTAAAACCAACTTTTAAACCATGAAATAGACTTTAGATTTGTTTAAATGAGCTCATGTCCTACATGACTCATTTTTGTTTGATTCTCTTGTTATTTTATCATCTAATGACTAGATATTGTCCCACAAATCATAACAAAAGAACAAGGAACGAAATTGGATTTTATTTGGATCAAATTTGACCAAAACACTGTCGGTCACGGCCTCTGACATGACCTGTCACGGCCGTGACACATCATTGGACGACTTCTGCCGCTCGTCACGGCCTTGGTCACGGCCGTGACCATCTTCTGGAGGCTTTCACGGCCTGGGCATGAAGTGTCACGGCAGTGACACCATCGGGCACCATTTTTGCTCGCCTCTGCCAGTCGTCACGGCCACGTGCAAGGCTGTCACGGCCGTGACAGCCCTGACAGCTTTGCGGAAGTTTCGTATTTCGATCCGATCGAGGGGTAAACGATGTTCGATTGACCTGAAATTTTAACCATAGTTAAAAGACTCACCAATCTTGATTTTGACCAAAGGGATTCTCAATAGGTCTAGATTGTGAGATATGAATTTTTGAAGCTACTGCTACTTTGCAGAGGGACTTCATGACCGTGACAAGCCTTGCTTGTTATTGTGAACCCTATTTACGCTTCATTCTTCACCTTTTCCGTTCCATAAATTTCCGTCCATGTAATATAGTTTCTAAAACATATATTTAACATTTTTATTAACGTCTCTAAGATCGTTAAATCATTTTACATCTCATATTAGTTAGGCACTATCACAGTGATCATTTTTAAGCCCGACTCTCTTGGTTAGTCTCAACCCGGCAAGGGAGGAATCCAAGAATTTGGTAAGCGCCTAGCCAATCCCGCGGTACCAAATAGATCCCGTATTGAGTACGATCTTCGATCTACGAACCGACTATAGATTATTGTCGTACGTATAGACCCTTCACAAATGTCCCGATCGAGTGAGAGTCATGGTTACGTCAAACTCACTAGACTCGACTCTGACTAATTCGTGACTGGCGAAATTACTAAACTGCCCTTACGTCCCACGTAAGTCAGTTTATAGCTTCGGCCGAAGACTTCGTAATTTTCCGTCCCCGAATATGCATAGGACATATATCTCAGTTACTAACGAGATAGTCAATCCCTAACGTTAGTCTAAGCACGGCAGTTACCCTTTGTTGTCAAGACCGCATGTCGCCGCCGACCCATGTTCGTCCCCGAACAAGGTGGGCCTAGCAAACTAGTGATATGTCAAGACCCCAAAGTCAACTCCGTCAAAAACCCTTCGGTCTAAGGTCCACGCGCACTACTATAGTCAATCGATCGATCATTGACGCTACACAGAGTAACGATAAGGCCCATGTGATCGTCGATTGCGAGTCGTGTCCAAGTACAAGTTAATCCCCTGATTCAACTTATACCAATGTTACGACCTCCCGCTTTCCAAGCGAATGATTGGCACAACCATATAAGAGTCGTCAACAAATAAGTCGTAATTGACGCTCAGTCACCCTACTGAGGTCTAAGACTTATGGACTAATTTAATATCGGAGAATAATAGCTCACCGGTGCCCCTCTCTCATCCCATGAGAATCGGTGAATAAACTCACGATATATGGGATTTATTTATTTACCGTCTCACCGGATGCCTAGTAAGACTTTATAGGTAAATAAATAATATGCCTTTTTGAAGAATAAATTATAAAGTATAAATTCCATTAATACGTATAAGAATACATTATTCAAATACATAACGAATAATACATCGATTATTAAATACATGCCCTATTCATTACATCCTCGAATGGCATTCCGATGGCACATCCCCAACAATCTCCCACTTGCACTCAATGCCATGCGCTATGATATCGTAACCCCATTTTATGGAGGTGTCGATCAAGCACTGCCTGTGAGAGAGGCTTGGTGAACGGGTCCGCCACGTTATCCGCGGTGGCTATTTTCTGCACAGCTATGTAGCCATTCTCAACGAACCCACGCAGCACGTGGTATTTTCTTTCTATGTGTTTGGACTTTGAATGAGACCTAGGTTCCTTGGCTTGTGCTACTGCCCCACTATTGTCAAACCACAATGGTAGCGGGCGGTCCACTATGCCTGGAACAACTTGAAGTTCTTCTAAGAACTTTCTCATCCAAACACCTTCCTTTGCTGCCTCAGAGGCTGCAATATACTCAGCCTCAGTGGTGGAATCGGCAGTAGTGCTTTGCTTAGAACTTTTCCAAGTCACTGCTCCACCATTGAGCGTATAGACGAAACCTGAAGTGGATTTTCGGTCATCCACGTCCGACTGGAAATCCGAATCGGTATAACCATCCACCTCTAATTCTCCATTACCATAAATCAGTACCATATCTTTAGTCCATCTAAGATACTTAAAGATATTCTTTACTGCATTCCAATGTTCCTTACCAGGATTCGATTGGTACCGACTTACTATGCTCAAAGCATATGCAATGTCAGGTCGCGTACATAGCATCGCATACATTAGGCTACCTATTGCTGATGCATAAGGGATATCACTCATTTCCTTCCTTGCTTCCTCACTTTGAGGACACATGGATTTTGAGAGATGAATCCCATGCCGCATTGGCAAGAACCCTTTCTTAGATTCATCCATTCGAAATCGTTTCAGGATCTTTTCTAAGTAAAGGGCCTGAGATAGACCTATCATTCGATTCACTCGATTTCTAAAAAGGCGAATTCCAAGAATATAGGTTGCTTCTCCCAGGTCTTTCATGGAGAATTCGGTCGAAAGCCAAGCTTTCACCTCCGAGAGCATTCCGATATTGTTTCCCATCAAAAGGATGTCATCCACGTACAATACGAGGAACGATATCTTACTCCCACTGACCTTCTTGTAAACGCAAGGCTCATCTTCATTCTTTAAGAATCCGTAGTTCCTAACTACTTCATCAAATCGAAGATTCCAGCTCCTAGACGCTTGCTTAAGTCCATAAATAGACCTGTTAAGCTTGCACACTTTGTGAACATCTGCTTGCGATGTAAAACCCTTGGGCTGCTCCATATAGATTTCCTCCTGGAGTAATCCATTTAGGAAAGCGGTTTTCACATCCATCTGCCAGATCTCGTAATCATAGTATGCTGCTATAGCAAGCAGAATACGGATAGACTTAATCATTGCTACAGGTGAAAAGGTTTCCTCATATCGATGCTCTCTTTTTGATTATACCCTTTCGCTACTAGCCTAGCTTTGTAGGTTTCAACCTGCCCATCAAATCCAATCTTTCTCTTGTAGATCCATTTACACCTTATAGGTCTAAAACCTTCGGGCAGATCTACTAGAGTCCATACTTGGTTGGTATGCATTGAGTCCATCTCTGCTTTCATAGCTTTGACCCATTTCTTGGAGTCGACATCCATCATTGCTTGGTCATAGGTAGCAGGGTCGTCACCAACGATCCCTTCAGACGCAGCACCCCCGTGCTCGACATGTACCATACCATATCTCTCAGGCATGCGAGATATTCTACCCGACTAGCGCAATTCTAGGAGTGTCTCAGACTGCTCATCTGTGCCCTCAGGCACTGATGTCTCTGGAAGCGTTTCATCTAACTCTCCTAGAGTCACTTCTCTGCCAGCTCCACCTTCTCGAACGAACTGTTCCTCGAGAAAATGAGCATGAATAGCTACGACGATCATTTGATCATCATGGAAGTAAAAATAATATCCCATGCTATCATCGGGATATCCGACGAAACATCCTTTCATGGACCTAGATTCGAGTTTGTCTGCTAATAGCTTTTTCACATAGGCGGGGCATCCCCAAACCCTTAAGTGATTCAAGCTGGGCTTCTTACCATTCCAAATTTCGTAAGGTACCCTATCTACAGATTTCGAAGGGGTTCTGTTCAAAACATAAACTGCAGTATGCAAAGCATATCCCCATAACGATATGGGAAGATCTGTATAGCTTAGCATAGATCGAACTTTATCTAATAATGTCCGATTTCTGCGTTCGGCAACACCATTCAGTTGTGGTGTCCCGGGCGGTGTAAACTGCGAAATGATTCCATTTTCTTTCAAGAAATTATCAAACTCGAGACTCATATACTCGCCGCCTCGATCTGATCGTACGACTTTAATTTCTCTCCCAGTTTGATTTTCCACTAAAGTCTTGAATTCCTTGAACTTTTCAAGCGTTTCAGACTTGTGCTTCAACAGATACACCAAGCCGTAGCGAGAGTGATCATCTGTGAAAGTCACGAAATAATGGAAATTACCTCGGCCGCTACACTAAACGGTCCACAAACGTCTGTATGGATCAAATCCAAAAGATTAGTGGTTCTTTGAAAAGTCCCTGTAAAGGGAGACTTAGTCATTTTGCCGAGGATACAAGATTCGCACGTTAGATAGGATTCTGATTCCGTAGGCTTAATAATGCCGTGTTTCTCCAACTCTTGAATCTTTCGAACTCCAGCATGACCAAGTCTAAGATGCCACAAATATTTTTTATTTAACTCTAAGTTACGTTTGTCGGTAACTACATTCGCATGTTCCTGGACGTTAACGTAATATAAACCATTTATTAACGTTGCATTTCCAACGCATTTATTTCCAAAATAAATATCACAAATATTATTATTGAACCGAAATTCATAACCATTCTTACTCAAGGAAGGAATAGAAATAATATTTTTTAGCCCCTTGGGCAATACAAGTACATCGGATAAATATAATACATGTCCAGAACTTAATACAAGAGTCTTTGATCCAACATTACTAGCTGGTACACTATGTCCGCTACCAACGTTAATCAAGACTTCTCGTTTCGCCAACTTCCTACTTCGTTCCAGACCCTGGTTCAAAACACAAATGTGAGCACTAGCTCCCGAGTCAAGAATCCACGAAGTGGAAAATACAGTAAATGAACAATAAGTTTCCAAAACTTTACCTGATGCCCCAGAAGCTCGAAGCTTAGGGCAATCCCTTTTCCAATGGCCCAGCTCTTGGCAGTGAAGACACCTATCAGTCGCCTTCGGAACTTTAGGCACGTTCATTTTGGCTTTGCTCTTTTTCTTAATCCCTCCTTTTGGCTTATTAGGCTTGGGCTTGGGCTTGTTCGACTTAGATCTCTTAGACCTTGTAGTCGCAACAAGCGCAACCTCTTTTCCCTTTCCTTTCTTTAGCTCACGCTGAGTCTGAACGTGTTCATGAGTTCAGGAAGGGAAAATCGTCTATCGCTCAGATTATAGTTTATAATAAACTGAGCAAATGAAGCTGGGACTGACTGAAGGATCAGGTCAATCTGAAGCTCGTTGTGAATGGGACAACCGAGAGAAGCCAGTTCCTCGATGTACCCAATGAGATTACGCACATGTGCCGCAACATCTGCGCCCTCAGGCATCTTGGTATGAAAGAGATTGTCGGCAGCACGGTATCGAGACGATCTCGACTGCTCGCCATACAACTCCTTCAGATGAATCAATATCTCGCGCATTTGCATACCCTCATGCTGGCGCTGCAGATCATTATTCATCCCAGCTAACATATAAGCCTTGACACGGGCACTATCAGCCATCCATTTGGCATAATATTCCTTGTCAGCATCACTCGCACCCTCTTGGGGTTCGAGTGGTATGGGTCCCTCAAGGACATACTCTAGGCGTTCCAGAGTGAGGACTATCCTCAAGTTACGGAGTCAGTCCGCAAGGTTTGGACCCTCCAAACGATTTTGCGTGATCAGTAAATTGAATGGTGACGTCGTTTTGTATACAGACTAGAAAGAAAACAATCTGCAGAAAATAAAGCATTGAAAGGGATCAACGTATAATTCTACAAGCACAAATAAGGACTTTAACAATTTGGCTTGACTCCCACTATTATTCTCAAAATCCCATTCTCCCGATTGAGATTTCGAAAACCTCGTTGATAGTTTCATAGTGGTGTTGATTTCCCCGCTCCGCAGAAATGAGCCTCAACCTAACAGTTTGTTGACCCATTACTCGGACGGCGCCGTGTCCCGCACGTACCCATAGATGAACCCGTGTCTTACACGAGTCCATCTCATGAGTGTTTCAACAACTTTGTCTCCGGTCAGGAACCCTCACCCTAACAGGAATAATTGGGAAATAACCGTCTAAGTGTGACCTATCAACGTTAGGCTCAATCCTAACATTTAGAAATTCCCGCCTGTAGGATAACTCTTTATAAAGCGTGAATACGTTTCAGAGAGCGGCGTTTAGACAGTCGCCCAAAATATCCACGTCAAGAGTAAAAATGTTTGCCACCGATAACTCGAAACAAACCGCACATATACTCAAGTCATTTCAACAATGAGCTTGACTTTATTGTCTTAACGCACCCGAACCAACTACGACAAGAGAGAGATGATTGGCGCCGATAACTCGGAACAAACCGCACACGACACTCTAGCCACAATTGTTTCGAGCTTGATAGAAGACAGGAACCCCGTCCCTTTACCCACTTAGTATTTAGTCCAACCGGGAGAATACGTCTCACACACATAAGCACTTAAACACGCACGTAACGTCAAACAAACATGCTAGTAATTGCGGTAAACCTAGTTTGCCTATAAGACCGTCTGCGTGGACTATTTCTACTCTACTACATCTATTTTTATAAAGTTACTTCTCTTGTCTTCGGCTTCACACTATGTTCTCGAACGACCTCCAAGTCTTCGAACGGCCTTCTCGTGGACCCATGTCGTACTCGTACGGCCATCGTACTTAAAGTACAAAACGAGGGGATCAGCTGTCCCAGACAACCCGTATATCAACGAACAAAATACAAACCGGGGGGACCTTGTCACCCTTAACATATCACCCGGAAATAGAGCCTAAGTCCACGCCGACGTCTTAATACGTGTCATACAAACATGCATACAACATAAAAACATTCGCGACAACAAAACGCTCAAAGAAACCGAAACGAAATTTGGGCTAGTCCTAGACTTACGGACCCACAAGTTACGAACCGCGACGAGACTCCCACTAGGGTTTTCTCTCCACGTTGCTACGCTACGTCGGAAAGCTCGCAACTAAGCGACCTCCGACCAAGCGAGCACTCGGTTTACAAACTCGAACTAAGTACAACTCATGCTTTGACGCTTGAGAAACTTAGTGACTTGCACAATCGAGTTCGTTTCGGACTCGTTTATGTCGTTTCTTAGAACCGAGCCTGTGGCTCTGATACCACTGTTGGGAAACCCCGGGTGACCCGAGGCCCTGCCCCGGACGCAGCGGAATTTAAAATTTTTCCCGGGTTCCCCATACGGTTTCCCAAGGATACTCGGTTAAATAAAGAAAACTGCATGATTGACAAGTATAAAGGAATAAGGATCTTACCCTTGTAGCGAATATCCTTAGCTCCCGTAGCTCACAAACTGTGCCGAAGAGAGTCACGCTGACCCCGTGACGTGCCGTAAACCTACACCACCCCAAGGATGGCTAGAGATGGTGTGGAGTATTGTATAGAGATGTTTAGATGTGTATGTGATTTCTAAAACTCACAAACACTTAGGGTTTTCTCAAGAACAACCCCAAATGCTCTAGCTTCTCTCTAAAATCTCTAAGTTTAGTGTGAGAAAGCTTATGAACTTATTATGGACGAAAATCCCAAGTCAATAATTGTAAAACCAAGTTTTAAACCATGAAATAGACTTTAGATTTGTTTAAATGAGCTCATGTCCTACATGACTCATTTTTGTTTGATTCTCTTGTTATTTTATCATCTAATGACTAGATATTGTCCCACAAATCATAACAAAAGAACAAGGAACGAAATTGGATTTGATTTGGATCAAATTTGACCAAAAAACTGTCGGTCACGACCTCTGACATGACCTGTCACGGCCGTGACACATCATTGGACGACTTCTGCCGCTCGTCACGGCCTTGGTCACGGCCGTGACCATCTTCTGGAGGCTGTCACGGCCTGGGCATGAAGTGTCACGGCCGTGACACCATCGGGCACCATTTTTGCTCGCCTCTGCCAGTCGTCACGGCCACGTGCAAGCCTGTCACGGCCGTGACAGCCCTGACAGCTTTGCGGTAGTTTCGTATTTCGATCCGATCTAGGGGTAAACGATGTCCGATTGACCTTAAATTTTAACCATTGTTAAAAGACTCACCATTCTTGATTTTGACCAAAGGGATTCTCAATCCGAGGTCTAGATGGTGAGATATGAATTTTTGAAGCTACTGCTACTTTGCAGAGGGACTTCATGACCGTGACAAGCCTTGCTTGTCATTGTGAACCCTAATTACGCTTCATTCTTCACCTTTTCCGTTCCATGAATTTCCGTCCATGTAAATATAGTTTCTAAAACATATATTTAACATTTTTATTAACGTCTCTAAGATCGTTAAATCATTTTACATCTCATATTAGTTAGGCACTATCACAGTGATCATTTTTAAGCCCGACTCTCTTGGTTAGTCTCAAATCCAAGAATTTGGTAAGCGCCTAGCCAATCCCGCGGTACCAAATAGATTCCGTGTTGAGTACGATCTTCGATCTACGAACCGACTATAGATTATTGTCGTACGTATAGACCCTTCACGAATGTCCCGATCGAGTGAGAGTCATGGTTACGTCAAACTCACTAGACTCGACTCTATGACTAATTCGTGACTGGCAAAAATACTAAACTGCCCTTACGTCCCACGTAAGTCAGTTTATAGCTTCGGCCGAAGACTTCGTAATTTTCCGTCCCCGAATATGCATAGGACATATATCTCAGTTACTAACGAGATAGTGAATCCCTAACGTTAGTCTAAGCACGGCAGTTACCCTTTGTTGTCAAGACCGCATGTCGCCGCCGACCCATGTTTGTCCCCGAACAAGGTGGGCCTAGCAAACTAGTGATATGTCAAGACCCCAAAGTCAACTCCGTCAAAAACCCTTCGGTCTAAGGTCCACGCACACTACTATAGTCAATCGATCGATCATTGATGCTACCCAGAGTAACGATAAGGCCCATGTGATCGTCGATTGCGAGTCGTGTCCAAGTAAAAGTTAATCCCCTGATTCAACTTATACCAATGTTACGACCTCCCGCTTTCCAAGCGAATGATTGGCACAACCATATAAGAGTCGTCAACAAATAAGTCGTAATTGACGCTCAGTCACCCTACTGAGGTCTAAGACTTATGGACTAATTTAATATCGGAGAATAATAGCTCACCGGTGCCCTTCTCTCATCCCATGAGAATCGGTGAATAAACTCACGATATATGGGATTTATTTATTTACCGTCTCACCGGATGCCTAGTAAGACTTTATAGGTAAATAAATAATATGCCTTTTTGAAGAATAAATTATAAAGTATAAATTCCATTAATACGTATAAGAATACATTATTCAAATACATAACGAATAATACATCGATTATTAAATACATGCCCTATTCATTACATCCTCGAATGGCATTCCGAGGGCACATCCCCAACATTTCGGACTGACCAACGCGCCGACGTCCTTCATGGATCTAATGAACCGGGTGTTCAAAGCCTACCTGGACAAGTTCGTGATTGTGTTCATAGACGACATCCTCATCTACTCGAAGATGAAGGAGGAACACGAACAACACCTACGAGTAGTGCTTGGAGTATTACGGGGGAAGCAATTGTACGCCAAATTCAAAAAGTGTGAATTCTGGCTGGAACGAGTTTCCTTTTTGGGACACTTCGTCTCTGGAGCGGGAATCTCGGTGGATCCAAGCAAAATTGAGGCAATAAATAACTGGCCACAGCCAACCAATGTAACATAAGTACGGAGCTTCCTAGGCCTGGCAGGCTACTATAGGAAATTCATAAAGGATTTCACGAAGATCGCGATGACATTAACGAAGTTGACAAAGAAAAATACCCCTTTTTCAGTGGAATGAGGAATGTGAACGGAGTTTCCAAGAACTGAAGAAGCGACTTACTACAGCCCCAGTGCTGACGATACCCACGGGAACAGGAGGGTTCTCGATTTACAGCGACGCGTCGAAGAACGGGTTAGGATGCGTACTGATGCAAAACGAAAACGTGGTGGCCTATGCCTCACGGTAGCTGAAGGAGTAGGAAAAGAAGTACTCTATGCACGACCTAGAGCTCGCTGCGGTAGTCTTTGCCCTCAAGATTTGGAGGCACTACCTGTATGGAGAAAGGTGCAAAATATACACCGATCAAGAGTTTAAAGTACTTCTTCACCCAGAAAGAGCTAAATATGAGACAGAGAAGATGGCTGGAATTGGTAAAGGACTACGACTGCGTGATCGACTACACCCAGGGAAGGCAAACGTGGTAGCTGACGCCCTAAGTCAAAAAACGGTGAGCACGGAACTACATCGACTCGAAATGGAGATCGTGCCACTTGGTGAAGTCGAGATGAGACTAGCGGCTTTGACACTGCAACCGACGCTATTGGAACAGATAAGGAAGGCGCAGGAAAACGACGAGTTTTATACGAAAATCAATGGAGCGCAGACAGAACAGACGACAACAGAACTTGCATTTCGAGACGACGGAAGCCTTTATTACAAGGGCAGGCTATATGTACCTGATGATGCGGAGTTTCGCCGGACTATAATGGCGGAAGCGCATACCATGCCGTACTCTGTACATCCTGGAGCTACGAAGCTGTACAGGGACTTACGGACGAACTATTGGTGGCCAGGGATGAAAAAGGACGTAGCAACGTTCGTGAGTCAATGCCTCTCCTGCCAGCGAATTAAAGCGGAACACCAACAGCCGGCAGGAACGCTGCAGCCTTTACCAATCCCGGAGTGGAAGTGGGACAATATAACGACGTATTTCGTGAGCGGATTGCCGAGGAACGTGAAAGGGCATGACGCAGTATGGGTAATTGTCGACCGACTCACGAAATCTGCCCATTTTCTGTCGATAAGCACGACGTATTCCATGGAATGGTACGCGGAGCTGTACATCCAAGAAATAGTGAGACTCCATGGAATACCATTGTCGATAGTTTCAGACCGCGACTCAAGATTCCTATCCAAGTTCTGGACTAGCTAGTTTGCAAAAGGCGATGGGAACGAAGCTATCTCTTAGTACCGTCTACCATCCGCCGACGGACGGTCAATCCGAGCGGACTATCCAGACACAAGAAGACATGTTACGAGCCTGCGTGCTTGATTTCAAAGGCAATTGGAGCAAGTATCTTCCACTCGTGGAATTCTCGTACAACAATAGTTATCAAGCCACGATCGGAGTGGCCCCTTATGAAGCCTTATACGGACGCAAGTGCAGATCTTCCGTACATTGGGACGAGGTCGGTGAACGGGCGATGTTAGGCCCAGACATGGTACGAGAAATGACGGAAATTATCACAATGATCCGAGAAAGAATGTGCATGGCGCAAAGCAGACAAAAGAGTTATGCGGGTCGGAGACGCAGACCATTAGAATTTGAAGAAGATGATTGGGTCTTTGTGAAAATATCGCCGATGAAGGGCGTTAAGAGGTTCGGGAAGAAGGGAAAATTTAGCCCGAGAGATATTGGCCCATTCAAGATAGTAAAAAGAGTTGGAGAAGTGGCGTACCAACTGGAACTACTAGCATCGTTGTCACAAGTACATGATGTGTTCCATGTTTCGACTTTGTGAAAGTATATCGCTGACCCAAGCCACGTGCTGATAAACGACTCACTGCACCAACAGCTGAAACCGGATCTGAGTTATGAGGAAACCCCAGTGGAAATATTGATGTATGAAACGAAAGACTTAGGAATAAAGAAATTTCCCTAGTGAAAGTTATGTGGCGAAATCAGTCGATGGAGGAAGCCACATGGGAACGCGAGGACGAGATGAAAGTCCGTTATCCTGAATTGTTCTGAATTGGCTGATTTCGGGGGCGAAATCTTCTTTAAGGGGGGGGGGGAGGATGTAGCACCCGGGGTCCACGTAAGTTTTTAGGGCCAATAAATTAGGAAAATGCAATTACGTGCCATATATGCATTAATGATGTGACTATGTGATTTAGTAATTATGTACTTACATGTCTCATGGAATTGGAGCATCTAAATTGGACAATGTGACCCTCCAATTTAATTAGGAATGCTCGAAAATGAACAAAAAGGGGATGGGGTAGTGAGTGAAGATTGGACCAAGAATTTTTAGAAAATGGGCTAAGAAACGGATTAGGCTCAAAGTTGATAGGGACACTAATGGGCCAAGTTAAGGGTTGAGGCCCAAAACATTTAAAAATAGCTTGGGGACAAGCCTCCTTGAATTGGGGGATATTTCAATCAAAACACATCTCCCTTGTTAAATTAAAATCTAAAACCCATTTCAAGTCCACCAACCCTCCATAGCTAAGAAACTGACGTGAGGTTGAGCAAGGAAGGAGGAGAGGTCGAGATACAAAACGCGTGAGCTTAGGACTAGGTATCATTCTCTAACTATGGTATTAATATTTCAGTTCAAGAATTAACATATTTTAGGGACCAGAGGCACGAAAATACCATGGCTAGGGCTTGAGCGATTCTAATTCCCTAAAGTGTGTTCTAACCTTGAGTTGCCGGTATATTTATGCTATTATAACGTGTTTCGAGGATTTTGGGCACGGAGAATAAGTTAAGATGGTCTTAAGCTAACATTGGATGCTTTGGGGTGGAAGGAAACCCTGGAACTTACGAATTCTGGGTAGAGTAGTAAGATGAGTCTAGTTTCGATTTGGATGAACATTTGGAACTTTCGGTCGGAATTGTACAACTAATTTAGGGTATTGATCGAAAGTGGAAAGTAATTTGAGAGTTTCGGGCGACACATAAGCACCATAATATAGGTTTCGACCAAATAAATCGTTAGGCTAGCAAATCGGGCGGAAGTGAGCCATAGGTGCAAGAAATCGATCGAAAGTTGATAATTAATTTAGGGTTTCGAGCGAATGCAACTAGTATCTAGACTATCGACCGAAACTAACCCTAAGGTGTTACAATCGATCGAAACCTCATTCCATGACACCGCCAATCGATCGAAAGTGATCCTCAATTTTGCATGATGACGGGCGAAACCGGGATGACGAGTTGACGACGTCATCACGCGGCGAAACACATGCGAATGAAGGGCCAGTCGGGCGAAACCCATGCCATGACACGCCATCGATCGAAAGCCTCCCCTACTATGCACACCAATCGGGCGAAAGGCAGGTGACGTAATGGTGACGAAAGAACGCGGCGAAACCCCTCTCAAACATGAACATTTGGGCGAAACCCTTGAGCCAATCGAAAATGATTTTCCTCCGTGCATGGTTTCGATCGAAACCCTGAGGGTGACGTTAGAACACGGCCAAACTAACCCTAGGGTGTGAAGAATCGGGCAAAACTCATGTAGATTAGGAACTAATTGGGTGAATTAGCTTAAGTGATGTACAATTCAATCGAAAGTAGGAGACCTTGCAAGCATCGATCGAACTGAACCCTAAAGTGGTGAACTTTCGCCGAGATGAATAGTTGGGATCGAAATTAGATTCTAACTTGACTTGAAATTAAAATTGGACAGGGACCTAGCCTAGACTAGAATTGAGTAATTTGGGATTCTAACGAATTAACTTAGCTTAGAATAACCAAAGGGACGAAAGCTAATTACTTCAATAAAAGTAGCTAACATAAGATAATGCACTAACGACTCAACCATTTTTATTTAAAAGGTCGTACGTTAGGAACCTCAAAAGGGAGTGGCTATAGCATGGACGTCAGGTAAGTAGAAATCCAACTACAACACATAACTTGTGTTTTATATGTTTTGTGTGACTATGTGCGTACGTGATTTCATGATTACGTGAATTAATCGTTACGCTTTCATGTGGTAAGCATAAATTGCATTTATTTGCATATGCATATTCACGTGCACGCACGAACTCATGGGGGAGGGTCGTGGGACTGAGTATGCATGATGATATGTCGCTTGTACGCGACGAGGACTTGCCGATATGGGCAGGTGTGTCGACTCGCAGTTGAGTCAGGGGCTGTCCACTATGCTACCAGGGCGGCGTTTAGCGTCGTCGTAATTTTATGTAAATAAATATATATGTGGACATCATATGGTTATGATTGGGCATGGCCCGTGGCGGTAAGGTGCGACCTGGAGGGTGCAACCTGAGGGTATAAGCGACACATGGTAGAACGCTGGTGTAGGCGACCTCAGCGTGGGCTACCAGCGTGAGCGACCGCCGGACAGTCGGGGACGACCGGGTTCATATGGCGACCTAGGGGAACGTTGTGCATCCTAGGGTTCGGCCATCCGGCGTGGAGCGTTGTCGTGTTGTCCCTGAGGCACGTGAGCTCTTTGTGGTGCATAGTGAGACTAGCCGAGGGCCCTGAGTACGTTAGTATGAATATTATATGCTTCGCAGCGGATCGCCTTTGCGAGCGTTATAAGCATCGGCGTGGGTTGCCGTTGCGGGGAGTGTCACTTGCACACATGCATGATTTCTGCTTACTGAGCCTCGGCGGCTCATTGTTTTATGTTATGTGTTGTAGGCACCAGCGACCACGGTACGTGATCGCGTTTCGAAGGCAAGGCCGTCCTTTTGAAGCTTCACGCTGCTTTTGGGGTGGACGTGTGTGTATGGATGACGACCTGCGAGGCCGGGCTCATAGGAACCTTTTTCTGCGCCGACACACCTTAAGCCGCTGTAGTTATATCATGTTTTGAACTTAGCGTTCGAGATGTATTCTTTTGGCTTGTACAGAACGTTGTTGTTAGGAATATTTTAGAAGTGTCCAAAATATTTATTCTAAGTCTTGTAATTTCTTTACAATGTATTTTATAGATGTATTTTATAGATGTTTTTATCTTATGTAATTGGGTTGTATTTGTAATGGGCTTATTAGGGGCCCAATGGGCTTAAATACCTCACAAGGTATTTAAGCTTAAACCCTAGCACTCATTAATCCAAGTTTCCATTTGCAAAAATCTCACGTATTCAACACTAAACCTCTAAAGCACACTATTCACATTCTACGAAGGTTTAATCTGTTGAATTGTTCTTGGATAATCTGGAATTACAAGTGGTATCAGAGCAAGCGTGTAGGTGAGGAAACTTCATTCCAAGTTCGTTAGCATCGTCAATATAAGTTATTGATTTTTCCAGCATTCAGTTCAAAGCTTTGTTTCGTGGGTTTAAGTTTTTTTCTCTGAGGATATTCTGCAACTTGGACGGCTGACTGGTTTCTCTATGTTCTGCTACTGAATCTGTTTCTATCAATTTGCGTTAAATTTCTGGATTTCTGCTGGAGAATTTGAAGAACAGCTTTGTTGTTTGGCTTGCTTTTGAGTTTGCGAACGGCACTTAAGTTGGATTTTGAATTCGCAGATTCTAAATTCGCAATTCAGTTTCACGAATTCAAGTGAGGACCGACTGTGAATTGAAGGAATCAAGTCAACCCGCAAAATATTTCCTCAATTTTTGTGAAACTAAAGTTTGTGAATCAAGAAATATTCACTGCCACATTTCGCGAATCGCATCTCTGAGAGAGAGAAATTTCACGAACTCCTTGATAGCCCTTTTTGCGAATTCCTGAAAGTTCGCTAACCAGAAAAGAGAAGAATTGTGCGAACTTCGTTGCTCGCAGATTTTCGCGAATCCAGTTGAAGAATTTTTGCGAACTCATTCTACGCATAATTTGCGAACTCATTTAAAGAATTTTTGCGAACCTCAACTCCGGTAGAAATTCGCGGACTCTTTCACACTTTTGCGAATTCATCTCATTCTGCGAATTGGGACAATTGTACATGTCACTGGACATTTCGCGAATCCTTCATTAATTTGCGAATCAGTACAATCTTGCTATTTGCGAACCTTTGACGTCTTGCGAACTTGATTAATTCTCGATAAAGTACGCTCGTCAACACATATCGCAATCCTCACATAGCGAAATCCACGACTCTGAACAAAATTCCACGAACTCATTTTTCAAGTCAAAGTCAAAGTCTAAAGTTTTAGACTTTGAACCAAATTCATTTCAAATTAACCTTTCCTCACATTACACGTTAACGATCATATCCAAAACACAAGCAATGGACTCTTTCAGTATGGGCAATGATGTTAGACCTCCCATCGTCCGACATGGAGAATACGCAGTCTGGAAGAGAAGGTTCATAAACTTCATAGAAAGCAAGGACAATTCAGAGAACCTTCTGGAATCTATTTACAATGGACCTACACAGTATTGGACCATAATTCCCGCCACTACTGACACCACTCCAGCAAGAGAGGAACAGAGGATCTTGAAAACTGCTGACCAATGCAGTGATTAAGAAAAACTGCGACTAAAGGCAGACAAAGTGGCGAAATCATACATGATGCAAGCCATTCCCAATGACATTTTGATGCTGATAGCGCAAAAGAAATGTGGGATGCTCTTCGAATTATGATGCAGGGGACAGAAGTCAATACAATGGCAAGAATGGCGAACACACTCATCTCTTATGACCGCCTATAACGACCCTACTTCTTAAATACGTATTTTTTTGGCGGGTTTTACGCAGCGTAAGCAGCGGAAAGCCCATTTAATAAAATTTTTTTATTACATAATAATAAAAATATACTGGGCCGAAGCCCAAAGATCCAAACCTGAGTATATAAAATACATTACAACACACACACGTTTATGTATTGGGTCGAAACCCTAATAGTAAAATACGAACATAGATTAAAAAAAACTCCACAGGTCGCGTTCCCATGTACTGCCCCGCACTCAAAAGTCCGTGGAGTCACCGCCATCAGCCGCCTCACCTACATACGTAAACCCTGAGCTTTGGCCCAGTAGATGAAAATGTGCAATGCAAATGCTCTCACACACCAATCTCGACTTATCTCACAAATATACACGCTCGACTCTTTTCTCATATCTCATATCTCATATCATCACATCACATTCAGGGCCCGAGGCTTAGGTACTAAAGGCAACACGCGCGCAGGGGTCCGTAGATCGGGAGGCCCCAGTCCCCACAAGGGTCAGTAGCTCGGGAGGCCCACTCCCCACATCTCAATCATATAGTGCGCCTTAGTCCTAACCTCAACTCATACCATTCGACAACCATCACTCGGTCATAAACTACCCCATTCATCAACACTATACAATGTCACCGTGACTACGCACGATTCTCTCCCCTCGTAACACGTGTATGCAAATGTCGTGCAAGTAAAATGCAATACATAAAAATGCAAATCTTCATATCACGTATCGGCCCGAGGTATCAGCTTGGCCCGATCCGAAAACTACCGTACGCTAAATAATCGGGCCCAAAGCCTGCGTTCCGAATTACTCGGCCCGAAACCTTACTCATCGATCTCTCCCCGAAATTTCACTAAGAGTTCCCAAAAGTTAATTCTTTTCACTTTAACACCCTAATTTCAAATTTTGTCCCTAATTTAATATATATTAAAATTCTATTGTCTAACTTTCAAAATATCACTTAAATTTCCAATTTAAAAATATCTTTCTAAATTTTTGCATTTAAAACCCAAAAATTTCATAGTTTACTTTTATGGATCCAAACATTTTCCTAAGTTTCAGATCTGCCCCGAATCTTTAAAAATTTCAGATCTGCCCCGAAAGATTTATATTTCTTTAAAATTCTCCCCTGTTGGGATTTTACATTCTCAGCCCCCAGATTTAAAACTTTTCAATCTAGTTCCCGAATTTTTTTAAAATTACACAAAGGACCCCAATTAACTATTCCGAATTTCAAATCTGCCCCAAAATCTTTATATTTCTTCAAAAATCTCCCCTGTCCCGATTTTACATTCTCAGCCTCCAGATTTTTGAAACTTTTCAATCTAGTCCCAAAATTTTGAAAATTACCCAAAGGACCCCAATTATTAATTCCGAATTTTAAATATGTCCTAAAAACTTTATATTTCTTTAAAAATATCCTTTATTCGGAATTTTACAACACAGACTCCCTGAATTTTGTAAAATTTCGATCAAGTTCCAAAATTTAAAAAAAAAAACTATTTTATACGGCTTTGCGACAGTTTCGGATTTCTCAATGATCACAAGGTAAACAATGTCCGATGGACCTGAAATTTTAACCACAGATAAAGGACTTGCAAGTCTTAATTCTGTTCAAAGGAATTTTTAATCTGAAGTCTAGATTGTGAGATATGAATTTTTGAACCTCTTGGCCGAAATGGATAAAGAAAACCCTAGAAAACCCTAATTCTCCCCAAGTTTTGCTCTATCCTCTTAATCTAAAGTCCTCTATCCCTATTACCAATATTCATAGTTCTAAAAGTACTCAATCTCGTGCTCCCTAAGCTAACTAACGAAAATTTCAAGCAAGCAAATTATTATTATCACATACACACGAAAAATTCGATGAATAACATGCAAAACACGTAAAATTCACAAATCCTAATATTGTTTACGTATGTAGGTGATCTTCACCTACCTTAACTCCGGGGAAATCTAAATCACGGGGTGTTTTCTTGTGATCCCGACCCGAGAGCTTCGATCCCGGGCTTCCGAAAATTTTTCTTCTCCTCCTTCTCCTTTCCTTCTTTCTCTCTTTTTCTTTCTCTCCCTCTCTCTCTCTCTCGGCCTCTCCCTCTTCTTTCTTTCCTTTCTCTATTTTTATTTTGGCTTCAGGTGTGTAGAGAGGTGGCCTTAGGTGTCTTTAAGTTTATTAGTTGATTTTTATTTGTACACTTGCATGAGGAAATGGCATCTTAGTTGGGATCTTGTCCTCTTCCTTTCAATTCCTCTCTTTCTCGTCATCTCTCCCTCTCTTCTCCTATTTGCTTTGTTTTATTTGTTAATAACTTGTCCTAATGTATTATAGTAAGTATATTAGGTGTTGAATGTTATTATTTTATCTCAAGGAAAACCTAACTCTCATGGAGACACATGTATGGTAGTGGAATCTTGGATATGCCTTTATATTTATTTTATTTTATTTTTTTATTATTATTATTTTTATTTGGTCTCTAAATAATTTCGGGCCCCTTATTATTATTATTATATATTATTTATTCATTTATTTGGACTTTCATTTCTTGTTTTCGATCCATTTAATTTTATTAAAAGACTAAACTTCCAACCTTTTATTTTGGGCCATTATTTTCTTCATTTGGCCCATAAATAAATTTTTGGTCTATTTAAATTTTTGGGGCCCAATTGTAATTTTGGACTGGTCTCGAAAAGAAATCAATTTTGTTTGAAAATTGATTTCGCACATTTCGAATATTATAGAAATAATCCCGTATTAATTTTACGGGTATTACAACCTTCCGCCCTTACAAGAATTTCGTCCCCGAAATTACATTGAAAGAAATAGATTTGGGTAACGAATCTTCATGTCATCCTCTCGTTCCCATGTGGCTTCCTCAACCATCTGGTTTTTCCACAGTACCTTGACTAGCGGAATATTCTTGTTCCGAAGTCGTTTTACCTCGTGCATCAGAATCTCTACCGGTTCTTCTTCGTAGCTCAGATCCGATTTGAGTTGTTGGTGAAGTGACTCACTTCCCAGCACATGATCCGGGTTCGCAACGTATTTACGTAGAGTTGATACGTGAAATACGTTGTGTACTTGGGCTAACGAGGCGGGTAACTCCAGCTGATACGCAACTTCCCCTATCCTCTTGAGTATTTTGAAAGGGCCAATGTATCTATGACTCAATTTGTCCTTCTTCCCGAATCGCTTGACGCCTCTCATCGGGGATATCTTCAAGAATACCAAATCTCCTTCCGCAAATTCCAATGGCCTTCGTCGCTGATTGGCGTAGCTCTTTTGACGACTTTGGGCAGTTTTCATTCGCTCTCGAATCTTCGTTATTGCCTCTGTCATCTCTCGTATCATATCGGGGCTCAGAAGCGCTCGTTCGCCGAGTTCGTCCCAGTGTACCGGGGATCGGCATTTTCGACCGTATAAAGCTTCGTATGGCGCCATCCCGATAGTAGCGTGATAGCTATTGTTGTACTAGAATTCAATCAACGGAAGGTATTTGCTCCAGGTTACCTTGAAGTCTAGGACACAGGCTCGGAGCATATCCTCAAGAGTTCGAAT
This sequence comes from Craterostigma plantagineum, assembly GCA_027422505.1. Taxonomy (NCBI): domain Eukaryota; kingdom Viridiplantae; phylum Streptophyta; class Magnoliopsida; order Lamiales; family Linderniaceae; genus Craterostigma; species Craterostigma plantagineum. The sequence goes on from JAPQWV010000001.1 coordinate 13,248,045, forward strand.
CGTTCGTTCCGATTGCCCGTCGGTTTGAGGATGATAAGCGGTACTGAACGAAAGCTTCGTCCCCATTGCTTTTTGTAAGCTCACCCAGAATTTAGACAGGAATCTCGAGTCTCGATCCGAGACTATGGACGAAGGAATCCCGTGAAGTCGAACAATTTCTTGAATATACAACTCAGCATGTTGCTCCAGAGAAAAAGTCGAAGCAATAGGTAGAAAATGGGCAGATTTGGTTAATCGATCTACAATTACCCAAATGGCGTCGCGGCCTTTCGCAGTTTTCGGCAAGCCGACGACAAAGTCCATGGTAATATGGTCCCATTTCCACTCGGGAATAGACAAGGATTGCAGCATCCCTGCCGGCCTCTGATGTTCTGCCTTGACTTGTTGGCAAGTGAGACACTGGCCTACGAACGTCGCAATGTCTCCCTTCATTCCCGGCCACCAGTACGTCTCGCGTAAATCTCGATACATCTTCGTAGCTCCGGGGTACCGAGTACGTAGTGGCGTGCACCTCTGTCATTATGGTTTTCCGGAGTTCTGCATTATCGGGCACGTACAGACGATTGTTATATAATAAACTCCCGTCTCCTTGTAATTTGAATTCTGATGAAGTCGTGATTGTTTGCTCGCTTGTCAATTTCAGATACAGCTCGTCTTGCTCCTGAGCTTTCTTGATCTGCTCCGGCAACGTAGGGTGAAGAGTTAACGCCGCCATTCTAGCCTCGATCTCGCCAAAATTTATTACTTCTACTTCGAGGTTGTGGAGTTCCGTGTTCACCGCCTTTCGACTCAATGCGTCGGCGACTACGTTTGCTTTGCCGGGATGATAGTTGATCACGCAATCGTAGTCTTTAACAAGCTCCAACCAACGTCGTTGCCTCATATTCAACTCCTTCTGGGTAAAAAAGTATTTCAGGCTCTTATGGTCGGTGTAGATCTCGCACCGTTCCCCGTAGAGATAATGACGCCAGATTTTTAGGGCGAACACGACTGCCGCGAGTTCGAGATCGTGCGTGGGGTAATTCTTCTCATAAGGTTTCAACTGTCGGGAGGCATACGCAATCACCTTCCCGTTCTGCATCAGCACGCACCCCAAGCCAATCTTTGAGGCATCACTGTACACCGAAAAGCCTTCGGTACCGGAGGGAAACGTAAGGACTGGAGCCGTTGTCAATCGTTTCTTCAGCTCCTGAAAGCTTTGGTCGCATGCTTCCGTCCACTTGAATGGGACATTCTTCTTCGTCAGGTTCGCGAGTGTCGAGGCAATGCTGGAAAAGTCCTTAATGAACTTTCGGTAGTATCCAGCAAGCCCGAGAAAACTCCTGACCTCCGTGGGACTGGTTGGTCGTGGCCAATCGCTTATGGCTTCGATCTTGCTGGGGTCCACTGAAATCCCGTTTTCGGAGACAATGTGTCCCAGAAAGGCCACTTGCGTGAGCCAAAATTCACATTTCTTCAATTTGGCGTAGAGTTGCTTTTCCCGAAGAATTCCGAGAACCGTTCGTAAATGAGCGTCGTGTTCCTCATTCGTTTTAGAATAAACGAGGATATCATCTATAAAGATGATTACGAAGTGGTCGAGGAAATCTTTGAAGACCCGGTGCATTAGGTCCATAAATACTGCTGGAGCGTTCGTCAACCCGAAAGGCATAACCAAAAATTCATAGTGGCCATACCTCGTATTGAACGCTGTTTTTGGAACGTCGGCTTCCCGAACCTTCAGCTGATGGTATCCCGATCGTAAATCAATTTTGGAAAATATAGACGCTCCTTGTAGCTGATCGAACAGATCGTCAATTCTGGGCAGCGGGTATTTGTTTTTGATCGTCAGTTTATTCAGCTCTCGGTAGTCGATACAAAGTCTCATCGGTGCTCCCCAAGGCGAGAAACTGGGCTGAATAAATCCTTTCTACAATAGCTCGTCAAGTTGCTCTTTTAACTCACGTAGATCGCTTGGTGCTAAACGGTACGGAGTCTTAGAGAACGGTGCTGCTCCTGGAGTTAGTTCGATCGCGAATAGGAGTTCTCGATTAGGAGGTAGTCCCGGGAGATCGTCGGGAAATACGTCGGGAAATTCATTTGCAACGGGTACGTCTTTTAATTTCGGTTGAGGCGATTCGTCGGTCTTTATTGCAAATAGGAGAAAAGACTCACATCCCGAATTCAGGAGTCGTTGGGCTTTTAAGGCAGAAATTTGATGGATTTTGCTATTCTCCTTCGCTTCCACAAACGTGAACATTTCATCTTCAGGAATTTGGAACGCCACCATCTTCTTCCGGCAATCGATTATGGCCCCGTATTTCGAGAGCCAATCCATTCCGAAGATAACGTCGTAGTCGTTCATCGGGATCACAATTAGATCTACGCTCAAACTCCTTCCTTCGATCGTCACGAGACATTTCTCCAACACTAAATTAGTTCGAGTTGGATCCCCGTGTGGTAGGGTTACTACGTAGTTGTAATCAGATAAGGTAGGAGAGATGCCTACCTTGGTCACATATTTGGCCGACACAAACGAGTGCGTGGCTCCAGAATCAAACAACACGGAAGTAGGCACGTCGTAAATTTGTAGCGTACCGGTCACCGCTGTAGGATTCGCCTCTGCCTCTTCATTGGTTAATGTGAACACCCGTGCTGGAATCGGTGGTGGTAGCACCTCCGCCCCTTCATTAGTCAATGCAAACACTCGAGCTGGAGCCGGTGGTGATAGCGCCTCCGCCCCTTCATTGATCATTGCAAACGCTCGAGCCGGAACCGGTGGCGGTCGTGCAAGCGTCTGAGTCGGGTCCTGGGTTGGTCGCAGGCTCGTGCGTAATGTCCCTGTTTCCCGCATAGATAGCAGACGACATTAGGGTTGTATCCAACTCCAAAGCAGACACCGACGTGAGTACGCCCACTGTTGACACTGTGGTGCGTTGTATGAAGATCGGTTCGGAACGCTGGGTGGTCCCTGGTTCGGCCTCGGTCGCCAATTAGATGGTCCCGAGTGACCTCCTTGGTTAGGGCCTTTCCCGAAGAATGGTCTCTTTCGATCACCTCCACCTCCCTGCTGACTCTCCGTTCTCTTCCTTGCTTCTTGCGCCGCCACGATCTGAGCCTCTGCTTGCTCCGCGATGATGGCTCGTTCGGCCACTTGTGTGAAGTGCACACCCGGGATACCCGACATGCTTACGTCACGGTAAATCTCGGGTCTGAGGCCCACCATGAAACGAGCCACCTTTAATGCATCAGTAGCTACCATGTGTGGAGCGAAGCGAGATAGCTCTTCGAATTTACGAACGTATTCCGGCACCGTCATCCTTCCTTGTCGGAGGTTGATGAATTCGTTCATTCATTGTGCTTGCTCGTGGGCTGAGAAGTATTTTTCAAAGAACAGCTCTTTGAATCTATCCCATGGCATCGTAGCGGGGTCATTAAGGATTTTGATGGTATCCCACCAAAATCGTGCACTTCCTCGTAACATCGAAACGGCACAGAGAACTTGTTCGTTCCCTGGCACCCGACCGTATACGAACATATCTTCAATGGTTCGGATCCAGTCTTCTGCCATCGAAGGATCGGTAGCTTGCTCAAAAGTCGGGGGATTCAGTTTACGAAACCTTTCCCCGATAATTTCCACACGGTCAGGATGTGGAGAGGATCGGTCCTCAGATGAGCTCCGGAAATTGATTAGATCGTGGATTTGAGCAGCCTGTTGCTGGATCAGCTCAGTCAAACAGCGGATGGTAACGTTCTCACGTGTGTTGTTCTCACGAGTCGGGGATTCAGATCCATGCCGACGACTGGGCTCTCCATCATTCCCATTTCCCGATCGTGTCCTCATTTTCTAAGAGTCTACAAGTTCACATAACATAGAAAAGCACAAAAAAACACATAAGCATTTAGATAGATTAAAAAAAACTCCACAGGTCGCGTTCCCATGTACTGCCCCGCACTCAAAAGTCCGTGGAGCCACCGCCATCAGCCGCCTCACCTACATACGTAAACCCTGAGCTTTGGCCCAGTAGATGAAAATGTGCAATGCAAATGCTCTCACACACCAATCTCGACTTATCTCACAAATATACACGCTCGACTCTTTTCTCATATCTCATATCTCATATCATCACATCACATTCAGGGCCCGAGGCTTAGGTACTAAAGGCAACACGCGCGCAGGGGTCCGTAGCTCGGGAGGCCCCAGTCCCCACAAGGGTTAGTAGCTCGGGAGGCCCACTCCCCACATCTCAATCATATAGTGCGCCTTAGTCCTAACCTCAACTCATACCATTCGACAACCATCACTCGGTCATAAACTACCCCATTCATCAACACTATACAATGTCACCGTGACTACGCACGATTCTCTCCCCTCGTAACACGTGTATGCAAATGTCGTGCAAGTAAAGCAAGTTCAGGATTTTCTAAAAACTGGATCTGTGCGCAGCTTTTGTTTTCAAAATATTTGACCTAGTTATAGTGCTTTGATTCCTTCGAAACCTATTTCATTAGAAAGCTAAGATCATCAGGTTTCCACAGCCACTTGAATAAGGTCGATCGGATGTCTGTGTGATTTGTTACGAATTTTTAAAGCTCATGCCGCTGAACAGAAATTTTTATTCAGCTGTACCCGCATTTCTCTGTTTTCACCTCTTTAAACTGATTCGATGATATTGAAGTTTGTCTCTATTGAAATCTAATCCTCTTAGCTTCCTATAGCCGCTGGAATCATCTCAATCCGATGTTTCTAGAATTTTTAACGTAATTTAGAAGTTTATGTCGCAAAACTGAATTGATGTATTTTCTTGGTGAATGAAGAACATGTTCTTAAATTTTCCGACAGATGTAGCAACCTCAGGTGTCGAATATAAGCTCGAAAGCTACGGAAGGAAGGTATGTGAAATACACCTACGACACGTAAACGGTTATGTGTATTATTATGTGGTATTATTATGTGGTATTTATGTGCTTACATGATTATGTGCCTATGTGAATTTCATGGATTACATGTTTTATATGTTTTAAGTATTTTCGTATGTCATATGGCCACATGTTGCATGTCATGTGTTATGTTATATGCACTACACTTGCATTTCATGTCAGTGCGAGGGAATAGAGTACCGTGCGGAACGGAAACATTTGGGAAGTCGATGAGTGGTGTTGGTCCGTGTGGCGAATAGAGGGTGGGTGATGCCGCTCTAAAGCGACCTGAGTAGGCTGCCCGTACTCCAGTAGGTACCACTCTAAAATGACCTGAGTGGGCTGACCGAGCGATAGGATGGTGCTTGGGTGCGTGCACTCTAAAGCGACTTGAGTTGGCCGCCCGAGTGTTGGGACGTTAGTGGTTGGGTGTATGCCGCTCTAAAGAGACCTGAGTGGGCTGTCCGTGCTCTAGTACGTACCACTCTAAAGTGACCTGAGTGGGCCGAGCGAGCGGTAGGTATAGAGGGAAAGGTTCCAGTATGTACCACTCTAAAGAGACCTGAGTGGGCAGACCGAACGTGAACCTCAACTCGGGGAAAACGGGCGACTCTAAAGAGACCTGAGAAGCCTTCCTATTCTAAAGTGACCTGAATGGGATACCCGAGGGTGTATGGTGTTGAGTTGCGGGGAGTCGTGAGATGTGATGGGTTGAGATGAGGGTCGAGTGTGCATGTCGTGAGATGTATGGGTTGGGATCGAGCGCACGTTGCATACATGCATGTTTCACCTACTGGGCAAGGAGCTCAGTTTACGTGTTGTAGGTACCGAGCCCGACGATGATGTGCGTCGCAACTAGGCGGGCTGACGGCGGTGTTCCACGGATTTTTGAGGGCGAGGCTATACATGGATGCGACCTGTGGAGCGACTTTAGAGTTATGTTGTGTGTCATGTCGTGGTCTTTGAAAATATAAATAATGGGATACGACTTTTGTACGATAAGATGTGTGCGAGTGGTGTATATATTGTAAAATATAACTTTGCGAGATGTGTGCGTTATGTTTTTTTTTAGAAAAATTTTTATTAGACGGGTCTCCCGCGACTTACGTTGCGAAAATCCGCCATAATTAGTATTAGAAAGCGAGGGTCGTTACAGGTGGTATCAGAGCTTAGGTTAGAGGTTCTGTAGACTGTCCATGTACAGCCGTTCAAAAGCGTGGAGGATCAGCCTTGCCTATAAGTTTTACGGTACGATGTGATTATTTGCTTAAATGATATATTTGCTTATGTGGCTATTTTTATATGATAGTGATAAAATGAGGAGAACACGTAGAGATTACGTAGGCAGTTAGAGTCGAAGGGACGAACATGAGTCCCCGGTGCATGAACGCGACTCGACGATTCTGAGACTTACTGAACTGATCCAGCGACAATCGGATCAGATTAATAATCTTATCCAGCAACAGGTTTCCTCCACAAACCAACCGTCTCCTCAGCCTGAACGTATAGAGATCATAGGGGAACGGTTCCAGAAATTGAATCCTCCTACTTTCGAGGAAGCTATCGATCCTACCGTGGCTGAGGATTGGTTACGAACTGTCGAGGACATGTTCCTCTACAGCCGAATCCCCGAAAACGAGAAAGTGTTATGCGCTGTCTCTATGTTGCGTGGGAACGCAAGGTTTTGGTGGGACACCAACAAAATCTTGGAGGACCCGATGACTATGACGTGGGAAAGATTTAAAGAACTGTTTTGCGACAAGTATTTCACAACCTACGATCGAACCCGAAAGATGAATGAATTCATCAACCTCAAACAAGGCGAAAAACCCGTCGCGGAATATATCCGCAAGTTTGAGGAACTATCTCGCTTCGCCCCGCATATGGTGGCGAACGATGCCTTAAAGATCGAGCGATTCCAAGTAGGTCTCAAACCCGAGATCTATAGAGATGTTAGTATGGCTGGAACGCGAGGAATAACGTTTGCTCAAGTGGCGGAACGAGCAATGATTGCAGAACAGGCAGAATCTCAAATCTTGGCAGCTCAGGAGGCAAATAAAAAGATTGATAACCATCAAGGAAACGGAAATAATCGAAAACGGCAGTATTATGAGGTGGACCCCAGTAGCAATCAGAATAATCGTCAGAGACAGAAAAACTGGCGACCGAAACTAAACCTAGGGGCAACTAATTTTCCGTTACGACCTCCAACTATCAATCCGCAATGTCCACAATGCGGTCGATACCATACAGGTGTTTGCTTCGGAGCTGGACCCAATTACAACCCGCGATGTTTCAAGTGTGGAAAGTTTGGGCATGTTGTCAAAGATTGTCAAGAATATCGGCCCAGAAACCCAATCCAAGCGCCAGTACGACCTCTGCTGGCACCAGCCCAGGTGTATACTCTAACAAGCGAGGAAGAAGAACCGAACCCACTGATGATGACAGGTATGTTGCACTGCTTATAAGCATACCCACTCCCATATTAGTTGATTCCAAAGTCACATATTTATTCGGGTCGAATAAATATATGACGTGTGGGAAAATAAAAATGATTCCTGCTCTATTTAAGTACAACCACGAACCGCAGTTTAAAAAAACAAATTAAAGTTTCTTAGTATCAGAGTTGCGCAGCGGAAGTGTGGTGGAAATAGGAATAGTTATGTCTTGGGGACGTAGAGAAATTGTTGATCCTCAGAAACTGAATAGGAGGCACACATTTACATGTGTAGCCGAAATTCCATGATGAAGGTAGTGATAAATTCTACCTTAAGAGGATTCAGACAGATTAGAAAATAGGAGAAATCGTTACCCCGAGAAACACCAGCCGGCGAATTTCGGGGGCGAAATTCTTTTAAGGGGGGAGAATGACCCGTGAAAATATAAACGGGATTATAATAACAAATAATGTTTAATTAGTAAAGTAATTGAGATTAAATTCTTGGGAATTAATTTTAAGGAAAACTCAGGAATCTTAAATTAATTTGGAACATTGTTTTGGAGAGGATAAATACTAGATTATAAAAAATTGGGGAACGTAGAGTGGAGAAGATAAAGTATGAGACCAAAAGTCCTTGTCATTGATGCATTTATAAACGTCAAGTATAGAGATACTTTTGCATACATTACACCTATATGTATATAATTATGTGACTAAGAGACAAAGTAGTTAATAGAAACCAACTAAAATATTAAACTTTGAAAATGACATTTACTTACTCTCAACCAAAAGTCTCGTTACATCTTGTTTGTTATTTAACTTAAGATGTATGCATATTACTAATAACGATACATAAAAAAAGATAAGCATTTGGGTGTACTAAACTAAAGAGGATTAGCTAGGAAATGATAAGAGCAAATGAAAAGAATTTGTCATTTACAACCGTGCCTAATCAACGTAGACATCATCATCATGTATATCTAATGTATAATAGACACTATAGGAACACCTCATAACAACGAAACTTACCACAAGAAGAAATCGAAAGTATTGCAAAGAAGAAGAGCTTGGAAAAACAAAAATATCGAACCAAGTTGAGGAAGTTAATCTTTTAACGAAAGGGAGAGTGCAAGTCAACGAGAGAGCAAAGGCTGTGAGCAACTAATCCGAAGCTTGATTTTGTGGGTGTTCTTGTCGTAGTTGAGTGCTTTTGAGGTAACTGACAAGCTAAGCTACTCTAAATTCGTTCTCTGATCAGGTTCTTGATAGGCCAGTCTGCGCAGCTTTAGTTTTTGGTGATTTTGACATAGCTATAGTATCCGGATTTTGTCGAAACTTAGTTCTTACGAAAGCTAACTTCGTGGGCTTTCCCGATCAGTTTGAATCGGTCCGATCGGATCAGTTTTCGATTTTCTATGAATTTCTAAAGTCACAGCACGAAACTGGAAATTATTTCTGTAGTTGCTGTTTTAGATCCGTGCGCAGTTTTAGTTTCAAACGAAGTTGACCAAGTTACTGTGCTCCGATTCATTCGAATCTTGACTCATTTTAAAGCTAATTTTTTAAGCTTTCCAAAGCCACTTGAATCAGGTCGATCCGATATCTCTAGGATCGATTATGAGGCATTGACTTTTTAATGCAAGTTCAGGATTTTCTAAAAACTGGATCTTTGCGCAGCTTTTGTTTTCAAAATATTTGACCTAGTTATAGTGCTTTGATTCCTTCGAAACCTATTTCATTAGAAAGCTAAGATCATCAGGTTTCCACAGCCACTTGAATAAGGTCGATCGGATGTCCGTGTGATTTGTTACGAATTTTTAAAGCTCATGCCGCTGAACAGAAATTTTTATTCAGCTGTACCCGCATTTCTCTGTTTTCACCTCTTTAAACTGATCCGATGATATTGAAGTTTGTCTCTATTGAAATCTAATCCTCTTAGCTTCCTATAGCCGCTGGAATCATCTCAATCCGATGTTTCTAGAATTTTTAATGTAATTTAGAAGTTTATGTCGCAAAACTGAATTGATGTATTTTCTTGGTGAATGAAGAACATGTTCTTAAATTTTCCGACAGATGTAGCAACCTTAGGTGTAGAATATAAGCTCGAAAGCTACGGAAGGAAGGTAGGTGAAATACACCTACGACACGTAAACGGTTATGTGTATTATTATGTGGTATTATTATGTGGTATTTATGTGCTTACATGATTATGTGCCTATGTGAATTTCATGGATTATATGTTTTATATGTTTTAAGTATTTTCGTATGTCATATGGCCACATGTTGCATGTCATGTGTTATGTTATATGCACTACACTTGCATTTCATGTCAGTGCGAGGGAATAGAGTACCGTGCGGAACGGGAACATTTGGGAAGTCGATGAGTGGTGTTGGTCCGTGTGGCGAATAGAGGGTGGGTGATGCCGCTCTAAAGCGACCTGAGTAGGCTGCCCGTGCTGCAGTAGGTACCACTCTAAAGTGACCTGAGTGGGCTGACCGAGCGATAGGATGGTGCTTGGGTGCGTGCACTCTAAAGCGACTTGAGTTGCCCGCCCGAGTGTTGGGACGTTAGTGGTTGGGTGTATGCCGCTCTAAAGAGACCTGAGTGGGCTGCCCGTGCTCTAGTACGTACCACTCTAAAGAGACCTGAGTGGGCCGAGCGAGCGGTAGGTATAGAGGGATAGGTTCCAGTATGTACCACTCTAAAGAGACCTGAGTGGGCAGACCGAACGTGAACCTCAACTCGGGGAAAACGGGCGACTCTAAAGAGACCTGAGAAGCCTTCCTATTCTGAAGTGACCTGAATGGGATACCCGAGGGTGTATGGTGTTGAGTTGCGGGGAGTCGTGAGATGTGATGGGTTGAGATGAGGGTCGAGTGTGCATGTCGTGAGATGTATGGGTTGGGATCGAGCGCACGTTGCATACATGCATGTTTCACCTACTGGGCAAGGAGCTCAGTTTACGTGTTGTAGGTACCGAGCCCGACGCTGATGTGCGTCGCAACTAGGCGGGCTGACGGCGGTGTTCCACCGATTTTTGAGGGCGAGGCTGTACATGGATGCGACCTGTGGAGCGACTTTAGAGTTATGTTGTGTGTCATGTCGTGGTCTTTGAAAATATAAATAATGGCATACGACTTTTGTACGATAAGATGTGTGCGAGTGGTGTATATATTGTAAAATATAACTTTGCGAGATGTGTGCGTTATGTTTTTTTTTAGAAAAATTTTTATTAGACGGGTCTTCCGCGACTTACGTTGCGAAAATCCGCCATAATTAGTATTAGAAAGCGAGGGTCGTTACACCGCTTTCATGCTAACAAAGGGGAAACTCTCCAAGAAACCTTCCATCGATTTCTTGTTCTTCTAAACGAGCTAAAGATGAATGGAGTCACGAAAAGCGTAATGGAGATCAATATCAAATTCTTAGGATCACTTCATCCAGAATGGGAGGCTACTGCAATTATGATAAGACAAATGAACGACCTAACCAAAGTTAGCATTCATACATTATCCGACTACCTCAATCAACATTCCAATCATGTGGAGAAACGGAGGGAGGAAATCAAATCAATTGGAAGCGACTCACTTGCTCTTATGACTGAACGATCATCAAGAAAACAAACCAAGGACAAAGAAATTATCCAGTCATCACAAGTTAAGGAAGGAGGAGACTCTGATTCTGATGACGAATCCAAAGACCTTACTAAACATGGAGACCAGGAGATTACTCCCAAGGATCTTGCTAAGCAACTCGCTCTGGTCTCGAATTTTGTGCAGAAGAAGTATTATAAGAAGACTGGATCCTCCTCCAATCGTCAAAGAACCTCCTCCAACTCTAGAGGAAAGACTCATGATGAGGAAAACAACTCTGAAACTCCTCATCAAGGCGGCAAATGCTTCAACTGCGGTAAGAATGGACACTTTGCTAGAGAGTGCAGAATTTCCAAGAAAAAGGATGTTAACTATTACCGTCGAAAAGTTCAATTAGCTGAACAAAAAGAAAAAGGACTGGTCTTAATGGCATAAGAGGACCATTGGCTTGAAGATACCTCAAACAGCGAAAATGAGAACGTGGCACTGATGGCCAAGCTGGATGACGAAGAAGATGGAGCTGGAGCTGAAGGAGGCGAGTCAGACAGGGAAACCTCTAACAACTCAGAAATGGTGGAGGTAAGTGAAGCAGATTATGATTCTTTACTTAAGATGAAAAATGAATTTTTATCCTTATATAAATCTAACAAATTAGGTAAAAGAAAAATCAAGGAACTAGAAGCTAACTTAGAGAAAAATTTAGTAGTATTAGATAAGTTTAGATATGATTATGCATGTGAAAAGAATCGTGTAATTGTAGCAAATGAAAAGATTGCTAAGCTAGAAATACTAGTACAAAAATCCGAAGCTAAAGCCAAGGATTTAGAAAAGGAAATGAAATCTCATAGAAATCAGGCAATGGACGCTACAACTAAATATGACTTACTATGTAAAGAAAGGGAAAGATTGTACTCCAAAATCAAAAAATTGGAGGACATTTTAACCAGACGAGATCAGTCAGAACAAACGATATTCTTGAACAAACCAGCTAACGTTGATTTCTACAATCCCTATAAAGGACTTGGTTTTGAAAACCCATGCAAGTTAAAACAAGGCATATCAAGTTCACCTTATCTATATGATCTCAAATTCATGCAGACAGGTTGACTGGCAAATCTCATGTCTTTTGTCAGTGAAAATGAGACATCAATACATAGTAAAACTCAAACATCATTTAACTACACAGAATTAAATGATAGTTATAAAGAAAGAAGTTGTCCAGCAATAACTGAATTTGAGTCAGATATTCCACGCCCAAATGAAGGAGATACCTCAGGTGTTTCGGAAAGTAAGGCATCGATGGCTACATTTACAACAGGATATATGCCTGATTGCATAAAGAAAATCAGTGATCTTCACTCCACTCTCGAAAGCGAGAGAAAGTCATTTGATGAAGAAAGGCAAAAACTTCTTCATGAAATATCTTCACTTAAAGAAAAATTAAGATAACACACAATTTCATACACCTTAATTTCACATGACAAAATTTCCTGCACTAACACATTGAAATTTTCAGGACCCACAAAAGAGCCATTGAAGGGTCAAGTATGGGTTAAAAAGGAAGATATCTTGAAGGAGAATCGTGATCTCAATGCACCTTTTGTCATTGAATATTTTCCTTCCAAAACCTTTGTACCATCTTTATTTTGTCATGTATCGAAAAAATTATCTTCTTCAACAAAAACAAAGCTTTTCGTGCGTGATCATGTCACCAAACAAACTCACAAAACAATTCCTAAAAACAAAACTACAAAGTCAAAACAAGAATCAAAATCAAAAGCTATCAAAGAACCTGTCAAACTTGCAAAAACCGAAAAACTCATGTCTAAACTTAAGACAAAAAGACCCTTACTAGAGCACAAATGGATTCCAAAGTTTCAAACTGCAGGAACACAAATCCCTATCCTAGAAATAATTAGTGACTCTGTGTCATCCACTAACAAAGGAAAATCTAGGGAGTCTAAACGGACTAACAAAACTAACAGAGGTGGACCCATATTTCAATGGGTACCTAAAACCCTCTAGTTTTATCTTTGCAGGCCCTTCATGTGTGGTACTTAGATTCTGGTTGCTCCACACACATGACTGGGACAAAGGAACTGTTGAGCAACTACGTTGATAGACCAGGAGGACTGGTACGCTTTGGTAATAGCAATGGAGCCAGAATCCTTGGCTATGGCGATCTCATATGCAATCGACTCACAATTAAACAAGTCTCGTATGTTGAAGGACTGGCACACAACCTCTTATCAATAGGACAGTTCAGTGATTTTGGACTCCAAGTTGTGTTTCTAAAGAAAACTTGCAAAATTCTCAATGCCAATGGTGAAGAACTTCTCACTGGAACTCGCAAGACAAATATTTACACCATTGATATTAGAACTGTCAAACCAAAGACTGATATCTGCCTAATCTCCAAAGCAACTTCAACTCAACATGACTTATTGGCACCAGCGGTTATCTCATCTTAACTTCAAGACCCTCAACAAGCTGTCAACCAACAAATTGGCTATTGGACTACCACCACTGAAGTATCAAAAAGAGCATATGTGCTCTGCTTGTGAGAAAGGAAAAATGAAGAAAGCTTCACATCCTACAAAACACACAGCATCCACTCAACATCCTCTAGAGCTTTTACACATGGATCTGTGTGGCCTAATGCGAACTGAAAGCATAAGTGGAAAGCGGTATATGCTGGTTATCGTCGACGACTATTCCCGATATACTTGGGTACGCTTCTTACGGACTAAATCAGAGACAGTCGAACATATTCCAAACCTAATCAGAACAACACAGAACCTACTCCAGAGTAGTGTTAAAATAGTTTGATTAGACAATGGAACAGAATTCAAGAATCAACAGCTCAGTGACTTCTACGAATCCATAGGGATTACTCAACAGTTTTCTGCTATCTACACACCTCAACAAAATGGGGTTGTCGAAAGGCGAAATCGAACACTCGTAGAGGCTGCTCGAAGAATGATCATCCAATCATCACTACCTCATTTCCTTTGGGCTGAAGCAATGAATACTGCTTGCTATACGCAGAATCGCACAAACATTCATCTAAGATTTGGAAAGACGCCGTATGAACTTATAAATGGAAGACTGCCCAACATTGCCCATTTTCGAATTTTTGGATGCAAGTGCTTCGTCGCCAACGACCGCGAAGACAAGTCCAAGCTTGATCCAAAAGCAACTGAAGGAATCTTCGTAGGCTACTCTGCACAATCTAAGGCGTACAAGATATTTCTCAGAAACAGAAGGATGATCATTGAAAGTATAAATGTCACCTTTGATGAGGGACTCGAACTTTCGACTGGACATAGCAGTTTGGGACAAGTCTCTAGAACACCACACCTTTTTCATTCTCATAAAGAAGAAGGAGAGTGTTCGAGAGATGCCTCTGAACGGAACTCTTCAGAATCGGGATCGGACAAAGGAAGTTTGAAGCCAGATCAACAAGCAACTGACAACTCTAGACAAAGCAACCCCACATGCTTCACTCAACGAGCTCAAGAGGAACGGGATCTGGATCTACTTTTTGAGCATATTTGTATCTCTCAAAATCAGACAAGACCATCCACCGATCCCTTTCCAAATACTGAATCCAGTCCTAGTTCGTCAACTCATGATTCAGAACCTATTCCTAACCAGACAATTCCTCCCTCTGATGCAGAAGCCTCGATCCCAACAACTTTGAAAACAACGCAGACAGAGGCCTCCTCTTCAACTTCAGCCGGCAACATTACCGCGTCTACAATCGACTATCCACTAAGTGAGGAATCGCAAATAGACGAAACGACATTACCCCACGAAAAGAAATGGGTTCGACATCATCCTACTGATCAAATAATAGGAGATCCCAATACAGGAGTAACGACTAGAAGATCACATTCAAATGAATGTCATTTCACCTGTTTCTTGAGCCAAACGGAACCTAAAAGAGTAGTTGACGCACTACGGGATCCTAACTGGATAGTGGCTATGCAAGAGGAGATTAATCAATTCGAACGTCTCAAAGTCTGGAACTTAGTTCCTCGTCCAAAAGGGAAAACTGTGATCGGAACAAAGTGGGTATTTAAAAACAAAAAGGATGAAGATGGTGTTGTAGTTCGAAACAAGGCCAGGCTCGTTGCTAAGGGATATAATCAACAGGAAGGAATTGATTACGATGAAACGTTTGCCCCTATAGCCAGAATCGAAGCTATTAGGTTATTCCTTGCATATGCAGCACACAAAGACTTTACTGTCTATCAAATGGATGTAAAAACAGCCTTCTTGAACGGAATTCTGAAAGAAGAAGTGTATGTGTCACAGCCAGACGGATTTCTCAATGCTGATCATCCCGACTTTGTTTACAAACTTGACAAATCACTGTACGGACTTAAACAAGCTCCAAGGGCCTGGTAGGTGCTATCCGACTTTCTTATCTCCTCAGGTTTCACTAAAGGGAAAATTGACACTACTTTATTCGTAAAGAAAGATGGTTCTGATATCATGCTTGTGCAAATCTATGTGGATGATATCATTTTTGGCTCTACTAACCCTAAACTTTGTGAAGAATTTAGCATTCTGATGCAATCACAATTTGAAATGAGTATGATGGGAGAAATGTCATTCTTCCTCGGATTACAAATCAAACAACTTCAGGATGGGATTTTTATCAATCAATCGAAGTACATCCACGATATTCTCAAAAAATATGGGATTGACAAGAGCAAATCATCGAGTACACCTATGTCCACATCATGCTCACTCGATGCAGATCGCTTAGGTGAACCTGTAGATGTTACTCATTACCGAGGGATCATTGGATCACTACTCTACCTCACAGCCAGTCGACCAGACATCTTATTCTCTACATGTCTTTGTGCTCGATTTCAAGCTAACCCCAAGGAGTCGCATCTTCATGCTGTCAAAAGAATCTTGAAGTATCTGAAAGGAACACCAGACCTTGGACTGTGGTATCCTAAGAACTCAAATATGAAACTAATAGGGTATTCTGACGCAGACTTTGCAGGTTGCAGACTAGACAGAAAAAGCACTTCTGGACACATCCAATTCCTAGGCGACAAGCTTGTATGTTGGGCCTCGAAGAAACAAAATTGTGTATCAACTTCCACGGCGGAAGCAGAATACGTCGCTGCAGCAAGTTGCTGCTCACAAATTTTGTGGATCAGAACTCAACTACGGGACTACGGGTTTGATCTAAATAGAATTCCTATTTACTGTGATTCCAAGAGTGCTATCGCAATTACATGTAACCCTGTTCATCACTCACGCACTAAGCACATAGATCTTCGATATCACTTCATAAAGGACCACGTAGAAAGAGGCATAATAGAAATGTACTTTGTCAATACAGAGATTCAACTAGCCGATTTGCTTACAAAAGCATTGGATGAAAAATGCTTCCAATTCTTAGTTGCAAAGTTGGGAATGTTGAACCTCCATTTTTAATCTCGATTGTGCCTTCCTACAGTTCACTATTTATCTATTTGCTATGTTTTTTCTTCTCTCTTATTCTGTGCGTGTTTATTATGTTAATTAGTTACTTAGATCTTTTTTTTTTGCTTGCTTTCCACGTTGCAATAAATTTTCTTGTTTTCAATAAGTCGATGTAGCGCGAATGCTGATGGCAATACATCGAGGGGGAGAAATGCTATATCCATGCAACGAGGGGGAGTAAGTTCAATCATTCAATTGTTAAGATACTCGATAGGCTTTGTATCTAGGGGGAGATTTAGTACAACAACTCTCTCAAACAATGCATCGAGGGGGAGTAAGTTCAATCATTCAATTTTTAAGATACTCGATAGGCTTTGTATCTAGGGGGAGTTTTAGTACAACAACTCTCTCAAACACATAAAACATTCATAATACTTAGATAACTCTCAAATACTCGTATGCCCTATTAAGACCCAAAGCAGAATAGCAAGTAAAACAGCGAATAAGCTCAAAAGAAGGAAAATCTCAAAAACCAGCATATTCAAGTTATGCTCAAAGTCATGTCTTAACTTTGCCTGTTCCTTGAGCTTCTTCTCTTCTTCCTGCTTCTGCCAATTCATCTGTAAACGAGAAAATTAGAAATGAGTTAGTTCTTAGATGTAAGGTACTTCAATGAGACTTGAGACATATCTATTTATAAATATGAAAGAAACATACGTCATTTATTGTCCCGACATTAAGACGAGTTTTTGACTAAGACGACGATTTCTTTCTTCTCCAATAAGGATATCGTATCATGAAAATCGATCTTGAAAAACCCATAGATTTGATGTTATCCTTGTGATTGATCGTGTCAAATTGGTAATATTTGGGTCATTACTAGTTTACTTGATATCGTTAGTAAGTTGAGAATCTCATACATTCATTTTTCTTCCTTGGACAATTTCTAAAATTCCATGGCAAATCAATTATTAGAATTAAGATTCGCGAACTTCACTTACATTTTTTTTTTGCGATCCAAATCTACTGGCATGTAAAGGTTCGCAAACTATACTCGTTTGCGAATCAAAAGCTCAATTCGCAAAATCATTTTTCACTAAACTCTTAGTGAACAATTCGTGAAATCATAATCCGCGAACTTCGTGATAACTCATGGACATTTTGCGAATTCATTTTTTTTCAAATCTACGAACCGTAAATTTTTTAATCTCCTTTCTTCTAGTTCGTCAAAGTTTTAAATCTCTGATTTGCGAACTGATTTTTCAAAATTTCACCATGGGATCTTTCGCGAACTCTAGTGGGCCTATTTAACAAAAAAAAAAATTTTTTTGCGGCCCAGTATTAAACTAAATCTTTATCTTTCGGCCCGCGAAATTTCCTTTATCTAATTCGCAAATTTCCCCAAATCAGTTTTTTACGAACCCTAAAATCTCAAAATCTCTCAAAACGCGTCAAACTCAACTTTGGATTTTCGTTGCTGTGCTTCCGTCTACACACACACACACTCACAGATTTCGTTGAGGTAAGGAAGAAACAGTCTTTAAATCTTAATTTTTCATGTATTCTCTTCGTTGATTTTGCAGGTTCGAAATCGGAAAAGAACAGGGAGTTCGTCCTTGTTTTTTATTATTATTGTTGTTTGTTGTTTGATCTTGTGTTCTATACTCTTTTTTTATTCATACTTTGTTTAGATGATTATCGTGAAAAAGAGTACGAACGTGTTGACAAGATTCTTCAATTTCGTTTTTAAAATCAATGTTTTGCGAATAGGGTTTTTCTGGGTTTTATTCAAAAATTTTCTTTTTGATCTTTCTGTTCGTGATTCGCAAATTGAATTTGTGTTTTTTGCGAATTCATGCGTAGAATGAGTTCGCAAAATGAATTCGTAAAATTTGTTTTTAAAACGCTTTCGCACTTTTAATTTGACTGATTGACCAACCAAAAATTTTGCGAATCTAAATTTGCGAACTGCCTTCTCAGATGCAAGTCACGAACTAATGTTTCGCGGGTCGTGTTTAATCTTGTCAATTCGGGAACTACCGAATTCGCAAATCTTTATTCGCAAAACTTCTCTTATTCGCACTTCACGAACTGTCAATTCATTCTTCGCCAAATTCCTTTCAAATTTCAAAATCGATTCGCGAAATTCCTTTGACAGACTCGCAAATTTCCAAATTCGCAAAATTCGTACCTCGCAAAATTTCAAACTTGCGAACTAGTCTCTCGAACTACACTTTACAAATATTTTGAAAAATTCAGTTCGCAAACTCCAAATTTCCCAATCTAAACTTGACTTAGTCAATTCGCAAATTGTATCTTCTCAATTTCAAATCAATTCGCAAACGGAACCCTCTCAGTATTTCAAACTAATTCGCGAATCTTACTTAGTGAAATTTTTTGAAAAAATTTCAGGCTTTTACAGACCCGCATATCTTTATGTTCGCAAAAAATGTAGGATTCAAATTCGATCTAAAGCGAACTCGCAAAATCAATTTTTTTTAAGTCTTTTTGAACTAACTGCTCAAATTCACGAACCCTTGCCAAAAATTTCAAAACTTCAAATTTGTGAAATACACTTTGATTTGTTTGGGGCCGAACAGTACCTTATTAATTAAATCATCGTTTTATAAGAATGTCAAATATCTTCTCATAAGACTTATTCACAACCTTGATTTTTTTTCTCTTATAATGCAGCTTCGACAGAATGACTACACCAGCAGATCTCGTCTACTCAACCACCAAATGGATTGTAATCAAAGACAACAACTTTCAACTCGACATGAACACTTTCAAGTGTCAAGAAGAGATCATCCCATCCATTCTGAGAAACCACCACCTGGGATACGCCTTCTCTGCATCAGTTCCTGCACCAACCGTGTACCTTCAAAAGTTCTGGGGAACGATGACTACCAAAATTTCTCAAGACAACACCACTTACTATGAAGCCCAAATCGCAAACGAAACCGTCAGGATCACCAGGGACTTTATTCGACAAATTCTTCGGCTGCCGATTCAACCAGAATATGAACATGAGGCATCCGAGGACGAGCTCATCGAAGATATGTTGAAAATGGGTTACTATAGCTCACTCGAGCTCGTTTCCCGTTTTCAACAATCAATGATTCCACATCCGTGGCGAACTCTTTTCGCAATTGTCAACAAGTGCTTCTCACCAAAGCACTCCGGGTGGGACAAATGCAACATTACGATCCTACGAATCTTTCATGGGATCGTCTTCAGGAAAGGATACGACTATGCCAAGCTGATCACAATGGACCTGGACGATCAGCTTCATCAGAGATCAAAGTCCAAATCGAAAAAGACACAGAATCTGCCCTATCCCCGGTGGTTCTCACTAATGATCCACCACTTTATGACTACAACACCGGGGATACCAACAAGGCCACAAGAAGAAAACTACACACCTCCCAAACTCAAATTTCTTCAAAAAAGAAAGACGGATGAAAAATACTCACGAAAACCAATGCCCATTCCGCGCGCTACCTTACTACTAGCTAACCCAGAAGACATTGAAAAATACTGCAAGAGGACCAAAATTCCACACCCCATGACTCAGGCCGACCCACCCGAGTCTAACCCAGGGGTTAGTGAGACTGAGAGAGTAGAAACGAGAGAGAGAACAAGCAAATGAGATACTGAGAGAAACCACAGAAACCGAATTTATCCCACACGCACCACAGACTACATCTCAAGAAGCAATCCCCGACCAACCACCACCATCCTCTGAACAAACAATACCTGAACAATCGCTCGAGGAACAACCACATGCCAAACGACTCGAACACCCACTAATAGATGTTCCCGAGACGATCACGACTGCACTAACTCAGTCAGAAAAAGTCGGGTCAATCCCTAGGATAGAAGAGGTCGTAATCGACCCAACGACGCATGAGCGAACCCCACCTGACCATTCACTTGTCTCCCAACAGACAAGTGTCTGAACGCAACACGAACCACCCCAAACCTCCAGCAGCTCGGTTCCTGTGTCTGAACCAATTCGAGAAATACCCATTTCCGTGACACAGGCCGAGCCTCAGCCTGATCTTCAGGTCTCAATGTTCATAGAAGAGCCCCAAATAGAGGCTCTTCAAGGATTGGACGGAAGTCTCTCGGATGTTGATGATTTCAGCAGCTCACCATCCGCGAGCCACCGTACAGAACCTAGTTCTGGACGCGTGCTAACGGGACGCCTTGGCGATCCCGACGATAGCTCCACCCAAGCCCGTCACACTGACGTGGCCACAACGACCCGAGCACCATCTCCAAAAGATGTGTCGCAAGGAGAGGTCGGAAGACCCAAGGACCCCGAAGTTCCACGAACTTCGGGTGACGAGGGCCACCGTCCAGAACCTCGTTCTGAACGTGTGCCAACGGCTACCTCTAGTGGCGCCGGATCTATTCCAACCCAGGTGACGACTGCTTACTTGGAGAATCGGCTGTTCAAGTTCTTCGAAACCGTAACCCTACCAAGGGTCAAAGGTCTTATTAAGGAGGCGGTCCAAGCAACTTCCACCGACAAAGGGAAGGCTCCCATGTCTGACCAACCTCCTCCTCAACAGTCGGTACTTCCCCGTCTTCTCACCCTGCCACCACGCAACCCGACGACACCCAACTTGTACACAGTGCCTCTGCTAGAGCTCTTTGACGTTGGCATTGCTCGCATAATAGATCTCGACAGCAAACGAAGCATTGAAGAAGAAGACCTCTACCGGAAGCTGGTCGCAGGTGGCGTCATCCCACCTCCTGATGCGAGCATACCGACTGACACATGCCGCCAAGAAGGCCCCACTCAGAAACGTCGTCACGACGATCCAGACGACCAGGATCGTCCTGAGGGGGAGAGCAGCAAGAGACCGAGAACCAAGTCTCCAGTTATTCGCGGCGGAAGAGGCAGAGGACGCGGAGTTCAAACGCGTGGAGGCAGTTCATCACGACCACCCAATCCACCACCAAGGTCCTCCAGTGGCAGACAAGCTGCACTAGGGCCGAACCAGACAACTTCCCTTTGGTGAAGTCGAGTCTGCTCCCTCGAGGATCTCCACCCAACCAGTCCAAACAACTACAACCCCTCGTCCAAAGGATCCTCAAGGCTACATTGACAGATATATCTTAGACGAGGAATGGAGGACGAGAACAGAGACAGCAGAAGAGTCCCGCCTCAGGATTGAAAACGTTCGTGATTTATTAAAGGCGGCGGCAACAGACTTTTGCTTCATTGAGCAAGAGGAAGAGGAGCAAGGAGAAAATCCTGAGGCAGATCTTCCAGAACTTCCAGAACTCCTTCAACATCAGGTGCCCGAGGAACCGACGCCGGGCTACGAGTTCATAGAAACTCGTTGGAGAAACGCGAAGATCAAGGCACCTTTTCTTGAGGATCTTTATCCAAAGATCTGGAGGAAGGAAGAAGAAATAAAGGGAGTCAACGAGCTGAATCTTCGAGGCCTTGAGCACCTAAGAGGGACGTATAGTGGACTTAGCCATCAGATTATGCTCTGGGAAGTCACGGCCAAGAAAGGAATGAGTAGGGATCAATACAGTAAGTACATGAGAGATCAATCGGCCATCTGTGATATTGTGGATGTCGAATGGGCAGTAGGAAGATATGTAGGCCCTGTCTTTGTAATTGATCGTTATGACAGGAAAATCGTAAAATATTCAGAAGCAGATCTTCCCTACCTTCCACTGGGCGAACTCAACAAGCTCTTCAACATTTATCGCAATAAGTTTCCCCTTGACACTCACACAAGACAAGATGGTTATCGGGCTATCAAAGAGTGTATGCTGAGGCAGGTCAAGTACTTCGCTACTCATGACTTCCAAATGGCCTTGGAAAGCAATATGAGCAAGGTCAACCTGACATGTCCAGAAAACAAATTTAAGGATCTCGAAAAGTATGGAGAGGGATTTATCTTCCTTGAACCACAACCTGGGGTCACTTACCTACAAGCTCAGAAGAAAATGTTGCAGGTGCTTCTTCTGTCAGAGATCTCCAAATTCTCAGATGGGACATTGAAGATTATCCTTAACCAACTCCTGGCTAAGAAGAAGACAGTTTCTGAAGATGACAAACTAGAAGGAACAGAACTGGAAGAGAAAGATGTTCTACGGAAACTCGTCGAGAAGATCAGATATCGAATCGTTCTTCGGAATGACATCAGACAGTTCGAGACTGCACTAGGATTCAGGAAGACCTACTTGGCCCATAGAGAACCTCCACCTCCGCCTCGCTCGAAGAAAAAGAAATGAAGACTTAGTTTATTTGCTCGATTGTAATTTGGACACTTAGGGGGAGAATGTTAGGAATATTTTAGAAGTGTCCAAAATATTTATTCTAAGTCTTGTAATTTCTTTACAATGTATTTTATAGATGTATTTTATATATGTTTTATCTTATGTAATTGGGTTGTATTTGTAATGTATTAGGGGCCCAATGGGCTTAAATACCTCACAAGGTATTTAAGCTTAAACCCTAACACTCATTAATCTAAGTTTCCATTTGCAAAAATCTCACGTATTCAACACTAAACCTCTAAAGCACACTATTCACATTCTACGAAGGTTTAATCTGTTGAATTGTTCTTGGATAATCTGGAATTACAGTTGTTCCATTAAATAAATGGAAAAAAGAAAAATTTTATAATCGTTTTCGGTGCACTTTGCTATTTTCAACTCGCTAGGCACATAGGGATGCGTTAGAATAGGCAGTTAGGAAGTCGGGTCGTTACAGTATTTCCCTTGTCATTAAGCAAAGTCATTTATTTTGGGCCTTTCTTTATTTAATTTAGGTGTTCAATATTGTCTCAAAATTTATTTGGGCCATATTTAGTGAAGCCCAAAATTTCATTATTTACTTTGTCGATTATTAATAAGGCCAGTTCAAATTCCTTCCAAGAATATTTTATTATTTTAGTTTCATCGGAGTTTTCGTTCATAAATATTTCTTAGGAATTTTATTCGTAATATTTCTTTGCTAATTATCTTAAAATTTCCTATCGTAATCCCGATTTATATTTTGCGGGCATTACACACTCTGCGACTTGCGAAAACAAGTTTTGAAAGATCATAAATTGCTTTTTTTAAACATGTCACGAACCCTAATTCCCCCTTTTTTCTGTGAAACGTTTTAAACGAAAACTCTCAGAAACCGAAGTTCGATTTTTTAAAGAAGATGACCCTTTTTCAGTAAAATCTTCAAAATCGAAGACTCGTTTTAACAAAAACAGACTAATTTCTTCAGGAATCAACCATAAAAACCATGTTCTTCGAAGAATCATCCCTGCAAAATAGAAATCGAAACTGTAAGTAAAGAAGAAGAGATTTCTTACCACAGCGTCGTGAACGTGTGTGTGAGGATGATCTTGAGTGGAAAACAAGCAAATCGCAGAGGAGAAATTGTAGCACCCGGGTCCTCGTGAATAGTAAGGCCAATAAATTTGCGTAAATGATGATTGTGATTATGCGCATTTCGTGAAATTATTCCGTGCTCGTGTGAATTATGTGAAACCTGCATGTTAAAAAGTGCGCTTGATTATTTGGTAAATTCGGTGCATTTAATTGGTACTGTTAGACTTTCCATTTAATTAGGGATTTTCGAAAACTAGACAAAGGAAAATACGGGCCATAAACTAAAGCTAGAATTAAGTCTGGAAGTGGGCTAGGAACACTAATGGGCCGAAAGTCTAATATTAGGCCAAAGCTAAGGCGTGAGTCATAGGCATAAATCTTAATGGACTAAGCTTAGAGGTTGAATCTCAAAAATAATTAAAATGGATTAATTGGGCTAGCTATGGAAATAGAAGGCCCAAATCATTAGAAACAAAATTGAGACAAACCTTCCTTAAATTAAGGGATATTTCGTCCCTTGAGTTCCATCACCACCATATAAAAAAAAAATAAACCATCACCTAAAACCCATTTGAAGTCCACGAACTCCATTAGCAAGGAACTCACGAAAGCCTAAGCAACGAGGGAGAAGAAGCCGAATAGAAAATCACCCAAGCATTCAACTAGGTACAAGCCTTTACTCTAATTTTCGTATCCTCGTTTAAGTATTTCGGTACGTTAGGGGTTTAAACACGAAAATAAGTATTACACACTTGGTTATGCGATTTTAGGACTTGGAGGTATGTCGAACCTTAGCTCAGAGGTTTTAACGATTTTATTAACACTTCTTAGGGAGTATTAGACACGAAGAATGACTTTAGGATTGACATCCTTATTTAGCTCGAACTTTTAGGGATTTAGCAAGTTCTATCGGCCTTGAGCATGATCTTGAAAAGGTAGCTTTTGATCGAAGCCCCTAGGATTTCAAGTGTTAAACTTGTTTAGGTATTAGACACGGAAGATTCGCGAACTCGTTCCGCGAACTAGGTTAAATTGGCGGGTCTTTAATTCGCAAATTAACAAGGGGAGAGTTCGCAATATTGATTTGCGGGCCCCAACAAATTTGGCGAACTCGACCTAATTGGCGAATTATGGATGACTAGCTTAGGGGTTTTGCGAGTCCAATGCAGAATCACGAGCCCCATTTGGCGAACCCGTATCAGTTCCGTAAATTCATTTGGCGAACTGGGCAGTTTGCGAACCCTAATCCGCGAGCTCGTCGTTTTTGCGAATCCTCATGCACTTTGCGAATCCATTTGGCGGATCACCATTCCACGAATTGAACCAGGTTTGCGAACTCAGGGTCGGGGCATTCTGCGAACTGCAAGGAGTTGGCGAATTCATGCGATCCACTTGGCGAATCGATGGAGGAACGTTTTTCGTACCATGCATGGCGTTTCACGAATTAGAGCTGAGTAATATTTCGCGAACCTAGCAAGAGAGAGAGAAAATTTCGCGAATTGGGACGTTTCGCGAATTGAGTGCGAAGAGCATTAGTTCGCGAATTAGAAGTAGTTCACGGTGAGAGATCATTTTTGCGAAGTGATGTTTCGCGAACTAGGGATCTCACGGGGTAGACAATTTGCGAATGTACTGGTTTACGAATTGGGAGCATGGTGCATTTCGCGAACTTAAGAAGTTTCGAACAATAGAGTTCGCAAAACATATATAAGATTCTGATGACTTTGCGAAACTATAAGATAAAAAAAATGCATGTCGCGAATTGAACCCCTTAGGCGAAAATCGTTTCAAGTTATATTTCCGCACCCTTTAATCAGAAAAATATTCCGATTCCAATGAGCATAGGCTCTTTCAATGCCCGATCATAATCTGCCTATCGGTGTCCTCAGGGCAAATTTTCGGTATAGGTAGACGTTGCATTCGATAGAATTTTGGTACGAAAATTTACGTAGCCAACTGATATAATTTATAGATTGACTTTATAGCCTGTTCGAGTTTAAAGGATGAAATATTAGGAAATTCACCAGACCGGCTAGCAAATAGCTTATGGACGAATTTTATGAACTTCATGAACTTCATAAAATTCCCTAAGTCAAGTGGGATGTACCAAGTTAACTAGGACTCCTAAAGGTATTATAACCAAGGAAAATACCTAAGTCTGTACGTAATTAATTAATTAAAATAGTGTCCTAACGATACTATTCTATGTCTAAGGTTTGGACTTAGGGGAACACCCGGGTCAGGTAGCGACTAATCCACGGACGCCAGGTAAGTAGAAATCCAACTACAACACATAACTTGTGTGCTATATGTATATGTGACTATATGCCTACGTGGTTTCGTGATTACGTGAATTTATCGTTACGCTTTCATGTGGTAAGCATAAGTTGCATTTGTTTGCATATGCATGCTCATGTGCACGCACGAACTCATGGGGAAGGGTCATGGGATAGAGTGTGCATGGTGATATGTCGTTTGTATGCGACGAGGACTTGCCGATGTGGGCAAGTGTGTCGACTCATAGTTGAGTCAGGGGCTGTCTACTATGCTACCAGGGCGGCGTTTAGCGTCGTCGTACTATTATTGTAAATATATATATTGGTATCCTATGGATAGGATTCGGGCATGGCCCGTGGCGGTAAGGTGCGACCTGGAGGGTGCGACCTGAGGGTATAAGCAGCACCGGGTGGAACCCTGGTGTAGGCAACCTCAGCATAGGCTACCAGCGTGAGCGACCGCCGGACAGTCGGGGACGACCGGGTTTATATGGCGACCTAGCGGAACGATGTGCATCCTAGGGTTCGGCCATCCGGCGTGGACCGCTGTCGTATTGTCCAGAGGGACGTGAGCTCTTGTGGTGCATAGTAAGATTAGCCGAGGGCCCTGAGTTTTACTAGTACGAGTATTAGGTGCATCGGCGCGGATTGCCCTTGCATAGAAATTTATGCATCGGCAGGGTTTGCCTTTGCGGGGAAATGGACACGTGCATACATGCATGATTTCTGCTTACTGAGCCTCGGTGGCTCATTCTTTTATGTTATGTGTTGTAGGCGCCAGCGAACACGGTACGTGATCGCGTTAGATGACAAGGCCAATCTTTTGAAGCTTCGCGCTGCTTTTGGGGTGGACGTGTGTGTATGGATGACGACCTGTGAGGCCGGGTGCATAGGAGCCTTTTGCTGTGCCAACACACTTTCGTCCTCGTAGTTAGATCATGTCTGGAACTTGGTGTTCGACATGTATTCTTTTGACTTGTACAGAACATCATTCCATTATGTAAATGGAAAATGAAAAATTTTATACGCATTTTCAGTGTACCTTACTACTCATAACTCGCTAGGCACATAGGAATGCGCTAGAATAGGCAGTTAGGGAAGTCGGGTCGTGACAGGGTGGTATCAGAGCTTCGGTCACAGGTTCTGTAGACTGTCCATACACACACACCCAAAAGAGCGGAAGCGGCCTTGCAAGTAAGTGTTAATTCTATGTGGATTTCTATGTTGCATAATTTATTGGCCATAGGACAATCAGGATAGGGTATAAAGATGGTAAGAACAAGAGGAGAGTCGAGCGGTGACGATGACCAGAATAGGGGAAAAACGGTCCCTACTGACAACCGCGACGCAACCATTTTCCAACTTACGGAATTGGTGCGCCAACAGTCAACACAGATACAACAGCTGATCCAACAGAACACCACGAATGCTGGAAACACTCAGGCCGATAGGGCAGAGATAGTGGGAGAAAGGTTCAGGAGGTTGAACCCACCAACCTTCGAGGATACGGCTGACCCGACGGCAGCCGAAGATTGGATAAGGACACTAGAGAGCATGTTCGTCTACAGCAGAGTCCCAGAGGCAGAAAAGGCTCTGTGCGCCGCGTTCCTTCTAAGAGGAAGCGCCGGACATTGGTGGGACACCATTATGGTGATCGAGAATCCTGCCACGATGAGCTGGGACAGATTCAAGGAGCTGTTCCGGGGTAAGTACTTGACGGCCCCGGTGAGAGCCCAGCGTCTCAACGAATTTATAAATCTCAGGCAGGGATCGATGACCGTTGCGGAGTACATACGAAAGTTTGAGCAGCTGTCCAGGTTCGCAGCACACATGGTCAGCACGGATGCTCTGAAAATTGAACGGTTCCTAGAAGGATTGAAACCGGAACTCTATAGAGATGTGAGCATGGCGGGAATCCAGGGAGCTACTTACGCTCAGGTAGCAGAGAGGGCAATGGTGGCAGAACAAGCTGAAGCTCGGATCGTGAGGGCACAAGAGGCCAAGCGCAAATTTGCGCAAATGCAAGGAATACAATGGAGCGGAGGAAATCAGAAACAGCAGTTTGTGCCTAAAGGTGGTAAAAATAAATTCCAGAACAGGCCTCCTCAACAACCTCAGGGGACAGTGAACAGACCCCCAAACCCGAATCAGAATCAAGGGGCCGTGCCGATTTCCAACTGTCAGAGGTGCGGAAAGAGGCACTTCGGGAATTGCAACACGCCGGCCAACGCGTGTTTCAGATGCGGGAAGCCGGGACACTTCGTGAGACAGTGCCCGGAAGGTTCTTCGGGAAGTCAGGCCGGGAGCCAAGCAGGACCTCAGATGGTGCCAGCTCGAGTATACACCATCACTTCAGAGGAAGCGGAGAACAACCCAGCGGTGGTGACAGGTACCCTCCTAATCCACCAAACACCCACATGCATCCTAGTAGATTCTGGGGCAACCCACTCATTTGCATCCATCCCATACGTGACGAGACTTAATATAATACCTGAGCGGACCGAGGTTGACTATAGTACATGTAGCAATCCCAAACGGGGCACCAACTAGGACTAGCCAAATATTAAGGAATTGCCCGGTCTTAGTCGGCGACGAGGAGTTGCTTGTAGATTTAATAGTCATCCCGATGAACGATTACGAGGTGATCCTCGGGATGGACTGGCTCTCAAAATATGGAGCGGTAATAGATTGTAATCATAAGGTGGTGACGTTCAATACGGAAGGGGGAGAACCTCTCACCTTCAAGGGGACGGGCGAAAGAGGAATTGTTCCTAAGATTTCGGCGTTGAAGGCCCAACGGCTAATCAAAGCCGGATGCGAGGCATACCTGGTGTTTGCCCTGAAGACAGAGGAAAACATTCCCACAAAAATCGAAGACGTACCTGTAATTAAGGAGTTCCCAGACGTATTTCCGGAAGACTTGCCGGGACTACCCCCAGACAGAGAAATCGAGTTTACAATTGACCTGGTGCCGGGAGCTGCACCAGTGTCCAAGACCCCGTACCGGTTAGCACCGACCGAACTGAAGGAGCTGAGGGAACAAATAGATGAGCTACTACAGAAAGGTTTCATCCAGACCAGTTTCTCTCCCTGGGGTGCGCCAGTTCTATTCGTGCGAAAGAAGGACGGCTCAATGAGGCTGTGCATAGATTACAGGGAGCTGAACAAGTTAACGGTCAAGAATAAGTATCCATTGCCCAGGATCGACGATCTCTTTGACCAACTACAAGGCGCCACAGTGTTTTCTAAGATAGATTTGAGGTCAGGATACCATCAACTGAAAATCCGCAAGGACGATATTCCGAAAACGGCATTCAGTACCAGATACGGGCACTTTGAATTTCTAGTCATGCCCTTCGGACTGACTAACGCGCCGGCGGCCTTCATGGACTTGATGAACAGGGTGTTCCAGTCCTATCTGGACAAGTTCGTAATCGTGTTCATAGACGATATTCTTATCTATTCAAGGACGAAGGATGAACATGAGGAGCACCTGAAGATAGTGCTTGAGACACTGCGGGAGAAGCAGTTGTACGCCAAATTCAAAAAGTGTGAGTTTTGGCTGGATCAGGTAGCATTCTTGGGACACATTGTCTCTGGAGCGGGAATCTCAGTGGACCCAAGCAAAATCGAGGCCATCAATAACTGGCCACAACCGACCAATGTAACAGAAGTACGGAGCTTTCTAGGCTTAGCGGGCTACTATAGGAAATTCATAAAGGATCTTTCGAAAATTGCCTCAACATTGACAAAGTTGACCCGGAAGAATACTCTATTTCAATGGAGCGAAGAATGTGAACGGAGCTTCCAAGAACTGAAGAAGCGGCTTACTACCGCCCCAGTGTTGACGATACCCACAGGAACAGGAGGATTCTCCGTTTATAGCGACGCCTAAAATGGGCTCGGATGCGTACTGATGCAAAACGGAAATGTGGTAGCCTATGCCTCACGGCAGTTGAAGGAGTACGAAAGGAACTATCCTACACACGACTTGGAACTAGCAGCTGTGGTCATTGCCCTCAAGATATGGAGGCATTATCTATATGGTGAAAGATACGAGATCTACACCGACCACAAAAGTTTAAAGTACTTCTTCACCCAAAAGGAGCTAAACATGAGACAGAGAAGGTGGCTGGAATTAGTGAAGGACTACGATTGTGCAATCAACTACCACCCAGGGAAGGCAAATGTGGTAGCAGATGCCTTAAGTCGAAAGACAGTAAGCACGGAACTCCAACGACTCGAAGTGGAGATCGTACCATTAGGCGAGGTCGAGGTGAAGTTAGCAGCTTTGACCCTTCAACCGACATTGTTAGAACAAATCAAGAAGGCTCAGGAAAATGACGAGTTCTATGTCAAGATCAAGGAAACCCAGACTGAGCAGCCGGCAGTAGACTATGTATTCCGAGACGACGGGAGCTTGTACTACAAGAGCAGATTATATATACCGGACGATGCAGGACTTCGAAGAACTATAATGGCGGAAGCACATACTACACCGTACTCAGTACATCATGGAGCCACGAAGCTATATAGAGACTTACGGGCGCACTACTGGTGGCCAGGAATGAAGAAAGACGTAGCAGAATTCGTCAGTCAATGCCTCACTTGTCAACAAATTAAGGCAGAACACCAACGGCCAGCAGGAACGCTGCAGCCCTTACCGATTCCGGAGTGGAAATGGGACAATATAACGATGGATTTCGTGAGCGGATTGCTGAAAATGTGAAAGGGCATGATGCGATATGGGTGATTGTAG
Source organism: Craterostigma plantagineum (assembly GCA_027422505.1). NCBI lineage: Eukaryota > Viridiplantae > Streptophyta > Magnoliopsida > Lamiales > Linderniaceae > Craterostigma > Craterostigma plantagineum. The sequence goes on from JAPQWV010000001.1 coordinate 13,278,829, forward strand.
ACCGACTTACGAAATCTGCTCATTTTCTGCCAATAAGTACGACATTCACCATGGAGCGATACGCGGAACTGTATATCCAGGAGATAGTACGACTCCATGGAGTACCACTGTCGATAGTATCAGATCGTGATTCCAGATTTTTATCTAAGTTCTAGACGAGTTTGCAAAAGGCGATGGGGACAAAATTGTCATTCAGCACAGCTTATCATCCGCAAACGGACGGCCAATCCGAGCGGACGATCCAGACACTTGAAGATATGCTACGAGCCTGTGTGCTCGACTTCAAAGGCAACTGGAGCAAGTACCTTCCACTGGTGGAATTCTCGTACAATAATAGTTATCAAGCTACAATTGGAATGGCTCCTTATGAAGCCTTATACGGACGAAAGTGCAGATCCCCAGTACATTGGGATGAAGTCGGTGAACGGGCGATGTTAGGCCCGGATATGATCCGAGAAATGACGGAAATTATCGCGACGATTCGAGAGAGAATGCGCACGGCGCAAAGCAGACAAAAGAGTTATGCGGATCAAAGATGCAGACCGCTAGAATTCGAGATTAATGATTGGGTTTTCGTGAAAGTATCGCCAATGAAGGGCGTTAAGAGATTCGGCAAGAAGGGAAAACTAAGCCCAAGGTACATTGGTCCGTTCAAGATAGTGAAAAGAGTGGGCGAAGTAGCATACCAATTGGAACTACCAACATCGTTGTCGCAAGTACATGATGTATTCCACGTTTCAACTTTGCGAAAGTATATCGCTGACCCAAGCCACGTGTTGGTGAACGAAACTCTACATCAACAGTTGAAGCCGGATTTGAGTTACGAGGAAGTACCTGTGGAAATATTGATGAATGAAACAAAAAGGCTTAGGAATAAAGAAATTCCTCTCGTGAAAGTTCTGTGGCGAAACCAGTCGATAGAAGAAGCGACTTGGGAACGCGAGGATGAGATGAGGGTCCGCTATCCTGAATTGTTTCGAACGGGCTGATTTCGGGGGCGAAATCCTCTTTAAGGGGAGGAGGATGTAGCACCCGGGTCCTCGTGAATAGTAAGGCCAATAAATTTGCGTAAATGATGATTGTGATTATGCGCATTTCGTGAAATTATTCCGTGCTCGTGTGAATTATGTGAAACCTACATGTTAAAAAGTGCGCTTGATTATTTAGTAAATTCGGTGCATTTAATTGGTACTGTTAGACTTTCCATTTAATTAGGGATTTTCGAAAACTAGACAAAGGAAAATACGGGCCATAAACTAAAGCTAGAATTAAGTCTGGAAGTGGGCTAGGAAAACTAATGGGCCGAAAGTCTAATATTAGGCCAAAGCTAAGGCGTGAGTCATAGGCATAAATCTTAATGGACTAAGCTTAGAGGTTGAATCTCAAAAATAATTAAAATGGATTAATTGGGCTAGCTATGGAAATAGAAGGCCCAAATCATTAGAAACAAAATTGAGACAAACCTTCCTTAAATTAAGGGATATTTCGTCCCTTGAGTTCCATCACCACCATATAAAAAAAAATAAACCATCACCTAAAACCCATTTGAAGTCCACGAACTCCATTAGCAAGGAACTCACGAAAGCCTAAGCAACGAGGGAGAAGAAGCCGAATAGAAAATCACCCAAGCATTCAACTAGGTACAAGCCTTTACTCTAATTTTCGTATCCTCGTTTAAGTATTTCGGTACGTTAGGGGTTTAAACACGAAAATAAGTATTACACACTTGGTTATGCGATTTTAGGGCTTGGAGGTATGTCGAACCTTAGCTCAGAGGTTTTAACGATTTTATTAACACTTCTTAGGGAGTATTAGACACGAAGAATGACTTTAGGATTGACATCCTTATTTAGCTCGAAGTTTTAGGGATTTAGCAAGTTCTATCGGCCGGCCTTGAGCATGATCTTGAAAAGGTAGCTTTTGATCGAAGCCCCTAGGATTTCATGTGTTAAACTTGTTTAGGTATTAGACACGGAAGATTCGCGAACTCGTTCCGCGAACTAGGTTAAATTGGCGGGTCTTTAATTCGCAAATTAACAAGGGAGAGTTCGCAATATTGATTTGCGGGCCCCAACAAATTTGGCGAACTCGACCTAATTGGCGAATTATGGATGACTAGCTTAGGGGTTTTGCGAGTCCAATGCAGAATCACGAGCCCCATTTGGCGAACCCGTATCAGTTCCGTAAATTCATTTGGCGAACTGGGCAGTTTGCGAACCCTAATCCGCGAGCTCGTCGTTTTTGCGAATCCTCATGCACTTTGCGAATCCATTTGGCGGATCACCATTCCACGAATTGAACCAGGTTTGCGAACTCAGGGTCGGGGCATTCTGCGAACTGCAAGGAGTTGGCGAATTCATGCGATCCACTTGGCGAATCGATGGAGGAACGTTTTTCGAACCATGCATGGCGTTTCACGAATTAGAGCTGAGTAATATTTCGCGAACCTAGCAAGAGGGAGAGAAAATTTCGCGAATTGGGACGTTTCGCGAATTGAGTGCGAAGAGCATTAGTTCGCGAATTAGAAGTAGTTCACGGTGAGAGATCATTTTTGCGAAGTGATGTTTCGCGAACTAGGGATCTCACGGGGTAGACAATTCGCGAATGTACTGGTTTACGAATTGGGAGCATGGTGCATTTCGCGAACTTAAGAAGTTTCGAATAATAGAGTTCGCAAAACATATATAAGATTCTGATGACTTTGCGAAACTATAAGATAAAAAAAATGCATGTCGCGAATTGAACCCCTTAGGCGAAAATCGTTTCAAGTTATATTTCCGCACCCTTTAATCAGAAAAATATTCCGATTCCAATGAGCATAGGCTCTTTCAACGCCCGATCATAATCTGCCTATCGGTGTCCTCAGGGCAAATTTTCGGTATAGGTAGACGTTGCATTCGATAGAATTTTGGTACGAAAATTTACGTAGCCAACTGATATAATTTATAGATTGACTTTATAGCCTGTTCGAGTTTAAAGGATGAAATATTAGGAAATATCACCAGACCGGCTAGCAAATAGCTTATGGACGAATTTTATGAACTTCATGAACTTCATAAAATTCCCTAAGTCAAGTGGGATGTACCAAGTTAACTAGGACTCCTAAAGGTATTATAACCAAGGAAAATACCTAAGTCTGTACGTAATTAATTAATTAAAATAGTGTCCTAACGATACTATTCTATGTCTAAGGTTTGGACTTAGGGGAACACCCGGGTCAGGTAGCGACTAATCCACGGACGCCAGGTAAGTAGAAATCCAACTACAACACATAACTTGTGTGCTATATGTATATGTGACTATATGCCTACGTGGTTTCGTGATTACGTGAATTTATCGTTACGCTTTCATGTGGTAAGCATAAGTTGCATTTGTTTGCATATGCATGCTCATGTGCACACACGAACTCATGGGGAAGGGTCATGGGATAGAGTGTGCATGGTGATATGTCGTTTGTATGCGACGAGGACTTGCCGATGTGGGCAAGTGTGTCGACTCATAGTTGAGTCAGGGGCTGTCTACTATGCTACCAGGGCGGCGTTTAGCGTCGTCGTACTATTATTGTAAATATATATATTGGTATCCTATGGATAGGATTCGGGCATGGCCCGTGGCGGTAAGGTGCGACCTGGAGGGTGCGACCTGAGGGTATAAGCAGCACCGGGTGGAACCCTGGTGTAGGCAACCTCAGCATAGGCTACCAGCGTGAGCGACCGCCGGACAGTCGGGGACGACCGGGTTTATATGGCGACCTAGGGGAACGATGTGCATCCTAGGGTTCGGCCATCCGGCGTGGACCGCTGTCGTATTGTCCTGAGGGACGTGAGCTCTTGTGGTGCATAGTAAGATTAGCCGATGCCCTGAGTTTTACTAGTACGAGTATTAGGTGCATCGGCGCGGATTGCCCTTGCATAGAAATTTATGCATCGACAGGGTTTGCCTTTGCGGGGAAATGGACACGTGCATACATGCATGATTTCTGCTTACTGAGCCTCGGTGGCTCATTCTTTTATGTTATGTGTTGTAGGCGCCAGCGAACACGGTACGTGATCGCGTTAGATGACAAGGCCAATCTTTTGAAGCTTCGCGCTGCTTTTGGGGTGGACGTGTGTGTATGGATGACGACCTGTGAGGCCGGGCGCATAGGAGCCTTTTGCTGTGCCGACACACCTTCGTCCTCGTAGTTAGATCATGTCTGGAACTTGGTGTTCGACATGTATTCTTTTGACTTGTACAGAACATCATTCCATTATGTAAATGGAAAATGAAAAATTTTATACGCATTTTCAGTGTACCTTACTACTCATAACTCGCTAGGCACATAGGAATGCGCTAGAATAGGCAGTTAGGGAAGTCGGGTCGTGACAGGGTGGTATCAGAGCTTCGGTCACAGGTTCTTTAGACTGTCCATACACACACACCCAAAAGAGCGGAAGCGGCCTTGCAAGTAAGTGTTAATTCTATGTGGATTTCTATGTTGCATAATTTATTGGCCATAGGACAATCAGGATAGGGTATAAAGATGGTAAGAACAAGAGGTGAGTCGAGCGGTGGCGATGACCAGAATAGGGGAAACACGGTCCCTACTGACAACCGCGACGCAACCATTTTCCAACTTACGGAATTGGTGCGCCAGCAGTCAACACAGATACAATAGCTGATCCAACAGAACACCACGAATGCTGGAAACACTCAGTATTCCGTTTGTCGAACAATTTGCGCGGGCGCGATGGCAGGGCTTGGTGGAGGTACGAGCAACCACACATGGATTCTTTCGCTTTCGGTTTGAATCTGAATCGGCCATGAATACGGTTTTGGAGGGGGGGCCATGGCTCTATCAAGGCCAACCTCTTTTTCTGGAGATATGGCGGCCGGGAATGTCCTTGGAGCGAAAGGAACTCACTGAGGTTCCTCTTTGGGTGAAGTTATGGAATGTCCTAAGTGAGTACTGGACTAAATCAGGGCTTAATATTGTTGCTAGTGGTGTGGGCCGTCCACTATTTGCTGATGGGATCACAGCTACGGGTAATCGGATTGATTATGCACGCGTATGTCTCATGAAAACGCTTGCTACACCGTTCATCGAGACGGTGCACATTGAGGTCCCGACTGAAGACGGGGGTGTGTCGGGGACAATACCAGTTAGGGTGGAGTATGAATGGCGCCCTAAAAGGTGTAGCATGTGTGACACGTGGGCTCATGGTGACACCCAATGCCCAAAGCGTGGGACGATGTCGAAGCCGGTCCCATCTAAGGTGGGCCATAACCGGCGGGGTGACCGACCGATAGCACCAGCTAACGTGGTGGTGCAAGATAAGAAGCGACAGCGGCCGTCTCGGGAGCGATCGACGGGTGCTGACAAGGTGACCGAGTGGCGCCAAGTTGGATCTGACCACAATGCGTTTGCCATACTTCAAGGACTAGAGGATGATAATTCCGTGACGACATTTTCTATGGGCCCTAAAGCAGATGCAGCCCATTCGCCCCCACATTCGTAATACAGATGGGGTCGTGGAACGTCCGTGGTCTTAACAGGCAAGACCACAGAAGGGCGGTGGGGGAGTGGGTACGGCAGGCTGGGTTGCGACTTGTTGGCCTTCTAGAGACGCGTGTCGCTGTAGCGAATGCGGCACGAATCTCGGAGGGTCTTCGGCCAAACTGGAAATGGTTTTTCGACTATGACGACGGCCCAGGAACCCGTATATGGGTGGGTTGGGACCCTTCGTGGCTTCGGGTAACTATTGTTGCGAAGTCTATGCAGGCGGTTCATTGTCAGGTTGAGCTCCTTAGTTCGGGAGAGCCTTTCTTTATCTCCTTTGTGTATGGGAATTCTAGACGTGAGGAACGCCGCTCTCTTTGGGATGATCTCATTCTTTTCTCAGCACTGCGAGTGGATGATGCATGGCTGGTGGCGGGTGATTTTAACGCTATTTTGCATGCGGGAGAGGGTCGTGGAGGGGCACCCAACGCCCCTGACATGGCAGAGTTTCACAATTGTTTAATCCAGTCGGATCTGTTATCTCTTCCAGTTACGGGCCAGGAGTATACATGGTATAATCAACAACGGGCACTGGCGGGTATCTGGCGTCGATTGGACCGTATGGTTGGAAATCCTCAATGGTTCGTCAGGTGCCCAGATGTGTACTATCGATGTCATTCGCCAGCCACATCTGACCATTCGCCGCTTACTCTTGGAACGGTGGAAACTCAATTGCGAGGACGAACTTTCCGTTTCGAGAACTTTCTCATCAAGGAGCCGGGGTTCTTGGGGTGGTCCGCCGGGTCTGGGAGGCGCCCGTGGAGGGGTTCCCTATGTATGTGATGATGAGTAAGCTGAAGCAACTTAAGCCTATTTTCAAGCAAATGCGTCGAGTTAAGGGGGATCTCGCGGCTAATGTTGCGGAGGCCATGCGCTTCTTGGGGATTGCACAAGACTTTCTCATGAAATATCCAATGGAGGGCGTATTCCATGACCTCGAGCGTCATTGTCGATTCATTTATGCCCACGCTGTGGAAGTCGAACACACGGCCTTGTCTCAACGGGCAAAGTTGGCATGGCTCAAGGAGGGGGATCAGTGCTCGGCCTACTTCTTCCGGAAGGTTGCGATACGTCGAGCAACCAACCGTATTTTGTCTCTAGAAACGGAGAGTGGGACTTTACTTGATACACCGGAAGCGGTGGAGGGGGAGCTACTTGGATTCTACCAAGGCCTACTAGGCCAATCGGCTAGGGCTACTCCGGTGACAAGGGCCGAGGTGCAGGGATTCATTAAGCGGCCGCTTTCCCAAACGGCGGCTGTGGATATGATTCGGCCCGTGGATCCTCACGAGGTACGTCGAGCACTATTTTCTATGGGTGATGAAAAGGCCCCGGGTCCAGACGGCTACACCGCGGCATTCTTCAAGGCGGCATGGGAGGTGGTGGGGACTGATCTGATTACTGCGGTTCAGGATTTTTTCGTCACTGGACGATTATTGAAGGGGCTGAATAACACTCTAATCACGCTAATTCCCAAATGTCAGTCTCCGAGGCGACCAACGGAATTTCGGCCGATCTCTTGTTGTAATGTCATCTACAAGGTTATATCGAAGATATTGGCGAATAGACTGAAGGCTCCATTGGGCACTCTGGTCCATAGCTCACAAACTGCTTTCATTCCCGGGAGGAGGATCACCGATAATATTCTAATGGCACAGGAACTATGCCTGGGCTATAAGAGCAAGGGGCGGCCGCCTAGAGTTATGCTGAAGGTGGACCTCGCCAAGGCCTATGATAAGGTCGAATGGAGCTTCCTACTAGCCACGCTTCAGGCCATGGGTTTCCACCCCACTTATATTGACTGGATCCGATGCTGCTTGATTACGCCGACGTTCTCTATTAACATAAATGGGCGATCGGTGGGTTTCTTTGAGGGCAGGCGGGGATTACGACAAGGTGACCCCATTTCGCCGTATCTTTTCACGCTAGTTATGGAGGTCCTTCATGGTATAGTGGAGGAAAGGATTCTCATGGAGCCACGATTCCGCCACCACTGGAGATGTGAATCCACCTTGTTGTCGATGCTGGTTTTCGCGGATGATCTTCTCCTGTTTTGCCATGCGGATGAGATTTCGGTGGGTGTCTTGAAGACAGCATTGACGGCGTTCTCTAATCTGTCAGGCTTGTACCCAAACCCTGACAAGAGCGAGATTTTTCTGTCCCGGCGTGCGGAGGGTCTAAAGTTTGAGCTGCAGGGCATTCTGGGATTTCGGGTGGGTCAGTTACCAGTTCGATATTTGGGGGTGCCCCTGATAGCATCACGACTCACGATTGGTGATTGTGCGCCGCTTCTACAGCGTGTTGATGCACGGCTGGGATCATGGCTGAACCAGTCCTTGTCATACGCGGGGAGGGTTCAACTGATTAAGTCTGTTCTGCAAGCTTTGCATGTTTACTGGTCGGGGGTGTTTCTTTTGCCTAAGGGTGTTGTCCGTGCATTGGAGTCGCGTTTTAGGCAGTTCCTATGGGGAGGTTCATCGGCTAAGGTTGCATGGGACGATATCTGCCTACCGCCATGCGAGGGGGTTTGGGCATTCGATCCATAGCTACGGATAACAAGTCGCTACTTATGCAGCTTCTATGGAGGGTAATTAGTCGTACGTCACAATCTGTTTCGGTGGATTGGCTATACAGAACACGCCTGCAGGCTAAATCGATTTGGGCCGTACCTGTTTCAGCCAACACGTCATGGAGTTGGAGGAAGCTCATGCAGCTGAGATCGCTTATTCTCCCGCTTATCTCTTTCCGGATTGGTGATGGTTCGACTATTTGGTTATGGGAGGATCCATGGATACAGGAAGCGCCGCTACTAGACCGATATCCGCGAGGCCCGATGGCAATGGGGCTTCCAGTTGGAACTCGTTTGAGTAATGTCATTGATGCCCATGGTTGGAATTGGCCGGGAAGGACTACGACAGAATACATCGAGTTCAGTCGTCATCTTCCTTCTGTGGACCCGAATATGCGTGATAGGATAATATGGAAGGGGGCGATCGATGGGTGTGCAACCACGCGTCTGATTAGGGAGGCACTCCGACTTCGCCGGCAGCCTGTACCTTGGGCGGCCCTCTTCGGGGGACCCCTTAAGGTGCCTCGGCATGAGTTTATTCTGTGGCTGAGTATACGTGACCGCTTGTCTACGAGGGATAAGCCGTGGGTGGCCCAGCGAGCGGGCACCCCTGCCTGTGTCCTGTGCGATGTGCTACGCTACGAGACGGCTCAACACCTCTTCTTTGATTGTCGGTTTTCTCGTCAGTGTCTTCGATTGCTGAGGCGGCGTATTCGGTGGACATGGCCGTATAGGGAGTGGCACCAGGGCATTATGTGGGCCTCGAGGAAATGGCGTGGACATCATCTCATTGCGGCGGCTTACCGTCATGTCTTGGCATCATTGGTTTACCATATTTGGCAGGCTCGCAACAAGCGCTGGAAGGAAGGGACCATCACGACCCCCGACAGACTGGTGGACTTGGTGCTTGATATGGTGTGTATGCGACTTAGCGGGACATCTGCTAGGTTCGATCTCCAACGGGCAGCGATTCGGCGTCTTTGGCGTGTAGCTTGGTAGTTTATGATGTGTTTTTCGATTTATTGCCAGTGGTCTGTTACTGGTTGCTTGTGAGGGGTTGATCCTCACTCATCTTGTACATCCATCCATTTATATATATACACATGGAAATTACTCCAAAAAAAAAAAGGTTCAGGAGGTTGAACCCACCAACCTTCGAGGATACGGCTGACCCGACGGCAGCCGAAGATTGGATAAGGACACTAGAGAGCATGTTCGTCTACAGCAGAGTCCCAGAGGCAGAAAGGCTCTGTGCGCCGCGTTCCTTCTAAGAGGAAGCGCCGGACATTGGTGGGACACCATTATGGTGATCGAGAATCCTGCCACGATGAGCTGGGACAGATTCAAGGAGCTATTCCGGGGTAAGTACTTGACGGCCCCGGTGAGAGCCCAGCGTCTCAACGAATTTATAAATCTCAGGCAGGGATCGATGACCGTTGCGGAGTACATACGAAAGTTTGAGCAGCTGTCCAGGTTCGCAGCACACATGGTCAGCACGGATGCTCTGAAAATTGAACGGTTCCTAGAAGGATTGAAACCGGAACTCTATAGAGATGTGAGCATGGCGGGAATCCAGGGAGCTACTTACGCTCAGGTAGCAGAGAGGGCAATGGTGGCAGAACAAGCTGAAGCTCGGATCGTGAGGGCACAAGAGGCCAAGCGCAAATTTGCGCAAATGCAAGGAACACAATGGAGCGGAGGAAATCAGAAACAGCAGTTTGTGCCTAAAGGTGGTAAAAATAAATTCCAGAACAGGCCTCCTCAACAACCTCAGGGGACAGTGAACAGACCCCCAAACCCGAATCAGAATCAAGGGGCAGTGCCGATTTCCAACTGTTAGAGGTGCGGAAAGAGGCACTTCGGGAATTGCAACACGCCGGCCAACGCGTGTTTCAGATGCGGGAAGCCGGGACACTTCGTGAGACAGTGCCCGGAAGGTTCTTCGGGAAGTCAGGCCGGGAGCCAAGCAGGACCTCAGATGGTGCCAGCTCGAGTATACACCATCACTTCAGAGGAAGCGGAGAACAACCCAGCGGTGGTGACAGGTACCCTCCTAATCCACCAAACACCCACATGCATCCTAGTAGATTCTGGGGCAACCCACTCATTTGCATCCATCCCATACGTGACGAGACTTAATATAATACCTGAGCGGGCCGAGGTTGAATATAGTGTAGCAATCCCAAACGGGGCACCAACTAGGACTAGCCAAATATTAAGGAATTGCCCGGTCTTAGTCGGCGACAAGGAGTTGCTTGTAGATTTAATAGTCATCCCGACGAACGATTACGAGGTGATCCTCGGATGGACTGGCTCTCAAAATATGGAGCGGTAATAGATTGTAATCATAAGGTGGTGACGTTCAATACGGAAGGGGGAGAACCTCTCACCTTCAAGGGGACGGGCGAAAGAGGAATTGTTCCTAAGATTTCGGCGTTGAAGGCCCAACGGCTAATCAAAGCTGGATGCGAGGCATACCTGGTGTTTGCCCTGAAGACAGAGGAAAACATTCCCACGAAAATCGAAGACGTACCTGTAATTAAGGAGTTCCCAGACGAATTTCCGGAAGACTTGCTGGGACTACCCCCAGACAGAGAAATTGAGTTTACAATTGACCTGGTGCCGGGAGCTGCACCAGTGTCCAAGACCCCGTACCGGTTAGCACCGACCGAACTGAAGGAGTTGAGGGAACAAATAGATGAGCTACTACAGAAAGGTTTCATCCAGACCAGTTTCTCTCCCTGGGGTGCGCCAGTTCTATTCGTGCGAAAGAAGGACGGCTCAATGAGGCTGTGCATAGATTACAGGGAGCTGAACAAGTTAACGGTCAAGAATAAGTATCCATTGCCCAGGATCGACGATCTCTTTGACCAACTACAAGGCGCCACAGTGTTTTCTAAGATAGATTTGAGGTCGGGATACCATCAACTGAAAATCCGCAAGGACGATATTCCGAAAACGGCATTCAGTACCAGATACGGGCACTTTGAATTTCTAGTCATGCCCTTCGGACTGACTAACGCGCCGGCGGCCTTCATGGACTTGATGAACAGGGTGTTCCAGTCCTATCTGGACAAGTTCGTAATCGTGTTCATAGACGATATTCTTATCTATTCAAGGACGAAGGATGAACATGAGGAGCACCTGAAGATAGTGCTTGAGACACTACGGGAGAAGCAGTTGTACGCCAAATTCAAAAAGTGTGAGTTTTGGCTGGATCAGGTAGCATTCTTGGGACACATTGTCTCTGGAGCGGGAATCTCAGTGGACCCAAGCAAAATCGAGGCCATCAATAACTGGCCACAACCGACCAATGTAACAGAAGTACGGAGCTTTCTAGGCTTAGCGGGCTACTATAGGAAATTCATAAAGGATTTTTCGAAAATTGCCTCAACATTGACAAAGTTGACCCGGAAGAATACTCCTTTTCAATGGAGCGAAGAATGTGAACGGAGCTTCCAAGAACTGAAGAAGCGGCTTACTACCGCCCCAGTGTTGACGATACCCACAGGAACAGGAGGATTCTCCGTTTATAGCTACGCCTCGAAAAATGGGCTCGGATGCGTACTGATGCAAAACGGAAATGTGGTAGCCTATGCCTCACGGCAGTTGAAGGAGTACGAAAGGAACTATCCTACACACGACTTGGAACTAGCAGCTGTGGTCATTGCCCTCAAGATATGGAGGCATTATCTATATGGTGAAAGATACGAGATCTACACCGACCACAAAAGTTTAAAGTACTTCTTCACCCAAAAGGAGCTAAACATGAGACAGAGAAGGTGGCTGGAATTAGTGAAGGACTACGATTGTGCAATCAACTACCACCCAGGGAAGGCAAATGTGGTAGCAGATGCCTTAAGTCGAAAGACAGTAAGCACGGAACTCCAACGACTCGAAGTGGAGATCGTACCATTAGGCGAGGTCGAGGTGAAGTTAGCAGCTTTGACCCTTCAACCAACATTGTTAGAACAAATCAAGAAGGCTCAGGAAAATGACGAGTTCTATGTCAAGATCAAGGAAACCCAGACTGAGCAGCCGGCAATAGACTATGTATTCCGAGATGACGGGAGCTTGTACTACAAGAGCAGATTATATATACCGGACGATGCAGGACTTCGAAGAACTATAATGGCGGAAGCACATACTACACCGTACTCAGTACATCATGGAGCCACGAAGCTATATAGAGACTTACGGGCGCACTACTGGTGGCCAGGAATGAAGAAAGACGTAGCAGAATTCGTCAGTCAATGCCTCACTTGTCAACAAATTAAGGCAGAACACCAACGGCCAGCAGGAACGCTGCAGCCCTTACTGATTCCGGAGTGGAAATGGGACAATATAACGATGGATTTCGTGAGCGGATTGCCGAAAATGTGAAAGGGCATGATGCGATATGGGTGATTGTAGACCGACTTACGAAATCTGCTCATTTTCTGCCAATAAGTACGACATTCACCATGGAGCGATACGCGGAACTGTATATCCAGGAGATAGTACGACTCCATGGAGTACCACTGTCGATAGTATCAGATCGTGATTCCAGATTTTTATCTAAGTTCTGGACGAGTTTGCAAAAGGCGATGGGGACAAAATTGTCATTCAGCACAGCTTATCATCCGCAAACGGACGGCCAATCCGAGCGGACGATCCAGACACTTGAAGATATGCTACGAGCCTGTGTGCTCGACTTCAAAGGCAACTGGAGCAAGTACCTTCCACTGGTGGAATTCTCGTAAAATAATAGTTATCAAGCTACAATTGGAATGGCTCCTTATGAAGCCTTATACGGACGAAAGTGCAGATCCCCAGTACATTGGGATGAAGTCGGTGAACGGGCGATGTTAGGCCCGGATATGATCCGAGAAATGACGGAAATTATCGCGACGATTCGAGAGAGAATGCGCACGGCGCAAAGCAGACAAAAGAGTTATGCGCATCAAAGACGCAGACCGCTAGAATTCGAGATTAATGATTGGGTTTTCGTGAAAGTATCGCCAATGAAGGGCGTTAAGAGATTCGGCAAGAAGGGAAAACTAAGCCCAAGTACATTGGTCCGTTCAAGATAGTGAAAAGAGTGGGCGAAGTAGCATACCAATTGGAACTACCAACATCGTTGTCGCAAGTACATGATGTATTCCACGTTTCAACTTTGCGAAAGTATATCGCTGACCCAAGCCACGTGTTGGTGAACGAAACTCTACATCAACAGTTGAAGCCGGATTTGAGTTACGAGGAAGTACCTGTGGAAATATTGATGAATGAAACAAAAAGGCTTAGGAATAAAGAAATTCCTCTCGTGAAAGTTCTGTGGCGAAACCAGTCGATAGAAGAAGCGACTTGGGAACGCGAGGATGAGATGAGGGTCCGCTATCCTGAATTGTTCCGAACGGGCTGATTTCGGGGGCGAAATCCTCTTTAAGGGGAGGAGGATGTAGCACCCGGGTCCTCGTGAATAGTAAGGCCAATAAATTTGCGTAAATGATGATTGTGATTATGCGCATTTCGTGAAATTATTCCGTGCTCGTGTGAATTATGTGAAACCTGCATGTTAAAAAGTGCGCTTGATTATTTAGTAAATTCGGTGCATTTAATTGGTACTGTTAGACTTTCCATTTAATTAGGGATTTTCGAAAACTAGACAAAGGAAAATACGGGCCATAAACTAAAGCTAGAATTAAGTCTGGAAGTGGGCTAGGAACACTAATGGGCCGAAAGTCTAATATTAGGCCAAAGCTAAGGCGTGAGTCATAGGCATAAATCTTAATGGACTAAGCTTAGAGGTTGAATCTCAAAAATAATTAAAATGGATTAATTGGGCTAGCTATGGAAATAGAAGGCCCAAATCATTAGAAACAAAATTGAGACAAACCTTCCTTAAATTAAGGGATATTTCGTCCCTTGAGTTCCATCACCACCATATATAAAAAAAATAAACCATCACCTAAAACCCATTTGAAGTCCACGAACTCCATTAGCAAGGAACTCACGAAAGCCTAAGCAACGAGGGAGAAGAAGCCGAATAGAAAATCACCCAAGCATTCAACTAGGTACAAGCCTTTACTCTAATTTTCGTATCCTCGTTTAAGTATTTCGGTACGTTAGGGGTTTAAACACGAAAATAAGTATTACACACTTGGTTATGCGATTTTAGGGCTTGGAGGTATGTCGAACCTTAGCTCAGAGGTTTTAACGATTTTATTAACACTTCTTAGGGAGTATTAGACACGAAGAATGACTTTAGGATTGACATCCTTATTTAGCTCGAAGTTTTAGGGATTTAGCAAGTTCTATCGGCCTTGAGCATGATCTTGAAAAGGTAGCTTTTGATCGAAGCCCCTAGGATTTCAAGTGTTAAACTTGTTTAGGTATTAGACACGGAAGATTCGCGAACTAGGTTAAATTGGCGGGTCTTTAATTCGCAAATTAACAAGGGGAGAGTTCGCAATATTGATTTGCGGGCCCCAACAAATTTGGCGAACTCGACCTAATTGGCGAATTATGGATGACTAGCTTAGGGGTTTTGCGAGTCCAATGCAGAATCACGAGCCCCATTTGGTGAACCCGTATCAGTTCCTTAAATTCATTTGGCGAACTGGGCAGTTTGCGAACCCTAATCCGCGAGCTCGTCGTTTTTGCGAATCCTCATGCACTTTGCGAATCCATTTGGCGGATCACCATTCCACGAATTGAACCAGGTTTGCGAACTCAGGGTCAGGGCATTCTGCGAACTGCAAGGAGTTGGCGAATTCATGCGATCCACTTGGCGAATCGATGGAGGAACGTTTTGCGAACCATGCATGGCGTTTCACGAATTAGAGCTGAGTAATATTTCGAGAACCTAGCAAGAGGGAGAGAAAATTTCGCGAATTGGGACGTTTCGCGAATTGAGTGCGAAGAGCATTAGTTCGCGAATTAGAAGTAGTTCACGGTGAGAGATCATTTTTGCGAAGTGATGTTTCGCGAACTAGGGATCTCACGGGGTAGACAATTCGCGAATGTATTGGTTTACGAATTGGGAGCATGGTGTATTTCGCGAACTTAAGAAGTTTCGAATAATAGAGTTCGCAAAACATATATAAGATATAAAAAATATAAGATAAAAAAATGCATGTCGCGAATTGAACCCCTTAGGCGAAAATCGTTTCAAGTTATATTTCCGCACCCTTTCTCCTCTCTGGTAATCTCGCGGATATCCTCCTCATGCTGAGCGAGATTATCGAACACGGCATGGACATCCAACTCCTCTAGATCTTTATTTTGTCGTATTTGAGTGGATATTTTCTTCCATTCCGTGGGCAGAGAAGATAGAAATCTTATGTTTGTCTCCATGTTTGTCTTCGTTATTTCTATCTTCCTCATTTCATTGAGAAGAGTGAGGTATCGATGGTAGATCTCGTTTAGACTCTCCTCCGGCTTTGCTTTGAATGAGTCGTAAGCAGTGAGAATGTTCGCCTTCTTGGCCTTCATGCCAACTTTCGTCCTTTGCATCATCCTATGCAGCTCATCCCACATCCCTTTGGGCCGATGTAAGGCTATCGATTTGTCTGTATATATCGTTGGGGATGCCCTGCGTAAGGGTATTCATGGCTACTAGATCAGCCGTAGCTCGAGCTCTTTCCTCTAGAGAGTATTCTCTAGGCTCCTTTAGTCGCCTAGAAGCTGGAATTGCTGGAGTAGCTGTTTCGTCCCCGGGTACATGAACCCAGAACTGTGCCGGTCCCTCTTCAAGGGACTTCAGTAGATTTTCGGCTTGATCCTTTAGAGCGATGAAATTCAGAAAGCGGCTTCTCCACACTGTGTATTCGCCTCTTTGCAAGATTGGCTGACGGTTGTCATTTCCGAGTGAGTATGCATCCATGTTTGTATTGTAGTCGAGTTGTTGAAGGATCTTCGTTAATTGTTTTGAAGGTTGAGATGATGTAATGTGCTTTACAAGTGACAAAATTCGTTAGTAGCGTTTGATTCGAAAATTAGATCGACAATTATTTTCGATTCAATCTTTAAAGTTTGATCGAAATTAATTCCGTCGAGATAGAATGTACTGAGTACTGTTCTCGTGCGAGAAATTTTGTCAGCGTGATATTTTACGAGCGAGATAAATTGCTCAAAATCATTCGGTCGAGAAAAATTTCTTGATCGTGAATTTATTTCGATCGTAAAAAAAAGTACGTTAGTGAGTTTCTCGACAAGTCAAAATAAATCTGTTGACTAGAAAAATTTTCTCGCGTGTAAATGATTTTCGCCTGGTCAAACGTTAAAAGGTTTGACTGAAAAAGTTTTTCGAGTGAAAGTTTTTACGCATGCAAAGTCAAAATAAGTCTCTCTCTCGAAAAAGTTTTTGGCTGTATAATGCTCGAGAAATATTTCTAACTAAAATCGTTTCTGCTGATGACGATTCTAGCGCTGACTTCATATTCTGACCGAGAAAAATTCACGCGCTAAGTTTATCGATCGAGAAACTAATCCGATCGCAAAACTTAGCGAGAAAAATTTGAGCAATCGAGAAAATTCACAGAATACGATTAACACAAATTCGATCAAAAACAAAGAATTCAGATAGTGAAGTTTGAGGTAATTGCTCGCAATCAAGTACTAATCACGCACGAACAAGCAATTAAACACGTTATGAAGCAAAATATATCGAATTTGATCAAAATCAGAACGTGTTCTTCATGTTCTTCGCAAACAGTAACACGCAGAAGCAATTCAATCCTAAAAATCGAAGTTCAAACTGCTACAGAACTGATCGCAATGATGATCTAACACTTAAACAAGCACAAAAACACCAAATTCAAGTCAATTAAGCACAGAATTAAGCTATTGGATCGAAAAAGGTTTTCGCGCCAAACCTGTTCTTCGATGAACAGTATCTAGAAAATGATTTTCGATCTAATTCTAACAATTTTCGATTCAAAACAGAACGAATCCGCTCTGATACCAATTGTTAGGTCCTACGCTTAACAACTCTACGATCCTAGGCTAGAATTCATAGTAATTCGATCGTTTAGATAAACAATTGAATTCGATCGAAAAACTCAAATGAAGAACAAGAGAGAGAATTTGAGTAGAGTGAGAAAGTTACTGTTGTTTCTCTCTCTAGAAATCGAATTGCAAGCCCTTCGGATCAATTCTCTAAACTTTCTCTATTCAGCTCAATTGATTTACATGTATTTATACCAAACAAACTTGGTATAAATATCAAACTAGTCCTAATCTAAGGACTACTATACAAAACGCCCCAAATTACAAGGACAACTAATGAAATCAAGCACAATTACAAATGGTATTCTACATATAGAAAACACATAGCATAGAATACGTGAAAGCACATAGGATCACGTCATGCACAAATCGCGGAAGGTTCAACATGCCTAATTTTTCGACAAGGAATTGGAACCGTTTTTCGTCCAAGGCCTTGGTGAAAATGTCGGCTAGCTGATGTTCCGTGTTCACAAAATACATGTCAATCGTATGCCTATGTGTTTTGTGCGTGAGTGGTGAACAGGATTACATGTAATCGCAATGGCACTTTGGCTATCGCTATAAATGGATATACTATTTAGATTGTACCCATTATCGAGAAGCTGAGTCCGCATCCATAGCATTTGCGAGCAACAGCTGGCAGCTGCGACGTATTCTGCCTCGGCCGTCGATGTTGAGACGCAGTTCTGCTTTTTAGATGACCAGCAGACTAGTTTTTCGCGTAAGAATTGAGCACCACCGGATTGCTTTTCCTAACCATTCGGCAACCTGCGTTGTCAGCGTCAGCATAGCCAATTAATTTGAAATTTGTTCCTTTAGGATACCATAGTCCTAAGGTGGAGGTGCTCTTAAGGTAACACAGAATTCGCGTCACCGCAAGCATGTGAGATTCTTTGGGATCGGCTTGAAAACGGGCACATAGACATGTGGCAAACATGATGTCTGGTTGGCTTCAGGTGAGATAAAGAAGAGAGCCGATGATGCTGCGATATAATGTAATGTCGACCACTTTTCCTGTGGGATCGGCATGCAACTTGCAGCTTGTGGACATGGGAGTGCTGAGTGGCATGCCCTGATCTTGATGCAATTTCTTCAAGATGTCCTTGATGTATTTAGTCTGACTGATGAAGATCCCATCATCGAGCTGCCTTACTTGAAGTCTTAATAAGAACTGAATTTCTCCCATGTGGCTCATTTCAATTTGCTCTTCATCAATTCTCCAAATCTCTGGCATAGCCGTGGATTTGTTGATCCGAATATGATGTCGTCTACATAGACTAGGACGACCATCAAATCTTTGTCTTGCCATTTTATGAAGAGGGTCGTATCTATCGTTCCTCGAATAAAGCCAGATTTTACGAGGAAATCGCTCAAGACGTCATACCAAGCGCATGGGGCTTGTTTCAGTCCGTAGAGAGCTTTGTCCAATCGATAGACATGATCGGGATGTTTTTGATCAATGAAGCCTTTTGGCTGAGCGACGTAGACTTCCTCTTTTAGCATGCCATTGAGAAAGGCGGTCTTTACATCCATTTGGTAGTGAAGTCTTTATGAGCCGCATAAGCCAGGAAGAGACGAATGGCTTCGAGGTTATTCCACACCGAGTCCCCGCCCTTTTAGTTCAGTTCACCTCGCGGGTATACCGGGGGGGCCCTGCCGAGGTTTCAAAGCGTCCATCGAGGAGGAAAAATTATCACAAGTCCCGCGGGAAGGGAAGTAAATTTTACGATACGGCGCGACGGCGACTCGATAGGAAAAAGTTCAAGTACGTGCGCCGCGGGAAGAAAAAAATCACAAGTGCCCAGACAGCTCCCCCATGGTGCCCAGGTAGCGTGCCCGGGCAGCTCGGCCACGGGCCCGGCCCCGACAATCGAGACGGAAAAAAATCACTAAGTCCTGCGGGTAGACGAGTACTGGGCCGGCGCCGGCAAGTAAAAATTGCAAGTACATGTCCCCCGCAGCACTCGGGCATTGGTGCCAAGGGAGCGCCGTCAGTTGTGCCAAGGCAGCTCGGCCATGCTGCCAGGCAGATAGGCCCATGGCGCCCAGACAGGCTTGCCCATGGTGCTCACGCGGACGACCTTTTACTTTTTTGCGCGCGAACGCAAGCATGGCCAACTTCGACGCCTCACAACGCCAATGATAAAGAAAACGCGGTTCCTGGCCAATGCGATAGGTAACCATCCCCCGTAATGTCTCCATCACCAACGTAAACAGGTATGGGGACAGCGGGTCCCCCTGTCGAAGGCCTCTCTTCCCATGGAGGTACCCTGCCTGCGTTCCACGTAAGTTAATGGAAAAGGTCGTAGTAGTGACACAACAGCGAATCCACTCAACAAATGTCGGATGGAAACCCATTGCTCCCATAGCAGCAAGCAAGAAGCTCCACTCGACCTTATCGTAAGCCTTAGCCAAGTCCACCTTGAGCGCTACCCGAGGGGGACGGCTCATACTGTTATACCCCAAACAGATCTCCTGGGCTAACAGAATGTTATCGCTGATCTTTCGTCCCGGAATAAAAGCCGTCTGAGTCGGATGAACGAGCTCCCCAAGAACAGGCTTCAACCTGTTAGCAATAACCTTAGAGATTACCTTAAACAGGACTAAACAGGATGATCGTGACGGGCCAAGAACTGTTCACGTGTGGGTGGGCTTTACTATCAGGATGTACAACAGTTTATGTGGGACAGGCCAACTGTTTTCGCGCCAAAACAGTTCATCAAGGTAGTTAAAGGCACAGTTCATTAAATGCTATGAACGATATGAACGATAGGGGACGAAACCGTTGTACGAGGCCAAAACGAAATATCCCACCCGACGACTGGACACATATCGACTGTAGATAAGGCACGAATCGAAACCTTTTTCATTTCATCCTATGTTTTCCTTCGAATGTTGTCCTAACGACTTCAACGCAGAGCGACCCTTCGACGCCCACTCGTCCTTCTAAGATAAAGAAAGTGTTTTACACGTCGAGCGATGGCAGCAATCTACGGCAACAAGTAAGCGGTTCTGCCCAACCTCGTCGTTTTTCTCTTTATTTCGCTCTAATTTTCTTTCCCGGGCAGAGATTTCCTTCTGTCAATCCAATGGTCCTCGAACAGCTGAAGAGCGCTGACTGCATTGTATACGCCATGGGCTCTCTGTTTACTTCCATATGTCCTTCCCTGGTAACCCTTTTCGCTCGCATGGCTTCAGCTTATTTTGATGTTTATGAATGAGATCAGAGCTTATTTCCGAGGCGGGCCATGTCTTTTAAAACAGATTCTTGGCGGTCGAACTGGCCCGTTCTACCCTATGAAAATTAGGCCTCGTACAACGGTTTCGTCCTACAATATGAGATTGCACCGTTAGACGAAGGGCAAAATCGGGCGACGGTTTTATTTGTGAAAAAAAAAATCTGAACTTTTTCTTTCATACCTATAGCTCGCAGGCCAACGTAAGGCTATCGCCTGTCGATATGACTGGGAGCACGAGGGTTTCTGAAGGGATACGTGAGATTTTGGAAAGCAAGAAAATCGCAGCGTCTAAAGATAGAAAGAGCAATCTTGCCCCTGTGAGGAAGAAGTTCCCAATGCTGCAATGCAATGAGAGGAAACCGTTGAAGTTAGAATTCGAAACGAAGATACGAACGTGTATATGGGGCGATATCTGAGTTACCTTCCGTTAGCAAAGCAGAACCTTTTGTCTGATTTTCTTAGTATCTGCAAGATGATTAAGAACGAGTCAGGGAAATTCGATGAAATATCGAAGAAACGAAGGAAAGTTGGCATGCCTGTTCTTGGAAGTAAGCCAAAAGTTCGAATGGTTTCCTTGCAGGGTTTCGATATATCTTTCCACAGAGAATGATTTCCTTCGACTATTTCGTGCCTGATTGAAGATTTCAGACGTAAAGCAGAAGCATTTGGACAAAAAGCCTAGGAGCAAAGCTGTAATAATACCATTCAGATTGTGCCCTCTGAGGATCGCCAGGCAATTGACCGCCAAGAAGCCTTCCGCAGGTCAGTCTGCTTCCCGGGCTCCTGTCCCCTATCGTTCATAGCACTCCTTGTGATATAAAATACTGCTCAACAACCAATACCAGAAAACACCAACAGAGAAGGCCCTTTCTGAGATTGTTACGTGGTTTAACTGCAAAAATAAAATGTATCTATCAGAAATAAAAAGAAAAGTCTCATTAGATGAGATCGTTGCGGTAACCAACAATCCACGCACGAATTACAGTATGTTTTCAAGGCATTGGGGACTTAATCTTATGACACCAAAAAGATCATAAACAGAGGTTCAAATAGCGAACTATGTGAGGTGCAAGAAGCAGTTCAAGTTTTCTTACAAGGCAGATTCTTCAGGATCGGCCTCGGCGGGAACTTGAGGAATATTGTTGCTTCCTCTCAGCCGAGAAGAGACGCTGTCAATGGCAGAGTTGAGTTGGCTTATCTTCTCATTCAGTGTTTGCCTGGTTTTCTGAACCTCGTACAGTGGCAAAAGAGATGAGGAGGTAAATAACCAAAAAGAGAGAAGAGAGAAAAAGGATATCTAAAAAATACTATAATCTCGTCGAAAGCAAGAACAGCATGGAGTGGCATAGTTAGTTACCTCCAAACCTTCGTCGTAGTAAATTGGTTTCTTGGTCCTCCTAAATCCGTACTCATCTTCATTCAAAATTGACCTTCTTATCTAGTAACATTGGATCGGGCGGGTGAATAAAGCAATATGTCGACGAAAATATATAGATTCACTGATGTTATGAAATGTTTGCTTCCTTCTCGAATATGGATTTCAGAAGTCAAGAATGTTATAGAAACCTTCTATTAGGACATGCACAATGATTAAAATACAACTGCTGGTAGAAACTATCGTGACGTTGAGCAATCCTTCCCAATTGGGATTTTCGTTCGCCATTATTCTCCTCCTCCAAACTGAACAATCGAAATAAAGAACTAACAGATGGCATTCCACATGACCCGGCATTCGGTCTCGATATATAAACGTGAGGTGTCCTGCCCTTATCAGTCTTTGTATCTCATTCTTCATGTGCGTACATGCGTCGGTATGATGCCCATGTTCGTTATGGAACCGATAAAAGGGTCCCGTAGTGGGTCTCGGGGGTCCTCGCGAGTTGATTCGAGGGTACCTGATGTCTGGGTGTCTTGCCGCCACGGCCAACACCTCCTGCAAGCTCGTCC
This sequence comes from Craterostigma plantagineum, assembly GCA_027422505.1. Classification (NCBI taxonomy): domain Eukaryota; kingdom Viridiplantae; phylum Streptophyta; class Magnoliopsida; order Lamiales; family Linderniaceae; genus Craterostigma; species Craterostigma plantagineum. Next base: position 13,301,111 of record JAPQWV010000001.1, read on the forward strand.
ATAGAGGGGTATAACTCTGATACTTAGGAGGGAATCTACCCCCTCGACCCTGCATAGGTCCCCTAACCATCGGGGGACGGGCCATCTTGACACCTTTCCTGTTCCGACTGTGGTCTGGTATTCATTTCCTTGGGAGCGTCCTAGGCACCGCCTCCCGAACTTTTGCCAACCTGCTTTCTTCCAAGTTTATGTATTTTTCGGGTCTACCCAACAACTCCTCGAACGTCAGCGGGGGCTTCTTAGAGAGCGATGCAAAGAAGTCGTCCACCTGCAAACCATGAACCAAAGCATTAATTCTAACGGAAGTAGTGGCAGAGGGTACCTCCAAGGCTGCCACATTGAATCTCCAAATATAAGATCAGAGGCTCTCATTTGGTCGCTGCTTGAATTGAAATAAGGACATGTCAGATTTGGGCGGTTTCCTAGCGCTATCGAACTGGTTAATGAACATCTCCTGGAACTCTTCGAATGAGTGGATGACCTCCGGCTCTAACTGGCTCAACCATTACTGGGCAGCTCTCACCAACGTTGTCAAGAAGACCCTGCACTTTACTCCTTCCGAGAAGTTGTGCAACAAGACGGTGTTCTTAAAGTGCAAGATGTGGTCCTCTGGGCCGGTGGTACCATCATACTCATAGGGTAGCTGCTTAAAGTTGAGCGATACTTCTCCCTCCAATAGCTCCTTAGCAAAAGGCGTACCAGCCTGATGCACCCCTCGCAGATGTGGCCTAGTGGCCCTATTTTGCATGTCATCCACTACCTTCCGCAGGTCAGTCTGCTTCCCGAGCTCCTGTCCCCTATCGTTCATAGCACTCCTTTGACCACGCGTGCTATAACTTCTCATCTCCACCTCTTGTCCCCCGACTTCCATGTTTCCCTCTGGCCTGCACTCGCTGGCTATAGTCGCTGGGGGTGCTTCATTCCTTGGATTTATCGGCCTCAGCTCTTCCGGGGGTCCTCTGAGGTGTTCGTCACTTCGTCTTGGAGGTGGGGTCAGTGGCCCTTTATTCCTCCCTTTAGGACAGCTTCCCTTTCCAAAGGGTCCATCCCTAGCTGGGGGTTTAATGTCCCCTCCGCGACCACCGCGTTCTCTCCGACCGTCTCCGTCCATTCCGAGATGTGCCCATCTGAAGTCCTGCCCTGAGCCCACGAGGCTTGCTTCCGTTCGAGAAATATTGAAATTATCGCAAAAATTCACAGAATACAGTTAACACAGATTTAAGCAAAAACGATGAATTAGACAATGAAATTACAGGTAATTGCTCGTAATCAGATGATGAATACGCACGAACACACAATTAAACACGTTGCGAAGCAAAACTTGTCGAATTTAATCAAAATCAGAACGTGTTCAAACTGTTCTTCGCATGAACAGTAACTTCTCAGATTAATCCAAACTGCTAAAATGAAGTTCAAACAGCTACGAATCTAATCGCACTCAATGTATATCACTACAATAAGCACAGAAACATCAAATTCAAGCCAATTCAGCACGGAATTAAGCAATCAGATCGAAATCAATTTTCGCGCCAAAACTGTTCTTCCACGGGACAGTTTCAGAATAAATTTTCGATCCAAATTCTAACAATTTTGATTCAAAACAGAACGAATCTGCTCTGATACCAATTTTTAGGTCCTAATTTATCAACTCTATTATCCTAGGCGTGGATTCTAAAGGAATCGATAAGAATTGTGGAGATTGAGAGTTCGATCGAAAACCTTCTTGGAGAGCTCGAGAGAGAATTTCGAGTAGTGAGAGAAGATATTTGATGTTTCTCTCTCTAGAAATCGAATTGCAAGCCTTTGGGATCAATTTCTAAAATCTTCTCTATTAGCTCAATGTTTGTACATCTATTTATACCAAACATACTTGGTATAAATATCAAATTAGTCCTAAACTAAGGACAAATACATGAAACGCCCCAAATTACAAGGACATCTAATAAAATCAAAACACAACTAAAACTGATATTCTACACAGACCTTTACTGAATCTCCCGACCTTCTGTTAGAATGTTTGGCTCGGGTCGGGATCCAGAGTTTTTCTGTGCGAGAATTGGTGTCTGATTCCCCTGGCGGCTGTCACACCTCTGGTTCTATGTATGCTTTCCCTTTTGTTTCGATGTCGGCCTTGCTTTTCTGACTCGTATTTTTCTTCCGGCAGGTGGAGGTATGGATGTTGCACCGATTATGACTATCCATACTCGAGGAGCCTCGAGTCGTGCCCGAGGAGAACATGATGATCTCTTGGGCGTATTCCGAAGGCGAATCGTTGACTCCTCCGCAAGAGGCGGGGCGACCTAAGCGGGTGAAACCGTCGTCTCCTACAATCTGGGGTTCCTCTACATGGGAGTCCTTCCTCGTCTCTGCCTGTTCCTATTCTCACTTCTTGTTGGAAAAGGATGGGAAATCTGCTTTGTCCTATATGTTGAATTTCCTTACTCCCGAGGAGAAGGATTTTGCTAAGGAGTTATCTGATGGTTGTTTCTGGAAGGAGTATGCGCTGGCCCTGAGTCAGGCGTAATTTATCATTTTCCGCATCGGGTATATATCCGTCTTGACAGTTCCCTTTGTCTTCAGGCTTATTCCTTGTCTTGTAAGGGAGCTCGGCGGTACCGTCTTCAGCAGAAGATGACGGATTCGGCTCAGTCTTACAATGGGGAGATGACTATGCGGGTTAGTGAGGAGGCTCAAAGATGGGTCGCCTGAAGAATCTACTGACGAAGGCTCAGTTTGAGGTCGGCAAACTCCGCCGATGTCTGGAATCACAACCCAACTCGCAGCTTGTTCCTGTTGATAAGGTATCTGAGGCGACTAACTTATATTTCAATTTTGGATTCCAAAGATATTTGTCTCAGATCAGGGCGAATGGGTTTTCGGAGAGCGCGAATCCTTTTAGCTTCCTGAGTCCTGAAGCAGTTTTTTTGGATGTCGATATAACGACCAAACTGAGGGAGCACCATTTCGAGGCGGGCCATGTCTTTTAATTCGATATGTTTAAAAGAAAAATCTTCAATCTGTTTTACCCTTAACTTCATATAGCTGATATTTTCCTTACTGCCGAGATACATGATGGCCTGACGCATTACAGAAGATATGAAACTGATAAAGGTTTATTGACTACACGAAGCCCCCTTGGCAACATTGTCTTCACTACAACAAAAACTCTTATCAGAGGTATGAAATTCTATGCAATTACACTTATGATCATTTTTATCTCTCAATATATAACTATACTATATATATAGTATAGTGTTTTTTTATTCTTAAATACTTCAAAAACAATTCTTAGAAAAATGTAGAGTGCAGTGCAGTATCTGGGAGGAGAAGCTATGTAGGAAAAATTGTCAGGTTTTCGGCTTAAGCTGCTGAGTCCATAAAGCGTGTACTGCTAAGACTCTGTCTAAGAGTTCTTGAGGCACGGGCTCGCCTCGCCTCTGCTGAGGCGAGATTCTCGCCGTGTGGACCAACGTTTTCCACTTATCCTGGTAATAAAAAAAATCAACAAAAAAAGAAAAACACGTATCCGTTTTGCATTGCAAGGACACAAGGGTTTTTTTTCTTCAATCAAAAAACGAGGAAAAGATGTAGTTTGTAGTCCATATCATACCTTCAAATCTACGTAAGTTCGATGCTTCGCTTGATCGAATGCTCGTAGCTTAACATCGCGCCACCTGCAGTTGCAATGTTATTACCTGTTCAGACGGAACTATAAAGAGATATCTTGTGGAAATAAAATATGCAAATTCAGAATATGATACACTTTTTTTAAGCTTCTTTAGGGCAAGTGACGGTTCAACATGTATCAGAACTCAGGGCCAAAGAAAATTTGGGTACGAATTGGAAAATGAAAATATATAAATTTAAAATATCTACCCTTCTTTTAAGCTTAAGTTTAAGGTCAAATGGTCATTTGATATGGTAGCAGACTTCATAGGGTAGAACGATAGGGAGGCTTGAAAACATTGTGCTATGAACGATAGGGGACGAAATGGCGATGCGGGATGAACCTCCTATGTTAGGTTAGACCTGCTCACGTGCTCCTCCTTCGTCACACCATTTTCCATCAAGGCGATATGAAGTTAAGGGTAAAACAGATTCTTGGCGGTCGTCAGGCCAGAAAAATTGCTCAAAATCTTTTGGTCGAGAAAAAATTTGGATCGCGAATTTATTTCGAGCGGAGAAACAGTATTGTTTAATAAGTTTCTCGCTGGGTCAAAATAAATTCGTTGACTGGAAAAGTTTCTCGGACGCAAATGATTTTCGCTTAGTCAAACTGAGAAGTCTGACCAAAAAGTTTTTCGACAGTATGTTTTATGCGCGCAAAGTCAAAATTGGTCTTTGCCGAAAAGGTTTTTCGCTAAGTAATGCTCGAGAAATTTTTCTACTAAAGTCGTTCTTGATAGAGGCGACTTTAGGTCTGACTTAGTATTCTGATCAGGAAAGATTTTCGCGCAGAGTTTTTCGATCTAGAAATTAATCTGATCGAAGAACCTTGCGAGAAATATTGAAATTATCGCAAAAATTCACAGAATACAGTTAACACAGATTTAAGCAAAAACGATGAATTAGACAATGAAATTACAGGTAATTGCTCGTAATCAGATGATGAATACGCACGAACACACAATTAAACACGTTGCGAAGCAAAACTTGTCGAATTTAATCAAAATCAGAACGTGTTCAAACTGTTCTTCGCATGAACAGTAACTTCTCAGATTAATCCAAACTGCTAAAATGAAGTTCAAACAGCTACGAATCTAATCGCACTCAATGTATATCACTACAATAAGCACAGAAACATCAAATTCAAGCCAATTCAGCACGGAATTAAGCAAATCAGATCGAAATCAATTTTCGCGCCAAAACTGTTCTTCCACGGGACAGTTTCAGAATAAAATTTTCGATCCAAATTCTAACAATTTTGATTCAAAACAGAACGAATCTGCTCTGATACCAATTTTTAGGTCCTAATTTATCAACTCTATTATCCTAGGCGTGGATTCTAAAGGAATCGATAAGAATTGTGGAGATTGAGAGTTCGATCGAAAACCTTCTTGGAGAGCTCGAGAGAGAATTTCGAGTAGTGAGAGAAGATATTTGATGTTTCTCTCTCTAGAAATCGAATTGCAAGCCTTTGGGATCAATTTCTAAAATCTTCTCTATTAGCTCAATGTTTGTACATCTATTTATACCAAACATACTTGGTATAAATATCAAATTAGTCCTAAACTAAGGACAAATACATGAAACGCCCCAAATTACAAGGACATCTAATAAAATCAAAACACAACTAAAACTGATATTCTACACAGACCTTTACTGAATCTCCCGACCTTCTGTTAGAATGTTTGGCTCGGGTCGGGATCCAGAGTTTTTCTGTGCGAGAATTGGTGTCTGATTCCCCTGGCGGCTGTCACTCCTCTGGTTCTATGTATGCTTTCCCTTTTGTTTCGATGTCGGCCTTGCTTTTCTGACTCGTATTTTTCTTCCGGCAGGTGGAGGTATGGATGTTGCACCGATTATGACTATCCATACTCGAGGAGCCTCGAGTCGTGCCCGAGGAGAACATGATGATCTCTTGGGCGTATTCCGAAGGCGAATCGTTGACTCCTCCGCATCAGAAAAAGGTAGTTAAAGGCACAGTTCATCAAGATTATGGCCAGCAATACAATGTAAAAAACCTTATAGCGAAAACGTTCTATCAAATATTACACATTCGATCACAATGCTGCTATGCTACAATACAATGGACCCTTTTGGTTTTCGAAGTCAAGAGATTGTATTTAGCGACAGACAAGGGACCCTTTTGCAATTAACCACTGTACACTAGTCCTTAGTAAGCAAAGCAAGCATGGATGCTTCAAAGTTCAAAAAGACCACATTTTTATCTACTTGCATTGAAACCCAGAAACTCTTCCCTATTACTCTTACAAGAAAGCGGTTAAAGATCGAAAAATAACTAACTTTGTGTCCGAATTTCCTTTCCTCAGAACCTTCCGAAGAGAGGAATCGCCGTGGACCTCAGCCACCCGTCGGTCCCACGCAAGAACTCCTCGACCCTAAACTGCCTAACGACTTCTTGTGTGCAATTACTCTTATACCCCGGCCAAGAAACCCTATCCCTCAAATCCGCCCGGGCCCATAATTCATGCACTCGACGTACTCCACCGTGTCCAACCTACTGAACTCGTCCCACCTAAACCATCCCTTGGGGTCAATCAAACCATCCAAATAGCTGTCCAAATAAACCGTCCTCGAAAAATTCCTCCAAGGCCTTCCCAAGTAGGTCGAAAAGTTCCTCGAATCGAAGCCCGGCCCGGCCCGAACAGTGCAGCTCTGCAAGACGAAACCCGTGTTTTGATTAGGGTCTTCCCTCGCCTGGGCGGTGATCATGTTGCTCTGGCCGTGGACGGGCTTCCTCCGAGGATCGTGCAGTTCTTGAAAACTGCTGCTTGCGTTCCCAAAGATGAAGTCTATGGTTCCTTGGATTGTGCATTCGTGGTAGAATTGGCGAAGGGAATGGGCGTAGAGAGTGTCTTGGTGTGAGGCGATTTGGCATCGGTAGAAAGCTGCGTTCGAAGTTACTCTTAGGGCGACGGCTTGGTGTTTTTCGGGGCCCGCCGTGTTCTCTACTGTTATGTCTCTTGCCAAGAACTTGTCTCCCACCACAGCTGAGGAAGAAGAGCAGAAAAAGGTTCAGTCTTTATATCTTAGGTTGTCAGAACGGATGTTATTTTTGTTAATAAAAACCTTACTGAGGGTAGCTGAGGCGAAGGTGGAAAACCCATCGGCGAAATTTCTTGAGCCAGTGATTATGGTTGAGTTCATTCCTTCGCCGGCGAGCATTAGGTTGGTTTTTTCCCTGGGAATTAGGACGTTTTCTCTGTAGATTCCAGCCCTAATTTTGATTACGTACGTAGTGAAGCTCACGTTTGGTGCTGCTGCGATTGCCTCTCCGATGGTCGTGTAATTCCCGGTTCCGTCGGCGGAGACGGTGACGTGCGGCGGCGGTGGGTTCGCCGTGTGATACTTCTTCCTCCGATGGACGATTCTGGCGTAGTTGGAAATCCTTTTATTATTGTTCTTCCCCTTCGTTTTCTCGGCGATGATAGTATCACCACGGCCTTTATTATTAGGGTTTTGTTCCACGAGCTTTATGAGGGCCAAACTGTTGCTGATCATCCGAGAAATTGGGGTCAGCAGATTTTGGAGGCGTTCGCGGTGGGCCCTCCGGCGGCTGCTCAGGCGATCTTTCTCCTCTAAATCCAAGAACCCATTTATGCACGTATTCTCGTTGGTCATGGCGGCGCTTAGGAGGGTTTTTATGTTGCCGTAGCGCCGCCTTTTCGCCCGGCAAGTTGGAAAGATGCGTCAGAAATTGTGCTGCCAGTCAACGTGAACAACAATCATTGGGAGCCTAAGGGAGCACCATTTTCCGTCAAGAATCTGTTTGTATATTTGTTATGAAGCAGTATGGCCAACTAAGGAGTGCTATGAACGATAGGGGACAGGAGCTCGGGAAGCAGACTGACCTGCGGAAGGCAGTGGATGACATGCAAAATAGGGCCACTAGGCCACATCTGCGAGGGGTGCATCAGGCTGGTACGCCTTTTGCTAAGGAGCTATTGGAGGGAGAAGTATCGCTCAACTTTAAGCAGCTACCCTATGAGTATGATGGTACCACCGGCCCAGAGGACCACATCTTGCACTTTAAGAACACCGTCTTGTTGCACAACTTCTCGGAAGGAGTAAAGTGCAGGGTCTTCTTGACAACGTTGGTGAGAGCTGCCCAGTAATGGTTGAGCCAGTTAGAGCCGGAGGTCATCCACTCATTCGAAGAGTTCCAGGAGATGTTCATTAACCAGTTCGATAGCGCTAGGAAACCGCCCAAATCTGACATGTCCTTATTTCAATTCAAGCAGCGACCAAATGAGAGCCTCTGATCTTATATTTGGAGATTCAATGTGGCAGCCTTGGAGGTACCCTCTGCCACTACTTCCGTTAGAATTAATGCTTTGGTTCATGGTTTGCAGGTGGACGACTTCTTTGCATCGCTCTCTAAGAAGCCCCCGCTGACGTTCGAGGAGTTGTTGGGTAGAGCCGACAAATACATAAACTTGGAAGAAAGCAGGTTGGCAAAAGTTCGGGAGGCGGTGCCTAGGACGCTCCCAAGGAAATGAATACCAGACCACAGTCGGAACAGGAAAGGTGTCAAGATGGCCCGTCCCCCGATGGTTAGGGGACCTATGCAGGGTCGAGGGGGTAGATTCCCTCCTAAACTTAAATGCCACCCAAACTTCTGATTTGATGCGGCTCCAAAGCATCAAACTGCTTTTCCACGTCCTTTAACTTAGGTCGTGTCAACGGATCTTGCCACCACAGACAACGAGGTACCTCGTTCAGTCCGCGCTTTTTCCCAAGCGAGGGGCAATGTTCGAATATCCAAATCTACAACATTGATGATAAATCAACATAATTATCAACAACTTTATATTCAAACCTACATCTGTTCAATAAAAATAAAAGCAACACCAATAACTTTCCAACAAACCATTCGTACTCCTTCCACGTACGTTTTCTTTGATCGGATGGACTTCAACAAAAACTGATGCGACGGAGGTTCCTGAATTAGGCCAGACACGTGAACGGGGCGGCCAAAACTGTTCTTCCTTCAACGAAACCATTGTACATCCTTCCCTATCGACTGGACATGATATTTTTCTAATTATTTTCCATGTCTTCAGGAAATACGTCAGAAAAATCTCGTACCACTGTTACATTCTCTAATTTCGGAGATGTACGTTCCTCTGATTTCACTGCGAAGACTAAATAAGCTTCACATCCCACCTTGATCAAACGTTGTGCCTTTACCGCTGAAATTCTAGAAACATTTCTTTCTTTGATTGTTCCCACAAAAGTGAAAGGCTCATTCTCTTCAATATTAAACGTAACTGTTTTGCGATTACAGTCGATGACAGCTCCGTATTTCGATAGCCAGTCCATTCCAAGAATCACCTCATAATCATTCATTGGAATGACTATTAAGTCAACAGACAATTCTCTTTCATTAATTAACACCGGAGAATTCCGTAAAACTAAATTGGTTCGCATCGCAACTCCGTGTGGAACGGTCACATTATATTCACAATCAGACAGGGTAGGTGTAATCCCGAGTCTCGCCATGTATTTAGTGGATGCAAATGAATGCGTGGCTCCTGAATCTACTAAAATGCATGTCGGAAGTTTGTGAATAAGTATAATACCTGCCACCACGGATGGATTAGCTTTTGCTTCCTCTGCAGTCAATGTATACACACGTGCTGGCACAGTTGGTGGTTTTGTTTGAGCCATAGCTTGATTTCCTGGTGTCTTCTCTGAACATGATCTTGCGTAATGTCCCGTCTTTCCGCATTTGTAACAGATAGCATTCTGTGAAAAACAGATACCCGAATGATGTCGTCCACATCTTGGGCAAGCTGGCATTGGGGCTGGGGGTCTCCATTGATTAGGATTTTGTTGCTGAGGTGGTCCAGGCCTATTCTGAAAATTTGGCTTCCCACCTTTTGGAAAGAACTGTCGTTTCTGATTACCCCCACTCCACCTTGCTCCTTGCACAAACTTTCGCTTTGCCTCCTGAGCACGAATAATTCGTGTCTCAGCTTGTTCTGCCACCATCGCCCGCTCAGCTACTTGAGCATATGAAGCTCCTTGTAGTCCGGCCATATTAACGTCACGATACAACTCCGGTTTTTTAGACCTTCAAAGAATCATTCGACTTTCAGAGCATCAGTACTAAGTATTTATATGGTGCTCCCTGGCCCGTTCACGTGATAGAATAACTTCTTACCATGCTTTAAAACATATCAGCTAATCCCTTAGATCAGTTTTTTCCTGCAACTGTTTGCCGAGTTATGCTACGAAATATTGGTTATAAGACCGGCCAGACAATAAAAACTATTTGTACTAATTCAAATATGCTAATGCAAGCAGTTTTCTTAAAGCCTTTCTGAAGTGTACAACTAACATCATTGTTAGGATTGGCGTGTAAGGTAACATTGTCAGCGACCAAAACGGTAAAATAACAACAATATTATATCAGGGCTTTCATACATCGGGCACAAATATTTATAAAAGTAGTATGCAGATGGCATCGATGGCCTTCAACATGTCTATTCATTATATGGAGGCCAATGCCAAAAATTAAAGTAGACAGACGCAGTCAAATATTTTCGGAATTCTTCTATCTGGCATGGTTTTATGCCATATAAATTGTCGCCAGGAAACATCATTCCAAATGCATTCCGCAACATGTGTACGCCACATTCTCCACTGCATTGGAAACCAATTCATATCATAAGGTAAATAAGAGCACCACAAAGTTTGTGAATTGATTAATTTGTATAATGTCACCTGTAACCTTGCTGCGGGATTCGCCCGTCACGCCTAAAGTCAAACTGAAAATCAGTGCGTTGGATGTCTAGCTATCGTAGCAACATCTTGGTGATAATGAGTGTGTTGCCCAGCGCATCACGTGTTTGTGTAAAGTGTTTACCGGATGATCTTTCGGAATCCATCAGCAAAAATACTCGTTGCCTAAGAAAGATAACGGCCAACACCCAATGATTGTTGTTCACGTTGACTGGCAGCACAATTTCTGACGCATCTTTCCAACTACATGATGGCCAAGGTTGACTGATTCTCCTCTTCGTCCATCACTTCATACACCTACTAGTTTACTCCTCAATTCTGCCTTCCAATTCTGCATTCCTCGCCCTCATGTTCTATCTCTCGTAAAAACATCGAAGCATCAGTATGTCTTTGTGCAACTATGTCTTCGACAGTCATTAGCATCGTAAAAAATACTTGCTCTTCGCCCGATGGATATGTCGAGGATTTGATGCGGCTCCAAAGCATCAAACTGCTTTTCCACGTCCTTTAACTTAGGTCGTGTCAACGGATCTTGCCACCACAGACAACGAGGTACCTCGTTCAGTCCGCGCTTTTTCCCAAGCGAGGGACAATGTTCGAATATCCAAATCTACAACATTGATGATAAATCAACATAATTATCAACAACTTTATATTCAAACCTACATCTGTTCAATAAAAATAAAAGCAACACCAATAACTTTCCAACAAACCATTCGTACATCCTTCCACGTACGTTTTCTTTGATCGGATGGACTTCAACAAAAACTGATGCGACGGAGGTTCCTGAATTAGGCCAGACACGTGAACGGGCGGCCAAAACTGTTCTTCCTTATCCGAAACCGTTGTACATCCTTCCCTATCGACTGGACATGATATTTTTCTAATTATTTTCCATGTCTTCAGGAAATACGTCAGAAAAATCTCGTACCACTGTTACATTCTCTAATTTCGGAGATGTACGTTCCTCTGATTTCACTGCGAAGACTAAATAAGCTTCACATCCCACCTTGATCAAACGTTGTGCCTTTACCGCTGAAATTCTAGAAACATTTCTTTCTTTGATTGTTCCCACAAAAGTGAAAGGCTCATTCTCTTCAATATTAAACGTAACTGTTTTGCGATTACAGTCGATGACAGCTCCGTATTTCGATAGTCAAACTCGCGCAGCAACTTCCATTTAAATATCGCGCGCAAAAAAGTAAAAGGTCGTCCGCGAACGCAAGCATGGCCAACTTCGACGCCTCACAACGCCAATGATAAAGAAAACGCGGTTCCTGGCCAATGCGATAGGTAACCATCCCCCGTAATGTCTCCATCACCAACGTAAACAGGTATGGGGACAGCGGGTCCCCCTGTCGAAGGCCTCTCTTCCCATGGAAGTACCCTGCCTGCGTTCCACGTAAGTTAATGGAAAAGGTCGTAGTAGTGACACAACAGCGAATCCACTCAACAAATGTCGGATGGAAACCCATTGCTCCCATAGCAGCAAGCAAGAAGCTCCACTCGACCTTATCGTAAGCCTTAGCCAAGTCCACCTTGAGCGCTACCCGAGGGGGACGGCTCATACTGTTATACCCCAAACAGATCTCCTGGGCTAACAGAATGTTATCGCTGATCTTTCGTCCTGGAATAAAAGCCGTCTGAGTCGGATGAACGAGCTCCCCAAGAACAGGCTTCAACCTGTTAGCAATAACCTTAGAGATTACCTTAAACAGGACGTTACAGCACGAGATAGGACGATAGTCGGCCGCTCTCCTCGGTGAGTCTCCCTTCGGAATTAGCGTGATGGACGTGCTGTTGAGGCCCTTAAGCAGTCGGCCCGTCAAAAAGAAGTCCTGAACCGATAGTATGAGATCCTCCCCAATGATGCTCCACGCCGCTTTAAAGAAAGCGGCCGTAAATCCGTCGGTCCCGGAGCCTTCTCGTCCCCCATAGAGAAGAGGGCCTCCTTGATCTCAGTCGGCTCAATAGGTCTGATCATATGAGAAGCCGCTTCCCCCGAAAGAGATCGAGTGATATAAGGCGCGAGATCCGATTGGGTAACCGGATTAGGTCTTGCCGAAACTCCCAACAGCTCACGATAGAAACGTACCAACTCATCACGAACAGCCTCCTCACCATGGATCATCTCCCGCTCTCAGAATCCAAGGCAAGAATCCGATTCCGTGCACGTCTCATGGCAACACGTCGGAAGAAGAAAGACGTCCACTGATCGCCCGCCTTTAGCCAAGAGAGCTTGGCCCGTTGCGACAATGCGGAGTGCTCCATATCCACAGCCCTCGTGTATAAGACTCGGCACATCCGCTCCAAGTCGTGGAAGAACGCCTCATCCGGGAATCTACTCGCAAAATCCTGACAGATGTCAAGGAAGCGCTTGGCTTCAGCAACATTCGCCGCAAGATCCCCTTTCGCCCTTCGCATCTGTCGGAATAAAGGCTTGAGGTCCTTAAGGCATCGCGTGAATACATACATAAGATAACCCGATCGCTCAACATCCCAAACCCGCTGAACCTGCGCTAAAAAGGATGCATCATGGATCAAAAAGTTATCGAAACGAAACGTCGATAACCTCGTGGTACCCCGGACTTCTCCGAGAAGCAACGGGCTATGGTCAGAAATCCCGGGAAGGTCAGCCCTATACGAGCAGTCGGGGTACTTGGCGAACCACACCGGATTGCCAAGCACGCGGTCAAGTCTTCGCCAAATTCCCGCCTCGGCCCGCTGCTGATTATACCACGTGTAAAATTGTCCGGTATGTGGTAAAGTCATCAAGTCAGCTCGTAGAAGGCAGTCCCGTAAATGGTGCTCCATGTTCATCTGTGACGGGCACCGTATCTGCAGTGGAAGATGATGGTACAGTGCTCGATGTCGTGCCCAACTGTGGAGTAGGTTGTTGCTCTTCAGTTCATCATCATTGGTGGAAGAAAGGCGGTTGCCAACAAAAGCGGCCAAACGACGGTGAGAGGATCTACTCGTCATATCTTAAAAAACCTGAAACGAAAAAAAATACAATTGAATAACATTAAAATACCATCAACTATAACAAAGTTCACAAAATAACAGACATCTAAAATGACTCCGAGGATGAATGCGACGCATCAGAACTGTCATCATCACTTTGATATTCGTCATCCTCGCTCTCGCTAGCTTGTATATCCACTTTCCATCCCATTGATCGGGTTTTAACCACTTTCCATCCCATTGAAATTCGGGTTTTAATCACTTTCCATCCCATTGATCGTACATCCATTGTCTGTACGAATTCATTTGGGACAACTGCACACAAAGCACGCACATATATTTAACTACCCGCGCATATATTTAACTACCATAACATATTTTCAATAATAACTTCAATAAAGACGGAGGATCAACGGGACGACGATTACCGTAATTAACGAGAATTGGCGACTCGGAGAGCGATCAACCGGATCGGGAGCGATCAATTGGTCCGGGCAACGAACGTCGAGAAGCAACCTTGCAATGAAACAAAAAAATTGAACGACATATTCAACTGAAATCCCTCAAATTCCCTCAACAAAATCAAATGAAATCCCAAAAAATCCCTAAACATACCAATTCATCCCTCTTCGACATCTCAACCGTACCTGAGAGAGATGGCGGACGTCAGACAGCGACGGCGAAGAGAGGCGGACGGCGCGGACAGCGGCGGAAAGATCGAGGATCGAGTGAGGGAAGGCGAGCGATGGTGGAGCACTAAGCGAAGGAGGAAGAGGGCGGAGGTCGCCGGACGAAGCCGGAAAACTACGGAAGAGGGCTCGCCGGCGCGGGTTTCGTCGATGGCGGGGTTTGGAATTTTTGTGATGGAAATTTTCTGATTTGGGAGTTCACGATTAGAATTTAGGGTATAATATAGCGACTACACTGGAAATAATAAACGTAGTCGCTAAATGATAGCGACTACATGACGTTAGTCGCTAATTTAAGAAATGTAGTCGCTATAATTTTAGCGACTGCTTTTTTTTTAATTTACGTCTGTTCTTTTAGTCGCAAATGGCGACTACATATCTGTAGTCGCTAATTAATAACGTTATTCGCTAATTTTTTATAACGGCGACTACGATTTCGTTAGTCGCTAATTCTAGTCGCCATTTGAGCTTTTTTTTTAGTGTCTTTCTCAATATATATAATATATACTTGTCTCGACGTATCCCTTTACATTCATTCATTCATTCATTGGTAAAAAATCCTCATACAAAATGACTTAAAATCAGTCGAAATAGTGGAACCATTCTTGAAACAATTAAGGAATCCCACTAACTAAATCCAAATTTCATGAAGTTGATTGCTCTCCTAAGTTCTTGTCTGGTTATAAGTCATCAACTCACGGGGACTCTTTATTCCTTTTAATTTGGCTAATTCTATTGGCATCCATAAAAATTAATTATTTACCAATTGCATACCCTATAAAAAAGGAAAAAAAATGTTAATAATTTAAGTAATTTGGCGGGCATAGTAAATGAAGGCCCGCCCAGCCAGTGGGCCCGGCCCCGTCCTAAAAATAAAAACACAAAAATTATATATATAAAAAAGGGAAAAAACATTAAAATAAACTAATGAAGTTAATTACTCCTAATCAAATTTAAATTCTTTAATAAAAGTTTATTTTGTTATTAAATTTGATTAAATTAAAAATTGGATCTAAAAGATGGCATTCCACATGACCCGGCATTCGGTCTCGATATATAAAAACATGTCAGCTAATTGATGATGTCGAGATCTATCACAACAACTTAAATATACGCCGAGTCATGTGAACAGTTCTTGAGCAATCCTTCCCAATTGGGTAAAGCAGTATTTTAAGCAGTTAGCTTCCAAAGATGACATCGAACCAAACTCTTGGATGTCGAGATTGATGATGTCGAGATCTATACAAGCATAAGTAATGTCGAGCTTTATACAAGCATATCGAAATCTTACTATATAACTAATATCGAGATCTATATAAGCATATCGAAATCTTTTCTAGTATGTATCTCGACATTATCTAGAAATCTTCATATTATATGTCTCGAAATCTATCATCTATCTATTTTGAAATTTCCTACTCACATATCTCGACATTTATCTATTACACCTAACGAAATCTTTCTAACAGATACATCTCGAGTTCCTTCTTTAGTTTATCTCGACATCTTTGTAATAAATAGCTCCATATCTTTGCTACAATCATACTAATTCTAGAAAACGTTAAGCTCCAAATCTTCCTTAATGTTTCCTATACTAAAATTATTAACACTCAAGCTTCTTCCTATAACTCACGTGATCATTAATAAATTCCCAGCAACTAGGGTTTTCCTATCATGTTAACCTTGGAAGTTCCGTATTATATTCATCACCCAAGCTCGGAAATCGTAAAGCTCTCATGAGAACAATCACGAATAAAAGCTGGAGGACCCATGATCTTACTTATATCTAACATGTTAAGAACCTTTCCAAATTAACATCTATTCAGCCGAGTTAAGAAAACATAAAGAAAAAACATTAAGTATACTAAAGTTATAATGACAAGGGTTTTACCTTCTTTATTTCAATTCTTTGAATTGTGCAAAGTCTTTCTGTTTGTTGGAATTCTTTTTCACTTTCCTTGGTTCTTATTTTCTTCTCTGTCCCTTCCTAATGCTCTCTCTCTCTTTCGGTTTTCTTGTTATCAAGGTTTTGTTTTCTCTTTAATAGTTGTTATATGTTGGGATAATTACAACACTAGGTTTCGATAGTTGTACGCTGAAATGCCATCTGTTAGTTCTTTATTTCGATTGTTCAGTTTGGAGGAGGAGAATAATGGCGAACGAAAATCCCAATTGGGAAGGATTGCACACGTGACGGCTCCGTTTAATATCGTGTCGTGACTTATTCATCGGCCCTTAATCATTTTTTTTTTGCTTGGGGAAAATTTTTGGGCTCCTTGCGCTGAGTTTTTTGTCCCTACTGGAGGTTGGATTGTTAACTGAAAGACCTCTTGGGTTATTTAACCTTTGTAATTTAGTTCATGAAATAAAAATTTTTCTATCGTTTGGAAAAAAAATGAGAAAAAAGAAATGGTGAAAATAGTGTATTTATTTGATCACGCGAGATTGCATCGTCCGTATTATTCTGTTTTCTTTTGGTTCACAACAAAACAAAATTACCTGCCACGAAAGTCCCCTGCGTTTATTTTTGTTGCATTGTCTAACTCAATACTAAAATTGATATCACTGTTCCATTTCTGCCGTATCTGAAATGAAACGTTGTTGCTGCAATTTACTGCGCCGACTGACAAAGTGGACCCATTTCCTTGCTATAATACTGAGCTGACTGATATTATTCGTATGATATTCATATCCATTATTATATTCAAACTAAAAACCAAATTAAAACAATAGTTTCAATATATAGGTATCATAACTAACCACATGTAACAATTTCACGTTGCAGGAAAGTGATAAATGAATTCATTGCAAGACAAATTATAGGATAATCTGAACTCTTAAACACAGGAACACATATTAAGTCTAAACGTGCGTTGTGTCCGTTGGTGGGTATAGTTAACTGATGCTCACGGTGGTTATTATCGTAAAATTAATTACTATTTCCCATTTTTAGGTGGGTTATCAATCACACCATGCGATAAAATCAAATATGGATAATAGGTAATTAGTACAACACCGCACGCCCTTTCACATTCCAATTTCCACACACGAAGAAAAAAAAAAACTCATATTGTTGTAAAGCTGATAAGACAATTAAGACATATTCACCAAAAGAGTAATAAAAAGGGTTAATTACGTGTCAGACCCTATTTATAGTTTTAACTGGGGTTCAGGCCATATTTAGGTTTGGTTCGCTGATAAGGACCAACTGTTTGGAAATGTTAGAGAAAAAAGTCATTTAGACGCAAATGACATATTCACCCTCCTAAGTACGCCACAATTACGCTGAAATGCCATCGTCTTCAATAACCTATCGAAACGCCTAAAATCTTCAAGCTGGTAGAAACTATCGTGACGTTAGGCTCCCTTAGTTACAAATCTTCAATCACGTGAACAGTTCTTGGCCCGTCACGATCATCCTGTTTAGTTCTTTACCCTTAACTTCACTGTAAGACTATTAAGCATGGTTCCTTCCTTCAGAACTTTTCTTGTTTGCTGTGTCCAAACACAATATCTTTATAGCACATCATCGCTGAATAACACATTCGAATGAATTTGTAGCCCTTTTCAGAAGTTGGAACTGAAGTCCACCAGTGATGGTAGACAAGGGTTCAGCTTCTCCACTTACGAGTTGCAATAAGAATGCAAAAAAGACAGGTTTTTTTCTCTCTATGATTTCTGTTTGTGCCAATGTTGCTTTGTATGGTGTATGTTAAAACATAATTTTCTTGTTCCTTGTTTGCGGACTGTGCTTGGTTTTAACTTCGGAGACGACCACTAGTGCGATACTGAGGTTCTAAGTATGGGCATGGCTATCGAATTAGGAATATGGATACTTAGTTCTACAAAAAATTTGGGATCTAAGAAAGTGGTCAAATTTGCATCTTTGAGCAAAACATGATGGCCAAAATTTTTGGACGGTATTTTATATTTACTTGTATAACATCACCCAGCACATGGCGCAACAAAAGTTCGAAGCTTTCCAATAATTCAAGACTGTAACTGCAACAAAGTCTGTTTGCATTGAAAAAGATTATAACAACCAGGGTTCAAACTCAAAAATCCACCAATATAAATAAGAAAAACAAAGACTTAATCCATCCCCATGGGAGTTACTATGTTGTATCCGCTTTAGAACTCGGTTAGGATGAAGCACTATTGCTGTCGCCCACGGAAGGTCCAGGACCTAATAGCAAAGGCGGCGCTGCTTCACTTTCTTTCTTCCCAGTGTTTGGCTTTGCTTCTTGATTGTTACGATTCGCAGCCCAAGCCCTTAGAGGCGGCTCAAAATGCTGGCTGGCAACGTCGGGCGGAGGCCCATCTTCGTCTTGCCCTGCGACAAGTCCCTTCTCTACAAGAGAAGACGGTTCGTCGAAATAGGTCCTCCAAAGAGAGTCGACGAGCACCCTTTCCTCCCTTGAAGCTCCCATGTCTTCAGCAGGCATCTCGCTGATTCCTTTTATCCTTTCTTGTAAAATTTGCTTCAGCCGATGCTTATCATCACCTTCTTCATCACCATCTCCATTTGATCTCTCACCGTTAGATTTGCCCGATTTGTAACGCGAGAGTTCAAGAAGACTGCTCAGAGCACCTTCGCGGACATCACCATCTTCACTCGAAGCAAGGTGCATTAGGATGCGTGGGATTCCCAGCTCGGCCACAGTGTCACAGTCCGAACGATTTTCGTGCAGTAGGTACTGTATCAGATTCAGGGCCTTCCTGCGAAGTGTAATCGAAGGTCAAAAGATTGAGACAGAAGCAGTTTCGCATAAGTAGGAAATAAAAAGTGCTTTTTTTTCAACGAAGATGAATATGTTGCAACTACCTCTGGAACCTCGAGCTGTCCGAACTTAGAGCATCTCTCAGAGCCGCATAACCATTACCCAGACGAAACGCGGCGATTGCAGGCTTGTTATGTCTAATTAGGGCTGCGAGCATGATAAGAGGAAGGTTTCAGACATACATAGTACACTTGTACTGAGCTAAAATATGATGATAGAATCGGTGGAGGGACGTACATGAAATTGCACCGAGTGCTTTTGTTCTAGCAGTGACGTCAGCGTCCGAAGTGAAATTCGACAAAAGCGGCTCTAAACCATTAGCTTCCATGACCAATTGCTGGCTTTTGGGATTGTTCTGGACAATCGTGCTGACAACCTCGGCAGCTTTTGCCCTGACATTAGCATGAGAGTTCTTCAGGTAGCCAAGCAGAGGAACCAAGCCACCAATCGAATGTAGATCTGATAATACAAGAATCGCTAAGTTAAGTAACACATGTACAACAACCTACATAACTGAAATATGGTGGCAAAACTAACCATTAGCCATGTCAATGGATTCCACATGTTCTTGTAGCTCGTCTAGCATTTCTGCAAGCAGACAAAACAATCATGAATCTCATGGACAAGCAAGCTTCAGGAGATAATAAACTCTAAATCATGGTGAACGTCATATACCTTCAATATCTCCAGGGGTCGCTCCTTGAGATTCCAAAACATCCTCTGGCGTCTGCATAACAAGCGTTATCTCCTTCATACGCTTCACAACATCTACTGTCTGCGCTTGCATCGCCTCCATGAACCATCTTCTATCTTCCTCACTAGACCCAAAAATTAAAGAGAATAATAAACACATAAACTCTAACCTAATTGCATAAATTCCACAGCAAAAATCCCATTTTTATGAAAGAGTTCTGCTCAGTAACAAGCCTATAACCGTAACCCCCATAGATCGTGGAAGCTTGACCCCAAACAAAAAAAATGCAGTAGCTGAAAGCAAACGCCCGAACAACTACAAAAAAGTAGACAGGATGGTAGGAGAAAGTCACCTTAAATTTCGTGATGGCTTAGTGCCATCAGAGTGCGCAAGGCTCCACTTGAGCAATCCTTCCCAATTGGGATTTTCGTTCGCCATTATTCTCCTCCTCCAAACTGAACAATCGAAATAAATTTACTTGTGATGATGGTGCTCGTAGAATCAGTCAACCTTTTCATCGTCGTACTTTCCATCAATAATAATGACTCCGTCATGTGTCATTTCATTTTCTACATTCAATTATTTCAACGTACAATATAAATATATATGGAGAACATGTGCAATGCAGAGATTCCAAATGACCATCTCCCGGCATTTTCCACTTTTAAAGTCACTGAAAAGAAATAGTAATGTGTTGTATACAAATGCTGATATATAATAATTCTAACACCTTCTTCCAATAGTAACATGGGTCGTGAGAAAAACCGCACAACAATAATGAAGGAAGAACAACCACCGCCGCAAAAGCTGGGAATTCTCTCCTTCGAGGCGGCGAAAACCATGTCTAGGATTCTCTCTCTCTACAAATCTCTCTCCGACGGCGAGATCTCGCGGCTGAGGAACGAAGTCATCAGAACCAAAGGCGTGGCTTTCTTGAACTCCGGCGACGAGGGTTTCCACCTGACCCTCGCCTGTGCTGAGAGGCTCGGCGACCTCCGCCGCGTGGCCTCCTCCGTCGCTCGCCTGGCCAAGAAATGCAGCGAACCTTGTCTCAGAAGCTTCGCCGCCGACGTTAAGCTGTTCTCCGCCGCCGGGATGAACTCCGAGTACGGTTCGAGGGTGATAGAGAAGAAGGTTCAGAAACTGGAGAAGTTGGTGGCTACGACTTCGCGACTGTACGCCGCCGTGGAAACTCTGACTGAGATGGAAGCTTCCATTGCCGGCGGCGGAAAGAGAAAGGCCCGTTTTGAAGATTCTTCAGGCGACGTTTTCTATCAGAAGGTGGAAAATCAGAGAGAAAAAGTCAGGCATTTAAGAGAAGCCTCTCTTTGGAACAAGACTTTCGATAAGAGCGTTTATCTCATGTCAAGAATCGTATGCGTCGTATACGCAAGGATTGGCGCCGTATTCAGGCGGCACACCTCGCCGGAAAACCTTCTCTTGCCTCTGCCGCCGCCGCCATCGACGAAATCTAAGCCGTCCTATGGGGTCGTGCATCGATTCTGCAGCCCAAGATCTGTTCTTTCCTTAAACGACGACGGCTACGACGACGATGTAATAGGAGAATGTCACCGTCGTAATAAAAGGGAGTTTCCTTCAGATCCGTACAGAATCATCGGCGCCGCCGAGGCGTCGACCCTAGGAGGCTCCGGCCTGGCGCTGCGCTACGCAAACGTTATACTTCTGGCGGAGAAGTACCTGGGCGCGGCGGCGCATGTCGACAGATACGAAAGAGAGTCTCTGTACCAAATGCTGCCGGCGAGCTTAAGGTCGCTGGTGAAGGCGAAGCTGCGAAAGAACATGAAGCGTGGTGCGGCGGCGGCGGAAGACGACGGCGACGGAGACTCGTCGCTGGCCAAAGGGTGGAGAGACGCCGTGGTGGAGATCGTGGGGTGGCTTTCGCCGCTGGCCCGGGACACGGTGACGTGGCACGTGGAGAGGAACTACGAGCAGAAGGTGAAGTCCGAGGCGGGGCGGCGGCCGGCGGTTCTTTTGCTGCAGACGCTGCATTTTTCCGATAGGGAGAAGGCGGAGGCTGCCATCGCCGAGGTGCTTGTTGGGCTGAGCTGTATCTACAGATACGAGAATCGTCGGTGTAGCGGCGAATAATATTTCCTAATTTTTTTTTTATTTAACTGATTCTTTTTTACTAATTATATTCGCACAACTGTTGTATGTATTGTTGTAATTTGCAGCTTTGGAATTTTCTCAAGGAAACTGGTATTTGGAATTCCATTCTGAACATGAAGTGTGAGATAAAATGCCAGAAATTTAATATTATTATAGAATCGGTTAATTTGACATAAAAATAGTAATTAGCGGGCTAACATTTTTAGTCTCCGATGTTTGGGCCATGTGCGTTTCTGGTCCTCCATGTTCCCAGGTGACACTTTTAGTCCCGAATGTTACCAATTTTGGACGGTTTTTGTCCCTCGGCGCCTAGTGTCATAGATGGAGTCGCTGCAGCACGGCCTTCGTGGGAAGTTGCTCAACAAGGCGTAGCACGGTGGGAACATACGCTTGTCGGGTATTTCCTTGGGAAGCGCCCGTACTTCCCACTTGTTGAACGCTTTGTCTGATCTATGTGGAAGAACCTTGTCGAAGTAAGATCGACGATCAACGGATTTTTCAAGTTCCGATTTAACTCGGAGGAGGCGATAACTGCGGCCTTGGAAGGTCGACCGTCGCTCTTGCAGGGGCAGTCGATCTTCCTCGAGGCTTGGCATATGGGATTCTCTTTTGAAAAGAAACAGCATCCGACTATCCCGCTTTGGGTTAGACTCCGAAACGTCCCAACGGAATACTGGACACAACCCGGCCTAGGAATCATTGCTAGTGTGCTCGGGAAGCCCCTTTTTGCGGACGCAATGACGGCTCGTGCGGAACGCCTTGAGTATGCTAGGGTCTGTATTGAAATAACATTAACGGAACCTTTTGTCGAGCGGTTCAATATCCACATTCCAACTAAGGATGGTAGCTCCTCGGGTGTCGTACCTGTTAGTGTCGAATATGAGTGGCGACCGAAAAAATGCTCGTCATGTGACTCCTGGGCCCATAGTATCGCGACTTGCCCCAAAACCCGGCCGAGACAACCGCCTAAATGTTCGGCCAAGAATCACAGATGATATAACGACCAAACAATCCATCAGAAATAAAAAGAAAAGTCTCATTACCAATAAGACCGGCCAGTGAGCACCATATAAATACTTAGTACTGATGCTCTGAAAGTCGAACGATTCCTTGAAGGTCTAAAACCGGAGTTGTATCGTGACGTTAATATGGCCGGACTACAAGGAGCTTCATATGCTCAAGTAGCTGAGCGGGCGATGGTGGCAGAACAAGCTGAGACACGAATTATTCGTGCTCAGGAGGCAAAGCGAAAGTTTGTGCAAGGAGCAAGGTGGAGTGGGGGTAATCAGAAACGACAGTTCTTTCCAAAAGGTGGGAAGCCAAATTTTCAGAATAGGCCTGGACCACCTCAGCAACAAAATCCTAATCAATGGAGACCCCCAGCCCCAATGCCAGCTTGCCCAAGATGTGGACGACATCATTCGGGTATCTGTTTTTCACAGAATGCTATCTGTTACAAATGCGGAAAGACGGGACATTACGCAAGATCATGTTCAGAGAAGACACCAGGAAATCAAGCTATGGCTCAAACGAAACCACCAACTGTGCCAGCACGTGTGTATACATTGACTGCAGAGGAAGCAAAAGCTAATCCATCCGTGGTGGCAGGTATTATACTTATTCACAAACTTCCGACATGCATTTTAGTAGATTCAGGAGCCACGCATTCATTTGCATCCACTAAATACATGGCGAGACTCGGGATTACACCTACCCTGTCTGATTGTGAATATAATGTGACCGTTCCACACGGAGTTGCGATGCGAACCAATTTAGTTTTACGGAATTCTCCGGTGTTAATTAATGAAAGAGAATTGTCCGTTGACTTAATAGTCATTCCAATGAATGATTATGAGGTGATTCTTGGAATGGACTGGCTATCGAAATACGGAGCTGTCATCGACTGTAATCGCAAAACAGTTACGTTTAATATTGAAGAGAATGAGCCTTTCACTTTTGTGGGAACAATCAAAGAAAGAAATGTTTCTAGAATTTCAGCGGTAAAGGCACAACGTTTGATCAAGGTGGGATGTGAAGCTTATTTAGTCTTCGCAGTGAAATCAGAGGAACGTACATCTCCGAAATTAGAGAATGTAACAGTGGTACGAGATTTTTCTGCGTATTTCCTGAAGATCTGCCCGGATTACCACCGGATCGAGAAATTGAATTTACGATTGATCTAATACCAGGTTCTGCTCCAATCTCTAGAACTCCTTATCGGTTAGCGCCAACTGAATTGAAAGAGTTAAGAGAACAGTTGGACGATCTGTTACAGAAGGGATTTATCCAACCCAATTTTTCTCCTTGGGGAGCGCCAGTTCTGTTCGTGCGAAAGAAGGATGGGTCAATGCGATTATGTATTGACTACAGGGAGCTGAATAAGATCACAATCAAGAATAAATATCCATTACCCAGAATTGATGATTTATTTGATCAACTACAAGGCGCAACGGTGTTTTCAAAAATAGATTTACGATCGGGGTATCATCAATTGAAAGTTCGAGAAGAAGATATTCCAAAGACGGCATTCAGTACCCGATATGGACACTACGAATTTTTAGTTATGCCTTTTGGGGTAACTAATGCACCAGCGGCGTTTATGGATCTAATGAATCGAGTGTTCAAACAATTCTTGGACAAGTTTGTCATTGTTTTCATTGATGACATTCTTATCTATTCGAAGACAAAAGAAGAACACGAAATACATCTGAAGATAGTTCTTGAAATATTACGAAAAAATAAATTATATGCCAAGTTCAAGAAATGTGAGTTCTGGTTGAATCAAGTCGCATTTTTGGGCCACATTGTTTCTGGAGAAGGAATTTCTGTGGATCCTAGTAAAATTGAAGCTATCAACAATTGGCCTCAACCAACCAATGTCACAGAAGTACGGAGTTTTCTTGGCTTAGCTGGATACTACAGAAAATTTATTAAGGACTTTTCAAAGATTGCATCAACACTGACAAAGTTAACAAGAAAGAGTGTTCCATTCCATTGGAACGAGGAGTGTGAGCAAAGTTTTTCGTTTTGGCCTCGTACAACGGTTTCGTCCTACAATATGAGATTGCACCGTTAGACGAAGGGCAAAATCGGGCGACGGTTTTATTTGTGAAAAAAAAAATCTGAACTTTTTCTTTCGTACCTATAGCTCGCAGGCCAACGTAAGGCTATCGCCTGTCGATATGACTGGGAGCACGAGGGTTTCTGAAGGGATACGTGAGATTTTGGAAAGCAAGAAAATCGCAGCGTCTAAAGATAGAAAGAGCAATCTTGCCCCTGTGAGGAAGAAGTTCCCAATGCTGCAATGCAATGAGAGGAAACCGTTGAAGTTAGAATTCGAAACGAAGATACGAACGTGTATATGGGGCGATATCTGAGTTACCTTCCGTTAGCAAAGCAGAACCTTTTGTCTGATTTTCTTAGTATCTGCAAGATGATTAAGAACGAGTCAGGGAAATTCGATGAAATATCGAAGAAACGAAGGAAAGTTGGCATGCCTGTTCTTGGAAGTAAGCCAAGAAAGTTCGAATGGTTTCCTTGCAGGGTTTCGATATATCTTTCCACAGAGAATGATTTCCTTCGACTATTTCGTGCCTGATTGAAGATTTCAGACGTAAAGCAGAAGCATTTGGACAAAAAGCCTAGGAGCAAAGCTGTAATAATACCATTCAGATTGTGCCCTCTGAGGATCGCCAGGCAATTGATGTCCCAGTAAAGTGTGCACTGCGAGCGCCTCATTTGTACTCTTATCAGATAATCTCAAGCATCTTGATCGAATGTCTCCGATTGCTGGGCCACCTATGCATATGTAAGTCCTCGAACGATTAGATAATGAACGAATATGCCCAAATCGAAAAAAGAAAATAGAAAGAAAACATATATACCAAGAACACGGATGATCTCAGCTGTGCTACCTCCATCGTCAGAAATTGGTAGAACATGGGCTACTCTAGTGGTTAGCTTCTTGAGCTCTTCTATGGAGTCATTGAATGCAGTTCCACCTTCAATAGATTTCAAGAAAGCTTAGTATTCCCAAACTCAATAGACAGTTCACACAATCTACTAATCGCCATGCATTACTGTTCCAAGAAAAGGAGAAGGAAAGTGATGAACCAATACCAGAAAACACCAACAGAGAAGGCTGACTGTGATTGTTACGTGGTTTAACTGCAAAAATAAAATGTATCTATCAGAAATAAAAAGAAAAGTCTCATTAGATGAGATCGTTGCGGTAACCAACAATCCACGCACGAATTACAGTATGTTTTCAAGGCATTGGGGACTTAATCTTATGACACCAAAAAGATCATAAACAGAGGTTCAAATAGCGAACTGATGTGAGGTGCAAGAAGCAGTTCAAGTTTTCTTACAAGGCAGATTCTTCAGGATCGGCCTCGGCGGGAACTTGAGGAATATTGTTGCTTCCTCTCAGCCGAGAAGAGACGCTGTCAATGGCAGAGTTGAGTTGGCTTATCTTCTCATTCAGTGTTTGCCTGGTTTTCTGAACCTTGTACAGTGGCAAAAGAGATGAGGAGGTAAATAACCAAAAAGAGAGAAGAGAGAAAAAGGATATCTAAAAAATACTATAATCTCGTCGAAAGCAAGAACAGCATGGAGTGGCACCCGTTATAAAACCAGCTCGAATCCGCCGCCTTAGCCTCGCCGTCTTGGTTACGGTGCCACGTGTACAGCGCGTGGGTCCTGTTCTTTATCTCCAGCAGCGCGTGTCCGAAACTCGCCTCACGGTACGCCGAGTAGCTAGGCTGCGGCTGTGAACCTGCCGCACCGTAAAAAAAGAAAATCCTCTCATTGTATTATCTTTTTTAATTTATAACAAAAAAAATCAGACTCTAACGCATCGGCAATCCCCTCGATATTCCCGCCGTCGCCGACGGTGATATACACCGGCGCAGACGAATCCTTCACCGGCGAACTCAGCCCATTCGTTATGTTGTAGCGAATGTTCGACACGCGCTCCTGCAAATCAAAGAAACAAAGCTAAGCTAAAGCTAAACACAGCGCCTGCCAACCGACGATGTAACAAGAAAGAGATTTAATTAATATTATTACAGAGCGTTCATAGGCGTGGACATGGCCGGAGAAGACGGCGTCGACTCTGTACTTCACGAACCACTTTTCGAACATAACCCTCATAGTCTCTCCTTCCATGTAATGGTATTCGTTGCTGTTGTAGAAAGGCGAGTGGTTGAGCACGAAGAGCCACGGCGTCTCACTACGGTTCACCTTAGGGAACTCGAGCTCGAGCCAGTTGTACTGAGGCGTGTACATCCCTGAGGAAGGAAATCGGTTCGATCAACCGATAGTTTTTTTAAATAAAACCAATTGAAAATAGAGGGAGTTATCCACAGGCTTGTATTTGTCCGATCGACGTGTGACTCGGGTTTGATATCCAACAAAAACATACTAGACGGATCGTATTATAGAAACTCTTCTTTTTTTATCATTACTGTAAGAGGGAGCGGGCCGACAAACCTATGAGCAGCTCTCAACTCAAACTAATGGTCTGACCGCCAAAAGATATAACGACGAGACGATCGAATTAAAAGACATGGCCCGCCTCGGAAATAGCGTATATTTAAGTTGTTGTGATATAAAATACTGCTTTACCCTTATAATATATGGTGCCCAAACTGTGCTAATGGTCTTTTTGGATATGTTTCAATCACGTGAACAGTTCTTGGCCCGTCACGATCATCCTGTTTAGTTCTTTACCCTTAACTTCACTGTAAGACTATTAAGCATGGTTCCTTCCTGCTTTGGCAAATGGTGCCCAACTGTGCTAATGGTCTTTTTGGATATGTTTCATCAAGATATGAACGATAGGGGACGTTAGGGGACGAAACCGTTGTACACTTCAGAAAGGCTGGCAGCGGGCGAAACCGTTGGTGTTTTTCGCGCCAAAACTGTTCTTCTAATGAAATCGTGTCTGGCCTAATAGAAGGTTCATGCACACGTGACGGATGCTGCATTTGTGGTGGCATGATTAACTGTAATCGCAAGGAGCCATGTGTTCGACTATTACCTATATGAACGATATGAACGTATGTTTTGTCCTGTTACGTGTGACGAAACCGTTGTAATCTTTAGTTATAAACCTGTTTTCTTTTGTTACACACTTCGCCTAACCTCATCGAGCAGTGGAAGGTGCATATGGAAAAGCATCGAATATAAACTGCTCAAGTTTGTACCCCGTCGTCTGACCGTGGATTGAAGCTATTTTCTTTTCTGCTAAGTGATAGCTGGGCAAAGAATATACGATTAGCTTGCATCATCTCGGCCAAATACTTGACATGGACGAGTATAGTATGTAATTCGATCATCCAAGGCAGAGAGGTGAAGGAAGAATTACTCACGTGCTGTCCTTTTCTAGCCCATTTGCCACTTGATTAAGAAAATCCAAAGAAAACATGTGCAGGCAAACCTGAAAGGAACGAAGAACGTCATAAGAGAAAAAAAATAACACCAGACAGATTAATCTAACATCAGGAAGAGGATATCATGAAAGAAAATAATGGGAAGGCCAATAAACAGTTTGACACGAACAATTGGGCGGGCTCCTCGTGACGGCCGCCCGCTGCATTGGCCCACCCAAACTCGCGCCCAATTGGGAAGGATTGCTCAACGTCACGATAGTTTCTACCAGCAGTTGTCTTTTAATCATTGTGCATGTCCTAATAGAAGGTTTCTATAACATTCTTGACTTCTGAAATCCATATTCGAGAAGGAAGCAAACATCTCATAACATCAGTGAATCTATATATTTTCGTCGACATATTGCTTTATTCACCCGCCCGATCCAATGTTACTAGATAAGAAGGTCAATTTTGAATGAAGATGAGTACGGATTTAGGAGGACCAAGAAACCAATTTACTACGACGAAGGTTTGGAGGTAACTAACTATGCCACTCCATGCTGTTCTTGCTTTCGACGAGATTATAGTATTTTTTAGATATCCTTTTTCTCTCTTCTCTCTTTTTGGTTATTTACCTCCTCATCTCTTTTGCCACTGTACAAGGTTCAGAAAACCAGGCAAACACTGAATGAGAAGATAAGCCAACTCAACTCTGCCATTGACAGCGTCTCTTCTCGGCTGAGAGGAAGCAACAATATTCCTCAAGTTCCCGCCGAGGCCGATCCTGAAGAATCTGCCTTGTAAAAAAACTTGAACTGCTTCTTGCACCTCACATCAGTTCGCTATTTGAACCTCTGTTTATGATCTTTTTGGTGTCATAAGATTAAGTCCCCAATGCCTTGAAAACATACTGTAATTCGTGCGTGGATTGTTGGTTACCGCAACGATCTCATCTAATGAGACTTTTCTTTTTATTTCTGATAGATACATTTTATTTTTGCAGTTAAACCACGTAACAATCACAGTCAGCCTTCTCTATTGGTGTTTTCTGGTATTGGTTCATCACTTTCCTTCTCCTTTTCTTGGAACAGTAATGCATGGCGATTAGTAGATTGTGTGAACTGTCTATTGAGTTTGGGAATACTAAGCTTTCTTGAAATCTATTGAAGGTGGAACTGCATTCAATGACTCCATAGAAGAGCTCAAGAAGCTAACCACTAGAGTAGCCCATGTTCTACCAGTTTCTGACGATGGAGGTAGCACAGCTGAGATCATCCGTGTTCTTGGTATATATGTTTTCTTTCTATTTTCTTTTTTCGATTTGGGCATATTCGTTCATTATCTAATCGTTCGAGGACTTACATATGCATAGGTGGCCCAGCAATCGGAGACATTCGATCAAGATGCTTGAGATTATCTTATAAGAGTACAAATGAGGCGCTCGCAGTGCACACTTTACTGGGACATCAATTGCCTGGCGATCCTCAGAGGGCACAATCTGAATGGTATTATTACAGCTTTGCTCCTAGGCTTTTTGTCCAAATGCTTCTGCTTTACGTCTGAAATCTTCAATCAGGCACGAAATAGTCGAAGGAAATCATTCTCTGTGGAAAGATATATCGAAACCCTGCAAGGAAACCATTCGAACTTTCTTGGCTTACTTCCAAGAACAGGCATGCCAACTTTCCTTCGTTTCTTCGATATTTCATCGAATTTCCCTGACTCGTTCTTAATCATCTTGCAGATACTAAGAAAATCAGACAAAAGGTTCTGCTTTGCTAACGGAAGGTAACTCAGATATCGCCCCATATACACGTTCGTATCTTCGTTTCGAATTCTAACTTCAACGGTTTCCTCTCATTGCATTGCAGCATTGGGAACTTCTTCCTCACAGGGGCAAGATTGCTCTTTCTATCTTTAGACGCTGCGATTTTCTTGCTTTCCAAAATCTCACGTATCCCTTCAGAAACCCTCGTGCTCCCAGTCATATCGACAGGCGATAGCCTTACGTTGGCCTGCGAGCTATAGGTACGAAAGAAAAAGTTCAGATTTTTTTTTTCACAAATAAAACCGTCGCCCGATTTTGCCCTTCGTCTAACGGTGCAATCTCATATTGTAGGACGAAACCGTTGTACGAGGCCAAAACGAAAAACTTTGCTCACACTCCTCGTTCCAATGGAATGGAACATTCTTTCTTGTTAACTTTGTCAGTGTTGATGCAATCTTTGAAAAGTCCTTAATAAATTTTCTGTAGTATCCAGCTAAGCCAAGAAAACTCCGTACTTCTGTGACATTGGTTGGTTGAGGCCAATTGTTGATAGCTTCAATTTTACTAGGATCCACAGAAATTCCTTCTCCAGAAACAATGTGGCCCAAAAATGCGACTTGATTCAACCAGAACTCACATTTCTTGAACTTGGCATATAATTTATTTTTTCGTAATATTTCAAGAACTATCTTCAGATGTATTTCGTGTTCTTCTTTTGTCTTCGAATAGATAAGAATGTCATCAATGAAAACAATGACAAACTTGTCCAAGAATTGTTTGAACACTCGATTCATTAGATCCATAAACGCCGCTGGTGCATTAGTTACCCCAAAAGGCATAACTAAAAATTCGTAGTGTCCATATCGGGTACTGAATGCCGTCTTTGGAATATCTTCTTCTCGAACTTTCAATTGATGATACCCCGATCGTAAATCTATTTTTGAAAACACCGTTGCGCCTTGTAGTTGATCAAATAAATCATCAATTCTGGGTAATGGATATTTATTCTTGATTGTGATCTTGTTCAGCTCCCTGTAGTCAATACATAATCGCATTGACCCATCCTTCTTTCGCACGAACAGAACTGGCGCTCCCCAAGGAGAAAAACTGGGTTGGATAAATCCCTTCTGTAACAGATCGTCCAACTGTTCTCTTAACTCTT
This sequence comes from Craterostigma plantagineum, assembly GCA_027422505.1. NCBI lineage: Eukaryota > Viridiplantae > Streptophyta > Magnoliopsida > Lamiales > Linderniaceae > Craterostigma > Craterostigma plantagineum. The sequence goes on from JAPQWV010000001.1 coordinate 13,332,104, forward strand.
TCAATTCAGTTGGCGCTAACCGATAAGGAGTTCTAGAGATTGGAGCAGAACCTGGTATTAGATCAATCGTAAATTCAATTTCTCGATCCGGTGGTAATCCGGGCAGATCTTCAGGAAATACGTCAGAAAAATCTCGTACCACTGTTACATCCTCTAATTTCGGAGATGTACGTTCCTCTAATTTCACTGCGAAGACTAAATAAGCTTCACATCCCACCTTGATCAAACGTTGTGCCTTTACCGCTGAAATTCTAGAAACATTTCTTTCTTTGATTGTTCCCACAAAAGTGAAAGGCTCATTCTCTTCAATATTAAACGTAACTGTTTTGCGATTACAGTCGATGACAGCTCCGTATTTCGATAGCCAGTCCATTCCAAGAATCACCTCATAATCATTCATTGGAATGACTATTAAGTCAACGGACAATTCTCTTTCATTAATTAACACCGGAGAATTCCGTAAAACTAAATTGGTTCGCATCGCAACTCCGTGTGGAACGGTCACATTATATTCACAATCAGACAGGGCCAAGAAACAGTTTGACAGCTCACGTGTCTTCTAAACTCTGCGCCAAAACTGTTCTTCCTGAATCTATCGTGACGGGCGGCCGGCCTCGGCAGCGGGCGCGAGCTGGGGCACCATGCGCGCGCTGGGCCTATCTTCCAGGCACATGGCGCGGGCTGTCTGAGCACCATGGGCAAGCCTGTCTGGGCGCCATGGGCCTATCTGCCTGGCAGCATGGCCGAGCTGCCTTGGCACAACTGACGGCGCTCCCTTGGCACCAATGCCCGAGTGCTGCGGGGGACATGTACTTGCAATTTTTACTTGCCGGCGCCGGCCCAGTACTCGTCTACCCGCAGGACTTAGTGATTTTTTTCCGTCTCGATTGTCGGGGCCGGGCCCGTGGCCGAGCTGCCCAGGCACGCTACCTGGGCACCATGGGGGAGCTGTCTGGGCACTTGTGATTTTTTTCTTCCCGCGGCGCACGTACTTGAACTTTTTCCTATCGAGTCGCCGTCGCGCCGTATCGTAAAATTTACTTCCCTTCCCGCGGGACTTGTGATAATTTTTCCTCCTCGATGGACGCTTTGAAACCTCGGCAGGGCCCCCCGGTATCCCCGCGAGGCGAACAGTTTCATCCAGACCAGTTTCTCTCCCTGGGGTGCGCCAGTTCTATTCGTGCGAAAGAAGGACGGCTCAATGAGGCTGTGCATAGATTACAGGGAGCTGAACAAGTTAACGGTCAAGAATAAGTATCCATTGCCCAGGATCGACGATCTCTTTGACCAACTACAAGGCGCCACAGTGTTTTCTAAGATAGATTTGAGGTCGGGATACCATCAACTGAAAATCCGCAAGGACGATATTCCGAAAACGGCATTCAGTACCAGATACGGGCACTTTGAATTTCTAGTCATGCCCTTCGGACTGACTAACGCGCCGGCGGCCTTCATGGACTTGATGAACAGGGTGTTCCAGTCCTATCTGGACAAGTTCGTAATCGTGTTCATAGACGATATTCTTATCTATTCAAGGACGAAGGATGAACATGAGGAGCACCTGAAGATAGTGCTTGAGACACTGCGGGAGAAGCAGTTGTACGCCAAATTCAAAAAGTGTGAGTTTTGGCTGGATCAGGTAGCATTCGTGGGACACATTGTCTCTGGAGCGGGAATCCCAGTGGACCCAAGCAAAATCGAGGCCATCAATAACTGGCCACAACCGACCAATGTAACAGAAGTACGGAGCTTTCTAGGCTTAGCGGGCTACTATAGGAAATTCATAAAGGATTTTTCGAAAATTGCCTCAACATTGACAAAGTTGACCCGGAAGAATACTCCTTTTCAATGGAGCGAAGAATGTGAACGGAGCTTCCAAGAACTGAAGAAGCGGCTTACTACCGCCCCAGTGTTGACGATACCCACAGGAACAGGAGGATTCTCCGTTTATAGCTACGCCTCGAAAAATGGGCTCGGATGCGTACTGATGCAAAACGGAAATGTGGTAGCCTATGCCTCACGGCAGTTGAAGGAGTACGAAAGGAACTATCCTACACACGACTTGGAACTAGCAGCTGTGGTCATTGCCCTCAAGATATGGAGGCATTATCTATATGGTGAAAGATACGAGATCTACACCGACCACAAAAGTTTAAAGTACTTCTTCACCCAAAAGGAGCTAAACATGAGACAGAGAAGGTGGCTGGAATTAGTGAAGGACTACGATTGTGCAATCAACTACCACCCAGGGAAGGCAAATGTGGTAGCAGATGCCTTAAGTCAAAAGACAGTAAGCACGGAACTCCAACGACTCGAAGTGGAGATCGTACCATTAGGCGAGGTCGAGGTGAAGTTAGCAGCTTTGACCCTTCAACCGACATTGTTAGAACAAATCAAGAAGGCTCAGGAAAATGACGAGTTCTATGTCAAGATCAAGGAAACCCAGACTGAGCAGCCGGCAGTAGACTATGTATTCCGAGACGACGGGAGCTTGTACTACAAGAGCAGATTATATATACCGGACGATGCAGGACTTCGAAGAACTATAATGGCGGAAGCACATACTACACCGTACTCAGTACATCATGGAGCCACGAAGCTATATAGAGACTTACGGGCGCACTACTGGTGGCCAGGAATGAAGAAAGACGTAGCAGAATTCGTCAGTCAATGCCTCACTTGTCAACAAATTAAGGCAGAACACCAACGGCCAGCAGGAACGCTGCAGCCCTTACCGATTCCGGAGAGGAAATGGGACAATATAACGATGGATTTCGTGAGCGGATTGCCGAAAATGTGAAAGGGCATGATGCGATATGGGTGATTGTAGACCGACTTACGAAATCTGCTCATTTTCTGCCAATAAGTACGACATTCACCATGGAGCGATACGCGGAACTGTATATCCAGGAGATAGTACGACTCCATGGAGTACCACTGTCGATAGTATCAGATCGTGATTCCAGATTTTTATCTAAGTTCTGGACGAGTTTGCAAAAGGCGATGGGGACAAAATTGTCATTCAGCACAGCTTATCATCCGCAAACGGACGGCCAATCCGAGCGGACGATCCAGACACTTGAAGATATGCTACGAGCCTGTGTGCTCGACTTCAAAGGCAACTGGAGCAAGTACCTTCCACTGGTGGAATTCTCGTACAATAATAGTTATCAAGCTACAATTGGAATGGCTCCTTATGAAGCCTTATACGGACGAAAGTGCAGATCCCCAGTACATTGGGATGAAGTCGGTGAACGGGCGATGTTAGGCCCGGATATGATCCGAGAAATGACGGAAATTATCGCGACGATTCGAGAGAGAATGCGCACGGCGCAAAGCAGACAAAAGAGTTATGCGGATCAAAGACGCAGACCGCTAGAATTCGAGATTAATGATTGGGTTTTCGTGAAAGTATCGCCAATGAAGGGCGTTAAGAGATTCGGCAAGAAGGGAAAACTAAGCCCAAGGTACATTGGTCCGTTCAAGATAGTGAAAAGAGTGGGCGAAGTAGCATACCAATTGGAACTACCAACATCGTTGTCGCAAGTACATGATGTATTCCACGTTTCAACTTTGCGAAAGTATATCGCTGACCCAAGCCACGTGTTGGTGAACGAAACTCTACATCAACAGTTGAAGCCGGATTTGAGTTACGAGGAAGTACCTGTGGAAATATTGATGAATGAAACAAAAAGGCTTAGGAATAAAGAAATTCCTCTCGTGAAAGTTCTGTGGCGAAACCAGTCGATAGAAGAAGCGACTTGGGAACGCGAGGATGAGATGAGGGTCCGCTATCCTGAATTGTTCCGAACGGGCAGATTTCGGGGGCGAAATCCTCTTTAAGGGGAGGAGGATGTAGCACCCGGGTCCTCGTGAATAGTAAGGCCAATAAATTTGCGTAAATGATGATTGTGATTATGCGCATTTCGTGAAATTATTCCGTGCTCGTGTGAATTATGTGAAACCTGCATGTTAAAAAGTGCGCTTGATTATTTAGTAAATTCGGTGCATTTAATTGGTACTGTTAGACTTTCCATTTAATTAGGGATTTTCGAAAACTAGACAAAGGAAAATACGGGCCATAAACTAAAGCTAGAATTAAGTCTGGAAGTGGACTAGGAACACTAATGGGCCGAAAGTCTAATATTAGGCCAAAGCTAAGGCGTGAGTCATAGGCATAAATCTTAATGGACTAAGCTTAGAGGTTGAATCTCAAAAATAATTAAAATGGATTAATTGGGCTAGCTATGGAAATAGAAGGCCCAAATCATTAGAAACAAAATTGAGACAAACCTTCCTTAAATTAAGGGATATTTCGTCCCTTGAGTTCCATCACCACCATATATAAAAAAAATAAACCATCACCTAAAACCCATTTGAAGTCCACGAACTCCATTAGCAAGGAACTCACGAAAGCCTAAGCAACGAGGGAGAAGAAGCCGAATAGAAAATCACCCAAGCATTCAACTAGGTACAAGCCTTTACTCTAATTTTCGTATCCTCGTTTAAGTATTTCGGTACGTTAGGGGTTTAAACACGAAAATAAGTATTACACACTTGGTTATGCGATTTTAGGGCTTGGAGGTATGTCGAACCTTAGCTCAGAGGTTTTAACGATTTTATTAACACTTCTTAGGGAGTATTAGACACGAAGAATGACTTTAGGATTGACATCCTTATTTAGCTCGAAGTTTTAGGGATTTAGCAAGTTCTATCGGCCTTGAGCATGATCTTGAAAAGGTAGCTTTTGATCGAAGCCCCTAGGATTTCAAGTGTTAAACTTGTTTAGGTATTAGACACGGAAGATTCGCGAACTAGGTTAAATTGGCGGGTCTTTAATTCGCAAATTAACAAGGGGAGAGTTCGCAATATTGATTTGCGGGCCCCAACAAATTTGGCGAACTCGACCTAATTGGCGAATTATGGATGACTAGCTTAGGGGTTTTGCGAGTCCAATGCAGAATCACGATCCCCATTTGGTGAACCCGTATCAGTTCCGTAAATTCATTTGGCGAACTGGGCAGTTTGCGAACCCTAATCCGCGAGCTCGTCGTTTTTGCGAATCCTCATGCACTTTGCGAATCCATTTGGCGGATCACCATTCCACGAATTGAACCAGGTTTGCGAACTCAGGGTCAGGGCATTCTGCGAACTGCAAGGAGTTGGCGAATTCATGCGATCCACTTGGCGAATCGATGGAGGAACGTTTTGCGAACCATGCATGGCGTTTCACGAATTAGAGCTGAGTAATATTTCGCGAATTGAGTGCGAAGAGCATTAGTTCGCGAATTAGAAGTAGTTCACGGTGAGAGATCATTTTTGCGAAGTGATGTTTCGCGAACTAGGGATCTCACGGGGTAGACAATTCGCGAATGTACTGGTTTACGAATTGGGAGCATGGTGTATTTCGCGAACTTAAGAAGTTTCGAATAATAGAGTTCGCAAAACATATATAAGATAAAAAAAATATAAGATAAAAAAATGCATGTCGCGAATTGAACCCCTTAGGCGAAAATCGTTTCAAGTTATATTTCCGCACCCTTTAATCAGAAAAATATTCCGATTCCAATGAGCATAGGCTCTTTCAACGCCCGATCATAATCTGCCTATCGGTGTCCTCAGGGCAAATTTTCGGTATAGGTAGACGTTGCATTCGATAGAATTTTGGTACGAAAATTTACGTAGCCAACTGATATAATTTATAGATTGACTTTATAGCCTGTTCGAGTTTAAAGGATGAAATATTAGGAAATTCACCAGACCGGCTAGCAAATAGCTTATGGACGAATTTTATGAACTTCATGAACTTCATAAAATTCCCTAAGTCAAGTGGGATGTACCAAGTTAACTAGGACTCCTAAAGGTATTATAACCAAGGAAAATACCTAAGTCTGTACGTAATTAATTAATTAAAATAGTGTCCTAACGATACTATTCTATGTCTAAGGTTTGGACTTAGGGGAACACCCGGGTCAGGTAGCGACTAATCCACGGACGCCAGGTAAGTAGAAATCCAACTACAACACATAACTTGTGTGCTATATGTATATGTGACTATATGCCTACGTGGTTTCGTGATTACGTGAATTTATCGTTACGCTTTCATGTGGTAAGCATAAGTTGCATTTGTATGCATATGCATGCTCATGTGCACGCACGAACTCATGGGGAAGGGTCATGGGATAGAGTGTGCATGGTGATATGTCGTTTGTATGCGACGAGGACTTGCCGATGTGGGCAAGTGTGTCGACTCATAGTTGAGTCAGGAGCTGTCTACTACGCTACCAGGGCGGCGTTTAGCGTCGTCATACTATTATTGTAAATATATATATTGGTATCCTATGGATAGGATTCGGGCATGGCCCGTGGCGGTAAGGTGCGACCTGGAGGGTGCGACCTGAGGGTATAAGCAGCACCGGGTGGAACCCTGGTGTAGGCAACCTCAGCGTAGGCTACCAGCGTGAGCGACCGCCGGACAGTCGGGGACGACCGGGTTTATATGGCGACCTAGGGGAACGATGTGCATCCTAGGGTTCGGCCATCCGGCGTGGACCGCTGTCGTATTGTCCTGAGGGACGTGAGCTCTTGTGGTGCATAGTAAGATTAGCCGAGGGCCCTGAGTTTTAGTAGTACGAGTATTAGGTGCATCGGCGCGGATTGCCCTTGCATAGAAATTTATGCATCGGCAGGGTTTGCCTTTGCGGGGAAATGGACACGTGCATACATGCATGATTTCTGCTTACTGAGCCTCGGTGGCTCATTCTTTTATGTTATGTGTTGTAGGCGCCAGCGAACACGGTACGTGATCGCGTTAGATGATAAGGCCAATCTTTTGAAGCTTCGCGCTGCTTTTGGGGTGGACGTGTGTGTATGGATGACGACCTGTGAGGCCGGGCGCATAGGAGCCTTTTGCTGTGCCGACACACCTTCGTCCTCGTAGTTAGATCATGTCTGGAACTTGGTGTTCGACATGTATTCTTTTGACTTGTACAGAACATCATTCCATTATGTAAATGGAAAAAGAAAAATTTTATACGCATTTTCAGTGTACCTTACTACTCATAACTCGCTAGGCACATAGGAATGCGCTAGAATAGGCAGTTAGGGAAGTCGGGTCGTGACAGAAATGAGTTTTGACAGAGTGGAAAGATGTCACAAATTGGGAGAGATTAAGTGAAATGTCACGAATTAGGTTAAACTAAATTGTTCGCGGGCCGATAGAAAATCACAATTGAGATTGGGGCACGAAATGATTTGAGAATAAAGCCCATAAGTCAATTCGCGAATTTACTTAACCCGACTTCGTGAAGTTGAGTTCGCGAATCAGAGGTTTTAATCTGAAGTGTTGAACTTCGCGAACTAAGCGTTGGCGAATTCGACAAGTCAAATTTGATGAATTCGCAGAGTGAGAAAAGCCTGAGTTCGCGAATTGAAGCAGATAAAGCTAAGTGAACTTCGCGGGCCTGTAGATTTGGGCCGCAAAATGATTTGAAAGACAAGCCCATAGCGAATTCGCGACATGAAAGTCCAAAGGGCTCGTGAATTTGATTTCGCGAACTGAAAAACTGAAGACTTGACGAGTTCACGAACTTAGAATTAGGCCGAGTTTGTGATGCTGAAATCACGAAGTAAGGAATTTGAGGAACCGAAGTGTTGATTCGCGATCTAAATATTGAAAGAAATAAATGTAGGTTTGCGAATCATCACTGAGCTGATGTGCGAAATTTTCTATTGATCTAAGATACAGAATTCAAAAATTAGCCTCATAACATCAATTTGACGAGATGAAACACCAAAATAAATATCAAATCGACGAGTTTTTCAAGATCAATTTGCATGAGACAAAATCTAAAAATCGACGAAGAAAGCATCGCTTTCTTTCGCGGCGCTGAACCCTCAAGTCAAAAATTCGTTTGTTTCATTGATTATGTTTGTCGGGACAATAATGATGTTATTGTTCAAATCATGCCTATAAATAGACAAGACTCGAATCACTACCACAATACCAAAAATCTACAACTTACTCATCTTTTATTATCTCATTCTCAGCTTTCTTGCTTAGACAGATGATCCGGTTGCAGCAGCAAGACCAAGAAAATGAGACCAAAGAACATGCGGAGTTAAGGCGTAATTTTGAACGCAATTTGGATAGGCTGGGGTTCGAGCTTTCGCTTCTTTTGTGCTTATTCATCGCTTTATTAGCTATTCTGTATTCTTACAGGCCGCACTAACTTTTGAGATTGTTTTGCGTATTTTGAGAGTGTTTTATGTATTTTGGGAGTGTTTTTCGCATTTGGAAAGTTTCATGATGCGTTGAAAAATCAATTCGCGAAAAAACAACTACTCCCCCTCAATATTTGGATTTTTGTAATTAAACTCCCCTAAATAAAATGCCTATCGAGAATCTTAAAAATTTAACAAACCACTTACTCCCCCTCGTTGTATGGATAAAACATTTCTCCCCCTCGACGTAGTGCCATCGGCATTACATCGACTTATTTGAAGACAAAGAAAAAATTTATTTGTAAAATAAACTGAAACAAAGACCAGAAAAATTAACTAACTAACAAACACGTACTGGGCCGGAGTTTTCATGCTCCCAAAAGGTGTTATACATGCCATCGAATCACGAATGCGATCCTTTCTTTGGGGGGGTACCAGTGCCATGGTTGCTTGGGCGGACATTTGTCTTCCTATTGAGGAGGGTGGGTTGGGAATCAGATCGATTGAGATGGACAACAAAGCACTAATGATGCGGCTCCTTTGGACCTTACTGAGTGGGGATGAGACCTCTATTTGGGCACTCTGGATCCGACGAACGAGGTTACACAATACGTCTATATGGACCATAAGACCTAACTCTCGTACCGCTTGGAGTTGGAGGAAAATTTTGCAACTCCGTCAATACATCCGGCCTCTACTTCAATTCCATGTTGGAAACGGGGAGAACACGCTTCTTTGGACCGACCCTTGGCTTCTCACGGGCCCGATGGTGGATAGATTTCCTCGTGGACCGATGGTGATGGGATTACCAATCGACTCGCGGCTTAGTGCGGTTATCAACGATGAGGGATGGAATTGGCCGGGCCAAACCACGGTAGAATATATTGAGTTTGCCCCTCTTCTTCCACAGGTCCACCCTACGGAACCAGATGGTGTGCGATGGATTGCTACGACGAATGGCCAATTCACCACCAGATCTGCTAGGGATAGCTTGAGGATTCGGCGGCCCAATGTCCATTGGAGTACGCTTTTTGGAGGCCCTCTTTCCATCCCTAGGCATCAATTCATCCTATGGCTGGCAATCAGAGATAAACTGGCGACACGTGACAAACCATGGGTGGCGGCCGCGGCGGGAACTGCCTATTGTCTCTTATGTGACAGCCATACGGAGGAAACGATTAGACATTTATTCTTTGAATGCATCTTTTCTAGACGTTGTCTTCGTTTGATGCGTAACAGGTTAAGGTTTGATTGGCCTAGAAGGGACTGGTTCGATGGCATTCGGTGGGCCGCTCATCGGTGGAGAGGGCAGCACCTTGCTTGGTTAGGGCCACGGCACGCCATTGCCTCGTTAGTCTACCATATTTGGAAGGAGCGGAACAAAAGATGGCGTGAAGGAAAACGGCGCACTCCGGAACAGATTGCTACCGACATTGAGGTGCTTCTTTGCTTGCGTTTGGCCACTATCACAAGCAAGTACCTTCTCCAGGCGAGTGCTCTCCGACGGGTTTGGCGAATTGCCTGGTAGGGACGTACCGGGATGGCGTCGGTCCTGCCCTTCAGTTTGGCTACCGTGGCTGATTCGCCTGGGATGGGTTACCCCCCCTTGGGATCCCCCTATCTTCTTAACCCCCCTTGTTTATTTCTTCTGCTCTCTCCTTGTCTCTTTGCTTGGGTGCAGGTTGCTGCGACTTGTGGTTTGGTGGCCTTCGTGGGGATGGATGCTTGCGGGACATGAGGCCGGCCATGGCGGGCGTTCTACTCTTGGTCTTCTTTATCTTTGGAAAACTGGAGTGGCGTTTCATCGCTTCGCACCGACCTGCCCGCGGATGACCCCATTCCCGCCTGAAGCTTGTCCTACGTGATACTGTCTTCGGGTTCTGCGCTTGTTGGCGCTGTTTTGGCACTTAGCCGGGCTCCCCTGCTGGTACTACATTTGGTGCCAGTTACCAGTTGATTGAAGTGGTTTTCGACGCCTACGTAGCCGTGTCTTGCTTGTTCTCGATGTTTTTTGGCTTAGGTCTTGTTGGGACCTTGTAGGTTGTTTGGGTTGCCTTGTTTTTAGTGCTGGCTGGTCGGTTTTTTCATTACCGCTTGTTACGTCATGAGCGATATCATGCACGCGACATTGTAACTCCTGTTTTTCCTTTATACTAGTGACACATTCCAAAAAAAAAATAAAAATGCAAAGCATCAAGACAGTAATGACCCGTAGAGTGGCATGATCGAAATTAGATGTTGAGATTCAACATCCCCAACTTTACAACTAAGAATTGGAATCGTTTCTCATCCAATGCCGGTAAACAAGTCAGCTAGTTGAATCTCTGTATTGACGAAGTACATTTCAATTATGCCTCGTTCTACTTGGTCCTTGATGAAATGATATCTTAGGTCTATGTGCTTAGTGCGTGAGTGGTGAACAGGATTACACGTAATTGCTATGGAACTTTTGAAATCACAATAATAGGAATTCTATTAAAATCATACCCGTAATCTCGTAGTTGGATTCTTATCCATAAAATTTGTGAGCAACAACTTGCAGCAGCTACATATTCTGCTTCTGCTGCAGAAGTTGACACACAATTTTGTTTCTTAGAAGCCAAACATACGAATTTGTCTCCAAGGAATTGGATGTTGCCTAAGGTGCTTTTCATGTCCAGTCTGCAGCCTGCGACATCTGCATCAGAATAGCCAATTAGTTTCATACCTGAGTTCTTAGGATACCAAAGTCCGAGATCGGGAGTGCCTTTTTTATACTTCAAAATCCTCTTGACGGCGTGAAGATGCGATTCCTTGGGATTCGCCTGGAATCTTGCGCATAGATATGTGGAGAACATAATATCTGGTTGGTTGGCTGTGAGATAGAGCAGAGACCCAATAGTTCCTCTGTAGTGGGTAACGTCTACAGGTTCGCCCAAGTAATCAGCGTTGAGTTTGCATGTGGTGGACATTGGGGTACTTGAAGATTTGCTCTTATCTATGTGCCGTACTTCCTGAGAATAACGTGAATGTACTTGGACTGATTGATGAAGATTCCATCTTGAAGTTGTTTGATTTGCAGTCCGAGGAAGAAAGACATTTCTGTTGGGTTACCCGGTGTCTCCAGGAGACGCCACGTCCTCGAGTACCGTGCGGAACAAAACTTTTCCGGGTTCCCCGATTCCCTCGTAGCTCGAATCAGAATAGTAACACGTAGACACGTAATAGAGCGGGTCAAACCCGTAGAGAATTACCAGTTGAAGCGAGTAGCAGCTCCTCGTCCTTTTCTTCAAGACTTCGTCGATTGTGGTCGATTGCACTAGATCGTCACGCCGTCCTCGCAGTGTACCACGGAATCAGTTCTCTAGATGGCTGGAGAGAACTGAGTCGTCGCGTGGGACAAAAGTGCGTGCGTTCGGTGTGTGTTTTGTGCCTTCCGTAATTTCGAAAATCACTTCTTTCTTCTCATATGGAGCACGAAATTTTGCCTATTTTAAGTCTCGGATTTTGATTTCTAAGTCCTTAAAATGTGAGAGATTTTTGCCACATTTATCCCTCCATTTTGAATTCCAAATTCGAATTAAGGAAGCTTACTAAAAATAGAACTAACTTAGATATTTAAATCAAATAAAATATCTTTAAATATGGAATCAATTTCAAATTTTATACAATACAAATTTCGAAATTTATAACCCAATTAAATAATATTCCAAATATTTTATTCCATATTTATTTATATCAAATATGCAAATTCCGAAAATACTCTCAAAGGCATATTTCGAAATTAGCTTAAAGTGAAATCCAATTTTATCCTCAAGCCTATTAAGCACTTGTCCAAGTCCAAGTCTTAAAGTTACTTTCATAAGAAGTCCAACTTCGGTCTAATAAATGGCCCGAGGCCTATTAAGGGACGGCCCAACGGCCCAAGGCCCGTTAAGGCCCAAAACACTTTCTCTCCTTATCAGTGCACGTTGATGATCCTTTTTTAGCCCGACTCTCTAAGTTCGACTCTGTCGGCAAGAGAGCAATCCAAGAGTCCGATAGTTACCTAGCCAATCCCCCAGTACCGGACCGTAACCCGATTCGAGTGCGAATTTCGACCCAGTCTTTATTCCAGAACCTCACTATAGATTATAGAACTACGTATAAACCCTTCAGCTGTGTCCCAATCGAGTGAAAACCATGGTCTATGTCAAACTCACTGAACTCGATTCTATTATAAACTGGAGACGAGACAAATTACCAAACTACCCTCCATGTCTAACATGAGTTAGTTCAATACCTTGGCCAAGGATTTCGTAATTTCCTGTCGCCGTCCTCATAGGACACTTACCTCGATTACTTGCGGACTGTGAATTCGAACTCGGCGATCCGAGCCCGGCAATCACAAATCATTATCCAGACCCCATCTGGCTCGCTGACCCATGCAACAGCAAATCGGACCGAGTGGAACCAGTGACAGTCTAGACTTCGAAGTCAACTCCGTCAAAGCCCCTTCGATCTAAGGTTCATGTAGACTACTATAGTGTTGTCGTCGTTCATTGACACTCCTTGAGTAATAAGCCATGTTCGACCGTACGACCCTTGAGTCAGTTCCATGAAATGATTCAATCCCTTGATTAGATTCGTATCACAAGTCATGACCTCCCCTTCCAAGCAGGATAATCGGCACACAATAGGTCATCGACAAATAAGCCGTGATCGGTTATCCAATACCCAACTGAAGCCTCAGGCTTATGGTCTTTAATGTTCGAGGTTAAGAGTCCACGGGTGCCTTCCTCTCTCGTGCCCATCGATAACATTGACTCAACTCGACACATTTGGATTTGTTCATTTATTGCTTTACCGGATGCTAAGTAAAGAACTCTTATATCTAATAAACGAACAATGCCTTTCAATAAACACACGAAAATATCTTATTACACATAAGGTCGACTGATAAATAAGCTAATGCCCTATACAATCTAAACCTCGTATAGCATTCGAGGGCATATTCTTAACAATGTCAACTATTATTGAAGAAAGGTCCGATTGGCCTAGCAAAAGGAGAAGGAAATGGTTTTAATGGCTGAACAGGATCATTGGCTTGAGGACACCTCCGAAAGTGAGGAAGACAACATGGTGTTAATTACCCGACTGGATGACGAGGAGGGAGGAACTGAAGCTTTAGGAAGCAATTCAGAAAGGGAAACCTCCTGCAACTCAGACATGGTTGAGGTAAGCGAAGCTGACTATAGGGTTAAGAATTCAGCTTTCATTTTAAGTAAGGAATCATAGTCAGCTACTTAAAATGAAAGCTGAATTCTTAACTCTATAGTTAGCTTCGCTTACCTCAACCATGTCTGAGTTGCAGGAGGTTTCCCTTTCGGAATCGCTTCCTAAAGCTTCAGTTCCATCCTCCTCGTCATCCAGTCGGGCCATTAACGCCATGTTATCTTCCTTGCTGTCGGAGGTGTCCTCAAGCCAATGATCCTGTTCAGTCATTAAAACCATTTCCTTCTCATTCTGCTTGGCCAATTGGACCTTTCTTCGATAATAGTTGACATTGTTAGGAATATGCCCTCGAATGCTATACGAGGATTAGATTGTATATGGCATTAGATTATTTATCATTCGACCTTTTGTGTAATAAGATATTTTCGTGTGTTTAATGAAAGGCATTGTTCGTTTACTGGATATAAGAGTTCTTTACTTAGCATCCGATAAAGCAATAAATGAACAAATCAAAATGTGTCGAGTTGAGTCACTGTTCTCGATGGGTACGAGAGAGGAAGGCACCAGTGGACTCTTAATTTCGAACATTAAAAGTCCGTAAGCCTGAGGCTCCAGTTGGGTGCTAGATAACCGATCACGTCTTATTTGTTGATGACCTATCGTGTGCCGATATCCCGCTTGGAAGCGGAGGTCATGACTTGTATACGAATCAAATCAAGGGATTAACTCGTTTCATGGACACTGACTCACGGGTCGTACGGTCGAACATGGCTTATTACTCAAGGAGTGTCAATGACCGACGACAACACTATAGTAGTCTACGTGAATCTTAGACCGAAATGGGCTTCGACGGAGTTGACTTTGAAGTCTCGACTGTCAATGGTTCCCCTCGACCCGATTTGCTGTTGCATGGGTCAGCGGGCCAGATGCGGTCTTGATGACGATTTGTGACTGCCGGGCTTAGACCGCCGAGTACGGATTCACAGTCTCGCAAGTAATCGAGATAAGTGTCGTATGAGGACGGCGACGGGAAATTACGAAATTCTTGGCCAAGGTATTGAACTACATGTGAGACATGGAGGGTAGTTAGGTAATTTGCCTCGTCTTCGTTTTATCATAGAATCAAGTTTAGTGAGTTTGACATAGCTGAAGGGTTTATACGTAGCACTGTTATCTATAGTGAGGTTCTGGAATAAAGACTGGGTCGAAATTCGCACTCGAATCGGGATACAGTCTGGTACTGCGGATTGGCTAGGTAACTAACGGACTCTTGTATTCGTCCCTTGCTGATCGAGTCGAACCTAGAGAGTCAGGCTTAAAAAGGATCATCAACGTGTAGTGATAAGGAGAGAAAATGTTTTGGGCCTTAACGGGCCTTGGGCTGTTGGGCCACGCCTTAATGGGTCTCGGGCCATTTATTGGATCGAAGTTGGACTTCTTATGAAGCTAACTTTAAGACTTGGGCTTGAGGATAAAATTGGAGTTCACCTTATGCTAATTTCGAAATATGCCTTTGATGGTATTTTCAGAATTTGCATATTGGATATAAATAAATATGGAATATAATATTTAGAATATTATTTATTTAAATTTCGAGATTAATCTAGGATTAAGTTTCGAATCCCATACCATATTCAAAAGAGAGTAAGATTTGGCAAAAATCTCTCATTCTTTAAGGACTAAGATATCAAAATCCAAGCCTTTAAATAGGCTAAGAATTTCGTGCTCCATATGGAGAAGAAAGCAAGTGATTTACGAAATCAACAAAGGCACAAAACACACACACTTTTCTCCCACGCGACGGCTTGGTTCTCCCTAGACATCGTTAGAGAACTGATTCTGTGGTACACTGCGAGGTCGGCGTGACGATCTAGTGCCCTCCACCACCTTCGACAAAGTCTTGAAGAAAAGGACGAGGAGCTGCCACTCGCTTCAACTGGTAATTCTCTACGGGTTTGACGCGCCCTATTACATGTCTATGTGATACTATTCTGATCCGAACAACGAGGGCAATCGGGGAACCCGGAAAATTTTTGTTCCGCACCGTATCCGAGGACGCGGCATCTCCGGGAGACACTGGGTAACCCAACAGTGGTATCAGAGAGGGCGCTCGTGATTGGAATCATAACGTGTTTAAATTGGAACGAGGCGTGTGGGAGACGATCAAATCGCCGATGCGATTCGACCATTGTTGGGCTGTCGATGCGTTATTTGCCAACCCACGGCCATCCACTCGTGCGGTGCGGACCATGGTGGCTTAGGCACCGGCCCCAGGCAGCACCGCCGCAAAGGGTGGCGGCACCACAGAGATCGTCCGCGGCTCTGGCCGCAGATTGCGACAGCGCGCGCTGTGCGCGCTGCGCAAGACAGCCGCAGCAACTCAGGCTCGGCCGTAACGCTGCGGCGGTGATCTCTCACAGCGAGGCTCCGACAAGGAGAGGCTGAGCGACAAAAGAGTCGCGACAGTTTTCTGCCGCGAGATGAACACGCGCGTACGGCGTGTCATCGCCGGCGGCGCGGCTATTCCGGCTCAGCCCGGGACTCCCCGCCGGCGGCCTTCTCCATCGTTGCTCTCTGGAATGTTTGACGGCTGAGCGATTTGAGTCGCGGCGGCTGCGCTAGGGTTTCACGCTCAAAGCCTTAACGGGCCTTTTAATGGGCTTGGCCCGTTTGATGCCCAATTTTTGTTTTTTTTGAAATACGTAATTGTCAACGTGCTCTTTATGATGTGATTTAAGGCGTACTTGCGGGTTTAGGAATTTGGTTTCCGAGTCATTTGTTAAGTGTACGTCCCCCCGGGTTGTATTTATTTTATACGTGTTGTTCGGGACTTATGATCCCCCCTTGTTGTAATTTACCGTTTTATGAGAGTAGCTTAAATACGAACACGAGGGTCCATTTGATATTAACCCCCGGCGGTGACAAGGTGGTGGACGTTCGATGACTTTGAGGCCGTTCGAGTGACGAAGGACGTTTGACGACTTCAAGACCCGTGCGACAACTCAATTTTTTTGAATACGCATGTAATAGAGGTAGACTAGAAATAACCCGCTTGTTTTGTCTTGTAGTTTGTTTCCTAGGGTTAATTTACTACCTACACGCGTGATGGCTTTTGAAGTGATATGCATGTTCAATGTGCTCTTATGTGGGATGGTTTATTCTCCCGCTGATAAATACTAAGTGGGTAAAGGAGTTGGATTCCTGTCTTCTATCATGCTCGAGATTTCTAGTGTTGGGTAGTTTTGCGATTTTTTCCGAGTAAGTTGGCGTCGTATATCCCGCCCCAATGTTAGCGTCTCGAGTGCGTCTTGTACGCCACTCGTCATACCAGTCCGCCCCCCACAAAGCGTATGGAAGCAAGGGGCGGCACATTCTGTGCGATTTGAGCATAAGTTGATAGGTCACACTTAGGCAGTTATACCCAATAAGCAGGGTTAGCCGTGATGGTCAATGACTGAGACAAAGATGGTTGAACCTCTTATTGGATAAGTTCACGTTTGATTGACTTCGATAAGATTAGATAAGCCAAATATTGTGTTAAAGGCAGAGGCGAATCTAGTTGAGTCGAGGACATCAACTCCACTATGAAACTTTCAACGAGGTTTTCGAAACTCTTCTCGGGAGGATAGTGTTTTCGAGAAAATAGTGGGAGTCAAGCGAAACGAAAAGTTCTTGTTTACGCTAGATGAATGATAAGATAGTCCTAATTAGATATTTATTTTCTGCAGCTTTATGTTTCTTTCTATTTACTGCGATGACGAACATTATTACTATGCTGCTTGAGAGAAATTGTTTGGTGGGACCAAACTATGTGGACTGGCTCTGTAACCTTAGGATAGTCCAAGGTATGGAGTCGTTAACTTATGTCCTCGATTCCCCCGTACCGCAAGTCCCAGGGGCTGATGCGAGTGACGAAGACCGGACTGCGTATGCCAAGTGGCAGATTGACAAGCCAAAGGTCAAGGGCTATACACTTCTTTCCATGAGCAATGAGTTGCAGCGCACTCACTCGAAAATGGAAGTGGGCGCCATTTTGCTTCATTTGAAGCAGCTTTTTAGCGAACATTCCCGGAGTGCTCGCTATTCCCTTACGGAGCAACTATTTAATTCAAAATGGCGGAGGTAGTGACGTCGGAGAGCATGTGCTCAAGATGATCGATTGGTTCGAAAGACTCGAGGCAGTGGACTTTATCATGGATAATGAGCTCCAGAACGATCTGATACTTCAGTCGCTCCCACCTTCCTTCAATTCATTTATTGTGAACTTTAATCTGAACAAGGCCGAGATGACGTTGATTGGGTTGATGAACCTGTTGTCGGTGGCGCAAACTCAGATGAAGAATGTGAAAGGAAAGGAAGTTGTTCTTGTCGCGAATGCTAAGACTCGAGGGTCGAGTAGATAGAAAAAGTCGGACAAGCCCACTAAGCCCAAAGGACGAATTTCGAAAAGCAAGGCCAAGAAGAACGTGTTCAAAGGCGCCAAGCCGACGGACAAATGCCTTCACTGCAATGAGCTTGGCCATTGGAAGCGCGATTGCCCAAAGCTATCCGCCTCATGTAAAGAACTTTACGTTTTAGAAACTAATTGTTCTATGACGGTATATTCCGCTTCGTGGATCTTAGACTCGGGAGCTAGTGGTCACATCTGTGTTTCGAACTAGGGTCTGGAACGAAGTAGGAAGCTGGCGGACCAAGAGATCATGATCAACGTAGGAAGTGGACATAGTGTACCGACGACCCACATTGGATCAAGAACTCTCGTTTTATCTACTATACATAGTTTACTGCTTTCCGATTGTTTAGTTTTGCCCAAGGGGCTTAAGAATATTGTTTCTACTCCCGTTTTGAGCGGAAACGGTAACGAGTTCCATTTTAGTGATAATATATGCAATATTTATTTTGGAAATAATTGCGTCGGAAGTGCAAGTTTATTGAATGGATTATATTATCTAAATGTCGCAGATAAAAAAAATATGAATGCAATCACCAACAAAGGAAAATTGGAGTCGAACTCGAGACTGCTGTGGCATCTTCGACTCAGTCACGCTGGAGAACAGAAGATTCTCGAGTTGGAGAAAACCGGCATTATAAAGCCGCTTGGGTCTGATTCCTATCCGACTTGCGAATCTTGTATCCTTGGAAAGATGACCAAGTCGCCCTTCACAGGGACTTTTGTGAGAGCCGCAGAACTCCTTGGTTTGATCCACACGGATGTTTGCGGACCGTTTGGGGTAGCGGCTCCCGGTAACTTCCATTATTTCGTTACCTTCACTGATGATCACTCTCGCTTCGGCAAGGTGTATCTCATGAAGCACAAGTCTGATACTTTTGCATGGTTCAAAGAGTACAAGGCTTTGGTGGAAAATCAGACTGGAAAGTGCATCAAAGCCGTTCGATCAGATCGAGGCGGCGAGTACATGAGCCACGAGTTTGACTAGTTCTTGAAACAGAACAGGATTATTTCACAGTTGACACCGCCCGGAACACCGCAGTTGAAAGGTGTGTCCGAATGTAGAAATCAAACTCTGTTGGATAAGGTTCGATCTATGCTGAGCTATACAGACCTGCCCATATCATTGTGGAGTCATGCCCTGTTGACAGCGACACACATTCTGAATAGATGTCCTACAAAGTCTGTCGATAGTATTCCATATCAGATATGGACAGGACGAAGAACGAGCTTGAATCACATTAGAGTTTGGGTTGCCACGCATTCGTTAAAAAGCACAAGACAGATAAACTGGAATTGAAAGCTGCGAAAGGACGTTTCGTCGGGTATCCTAAGGATTCCATGGGATACCAATTTTACTTCCACGACGATCAGAGAATCGTTGTAGCCCTTCAGGCTCACTTTCTCGAAGAAGTATTTGTTCGAGAAGGTGGAATGGGTCGCGAAGTACCTCTTGGAGAGTCGTCAGAAGCGCTTTCACAAACTCCAGTGTCAGATGACACCGTAGAGCAGTCCGAGATGCAACCTGAGTTGCACAGGTCGGATAGACTATCTCACCAGCCTGAGAGATACGGGATGGTCCACATCAAGCACGAGGTTGTTGCGATGGAAGGGAACGTCGGAGACGATTCCACTACCTATGACCAGGCGATCAGGGATAAAGATTTGGAGAAATGGCTTATAGCTATGCAAGCCAAAATGGATTCTATGCACGAAAACCAAGTCTGGACTCTAGTAGACCTCCCAGATGGTTTCGGGCCCATTGGGTGTAAATGGATCTACAAGAGAAAGATTGGATCTGAGGGATTGGTTGACACATACAAAGCTAGGCTTGTGGCGAAAGGGTACAATAAAAAAGAGGGCATTGACTATGAGGAGACCTTTTCGCCTGTTGCTATGATGAAGTCCATTCGAACATTGCTTGCGATAGCTGCGAACTATGACTATGAGATCTGGCAGGTGGATGTGAAAACTGCGTTCCTAAATGGATACCTCAAGGAGGAAATATATATGGAGCAGCCCATGGGTTTTACATCGCAAAGAGATGCTCATAAGGTGTGCAAATTGAACTAGTCCATTTATGGATTCAAACAAGCCTCCAGAAGCTAGAATCTTCGGTTCGATGAACTGGTCATGGGCCACGGATTCTTGAAGAATGAAGACGAACCTTGCGTCTACAAGAGAAGCAGTGGGAGCAAAATATCTTTCCTCGTATTGTACGTGGACGACATTCTTTTGATAGGAAATGATATTGGAATGCTCTCGATGGTGAAAGCGTGGCTTTCGTCCAAATTCTCCATGAAAGACTTGGGACAAGCTACCTACATCTTGGGTATTCGCCTTTATAGAGATCGAGCGAATCGTATCTTAGAACTCTCCCAGACCCTTTACTTAGGGAAGGTCCTGAAGCGATATAATATGGATAACTCTAAGAAAGGGTTCCTTCCTATGCGACATGGGATTCACCTTTCCAAGGCTATGAGCCCTCAAAGTGAGTCGGAGCGGAAAGAGATGAATGGAATCCCCTATGCATCCGCAGTGGGTAGCTTGATGTACGCCACGCTTTGCATGTGACCTGACTTGGCGTACGCTGTGAGCGTAGGAAGTCGATTTCAGGCTGACCCTGGTAAGGAACATTGGACAGCAGTCAAGACTATCCTCAAGTACCTCAGACGGACTAAGGATATGATGCTGGTCTATGGTAATGGAGAATTGGAAGTGTTTCGAATTTCCAGTCTGACGTGGACGACCAAAAATCCACTTTTGATTCGTCTTTACGCTCAACGGTGGAGCAGTGTCTTGGAAAAGTTCCAAACAGAGCACTACTGCAGATTCCACCTGCGAAGCAGAGTATATAGCGGCTTCAAAGGCAGCTAAGAAAGGTGTTTGGATGAGAAAGTTCTTGGAAGAACTTGGTGTCGTTTCTGTAGCAGATAGGCCATTGCCATTGTGGTGTGGCAATACTGGCGCTATTGCTCAGGTAAAAGAACCGAGATCTCACAGCAGGTCAAACATATAGAAATAAAGTACCACGTGTTACGTGGATTCGTTGAGAATGGCTACATAGTCGTGCAGAAGATTGCGACCGCAAAAACGTGGCCGACCCGTTCACCAAGCCTCTGTCACAGGCAGTGCTAGCAAGATATTTCAAAAATATGGATACTGCAGCGCATGGCATTGAGTACAAGTGGGAGATTGTTAGGAATATGCCCTCGAATGCTCTACGAGGATTAGATTGTATAGGGCATTGATTATATATCATTTGACCTTTTGTGTAATAAGATATTTTCGTGTGTTTAATGAAAGGTATTGTTCGTTTGTTGGATATAAGAGTTCTTTACTTAGCATCCGGTAAAGCAGTAAGTGAACAAGTCCAAATGTGTCGAGTTGAGTCACTGTTCTCGATGGGTATGAGAGAGGAAGGCAACAGTTGACTCTTAACCTCGAACATTAAAAGTCCGTAAGCCTGAGGCTCCAGTTGGGTGCTGGATAACAGATCACGGCTTATTTGTTGATGACCTATCGTGTGCCGATATCCCACTTGGAAGCAGAGGTCATGACTTGTGATACGAATCGAATCAAGGGATTGACTCGTTTCATGGACACTGACTCACGGGTCGTACGGTCGAACATGGCTTATTACTCAAGGAGTGTCAATGACCGACGACAATACTATAGTAGTCTACGTGAATCTTAGACCGAAAGGGGCTTCGACGGAGTTGACTTTGAAGTCTCGACTGTCACTGGTTCCCCTCGACCCGATTTGCTGTTGCATGGGTCAGCGAGCCAGATGCGGTCTGGATGACGATTTGTGACTGCCGGGCTTAGACCGCCGAGTACGGATTCACAGTCTCGTAAGTAATCGAGATAAGTGTCCTATGAGGACAGCGACGGAAAATTACGAAACCCTTGGCCAAGGTATTGAACTAACTCATGTGAGACATGGAGGGTAGTTTGGTAATTTGCCTCGTCTCCGTTTTATCATAGAATCAAGTTTAGTGAGTTTGACATAGCTGAAGGGTTTATACGTAGCACTGTTATCTCTAGTGAGGTTCTGGAATAAAGACTGGGTCGAAATTCGCACTCGAATCGGGATACAGTCCGGTACTGCGGGATTGGCTAGGTACCTAAAGGACTCTTGTGTTCCTCCCTTACTGATTGAGTCGAACCTAGAGAGTCAGGCTTAAAAAGGATCATCGACGTGTACTGATAAGGAGATAAAGTTTTTTGGGCCTTAACGGGCCTTGGGCTGTTGGGCCACGCCTTAATGGGCCTCGGGCCATTTATTGGATGGAAGTTGGACTTCTTATGAAACTAACTTTAAGACTTGGGCTTGGCCAAGTGATTAATGGGCTTGAAGATAAAATTGGATTTCACTTTAAGCTAATTTCGAAATATTCCTTTGATGGTATTTTCGGAATTTGCATATTGGATATAAACAAATATGGAATAAAATATTTAGAATATTATTTATTTAAATTTCGAGATTAATATAGGATTAAGTTTCGAATCCCATACCATATTTAAATATACTTAGTTTGACTTGGTATTTAAGTTAGTTTTCTAAAATAACAAGTTTCCTTATGTTTGGATTTGGAATTCAAAAGAGAGTAAGATTTGGCAAAAATCTCTCATACTTTAAGGACTAAGATATCAAAATCCAAGCCTTTAAATAGGCTATGAATTTCGTGCTCCATATGGAGAAGAAAGCAAGTGATTTACGAAATCAACAAAGGCACAAAACACACACACTTTTCTCCCACGCGACAGCTCGGTTCTCTCTAGCCATCTTTAGGGAACTGATTCCGTGGTACACTGCGAGGTCGGCGTGACGATCTAGTGCCCTCCACCACCATCGACAAAGTCTTGAAGAAAAGGACAAGGAGCTGCCATGCGCTTCAACTGGTAATTCTCTACGGGTTTGACACGCCCTATTACATGTCTATGTGATATTATTCTGATCCGAGCAACGAGGGCAATCGAGAAACCCGAAAAATTTTTGTTCCGCACCGTATCCGAGGACGTGGCGTCTCCGGGAGACACCGGGTAACCCAACAGTGGTATCAGAGAGGGCGCTCGTGATCGGAATCATAACGTGTTTAATTGAAACGAGGCGTGTGGGAGACAATCGGAACGTCGACGCGGTTCGACCATTGTTGGGTTGTCCGATGCGTTATTTGCCAACCCACGGCCATCCACTCGGCGGCAGGATCAGGGCAGCCGCGCGTTGCACGTGGGCTGCAAATGGTGCAGCGACGCTGCAGCTGCGGGATCGGGCTGCTTCGAGCAGGCCCGATCCGCCTAGTACTCCGTGATCGGGCCAGCCATGGTGGCTTAGGCACCGGCCCCAGGCAGCACCGCCGCAACAGGTGGCGGCACCACAGAGATCGTCCGCGGCTTTGGCCGCAGACTGCGACAGCACGCGCGGTGCGCGCTGCGCAAGACAACCGCAAAAACTCAGGCTCGGTCGTAACGCTGCTGCGGTGATCTCTCCCAGCAAGGCTCCGACACGGAGGGGCTGAGGCGACAAAGGAGTCGCGACAGTTTTCTGCCGCGAGATGAACACGCGCGTGCGGCGTGTCATCGCCGGTGGCACGGCTGTTCCGACTAAGCCCGGGACTCCCCGCCGACGGCCTTCTCCATCATTGCTCTCTGGAGTGTTTGACGGCTGAGCGATTTGAGTTGCGGCGGCTGCGTTAGGGTCTCACGCTCAAAGCCTTAACGGGCCTTTTAATGGGCTGGCTCGTTTGATGCCCAATTTTCGTTTTTTTTTTTAAATCACGTAATTGTCAATGTGCTCGTTATGATGTGATTTAAGGCGCACTTGCGGGTTTAGGAATTTGGTTTCCGAGTCATTTGTTAAGGGTACGTCCCCCCGGGTTGTATTTATTTTATACGGGTTGTTCGGGACTTATGATCCCCCTGTGTTGTAATTTACCATTTTATTAGAGTAGCTTAAATACGAACACGAGGGCCCATTTGATGGTAGACAACCCCCCGACGGTGACAAGGTGGTGGACGTTCGATGACTTTGAGGCCGTTCGAGTGACGAAGGACGTTTGACGACTTCAAGACCCGTGCGACAACTCGATTTTTTTGAATACGCATGTAATAGAGATAGACTAGAAATAACCCGCTTGTGTTGTCTTGTAGTTTGTTTTCCTAGGGTTAATTTACTACCTACATGCGTGATGGTTTTTGAAGTGATATGCATGTTCAATGTGCTCTTATGTGCGATGGTTTATTCTCCCGCTGATAAATACTAAGTGGGTAAAGGAGTTGGATTCCTGTCTTCTATCATGCTCGAGATTTCTAGTGTTGGGGAGTTTTGCGATTTGCTCCGAGTAAGTTGGCGTCGTATATCCCGCCCCAATGTTAGCGTCTCGGGTGCGTCTTGTACGCCACTCGTCATACCAGCCCGCCCCCATGAAGTGTATGGCAGCAAGGGGCGGTACTTTCTGTACGATTTGAGCATAAGTTGATAGGTCACACTTAGGCAGTTATACCCAATAAGCAGGGTTAGCCGTGAGGGTCAATGACTGAGACGAAGATGGTCGAACCTCTTATTGGATAAGTTCACGTTTGACGTGACTTCGATAAGATTAGATAAGCCAAATATTGCGTTAGAGGCTGAGGCGAATCTAGTTGAGTCGGGGACATCAACTCCACTATGAAACTTTCAACGAGGTTTTCGAAACTCTTCTCGGGAGGATAGTGTTTTCGAGAAAAATAGTGGGAGTCAAGCGAAACGAAAAGTTCTTGTTTACGCTAGATGAATGATAAGATAAACCTAATTAGATATTTATTTTCTGCAGCTTTACGTTTCTTTCTATTTATGACGAACATTATTACTATGTTACTTGAGAGAAATTGTTTGGTGGCACCAAACTACGTGGACTGGCTCCGTAACCTGAGGATAGTCCAAGGTATGGAGTCGTTAACTTATGTCCTCGATTCCCCCGTACCGCAAGTCCCAGGGGCTGATGCGAGTGACGAAGACCGGGTTGCGTATGCCAAGTGGCAGATTGACAAGCCAAAGGTCAAGGGCTATACACTTCTTTCCATGAGCAATGAGTTGCAGCGCACTCACTCGAAAATGGAAGTGGGCACCATTTTGCTTCATATGAAGCAGCTTTTTAGCGAAAATTCCAGGAGTGCTCGCTATTCCGTTACGGAGCAACTATTTCATTGCAAAATGGCTGAGGGTAGTGACGTCGGAGAGCATGTGCTCAACATGATCGATTGGATCGAAAGACGCTAGGCACTGGACTTTATCATGGATAATGAGCTCCAGAACGATTTGATACTTCAGTCGCTCCCACCTTCCTTCAATTCATTCATTGTGAACTTTAATCTGAACAAGGCCGAGATGACGTTGACTGGGTTGGTAAACCAGTTGTCGGTGGCGCAAACTCAGATGTCGAAGGTGAAAGGAAAGGAAATTGTTCTTGTCGCGAATGCTAAGACTCGAGGGTCGTGTAGAAAGAAAAATTCGGACAAGCCCACTAAGCCCAAAGGACGAATTTCGAAAGGCAAGGCCAAGAAGAACGTGTTCAAAGGCGCCAAGCCGACGGACAAATGCCTTCACTGCAATGAACTTGGCCATTGGAAGCGCGATTTCCCAAATCTATCCGCCTCATGTAAAGAACTTTACGTTTTAGAAACTAATTGTTCTATGACAGTATATTCCACTTCGTGGATCTTAGACTCGGGAGCTAGTGGTCACATCTGTGTTTCGAACCTGGGTCTGGAACGAAGTAGGAAGCTCGCGGACCAAGAGATCATGGTCAACGCAGGAAGTGGACATAGTGTACCGACGACCCACATTGGATCAAGAACTCTCGTTTTATCTACTAGACATAGTTTCCTACTTTCCGATTGTTTTGTTTTGCCCAAGGGGCTTAAGAATATTGTTTCTATTCCCGTTTTGAGCGGAAACAGTTACGAGCTCCGTTTTAGTAATAATATATGCAATATTTATTTTGGAAATAATTGCGTCGGAAGTGCAAGTTTACTGAATGGATTATATTATCTAAATGTCGAAGATAAAAAAATCTATGAATGCAATCACCAACAAACGAAATTGGAGTCGAACTCGAGACTGCTGTGGCATCTTCGACTCAGTCACGCTGGAGAACAAAAGATTCTCGAGTTGGAGAAAACCGGCATTATAAAGCCGCTTGGGTCTGATTCCTATCCGACTTGCGAATCTTGTATCCTTGGAAAGATGACCAAGTCGCCCTTCACAGGGACTTTTGCGAGAGCCGCAGAACTTCTTGGTTTGATCCACACGGATGTTTGCGGACCGTTCGGGGTAGCGGCTCGCGGTAACTTCCATTATTTCGTTACCTTCACTGATGATCACTCTCGCTTCGGCAAGGGGTATCTCATGAAGCAAAAGTCTGATACTTTTGAATGGTTCAAAGAGTACAAGGCTTTGGTGGAAAATCAGACTGGAAAGTGCATCAAAGCCGTTCGATCAGATCGAGGCGGCGAGTACATGAGCCACTAGTCTGACGAGTTCTTCAAACAGCACAGGATTATTTCACAGTTGACACCGCCCGGAACACCGCAGTTGAACGGTGTGTCCGAATGCAGAAATGAAACTCTGTTGGATAAGGTTCGATCTATGCTGAGCTATACAGACCTGCCCATATCATTGTGGGGTCATGCCCTGTTGACAACGACACACATTCTGAATAGATGTCCTACAAAGTCTGTCGATCGTATTCCGTCATATGGACAGGAGGAAGACCGAGCTTGAATCACATTAGAGTTTGGGTTGCCCGCATTCGTGAAAAAGCTCAAGACAGATAAACTGGAATCGAAGGCTGTGAAAGGACGTTTTGTCGGGTATCCTAAGGATTCCATGGGATACCAATTTTACTTCCACGACGATCAGAGAATCGTTGTAGCCCTTCAGGCTCACTTTCTCGAAGAAGTGTTTATTCGAGAAGGTGGAGTGGGTCGCGAAGTAACTCTTGGAGATTCGTCAAAAGCGCTTCCACAGACTCCAATGTCAGATGACACCGTAGAGCAGTCCGAGATGCAACCTGAGTTGCGCAGGTCGGGTAGACTATCTCGCCAGCCTGAGAGATACAGGATGGTCCAGATCAAGCACGAGGTTGTTGCGATGGAAGGGAACGTCGGAGATGATCCCACTACCTATAACCAGGCGATCAGGGATAAAGATTCGGAGAAATGGCTTATAGCTATGCATGCCGAAATGGATTCTATGCACGAAAACCAAGTCTGGACACTAGTAGACCTCCCAGATGGTTTCAGGCCCATTGGGTGTAAACGGATCTACAAGAGAAAGATTGGATCTGACGGATTGGTTGACACATACAAAGCTAGGCTTGTGGCGAAAGGGTACAGTAAAAAAGAGGGCATTGACTATGAGGAGACCTTTTCGTCTGTCGCTATGATGAAGTCCATTCGAACATTGCTTGCGATAGCTGTGCAATATGACTATGAGATCTGGCAGGTGGATGTGAAAACTGCGTTCCTAAATGGATACCTCAAGGAGGAAATATATATGGAGCAGCCCAAGGGTTTTACATCGCAAGGAGATGCTCATAAGGTGTGCAAATTAAACAAGTCCATTTTTGGACTCAAACAAGCCTCCAGAAGCTAGAATCTTTGGTTCGATGAACTGGTCATGGGCCACGGATTCTTGAAGAATGAAGACGAACCTTGCGTCTACTAGAAAAGTAGTGGGAGCAAAATATGTTTCCTCGTATTGTACGTGGACTACATTCTTTTGATAGGAAATCATATTGGAATGCTCTCGATGGTGAAAGCGTGGCTTTCGACCGAATTCTCCATGAAAGACTTGGGAGAAGCTACCTACATCTTGGGTATTCGCCTTTATAGAGATCGAGCGAATCGTATCTTAGGACTCTTGTGACGCCCCGCCATATACTACTATTTTCTTACGCTAACTAACGTGACTAAATAGAATATAAAATATATTACATATGAAACATCGATAGAATTTTTTTCGATTTTACAAAGCACACCACACCCAACTATTTTACAATGTAAACATTGTTCAAACTTTACATACTATACAAACCTATTTTACAAAAACACACTTAATTAAACATAATGCCCGCCGCACAGGTCGCATCCATGTACACACCACCCTCAAAAGTCACCGGAAGTTCCAGAAGGACCAGCCTCGTCATCCAAACATTTACGTACCGGATTCGCTACGTCTACAACACATAAAAACATGGGATGAGCTATAAAGCTCAGTAAGTAGAAATATGCATGTATGCACGTGCCAAAATAGCAAAGGCATCCGCACCAATGCTTTTTAATACTATTCTCACATCATACTCATTCGTTTCTCATTTTCATCAGGCCCATAGCTATTTACTAACCGCACCATCATATTATGAGCTCAAATCCTATACGGACAAAAATACGATAGTGGCCCACTCTGGCTAAGATAAAATTAGGGTTTATCTCCAATCTTATCGTTCACCAGGTCGCCCCTCTATCACGTTACTTTCTTGGCACTATAGTTCATACTATGTGCCTTCCCATTACCTAAATAATTTAGGTAAATATATTCGACGGTCTTACCCCCGTCATGGTGCCTTTGTAGAAGTAGCTATATTCTCATTCATCTACACTACATATAATTCGCTTTCAACTCGAGTAATACCATGCACGCTCATTCCTCAAAATACTCAATATGATTCGTGCGTGCACATGATCATGCTGCATAAATAATGCGACAATAAATATTCCAAACCATCGCATATAACAGATAATTCACATACCACGTATTCATCGAAGCAATTAGTCACGTAGCAATACTCATATCAATCAATTTATGTGTTGTAGGTGAAATTCCCACTTACCTGGTATCCTTAGCTTATCGCACGATTAAATTGCTAACCTTCAAATCCTAATTATAAAAACATATGAAATTATAATTCATTAATTTAATTATAATTTCATGAAATTGATTAAATTTTAAAACCCTATTTTCGACTTGTAATTTCAAAACCCTAAAATTTAAAACTTTAACCTAAACTGAGAAATACTATTGATATAATCTCGGCATAAATTAAAATATATCTCGACACCACATAGAGCTCGATATCATTCTTTATTATTCAAACAAAGTTTCGACATTTACTAAACTATACTATGAATCTCGATATTACATGATAAATCTCGAAACATCACATAGTCACTCGACATTTTCACTTCAAAATCCTACTCGACATCTTTAACTACACATGATACATATCGACATCTTATACCAATAACACATCTCGACATTTAAAAATTCTAAAGCCACATATCGACATTTTAAAAATTCTACTCGATATTCTCATTCGACTTTATCAACTTCAAATGACCCATGTCGATATTTATATATAATATATATATATATATCCATCGAGATTATAACTTCTCAAAACATGTCGACATTTACTCAAGATCCCACCTCAAACAACAATAACATGTCGACATTTAAAAATTCTAAAGACACTTATCGACATCTTGTCTCAAACTCCCACACAAAAATCTCGAAAGCACCTTCCCCAACCACTCGACATTATTCCAGATTTTCTTAAAAATTTACTTTCACAATTTATAAAAAAAAATGTCGAAACACTTCACCTAAGACACATGTCGATATCCTCTTACAATATTCACAATTTTCTTCGATATCCTTCTCAACCTCCAAACAAAATTTCGAAACAATTATCTCGACATCCATAGTGATTTATCTCAACATTTTCTTCGACATTCATAAAAATTTTCAAAACTATCAAACAACTTCACATATGTTTCGACATTTACACAAACCCTAATCTTCCCCAATCCTAAACACTATTTATTTCAAAACCCATATAAACTTTCGATCAAAACTAATTTTCTCAAGAACACTATAAACATTATGAAAACCCTAAAACTCATAATCCATATAAAGCACGATTTTATAAAACTTCCAAATTAAGAAAACATAAAACATTATCATAGTTAAAACATAAAGATTAAGGTAAGAAGTTTATACCTTTCCCAGCTAAGTTAGTAATACGTTTGATTTCTTCTTCCACTCTTCAAATTTTTTTTTCGAAAGTTTGCTCTTTAAACTCATTCTATAACTTACATAATTCATATCGAGACATTCATATAACAAAATTTGTACTTTAACTTAAAGTAATGTTTCTTTGTAATCTTTAAACTTATTTGTTTGTATTTATCCTCTAAGATTTTTGTGTATTAACTTATAATAGATATTGACATTTAACTACTCCCTTAACAAGTGCTAGACTTGATTCAACGTTATCTCCTCTCTATCATTAACCAAAATCTCGATATGTATTTAAATAAATCTCGAAATAATCTTACACAGATATCTCGACATTCTCATGTAACAATTCTTATAAATATCGAAGTCATTTCTCATTAACATCTCGACATCTTAATAAAATTTCAAAATCTACATTTGAACTCCTTCAACATTTCGATATAAGTTCCCTAACCAACTTCGAAGTCTCTATTCTAGTTTACCTAAAAATTTCGAATGAAATGTCGAAACCAACTTCAAAATCCTTATATCATTCTTGACATATTCCATAAAGAAACCCTAAATTTCTAAATTATCATATTTCGAAATTATACCCACACAACCTAATTTCAAAATTCCTCAAACTCAATATCTAATTTCCAAATAATGTTAAATATCATATAGTCACGAAATTAATAAATACCAAATATGAAATCATATAATCACATAGTATGCATGCAAATTTATTGGCCAACTTACTCAGGGGACTCGGGTATTACAACTCTCCCAGGCCCTTACCTTAGAGAAGGTCCTGAAGCGATATAATTTGGATAACTCTAAGAAAGGATTCCTGCCTATGCGACATGGGATT
Organism: Craterostigma plantagineum; assembly: GCA_027422505.1. NCBI lineage: Eukaryota > Viridiplantae > Streptophyta > Magnoliopsida > Lamiales > Linderniaceae > Craterostigma > Craterostigma plantagineum. The sequence continues at coordinate 13,362,881 of JAPQWV010000001.1, forward strand.
CACCTTTCAAAGGCTATGAGCCCTCAAAGTGAGTTGGAGCGGAAAGAGATGAATGGAATCCCCTATGCATCCGCAGTGGGTAGCTTGATGTATGCGATGCTTTGCACGCGACCTGACTTGGCGTACGCTGTGAGCGTAGTAAGTCGATTTCAGGCTGACCCTGGTAAGGAACATTGGACAGCAGTCAAGACTATCCTCAAGTACCTCAGACGGACTAAGGATATAATGCTGGTCTATGGTAATGGAGAATTGGAAGTGGAAGGGTATACGGATTCGGATTTCCAGTCTGACGTGGACGACCAAAAATCCACTTCAGGATTCGTCTTTACGCTCAACGGTGGAGCAGTGTCTTGGAAAAGTTCCAAACAGAGCACTACTGCAGATTCCACCTGCGAAGCAGAGTATATAGCGATTTCAGAGGCAGCTAAGGAAGGTGTTTTGATGAGAAAGTTCTTGGAAGAACTTGGTGTCGTTTCTGTAGCAGATAGGTCATTGCCATTGTGGTGTGGCAATACTGGCGCTATTGTTCAGGCAAAAGAACCGAGATCTCACAGTAGGTCCAAACAAATAGAAAGAAAGTACCACGTGTTACGTGGATTCGTTGCGAATGGCTACATAGCCGTGCAGAAGACTGCGATCGCGGAAAACGTGGCCGACCCATTCACCAAGCCTCTATCACAGGCAGTGCTAGCAAGATATCTCGAAAATATGGGTACTAGATACTGCAGCGCATGGCATTGAGTGCAAGTGGGAGATTGTTCGGAATACTCGAATTGTATACGAGGATTAGATTGTATAGGGCACTAGATTATTTATCATTCGACCTTTTGTGTAATATGATATTTTCGTGTGTTTAATGAAAGGTATTGTTCGTTTATTGGATATAAGAGTTCTTTACTTAGCATCCGGTAAAGCAATAAATGAACAAGTCCAAATGTGTCGAGTTGAGTCAGTGTTCTCGATGGGTATGAGAGAGGAAGGCAACAGTGGACTCTTAACATCGAACATTAAAAGTCCCCAAGCTTGAGGTTCCAGTTGGGTACTGGATAACCGATCACGACTTATTTGTTGATGACCTATCGTGTGCCGATATCCCGCTTGGAAGCGGAGGTCATGACTTGTGATACGAATCGAATCAAGGGATTGACTCGTGTCACTGACACTAACTCACGGGTCGTATGGTCGAACATGGCTTATTACTCAAGGAGTGTCAATGACCGACGACAACACTATAGTAGTCTACGTGAATCTTAGACCGAAAGGGGCTTCGGCAGAGTTGACTTTGAAGTCTCGACTGTCACTGGTTCCCCTCGACCCGATTTGTTGTTGCATGGGTCAGCGGGACAGATGCTTCTTGATGACGATTTGTGACTGTCGGGCTTAGACCGTCGAGTACGGATTCACAGTCTCGCAAGTAATCGAGATAAGTGTCGTATGAGGACGGCGACGGGAAATTAGAAAATTCTTGGCCAAGGTATTGAACTACATGTGAGACATGGAGGGTAGTTTGGTAATTTGCCTCGTCTCGGTTTTATCATAGAATCAAGTTTAGTGAGTTTGACATAGACCATGGCTCTCACTTGATTGGGACACAGCTGAAGGGTTTATACGTAGCACTGTTATCTATAGTGAGGTTCTGGAATAAAGACTGGGTCGAAATTCGCACTCGAATCGGTTTACGGTCCGGTACTGAGGGATTGGCTAGGTAACTACGAGACTCTTGGATTCCTCCCTTGCCGATTGAGTCGAACCTAGAGATTCGGGCTTAAAAGAATCATCAACGTGTATTGATAAGGAGGGAAAGTGTTTTGGTCCTTAACGGGCCTTGGGCCGTTGGGCCACGCCTTAATGGTCCTCGGGCCATTTATTGGATGGAAGTTGGACTTCTTATGAAACTAACTTTAAGACTTGGGCTTGGCCAAATGCTTAATGGGCTTGAGGATAAAATTGGATTTCACCTTAAGCTAATTTCGAAATATGCCTTTGAGGGTATTTTCGGATTTTGCATATTGGATATAAATAAATATGGAATAAAATATTGAGAATATTATTTATTTAAAATTTGAGATTAATCTAGGATTAAGTTTCGAATTCTATACCATATTTAAATATACTTAGTTTGACTCGGTATTTAAGTTAGTTTTCTAATAATAGCAAGTTTCCTTAAGTTTGGATTTGGAATTCGAAAGAGAGTAAGATTTGGCAAAAATCTCTCACACATTAAGGACTAAGATATCGAAATCCAAGCCTTTAAATAGGCTAAGAATTTCGTGCTCCATATGGAAAAGAAAGCAAGTGATTTTCGAAATCAACAAAGGCACAAAACACACACACTTTTCTCCCACGCGACGAGTCGGTTCTCTCTAGCCATCTAGAGAACTGATTCCGTGGTACACTGCCAGGTCAGCGTGATGATGTAGTGCCCTCCACCACCATCGACGAAGTCTTGAAGAAAAGGACGAGGAGCTGCCACTCGCTTCAACTGGTAATTCTCTACGGGTTTGACCCGCCCTATTACATGTCTATGTGATACTATTCTGATCCGAGCAACAAGGGCAATCGAGGAACCCGGAAAATTTTTGTTCCGCACCGTACCCGGGGACGTGGCGTCTTCGGGAGACACCGGGTAACCCAACAGACATCCCTTTTCTTGGGCATTTTGCATTCTCTGGCGAAGTGTCAACGTTTACCGCAGTTGAAGCATTTTCCAGCTTGAAGTGCGGTCGCAGGATTAGTGTCTTCATCTTGAGCCTTTCCCTTTGAATTAGACGAAGTTCTCTGTTCGGTTGGATGAGGATCCAGGCTTCTTATAGTATTTTTTCTGCATGAGGTTTGAGATCAATGCAAGTTGTTTTGCGAGCTCGTTGATTTCCTCGTGTTTTGTGAGCTCTTTGACTTCCCCATCAAGAGTCTGAATTTTCTCCTTCTAAAATTGTGATGATTCCATGATTTCCTTCTCTTTAGATGGCTTTCTGGTTTGTCGTTTAGACATGAGTGTGAGTGTGTCGCTTCCTGCGGGTTTAGCTTCCTTCTTTTCCCCACATAATTGGAATGTTGGTTGAGACAGTCAAATAGTGTGTGGATGCTGATTCTGGTCAAGTCGTTCATTTGTCTCATCATGATTGTCGTTGCCTCCCATTCTGAGCGAACCGAGAAACTTGATGTTGATCTCCATTACATTTTTCGTGACTCCGTTTATTTTCAGATCATTTAGGAGGACGAGGAATCGATGGAATGTTTCTTAAAGAGTTTCTCCTTTGTTTGCCTGAAAGTGATCGTATGAAATGAAAGTATTCGACATCCTTGCCATTGTGTTCTCCTTTGTCCCTGCATCATAATCATTAGAGCATCCCACATTTCTTTCGCGCTATCACCGCATACGAGCTGCATCAGAAAGTCGTTGGGAATGCCTTGCATTAGATATGACTTTGCAATATTATCGGCCTTATGCCACAGTTTTTCTCCATCACTGTATTTGTCAAGAGTCTTCAAGACCGTTGTTCTTCTCTTACAGGAGTGGCGGTAGTTTTGGCTGGAATGATAGTCTAGTAATGAACAGGTCCATTATAAATTGATTCCAGCAATTGTTCTGAGTTGTCCTTGCTCTCAATGAAGTTGATGAATTTTTTCTTCTAGACAACGTACTCTCCATGTCTGATGACTGGAGGTCTAATATCATTTCCCATGCTTAAATAGTCAATTTCTTGTGTTTTTTTATATGATCATTGATGTGTAATGTGAGGAACAAATTTGAATAAAAAGGGGTGCAACACGAGGACTTCCCAGGGGGTCACCATCCTAGTGCTACTCTCGCCCAAGCACGCTTAACTTCGGAGTTCTGATGGGATCCGGTGCATTAGTGCTGGTATTCGAAGAGTGAGAAAGTTACTGTTGTTTCTCTCTCTAGAAAGTGAATTGCAAGCATTTCGGATCAATCCTCTAATTTTCTGTATTAAGCACAATGTTTTTACAACTATTTATACCAAACAAACTTGGTATAAATATCAAACTAGTCCTAAACTATGGACTAATACAAATAAAGCCCCAAAATTACAAGAACAACTAATGCAATCAAGCACAATTTAAAATCAGTACTCTACAATCTCCCCCTTTGTGCTTGATTGCGTTTCCGCGCCGTTTGTACTTGTCGGGCGTAATACGATCTGCGCAAGCCCAACGCATACTCGTAGTTCCTTAGCGTGATCCTCAGCTCCAGTCGCTCCTTGATATCTTCAAGCAGTTACATTAGGAGCGGCTGTTCTCTCACGAACCTGTGGATCCTCAGCATGGTGTCTCTATTAATTTCTTCCAACCTCTGCTCGATATTCCTCCTGATGACCTCGAGCGTCCCATCAAAAAACTTGTTGATTTCAGTCTTCAGCATCAACCTATTCTTCTTTGCTATTGGATTGTGGTAGGTGATGCCTAGGACTGAGCTGATATGCACGTGATTGTTGGGAAGCCCTTCGATCTCAGGTCCTTTGTTGAGCGGAGCGGTCATGTTGACCTTCTTCATGTTGCTCTCCAGAGCCATCTGAAGGTCGTGTGCGGCATAGTACTTGACTTCGCGCATCATGAACCGGTAGAAACCCTCGAGACCTTCTTTCTTGATGAAGCCTTGAGGACCATTGTACTTTTCCACATACAGCTGATATAAGTTATAGACTTCTTCAGCAGAGATGTACGGTAGGTCGCTCTCGCTTAGATATTCTCGAGTTCTATCTAAGCGCTCAATGGTGTAGTGAGGTGTTGGAAGTCCTCCTTTGTCACAGTAGACGCTGAGTAGTTGGCATATTAGAGAGAGACTCTTATAATGGCTCTTGGCTTGTGCCTTAGTCATCCCCAGCCTTATATCAGGTCCTAGTTTGGTCACCATCCAAAGGTAGGTCATCCTCTTCTGCTGATCCCAATGAGAGATCCCTCTAAGCTCGAACTCGTTCGCTTCTTAACTCTGTCCGGAGACCTCCAAATGTTCTCACGAACTTCTTCTAGGAAAGGGATTTCTATTCGGATGTTCTCCCATGGCGTGTCGATCCGAACGGTCCCTGGCGTTACCCTTGTAAAGGGAACCGCCCGTTGAGCGATTAACTCTGGTAGCCTTGGGATGTCTTGCTCGTAGTCTTCACCTTCCTGAAGCTCGTCGTCTTCTATGATAACAAGGTCAACAGATGCTTGTTGTAGAAAGCGCGGAACGTCTAGAAGCCGTCGTCTTTGATGCTCATCGGGCATGGAATGGGTCATCCACTGTCCTTCGATGATATACTTGTCTAGAACCTCGTGTGGATTGACGCCATGTCCTGAGGGGCCCGGTTGGTCTGGAGCGACCGAAGGAGTAGCTTGAGTAGCTGCTAGGGCTATGAGCATCGCGGCACTTGCTTCTTCTTCCGGAAGCAAGGGGCTTGTCAGAATCGATGGTGTGGGCGGAGGCGTCCTGAGGTGAAAGGTTGGTGGGTCGATGTGGACGGTGCGGTGCGTGGTGTGGGTAGTTTGGGTTTGGGTGGTTTGTGTTTGGGTTTGGTGGGTAGTTTGGGTTTCACCAGCTCCAGCGCTGTCTGCGTAGCGCCCGAGCCTTGTCCTTGGCCAGTTGTAGATGTCCTTGGCCTCTTCTCCCCCTCATGATGGTCCTGATCGTCAGGATCGTCATGTCTGCGTCGGGAGTGGGAGCTTTGGCCTCGGCAAGTGTTAGTAGGTGGCTCAGGATGATCCGCCAATCGCCGATAGAGGTATTCCTCTTGGGGCGACCGAATGGAAAGGCCGATCAAGCGGGCGAGTAATATGTCGTGGAGCTCGGTTATGGGTATGGTGTATGGGTTGATAAGGATGGAGGAAGTGGCTAAAGGGTCGGTAGGTGTTGGTTGTGGAGGTGTGGGATTCGTTTGTGACGAAGGACCTTCAGAGACAGGTGCTTTCTCGGTATCTCTTCGGGATGTCTCGATTGCTTGGAGTACTCTCTCCGTGATTTTGTCTTCCATGGACTATATAGTGGCAGAGAGAGCGGCCTGGAACTGCTCGTTCGTCACAAAGCGTGCGGACGCCTCCTTGAATGGACCACGACGACTGATGTCGCCTGTTATCAACCCTTGAGTAGACACCGACTCTTCAGGTTGGCTCACAGTCACTTGAGGTTGTGACTGTATGAGACTTCCACCCAATCCTTGAGTTGAATCTTGAAGATTCGGCTCTATGGGCGTTGTGGCAGGCTCGGGTTGCGCCTGCGAACCAGACACCACGAGATTTGGTTGCGGTTCAAGATTGAGCGAAGAAGTGCCAGCAACACCTGTAGATGTGGTAAGCGTAGTATCTGGTGCGTTGGTGACGGCCGGGAAGAGGGACTCCAGCTGAATGCTAGGTCTCCTGGGAGTCCTCCTTATCAGGCTTATTTCCTCGTCAGACTCCGTGTTAGACGGGGTGGCCGTGTGAGGAGTGAGGTCACGATCGACGTCCTCCAGTGCCTGATCGATTACCGGTGGAAGAGAGCTTTGCCCCATTTCTACTTCGGGCTGTGCTACTGGTTGAAGAACCTCCTCAAAGGTTTCTTCGAGCACGCCAACATGAACGGGCACTTCCACTTGATATTCATGTGCAGGAGCCTCGAGCGCCATCTCAGTAGCCACGACGTCTATCAAGGTATCATCTACGTCGGGCATTGGCTCTTCGACCAATGGAGACTCCTGTTGAAGCTCCTGGGCGACAACATCTATCATCGCGTCGTCAGGGCTTTGGTGATGTTGCGGTTGGGGAGGGCTCATATGTACATCTGTCGGGGGCCCTCTAATCGTTTCCCGGTGAGGTGATGTTCCCGGCAGTATCTCTGATATTCAGCTCATGTGGGGTCAGCAAGCCGAAGAAGGTTGAGAGATATGGCCATTGAGCCGGGGCGGCTGATAGTTTCCTCCCGGGGGCAGGCGAGGAATATTCTGCGCGTACATCTCCATGTGTTGGCGGATGATGACGGAGCACCATCTCGCGTACGACACGTTCTTGGACCGCTTGTTCTCCTTTTGTCTGATCTTTTCTGCAAGGTCGTTCCAGATCAGCTGGGCGAAATCGTAATTCCGCGAGAACACGACTCCGTGAAAAATACGGAGGATGTGACCGTTGCCCTTGTCGAAGCCGGCGTGCTTCGGAGATAGACACTTGTTAACGATCCCGAACAGTGTCTTCCATGGGTGAGGGATACCGTTGCTCTGAACCTGAGCGAGCTTGGTGAGCGGCGGACAGTACCCCATTTGAAGGAAATCAGCAACCAGTTCTTCATCTGATGGGAGGGGGTCGTAGCTTTGGCTGTGATGGAGGTCAAGTAGAGCTCTGAACTCGTTCTTGCCCATGTAGATATGCCTCGTCCCTACAACCGTCGTGAAATGGTATCCCCCGTCCAAGATGATGCTCTTGATCATCCCCCAAAACTGCTGGAGGTAGACCATCGGCACTGATGCCGTCACGGTAAGTCCATGCCATAGTGGATGGCTTTGAAGGATAGACACGATAATGTCGTCTGGACACCGGAAGGTGGCCATGTCCAATTGGAAGTTCGTGTCGTGGACATTGAGGTATAAGGACTTCTCGTATATGTGATTATATGTTGGATAGCGATCCATCTGAAAAAAAGTAGGAAATATAACAAATCATTAGTTCATAATTTTTGATGTTAGTCGAGAATGAATTTAATTTCATCAAACTATAATATTGTATCAAGTCATGACATGTTTGATGAATTTTGAATTGAAATCGTATAATATGCATATGGGATTCTCGATTTTGAAAAAAATGTAATGGCATGATGGTAATTTCGAGTTAAACACCTAACGCGTGAAAAATAGTTTGAAAATTTTCTAAGTGTTTAATCGCAGGTAATTTCACTGTTCATGCCGAGAATTTTTTCGCTCGATAAAATTGGATTTCAAATTGATATGCATTGATTTCAATTGTAATGACTCAGTTTGATTTTTCGATCGAGAAAATTTTATTCGCTAATGTTCGCTACAGGGTAAAAGACTTAGAGAAAAATTTTCTAAGTATTGAAGTTGAAATCGAGACTGTAGTCGATCAATTTTACGATCAAGAAAATTCCGTTTAAATTTACGATCGAGAAATTATTTCTCAGGTAAATTTACTATCGAGAAATTTTCATCGATTGAATAAAATTTTCGCTTTGAAATTTGTCGAGCGGTATGTGATATTCGATTGTAAGTAACATTTTTTTTCGCTGCGATATATTTCTATCGAGAAATTTGTCAACGAAAGACTAAGTCAACCGTCGAGAAATTTTTCAATCAATTAAGTCCTAAGCGGCGAATTTTACGATCGAAAAATTAAGCGTTGAAAAATTAGTTTTTCGCTGCTAAATTTTTGCGACCAAAATCCAATTAAAACGAAAATTTTATTTTGCGATAGTAAGTTTTGCGCTCGATAAAATTTGCATCTAAATTGTCAATTCAGTGCTTAAGTTTTTCGCTCACAGAAAATCCTAATTAGATTTCTCGATGTAAATAATTTTTCGTTCAAAATCATTTATCTTAACGACTAAGTCAGATTTTTATCGATCGAGAACTAATTTGACACAAACAGTATCTCAATTGAATCGGAATTTACTTAAGATTGTTTGCAATCGACAAAGTTCTTCGATACCTTTAAACATTCAAAAACCCAGTTTTATTGAAACTCAAATCTCGGTCGAAGATGCAGATTTTCCGAAGATTTATACTACCAGATTCATCAAAAACATCGAAACTATGTTAAGTGCAGGCATTAATCTCAGATAACACTCATAATCAAGCCTAAATCACTACGATTTCTCAGTTTTGAAGAACAGACGAAAATCTAAACTTAAACATGCGAAAAACTTCAAAATGCAGCTGCTAACGACGTTAAATCACACGCAACTATCAACATATTCTCATTTCTACCTTAAACAGAGTTGAAAATGGAAGGATTTGTGAGTGATTTGAACTGTCTGTGAAAGTTTTTCGCCAGAGAAGTTTTTGCGATTTAGGGTTGCGTGAGAAAACGTTTTTCGACTGACACAAAGATGAACTTTTATTTACTCGCTGTAATTCAATGTTGGGTTTTCGATTTGACGTTTTGCGATTAAATGGAACAACCCATTACTATTTGCGCTCGAGAAATTTTCGATTCGAAAATTGCTCTTCAATTCAATTTTCTCGATTGCAAATTATCGCGGTTAATCAAAAATTGTTCCCAACACTGTTTTACGATCGAGAAACTTATGACTACGTCAGTTTCTCGACAGTAAGTACTTCAAAAATTTCAGATTGACCCCTTTTTCAGATACAATCACATTGCAAAGCTCCTCCTCAGAATTAAAATAAATGCAATCAACTCCCTGTATTTTCTGTGCAGTAACGTCTAGCTTCCCTGGCTGAAATAAAAAATCTGAACCACTTAGAAAGAAAGACGTTAGAAATAATGGAGTTAATTTGGTCTGTGATTAGCTCCGTTCCTTGTAGTGTCGACGTCTGACTCCTTAATTTTGTTTGAAGGAATCTGAAACACTTAGTGAAGAACGTCAAGAATATTTGGAGCTAATGCACTATTTTTAAATTTGCTCCCCCTCAAATAATGCGCAAAAATTGACTAAATATGCAAGCATATGAAATCAATTCAATTCACGAGCATATAACACGCAATTCTGCCTAGTAAGCACATATACATGGTTCCCGAAAACATGTACTAGAGGTATTGTGTGAGGGTAAGAGCAATGAAAAAAAATTATCGCATTTAAACAATTCAGTACCAATGCAATTAAAAATTACATTTAGAATGTGTGATAATAAAATAAATTCGCATTTAGTCAATTCAACGCATATGAAATATAACATTTCATGTCAAAATGTGCGAACATACATTTTTCATTCTTTTTTTTTTCTTTTTTATATTACTATTAGTATAGTATGGGGTCAGATTATTTTGCTTCGATCAATTGTCACACCTAAAATTTTACGAGACATTTGAAAGAAGAAAATGCCGTCAAGTCTGTCGTCAAACTAAAGTCCTAAGTTCATAGACTAGTCCAGTTCGACAACTCTCACTAGGTTCGCTCTTGCACTCAATTATTTCTAACTTGGGATTTTTATATTTATATCGCTCAAGTCAACACAAGCAATTTTAAGTCAATTTACCTGTGATCGAGGCATTTTAATCATTTCACCTAAGCGAGAGACCGTCGATTGGAGTCAAAGGGTTGTAAGGGTTTTAGTTTGGCTAGGACTTAGAAGGGAAGGAATTTAGAGGAAAGTGAGCTTATCTCTTCGTCATCTTCCATTTCTACGTCCGTCTCCTTTTCTTTTTTTTTTCAGCATCTTTCTTCTTTTCAATCTTTTCTCCCTCTTTTTCTTTTAAGAACTATCCCTTTTTATGCTATGCTCAAGCTGAAGCTCCGCTTCTCCACGAGGCTATAGGAGATTATCGTAGGCGAAGTTCTTCTTGTTGATTCTCGGGCCGATACCGTGCTCCTCTTCTCTTAATCCCTAGAGAGGTTTCCGAGATTATCTATTTCGAAAAGTTCACGGTTATGGAATTCGTACCCGAGGCTGCGCTCCTCTTCTTGTTTCCCGATATAAGACCGGATTATCATTGGAGAAGTTCACTTCGTGGCGCTCCTCTTTCCAGTCGTTCTGACGAGCGTACGATTATCGCTGGAGAAGTTCACAGCAGGATCCATGCCACCTTCTAAGAGATAGTCGGAAGGCAGGTTCCTTTGGTCTGATTTTTGCGCGTTGAGCAATGCCTTCTTTTGTTATCATCCTCCTTGTTTTCTCCCCCTCTTTTTTTTGTTTGAATAACTATCCGAAGAGTATAGAATACGGTTGAAGGCTGGGAATGGGATTCAAAGGAAGAAAAGGACGTCGGAGAAGGCTCAAATTGGATAACTAAGGGCTAATGAGTAAGAGGAAAAAAAATTTGGGGAATTCCATATGGTGCCCCTGTGCTTTTAACTTTTCCATCTGGTGACCAAAGGTTTTTTGGATTCCGGCTGGTACCCCTAACTTATGGATAAAATTAACTCTATAGCCTTAAATGATCAAAAAACGAAAACTTCAGTGTAAATTCCTAACGAAATGCGTGAGATAACCGAAATACCCTCAAAATCACAGATATAACAAGGGTATTCCGGTCATCTCGTACTAGGACTGACAGATGAGACACTGTGGCGACCACCATGAGCTCTGTCGTCGTCTAGCTCCCTTTGACGGCAGCATTACCACCCACAACACCTGCAATAATCATCTCCTATGACTGCTCCATCATCAACATCGCCCTCAGCAGCGTTGCCAGCCAATTCAAGAACCTTTGAGCAGAATAGATGAAACATTTAGGGTTACCAGAAATCCCCAAAAGCACAATTGATGACGGCAATTGAAAATACCTCGGCGGCGATATTCGAGCACGGCGGCTAACTAGACCGGCCCACCGGTGTCGACACGCTCGGCGTATTTTCCCGCCTAGAGGAACCTACCGATACGAGCGACCGGAAATTGGAGACCCGCCTTGCTGCTCCGCGACTGAGCCTTCTTCGCCGCGTCAGTTTTCCAATGATAGCAGAAGGCCGTTGATGGTTTCCGGGAATGTCAAATTTAATGAACCATGTTAAGGTTGGACCTCCAGAGGTCGAGCAAGACGGCGGAGCTTGTCGAGGGGTCTCATCCGACCGAGACGATGAAGGGCTGTCGAATTTGAGAGAACGGGTGTTGGAGATCATGTGACTCGTCGATTTTTGATAACGAAGCCGTTGTTTTTTTTCTTCAGGTGGATTTTGGTTGGCCACTGAGCTTTTGAGATAGGTGGCGATGAACGTGAGGGTATTGCAGTCATTTTCAGGGATTCCGTTAGTAAATAACGGAATTACACCAAAAAATCGTTTATTGATCATTTAAGGCTACGGAATAAATTTTTCCCATAAGTCAGGGGTACCAGCCGGAATCCAAAAAACCTTTGGTCACCAGATGGAAAAGTTAAAAGCACAGGGGCACCATATGGAATTCCCCAAAAAATTTTATAAGGCCGATTGAGGGAATAACCTAAGTGCCCTTATCATTTTCCTAACGATCTGAGGCAAGGTGAGTATGAAGCCAAGTATCACTAGTTACGACAAGCAATTGATGTGTGACTCACTCGAGAAGTAGATCCAAGGAAAGAAATAAACAAGGCTTGAGACCTCACATATGTGTAGTGGCTTTGCGTCTAGTGGAGCAACCTAATGACCTTTTGACACAAGAATGCGACTTAGACTGACAAAATTAAGCAATAAAATCGATCGCATGTCGGGGTAAAATTCTAAGTGACTTTAGATCAAAGCATCCTAAAGAATTTCTTCATCCCCCTATATTATAGGTATATATATAGTATTTTTTTATATATATATTTTTATTTATTTATTTTTTGCTTTACTAAATTCACGCAAGATAAAGCATATAAGCAAAGAAAACACATAACACAGAAGATCAGGTAAAGCACATATTGCGGAAGATTCAGCATGCCTAATTTTCCGACAAGGTATTGAAATCGTTTTTCATCCAATGCCTTGGTGAAAATGTCAGCTAGTTGGTACTCCGTGTTCACGAAATACATATCTATGGTGCCTTTTTCTACATGATCTTTGATAAAGTGATATCTAATGTCTATGTGTTTTGTGCGTGAGTGATGAACAGGATTGCAAGTAATAGCGATGGCACTTTGACTATCACTATATATGGGTATATTATTTAAGGTGTACCCATAGTCGCGAAGCTGAGTCCGCATCGACAGCATATGGGAGCAACAACTGGCGGCAGCCACGTATTCCGCTTCGGCCGTCGAAGTTGACACACAGTTCTGCTTTTTGGATGACCAGCAGACGAGCTTTACGCCTAGAAATTGAGCGCCACCGGACATGCTTTTCCTGTCCATTCGGCAACCTGCATAATCAGCTTCAGTATAGCCTATAGTTTCAAATAAGGAGGTTTCGAAATTTGGTAGTGGGAAAAGAAAGAATTTTGAAACCTCACATATTCAAAACATCGGGTATCTTATAAGATAATGCCGAAACCTTAGGATGTTGATGGGTAGTGAATTCGAAATATTATTGGAAAGAAGTTTGAAACTTGGTTGCTAGGGAGAACTCGAAACATAGGATGTAAATGAAATTCTTATGGGAAGTTGAAATAAGTTTTGAAATTTCTTCGTTGGGACTTTGAAATTCCTTAGTGATAAGTTCGAACTCATCTAATGAAGGCACTAGAGTAACATTATACCAAGGCTAACACTTGGTTAAGGGATTAGGTAAGTGTCATATTCTATTAGAAACTAATACACAAAAAGTTTAACGGGATAAATACAATATCAATCGAAACTCCAAGTCAAGGAAGAAAATGTTTGTGAACTAAGGACATTAGGTTTGTTATTGAAAATTAATAAAATAAAAAAAAATAAAATAAAAATATAATAATGGACTTAGCATAAGAACGCCACTTGCTTGTCACTTGCTTTAATTGTCTAACACCATAACATAATTACTAGTTCTTTTAACTTAACATAGCATGTGCATTAAAAAGAGCAATTATTAGGTAAGTGTCCCTATCCTGTAGAAGCTTTACACGTTAACTAAGGAATGAGTACAAACTTTTAAAACTTAAAGAAAACAACTTAAAAGCTAAACTAATAATAAGAATTAAGTTAGATAAGTACCTGAGAAATATTTTGTTAAAGACCATATTGAAATTATGAGAGAAAGAATAGAAAGAGAGGAAGAAAACTCGTAACGATCCTCACGATTTAGTTCTCAGATTTGAAAGGGGTATGATTTCTAACTATGTTTTCTTTAAGTTCTTATGTTTCGACTAAGCATGTTTAGGGTATTAGCTAGCAAGCTCGGAATTACTACATCGATGTAGTTAGGGTTTTTATTATTTAAAATTTTGAAATACGTTTGGTTTTTACGATTTTCAAAATGTTCTCGAGGACAGATGTTTTGATCGAAAATTTTAAGAGTTTAAAAGGAAATATTGTTATGATTTTCAAAAGACTAAGGTTTGTTTAATTTCAAATTTAGGCATTGTTTATAAGGTTTTCGAAAGCTAGGTTTTTCTTAAGGAAGAATTAGTGAATCTAAGAGACTGAAGATTCGAAGTGAGGTATAGAAAAAAGAAATTGCGTGCTTAGTATATTTTCAGTAGTATGTGTTCTTGTATGATTATGTGATAATTTAGGGAGACTAAATAATCAAGAAGACAGATTAGAACTCTAACTTGTTTTCAAGTTCGGGTTATATATATTTTTAGCAATTTTTGAGTTAGAAAATTTTTAAGGGTTTGATGATTCTGGGAAATTTTGTGACTATTACGATATAGATAAAATCTCAGATCCACGAGTTAGTTATATTAAGCATTATTTGTTAATTAAAAATGAAATATTCGGTCCTAGGCCATATATGAACAAAGCTTTACGGTTTGTGAGTTCGTACGGGTTGAATACCCAAGTTATTTTCGATGACATGTAGTTTTGGTAAGAAGTATTCTCGTTATATGATCTTAGGAAATTTTCGATGTATGAAAAAATAAATACAGTTTTGAATTTAAGGGGGGAGAATGTAATACCCGTAAAATTAAACTACGGGATTTACAAGATAATTAGCAGTGAAATTGTTTAAATAGGAATTTGTGTAGATTATTTAAATAAAGAAATTGTGACTTTAGTGAAATCTATGTTTATGACATGTAAATTATTTTGTATTTTATGCTAATATTTCTTAGGCGTTTTATGTTACCAATTGTGTTAATATGATTTGTAAGTTATATGGGCTATATGAATATGTGTTTATGTGTGAAGTTGCTTTCTTAGAAATATTATGACTTAGAGAAATTTGATAAGAATAACAGTGAGGAGATGAGAATTCGAAAGGGATCTAAGAAATTCAAAAGAGTACACTTTTGAAATTAGTGAAGTTAGAATGAGATAGAGATAGTTTCAAATAGGTTTCGAAATTTGACTGTGGGAAAAGAAAGAATTTTGAAACCTTACATATTCAAAACATAGGGTATCTTATAAGATAATGTGGAAACTTAGGATGTTGATGGGTAGTGAATTCGAAATATTAGTGGAAAGAAGTTTGAAACTTGGTTGCTAGGGAGAAATCGAAACATAGGATGTAAATGAAATTCTTATGGGAAGTTGAAATAAGTTTTGAAATTTCTTCGTTGGGACTTTGAAATTCCTTAGTGATAAGTTCGAACTCATCTAATGAAGGCACTAGAGTAACATTATACTAAGGCTAAGACTTGGTTAAGGGATTAGGTAAGTGTCATATTCTATTAGAAACTAATACACAAAAAGTTTAACGGGATAAATACAATCAATCGAAACTCCAAGTCAAGGAAGAAAACGTTTGTGAACTAAGGACATTAGGTTTGTTATGAAAATTAATAAAATAAAAAAAAAGAAAATAAAAATATAATAATGGACTTAGCATAAGAACGCCACTTGCTTGTCACTTGCTTTAATTGTCTAACACCATAACATAATTACTAGTTCTTTTAACTTAACATAGCATGTGCATTAAAAAGAGCAATTATTAGGTAAGTGTCCCTATCCTGTAGAAGCTTTACACGTTAACTAAGGAAAAAATGAATGTATTTACCTAAATTATTTAGGTAATGGGAAGGCACATGGTATAACCAGAGTGCCAGGAAAATGGCCAGATAGAGGGGCGACCTGGTGAATGGTAAAACTGGAGATAAACCCTAGTTTTATCATATCCAGAGTGGGCCACTATCGTATTTTATCCGTATAGGATTTGAGCTCATGATATGATGGTGCGGTTAGAAAGTAGCTAAGGGCCCTGAGGGAAATGAGAAAGAAATAAGAACGATATGAGTAATTGAGTAATATGAAGCACTGGCGCGGATGCCTTTGCGAGTTTGGCACGTGCATACATGCATATTTCCATTTACTGAGCTTTATAGCTCATTCCACGTTTTATGTGTTGTAGGTACGATCGAGTCGGATGGTGAGACACGTCACGACTAAGGCAGGCTGATGGCGGTGACTCCACGTACTTTTGAGGGCTGGGCGTACATGGATGCGACTTGGGGGTGTTATTAGTGTGTTCGAAATATTTAATGTGTGAGATTAAGATTATTGTAAGATAAGACGTCTGGGAAATAAATGTTGAGTGTATTTTAAGAGTGATTTTTTAAATCGGGTCTTCCGCAGCTTACGTTGTGAAAAATCCGCCAAACTAGTTATAGAAAAGGTGGGGTGTGACAACCGGTCAGCATGGAAGACCACCTGGAAGCCTTTGTCACAGAATTGGCCTATGCTGAACAAGTTATGGCGGAGGCCTTCGACGTATGAGACATCTTTGATGGTCAGATTCTTCAGAATGATATCCCCAAGTCCTAGAATCGGGGCTGAATCATTGTTCCCAAATCTGACTTTGTCGTTTGGTCGGTCTTTGTAGTTGCTCAGCAGCTCTTGATTACCAGTCATGTGTGTGGAGCAACCAGAGTCGAGGTACCACACATGATGGTCTGCAAAAACAATTTAGAGAGCTTTAGGTACCCACTTAAACATGGGTCCTCTCGGATTAGCAGATTTAGTTTTGGGTTCAGATATGACTTCTAAATCTATTTTTGGAAGAGTCTTAATAACCCATTGCACTTTTGAAAAAGTGGGTTTGAGTTTTGCCTCTATAGGAGACTTGGCCCTTTTGGCTTTTGTCGGCCTAGGCGGAGATTTAGGAACCCATTTGGGTTGAACCTTACAGGGAAGGTTAATTTCAGCACGTACAAATGCTTTGGAGGGTTTGACTGAGGAAAAGATCTTTTCTTGTGATAGTCTCCTAAGGTGCTTGGGGGATCTAATTTCTACGGGATACCTTAGGTGAGTACATTCATGTACGGCGCCATAAGCTTTCTTTATGACTGGATCTTGTTTCCTACGTGTCTTCCTAGTGGCATTTGTTTCAGAATGATTAATTTTTGACGTAGAGCCTATTTCGAAGTTGGTGCTTCTAAAGGTGACCGGCTGAAGTGAATAAGTAGAAGCAACTATCTTAAAAGTGGAAATAGCTCTTTTATTTCTACGAGTGTCTTTTATTGTAACAGAAGGAGTAGCATGCTCAGAAACATTTAAATCTAATGGCTCCTTCTTTATCTTAGTGCTACACACTCTCGCCTTTGTTTTTAGTGTTGACGCTACGCTCCCTGTAGACGTAGGTAAAGTGAAATTAGTCATAGCACTTTTAACAGAATTATTTTTACAATATTTATCTTTCAAAGGCGATTTTTCATTTTTCATGCATTTTGTAATAGCGTGAGAGGTAGCTTGGGAGGACGAGGAAGCCTTGAGATTTTCCATCTCCTTAAAGAATTTTTTCTTTTCAGCTTCGAAAT
Source organism: Craterostigma plantagineum (assembly GCA_027422505.1). Lineage (NCBI taxonomy): Eukaryota > Viridiplantae > Streptophyta > Magnoliopsida > Lamiales > Linderniaceae > Craterostigma > Craterostigma plantagineum. Next base: position 13,380,268 of record JAPQWV010000001.1, read on the forward strand.
TCTCTCGTTCTTTTTCTAACTTTGCCTGTGACGCCTCTATCTGTTTTATGATAGGAGGTTTGTAGAGAGAATTTTTATAATTAACGGTTTTAACTTCCTCGTGGTGTGTTTGAGAGTCACGAGGTAGAATTTGAACTAAATTGCAGACAGGTGTTAGAGTTTCTTTCCTATTTTTGTCCTTTTCATTTAGTTCTTTGTAGTCAAAGGGGATTTCTGGACCATGTGGACCTTGTCTAATGGATGAATCGAAAGTATTTTCATAAGCCCATGTGTTTAACATCGTATATTTCTTTCTTTTGTAAAACACACAGGTTAGTGAAACCTATGCCTTCTATAGGATTATAGAACTCTATATCCTTGGGTTTGTTCAAAAATATCGTCTGTTCGGATTGTCCCCTACGCGTAACTATATCGTCCAATTTCTTTACTTTGGCATATAGTTTCTTGCGTTCCTCACCTAGGAGAGCATAATTATTTTCCACAGCTAGTTTAGCGGCTTGACAGGCATCGAAATCCTTACTAAGCTCACTAATCTTAGCATTCGATGTTTCTAATTGAGCTTCTAAGTTAGTGATCTTAGAGGTAGCTTCGGTTATCCTAAAATTTAAAATGGCTTTCTCGTTGAGATTTCTAACCAAGCAATTGTAGTTAGTTGCTAGCCTATCTTCTAATTCCTTAATCTTTTCGCTCTGTTGTCCTAGTTGAGGTTGACTAGTCTCTCTAGACTGTAGGCTCTTAGTAAGTTCATCTATTTTTGCACTAGAGCTCTTAAGTTCTTGTTCGAGACTATCTATCTTCTCCTGAGCTCTCTCAAGTTCGTTCTCTACTTCCTTAATACTTTTATGCTCACGTTTCATGTTAGCATATTGCTTTTGATATGATTCTAACATGGTCAATAATGTGGAAAGAGTGACTACCTCATTTGAAGACGTGGATGCGTTGTCGTCGTCCGTACGAGTGGATGTTTCGGCGTCCAATTCGTTGTCGAGACGGGCCATGAGGGCTAAGTTCTCTTCTTCGGAGCTCGACGTGTCCTCGAGCCATTGGTCCTGTTCGGCCATGAGAGCTACTCCAGCTTCTTTCTGTTTTGTCAATTGAAGCTTCCTGGAGTAGTAGTTTGCATCTCTTTTCTTCGGGAGAGTGCACTCTCTGGCGAAGTGACCTGCTTTGCCACAGTTAAAGCATTTGTTAGTCTCTTTGGGATTCTTGACTTCGGAACTCTCCGGAGCACGTTCTTTGTTCTTGGAGCTTGTAGTCCGAAGTCTATTGGCTGAGGTTGAAGACTTCTTCTTGAAGTACTTCTTGCTCATCATTTGTCCAATGCGAGCTAACTGTTTTCCAAGGGCTTTCATGTTCGGCTCGATGTCGGAGTCCGATTCATCTTCCGACTCTGATGATGAAGGTGGCCTAACGATCGTTTCCTTTCTTGATCTTGTGCTCCTCTTCTCCGAGACTAAGGCAACCGTATCATCGGTTTGTTTGCCTTTCTGCTCTCTGGTAATCTCGCGGATATCCTCCTCATGCTGAGCGAGATTATCGAACACGGCATGGACATCCAACTCCTCTAGATCTTTATTTTGTCGTATTTGAGTGGATATTTTCTTCCATTCCGTGGGCAGAGAAGATAGAAATCTTATGTTTGTCTCCATGTTTGTCTTCGTTATTTCTATCTTCCTCATTTCATTGAGAAGAGTGAGGTATCGATGGTAGATCTCGTTTAGACTCTCCTCCGGCTTTGCTTTGAATGAGTCGTAAGCAGTGAGAATGTTCGCCTTCTTGGCCTTCATGCCAACTTCCGTCCTTTGCATCATCCTATGCAGCTCATCCCACATCCCTTTGGCCGATGTAAGGCTATCGATTTGTCTGTATATATCGTTGGGGATGCCCTGCGTAAGGGTATTCATGGCTACTAGATCAGCCGTAGCTCGAGCTCTTTCCTCTAGAGAGTATTCTCTAGGCTCCTTTAGTCGCCTAGAAGCTGGAATTGCTGGAGTAGCTGTTTCGTCCCCGGGTACATGAACCCAGAACTGTGCCGGTCCCTCTTCAAGGGACTTCAGTAGATTTTCGGCTTGATCCTTTAGAGCGATGAAATTCAGAAAGCGGCTTCTCCACACTGTGTATTCGCCTCTTTGCAAGATTGGCTGACGGTTGTCATTTCCGAGTGAGTATGCATCCATGTTTGTATTGTAGTCGAGTTGTTGAAGGATCTTCGTTAATTTTTTTGAAGGTTGAAGATGATGTAATGTGCTTTACAAGTGACAAAATTCGTTAGTAGCGTTTGATTCGAAAATTAGATCGACAATTATTTTCGATTCAATCTTTAAAGTTTGATCGAAATTAATTCCGTCGAGATAGAATGTACTGAGTACTGTTCTCGTGCGAGAAATTTTGTCAGCGTGATATTTTACGAGCGAGATAAATTGCTCAAAATCATTCGGTCGAGAAAAATTTCTTGATCGTGAATTTATTTCGATCGTAAAAAAAACAGTACGTTAGTAAGTTTCTCGACAAGTCAAAATAAATCTGTTGACTAGAAAAATTTTCTCGCGTGTAAATGATTTTCGCCTGGTCAAACGTTAAAAGGTTTGACTGAAAAAGTTTTTCGAGTGAAAGTTTTTACGCATGCAAAGTCAAAATAAGTCTCTCTCTCGAAAAAGTTTTTGGCTGTATAATGCTCGAGAAATATTTCTAACTAAAATCGTTTCTGCTGATGACGATTCTAGCGCTGACTTCATATTCTGACCGAGAAAAATTCACGCGCTAAGTTTATCGATCGAGAAACTAATCCGATCGCAAAACTTAGCGAGAAAATTTTGAGCAATCGAGAAAAATTCACAGAATACGATTAACACAAATTCGATCAAAAACAAAGAATCAGATAGTGAAGTTTGAGGTAATTGCTCGCAATCAAGTACTAATCACGCACGAACAAGCAATTAAACACGTTATGAAGCAAAATATATCGAATTTGATCAAAATCAGAACGTGTTCTTCATGTTCTTCGCAAACAGTAACACGCAGAAGCAATTCAATCCTAAAAATCGAAGTTCAAACTGCTACAGAACTGATCGCAATGATGATCTAACACTTAAACAAGCACAAAAACACCAAATTCAAGTCAATTAAGCACAGAATTAAGCTATTGGATCGAAAATGGTTTTCGCGCCAAACCTGTTCTTCGATGAACAGTATCTAGAAAATGATTTTCGATCTAATTCTAACAATTTTCGATTCAAAACAGAACGAATCCGCTCTGATACCAATTGTTAGGTCCTACGATTAACAACTCTACGATCCTAGGCTAGAATTCATAGTAATTCGATCGTTTAGATAAACAATTGAATTCGATCGAAAAACTCAAATGAAGAACAAGAGAGAGAACTTGAGTAGAGTGAGAAAGTTACTGTTGTTTCTCTCTCTAGAAATCGAATTGCAAGCCCTTCGGATCAATTCTCTAAACTTTCTCTATTCAGCTCAATTGATTTACATGTATTTATACCAAACAAACTTGGTATAAAATATCAAACTAGTCCTAATCTAAGGACTACTATACAAAACGCCCCAAATTACAAGGACAACTAATGAAATCAAGCACAATTACAAATGGTATTCTACATATAGAAAACACATAGCATAGAATACGTGAAAGCACATAGGATCACGTCATGCACAAATCGCGGAAGGTTCAACATGCCTAATTTTCCGACAAGGAATTGGAACCGTTTTTCGTCCAAGGCCTTGGTGAAATTGTCGGCTAGTTGATGTTCCGTGTTCACAAAATACATGTCAATCGTATGCCTATGTGTTTTGTGCGTGAGTGGTGAACAGGATTACATGTAATCGCAATGGCACTTTGGCTATCGCTATAAATGGATATACTATTTAGATTGTACCCATTATCGAGAAGCTGAGTCCGCATCCATAGCATTTGCGAGCAACAGCTGGCAGCTGCGACGTATTCTGCCTCGGCCGTCGATGTTGAGACGCAGTTCTGCTTTTTAGATGACCAGCAGACTAGTTTTTCGCGTAAGAATTGAGCACCACCGGATTGCTTTTCCTAACCATTCGGCAACCTGCGTAGTCAGCGTCAGCATAGCCAATTAATTTGAAATTTGTTCCTTTAGGATACCATAGTCCTAAGGTGGAGGTGCTCTTAAGGTAACACAGAATTCGCTTCACCGCAAGCATGTGAGATTCTTTGGGATCGGCTTGAAAACGGGCACATAGACATGTGGCAAACATGATGTCTGGTTGGCTTGAGGTGAGATAAAGAAGAGAGTCGATGATGCTGCGATATAATGTAATGTCGACCACTTTTCCTGTGGGATCGGCATGCAACTTGCAGCTTGTGGACATGGGAGTGCTGAGTGGCATGCCCTGATCTTGATGCAATTTCTTCAAGATGTCCTTGATGTATTTAGTCTGACTGATGAAGATCCCATCATCGAGCTGCCTTACTTGAAGTCTTAATAAGAACTGAATTTCTCCCGTGTGGCTCATTTCAAATTTGCTCTTCATCAATTCTCCAAATCTCTGGCATAGCCGTGGATTTGTTGATCCGAATATGATGTCGTCTACATAGACTAGGACGACCATCAAATCTTTGTCTTGCCATTTTATGAAGAGGGTCGTATCTATCGTTCCTCGAATAACGCCAGATTTTACGAGGAAATCGCTCAAGACGTCATACCAAGCGCATGGGGCTTGTTTCAGTCCGTAGAGAGCTTTGTCCAATCGATAGGCATGATCGGGATGTTTTTGATCAATGAAGCCTTCTGGCTGAGCGACGTAGACTTCCTCTTTTAGCATGCCATTGAGAAAGGCGGTCTTTACATCCATTTGGTAGTGAAGTCTTTATGAGACGCATAAGCCAGGAAGAGACGAATGGCTTCGATTCTGGCAACAATAGCATATGTCTCGTCGTAGTCAATTCCTTCCTGTTGGTTATAGCCCTTCGAACCAATCTAGCTTTGTTCCTAATCACTTCGCCATCTTCATTCTTTTTGTTTTCAAATACCCAGTTCGTTCCGTTGATTGTTTTCCCATGCGGGATACTAGGGTCCACACTTGAAGACGCTCAAATTGGTTGATTTCATCTTGCATTGCTATCACCCAATCCGGGTCTTTTAGTGCGTCTGCTACCTTAGTTGGCTCATTTTGGCTTAAGAAGCAGCTGAATAAACTGTGTTGATGATGTGTATGTACTCCTCGTGAAGGATCACCAATAATCTGATCAACCGGATGTGCTCGAGTCCATTTTTGCTCATGGGGTAGCACAGAGCTAGACGCATCAGTCATTTTAGGACTAAGACTTCCATTGATTTCAGATTCGTCAGGAGATATAGGTAAGTCAGATTCTGTATTTGGATTGAGTGATTCTGTAGAGACTTCCTCATTTACTGTTGTAGGTTCGTCATTGATCTGTGGTAATTCTGAATCGGGTGAGGTGGGGACATTTGAAGAGCTCGGTATACTGGCCTCGTCGAGTGGGGGTTCCACTAACGGTGTTGCTATAATGTTTTCTGACCGATATACGGGCTCAAAGAGAGAGTCCAAATCTTCCAACGCATGTTTCAGTGCTTCTTCAGACGTTGAATCTGGGAGTTGTTGCCATCTTCTAGCCATCGGGTTTGGTACGGGTCCTGAACTGAGGTGTGTGGGAGCCATTTCTGCCACTTCGTGGAAAGTGACATTGTAGCTTTCTTTGATTGATCGGTTGGACTTGATGTAAACTTGATACGCCTTTGACGTTGATGAATACCCAAGGAATGTGGTTTCGAATGCTTTAGGGTCGAACTTAGCACGTTGCTCTCTGTCATTCGCCACAGAGCACTTGCACCCGAAGACCTTGAAGAATGAGATATTGGGTACTCCCTTGTTTATTATATCGTACGGAGTTTTATTAAAGCGCTTGTGAACCACCGTCCTGTTCTGAGTGAAACAGGCGGTATTTACTGCTTCAGCCCATAGAAAGTGTGGGAGGCCGGAATGAATCAGCATTGTACGGGCGACCTCTACTAGAGTTCTGTTTTTCCTTTCAATAACCCCCTTTGGTTGAGGGGTCTTGGCGGCCGAGAATTGCTGATGAATGCCAAGTTTCTGATAAAAGTCACTGAGATACTTGTTTTTGAACTCAGTGCCGTTGTCCGTTCGGATGACTTGGATATAGTTGCAGCAAATTCTGAGTAGTGTTCACGAAATTAACTATCAAGTCCCATGTCTCATCTTTGACATACCGAACACTGATGCTCTTTTTGTAGACTAATTTTTGGTAGACCGTGAACCAACTTTTTCGTTGATAGTCGTTGAAGAGCTTTGATGTTTAGATGAGACACACGTTGATGCCATAAGTTGTTCCTCTGAATTATAATCTGGGAGATGAGGCAAACAGCTGTCGTGGTCCGCACATACGTCAGATTGATCGTGTAAAGATTAGATTTCCGAAGTCCTTGCAGGAGTTCTTTGTTCTCACTGTCCAATATTCTGCACCGTTCAGCATGAAAGACCACCTGGAAGCCTTTGTCACAGAATTGGCCTATGCTGAACAAGTTATGGCGGAGACCTTCGACGTAAGAGACATCTTTTATCGTCGGATTTTCCAGAATGATGTTCCCAACTCCTAGTATGGGGGCTGAGTCGTTATTTCCGACTTTTCCATTCGGTCTGTCTTTGTAGTTGCTCAGCAGCTCTTGTATTCCCGTCATGTGTGTGGAGCAACCAGAGTCGAGGTACCACACATGATAGATCTGCAAAAACAATTAGAGCCTTTAGGTACCATTTGTAGATGGGTCCTCGTGAATTAGCAGATTTAGTCTTCGGTTCAGATAATGTTCCTAAATTATCACTTTTAGTGACTTTAGCAACGCAACCCATCTTTAAAGATGTGGATTTGGTTTTGCCCGTGGTAGGAGACTTGGCATTTTTGGCTTTTGTCTTCTTAGGCGGAGTCTTAGGAACCCATTTGGGTTGAACCTGGCAGGGAAGGTTAATTTCAGCACGAAAAAATGCTTTGGTAGGCTTGATCGAGGAAAATATCTTCTCATTGGATAGTCTTCTAAGGTGTTTGGTGGATTCAATCTTAACGGTACCTTAGGTGAGAACAAGCATGTATAGCGCCATATGCTTTCTTAATGGCTGGATCTTGTTTCGTACGGGCCATCCTAGAAGCATTTGTCTTAGAATGGATGTTTGGTTTCATAGATGAAGAGCCTATTTCAAAGTTGGTGCTTCTAAAGATGATAGGTTTTAAGGAACAAGTAGAAGCAATTAATTAGAGAGATGAAATAGCTCTTTTATTTCTACGAGTGTCTTTTATTTTTACAGAAGGGGAAGATAAGCTTGTAACTTTAACATCTATGGGCTCCTTAATATCTAGGCTGGACACTTTCGCCTTCGATTTCTCTAGCTCAAGTACTACGCTCCCTGTCGACGTAGTAGATACAAAGTTAGAGTTAGTATTTTTAACATTTTTGTTTTTAGACTTATGATCTTTTGAAGACGATTTTTCTTTCTTCACGCTTTTCAGAATGATATTTTCATTTGGAAGAGATGCGTGAGAAATGGTGCTTGAGATAGAGGAAGCTTTGAGATTTTCCATCTCTTTTTGGAATTTAGTCTTTTCAGCTTCAAAATTCTCTCTTTCTTGATCTAAGGCAATTCATAATTCCTCTATTTTCTTAACTATAGGAGGGATGTAGAGAGAATTTTCAGAATGATGTGTTTTAACTTCCTCATTTTTAGAATGATCTTCAAGAAAATTAACAGTTTCAAGGCTCCAGCCCTTGGGAGATACCCAAGTTTTGTCACGTTGATTCAGGTCGATGTATGAAAAGGGTATTTCGGCCCTTGTAATGGCTTGTCTCTTGGCTTCTTCTTCCTCAAATATTATTTTTGAGATGGTAAAGTTCATAAGAGAAGTTAGTCCGAGACCCATGTACGAGATATCATAAAGTTGTTTGCAATCAACTTTCTTCAGGTTATGTGGGTTCTCATAGCCTAAGACATACTTATAGTCATAGAATTCCAAGTCCTTGGGTTGATTCAAGAATATAGTTTGATCAGTATGTGCCATTTTTCACAACAAGATCTTCTAACTTCTTGATTTTAGTATATAGTTTCTTACGCTCATCTCCTAAGAGAGCAAAGTTATTCTCTACCATTACCTTGGCGGCTTGACAGGTATCTAGGTCCTTCATAAGTTCACAAACCTTAGTATTCGATTTATCTAATTCGGCTTCTAGATTAGTGATCTTGGAAGTTGCTTCTGTTAACCTTGGAGGCTTGACAGGTATCTAGGTCCTTCATAAGTTCACAAACCTTAGTATTCGATTTATCTAATTCGGCTTCTAGATTAGTGATCTTGGAAGTTGCTTCTGTTAATCTACAATTGAGATTAGCTTTCTCATTGAGATTTCTAATCAAGCAATTATAGTTAATTTCTAGTCTGTCTTCTAATTCCTTCACTTTCGAGCTATGCTTCTCTAATGAAATATGCTTAGTCTCGCTAAGGTTCGAGCTCTTAGTTAGTTCATCTATTTTTGCACTAGAGCTCCTAAGTTCTAATTCGAGACTAGCTATTTTCTCCTCAGACTTAGCTAGTTTATTCTCTACTTCCTTTACACTTTTCTGCTCACGTTGCATGTTAGTGTATGCTAATTGATATGATTCTAACATGGTCAATAATGTGGAAGGAGAGATTACCTCGTGTGAAGAATCGGATGCTTGGTCCTCGTCCGTCGAGTTTGAGTCTTCGGCATCTGATTGTTTGTCTTGGCGGGCCATTAGAGCTAGATTCTCTTCCTCTGAGCTAGACGTGTCCTCGAGCCAGTGGTCTTGTTCAGACATTAGAGCTACTCCAGCTTCCTTTTGTTTCATAAGTTGAAGCTTCCTGGAGTAGTAATTAGTGTCTCTCTTCTTCGGGAGAGTACATTCTCGGGCGTAATGACCAGGTTTTCCGCAGTTAATGCATTTGGTCGGTTCTTTGATAGTCTTGACCTCAGAAGTCTCAGGTGCAGGTTCTTTGTTCTTCGAGCTTGAGGTCCTAAGTCGATTGGCTGATGATGAGGACTTCTTTTTGAAGTACTGTTTGTTCATCATTTTCCCAATTAGCGTCAACTGGTTTCCCAGCATTTTCATGTTAGGCTCCATGTCTGAATCTAATTAATCTTCAGATTCTGGGGGGGTAGGAGGCTTGACGATCTTTTCTTTTCGCAATTTTGCGCTCCTCCTGTCTGAGACTAGGGCAACTGAGTCATCGTTAAGTTTGCCCTTCTGATCCTTCTGAATCTCGCTTATGTCTTCCTCGTGCTGTGCAAGATTGTCAAACTTGGCATGGGTATCCAGCTCCTCAAGGTCTTTATTCTGTCTGATCTGAGTGGATATCTTTTTCCATTCTGAGGGCAGGGAGGAAAGAAATCTGATGTTGGTTTCCATGTTTGTTTTAGAGATTTCGATTTTCCTTATCTCATTTAAGAGGGTGAGATATCTCTGGTATAGATCATGTAAGCACTCCTCTGGTTTTAGCTCTGAATGAATCGTAGGCTGTGAGAATATTAGCCTTCTTGGCATTGATACCGACTTCTGTTCGTTGCATCATCTTGTGCAACTCATCCCACATTCCCTTAGCGGTGGAATACTATCGATCTGTCGATAGATATCATTTGGGATTCCTTGCATAAGCGTGTTCTTGGCTATTAGATCAGCTTTTGCTCTCACTCTTTCCTCCGCAGTATATTCCCTACGCTCTTTCAGTCGTCTAGAGGCAGGAATTGGAGGGTTGGCAGTGTTGTCCCCCGGAACATCTTCCCAGAACTGAGCCGGACCTTGCTCAGTTGATGAGAGAAGGTCTTCTGCCTGTTCCTTTGGCTCTATGAAATTTAGAAATCGGCTTCTCCAGACTGTATATTCGCCTCTCTTGAGAATTGGAGGACGATTATCTTTTCCTAGTGAGTAAGCATCCATGTCTTCTTCGAGTTGATGTAGGATCTTCGTTTGTTGTTTTGATGTCTTGAACTTATGTGATGTGCTTCACAAATAGCCGATTAGTTAGTAGCGTTTGATTCTACATTAGATTCGAGAATTATTTTTGACTCAATCTTTAAAGTTGATCAAAAATTAATTCGTCGAGAAAAATTGTCACTGTTACTGTTCTCGTGCGAGAGAGTATGTCAGCGAAAAATTTTACGAGCGAGAAAAATTGGTCAAAATCTTTTGGTCGAGAAAAAAATTTGGATCGCGAATTTATTTCGAGCGCGGAGAAACAGTATTGTTTAATAAGTTTCTCGCTGGGTCAAAATAAATTCGTTGACTGAAAAAATTTCTCGGACGCAAAAGGTTTTCGCTAATTGATGCTCGAGAAAGTTTTTCGACAGTAAGTTTTATGCAAGCAAAGTCAAAATTGGTTTTTGACAGTAAGTTTTATGCAAGCAAAGTCAAAATTGGTTTTTGTCGAAAAAGTTTTTCGCTAATTGATGCTCGAGAAATTTTTCTACTAAAGTCGTTCTTGACAGAGACGACTGTAGTTTTGACTTCGTACTCTGATCGAGAAAAATTCTCGCGCAGAGTTTTTCGATCGAGAAATTAATCTGATCGAAGAATCTAGCGAGAAAAATTAAGATGATCGCGCGAGAAAAATGAAGATGATCGCAAAAAATCACAGAATACAATTAACACTGATTCAAGCAAAAATGATGAATTAGATCGTGGAATTACACCTATCTGCTCGAAATCAACTACTGACTACGCACGAACAGGCAATTAAACACGTCATGAAGCAAAATATGTCGAATTTGAGCAAAATCAGAACATGTTCAAACTGTTCTTCGCGAACAGTAACTTCTCGAATCAGCTACAGATCTAATCGAAATCAACTTATATCACTAAGATGAGCACAAAATCATCAAATTCAAGCCAAATAACCACAGAATTGAGCTATTAGATCGAAATTGAATTTCACGCCAAAACGAATCTGCTGGAAAAGAAATGCGTAGATTGAATTTCAGAATTAAAATTTCGATCCAATTCTAACAATTTTCGATTCAAAACAGAACGAATCTGCTTTGATACCAATTATTAGGTCCTAATTAATCAACTCTATGATCCTAGGCATGATTTCTAAAGGAATCAATAAGAATTGCGTAGATTGAGATTTCGATCGAAAACCTTCTTGGAGAGCTCTTGAGAGAATCTCGAGTAGTGAGAGAAGATATTTTTGTTTCTCTCTCTAGAAATCGAATTGCAAGCCTTTCGGATCAAATTCTAAAATCTTCTCTATTAAGCTCAATGTTTACAAATGTATTTATACCAAACAAGCTTGGTATAAATAACAAATAAGTCCTAAACTAAGGACAAATACAATAAAAGCCCCAATCTACGAAGACAGCTTATGAATCAAAGAACAATTAAAATTGAGATTCTACACCTTCTACTCTTCAGCCATGCAGACGTTATTTCGGTTCATGTGCTGAAGAAGGCGTTGGGTGAGTTTGCACGGTTGTCTGGGCTGGTACCTAACCCAGACAAGAGCGAGATGTACCTGTCGTGAAGGGCTGAAGGGCTGACGGAGCAGATTCAGGCACTCATGGGCTACTTAGGAGTGCCCCTCACTCGCTTGATGACTGGCGACTGTGGCCCACTTAGAGTGGATCAGCGGTTGGGGTCATGGCTCAATCGCTCTCTATCTTATGCAGGCAAACTGCAGCTGGTAAAGTCGGTCTTGCAGGTGCTTCATGCCTATTGGTCGGGTATGTTCTTGTTGCCTAAAGGCATTGTCAAATCCTTGGAAACGCGCTTTTAGGACGTTTTTGTGGTGAGGGACAACACCTACGGTGGCATGGAAGGTTTTATGTCAACCTGTAGCTGAAGGGCGATTGGGACTGCGGTCTATAGCTGTCGACAACAAGTCCCTATTGCTGAACCACTTGTGGAGTGTAGTTACTAGCGTGGTTGAATGGCTCTATCGGACGCGGTTGCATTCTCGATCACTTTGGGACCTACTGGTCTCGGCGAATGATGCTTGGAGCTGGAGGAAGCTGCTGCAGTTGCGCCCCTTGATCAGATCTATGATTACGTTCCGTATTGGTGACGGCTCCACGAAATGGCTGTGGAAGGACCCCTGCTGATGCCTACGTCGCTGTTAGAGAGATTCCCTAGGGGCCCTATTGCGATGGGGCTGCCTCTTGATTCACGGCTGAGCATGGTCCTTACTACGCAGGGGTGGAATTGGCCAGGGTAGGGGCGGTTGAGTATCTTATGTGGTTCGTGGGGATCAGGATACCGTGCGGTGGGCGGGATCCGTAATACCCGTAAAAATGCGGAATTTCAGTGTAATTAGTGGAATGATTTCGCAACTTAGAAGTGTTGATAAAGAAAACATATGTTATAGAAGCTTGAATTAAATCGAATATTTTAATAAAGGTGTATCCGAAAATATTAAATAGTCAAGTGGAATGTTTTTAGGCTTCAAAGTAAGTTCTTCTTGGTAAGAAGTTTTTGGTATGAAAACTAAACTATAGGAAAATGACTTCGGCAAGCCTCAATTACAATTTTTGGTACATCAAGTAACATCACAAAGTTTTCGATACACAAATATATATAATTTTGTCACTCTCTCATTAAAAGGTTTTTGCTAGCTCATCCTTCCACCAAGATTAGAAAGCTCACGTCTTGTCTTAAGTCATACATTTAGTGGTATAATAGATGCAAGTACAATTACTGGTTGGCACAAGTCATAGGCACACTTAAAGTTCTCGTGGATGAGCTTGGAAAAAAAACTTAATAAATGTTATACACAATACATCGGTGTAAAGTTAGATATTATACATAATTAGATTAAATGATATGACTACATACACCTACATACACCATGGATATTAGTGCTAAGAAAGTTTTGGTGGTGAATTAAAGCTAGAAAGTATTCTAGGTCTACATCAAAGTTTTCGCATAGTTTTCTTAGCATGTGGGAGGCAATTATTGTTACATGTCGCAAACATCACCTCCTCTCAATAATAGACATATAACAAATTACCATTTCATAAAAAGACCCACCACAAGAACTAAAATAAATAGGGGTAGATAGCACTTAGCAATAGAGAAAGAACGAAATTAGAAGAACAGAGGATTTAAAAGAAGAAGAAGAGAAGAAGAAGAAGAAGAAGAAGAAGAAGAAGAAGAAGAAGAAGAAGAAGAAGAAACTCGACTGAGCTTAAGGAGATCAATTTTAAGTCCGGATTTGGACGTGAGGTAGGTGAAATTTTCATCTACAATACGTAAATACCTTTCTGCTATGTGTGTTATATGTTTTACATGATATATGTGATTTATTTGTGTTACGTGAGTATGATTATTAGGGTAGTTATAATTTTTATTTTGGTGATTATGGGACTACGTTATTTTAATACGGGTTTAAGGTAAAGCATATGATGTTTTTCGTGACTGTACATGTTGGAATGAATTACAGAAATTTTTTTTTATGGTGCGTGGAAGCTTCTATGAATATCCTTCAAAATTAATACCATATAGAGAATGGTATCAAAAGTGTAGTTAATGTGTGGTGTTGGGTCAGTATAGGTATGAATTTAGGATATTGAACTAGGAATGTTTTCTTAACTTTTCATGTGGCAAGTACATAGTGACAATGTATTATTCTTTTCGATGTTTTATGTCAGTGCATGTGTACATACAAAACTTGTGTGCTTAAAGTAATTGAAAAGAGTGGAAGTTTTTGGCGAGGGTTTTAGTATGTTAGGTTTTTTTTCTACCTCTTTACAGATTACTTTTGGCAATATTTAGATCGATTCGGTACCTTTTATTTTACCTAGAAGTTTTCGGCTATTAGGTGTTTTTTTTTTTTTCAAAGGGCTATTAGGTGTTTTATAAGTCGAATGATTTGGGTATTTTGAGGATTAATATAATGTTTTAGGCTTTTGTGATTATTGTGAAAGTTTTCGTGATTGTTAGGTTGAATGTTAGACTTCAAACTTTGAATAAGCTACGTGAGTTCATCTCTCTTTGACACTAAGAATTCTTTGGATTCGAGTTAATATGAATATTAGTTTAATTATCAAACAATAGATGGTTTTGGTAACTCTTCATGGTTGGTATAAATATTATAAAATTTTCAGTATTTAGGTGTTTGGCCAATGTAAAGCTTTCGTGATTTTTTTTTGTATGATGGTGATAGATATCAGAAATTTAAAAGAGCTATGTGAGGACTGCGTTGTGCATATGTGATTCATTATTTGGTATTAGGACTATATTTTGAATCATTTAGAAGTTAGCAATATGTCACTGGTTTTGTTTTCGAAGGTTGACTTTCTTTGTTGAGTACATATGATTGGCTTTTAAAATATAAGGCAGATATATTCGTTCTTGGACAGAATTAGAATATTCAGGTAGGTTATTTTAGTGAATTTCAGGTGGAGTTGGGTTGGAATTTCGGGGAAAATATTTATTTTTGTGTTTCATTTGCATGCATATGCATTTCATATCGGGTGATGGGTGATGACCGTATTGATACGGTGATATTTTAAAATGGTTGACGAATGGAGTAGAACGTGACAGATATGTGGTCGTGGACAGCATAATAGAGTTGAGGTTAGTACTTAGGTACCACTTGGGAGGCAAACGTGAGTGACATGCCTTCCCATTGTTTATTATCAGAAGGAGCGACCTGGTCGGGTAACGTAACGTGAGTGACCTGGTTACCTTATGCGAAATAAGTGTAGGCTACCTTGAGAACAGGTGGAACCTCGGGAAGGAGAGACCTAACGTGAGTAACCTGTGTAGGCTACCCGATGGTGCGAATCCTCTGATCCCAAAATTTGTTGTGCGCGCGTGGTGCCGAGTCTAACCTAGGGCCCTATTGAGATATGTTAAGATGTGTTAGATTGAGATGAGAGTAAGAAAGTCGAGCGTGCATTTATGAGATGTATTGGGAAAGGTGTTGAGCACACGCTGCATACATGTATATTTTTACCTACTGGGCATTCGCTCAGGGTTTTCGTGTTGTAGAAGTATGAGGGAGTTTCACGATGAGATTCGTCGTGACTGAGGTGGGCTGAAGGCGGTGACTCCACCGGCTTTTGAGGGCGGGACTGTACATGGATGAAGACCTATGGAACTGTATCGTGTGTTTTATTGTGCGCTTTTAAATATTTCGTATCTGAAACTTTGTGGTACGTTGAATTTTATAAAACAACTTTTAATATAATATTTTATGCGAAAAAAAAATTGTAAAAATGGATTTTCTACGACTTTCGTTGCGGAATCTGCCATTTACTACTATTGGAAACTGAGGGTCATTACATGTGGTATCAGAGCCTAGGATATAGATTCTGTAGACTTTCCATGTACGGTTGCTCAAAAGCCTGGAGGATCAGCCTTGCCTGTAAGTTTTAAAGTTTTGACGTGATTAGATAATATTCATATTAGCCTTGTTTGCGTGAATTATTGTAGATTGTATTGCTAAAATGACGAGAGGGCGCAGAGAAAACAATGGTGAGTCAAGTCGTAGGGCCGCATCTGAGTCTCCCACAAATGAACGAGACTCCACAATTTTACGCCTTACTGAACTAATTCAACGTCAATCGGACCAGATCAACGAACTTATCAACAATCGAAGTTTGTATGAAAATCATCGATCCCCATAGCTCGAACGCACGGAGATTATAGGGGAAGGTTTCGTAAATTGTACCACCCAACCTTTGCGGACGCCACCGACCCCGCAATGGCTGAGGATTGGTTGCGCACTGTTGAAGATATGTTCCTGTATGGCCGAGTACCAGAAAACGAAATGGTGCTATATGCTGTTTCTATGCTCCGAGGGAATGCGAGGTTTTGGTGCGATGCTGTTAAAATCCTTGAGGATCCTATCACCATGACTTGGGAAAGATTTAAATAACTGTTCCACGACAAATAATTCACAGTTCATGAGCAAGCCCGCATGATGAACGACTTCATCAACCTGAAGCAAGAAGGAATGACTGTCGTGGAATATATCCGCAAATTTGAAGAACTGTCACGATTCGCTACACATATGGTGGCAACAGAAGAGCTAAAAGTAGCACGGTTCATGGTAGGCCTCAACCCAGAGGTCTACAGAGACGTTAGCATGGCTGGAACTATCCCAGTCCGATCTCCAAATCTCGCCCCACAATGCCAACAATGCGGGCGATATCATACGGGTGTTTGCTTCGGAGTGGGATTCAATCCCAATATTCAATGCTTTCGATATGGGAATCCGGGGCATTTGGCCAGAACTTGTGAAGCGAGTGCGCCACAGAACCAAACCCAAGCAGCGGTACGACCACCACCAGTTCAGCCTGGGTGTTCACTCTGACGAATGAGAAGGTGGAGGAGAACCCAGCAATTCCAGGTCGGGTTTTTACTTTGACGAATGAGGAGGTGGAAGCGAACACAGAAGTGGTGGCGGGTACATGAAATATTTTCAACACACCCACTTCTGTGTTAATGGATTCTGGAGCCACGCATTCATTTGTGTCGGTTAAGTATGTGGCAAAGGTGGGAAAAATTCCTACCTTATCTAAGTATAATTATGTGATAACTCTACCGCACGGTGATCCAACACGCACTAATCAAGTGTTAGAAGGATGCTCCGTGATTATTGAGGGTAGGAATTCGTACGTCGATCTGATCAAAATTTCGATGAACGATATTATGTTTGGGATGGATTGGCTTACAAGATATGGAGCCATCATCGATTGAAATAGGAAGATCGTGAAATTTCAATCGCCCGAAGGAGAGGTGTTCATTTTTTCTGGTAAAACAAATCAGAATAGTATCCCCGAATTTCTGCCTGAATGCTCAACGACTTCTGAGGTCAGGCTGTGAGTCTTTTCTTGTATGCGCGGTATAGGCGGACAAGGCTTCCCAGCCGAAGTTAAAGGATGTACCCATCGTTAACGAATACACCGATGTATTTCTCGACTATCTTCTGGTGTTACCCCCTGATCAGGAAATTCAATTCACGATTGATTTAGTACCAGAAGCAGCACCGATCTCTAAAACTCCTTACCGACTAGCGCCAAATTAGTTGCAGGAGTTAAAAGACCAATTGGAGGAATTAAAAAAAAAGGTTTATTCAACCTAGTTTCTCTTCGTGGGGAGCACCAGTGTTGTTTGTGCGCAAAAAGGATAGGTCGATGAGGTTATGTATCGACTATCGTGAACTGAACAAAATAATCATCAAGAACAAAGTTGCCAAGAATCGACGATTTATTCGATCAATTGCAAGGTGCGATGGTGTTCTCAAAAATAGATCTACGTTCGGGATACCATCAACTAAAAATTAGAAAGGCTGATGTACCGAAAACGGCGTCCAACACGAGATATGGCCACTATGAGTTCCTTGTCATGCCTTTCGGGTTGACAAATGCACCGGCTGCTTTCATGGATCTGATGCACCGGGTATTCAAGGATTTCCTCGATCATTTTTGTTATCGTTTTCATTGACGTCATCCTTGTTTATTCTAAAACGAGAGAAAAACACGAAATTCATCTACGAACGGTCTTAAGAATCCCACGAGAGAAACAACTATTCGCCAAGTTCAAGAAGTGTGAATTTTGGCTTGAACGAGTGGCTTTTCTGGGACACATCATTTCAGGAAGTGGAATTTCTGTGGACCCCAGCAAAATCGAGGCGGTAAACAATTGGCCACGACCAACTACTCCTACTGAGGTTCGAAGTTTCTTAGGGTTGGCTGGATACTACCGTAAATTTATCGAAGACTTTTCCAGCATTGCTTCAACCATGACGAACCTAACCAGGAAGAATGTTCCATTCAAATGGACGGAATCATGTGAAAAAGCGTTCAGGAGTTGCAGAAGCGACTCACCTCGGCTCCAGTCTTGACGATAGCATCGGGAACTGAGGGATTCTCTGTGTTGAGAATCCCCGAGGGTCCCTGGACCCACGTTCCTAGAACGGCGAAATTTTAAAATTTTACGGGGTTTCCCGCCTATCCAAGATCGCTCGGCTACAAACACGAGAACGTATTGACATAAAGAGATAAGGGATTAGCCATTATACCTTGTTGAAATCTCTTCACGATGGCTAGCTTCGAATCCTTCGAATCCCCGAGGCGTAGTGCCCCTCTCCTACGCCAAAACCACACGAACGGGACACGCCTTCGTTGCGCAAGATCATCACGCCGGCACCTTACTAACGTCGCAGCTG
This sequence comes from Craterostigma plantagineum, assembly GCA_027422505.1. Lineage (NCBI taxonomy): Eukaryota > Viridiplantae > Streptophyta > Magnoliopsida > Lamiales > Linderniaceae > Craterostigma > Craterostigma plantagineum. Next base: position 13,398,461 of record JAPQWV010000001.1, read on the forward strand.
TTCTTGCGTGTGCGGCTAGGCCAAGAACGAACTGCTTGCTGCCCCCGAGAGAGAGAGTGCGAGAGAAAAAGTGGTGAGAGGAGAAAACTCTTAGGTTTTTTTTCTCTTTGGCTTGTATTTCGAAAATTTAGCTTCCACCGCCTTTAGGATCTCGAAAATCCTTTTTTATACCTCTTAGGATTAGCCAAAAATAGGTTAAGGTGGGTGGAGAAAAATCCTCAAACCTCCCTGTAATGACCCGTCCCATACCGGGTGTCACTATAGCATCGGTCCCTACCGGGACCAGTGGGGTTGCGCCCACCACACTCCGACTGATAGTCTGGCCCCACTGTACTACCATTTAACCTTTTAGCGTGCTTCGTGCACTCGCTCACACGCACCCTAAGAAACTTCCCAGGGGGTCACCCATCCCTAGATTGCCCCAAGTCAAGCACGCTTAACTTCGGAGTTTCTATAGATGGACTCCCGAAAAGGTAGGTCGACCTTAGTGATATGAGTTACTATCAATTCCCTTATACGATTCTTAGCCTGACACGCCCATACATTGTCAGTCTCAGGATCCCCTCTCATTCGGGTGTCGGATCGGTTCGTTCACGTACCCCTTCGCCTAGAAGCCTGCCAGGAGCCGTTCCTTGTCCGTGCACCTATCTGGCACCGACGATCACTCCCCGCCCTCATCGGCCCCGGGCGTCACATGCCCACCAGCTTCCGCCTGGTTCGTCCCCGAACCAGCACCGTACTGCGAAAGGTTGTGCTCTGATACCACTTGCGCAAGGATGACACCTACATGTAGCGCCCCGTTTCCTATTACCTTTTTACACAGCTATAAAATATTCGTATAAAATTTTTCGCGATTCCCATAACCATTTCCTTTAACAAAAAACGGGTGCATACATCCGGTCTAATTCCTTTCACAATAATGTACATATATGTACCTATCATATGAGTCACAAAATGCAACAGTCTAAATCGTTTTCTATTCTACATGCTAACGATGAACCAGAGAGGAGCAGGAGGAGAGCGTAGTTGGCCAACCTTGAATCCATGCTTTATAATATGCTTTCTACGCAGCATGCTAATTATCTACAACAACTGTGAAGACACCGATTCAGAGTATGATCGCAACATGTTAATTAGTACAAGTGTTAGGTCCTACGATTAACAACTCTACGATCCTAGGCTAGAATTCATAGTAATTATATCGTTTAGATAATCAATTGAATTCGATCGGAAAACTCAAGTTAAGAACACTAGAGAGAATACAATTAGAGTGAGAAAGTTACTGTTGTTTCTCTCTCTAGAAATCGAATTGCAAGCCCTTCGGATCAATTATCTAAACTTTCTCTATTAAGCTCAATTGATTTACATGTATTTATACCAAACAAACTTGGTATAAATATCAAACTAGTCCTAATCTAAGGACTACTATACAAAACGCCCCTTATTACAAGGACAACTAATGAAATCAAGCACAATTACAAATGGTATTCTACAATCTCCCCCTTTTGTGCTTGATTGCATCTCTGCGTCGTTTGTCATCGTCGGGCGTAATACGATCTGCGTAAGCCCAGCGCATGCTCGTAGTTCCTCAGCGTGATCCTCAGCTCCAGTCGCTCCTAGGGATGGCAATGGGGCGGGTTCGGGGTTGGTAATGGAAATACCGTCCCCGTACCAAATTTATGTTCTTAATACCATCCCCGCTAATTCACCGTTTAGAATGAATTGGTTCGGGGATGGGTAATCACCGTTCGGGGATCGGGTTTCCCGTGGGAGATTCGGGTTCCCCATATTCATGTAACTCATTGCAACAAAAAATAAAATAAGTAATATAAACAAATTAATATGTAAAATATAATATTGGAGTATTAAAAATTGATATAAATATGTGATTGAAATATGCGTGTATTGTGAAGAACTATTGAGAGTTGAATTTTTTTTATTCTTACGATCTTGAATATAAAAGGATGATCCATGAAAATTCTTGATTCAAATAAGTTTTCATATTATTTATTAATAAATCTATTCGGGGAATGATGAATCACCATTTGACTCAGACGGGGCCGGGTTCGGGGACGGGGATGGGTGGAAAACATGATTACCATCCCCGTCCCATCTCCTCTCTTTCACCGACGGGGAATCACCGTCAACTCCCCATTCCCATTTTGACCGGGGATTCCCCGTCCCAATAGCCTCGGGTCCCGACGGGGATGGTTCACCGTGGGAATTTTGCCACCCCTAGTCGCTCCTCAATATTTTCAAGCAATTCCATTAGGAGCAGCTGTGCTCTCACGAACCTGTGGATCCTCAGAATCGTTTCTCGATTGATTTCTTCCAACCTCTGCTCGATGTTTTTCCTGACGACCTTGAGTGTCCCATCGCAAAACTTATGAATCTCAGTCTTCAGCATCAACCTATTCTTCTTTGCTATTGGATTGTTGTAGGTGATGCCTAGGACTGAGCTGATGTGCACGTGATTGTTGGGAAGCCCTTCGATCTTAGGTCCTTTGTTGAGCGGAGCGGTCATGTTGACCTTCTTCATATTGCTCTCAAGCGCCATTTGAAGGTCGTGAGCGACGAAGTACTTGACTTGTCGCATCATGAACCGGTAGAGCCCTTCGAGGCCTTCTTTCTTGATGAAGCCCTGAGGACCTTTGTACTTCTCCACGTATAGCTGATAAAGATGGTACACTTCATCGGCGGGGAGGTACGGCAGGTCGCTCTCGCTCAGTTCCTCTCGGGTCCTGTCCACTCGTTCGATGATGTAGTGAGGTGTTGGAAGTCATCCTTTGTCACAGTAGACGCTGAGTAGTTGGCTTATTGGAGAGAGACTCTTATAATGGCTCTTGGCTTGTGCCTTAGTCATCCCCAGCCTAACATCATATCCTAGTTTGGTCAGCATCCAGAGGTAGGTCATCCTCTTCTGCTGATCCCAATGAGAGATCCCTCTAAGCTCGAACTCGTTCGGCTTCTTCACTCTGTCCGGAGACCTCCAAATATTCTCACGAACTTCTTATAGGAAGGGAATTTCTATTTGGATGTTCTCCCATGGTGTGTCGATTCGAACGGTCCCTGGCGTTAGCCTTGGAGAGGGAACCGCCTGTTGAGCAATTAATTCTGGTAGCCTTGGGATATCTCGCTCGTAGTCTTCACCTTCCCGAAGCTCGTCGTCTTCTATGATTACGAGGTCTATAGACACTTGTTGTAGAAAGCGCTGAACGTTGTGAAGCCGTCGTCTTTGATGCTCCTCGGGCATGGAATGGGTCATCCACTGTCCTTCGAAGATATACTTGTCTAGGGCCTCGTGTGGATTGACGTCATGTCCAGAGGGTCCCGGTTGGTCCGGAGCGACAGAGGGAGTGGCTTGGGTAGCTGCTAGAGCTACAAGCATCGCAGCACTTGCTTCTTCTTCCGGAAGCAAGGGGCTTGAGTAGATCGGTGGTATGGGCGGAGGCGTCCTGAGGTGAAAGGTTGGTGGGTCGATGTGGGCGGTGCGGTGCGTGGTGTAGGTAGTTTGGGTGGTTTGTGTTTGGTGGGTGGTTTGCGTTTGGTGGGTGGTTTGTGTTTGGGTTTGGTGGGTTTGTGTTTGGGTTTCACCAGCTCCAGCGCTTGTCTGCGTAGCGCCCGAGCCTTGTCCTTGGCCACTTGTTGATGTCCTTGGCCTCTTCTCCCCCTCATGAGGGTCCTGATCGTCAGGATCGTCATGTCCGCGCCGTGAGTGGGAGCTTTGGCCTCGGCAGGTGTCAGGTGGTGGCTCAGGACGGTCCACCAATCGCCTATAGAGGGATTCTTCTTGCGGCGATCGGATGGAAAGGCCTATCAGACGGGCGAGGAGAATGTCGTGGAGCTCGGTGATGGGGATTGTGTATGGATTGATGAGGATGGAGGAAATGGCTAGAGGGTCGGTGGGTGTGGGTTGTGGAGGTGTGGGATTGGTTTGTGACGAAGGGCCTTCATAGGCAGGTGCTTTCCCGGTATCTCTTCGGGATGCCTCGAGTGCTTGGAGTACTCTCTCCGTGATTTTGTCTTCCATAGACTGTACAACGGTAGAGAGAGCGGCCTGGAACTGCTCGTTCGTCACGAAGGGTGCGGACGCCTCCTGAGATGGACCAGGACGACTGATGTCGCCTGTTATCAACCCTTGAGTAGACACCGACTCTGCGGGTTGGCTCACAGTCACTTGAGGTTGTGACTGTATGAGACTTCTACCCAATCCTCGAGTCGGATCTTGAGGATTCGTCTCTATGGGTGTTAAGGCAGGCTCAGGTTGCGCCTGCGAACCAGACACCACGTGGGTTGGTTGCGGCTCAAGATTGAGCGAAGAAGTGCCGGCAACACTTGTCGTTGTGGTCAGCGTAGTATCTGGTGCGTTGGTGACGGATGGGAAGAGATACTCCAGTTGAATGCTAAGTCTCCTGGGAGTCCTCCTTATCAGACTTATTTCCTCGTCAGACTCCGTGTCAGACGAGGTGGCCGTGTGAGGAGTGAGGTCTCGATGGACGTCCTCCAGTGCCTGACCCGTCACCGGTGGAAGTGAAGTTTGCCCCATTTCGACTTCGTGCTGTGCTACTGGTCGAAGAACCTCCTCAATGGTTTCTTCGAGCACGCCAACATGAACGGGCACTTCCACTTGGTATTCATGTTCAGGATCCTCGAGCGCCATCTCGGTAGCCACGACATCTATCAAGGTCTCATCTACGTCGGGCATCGGCTCTTCGATCAAGGGAGACTCCTGTTGAAGCTCCTGAGCGACAACATCTATCATCGCGTCGTCAGGGCTTGGTGGTGTTCCGGTTGGGGAGGGCTCACATGGTAATCTGCCGGGGGCCCTCTGATCATTTGCTCCGTTAAATGGTGTTCCCGGCAGAATTTTTGATACTCAGCTCCCGCGGGGTCGACAAGCCTGAGTAGTTGGAGCGGAATTGGCATCGACGGTTGGTCCAAGTCCGTGAGCCGTGGGTTATGGAAGAACTTTAGCCTTGGCGGCTGATAGTTTCCTCCGGGAGGCAGCTGTGGGATGTTCTCCGCATGTAACTCCATGACCTCCCTGATGATCACGTTGAACCATCGAGCATAGGGCACGTTCTTTGACCTTCGGTTTTCCTTCAGCCGGATCTGTTCAGCTAGATCATTCCAGATTAGCTGTACGAAGTCGTAGTTTCTGGCGAAGGCGAGACCGTGAAAGATTCGCAGTATATTGCCGTTGCCCTTGTCGAAGCCGGCATGCTTTGGTGATAGACACTTGTTCACGATCCCGAACAGTGTCTTCCAGGGGTGAGGATACCGCTGCTCTGGACCTGAGCTAATTTGGTGAGCTGCGGTTGATATCCCATTTGCATGAAGTCATGGACCATTTCTGCGTCCGACGCGAGCGGGTCGTAGTTGTCGCTGTGTGGCAAGTCCAGTATCATCCCGAACTGGCTCTTGCTCATATGAATATGCCGCGTCCCGATTCTTGTTGTGAAGCAGAATGCCCCATTCGCTACAACTCCTTGTATACATCCCCCAGAATTGCTGGAGATAGACCATTGGCACTGAGGCGGTGACCGTCAATGCGTGCCAGATGGGGTGGCCTTGCAGGATAGATACGATGATCTTGTCCGGACACCGAAATGTGCTTAGATCATATCTTGGACCTTCAAATATAGATTGTGATCGTATATATGGTTGTATCTTGGGTAGCGATCCATCTGAAAATAAAAAATATAAATGTTTATTAGATCAGTTTTATTTTTTAGTCGAAAATTTAGTAAATTTCATCAAACTATAGTAACATTGGAAATAATAGCATGTTCGATGAATTTCGAATTGAAATTGTATCAAATGCATAGTGTATGCGCAATTTTGAAAAAATCGTAATGGCATGAATGTAATTTCGAATGAAGTATAAATTGCGTGAAAAATAGTTCGAAATTTCGCTAAGTATTAAATCAGTAAGTCACTGTTCATGCCGTGAAAATTTTCGGTCGAGAAAATTGAATTTCAATTTGATTTCCTATACATTGATTTCAAATGAAAGAATTCCGGCTAAGTTTTGCGCTCGAAGAATTTTATCCGCTATTGTTAGCTACAGTGTAAAAGACTTAGAAAAATTTCCTAAGTGTTGAAGTTGAAAGCTTGACTGTAGTCGATCATTTTACGATCGAGAAAAGCTTCAACTTCCTGTCTACTCACCGTACGACCCACTACCGACGCACGATCAACTCATTGAAGACATTGACCGACTGGGCTATCAACCAGATAACAAGAAGAAGAAGGGCCCACTTGTCCTCAGTGAAGTCACCACCCGCAACCTACCTCAACCCTGGCGAACACTGTACCTGCTGATGAACAAGTGCATGTCAGGAAAGCATGCTGGTCAGGACCGCGAAAACCTTCAAATCCTCACCATCCTAACCGGCATCGCCCACAACCGCAAGTACAACTACGCCGACATCATCTGGATGGATCTCGTCGCGATGATCCAACGTCGCGACCGGGAAGTCGCCAAGGGAGTCACAAATCGCTTCATCCCTTACATGCGGTGGCTTCCAGCCTTCATGAAACACTTCCGCATGCACTCCACCAACATTCGCATGCGGCCGGCAGCAGAACACTTCCTCATCCCCACAGTCGAGAAGTTCGCCGAGAAAAACACTCCGGCGAAAGATCGACACGCCATGATAATCCCAGACGACGTGCTCGCCTACGCCGACCCGACTAACCTGCACGTCCGAGAATACCGTGCCTTCACCGCATCCTTCCGTGAAAGCCCTCACCCACTATCCACTGTCCCTACGGAGCAGATCAACCCCCCTGCTCCTAACCCCGGGACTAGCCAAACCCCCACCACCACCTCCAAAAAGTCATCAAGTCGCGCCGCATCCTCTTCCACCCGCGCTCCGAAAAGACGGTCGCGAGAGGATGACGTAAGCCGCCCCACGGAGCGTCGATCGAAACAAAAGCACGATCGACCTTCTCAGCCACAGATAAGTCGAGCCGAACCAATAAGTACAGGAGGTGATGTCACCTCCCGAGTAGAAGTCGTGGCATCTGGCTCAACCACGCAAACGACCCCACCAACCCACTTATCTTCCTCTCTACAGGAAGATATTTCATTGCACGAGGAGCCACGTATACCATCGACATCCCACTTGGAGATGATCGATATTGAAACAAGCAGTCCCTCGCCTCAGACTGCATCCTCTTCATGCACATCGAGTATAGTGCCCTCACTCCCCATAGTTTCATACATTTCTAGGACACATACACCTTTTACTGCACCACAGAGTCTTCGTGACTCTGTCAGAGCGCTCGGTGATGTCTCTGTGACAGAGAGCGGAAGACCTAGCACGGCCAACATCACAACAACCGTGAGCCTAGGCCATCATTCGATTGAGTCCGTCTCATCGATGATGCCAACGGGAAGTCTAAGTGACCCCGTATTTCCCAGTCCTGTACAAACGGGCGGCCGATCGGCAATCTTCTCCGATTCGGTGTCAGTTGGCATTCTCCGTGAATCCAACTTGTTAAACTTACCCACTTTCGTCACCGAGACCGCGCTAGAGACCCGTCTTCAAGAGTTTGCAAAGACTCTTGAGGCGTCGATTCTCGATAAAGTTTACGCGCGTCTCGATGCGTCCACCGTCGACAAAGGGAAAGGTGTGGCCCCGGAGACGCCACCACCGACTCAAAATGTGGATGCTGAAGCCATTCTCTCTGCCATTTCCGCGAAGGAGCTATTCTACCTCCTACGAGCAAGATTCGAGTCGATGACGGAACTCATGAGGAGGAACAGCAGATGAAGAGAATGATGACTCAACCCATGACTTGCCGCGCTCAAGGCGAGTCCAGCGGGATCAGGCGCGACGATCAAGACGATGATCAAGATCGCCGTGAGGGGGAGAATAGGCAGCTAGGCCAACAATCCCAAGGACTCATGCACTCGACGCCGTCCTCCTCCTCCGGGCCTGAAACAACGCCCGTAACAGAAACCTCACACCCCACTAGCCAAAAAACCCACCTTATCTACCCTGAGTCACTAGCCAAATCACCCTCACCACCACCCACCACCGTCTCCAAAACTCTAATCGTCACATCGACGTTAGAGACCACCCCCACACCGTCTCCACCCACAGTCTCCGAACCTCTAACTATCACATCGATGTTAGAGGCCACCACAACACCTACACCACCCGACACCCAAATCATCCTTGCCAAAACCATCACCACAACTGAACCACCAGAATCTCCACCACAACCATCCCCACAATCCACAAACTCAAACCCTTCCGACGCAACACCCTCGCCACCACACAGCGACACTCCTCTCAACACCGATTCCAACATAGCTCCCGAGGACGTCTACTGCGCACAGAACGAGATCGAAGCCTACATCTTCAACGATGAATGGCTGTACACACCCGCCGATGCAGTAGCAGCCAGGAAGCTGGTGGAAAATGCTCGACGTCTGCTAATGGAAGCCTCACTAACGCTGATCAACACTGCAGACAACGAGGACGGAGAGGAGTACGACGCTGAACCTGCCGAGCTCGAGAACATCCTACAATTCCAAGCGCAGCAAACTGAGGCCCCTGCTGCTCAAACGGATGTACCCACGGTGGATATACCGGAAGCACCGTGGGAAAACAAAAAGATCACCGCGCCGTTTCAAGAAGAGATCAGGAAGAGGATCTGGCGACGCAAGGAGCAGATCATCACAACCTTCGACGAATATGAGCTGATGAACATCCAAAATTGGAGCGAGAGAAAGAAGCAGCTCTATCGATGGAGCCTTCTCTGCCACAAATACACAAAAAGGACCTATCCGATGAGGAAAACATCACTCAGGAAATGAATCGGGCCCCCATCTGCAAAGTCACTGACCTCCGCCAAGAGTCCAAAGGACCTGTCCATTACCCAGTATTCACAGTAATGAGGCAGGATGAGAGCTACTGTGAAGTCAGTGAGGCGGACTTCAAGTTTCTGCGCCTGGGCGACCTGTACAGCATGCTGGAATCCATGAAGCAGTTCAGACTCGTCCTCAGAAGCTCTGGACATCTCGTACGTGCTGAACCGGTCACCATGGGATATGTGGCTCTCAAACGCCACATGCTCCGACAGGTCAGATTCTTCGCCACCCACGATCTGCAGATGGCGGTGGAGCACAACCTGAAGAAGGTGAATCTGACTCGCCCATCTCTCAAGAACGCGGACGACTACCGAGAAGGCGATGTGATCGACGGAGACGATCCGGCGGTCGCCTACTCGAACTATAAGGGAAAGATGAGGATGCTGCGCTGCTCCGAAGTGGCAAAGTTCTCGGATGGAACGCTCACCATCATCCAAGACAAACTCATGAGGATTTGCCGCTTACTTTCAGAAGAAGATCCTCTCTGCCGATGCAAGTTCGCGAAGCTCATTGACGCTATAGCTAATCGAATGGTACTTCGAAGGAATCTCCGCGCCTTTGTGTTCAAACTAGGGCTTCGCGAAACACTCACACGCTAATCCACCACCGCTACGCTCAAGATCCAAGACTCCCAACAATTGACACAAAGGGGGAGATTGTTAGGATATTTAATTGATTGTGTCAATAGTTTAAGTCTTAGGATTTATTTTGTAATTATCCTTTAGCTTAGGCTTAGGACTATAATGTAATTATTTTATATTTAGTGATTGGGCCTTAATATACCTAGGGTTAATGTGGTATATAAGGTTTTACCAACTCACTTTTGAAGGTAATCAAAGATCAAAGGCTTATCCAAATTTTTCACACAATACACACACTCAAAGGTGAGAATACTCCCTTTTCATTCCATTAAAGCCTCTTTGATTCCTTGTTTGGTGCAATCGGGACCAACACGTCTATATTTGTTAAATTTAAGTCGTTTGCATGAAGTCGTTTCGATAAATTTAGTACTTAATTAAAATTTCACATTTTTATCGACAGTTTTACGGCATCTTTGTACTTTTCGCATACCAGGGGGTAAAAAGGGTCCGATGGACCTGAAATTTTAATAGGATACAGAATACTCGTTGGTCGTGATTCTGACATAAAGGATTTCCGTTTCGAGTTCTAGATTAGGAGATATGAATTTTTGAACTCACTGCTATTTTGTTGTGCGGAAACGATTTGAACTCGGCCCAAAAATCAATTGAGCCCAAACTAAAATCAGCCCAACTCCATCACCTTTTCAATTCCTCTTAACCGGCCTTAACGAAAGTCAAAGGAGAGGAAACTTTGAAGATAGCATACATACACGCACATGAGAGAAAGGAAGACTCACAAACACGTACGCCGCTCACAAAGAAGAAAAAAAAGTAAGGCTTACGGCTCAAGGAAGAAAATCAACACCCAATCTCATGCCATTCTTGACAAGTGAAGATTTTTTGTTCCCCTCCATCGTCTATAAATAGAGGCATCTAAACCTGAGAAAGGGGGGACGAGAAGGCGATATACATGACCTATCAGCTGTGTGTATTCTTTTGCTATGCCGAGAGCGAAGAGCAGCGAGCCGAGCACAACAGTGAAGAGCAGCGAGCCGAGCACAACAGCGGGAGCAGCGGGCTGCGGCTTCCACTGTGAGTCGAGGGGGCTGCTGTCCAACAGCTGGTTGTGTAAGGCTGTGGCTGATCTGTGGACTGCGAAGCAATGGTGAGGCAGTTGCTTGGGCTGTGAAGGGGCTACGTGCAGTGCAATTTCTTTCAAGTTAAGAAAAGCTGAGACGCCCACTAGCTGTTCGACAATATTCCTCAACGAAAGAAGACAAAATTCAGGGAAGAAAATATGCTTTTCTCTTTTTTACACTTGTGCTAATACTTAATATGAGTAGCTAAAACCTCGTAGTATTTGAGATGAGATGAACCCTAGCGATATCGTACGTATGTTGAACGTATTATTAATATGTTTTTTATTATGACTCGGTTACGGTTTATGCTATTGTTTTGATTATGTCTTTGTGGTCGAAATAATTGTTGGGAAATCGAACGCTACGCTCGAGAGAGGGACGACGATTAAACCCCTCGTAAACGAGCGGAATAAATTCATCACTAGAGATAGGTTGAACTACCCCGCCGGATTAGAGTCAAATCTAATAGAGGATTCATTGGTATTTATTGCGGTTGCGACTAAGTAAGTTAGGGAAGCTTGCCCAGCTACTTAAGACGTGGATCAGTTGTTACGAGTCGAAGCGAGTAAAAGCAGTTTCGCCCAATCGTAGAAACCCGTATACATACCATAGGAATCCTCACGGTCTAATAATTAGTTAAAATGTAATGCTTGTTTTTTTCGTTCGATCAAGCTAGGGGGATTCGAAGTCTCAAATACGTTCGCTTTCACAAAGTCGTCCCAACCCGTTATCGCTATTTTACAAATTTATATTTAGTGTTTATCGTTTATTTAGTTTATCGTTATTTATACTTGTACCAAACCAAAAATATTTACTAGGATATTTAAACGACGATTTTCTAAAGTATATAGTTCATTTGGGTTCGATACTCGAATCCTTGCCAATTCTATACTATTTTTCGATAGGTACACTTGCCTGTTGAGCGTAGGATAGTTGTCGATATTCGTTTTATTTTATTACTCGATCCGCTCGATCAATAGCCTCAAGCCACTTGAGGGAGTCTGTAGCAGCAATTGCCTGGTCGTAGGTGACGGGATCGTCCCCGACGCATCCCTCTGTCGCAGCATCCCCATGCTCGACGTGTACCATACCATATCTCTCAGGCATATAAGATATCCTACTGGACCTACGCAATTGCGGCTGGGCCGGGTTTTCTGGAACGTCGTCCAACGACTCTGGAATAGGAGTCGATTCGTCCTCTAACTCTCTTAGAGTTATTTCTCGTCCTTTACCGCCTTCACCTACGAATTCTTGCTCCAAGAAAGTAGCGCGTAAAGCGAAGCAATACCCCATTGAGTCCTCGGGATATCCGACGAATCTTGCCATTAATAATTATGATTCAAGCTTATCTGCCATCAACTTTTTCACAAAGGCGGAGGCAACCCCAGACCCTGATGTGATTCAGACTCGCCTTATGATTATGCCAAGCCTCGTAAGGAATCTTGTCGGCAGAGCGGGTAGGTATCCTGTTAAGGATATAGGCCGCTGTTTCTAAGGCATATCCCCACAAAGAAATGGGGAGATCTGTGTAACTCATCATCGACCGAACCATATCTAAAAGCATTCGATTTCTCCGTTCGGCCACGGCATTCAATTGCGGCGTGCCTAGCGGGGAAAACTGTATGATGATGCCATTTTCTCTAAGAAATGCATCAAACTCAAGGGTCATGTATTCACCGCCTCGATCTGACCGAACGGCTTTAATGAACTTGCCAGTTTGCTTCTCCACTAATGCTTTATACTCTTTGAACATTTCAAGAGCTTCAGACTTTTGTCTCATCAAATAGACATTCCCGTAGCGGGAGAAATCGTCCGTGAACGTTATGAAGTAGCGGCAATTACCTCGGGCCGTTACTTTAAATGGTCCGCATACGTCAGTGTGGATCAAACCCAACACTTCCGTGGCCCTAGTGAAAGTCCCTGTGAAGGGCGACTTGGTCATTTTCCCTAAGATGCAAGACTGACAGGTAGAAATCGGGCCTGTTCGCACTATGCTAATCAGACCGTCCTTTTCCATCTGTTCAATCTTCGCTTCTGCTGCGTGACCTAGTCGTAAGTGCCACATGTATCGATCGTTCGACCTAGTCGATGATTTGGTGATTGCACTTACAATTTTAACATTGTCTTTTAAGTTGACGTAATATAAACCATTTATTAATGTCGCACTTCCAACATTTTCATTTCTAAAATAAATATGGCAAACATTATCAATGAATCGAAATTCATAACCCAGTCTGCTCAAAACAGGAATCGAAATAATGTTTTTAAGCCCCTTGGGCAAAATCAAAACGTCAGAAAGTTCTAAACAATGTAATGACGATAAGACTAAGGTCTTCGATCCCATGTGTGTAGCTGGTACACTATGTCCACTACCTATATTTAGGGGTGTTCAAATGTCGGTTAACCGACCGAACCGAACCGAAACCGAAGTTTCGGTTCGTACCGAATACCGAACCGAAAAATTTCGGTTCGGTATTTGATAAACCGAAAAAAATTCGGTTCGGTTTCGGTTTATTACCCCGGTAAACCGAACCGAACCGAAAAACCGAACTCGAATTTTTTTTATTTTTTATATACATATATATATATATATAGATATATATCATATAAAATATATAATGATATATATGTCTTATATTAATAATATATCCACCATATTTAATAATATAGAAAAACATTCGAAAATTTATATAAATATTTATATGATAATATATATTTATAATATAAAATATTTAATAAAGTATGAAAATAATGAGGTAAATTAAAATTTTATACAAATATATATGATAAAGTATATTTATAAGATAGATAATATTACTTTTTATTTTTTTTATTAAAATTCGGTTTTTTGGTCGGTTAACCGAACCGAACCGAAGAAAAGTTCGGTAAAACCGAAACCGAATCGAAATATTTCGGTTCGGTTTTCGGTTTACAAAATCCTTGAACCGAACTTTCGGTTAACCGAAAGTTCAGTACGGTTCGGTTCGGTTATAACCGAATGAACACCCCTACCTATATTGATCAAGACCTCACCAGCTCGAAGCTTCCTACTTCGTTCTAGACCTTGGTTCAAAACACAAATGTGGGAACTAGCCCCTGAGTCAAGTATACACGAAGTAGAATACACAGAACAATTAGCTTCAAAAACTAATTGTTTTCCTGAGTCGTCAGACGCCTCCAGCTTCGGACATTCACGCTTCCAATTGCCCAGCTGCTGGCAAAGGAGGCACTTATCCGTGGGCTTTGCGCCCGGCCTTTCGACCTTGATGGTCTTCGTCTTCTTGTCGACTCTACCCTTGGTCACGCCTGTCTTGTTCGACTTCTTCTTTGGTCCCTTGGACGTAGAAGTCGCAACAAGCATGTAGACGTGCATCTTCGCTGAATCTTCAACCCACTTATCGTGGAGTACAATCTCCTCATTAGTGGATTCAGTTGTGGGCAATTTTGGCTCCTTAATGTCCAAGACATAATACAGTTTTGCTAGTTTGAGGACGATCCTCAAATTTCTGAGCTAGTCTACATAGTTCGGTCCCACCAAACAATGTTTCTCCAAGAGTGTAATTAATGGATTTGTCATCGTAACTAATAGAGAAGAAAATAAGGCGCAGAAAATAAACAGATAGTTAGGATTTGTAGTGTTTAATCAGACCAAATTAGGACTTTAAATTTTTGTCTGACTCCCACTATTTTTCTAGAAACCCTTTCTCCCGCTAGGCATTTCGGAAACCTTGTTGAGTGGTTTCATAGTGGCATTGAGTTCCCCGCGCTACTACAAACTAGCCTCAACTTAACAGCTTATTGGCTCGTTTGGTTAGCCGAGGTCGTGCCCCGCACGTTTCTGTCACAGAAGATTCAACGTCTTCGTCTCAGCCAGGGTCCCTCAGCCGTAACTCGGATCATATTGGGAATGACTGTCCAAGTACAACCTATCAACGTCCTGCTCACCTTCCACTTTTCGGTGAACTTCATTCCCCGTAGGATAACTCTTTATTAGAGGGTGAAGAGTAGTCGGTGAGCGGCAATTCATAATTGCATCCAAATCCGTTCAAGCAAAGGCGAGGGTTTTGGCGCCATAACTCGGTCAACCGCAACCGTACCCCTAAGTCGTAACAATTTTGGACTTGATAGAAGGCCTAGTTTGGACTTGATATTAAAAGTCTAACCTCGGGAGAATCCTCACAGTTTTAACACGAGCACATTATCACGTTCGAAACCAACATGCACATAATGGACTTTAATAGTAAACCTAGTTTCAACCTATTAAAGTAAATGTGAAAGATCGGGATATTTCTAGTTCTATCCTAATTGTACAAAACAATAAGACTCTAAGTCCTCGGGCTTTGCTCGAACGGACGCCTCGGCTACCAGCTCGTTCTTCGGGTTCCTCTCGATCGACACTCGTACGGCAGTCATAACATAACTACAATAGCCTATGACGGGGAATCTATCCCTAATAAAAACTGTAAGGTACAACCCGGGGGATCTTGTCACCCTTAACATATCACCCGGCAAAAACCAGAACCTAATCCCCAATCAATCACCACGTTATTCAAATAACATGCATCACGACAAATTTAACACATTTCCGAGCCGAAATCGAATTTTGGCTTTTAGACCATCTCCAATAGTACCGCAAAAACGCAAACGCAAACGCAAAAATGCAGTAAAACTGCTCCAACAGTACTGCAAACGCAAACGCAAAATGCGTTTTTTACTTTCTCTCTCCTGTTTCGAACGCAAATTTGCTCCAACAGTACTGCTTTCTCTCTCCTTTACTTGTATTGATTATTAAATCGAACATATAAAAATATATTAAAGAATTTGAAAATTGTATACTACGATTGTATTGGTATAATAAATAATAATTTTAACATTTACACTTATTTTAGTAATTATTTTTTTATATTTTATTATTATTTTTATATTTTATTTATATGTAATAATTAAATATTATTTTGACCACAAATATAATTTTTTATATTTATTTGTGCGACATGATTCTCAACGTATTTCAATTGTTATGTTGTGTAATTTCGGTATTTTTAATAAATATTTTGTTTTACGTTTTTAATATGTATATAAATAATAACTTCAAAATTAAAAGAATATTGTGGTTAGTTTGTAAAGTAGTAAAATATAGAGGTGATATTGAAAAGTTATAAAGTTGGTATGAAATGGAATTTTACAGGAATATTCTTTTGCGTTTGCGCTTGCAGTTGACTATTGGAGAACAGTTACTGCAAACTATGGCTGTTACTGCAAAATGCATTTGCGTTTGCGGTTGACAGTTGGAGATGGTCTTAAATGGTCCGGGCCTAACCCAATGTATTTCGGGTCATAGGATGGGCTAGACCAGGCCTATCGGGCCTGTGTCGAGGATGCTCGCGCCATGCGACCTGCCAGCCTCGTGCCGCGCGCACCATGCGGCAAGCCCCGATCCGCGCGCTCTTAGCCTAGCACAGCTCGCACACACGCGCACGGTCATACCTACTTTCCGCGCATCCACGCGCGGCTTTCCTGAGCGCTGCGTGCACCCATGTGTGCAGCCCGTGCCTCTTGTGCCGCATGCCCAGCGTGCGGTCAGCCCTATGCGCCGCAGTACGCCCGCGGCCAGCCCGTCTTGAGTCGCGCACCCCGCGCGCCTTGCGCGCCGGCTGCCCGTTTGTCATGCGCACCATGCGCACGGCTAGGAGCAGGCCTCATGCTGCGTGCAGCCCGCCCTGAGTCGCGCTTCGCATGCGACTCGACGCAGCCACCATGCGCACGGCTAAGGCTTTCGGGTTTTTCCTGGCCTTTTGTCATAGTCCCGTGACTTTAACCGAGCCTGTGACGCCCGGGGCCGAAGAGGGCGGGGAGTGATCGCCGGTGCCAGGGTGCACGGATAATGAGCGGCTCCTGGCAGGCTTCTAGGCGAAGGGGTACATGAACGAACCGATGCAACACCAGAATTAGAGGGGATCCCGAGACTGACAATGTATGGGCGTGTTAGGCTAAGAATCGTATAAAAGGATTGATAGTACTACTCATATCACCAAGGTCGACCTACCTTTTCGGGAGTCCATCTATAGAAACTCCGAAGTTAAGCGTGCTTGACTTGGGGCAATCTAGGGATGGGTGACCCCTGGGAAGTTTCTCAGGGTGCGTGTGAGCGAGTGCACGAAGCACGCTAAAAGGTTAAATGGTGGTACAGTGGGGCCAGACTATCAGTCGGAGTGTGGTGGGCCCAACCCCACTAGTCCCGGTAGGGACCGAAGCTATAGTGACACCCAGTATGGGACGGATTGTTACAGAGCCTATGACTCTGATACCACTGTTGAGAATCCCCGAGGGTCCCTAGACCCACGTTCCTAAAACGGCGGAATTTTAAAATTTTACGGGGTTTCCAACCTATCCAAGATCGCTCGGCTACAAACACGAGAACGTATTGACATAAAGAGATAAGGGATCAACCATGATACCTTGTTGAAATCTCTTAACGATGGCTAGCTTCGAATCCCCGAGGCGTAGTGCCCCTCTCCTACGCCAAAAGCACACGAACGGGACGCCTTCTTTGCGCAAGATCATCACGCCGGAACCTTACTAACGTCGCAGCTGTTCTTGCATGTGCGGCTAGGCCAAAAACTAACTGCTTGCTGCCCCCGAGAGAGAGAGTGCGAGAGAAAAAGTGGTGAGAGGAGAAAACTCTTAGTTTTTTTTCTCTTTGGCTTGTATTTCGAAAATTTAGCTTCCACCCCCTTTAGGATCTCGAAAATCCTTTTTTATACCTCTTAAGATTAGCCAAAAATAGGTTAAGGTGGGTGGAGAAAAATCCTCAAACCTCCCCTTTTACCAAGTCTTCGTTTTACCAAGTAATGAATTCAAAATTTAAACTTTATATTTAATTAATTAAATATCCAATACCTTAATTAATTAAAATCATATTAAGTATATTTTAAATACATAATATCCAATATAAATATATTTAATAATTTTCGAAATTTTGTCTAATAAAAATTCGAAACTTATATATATCTCCGATATACATTATTTAATTCCAAATTAAACAATATTATTTCTCTAGGAAAATAATAAAGATCTAAATCCACTTTAAATCATATACTAAATATTCAATATCAAATATTTTATTTCAAAAATATAACGTGAGGTGAAAAGACCATTTTACCCCTCACAGTCAAACTTCGTATTTTCGGCCGATCAAAGTTTTTGCCAAGCCCCAAACCCTAATGTCACAATCTAGGACCTAGCCTTGTCTCTCTCTCTGATGAAGACGTTGTATCGGTTGCCTTTTTAAGCCCGACTCTCTTGGTTCGTCTCAACCGGCCCAGGAGGTATCTAGGAGTTCGGTATTCACCTAGCCAGCCCCGTGGTACCGAACAGATCCCAAGTTGAGTACGAATTTGATCTAATCATAATCCATGAACCGACTGTAGATTTTCGTCATACGTATAAACCCTTTACGTTTGTACCGGTCAAGTGAAAGTCACGCATAGTCAAACTTACAGAACTCAACTCTATGTCGTTTATGTCGGTAAAAGTTCTGAAACAGCACTCCACGACTATCCTGAGTCAGTTATATGCTCTGGCCAGAGACTTGAATAACTTCCCGCACATTAAACTTGCCATAGGACGTTAACCTCGAATTTAATCGAGACCGTAAATCCCGCTCCGCGGTTCTACCGGCAATCATATCAAAAAGTCAAGACCGCATTTCGCCACTGACCCATGCCACCGGCAAGACGGGCCTAGCAAACTAGTGACAAGTCAAGACCTCAAGATCAACCCCAAGTTAACCCTTTCGGTCTAAGGTTCACGCATACTACTACAATCAATCGATCGATCAAGGACAATCCAAGCGTGTGATCGTTCGATTACGAGTCAGTGTCCAGATACAGATAATCCCCTGATTCATCTTGTATCATTGTCATGGACTCCCACTTCCCAATTGAACGGTTGGCACAACCATAGTGGACCCATCGACAAACAAGTCGTACGTGTCATTCCAGTCATCCTACTGGAGACTTAGACTTGTGGACTATTTTAATATTGCAGTATCTCAGCTTACTGGTGCCCCTCTCTGTCCCCACAGAATCGGTAACTGAACTGCCAGTATTTGGGTTTTATTAATTTGTCTTATCCACCCAGATGAAATCTTTAGACTAATTAATAATTTGCCTTTTAATTTATTCATCCAATAATTAATTAATGATGAATAAAGTCATTCCATTAATAGAAGTAATCAAATTACATCACTAAACACTACACAACTAGCAAATTGCCCTCGTACTCCCAGTCGTCGTACGGCATCTAGGGCATATACCTCAATACTCTGTGTATAGCGATGCCTCGAAAAATGGCTTGGGATGCGTGTTGATGCAAAATGAAAAGCTTATTGCCTACGCTTCTAGACAGTTAAAAGAATACGAGAAGAATTATCCCACTCATGATTTGGAACTCGCAACAGTAGTATTCGCTTTGAAAGATGCGAGATCTATACAGATCACAAGAGCCTGAAGTACTTCTTCACACAAAATGAGTTGAATATGACACAACGAAGTTGGCTGGAGCTCATTAAAGACTATGACTGTGTGATCAATTATCATCCTGGCAAAGCAAATGTAGTCGCCGACGCTTTGAGCGGAAAAGCCATAAACACGGAACTCCGTCGACTTGAAGTAGAAATAATTAATTTTTGGTGAAATAGAAACGAGGATGGTTGCGCTAACCCTTCAGCCCACCCACGCTGTTAGAACGGATCAAAAAGGCTGAAGAAGAAGATGAACTTTACTTGAAAGTGAAGCGAGCAAACAGAAGAAGCACCATCTAACTTTGGAATACGGGAAGACATGAGTTTGCAATATAAGAATCGCTTGTATGTGCCCAACAATGAAGAACTACGACGACTTATAATGACGGAGGCACATACCACAACATACTCGGTACACCCAGGCACTACAAAAATGTATCGGGACTTGCGAATAACATAGGCCAGGAATGAAAAAGGACATTGCGGCGTTCGTGAGTCAATGTCTAATCTGTCAACAAATAAAAGCGGAACATCAACGACCGGCAGGAACGTTGCAACCTTTGCGAATTCCTGAGTGGAAATGGGATCAGATTACTGTAGAATATCAATTTTAATTGTGCTTTGATTTATTAGCTGTCTTCGTACTTAGGGGCTTATTTGTCTTAGTCCTTAAATAGTTTGATATTTATACCAAGTTTGTTTGGTATAAATAGTTGTACAAACGTTGAGCTTAATACAGAAAATTAGAGAATCAATCCGAAAGGCTGCCGAATTCAATTCTAGAGAGAGAAACTCAGAAATTGTTCTCTCACAAAAGGAATTTTCTCTCGTGTTCTTTCATTTAAGGTTTTCGATCGAACTTCAAATTCATTAATTATGATCGATTTCCTTAGAGTTCATGCCTAGGATTGATTGAGTTGACAAACGGGGACCTAACAATTGGTATCAGAGCAGATTCGTTCTGTTTTGAAACGAAAATTGTTAGAATTTGATCGAAATTTTATTCTGTCACTGTTCCATCGAAGAACAGTTTTGGCGCGAAGTTGAATTTCGATCAAACAGTCTTAATTCTGTGCTTATTTGATCTGATTTTAATGTTTCTGTGCTCGCATAAGTAGTATTAATCAATTAGGATTAGATCGGTAGCAATCAGAATCATGATTTGAGTCGAATTTTTGATTCTATAAGAACTTTTCTTGCGAAAATGGTTTGAACATGTTTTGATTTTCGTCAAATTGATTATCATTTGCTTAAAAACATGTTTAATATTCTGTTCGTGAGTACTCAGTAGCTTATTTCGAGCATATATACCTGTAGTTTCATTCTATTAATTTCCCGTATTTGCGTGAATCTGTGTTAAAATCATATTATGTGCTTAAACTGTGAATTTCAATTTTTCTCGCCAAGTCTTCGATTGAAATTAATTTCTCGATCGAAAACCTCTGTGCGAGAAATTTTACTCAATTAGAATACTGATTAGTTACTGAAGTCGCTGCTGTCAAGAACGTGTTTAAAAGAAATTTACGAGCGTTAAAATTTTGATGAGATTGACTATTTTGACCCCCACGCAAAAATTTTTTTCTCTCAAAAATTTAGTCGGTCAGATGTATTTGATTCTCGTTCCTAAAATTTTTCGGTCAACCAATTAGATTTGACTCAGCGAGAAACTCCTTAGGGTACTGTTCTTCAACGACCAAAATCAATTAAAGAAATTTACGCTCGAAAACACTAGTCAATCTTCCGAGTCAATCTTTGATAAAATCTACTTTGTGGATTCTTGTCAACAATATTTTTCGACGCTTAAAATTTTTCGATCGCAAAACTTCTCTCAATAATTTTACTATTGATTTCATTTACATAACCTTTCAGCGTAAAATTACGTTCAAGTCGAAATAATTTACGCTCGAAATTTTTTGAACAGTATCTGACGCGCGAAAACAGTACCATCTTTTCCAATCGAAGAAATTATTTTCGATCAAACTTTAAAGATTGAATCGAAATTAATTCTCAATCATTTTTGAATCAAACGCTACTAACGAATTTACTACTTGTGAAGCACACTAAATCATTCAAATCCATAACAAACGAAGATCCTTCGTCAACAAAAAATAAAGGGAAAAGAATAAGGATGGATGCATACTCACTAGGAAACGACAACCGTCCGCCAATCTTGCAACGCGACGAATATATAGTATGGAGAAGCCGCTTCCTAAACTTCATAGCTCTGAAAGATCAAGCCGAAAATTTATTGCAGTCACTTGAAGATGGACCTGCAAAGTTCTGGGTCAACGTAGCCGGTGATGACACGGTTACTCCTTCAATTCCCGCTACTAGGCGACTAAAGGAACCTAGAGAATACACCATTGAAGAAAGGGCCCGTGCTAAGATAGATCTGATAGCCATGAACCCACTCATGCAAGGCATCCCCAACGACATCTATAGACAGATAGACAGCCTCCCAACGGCTAAGGGAATGTGGGATGAGTTGCATAGGATGATGCAAAGAATGGAAGCAGGCATCAAGGCCAAAAAGGCGAATATTTGCTTATGACTCCTTCAAAGCTAAGCCGGAGGAGATCCTCTATGATGCATACCAAAGATACCTCACTCTTCTCAACGAGATGAGGAAGATAGAAATCTCGAAAACAAACATGGAAACAAATATCAGATTTCTATCCTCTTTGCCCTCGGACTGGAAAAAGATATCCACTCAAGTTAGACAAAACAAAGATCTGGAGGAGTTGGATATCCATGCAGTATTTGACAATCTCGCCCAACACGAGGAAGATGTTTGCGAGACTCAGAGAGAGGAGAAGAGCAAGCATGTTGACGACACCGTTGCTCTAGTCTCAGAGAAGCGTGGAACAAAGCCTCGCAAAGAGAAGATCGTTAGGCCTCCCCCATCATCCGAGTCAGAAGAAGATTCTGAATTAGACGCCGAGCCAAGCATGAAGGCACTGGGAAACAGGGCGTTAATCGGAAAGATGATGAGCAAGAAATACTTCAAGAAGAAGTCCTCATCCTCGGCCAAAAGGCTTCGGACCTCAAGCTCCAAGAACAGGGAACAAGCACCAGAGAGCCCCAAATTCAACAACACTAAAGAGCCCAACAAGTGCTTCAACTGTGGCAAGCCTGGTCATTTTGCCAGAGAATGCACTCTTCCCAAGAAAAGAGATGCTAATTACTGTTGGGATACCCGGTGTCTCCCGGAGACGCCACGTCCCCGAGTATGGTGCGGAGCGAAAATTTTTCGGGTTCCCTTATTGCCCTCGTTGCTCGGATCAGAATAGTAACACATAGACATGTAATAGGGCGGGTAAACCCGTAGAGAATTACCAGTTGAAGCGAGTGGCGGCTCCTCGTCCTTTTCTTCAAGACTTCGTCGATGGTGGTGGATGGCACTAGATCGTCACGCCGACCTTGCAGTGTACCACGAAATCAGTTCTCCAAAGATGGCTAGAGAGAACCGAGCCGTCGCGTGAGAGAAGAGTGTGTGCGTTCGTTGTGTGTGTTTTGTGCCTTGTTGAGGACGAAAATTTCACTCCCAATTATGAAATAGGGCTGCCCTATTTATACTATGATATATTTGGAAATCCCTAGGATATCTCAAAGATATGGTTTCGATTTTACTCCTTAAGTGGAGAGATTTTGCCATATCTTTCTCTCCCTTATTTAATTCAAAATTCATATAAGGATACTTATCGTAATTAGACAACTAACTTAAATACTAAGTCAAACTAAGTATATGTAAATACGGTATAAATTCGAAACTTAATCCAAGATTAATTTCGAAATTTCACCTAAAAATAAATAATATTCAAAATACATTATTTCCATATTTATATTTAATTTTTCGAAATTAATTCCCAAGGCATAATTCGAAAATCAGCTTAGGGTCAAATTCCAATTTTACCCTCAAGCCTTTTAAGCACTTGGCCAAGCCCAAGTCTCAAAGTTAGTTTCATACGAAGTCCGACTTCGATCCATAAACGGCCCGAGGCCCACTAAGGCGCGGTGCAATGGCCCAAGGCCCGTTAAGGCCCAAAACACTTTCTCTCCTTATCAGTACGCGTTGATGATCCTTTTTAAGCCCGACTCTCTAGGTACGACTCAATCGGCAAGGGAGGAATCCAAGAGTCCGGCAGTTACCTAGCCAATCCCGCAGTACCGGACCGTAACTCGATTCGAGTGCGAATTTCGACCCAGTCTTTATTCGAGAAACTTAGTATAGATTATAGTATAAACCCTTCAGCTGTGTCCCAATCGAGTGAGAGCCATGGTCTATGTCAAACTCACTATACTCGATTCTATGATAAAACGGGGACGAGGCAAATTACCAAACTACCCTCCATGTCTAGCATGAGTTAGTTCAATATCTTGGCCAAGGATTTCGTAATTTCCGTCGCCGTCCTCATAGGACACTTATCTCGATTACTTGCGTGACTGTGAATCCGTACTCGGCGGTCTAAGCCCGACAATCACAAATCATCATCAAGACCGTATCTGGCCCGCTGACCCACGCAACAGCAAATCGGGTCGAGGGGAACCAGTGACAGTCGAGACTTCGAAGTCAACTCCGTCAAAGCCCCTTTCGGTCTAAGGTTCACGTAGACTATTATAGTGTTGTCGTCGGTCATTGACACTCCTTGACTAATAAGCCATGTTCGACCGTACGACCCGTGAGTCAGTGTCCATGAAACGATTCAAGTAGGACGTAATCGGTTGTCCAGCACCCAACTGGAGCCTAAGGCTTACGGACTTTTAATGCTCGAGGTTAAGAGTCCACTGGTGCCTTCCTCTCTCGTGCCCATCGAGAACTGTGACTCAACTCGACACATTTGGATTTGTTCATTTATTGCTTTATCGGATGCTTAGTAAAGTACTCTTATATCCAATAAACGAACAATGCCACACAAAATATCTTTATTACATAAAAGGTCGAATGATAAAATAAGCTAATGCCCTATACAATCTAATCCTCGTATAGCATTCGAGGGCATATTCCTAACAATTACTACTCCAAGAAGCTTTAACTCACGAAGCAGAAGGAAGCAGGTGTAGCCCTCATGGCAGAGCAGGACCACTGGCTTGAAGACACGTCTAGTTCTGGAGACGAGAATATTGCCCTCATGGCACGCCTTGATAACGACAGTGACGCCTAAACATCCAATCAGACTGACGAAGATGGCGCATCCACCTCATCACAAGAGGTAGACTCTTCTTCCACATTATTGACCATGTTAGAATCATATCAAAAACAATATGCTAACATGAAACGTGAGCAGAAAAGTATTAAGGAAGTAGAAGATAAACTTTCTAGGTCTCAGGAGAAGATAAATAGTCTCGAGTCAGAACTTAGAAGCTCTAGTGCTAAAATATAAGAACTTACTAAGAGCCTACATGCTAGCGAGACTAGTCAACCTCAAATAGGACAGCATAGCGAAAAGATTAAGGAGTTAGAAGATAGGCTAGCAAATAACTACAATTGCTTGGTTAGGAATCTCAATGAGGAAGCCACCCTAAATTGTAGGATAACCGAAGCTACCACTAAGATCACCAACTTAGAAGCTCAGTTAGAAATATCTAATACTAAGGTTAGTGAGCTTAGTAAAGATCTAGATGCCTGTCAAGCCGCCAAACTGACGGTAGAAAATAATTATGCTCTCCTAGGCGAGGAACGTAAGAAGTTATATGCGAAAATTATGAAATTAGATGCTCTTCTTACGCGTAGGGGACAATCTTAACAGACGATATTTCTAAACCAGCCCAAGGATATAGAGTTCTATAATCCAATAGAAGGCATAGGTTTCACTAACCCACGTGTTCTACGGAAAAAGGAAGTATATGATATTAAGACCATGGGTTTAGGAGTAACGTCTCTTAGAGATTTTACTGAAGCGACAAAACAAAGTACTTTAGACTCATCAAGAGAAGAGCCTCACATGGGCCTGAATTCCCTTACGACTACACAGAACTAAATGAAAGAGACAGAAATATGAAACCATCCTTAACATCTGTTTGTGATTTAGTTCAAGTTCTACCTCCTGAATCTCAAGTACACTACGAGGAAGTCAAAGACGTTCATTATAAAAATTCTCTCTATAAACCTCCTATAGTAAAATAGATAGAGGAATCTCAAGCAAAATTAGATAAAGAAAGAGAGAATTTCGAAGCTGCAATGAAGAAGTTCTTAAAAGAGATGGAAACTCTCAAAGCTTCCTCATCCTCCCGAACTACCTCTCATGCTATTATGAAAAGCGTGAAAATCGAAAAATCACCTTCGAAAGATCAAAAGTGCAATGATAATTCTGTTATGATGCTAAGACTAAATCTAATTTACCTACGTCTACAGGAAGCGTAGAGCAAGCACTAGTACCGAAGGCGAGAGTGTCTAGTATTACGAAGGAGCTAGTAGATTTGAGTATGACTAAGAATGTTACTCCTTCTGTACAAATAAATGACACTCGAAATCATAAAAGAGTCATTTCTTCTTTTCGCATAATTGCTTCTACATGTACTCTTCAGCCTATTACCTTTAGGAGCAACAACTACGAAATAGGCTCTACCTCACAAATTAAAGATAATCATCCTGAAACAAATGCCACTAAGAAAGCCCGTAGGAAACAAGATCCAGCCATAAAGAAAGCTTATGGCTCTATACATGCATGTACTCACCTAAGGTATCCCGTAAAGATTGAGTCCCCCAAGCACCTTAGGAGATTATCAAAAGAAAAGATCTTTTCCCCAGACAAGCCTACCAAAGCATTTGTACGTGCTGAAATTAACCTTTCCTGCAAGGTTCAACCCAAATGGGTTCCTAAATCTCCGCCTAGGATGACAAATGCCGAAAAGGCCAAGTCACCTAAAGAGGCAACACCCAAACCCACTTCTCCGAAAGTGATATGGGTTATTAAAACTCCCTCAAGTAATAATTTAGGAATCATATCTGAACCTAAAACTAAATCTGCTAATCTGAGAGGACCCATGCTTAAGTGGGTACCTAAAGCTCTCTAACTTGTTTTTGCAGATCCATCATGTGTGGTTCCTCGACTCTGGTTGCTCCACACATATGACTGGAAAACAAGAACTGCTGAGCAACTACAAAGACCGACCAAGCGGCAAAGTCAGACGGAAACAATGACTCAGCTCCCATTCTTGGATGTGGGGATATCATTTTGGAAAATCTAACGGTAAAAGATGTCTCATACGTCGAAGGACTCCGCCATAACTTGTTCAGCATAGGCCAATTCTATGATAAAGGATTTCAAGTGGTCTTTCACGCTGACCGGTGCAGAATTTTGGACAGTCAGGACACAGAACTCCTCTGCGGACTTCGGGAATCAAATCTTTACACGATCAACTTGACTTTCGTGCGTCCCTCAACAGCTGTATGCCTCATCTCTTAGACTGTGATTAAGAGGAACAGCTTATGGCATCAACGAATGTCTCATCTGAATATGACAGCTCTCCAACGCCTCTCTACAAAAAAACTGGTTCACGGTCTTCCAACTATACTACTACAAAGGAGCATCAATGTTCGGCATGTCAATTAGGAAAAATGAAGCGAGCGACTCATCATGTCAAGCAAATTGCGTCTACCTCTCGTCCATTGGAACTAATCCACATGGACCTCTGTGGGCCAATGCAGACACAGAGCCTCCTCAGAATCTGCTGCAACAGAATATTCAAGTTATTCGAACAGACAACGACACTGAGTTCAAGAATAAATATCTCAGTGAGTTTTATCAGAAACTTGAAATTAGTCAACAATTTTCAGCCGCAAAAACACCTCAACAAAATGGGGTTGTTGAAAGGAAAAACAGAACCCTATTGGAGGCCGCTCGTACAATGCTGATCCATTCCGGCCTTCCGCACTTTCTTTGGGCTAAAGCAGTGAATACCGCCTGTTTAACCCAAAACAGGACGGTGGTTCACAAACGATTCAACAAGACTCCGTACGAGATTGTAAATAAGAGAGTACCCAACATCTCATTCTTTAAAGTCTTCGGGTGCAAGTACCTTGTGGTGAATGACAGGGAGCAACGTGCAAAGTTCGACCCTAAAGCATTCGAAGCAACTTTCGTCGAGTATTCTACAACATCAAAAGCGTACCGAGTACACATCAAGTCCAACCGCATGATTAAGGAAAGCTATAACGTCACTTTTCACGAAGTGAACTAGATGGCTTCTGGACAAAACAGTTTAGGACCCGTGCTCAACCCTTTGGCTTCTGAAGACAACATCTCAGAACCCGTTTTCACTGGTGTGTTGGCACAAAACCAACAGAAGATGGTAACAACTCAGTAATCACCGCCAGACGTAACTCTAAGACTTGTGTTAGAAGACTTGGATTCCCTCTTTGAGCCTTTACATCCGCCAGTCATCGTCAACCCTACACCCGAAGAAGCCGATGTACCAAGTTCTTCAACAGTCCTTAATTCACCCGACTCAGATTTGCCACAGAACAATGAAGAACCTCCCATGGGTGTTGAGGAGGAATCATCAAAGTCGCTCCCTCTCAATGCAGATTTGGAACTGCCTCACACAAATGAACCATCGGAGATCGTTGGAAATCTAGACCCACAACTGGCTGATTCATCATCTACAGCTTTGCCGCATGAGCGCAGATGGACTAGAGCTCACCCAGTTGATAAGATAATTGGCGATCCTTCGAGCGGAATAAGGACACGACGTCAACACAGTCTTTTCAGCTGCTTTTTAAGCCAAAATGAACCTACTAAGGTAGGAGACGCACTACAAAATCCGGATTGAATAATTGCAATGCAAGAGGAAATCAACCAATTCGAACGTCGTCAAGTGTGGAAATTAGTACCCCGTCCACATGGGAAAACTATCATCGGGACAAAATGGGTATTTAAGAATAAAAAGAATGAAGATGGTGAAGTGATCCGGAACAAAGCACGACTAGTTGCAAAGGGATACAACCAACAGGAAGGCATTGATTACTACGAAACGTATGCTCCTGTTACCCGGATGAGCCATTCGTCTCTTATTGGCTTACGCGGCTCATAAAGCCTTTAAGGTCTATCAAATGGACGTTAAAACCGCCTTTCTCAACGGCGTACTTAAAGAAGAAGTCTATGTCGCTCAGCCAGACGGCTTCGTTAATCAAGAACATCCCGATCACGTCTATCGATTGGATAAAGCTCTATACGGACTAAAACAAGTCCCACATGCTTGGTATGATGTCTTGAGTAACTTCCTCGTAATGTCTGGATTTATTCGAGGAACAATCGGTACGACCCTCTTCATCAAATGGCAAGACAAGGATCTGATGGTCGTTCAAGTTTACGTCGACGACATCATTTTCGGTTCAACAAATCCACGACTTTGCAAAAAAAGTTTGGAGATCTCATGAAGAGTAAATTCGAAATGAGCCACATGGGAGAGATGCAATTCTTCCTAGGACTACAAGTCAGGCAACTCGATGATGGAATATTTCAGTCAAACCAAATACATTAAGGACATCCTGAAAAAGTTCCATCAAGATCAGAGCAAACCTCTCAGCACTCCCATGTCAACTAGCTGCAAGTTGGATGCCGATCCCACAGGAAAATCGGTCGACATCACTCTCTATCGCAGCATGATTGGTTCTCTTCTCTACCTCACATCTAGTCGGTCGGATACCATGTTTGCCACCTATCTTTGTGCCCATTTCCAAGCCGATCCCAAAGAATCCCACATGCTCGCGGTGAAGCGTATTCTTCGCTACCTTAAGGGCACAACTACCTTTGGACTATGGTATCCTAGAGGTACGAACTTCAAACTTATCGGCTATACTGACGATGATTATGCAGGTTGCCGAATGGACAAAGCACCTCCGGTGGTGCTCGATTTCTAGGCGAAAAGTTAGTCTGCTGGTCATCCAAAAAGCAAAATTGCGTCTCAACTTCGACGGCTGAAGCTGAATACGTCGCAACCGCCAGCTGTTGCTCCCAGATGCTATGGTTGCGGACTCAGCTTCGCGATTATGGGTACAATTTAAATAATATACCCATATATAGTGATAGCCAATGTGCCATTGTGATTAAGTGCAATCCTGTTCACCATTCACGCACGAAACACATAGACATTAGATATCACTTTATCAAAGATCATGTAGAAAAAGGCACCATTGACATGTACTTTCTGAACACGAAATATAAACTAGCTGACATTTTCACCAAGGCATTGGATGAAAAATGATTCCAATTCCTTGTCGGAAAATTAGGCATGTTGAATCTCCCGTGACGTGTGCATTACCTGATCTTCTGTGCTATCACATGCTCTATTTTATGTGTTTTCCATGCTCATTTGTCTTATCTTGCGTGATAATAACATTACCTAAATATAAAAAAATATATATAATAATAAATATATATATATAATAATAAACTATACAATATACCTATAATATAGGGGAATGAAGAACTCTTTAGGATGCTCGATCTACGTCACAGTTAGATTTCCCTGGCATGCGACTGATTGCTTACTTAATTTTGTCAGTCTAAGTCGCTTTCTTGTGTCTAAAGCTCATTTCGTTTGCTCCACTAGACATAAAGCCATTTTCCTTTCTATTGATTTATTCTTGAGCGAGTCACACATCAATTGCTTGTCTTACCTAGTGATTCTTGGCTTCATACTCGCCTTTCGTTAGATCCTTAGGAAAATGATTAGAGCACTTAGGAAATTCCTCACCTGGCCTTACATATATAAAATTTCAATCCTTTAACACAGCCTTTAGTCATCCATTTTGAGCTTTCTTCGATTTCCTTTCTTTACTTGAAAATCCTTTGAGCCTTCAACCGTACACCCAAGTCTTCGATGGGATTTCAATCGAGAAAAGGAGGGGGAGAAAACGAGACGAAAAAAAAGATGACAAAAGAAGGTGGAAAACACACACGAGGAATGCTCAACGCACAAAAAGTAGCCCACAAGAACCTGCCTCTCGACTATCACAATCTCATATCCATAGAAGGGGGTATGGATCTTGCTGTGAACTTCTCCATCGATAATCTCGTACACTCGTCTGAACGGCTGGAAAGAGGAGCGCCACGAAGTGAACTTCTCCAACGATAATGCGGTCTTATATCGAGACAACGAGAAGAGGAGCGCGGCCTTGGGTTCGAATTCCACAACTGCGAACTTCTTCAAATCGATAATTTCTGAAACCTCGCTAGGGACTAAGAGAGAAGGAGTGCGGTATCGGCCCGAGAACAAACAAGAAGAACTTCGCCTTAGATAATCTCTCAGCCTCGTAGAGGCGGAGCTTCAGCTTGAGCAAGTGCAGACTGAATTAAAGAAAAATCATTAAAGGATGAAAATGATAAACAACAAAAAGAAAAACGGCAAAAAGGAGGAGAATGACGAAGAAAAGGAAGAAGATCCCTAGTCCACAATACCAAAACTATCATTCCCTTCTAAAGTCAGAGCCAAACTAAAAACCTTTCACAATCTTTATGATTCCACATCGACGATCTCTCGCAAAGGTGAAATGATTAAAAATGCCTCGACCACAGGTAAATTGACTTAAGTTTTCTTGTGTTGACTTGAGTGATATAAATATAATCATCCCAAGGCAAAAATAAATGAGTGCTAGAGTGAACCCAGTGAGAGTTGTCGAAATGGATCATTCAATGAACTTAGGACTCTTTAGTTTGACGACATGACTTGACAGTATGGATCTCCTCAAGTGTCTTATGAAATTTTAGGCAAGACAATGATCGTAGCAAAATAATCTGACCCCATACTATTAATAACATTAATATGCATATGAAAGTTCTATTATATATATATATACAAATATATGATAGTTTTTCTTCTCGATATTCTTAAAAAAAAAGAACTTCGCACATTTTGAATGCATATCTAACTTGCATTGGCATAGAATTGATTAAAGCGAATATTTGACTTTGCTCATACCCAGTCGCAAATCTTTATTACATGTTTAGGGGAACATGTATCTAGTCTAACATGATTAATTGCGTGTTATAATGATTGTTACTCGTATTGATTTGCATGATTACGTGATAAATTGATACAAAGTGCACTATTTGAGGGGGAGCATCTACAATGATTCCATGTTTTGAGCTTCAAATACTTTTGATGTTCTTTCTTTAAGTGATTGCAGAAATTCTCGTTTTGATTCACCTTGGACAATGCTTAAATAAGGAGGATGATAAACGTATTTTAATACGTTTATTATTGTATTTATTTGGGTTATAATAGAATATTTTTGATCATCCCATGCATCTCTTGGCTCTATTTACACTCATTTAAATATTGTAGGACATTTGAACAGTTATCGAGCAAAGAGGAACGAAAACGAGGCAAAAATGACGCAAAACGGATAGAGAATGAATCTGCCAGTGAATCCTCACGGCCGCAAACATCTTGCAAGAGGCCGTGAACGTCAACAGAAAAAGGAATTACAAGTACTGTAGGTTGTCACGGCCGTGACGCCTCATGTAAGAGGCCGTGACATTGGGCAGAAGCTTAGATAATAGACACTGTCCCTCGTCACGGCCGTGACACCTTATGCAAGAAGCCGTGAACGGCGACAGAGAGTTGGAGAAGGTGAATTCACGGCGGGACTCAACATGCAATTGGCTGTGACTATCGACAGAAACTAAGCAACGCAACACTGCCCATTGTCACGGCCGTGACTTGGATGCAAGAGGCCGTGACTCCCTCCAGAAAGTCAATATTTAGGGTTTAAGCCGCCGTCAGGGCCGTGAATCCTTATGCAAGAGGCCGTGAAGGGTTTAAGAAAGACGAAAAGTCAGCCTAATTTCATCTGTCACGGCCATGAAGGCCCGTTAAGTGGCCGTGAACGTGCCAAATTTAAGTGGTTATGGCCCAAATTCGAAGCATTAAAGGGGAGTTCTTCTCAGAACTCAATCATAACCCTATAGAGACGAAAACTTAGAGAAAATGAGAGGAGGAAGAACACTGGAAGCAGCCCCTGCAGAGAAGCTCAAGGGACGATCCGACAACGCAGTCACGCTCATTCGATCGAGGAACGAGAGCTCCACCTCAGAACCACCATACTTACTTATTAGGGGAGATTTTATGAGTTCTCTATCCTCGTGAAACCTCAGAGTGCCTAGGGCAATCACTAGAGCACGTGGACTATATGGGGAATTACCAAGGCCAACGGAGTTTTCAACCTCGAGTGCATCCAAATCTGGCGTATGTGAACCAAAACAACCATGGCCAAGGGCCACAAGGATTCCAACCTAGACCATCTGGTTTCCAAGGAGGAACATCACGTCAGTATCAGAACACGTCTGCGGGGTCGGGATCCGATGATATGATGGAAATGAAGGATATGATTAAGACGCTCCTCACAAATTTCAGCAACACCACTCAAGCCCACGAGAGTCGAATGACTAAGATGGAGGAGTACATGGAAGTATGTGCCCAGAACACCGATGCCTCTATCAAGAAATTGGAGCAACAAGTGGGCCAGATGGCGAAACAGTTGGTTGAGCGAACTCAGGGACCACTTCCAAGTTACACCGAGCCAAACCCTAAGGAATATTGCAAATAAGTGACCCTGAGGAACGGAAGAGAGTTGCAAGAGGTACCTCCCAAAAAGAAGTCTATTGAGAAGGCCAGTTTTGAGGGCAATGACAAGCCAAAAGTGGAGGAAAGCAAAGGCAACGATGTCGAGAAGAACGAGGCTGAGAAGGAGAAGGTCGAGCCTGAAAAAGGAAAGGCAAAGGAGATCGAGCGACCACCGATGAAGCCATACCAGCCAAAGATCCCCTACCCAGCTCGGCTGAAGAAAGACAGAGACGAGGCGCAGTTCGGTAAATTTATGAACATGTGTAAGTAATTACATATTAACTTACCGTTTGTTGAAGCTATTACACAGATGCCGAGCTTCGTCAAGTTCTTGAAGGACCTATTGACGAACAGGAGGAAGCTCAAACATGTTTCCACGGTATGTCTACGAGGGGAATGCTAGGCGATACTTCGGAACAAGATGTCGAAGAAGCTCAAAGACCCAGGGAGTTTTACGATCTAGGAGCTAGCATAAATTTAATGCCGTATTCCATGTTTAAGCGCTTAGGACTAGGTGAACCATGACCCACTAGTATGAGCCTTCAATTAGCTGATTGATCGTTAAAATACCCTAGAGGAGTTATTGAGGATGTCCTAGTTAAGGTAGGTAAGTTCGTGATTCCCGCCGATTTTGCTATCTTAGATATGGAAGAGGATGATAATGTCCCATTGATACTAGGTAGACCATTCTTAGCTACCGGTGAGACTATGATAGATGTTAGAAATAGGACGTTAACTTTGACGGTAGATGGCGAGAAGGTTACGTTCAATATGGCTGAATCGCTGAAGAAGAGTAATGAGCATGACGATAAGTGCTACTCCTTAGACGCTTTTGAGCATGATTTTCTTTTTTCTGTGCAAGGTCTATCACAGCTTCCCTACGAGCAGGATACAAAGAAAATTTTGGCAATCGACGAGTGTGGGGAGGAAGTCGATGAGCCCATCATAGCTATCGACGAGAGTAGCAAAGAAGACAGGGAAAAGAGCTCAGTCGAGGAGCCACCGGTCCTAGAATTGAAGCCGCTACCCGACCACCTCGAGTATGCATTTTTTGGCAGCAATGGAGGGTTACCAGTCATCATCTCATCGAGCCTCGGCGACGGACAAAAGGGGCAGCTCTTGGATGTGTTGAAAGCGCACAAGAAGGCCTTGGCGTGGAAGATATCCGACATAAGGGGTATCAGCCCGAGCTACTGCACGCATAAGATCCTCATGGAGGATGATTTCAAGCCAATCACTCAACGTCAAAGGCGACTCAATCCCAGTATAAAGGACATCGTTAAGAAAGAGGTGATTAAATTGCTAGACGCAGGGATGATTTACCCCATTTCAGATAGTGCGTGGGTAAGTCCGGTCCAGGTGGTTCCTAAGAAGGGAGGTATGATGGTCGTCACGAACGACACGAATGAGTTGATTCCAACAAGGACCGTTACTGGGTGGCGTGTGTGCATCGACTACAGAAAATTAAACGACGCCACGAGAGAGGACCATTTTCCCCTACCATTTATCGACCAAATGTTAGAAAAATTATCTGGTCACTCATTTTATTGTTTTCTTGATGGTTTATCAGGATACCTGCAGATCCCTATTGCACCTGAGGACCAGGAGAAGACCACATTCACCTGCCCCTTCGGCACATTTGTGTACCGAAGGATGCCATTTGGTCAGTGCAATGCTCCAACCACAGGGCCGATGTCGACTGCGGATGCTGATGCTGCGATGGTGGCGATTGAGAAGCCCCGCCATGACGATTCTGCCCCATCCCTTTTGACTGTTACCGCGCCTGGGCCCAAGCCTACGCCGGCGACTGATGGCTCACCAAAACAGTTCCACAGCCCATTCGGGGCGGCGCACCAACCTGGACTACCTTACCCTGGCCCATCATTCTCTGATGTTGTTCTTGGCACTAATAGCAATCGGCTTCTCACTGGCCGTGGAGGGTCACCGAGCTCGGCTCGACTCCCCCTATCTTACACGGCGCCCACTGTCGTTGATGGTATTGCGGCGGCTCGGCCCTCTTGGGAAGTTGCTCAACAAGGCGTCACTAGGTGGGAGCACACGCTTGTCGGGTATTTCCTTGGGAAGCGACCGTACTTCCCTCATGTGGAACGCTATGTCAGGGCTATTTGGAAGAACCTTGTCGAGGTTAGATCGACGATTAATGGGTTTTTCATGTTTTGTTTTAGCACAGAGGAGGCCACTGCAGTGGCTTTGGATGGCGGTCCGTGGCTCTTACAGGGACAGCCTCTCTTTCTCGAGAAGTGGCGTACGGGTTTTTCGTTTGATAAGAAACCGCATACGGCTGTCCCGCTTTGGGTTCGACTCCGGAACGTCCCAACGGAATTTTGGACACAAGCCGGTTTGGGAATCGTTGCAAGTGTGCTTGGGAAGCCTCTATTTGCGGACGCTGTGACGGCTCGGGAGGAACGCCTTGAATATGCTAGGGTGTACATTGAAATTGCTCTGGCGGACCCTTTGATTGAGCGGTTCAACGTCCACATCCCAACGAAGGATGGTGGCTCCTCGGGTGTTGTGCCCGTTAGTGTTGAATATGAGTGGCGGCCTCGTAAGTGCTCGTCATGCGACTCTTGGGCCCATAGTACCGCGGCTTGCCCTACCAACCGGCCGAAACCACCACCTAAGAACTCGGCCAAGAACCACACTCACATCCAGGCGCCTCGGCCGACAAGGCCGACTATGGTGGCGCCTCCAAGTCGAGAAGGTAATCACTTGGCTGACAAAGGTAAAGCCATTGTTACTGAGGCGGCCAACATGGAGGGCCTTGTGGGGGACGGCAAGAAACGCACTTCTACCCCTATTTTCGAACATGATAAGCGTTCGAGTAGACCTAGCAATGACGATGCATCCGGTAGCGAGGTTATTGAGACACACTATCACAACATGTTTGAGGTTCTTGCTAATTTCGAGACGACGGACAATGATGCTGACGCCGATCCTCACGTTGACGTTGGATGATATGGCTGGAAATGTTTGGTTGTTGTTTGTTGTTGCGTTTGGACATGTTTTTGCTTTGCCCTAGGGACATGTTTCATTTTTCCTTGGATGTGAGCTGGTAGCCTGTTACCGGTGGGTTTTGTGCTCTCTGAGCGGATCTGTGTCTCTTTTTATTTATTTAGTGACCATTTTCCCAAAAAAAAAAATGCTCCAACCACCTTCCAGCGATGTATGATGGGTATATTCGACGAGTTGGTAGCGCATATTATGGTCGCCCCCATTGGGGGTTACCATTTGAACTAATATGCGATGCGAGTGATTACGCAGTGGGAGCCGTGCTAGGGTAGCGCAAAGACAACCATTTCAGGCCAATTTACTACGCCAGTAAGACGTTAGACGCAGCCCAAACCAACTATACGACCACGGAAAAGGAGATTTAGTTGTCGTGTTCGCCTTCGATAAATTCAGGTCATACCTTATTTTATCGAAAGTTATTGTTTTCACTGACCACTCTGCCCTTAAGTATTTACTAGCGAAGCCGAACGCCAAGCCTCTATTAATCAGATGGATCCTGCTCCTTCAAGAGTTCGACATAGAGATCTGAGACAAGAAAGTCACAGAGAATCTGGCGGCGGATCACCTCTCTCGACTAGAGGAGTCCAAAATCCATAACAAGGACGACAAAGCGATTCAGGACACATTCCCAGATGAGCACTTGTACTCAATACAAGTGATAGGTGATGATACTCCTTGGTTTACAGATTTTGCTAATTATCTTGTTGCGAGGGTTCTACCAAAGGGGTACACAAGTCAGCAAAAGAAGAAATTCTTTTCTGACTTGAAGTACTATTTTTGGGAAGATCCGTATCTTTTCAGGCAATGTGCAGACCAAGTGATACGACGATGTATTGCTTCCCTCGAGACGACAAAGATTCTCAGTCACTGCCATAGCGGACCAACTGGAGGGCATTATGCTGCCAATCGAACAGCTCAGAAGGTACTGGAAAGCGGTTTTTATTGGCCTACGATTTTCAGAGATGCCCAACGATACGTTGACATTTGTGATCAATGTCAGCGCGCAGGTAATATCTTTAAACGCGATGAAATGCCTCAAAACTTTTATTTTAGTTTGTAAGATTTTTGATGTTTGGGGTATAGACTTCATGGGTCCGTTTCCTAGCTCATATAATAATAAGTACATTCTGGTTGCTGTAGACTATGTGTCTAAGTGGGCCGAGGCGCAAGCTTTACCCACAAACGATGCTAGGGTTGTTGTTCGATTTTTACGAGCACCGGGGCACCTAGATGCATCATTAGCGATAGAGGCACTCATTTTTGTAACACCCAATTTTCACGTACATTAGAGCGTTATGGTGTTAGACACAGCTTATCCACCCCGTATCATCCTCAGGCTAGCGGTCAGGTAGAAGTAGTGAACCGCGAGTAAAAACGTATCCTAGAAAAACTATAGACGGGAACCGTAAGGAGTGGGCGAATAAGCTTAACGATGCACTTTGGGCGTATAGGACTGCGTATAAGACACCAATAGGCACTACACCGTATAGATTGGTCTACGGGAAGGCATGCCACATCCCCGTAGAAATCGAACATAAAGCCTATTGGGCAATCAAATCATTGGACATGGATTTGGGAAAAGCCGGCGGAAAGCGGCAACTCCAAATTAATGAGCTAGACGGGTGGCGTTTATCAGCTTATGATACCGTTAGAATGTATAAGAAGCGTTCAAAAGCCTACCATGACAACAAAACTAGGCACAGACGAGAATTTCAAGAAGGGGACCAAGTCCTCCTCTTTAATTCTCGACTTAGGCTTTTTCCTGGCAAGCTTAGATCACGTTGGTCGGGACCGTTCACTGTTACTTGTGTTTTCTCATACGGTACTGTTGAGATTTCA
Organism: Craterostigma plantagineum; assembly: GCA_027422505.1. NCBI lineage: Eukaryota > Viridiplantae > Streptophyta > Magnoliopsida > Lamiales > Linderniaceae > Craterostigma > Craterostigma plantagineum. The sequence goes on from JAPQWV010000001.1 coordinate 13,436,030, forward strand.
GGTATGGGACAGGGTACTTTCAAGGTGAACGGACATCGGTTGAAGCATTACCATGGAGGCGAGGAAGAATTGAGCGACAATGAGGTATTATACCTCGACTTCCAGCCAGCATAAGAGCATAGGAGGTACGTCAGGCTGAGATGCTAAAAGAAGCGCTTCTTGGGAGGCAACCTAGGTATTTCCATTTATGTTATAGGCATTATATAAAAAAATTTGATAATCTAAAACTATTTATATTAAATTAAATAAAACAATAATAATAATGACATTAAAATTTTAAATAATCACAAATTTATTGCGAATTTTGAGGATGGTCACAACGCAGAATTGGGAGACGAGATAGGAACGATAGTACACCTTGTGAGAACCCAACACACAAAAGCTAGTAAAACTCCGAACAGACCCAAAAGAAGAGCAAGGTAGAGGGATAGTATATCTAAATTATGACGAATCCTTCATATTCTTCGCTCTCGTTCTCACGGCCTTGTTGATGTCCCCAATTCATAGTGGCTAGCTAACCCAGAATTTCGAAAATAAGATTGCTAAAGACGTGGGATTTATGGTAGATGATACTATTTTTTTTTTGGTAAAGAAGTTGTCATTACCACATACCACAATAGTTCAGTACATCATTTACCTACCATATCCTTGTCCGCACTCTATTCTACACAAGTAAGATCTGCAAAAAGTCTCGCTCGTCCCGAGTTTTAGTCAGGATCCGCAAGCTGGTAATGTGCTCAATAGCTTCGCTCTTAATCAATCTTATTACTACCTCCCCCGATCTTGCTGCATCCCCATGAAGTCTTCTGTTTCGTTCGTTCCAAATCATATAGAGCATCGCAGTGATCACCATGATTCTTACCTTACACACCTTATGTTGGCGCTTCCCCAGGTTCCTTAACAATCTTTTCACCCCCTCCAATTCATCTGGTATCCTGGTCTGGATCCAGCTCTGAATTCCTTCTTTGACACACTTGCTGAATTCACACTTCATAAATAAGTGATGCATAGTTTCCTCATCAATCCTGCATAATAGGCATGTCGTATCAGGGATTGTCATTCCCCACCGCTGCAGCCGATCTCTTGTCAGAATCTTGCCCTGTGTAATCAGCCATAGTACCACAGCATGCTTAGGCATATTCCATCTATTCCATACAGCCTTTGCTAATTCAAACTTCACTGCCCTGCTTTGTCCTAACCAGTTATAGGCTGATGAGATTGTATAAATCCCTGATGCATTCGCCAGCCATCTCCCCTCATCACAGCCATGTCTGAACAGCTCCTTTATCTTGTTGATTTTCCTCCATGTCCAACTACAATAGGTATGATATGAGACCAAAATTCTCCACCCCTCAAGTACACACCATTCAACCATCGAATCCAAAGGCAATCCTTCTTACCCGCTATGTCCCACATCAGCTTCCCTATGCATGCATAATTCCATTCTCCACAGTTCTTGATGTTTAAACCACCACAGTTCTTGCTTCTACAAACCAGATCCCAGGCTACCAGTGCTTGCAGCTTGCCCCTCTCTTTCTTCCCCCATAAAAAATCTCTGCACTTTTGATCCACGAGTTTTACCACACTTCGAGGAAGGACAAAGATAGATCCCCAGTAGCAGTGCAAGGACATAGCACAGAATTTATAAGGCAGCTCCTTCCTGCATACGAGAGATGTCTAGTGGTCCAACAATTAATTCTCTTCACAATCTTATCCACTAACTCCTTGCAATCTGCCCTACTCCATTTTGTTGGTGAGATGGGCACACCCAAATACCTCATGGGGAATTTCCCTGGTGCATAGCCTGTTAGATTAAGCAGATCCTGTCGTGCCTCCTCACACTTGCCAGCAATGTAAATAGATGATTTACTGCGATTTGCCTCCACGCCAGCTGTGATATGAAACTGATGTAGGCTGTCCATAATTAGTTCAACCGATCTTCTATTTGCCTTGCACATAATAATTAAATCATCTGCAAAGCAGAGATTCACAATCTTCAGAGGTTTACATAGTGGGTGATATCTGAAGTCTTTCCCCTCGGCTGCCAGGCTGAGCTTCCTGGTTAGGTACTCCATCACCAGTACAAATAGCATCGGCGACATTGGTTCCCCTTGTCGTATCCCTCTAGCTCCTTTAATGTTCCCTTCCAAAACCCCATTGATAGATATTTGGTAGGATACTCGTGTTATGCATTGCTCTATCCAGCCCACCATTCTGACTGGGAATTGTAATTTCTGTAGCAAGCTGAGTAGGAATTTCCATTCTATCATGTCATATGCCTTCTTTAGATCAATCTTCATCAAGCACCGCGATGAAACTGACCCTCTTTTGTACAGCCTTAGCAGTTCCTGGGTCATAAGAATATTGTGTCCAATGCTTCGCCCTGGCACAAAGGCACCTTGGTTTTCTTGTACCAATTTCGGAAGAACCAGTCTGATTCTGGAGCATAGTAGTTTTGCAATACATTTGTATATCGTATTACAGCACGATATGGGCCTGTACTCTCTTGCAAAACTGTGGTGATCAACTTTTGGAATCAGTGTTATGGTGGTCTTGTTGAGGGCTGTCATAAGTTGTCCTTTCTGAAAAAAGTTCTGTATCACCTGGATGATATCCTCTCCTACCACCTCCCAAGTCTTCTTATAGAATTCACTATTGTATCCATCCGGCCCCGGTGCTTTTCCACTTGGAATGAAAAACATTGCTTTCTTGATTTCCTCTCTGCTAAAAGGTTGCATGAGAGCCATCTGCTCCTCAATAGATAATGTATGCCCCTTCTGTATTACTTCATCCTCTATTGCCTCAGTATGTTTCATACTGGTACCCAGTATCCCCTCATAATAGGTCACAATATGTGCAGCAATATCTTCAGGCCGTTCAAGAAGTACCCCTGTCTCAGTATAGAGAGAAGAGATTCTGTTCCTGATTGCCCTATGCTTCACCATATCATGGAATGCTCTAGTGTTCCTATCTCCTTGTGTCAGCCATATAGCTTTGGCTTTTTGGGCCAAGAATTTGGCGGCAGCTTTGCTCAATTTTTCAAATTCTGTAGCACACCTCTTCTCAGCCTGGATCAGTTCTAAGCTGAAAGGATCACCATGCAAAATCCCTTGTGCTTCCTTCAGTTTCTGTCTACTTCTTCCCATAGAGTTTACAATATCAGGGAACTGGTTCCTATTTAACTCTTAAGGGGTCCTTTCAAGTGCCTTAGTTTCTGTATCAAATTCCATTCACAGTTCTCATCATACTTTTCCTTCCAGACAGCAGATACAATGTCCAAAAGCTGGGGTGAGTCTACCCACATGTTTTGGAACTTAAAGCTCATCTTCCTTTGCCCCTGTAAACCCATTCTCCTGATCACAAAGGGAGTATGATCAGATATGCTTTCCTCCAGCACATGAGCCTCTACATCAGGGAATTTCTCAGCCCAAGCAGGACTAATAAAAACCCAGTCAATTTTGCTCCACACTCGGGTCTCCTTATCCTGCTTATTTGTCCATGTAAACTGATTCCCCTCCTCGGCATTTCCATAAGTTCACAGTCTCTGATGCATGATCTGAATCCTTCATACTCAGATTCATTCACAGGCGCTCCCCCAATTCGATCCCCCATATTTAATACATTGTTAAAATCCCCCCAAATTATCCAAGGAAAACCAGTTTGATGCAGTCCTCTAATCTCATCCCACAATTCCAGCCTTTGAGCTATACTGTTGTGTCCATAGACATAGGTCAGCATGAACTCCTCCCTGTGTCGTTGCATTTTAGCATGTATCAGCTGTTCAGTCTTCTTTAGGACACTCACTGTCCACTCACTCTGCCATACCACAACTATTCTTCCATTAGGATGACATTCCAAGTTATTCATATGGCCCCAACCTCTGAAGCATTTCTCCATTATCCTATCCATATTGCATTCCTTAATTTTTGTCTCAACAAGACAAGCCAAGTTAATCTGGTACTTTTTACATAGCAAACTAATCTCGGCTTGTTTGTGAGGGGTATTCATACCCCTCACATTCCACACTAATGATCTATCCATGAGGAGTAGCCCCAGGCTCCTTTGCAACAGCCTGGCCTCTACTTGAACTCCCACTAGCATCAGTATCCTTATCTCGGTATGATCTTCTTCTCCCTTTGATGAACCAGTCATTCTGCTCCCCACCAGTTCCCTGCAATTTCTGGTGGTTTTCTGGTATCTGCTCCATTGGTATCTCTCCTGGCACTTGGTCCTCCTGATTCACCACAGGTTGGAAAGCATCTATGATCATGGCAGCCTCCGCTGGTTTGGTCCCTTCTTCTCTCGTTGTCTGCTGGACCTTCCATTCTTTTTTCTCCCTTTCTTTCCTACACTCCTGCTTTTCATGGCCAAACATTCCACACTTCGCGCATTTGGTAGGTTTCCATTCGTAGACCACTGTTTGTTCACTCAGCTGTCCATGCTCATTTATAAAAGAAATGGTGTCCTTCAATTCGTTCTTCAACTCTACTTCAACAAGGACTCTCGCGTATTGTATACGCTCTTTCCTCTCCGTTACCCCATCAGCCATGATGGGGGTTCCTACAAGGCTTGCCAACTTACTTAAACTCTTTGCACCCCAATATTTAAGCTCCAATTGTGGGAATTGGATCCAAAGTGGGACTTTCTCCACTTCCCCTTTTTTGAACTGCGTATTTGAGGTCCATGGTGCAATAATGACAGGTTTCCTGTCAAATTGTATTACCTCCTCCTGTAATACTGTGTCACGGGTCTCCACAGAGTCAAACTTGACCATAAACAGCCCATTCCGCACCTGCAACACCTTCTGCACTCCATACTTCTTCCATACTCTATTCAAAAACCCATTCATCACTGAGTAAGGGGGGTTTGCGCCCAACACATAACAAACTATAGAAGTGTTCCAATACTGAATTTCTGTAGAAATGTCCGCCACGTCAATTTGTCCCAGCGCCACACCTTCAGTTACAACAGGTTCCACAAATTCCAGTTTTGTACCCGCATTCCGTAATTTCGATATATCGAAATTCTCCCACACGGATTTACTGTTCACTCTATCCTTGCCTTGATGTTCATCCACATTGGTATTTTTCCTTTGAGTTCCCTCAAGGTTCGTTCCAACGTAAGTTTGTTACCATGGTCCCCTGTTGGGCTATCAACATATTTACCAATCAATTTTGTTATAGTTTCTAAAATGGGTTCGCTCGATTGCGTCGTAGTTTTTGGCATATTTGCAGAATCCACATTCGCATCAGTAGGATTAATCACCCCCATTTCAGGCGTGGAGGGACTCCGTGTCGTTATCCTCTTCTTCTTGGCCATAGCCGCGGCGGTGTCCACCGGAGAAGGCAGAGGAGAAGCAATGACAGTGTCACTCGCGATTCGCCTTTAGTGTGTGTAAATCGCACCTTTAGTGTGTGTAAATCGCACCTAATGTGTTGTTCTACCAACGTCTATTTATAGGCATGAATGGCACAAAAATATCATTATCATACCCGGCAAATCCATTAAATGATACAGACGAATTTTTGACTTGAGGATTTGACGTCGCGTGAGAAAGTGATATTTCCTTTGTCGATTATCAGATTTTTCCTCGCGCAAATCGTTCTCGAAAAATTCGTCGATTGCGTGTTAATCATAGTTAAAATATATATTAAAAAATAATAATAATAAAAAAAGGAAATTTGAATTAACGACCCTGCGCATAAAACTCACGGCCGTGAATGTCATTAGTTCCGCCACTGCCAGGCCTGTTGGGCTGAACTCGCTAGGCCCAGTGAACCCGACTTTAGTGTGAAGACCTCAAAGGCGTCCGCTATATTCACCGTTTTTGTCGACCTCGCTCACACCACGGGGCGACTCGCGCGGCGCGATTGGCCTTCGGGATCTGTTCTACTTAGCCAAGATGCAGTGCGGCCAACGGGTGCACTTAGGGATGGCCATGGCCCACGCCTTTGGTGCCCAGGCGGATGTTCGTAGTCACGGGAAGCTCGCAGATGGGCCTTTTGTTACGAAGGTTGTCAAGGGACTCAACCTGTGGCCAGCCAATCCCCCAGAGATGGCGATAGTTGGTGGGCGAAATCTGGTGAACGAGGAGATGATGCTGAAGATGAAGATGTTGATCAAAGCTCCCACCTGGTCCCGCTCGAACAAGGTCTACGTCTGGCACGAGGTTTACCGTGGGCAGACGGACCTCGACGATGCATTCCCCGAGCAACTAGAAATTGAGGGTGGGTTCACCCAGACACTGCCCGACCTTCTTATTCCTCCGGCTATCAAGAGGGCGAGTCCTCGGGTGTCGCTCCTTTTGCGTCAGCTGCAGATCTTCACACATTGCGCCAGGAAATGCTACGCTACAATGAGGAGGCCCTACGACGCGATGAGGAGACACGGCGCCGACAGGATGAGTATGAGCGTCGAAACGAGGAAGCCCACCGTCGCTATTGCGAAGAGCAAAAGCGATATGAATTGGCCCTTCAAGCCATGGAAAACGCGATGAAGCGTACACAAGAGTCCGTTAGGCTTGCTCAAGGATCGATGGCTCACCTTCGCCCGCAGCCACCCTCGCCCCCACCACCACCATCTTAGTGTCGTTTATTTTGTTATGTTATCCTATTAGTACTCCTTTTGTGTTGGTCTAGTAATCATGTTACTTGTGATGACTATGACTCATTTTGTTATCTTATTTCCTCCGTGCGGTTAATATTCTTTTTAGTGTTTCAGGAAACGTGACACGAATTCAGACTACGACTCAAAATATTTCAAAATCAGTTGAAACAAAAATGTTCAACTACATCAAATGCTCGAGGCAGGACCACGCCATTTTTTTTTCAGGGGAGTCACGTTCTTTTCAACTTCTTTTACCTTCCATTTATTTATTTTACACGTTGAGGACAACGTGCATCTTAAGTGTGGGGAGGGGGAATTTTGCTTGGGAATTTTGTTGAAAATTTACGTGAAATTTTTTTTATGACGTGCTATGGCTATTAATCTATGAAAATGATCGTTTGCGTTCATCTCGAAGTTAGATTGCATATTAGGGTTGTGAGAGTTTGAGCGGACGAGCTTTTGCTCATTTTTCTTGGTTGTGTGAGTAGTGCATAATTTACGTGTAATACCTGTAAAATTTAATACGGGTCTTAGTGTAATTAAACAGGAGGAATATCTAACTTAGGAATTTGGAAATACTGACAAAGTTGAATTGAATTTTCTGAAATGAAATAAGAACTCAATTATTTAACATGAGAAATATCTGGACAAATAAAGTTTTGGCATATGGTCTAAAGGTATTCCATACTTAATAAACTTGGAAATTTCCGGTTTTAATTATATCTATACATATAATAGATATAATAGTTAAAAGTATGATTAGGAGAAAAGAAGAAAATAATTTATACTTGGGAACGGATGTTTCCTAAGAAGTAAAATTAGTCACCTTCTAGTCTTGTCAAGTCTCAAATTCCAAGAGTCCTAATATATATCTAATTATTCCATGTAGAGAAAACCTTGTGTGAAGTAACGAAGCTAATGATAAAACTTGAAGGAAAAGTTTAACTTGTCCCATTGATGTAAAGAAGATGATACATATATACAGATCAAAGGAGTAATTATCTCCTTGATTGATTTCCCTATTTACTCTAATTGATATCACTATTTACTCTAATTGATATACAACAATATTTACCATATATATAAATATACGCTAACACCCCCCTCAAGTTGGAGCATGAGGATTCCGAATGCCCAACTTGCCAAGAATAGAATCAAATTGGCGTTTGCCCAGAGCCTTGGTGAAGATATCCGCCAACTGATGATGCGTAGGTACATGACTAGCAGATATCAAACTCGTGACAAGCGCGTCACGCACAAAGTGACAATCTATCTCAATATGCTTCGTGCGCTCGTGAAAAACCGGATTAGCAGCAATGTGTAGAGCTGCCTGACTGTCGCTGAAAACTCGCATGGGCTGAGAATGAACAACACCAAGACTTTGTAACAGGCCTTTCAACCACTTTAACTCGCACGTGAGAGTTGCCATAGCACGATACTCTGCCTCAGCGGAAGAACGAGCTACCGTGTGTTGTTTCTTTGTCCTCCAAGAGATCGGAGAAGTACCCAACTGGACTAACCAACCGGTGAGAGATCGTCTGGTGATGGGACAACTAGCCCAGTCGGAATCGCACCATCCATACAATTGTAAATCACTGTCAGCTCGTAAAAGATTCCTTGGCCTGCCGTACCCTTCAGATAGCGAACAATGCGAAGAGCAGCCTCCCAGTGAGCTTCCATGGGATTTTGCATAAATTGGGCAAGCATGTGAACGCTATAAGCCAAATCTGGACGAGTGACTGCCAAATAAATCAATCGACCAATCAGACGACGATAACGATCTGGATCAGAAAATCGCCGATAGGTAGCAAGCGGAAGACTGTGGTTCTGTTCAATAGGATTTTCGACAGGCTTAGCACCTAACAAGCCCACCTCAGAGACAAGATCTAAGGTGTACTTGCGTTGACACAAGAAAAGTCCTGTGGCATTGCGAGCCACTTCGATCCCCAGAAAATACTTCATGATGCCAAGATCCTTCATATGAAAGCTGGAACTCAAATATTCCTTAAAGAGAGAAATAGCCGAAGAATCATTGCCAGATATAACCAAGTCATCAACATAGACCAACACATTAAGGTGCACTCCACCACGATGACGGGTGAACAAAGAGTAATCAGAATAAGACTGAACAAACCCATAGTGCTTCAAGGCAGTGGCTAACTTGGCAAACCAACAACGAGGAGCCTGTTTCAAGCCATAGAGCGAACGTCGTAACCGGCAAACTTTCCCAGCCTCAGAAGACTGAAAACCAGGAGGAAATTTCATATAAACTTCCTCGTCGAGATCACCATGCAAGAAAGCGTTATGAACATCCATCTGATGAAGCTCCCAATTCTTAGCAACGGCAACAGCCAAAAACAATCTCACCGTGACCATCTTTGCAACAGGTGCAAAGGTCTCTTTGTAATCAATTCCTTCAACTTGATTGTTGCCCAACACAACCAGTCGAGCTTTGTAGCGTTCAACCGAACCATCAGAGCGATGCTTGATTTTAAAAATCCACTTACACCCAATTGCTTTCTTTCCAGGTGGAAGAGAAGAGACATCCCACGTATGATTTTTCTCTAGAGCTTCAACCTCCTGTTGCATCGCCTCTCGCCATCGACTATCCTGAACAGCTTCGACAAAAGAACGAGGTTCGGTAGCAGAGGACACTGCTGCTAAGAACATCTTATGTGCCGGTGAGAATCTTTCACAGTTAACATAATGTGTCAGAGGGTAAGGCGTACCTGAGGACGACGATGTCGCGGGAGAAGCAGTGATGGCGGCCGAAGGGTTAACAGTTTCTGTCACAAAGCCAGTATACCGACTGTTTGGATATTTAATACGGTGCCCACGACCCAACTGTTCCATATGAGGTTGAACTGAAGACCCCAGTACAGGCTCAGAAGAAGACTCATGAGGAGGAGATGGTGGAGGGGAAAGTGAGGACTCAACTACGGGTGAAGTAGGAACAACAGACAAAGGAGTGACTTCCTCATCATCCTCAGCAGGTGGCAACCACTCAGGAGCAGAAGACGACCCAATAGTATGTTGGGATGAGGATGTTATGGAATAAGGAAACTCAGACTCAGAGAAAACCACATCCCGCGAAACCAAAAATTAACCCGTCTCAAGATTATAAACTCTCCACCCTTTTTCGCTAATTGGGTAACCCACAAATACACACTACGACTACGACTAGCAAACTTATCACCCCCCTTGGATTGATTATATACATAGCACAGACACCCGAAAACCCTTAGATGATGAAAAGAAGGTGGTTTCCCATACAACATTTCAATCGGTGTTTTATTGTGAAGTATCGGGGTAGGAAGACGATTGATAAGGTATACGGCAGTCAAGACACAATGACCCCAGAACTCCAACGGCAAATGAGCCTGAAAGCGTAAAGCCAGAGCCACGTTGAGAATGTGCTGGTGCTTCCGCTCAACACGCCCATTTTGCTGCGGAGTATTGACACACGAGGTTTCATGCACCATCCCATGGTCGCGAAAGTAAGCAGAAAGGGACATAAATTCGGAGCCATTGTCACTACGAACAACTTTAACCATTGTAGCAAACTGACGCTGAACAAAGGCGAAGAAATCTCGTAGTTTGACGGAAACTTGAGATTTATCAGACAATAAATAAACCCAAACAGCACGTGAGTAATCATCAACGATGGTAAAAAAATAACGTTCCCCAGAAATTGTAGGAACACGATAAGGTCCCCAAACATCGCAATGAATTAAACGAAAAGGGTCAACAGACTTAGACTCACTAATACGATATATATCACGAGACTGTTTGGCACGGAGACAAACATCGCATGCCTTATTTGAAGACGAACACCTAGAAATGGACTCAACGCACGACAACTTTCTAAAACACGAGACGATGGATGACCCAACCGACGCACAAAGAAAAGGATTTCTCACCATTGGACTGGATAGCTGCAACAGACACATCCCCTCGAAAGAAGTAAAGGCCACCACACTGCTCACCCGAACCAATCACCGTCCCCGAAGTGCGGTCCTGGACGACACAAAATGTATTAGTAAAATTGGCAGTGCAATTCAACTGGTTTAACAACTGAAACAACGAAATGAGGCTGCATTCCAGGCTGGGCACAAACAGAATCACGCACCGTTACATGACTACTAAGAACCACAACGCCGGCCTTTTCAGCCATAGTAAGGGTGCCATTAGGGAGTTGCACAGGGCGGGGCTCAATGTTCTGAATTTCAGTGAAGCACCCAAGAAAACCTGTCATATGGTGAGTAGCTCCACAATCAAACATCCAATTACTAGATAAAAAGTTACCAGACAACAATTCAGTGGAACCAGATTTTTGAGAATTCAGGTGATTGACGACAGAGGTCCATTGTTCACTAGTCAAACCCGTAATAGCCCGGTCACCATCACCAACAATGGTCGCATTGGCACGAACAAGACTGCCCGAACCAGTCGATTCACCCGAACCAGAAACGACTATCGAACCGACGTTGTTGGACTGACCAGCACCACGACCGCGACCACCTGATTTTCCACCACGCTTCCATCCTTGTGGAAAACCATTCTTGGAGTAGCATCTACTTTCCTCATGACCGGTCCTATGACAGTAGCTACACAGAAGATTACGCCGTCCATCCGCAGCGCCCCGAGCGTCAACAGCTGCAGCAAAGGAAGAACCACCTCCGCCGGCGACTTGTGGCGCCTGACTTGACGCCTCCTGTGGAGCCGATGACCGCAAAGCTACGAAATGCGCAGAATTTTGTGTGACAGAATCCGCGACATGAAGATCTTGGAGACGAACGCTTTCTTCTTGAACCATTTTTGCATAGACACGATCAATAGAAGGTAACGGTTCAAGCGACAAAATAGAGGACCGGGCAGTGCCATACAATGAAGCGTCCAAACCAAGCAAAAACTGATGTGTTTTTGCTTCTTCTCGAATCTGTTCAACTCGAGAGGGAGGTTACATGTGCACAACCCACACCGACAAACAGGCTTCTTCTCGCAAGCCATTAACTCATCCCAAATTTTGTTGAGATTAGCATAGTACGCCGCAATCGAAAGACCGCGTTGCTTACACTCCGTAAGAGCACCTTTCAACTGTTGGAGTTTGCTTCCATTAACAACAGAGAAACGCTGCTTCAAGTGACGCCACAAATCACTAGACACATCCATATCAGTAACAGAGGATCGAAGAGAAGACTCAATCGTGTTCATAATCCAAGACACAATCAAAGATTGATTAACCCACCAATCTGCGAGGAGGTCATCATCATCTTGCGGCTTAACAATGGAACCATCAACAAACCCAAATTTCTTTCGACTACGAAGAGCGCGCGTTATGCTACGAGCCCATTCATCATAGTTGGACTCACCTTTGAGTTGAACATGCGAGATTAACAAACCGGGGTTGTCCGCAGCCGTGACATCGTAAGGAGTGAACGACTTGCGGGTGCTATAATCCTCGACGGAAACGTTCGAAGTGGAGCTGTCGTCTGCCATGGAACTGACGGCCTGAGATCAACCAACAACACCGAAAGATCGAACTATATCGAACCGAGGGTTGGCTCTGATACCATGATAAAACTTGAAGGAAAAGTTTAACTTGTCCCATTGATGTAAAGAAGATGATACATATATACAGATCAAAGGAGTAATTATCTCGATTGATTTCCCTATTTACTCTAATTGATATCACTATTTACTTAATTGATATACAACAATATTTACCATATATATAAATATACGCTAACAGCTAATGATATTAAATCAAAGAAGTTACACGTGGAAGACATTAAGAATATGGATAAGTGTGACTAGGTTTCTTAATTTTAAGGTAACATGCATAACATTAGATATATACAACACGTATAAACTTATATAAACTATTATACGTGTAAACTTATATAAACTATTATACCCATGACTTGACATAAAAACAAAATAACTAGCATATAGCCAAGGAAGAGAGGATTACTCGAGAACACAATGAAGCAATTAACGTTAGGGAGCTATATTTGAAAACTACGAAGGTTAGGATATTTCATCTATTACCTTTAAATATGTCATGTTTATTAGGGAAATTATATTTGATACTTCCGTGGCTGACGTGATTTTTGTGAGTTAGGGTGACTTATGTGATGTTTCGACGCTTTATATGTTAAGGGTTACATCCAGAGTTTTGAAATGGTTATGTGAATTTGTAAAATACGTGTTGTGCTCATGTGAGTACTTTTCGGCAGTAGACCAATGGTTAAAAACCTTAGTGCTCGAAGTATAGGACTGTTTTAGAGTCGAATTATTATTTGGACGATGATTAATTTTCGAACATAGAATAAATCTCGATATGCATGAACTTTTCTGAACATTTTCGTATGCTTAACTTTGAGTATCTAAGTGATTGATTATTTGGGAGATTCGGGTGAATCGTTGGTGTGGATATTACGATGTTTCGGCCAGTTTAAAGTTTCGATGAATTAGGGTTTTTGGTCTCCTTAGAAATTATTTTCAACAATATTATGATACGTCGACATTTAAAGTCTGATTATTTGAAGATGAGTGTTGATATAAGTGCTATTATGCTTGTACGAATGTTGAATGTATAGTTGCATATATGAATTAAGGATAACTTTCACTTTCGTGATTTATATGTGTTGAAAATAGGTGTTAGAATTATGAACATGAGTGTACGAATATAGTGTGTGAAGTCCTCGGCAAATGAATAAGGTCAAAATATTTAATTAGAATATGTACTCATAGGTTTTCATGCTCATAGGCTTTAGTATTTGAACGTGTTTAGTATTTCAGTAAGTTAGCACCTTGTGAGTTTTTGATGTGAAAACAAGGATTAATCTTGAAAGTTTTCGCAGTTGACAAAACATTTCGATATTTTACGGTTTCTGATATTTTAGGGTTTTCGGGATTTTTAAGATTTTCGATACCTAAGATTTGGAAATTTGAGACTTACGTAACTTAGCAAAAATACTGATGTGATAATATTTTTACGCTCAGAGGTTCGACCAGTTAGGGAACTTACCAGATTTCTTGACTAACATTAGCTGGAGGACAGATAGGTGAATCATTCATTACAATGCGTAAACACATACTTGAATTATGTGCTTCTATGTGATTTGCTGAATTATGCAAGTTACGTGTTATACATGTTTTACGTGCGTTTCATGTGGATCATGCTTTCATACGTTATCACGTTTATATGCATAGCATATGCATATCATATCACAGGGGAGAGATATTTACACCGTGTGGAGACGGTAATATTTTGGGCGTACCACTGAGCGGGGTAGTTCGAGATTATTGTGATTGATTGACTCGTTGAGGAGTCGAGGTTGGTACTCGTATGACACCTGACGGCAGACAGGCGTGATCGATCTGTCTACTCGAGCGTGAACGTTCCGAGGTGCAAAACCGTCGTGATTGTATTTTTAGCGGAAGGAGCGACCTGACAGGGCAGTTGCGTGAACGTCAAAACGATGTCAGCGTAGCTACCGCTTACGGAAGAGCGATCTAGTAGGGCAGTTGCGTGAACGTCAAAAAGCTACTAGTGTAAGCTTCCATTATGTTATAGGCGCGCGAGGTGTCGAGTGACCTAGGGCCCTGTGTTGAGTGATATGAGATAGAGATGTGGGAAAAGAAAGAGTGTACATTGCATGTGTGAGATATTGAGATCGGGAATGAGCGTTCACGTGCATACGTGCATTTTTATTCACCTACTGGGCAAATCGCTCAGTGTTTACGTGTTGTAGGTACTGAGTTTGAAGCCGACGTGCGTCAAGACTGAGGCGGCTGGTGGCAGTGCTCCACGGACTTTTGAGGGCGGGGCGGTACATGGATGAAGACATGTGGAGCGACACTAGGATTTTTGTTCTTCTGTCATTTTGGGCCTTGGCCCGTGTACAGAGATGACGATGTAGACAGACTTTTATAGTAATGTATATTATTTTAGGAAAAAGTTTTTATTAGACGGGTCTTCCGCGACTTACGTTGCGAAAACCGCCACTAACCTTATTTAGAAAACGAGGGTCGTTACATTACGTTTGTCTAGAACTTGCCTGTTTGATACGCATTGAAATTTCTTATAGCGTGTTTTGTATGAATATGACGAAGGCATTAGGAAATAAGTCCACGGCCAAAGTTCCCTACCGCGACTGATCACCGTAGTTAGCCACTTTGAGCCTAAGCCTATTTACTTCTTACACTTCGTATATCATAAGCCACTAACCCGAATAAGCCTCCAGATCATCTAAACCCAAGTTAAGTAGAAGTGAAGGTCGAATGTCAAATTCGAAAAGCGTAGTCGGATGACGCCCCAATATAACGCTAAGAGCAGTCAAGAACTCCCTCTTCAACAAGTTTCAACTCACATGGAGTTGGCGAAAGGGCAGCGCACCGCAATGCGAAGGGGTATTCGAAAAAAAAAAGAGAGAGCAAAAAAAAAAAGAAGAAAAAAAAGAGAGAAATGGTGTGGCTGCTGGGAAACTGAAGCAAGAAGAGGATGAACTGTTGCGAAAAGAAAGAAAGAACCTTTCCTTCGACAATCTTCCAGTCTCGTGAATTCCACATCATCTCTCATTTTGAGACTTGGGAGAAGAAAGACTTAGTGGAACGCAGCAGAAATAAGAAGAATATGAAGACGGTGTAACCAAAAGGGTTAATCCTGGCGCGCTTTAGACAATGACATGAAGACCGACACGACTGCTACTCATATGTGATTCTACTACCACCTCATTACTATCGAACCCATTTAACCCGAAAAAGACCTTCTGATTCATGCGTACTGCTTTAAGTAGTAGATGTGCGTGACTTGCAAGCATATGGTATAGACTAGATTATTGCATGAATTGAGCGATTCACCAATTTATTAGCCTATACACTGAGTGATTTGAGTGAATCCCTGCGCGGTGTGGATCTCGATTAGTAGTGCTAAGGAAATTCGTGTCGATAAGTGCTGATTGTTGTTGAAGTGTCCATAATTGCTTGCTTGATTCCATTTTGTGTTTTCCATCTGCGTTGGTGAATTGTGAATGGTCATCCCACTATCACGGCCGTGACACCTTATGCAAGAAGCCGTGAACGACGACAGAGAGTTGGAGAAGGTGAGTTCACGGCGGTGACTCAACATGCAATTGGCTGTGACTCTCGACAGAAACTAAGCAACGCAACACTGCCCATTGTCACGGCCGTGACTTAGGATGCAAGAGGCCGTGACTCCCTCCAGAAAGTCAATATTTAGGGTTTAAGCCGCCTTCATGGCCGTGAATCCTTATGCAAGAGGCCGTGAAGGGTTTAAGAAAGAGGAAAAGTCAGCCTAATTTCATCTTTCACGGCCATGAAGGCCCGTTAAGTGGCCGTGAACGTGCCAAATTTCAGGGTTATGGCCCAAATTCGAAGCACAAAAGAGGAGTTCTTCTTAGAACTCAATCATAACCCTATAGAGTAGCTAAATCTCTTGTGTGTTCGGAAATAGATGAACGTTGGTTCATGTCGTAGTTAAGGCGTAGGATAATCGTGAACACGTGTATTCGACTATTTATCGTTCTATGATATTGCTTCTTTGCCTCAATATATCTATGTGTTGACGTAAATATGTGGTACATCGTTTAGGGCGACAGCTATATAACGATTAGGTCGTTCATAGACGTTAGGATTCGAGTATAGGGCGAAAGCAAATACTCAATCCTCACCGTCTGGTAATTAATGATCTTAGATTCCCACGAACGTTTAGGGCGACAGCAAATCCGTGAGTGGGTAGAAAGTTACCGCGATTTAGTCGATATTCACGTATGAACGATATTCCGTAGCTTTAGCCGACAACGTCCAGCGGGATTCGAATCTCGAACACATATTTTGTCATCTTAAGTCACTCGCATTATTTCTAGTTGTGCTACCTTACTCTTCAAATCCTTTAGGTTGCTCTACTAAATTTCCGTAGCATAAACAAATCCTGCTCTTTTATTTAGGTTAAATATCGAGTCGATAGGTCAATACTAGTAATCAATTTATTCCTCGTGTTCGATACTCGGATATTCGCTATAGCTATATTACAAACGATAGGTACGCTGCCTATCGCACGTGGTTCGAGTTATAATATATTCGTTTTAATTATTACTTGACGTACTTGCACGAACTTTTAATACATTGATGTACACGCTCGCGATCAGAGGACTTCACAAATTCTCATGAATGTCAGCTCAAGACATTGGTAAAACAATTCAGGGGAAGCATTATTAGAACAATTACTTCTTAATTAACTCTAGTATCATCGACATTTTGCCCTAAGTATTGCAGATATTTGAAGATCAATTTTGGAGCCAGATGTCATTTCTTCGAAAATACAGGGAGTTAATTGCACTTTCGTTTACACTTATAAGGAATAATTTTGTGGTTTATTTTTAAAATTTAGGATCAATCTGAAATATGAAGGAAATCTTACTATCGAGAAATTCGGGCGAATTTCGTAATTTTCTCTTACAGATTCTCGAGCGATGATCTGGGACCAAGTTGTAATTTTCGTTTGCATACTAACGAGCGAAAATTAAACAGGAACCAAATAAAATTTCTCGATTGAAATTTGTCGGAGGAAAATTAAACAGTAACCATAGGAAATTTCTCGATCGTAAGTGTCTCGATCGCAAACAGTAATGGGCTTAAATTCACTAAGTCTCATAAAACGTCAATCAGCCCAATTAAATGAAATCATTACTCGCAGTCGAAAATCCCTAAATACACGTTAAAACCCTCAATCGCAAAATCAACAGTAAAAATTCTCTTGCGAAAAACTTCCTCTCTCAAAAGACGAACGTCAAAATCTTCAAAATCTTTCGATTTTCATCTGATTTTTGTCTTTAGAAGGTAGATTTGACCTCCTCTAGGGATTATCGTGTATTTAAACTACATTTGCATCTGTATTTTGGAATATTTCGCATGATTCTGTGACTATTTCACTACTGTTCATATTCTGAGAACTCGAACTCTTGTTTGCAGTATTTTAGATCATCTCTAAGTATAATCTGGGTTAGAAACTGCATAATAGGCTAGTTTCGATGTTTCTTGATCATTTTGAGTGAATATAACTTCGATCTTCTTCATTATTAGCGTTCGATTTAGAGATAAGACTAAACTGGGATTTAAACTTTTAAACGCGTCGAAGAACTTTCTCGCTCGCAAACAGTGAAATTGGATCTCAAATTGATTAAGTCAATGTTTGCATCGTAAAAGATTTTCGATCGCTAACGTTTCGATTTAGTCATTAAGATTAATAACGTAGATAAAAAATTACTTACAGTCGAGAAACACAATTTTGAGTTTATGCGAGCGAAATATTAATGAGAGGAATAGATAAAATAGATGCAATCCCTTTAAATTTTCGAGCGCAAAACTTACAGTCGAAAATTTCGATTTCAATTTTGATCTCGGTCGGAAATATTTTGGCGGCGATAAACTTAATTTTTCGACGATAAAATTTCTCGATCGTAAAATTCCATTGCGAAAAACTACTTTAAAATCGAAATACTTTCTCGTTCGATAATTTTCTCTGCGAAAAATTTCTCGATCGTAAATTTACGCGGAAATTGATTTCCTCGATCGTAAATTTACATGAAAATTTTTCTCGATCGTAAAATTTCTCGGCTACAGTACCACGCGTATAACGTTCAGCACTTGGAAAATTTTCTAAGTCCTTTTTCACTGTAGCTTTCACTAGCGAATAAATTTTTTTATTCGGTCGCAAAATTAAACGGGGATTTGAATTTCAAAATTACACTTAGAAAATTCAGTTGAGAATCTCATTTCTCGCGTGATAAATAGCTCGGAGTGAACAGTGCTTAAAACACTTAGAAAAATTTCGACTGCACCACTATATGCCCAACATACTTATGTCGAAATAATATTATCTATTCCACATTCACTTTGTATGGTCGTTTGTGCGAATTCATTCGACTCACCTCAAAATTTCTGAACTAATAATTTTCATTTCTTATGTGTATTTCAAATTACGATTTTATTCAAAAATGCTATGATATGATCCTTTATTATGGTTTGATAGATTCAAAATTCGACTCACCTCAAAATTTCTGAACTAATAATTTACATTTCTTATGTGTATTTCAGATGGATCATTATCCTACTTATAACCACATCTACGAGAAGGTTATGTACCTTAACATACACGACACGAACTTCCAACTAGACCTGACCACCATCCGGTGTCCAGACGACATAATCGTGTCCATACTGGAAGGCCATCCACTTTGGCATGCTCTTATAAGGACGGCCTCAGTGCCGATGGTCTACCTCCAGCAGTTTTGGGGGATGATCAAGAGCCTCATCGTGGACGGGACGTATCACTTTACTACAGTTGTAGGGACGAGGCACGTCTGTATGAGCAAGAACGACTTCAGACTACTCCTCGACCTCCCTCACAGCCAAAA
Organism: Craterostigma plantagineum; assembly: GCA_027422505.1. Taxonomy (NCBI): domain Eukaryota; kingdom Viridiplantae; phylum Streptophyta; class Magnoliopsida; order Lamiales; family Linderniaceae; genus Craterostigma; species Craterostigma plantagineum. The sequence continues at coordinate 13,455,079 of JAPQWV010000001.1, forward strand.
TTACGACACCCTCCCATCAGATGCAGAACTGGTGCATGATTTCCTCCAGATGGGTACCGCTCGCCGTTCACCAAGCTAGCTTAGATGCAGAGCAACGGGATTCCCCATCCGTGGAACTCTTTTTGGAATCATCACCAAGTGTTTGTCCCCGAAGCACGCAGTCTTCGACAAGGGTAACGGCCACATCCTCCGGATATTTCACGGAGTCATGTTCTCGCAAAATTACGATTTTGCTCAACTTATCTGGAACGACCTCGCAGAACAGATCAGACAGAAAGAGAACAAACGATCCAAAAATGTGCCATATGCGAGATGGTTCTCCGTCATCATCCGTCAACAAATGGAGATGTACGTGCAGAATGTTCCTCGCTTGCCTTCGGGAGGAAACTATTAGCCACCCAATCTCAAGTTCTTCCACAACCCGAAACTAACGGAATTGGACCAGCCATCAATTGCCATACCGTTCGAGTTGCTACGTCTCGCCGACTCCACGGGAGACATTTATAGAGCATACTGCCGGGAGAATCATCTGACGGAACAGATGATTAGAGGGCCCCCGACAGACTTCGCAGTTAGCCCTCAACAACAACAACAACCTAGTCCTGAAGACACGATGATTGATGAAGTGGCTCAGGAACTAGAGATGGAGCCTCCAACTCACGAGGAAACAGTACCAGATATTGACGCCATCCTAATCGATGTTGTGGCGGCAGAGTTGGAACAAGAGGCTCCAGCAGACACACTCCAAGTGGAAGTGCCCATCATTGTTGGCGTGCTCGAAGAGCCTATTGAGGAAGGTCTTCAAGTAGCACATCCCGAGGCAGGAACGGGGCACATCTCACCACCACCGGCTACTACGCCAAAAACAGAGGCTCTAATATCAACAATACAACCTATCGAGCCTCCGGTGACGGAACGAGCCAGTGAGGATGTAGCACGAGGACTCTCACCTCACACGGCTACCCATCAGACACCGAGTCAGATGAGGAGATTCAGTTGATTAGAAGGACTCCAAGACGATTGAGCGTATCATTCGAGTCCCTCTTCGAAACCGTTACCGAACCATCAAACACAACGCCGACCATCACTCCAAGTGTTACGGATCCTTCTTCGCTCAATCTTGAGCCGTAGCACGTCACGGCGGGACCAGAAGTTCCAGTGTCTGATACGCAGGAACAATCAGAACCTCTAACACCCATAGAGGAGAATCTCCAAGATTTGACTAGATTGGGTGGAAGTCTCGAAGAGTCACAACCTCAAGTGACTCTGAGCCAACCTGATGTAATACCCGTATAATCTAATTACAGGACTTACGACTTAATTAACAGTAAATTAGGAATTTCGTTGGATTAAATAAATAAAGAAAGAAAATAGGACTTTGAGTTTCATGCTTTTATGTTCTTAAACGACTTATGTGTTTTTATGATTTCATGTTATGCGATTTATAATTCTTAAGAGGAGGTCGATTTCTAAATTTAAGTAACATGAGTGCCGAAGTTAGAGAATTCAAACAATTAGATTTTGATACATTAAGACCTTGAAATCCTTAATGCTCGAAACTCTTAAAATCTCGAGATCTATGATTCTCGAGATAAGCTTGTTCATTCAATTAATATTTGTATGAGGTGTTGCTAAATAGGAGAAACTCGAAAGAACTGAGGAAGAATCTCGGAATCTTTAATCTCGGAACCCTTGAAGATGTGGGAGGATGTCGAGATTATAGAAATTCGAAATGAGAATATTGCTAAATAAAAATCTCGATACAATAGAATTTCGGAAGAAGAGATATGTTTCGATTACTTAGCTAGTAAGGGAAATGACTAAATTAATATAATAAGTTATTACATGAGAATGGGATAAGTATAATTAAAAAGAAATAAGTGACATCATTTGGGTAGTAGAACAAGCAATCTACGAGATAAAAAGGAAAGAAATTAGTAACTTATAACCTTCGACAATACTGAAGGGAGAGCTCACACACAAATTGGATCCAAAGTTAGAAAAGAAAGCATAAACTACGAAAGAAAACTCCAAAAGGTATAGTGTTATTTATGGTTTATGAATCTATTTTAATCATTGATGTTATACTTAGCACTTTATATAACTTCGGGGTAGAAGAAAATTAATTAAGGTGTATCACTGTCCTAGTTTAGAATCGTTTTCAAGAACTAAGATTCTTAGATTAATTGTTGAGTTAGGGTTTCGAACACTAGTTAGACTAATATGGTTGTTTAGATTGATACCTGCTATGGCTAGAAAGACCTGTAAGATAGGAATCGTACTTAAGGATAAGAAGGCAGCGTAAAATGGGGTTCTATATTATTTATAAGACCTTCAAACTGTTCTTGGAAAAGGGTAGAGTTTTGATTGAAAGTTTAAGGATGTCGAAGTCTAGTGTTAGGATCGATTTTAAGACTTTATGTAGGATCTCGAAATTTATCTTGGATGTTGATGTCGAAATTTTGTTCAAAATGTCGAAATTAGTTCTGAAAATGATTACGGAGTTGTGTAGAAGCTCGACATCTATCTGTGCTATTGACCTCGAGATTTTGTTTTAAATGTCGAAACAAATATCGAGATCATTATTTATGAATCTCGAACACTTGTATGAGCCACTTCGGGATTTTAGGATTGTAATTCTGATGACATATCGAAATTGTATAGAATCTCGAGATTTAGTTTGAAAATCATGTCGAAATTGTGCATTACTGTAATGCCCGTAAATTTAATAAGGGATTTGATGAATTAGAAAGTTAACAAATAAATTTCGGCTATTGTAAACTCCCTAAGGGTTTCAAGTTAAATTTCGAAATGTATCAAGCTAAGTAGAAATTATAATATTTTAATAGTTATTAACTTGGGCTGTATTTTGTGGGTTGTTCTGATCTCGAAACATAGCCCAACATCGTGAAGATAAAAGGATAATATCCTTACTTACGATTGAAGCAAAATCGTTCACCACCTTGTCCCATCATGAATACTATCGAAAAGATTAATACTTATCTAACATTCAACCCCTATCGACAATGAATGGGAAAAGAAACCCTTACTCTACCACTCAGTAGCTTTGAACAGAGGTGTAAGAGCTAGGAAATCAACGACATACAAGGAGACCTAATAATTCGAAAGTTGGATATTTCAAGGCAAGGTATGAAACAATCTCTTGCTTAACATATTAAATTTGCCTAATAATATATATATACCTACATATACCCGTAAGAAACTATATGATAGTTATAGAGGGTTTCCGAAAGATAAATGCCTAGGAGATATAGGATTTTCGAGATCAGTTCATGATTGTAGGTGTTTATCCAATAAAATAGAAACTTAAATCATTTTCTGAATATGATGAATTATTAAGCGTGGCGTTTTTAGGGTATAAGATGTTCGGGGTTAGAAATGATTTTTGAGATGAACACGATAATGTATGAATGTCATTTTAGGATTTTGGAGGAGAATTACGATTTTCAAAAGTTCTCAACATGAAATTTCGATGTGGTTATCAAGGTTTTGGCCCCTTCTCCTAAGTACATCTCGAGATACTTTACAGGAAGGATTTCGAGACATAATAATAATGCAAATGTCGATCGGTGGCATGCAAGGATTTCGAGATATAATCATTAAAAGATGAAATGTGCCATGAACAGATTTCGACATTCAGCCTCTAAGCCTCTCGAGATCTAACCTTTCGCAAGGTATAAAAGATCTCGACATCCTCCATGATATAATTCGACATTTAACCTTCCTAACTAATCTCGACAAGGTAGCATAGCACTAAAGATCTCGAGATATAATAAAGCAAACTTCGAGATGTATCATAAGAGAGATTTCGATGTATTATAATGCAAGATGTCGAGATGTGTCATGCAAAGACTTCGACATTTAACTCCCCTAACAAACTCGATATATAATCATTCCTTCACGAATTTTCATGACTCCCAATGAATAGTTTATTATTATAAATTTTAGGTGTTACAATTTCAATGCATTAAGGTTTCGACAATTGTGAACAAGTTTGAATTTTGATTTCTCACAAATAACAGTTTCGACACTAAGTAGTTCTCAACAAATTAGGGTTTTCATCATTTTAAGGTTTTCGTGATTTTTAGGATTTTGATAATTTTAGAATTCCGAAACTTAGAATTTGGAAATTTTGAAATTGGGTGACTTAGTAAATATACTGATATAATAATATTATTATATTCAGAGGACCGACAGTTCGGGACTTCGACGGATTTCCTATTTGACTAATTGTATCAAGAGGACAGGTAGGTGAATTATTCATCTACAATGCGTAAACACCTATGTGATATTTATGTGCTTTTATGTGATTTGATAATTTATGTGTTTTACGTATGTTCCATGTGACATCACTTTTTATGAGTTATCACGTTTATATGCATAGCATATGCATATCCTGTTACAGGGGAGAGGTAATCGTACCGTATTGAGACGGTAGTACTTTGACGTACTGGGGAGCGGGGTAGTTCGAGATTGTTATGATTTTGTGACTCGTTGAGGAGTCGAGGTTAGTACTCATATGACACCTGACGGCAGACAGGCGTGATCGATCTGTCTACTCGGGCGTGAACGTCCTGAGGTGCAAAACCGTCGTGATTTCATTTTTTTGCAGAGGGACATTGACAGGGCAGTTGCGTGACTTCAAAACACGGTCAATGTCGGCAACCGCTTATGGAAGAGCGACCTAGTAGTGCAGTTGCGTGAACGTCAAAACGCTGCTAGTGTAAGCTTTCGTTATGTTATAGGCACGCGAGGTGTCGAGTCTGACCTAGGGCCTTGTGTTGTGTGATTTGAGATAGGAAAGTGGAAAAGAAAGAGTGAACATTGCATGCGAGATATTGGGATCGGGAATGAGCGTTCACGTGCATAAATGCATTTTTATTCACCTACTGGGCAAATCGCTCAGTGTTTACGTGTTGTAGGTACTGAGTCTGACGCCGACGCGCGTCAAGACTGAGGCGGCTGGTGGCGGTGCTCCACGGACATTTGAGGGCGGGGCGGTACATGGATGAAGACCTGTGGAGCGATAATAGGGTTTTGTTCTTTTGACATTTTGGGGCTATGCCAGTTGTACAGATACTACTATGTAAAATAATATTTTGTTGTATTATATTATATTTTAGGAAAAAGTTTTTATTAGACGGGTCTTCCGCGACTTATGTTGCGAAAATCCGCCACTAATCCTAATTAGAAAAGTTGGGTCGCCACAGGTGGTATCAGAGCTTAGGCTTTAGGTTCTGAAGACTGTCCATGTACTGCCGCTCAAAAGCCTGGAGAACCAGCCTGGCATGTAAGTTAAATGCTTGATTATGTGATTATGTGATATCTGATATGTGCTTTATATGAATTATTGTAGATAATAAGTGAAAAATGCCAAGAACTCGTAGTGAACATGTGGCTGAATCCAGCCGTAGGGCTGAACCAGATTCCCCTCCCCCTGAAAGGGACTCCACTATCCTACGACTGGCTGAATTACTTCAGCGTCAGTCTGATCATATCAATCGCCAATCAGATCAAATCGACGAGCTACTTCATCATCATAGCTCGTCTGAACATCATCCCTCCCCTTAGCCAGCACGTGTAGAGATTATCGGGGAGCGTTTTCGAAAAATGGATCCCCCAACCTTCGCTGACTCAACCGATCTAGCAGTGGCTGAAGATTGGCTGCGCACCATAGAAGATATGTTCACATATAGTCGCGTACCTGAAGATGAAAAGGTCTTGTGCGCAGTTTCTATGCTTAGAGGAAGTGTCCGATTCTGGTGGGACACCGTGAAAGTCCTTGAAGACCCAACACTTATGTCGTGGGAACGATTTAGAGAATTGTTCCACGGCAAATACTTCACTGCCCATGAACAGGAACCTTAGGCAAGGGGGAATGCCTGTAACTTAGTACCTTCGTCGATTCGAGGAGCTGTCCCGCTTCGCTCCTCATATGGTGGCAACTAATCTATTGAAGGAGACGAGGTTCATTACTGGCCTCAAACCTGAACTTTATCGTGACCTAAGTATTTCGGGAGGCCGACAGATGGAATTTAACCAAGTAGCGGAAAGGGCCATGATAGCGGAGCAGGCTGAGGCTCAGATTTCTGAAGCTCAGGAGGCGAAGAAGAGAAGGGAAAATCAGCAAGGACCTGGAAATGACCGTAAACGCAAATTTTTCAACAAAGGCCAAGGTAACCAAGGAAATCGCCAGGGCCAACAGAATTGGCGCCCAATGCTGAACCAAGGACCCATGAATATTCCAAATAGACCTCCAAATTCCTCGCCCCAGTGCAGACAGTGCGGCCGTTACCATTTTGGAGCATGCTATAGGTCCAGAGCAAATCCGAACCCTCAGTGCTTCAGGTGCGGGAAAATGGGTCATTATGCTAGGAACTGTGATGCACCTTTACCCCGAAACCCAAACCAACCATCGGTTCGACCTCCCCTATATCGGCTCGTGACTTTGCGCTGACTAATGAAGAAGCTGAAGCAAATCCTTCTGTTGTGACGGGTACGTTAACTATCTACAACGTGCCCACATCTGTATTGATTGACTCTGGAGCCACACATTCGTTTGTGTCGGCTAAGTATGTGACGAAGGTAGGAATATCCCCTACCTCCTCTGAATGTAACTATGTAGTTACTCTGCCACATGGGGATCCGACGCATACCAACCAAGTTCTGCGAGGATGCGTCGTAGTTATTGAGGGTAGGAAACTTGAGTGCCGACCTGATTGTAATCCCGATGAACGACTACGATGTCATCTTCGGGATGGATTGGCTTTCAAGATATGGAGCCATCATAGATTGCAACAAGAAGGTCGTTAAATTCCAACTGCCCGAGGAAGAAGCATTCACTTTTTCGGGTAAAACAGATAAGAATAGTATTCCACGAATATCAGCTCTAAAGGCTCAACGACTTTTGAGATCAGGTTGTGAGTCTTATCTCGTATATGCGGTGAAGGCGGAGGACTTACCTCAGCCGGAACTAAAAGACGTACCTGTAGTCAAAGAATACGCCGATGTATTTCCTGATGATCTCCCGGGGTTACCCCCTGATCGAGAAATACAGTTCACAATAGATCTGATACCGGGGTCAGTCCCAATCTCTAAAGCCCGTTACCGTCTGGCACCAAATGAGTTAAAGGAGTTAAAGGAACAACTAGAGGACTTACTATCTAAAGAATTTATCCAGCCTAGTTTTCCACCATGGGGCGCACCCGTTCTTTTTGTGCGAAAGAAGGATGGGTCGATGCGACTGTGCATCGACTACCGAGAATTGAATAAGATCACGATTAAAAGAATAAATACCCCCTGCCAAGGATCGATGATTTATTCGACCAGCTACAAGGGGCGACTGTATTCTCGAAAATTGACCTCCGTTCGGGATACCATCAGCTGAAGATCAGGGAGGTAGATGTTCCTAAAACCGCATTCAGTACAATGTACGGCCATTATGAGTTTTTGGTTATGCCTTTTGGACTGACAAATGCCCCAGCTGCTTTTATGGACTTGATGAATCGAGTCTTTAAAGACTACCTCGATCGGTTTGTTATCGTCTTTATCGACGATATTTTGATCTATTCTAAGACGAGGGACGAACACGAAAGTCATTTGCTAACTATCTTAGGAATCTTGCGAGAGAAACAGCTCTACGCCAAATTCAAGAAATGTGAATTTTGGCTTGAGCAAGTAGCCTTCTTGGGACACGTGATTTCTGGGAATGGAATCTCTGTGGACCCGAGTAAGATCGAAGCTGTGAATAATTGGCCACGACCTACTACTCCTACCGAGGTTTGGAGTTTTCTTGGACCTGCTGGATAGTACCGTAAGTTTATAGCAGACTTCTCTAGTATTGCCTCTACGTTGACCAATCTGACGAGGAAGAACGTCCCGTTCAAGTGGAGCGAAGCATGCGAATTGAGCTTCCAAGAATTGAAGAAACGTATTACATCTGCCCCGATATTGACGATACCATCGGGAACCGGAGGATTTGCAGTATACAGCGATGCTTCAATAATGGATTGGGTTGCGTGCTAATGCAGATCGGAAAGGTGATTGCCTATGCGTCACGACAGTTAAAGGAATATGAGAAGAACTATCCGACCCACGACTTGGAACTGGCAGCAGTGGTCTTCGCTTTGAAAATATGGAGACATTACCTCTATGGATAAGAGTGCGAAATCTTCACAAACCATAAGAGCTTGAAGTATTTCTTCACTCAGAAGGAATTGAATATGCGCCAGCGAAGATGGTTAGAACTAGTAAAGGACTATGATTGCGTTATCAACTATCATCCGGGCAAGGCAAACGTAGTCGCAGATGCGCTAAGTCGAAAAGCGATGAATGTAGAGTTACATCAATTGGGAATAGAGATAGTCAATTTAGGCGAAGTTGAAGCAAAACTAGCAGCGTTAACCCTTCAACCCACGCTGCTAGAACGGATCAGGAAGACGCAAGAAGAAGACGAACTCTACCTAAAAATGAAAGATGCGTTACCCGAGGATTTTAAAATACGAGGAGATGGAGCTTTATTATGCAAGAATCGTCTTTACGTACCTGACAATGAGGAGCTGCGACAAACGATAATGAAGGAAGCACACACGACCACATACTCGATACACCCAGGAGCCACAAAGACGTATCAAGATCTACGAATAACATACTGGTGGCCAGGAATGAAGAAAGAAATCGTTGCATTCGTGAACCGATGTATGACCTGCCAATTGATTAAAGCAGAACACCAGCGACCCGGTGGAACCCTACAATCTCTACCCATTCCAGAATGGAAGTGGGATCATATTACGATGGAATTCGTCGTTGGTTTACCCAAAACGACGAAAGGCCACGATGCTATTTGGGTGATTGTTGATCGCCTGACCAAATCGGCTCATTTCCTTCCAATCAGCTCCACTTTTCCCATGGAACGCTATGCTGAATTATATATTCAGGAAATTATCCGCCTCCATGGAATTCCAATTTCTATCGTCTCGGATCGAGATTCGAGATTTTTGTCGAACTTTTGGCAAAGCTTACAGAAAGAGATGGGAACCAAGCTCTCGTTCAGTACTGCGTATCATCCTCAGACCGACGGGCAGTCTGAACGTACGATCCAAACTCTTGAAGACATGCTAAGAGCTTGTGTTTTAGACTTCAAAGGAAACTGGAGTAAGTATCTGCCTTTAATAGAATTTTCTTACAATAATAGTTTCCACGCTACGATTGGAATGGCGCCATATGAAGCGTTATACGGACGCAAGTGCCGATCTCCAGTCCATTGGGACGAAATCGGCGAGCGAGCCCTATTAGGACCAGATATGCTTCGAGAAATGACGGAAGATGTGACGAAAATTCGGGAAAGAATGCAAACTGCTCAAAGTCGGCAGAAGAGTTATGCAGATCGTCGACGACGATCTTTGGAATTCGCAGAAGGTGACCAAGTGTTCCTGAAAATTTCCCCAATGAAAAGGAGTAAAGCGTTTCGGGAGAAAGGGCAAACTGAGTCCCAGATACATAGGCCCATTCAAAATCATCAGACGAGTCGGCGAAGTTGCATATCAGTTAGAGATGCCGACCTCATTATCGCAAGTTCACGACGTATTCCACGTATCGACACTACGAAAATACGTTGCGGACCCGAGCCATGTGATCTAGAACGAGCTTCAACAACTCAAACCTGATTTGAGCTACGAAGAGAAGCCTGTAGAAATTTTAATGTATGAGTTGAAACAACTTCGGAATAAGACTATTCCGTTAGTGAAAGTCTTGTGGCGGAATCAGTCAGTTGAGGAAGCCACGTGGGAACGTGAGGATGATATGTGAATTCATTATCCTGAGTTATTCCAGTAGGCGTAATTTCGGGGACGAAATTTCCTTAAGGGGGGGCGATGTAATGCTCGTAAATTTAATACGGGATTTGATGTAAGTAGATATGTAAATATTGAATTAGAAAGTTAACAAATAAATTTCGGCTATTGTAAACTCCCTAAGGGTTTCAAGTTAAATTTCGAAATGTATCAAGCTAAGTAGAAATTATAATATTTTAATAGGTATTAACTTGGGCTGTATTTTGTGGATTGTTCTGATCTCGAAACATAGCCCAACATCGTGAAGATAAAAGTATAATATCCTTACTTAAGATTGAAGCAAAATCGTTCACCACCTTGTCCCATCATGAATACTATCGAAAAGATTAAAACTTATCTAACATTCAACCCATATCGACAATGAATGGGAAAAGAAACCCTTACTCTACCACTCAGTAGCTTTGAACAGAGGTGTAAGAGCTAGGAAATCAACGACATACAAGGAGACCTAATAATTCGAAAGTTGGATATTTCAAGGCAAGGTATGAAACAATCTCTTGCTTAACATATTAAATTTGCCTAATAATATATATACCTACATATACCCGTAAGAAACTATATGATAGTTATAGAGGGTTTTCGAAAGTTATAAATGCCTAGGAGATATAGGATTTTCGAGATCAGTTCATGATTGTAGGTGTTTATCAAATAAAATAGAAACTTAAATCACTTTGTGAATATGATGAATTATAAAGCGTGGCGTTTTTAGGGTATAAGATATTCGGGGTTAGAAATGATTTTTGAGATGAACACGATAATGTATGAATGTCATTTTAGGGTTTTGGAGGAGAATTACGATTTTCAGAAGTTCTCAACTTGAAATTTCGATGTGGTTATCAAGGTTTTGGCCCCTTCTCCTAAGTACATCTCGAGATACTTTACAGGAAGGATTTCGAGACATAATAATAATGCAAATGACGAGAGGTGGCATGCAAGAATTTCGAGATATAATCATTAAAAGATTTCGAAATGTGCCATGAACAGATTTCGACATTCAGCCTCTAAGCCTCTCGATATCTAACCTTTCGCAAGGTATAAAAGATCTCGACATCCTCCATGATATAATTCGACATTTAACCTTCCTAACTAATCTCGACAAGGTAGCATAGCACTAAAGATCTCGAGATATAATAAAGCAAACTTCGAGATGTATCATAAGAGAGATTTCGATGTATTATAATGCAAGATGTCGAGATGTGTCATGCAAAGACTTCGACATTTAACTCCCCTAACAAACTCGATATATAATCATTCCTTCACGAATTTTCATGACTCCCAATGAATAGTTTATTATTATAAATTTTAGGTGTTACAATTTCAATGCATTAAGGTTTCGACAATTGTGAACAAGTTTGAATTTTGATTTCTCACAAATAACAGTTTCGACACTAAGTAGTTCTCATCAAATTAGGGTTTTCATCATTTTAGGGTTTTCGTGATTTTTAGGATTTTGATAATTTTAGAATTTCGAAACTTAGAATTTGGAAATTTTGAAATTGGGTGACTTAGTAAATATACTGATATAATAATATTATTATATTCAGAGGACCGACAGTTAGGGACTTCGACGGATTTCCTATTTGACTAATTGTATCAGGAGGACAGGTAGGTGAATTATTCATCTACAATGCGTAAACACCTATGTGATATTTATGTGCTTTTATGTGATTTCATAATTTATGTGTTTTACGTATGTTCCATGTGACATCACTTTTTATGAGTTATCACGTTTATATGCATAGCATATGCATATCATGTTACAGGTGTGGCGCCCCGCCATCTACTACTATTATCTTACACTAACTGACGTGACTATAGAAATATAAATATATTACATACGAAATACCGATAGAATTTCTCGATTTTACAAACTCACCACACACTACTATTTTACAATACAAACATTATTCAAATGTTTTACATACAATACAAACATATTTTACAAAACACAGAGTAATTAACATAACACCCGCCACACAGGTCGCATCCATGTACACACCACCCTCAAAAATCACCGGAAGTTCCAGAAGGACCAGCCTCACCTTTCACAGGTTCACGTACCGTGTTCACTGCGTCTACAACACATAAAAACATGGGATGAGCTATAAAGCTCAGTAAGTGGAAATATGTATGTATGCACGTGTCAGCTAGCAAAGGCATCCGCGCCAGTACTTTCTAATACTCACATTCTCATATTTCTTTTTTTTGAGTTATTTTGCTTTTTAATTCTCATATTTCTTTTATCATTTTCTTTTCCATTTCCTTCTTATTTCTATCAGGCCCGTAGCTAACTTACCACACGCACCACCATAAAATGAGCTCAAATCCTATTCAGATACAATACGATAGTTAGCCCACTCTGGTTAAGATAAACTAGGGTTTATCTCCAGTTTTATCTTTCACCAGGTCGCCCTCTATCTGGCGATCGTCCTTTTTCATTGCGGTTGCCTTTCCTGGCACTCTGGCTTACGCCATGTGTCTCGTCCAGGTGACCCTCGTCCGCTACCTAAATAATATAGGTACATACATTCGACGGTTTACCCCCGTCATGGTGCCTTTGTAGAAGTAGCTATACTATGACTCTTCATGAGTCTACATCAAATACTAATGTCTATAAACATATTTTGTTTTCAAGACGATCATATACTGTGCATACATACCTCTAATCCTCACATCATTCGTGTATGCACATGCTCATGTCACATAATAATAAAATAAATGTTTACTATGCAAAAGCATATCGAAACATTTCACTTCATCAATCATCACCACATATTCACATCAAAGCACATAGTCACATAAAACAAATACATATAACACAAGTTATGTGTTGTAGGTGAGATTCCCACTTACCTGACGTCCTTAAGCTAATCGCTAACCGGTCTGTGGAGTTTCCTAAAATATCGTCCTTTAACCACGAATAATAAAATCAGTTTATATATTATATTAGTTGACTACGTAAATTTTCGTTCGGAAATTCCATCAAAAAGGACGTTTGCCTATACCGTAAATTGACCCTGAAGACACCGAGAGGCAAATTATGATCGGGCGTTACGAGAGACTATGCCCATTAGACCCAGAATATTTTTCTGATTAAATGGTATAAAAATATTTTTCCTCAAAAGTTTTAATCGAAGTGACCCAATTCGCAAGGTACATTACATGAACCCGCAAAAGTCTACTGTTGACCAAGTTCGCGAAGTGTTACACAGATTCGCGAACCCACACACAATTCGCAAAGTCTCTACAATTCGCAAAATTGTTATAATTCGCAAAAGAAATTAGCGAATATTCCCAATTCGCAAAAATTCAATTCGCACTCCCCAACTTCACAAACTCTCATGGATTCGCAAACCTATATATAGAGTTCGCAAAGTCTACTTTGCCTTACATATAATTCGCGAACTGACATACTTTATAAAATTGTCTCAATTCGCAAATCTCGATTCGCGAACACGACCCGTGAACTCATTTAACTTATTGACTCCCAATTCGCAAACTACTTACAATTCGCGAACTAGAGTTCGTGAAACTCATATTTCGCGACCCCATTATCACCAAAAACACTATTTAATACTTAAAATCTGAAAACCTTCAATTAACATTTATTTTTCTCAAGAACACAACGAACTTCTTTAAAACTTCAAATCACATTTGAACCTTCAAAAATTAAAAAACTTTATAAAACTTACACAGATCTAGCCTCTCGTATCTAACACACTTAAACATACTAAATCAAAATAAAAACGTAAAGATGAAAGTAAGAAAGATATACCCTCTCCAAGCTTAAATTCAACCTCTACAGTTTGAGTTCTTCGTCTTCTCTCTAGATTTATTTTTCTTATGATTGAATAAATGATTAATCTTACTTCTCCATTAGTGCTTTAGACAACAAAGGACAAAATCCAACGTTGATATTTACCTAATCCGAAAAGCATTGTCTCCCACTTGTCTTTCCTACTTAATTATAATTAGTTTATTATTATAATATTTCCTAACTTCAAAGGTTCAAAGTTCAATTCGTAAAAACACTTTGCACTTCCACACTTCACGAATCCTTATAATTCGTGAAGTATACTTCACATGCTCATAATTTTCTCAATTCGTGAAACTAAATCCCCCCTAGTTCGCGAATTTCAAACCATGCTAGGTTCTAATTCCTTTCAATTCGCGAACCTATTCCACGAACTCATGATAACCAAACTTTCCTAACTCGCAAATTCACCATCTCATACTCATCTCGAATTTCCTCTACTTCCATATCTAACTTACACATAATGTTAAATATCACATATGCACATAATTAAATAGATATCAAATGTGCAATCATATAAGCACATAATATGCATGCAAATTTATTGGCCGGCTACTTACGGGACCCGGGTATTACATTCTCCCCCTTAAAGAGGATTTCGCCCCCGAAATCAGGTCGTTTGAAACAATTCTGGAAAGCGATTTCGCATATCGTCTTCACGTTCCCATGTAGCTTCTTCCACTAACTGATTCTGCCATAATACTTTTACTAATGGAATCTCTTTATTTCTCAGCCTCTTTACTTCATACATCAAACTTTCCACTGGTTTTTCCTCATAACTCAAATCTGGCTGAAGTTGTTGATGCACAAATTCATTCCTTAATACATGATTCGGATCATTAACATATTTTCTCAGCATTGACACATGAAAGACATCATGAACTTGTGCCAACGAAACTGGTAACTCCAATTGATAAGCTACCTCACCAACTCTTTTGATTATTCTGAAAGGTCCAATATATCTTGGGCTTAACTTACCCTTTCGCCCAAATCGTTTTACGCCTTTCATTGGAGATACTATCAAAAATACCCAATCATCAATTTCAAATTCCAATGGTCTTCGCCTTTTGTCTGTATAACTCTTCTGTCGATTTTGAGCCGTTTGCATTCTCTCTCGTATTTTTGCTATTGCCTCGGTCATCTCTTGAACCATGTCAGGCCCTAACATCGCACGTTCTCCGACTTCATCCCAATGTATAGCAGATCGACACTTGCGTCCATATAAAGCTTCATACGGTGCCCTCCCAATAGTTGCATGATAACTATTGTTGTAGGAAAATTCAATCAACGGCAAATATTTGCTCCAGCTTCCTTTAAAATCCAAAACACATGCTCGCAACATGTCTTCCAATGTTTGGATGGTTCGTTCAGATTGACCGTCAGTTTGAGGATGATAAGCTGTACTGAAAGACAACTTAGTTCCCATCGCCTTCTGTAAGCTCATCCAAAATTTGGATAAAAACCGCGAGTCTCGATCCGAAATAATTGACAACAGAATCCCATGGAGTCGAACTATTTCTTGAATATACAGTTCTGCATAGCGCTCCATGGAGAATATCGAACTTATGGGTAGAAAATGAGCTGACTTGGTTAATCGATCGACTATAACCCAAATAGCGTCATAGCCTTTTACATTCTTTGGTAATCCAACAATGAAATCCATCGTAATATGATCCCACTTCCATTCAGGTATCGGCAAAGGCTGTAATGTCCCTGCCGGTCGTTGATGCTCCGCTTTTATTTGTTGACAAGTCAGACATTGGCTTACGAATGTCGCAATGACTCTTTTCATTCCTGGCCAATTTATTCGTAAGTCTCGATACATTTTTGTAGCCCCTGGATGTACCGAATAGATTGTGGTATGTGCTTCCTTCATTATAGTTCTTCGAATTTCCGCATTATCGGGTACGTATAAACGGTCTCTGTAACATAAACTTCCATCATCTTGTATCTTGAAATCCGATGCATGTTGTTCCATTTGAGTGTCTTTGATCTTTAAATAAAAGTTCATCTTCTTCTTGTGCCTTCTTAATTTGTTCCAGTATTGTCAGTTGTAAAGTTAATGCAGCCAATCGTGCTTCGACTTCTCCCAATTGTACTACCTCCAGTTCCAGTAGATGTAACTCCGCACTTACAGCTTTTCGGCTTAACGCATCGGCCACCACATTTGCTTTGCCCGGGTGATAACTGATCACACAATCATAGTCTTTGACTAATTCTAGCCACCTTCTTTGCCTCATATTTAATTCCTTCTGAGTGAAGAAATATTTCAGACTCTTGTGATCCGTGTAAATTTCACACCGCTCCCCATATAAATAATGCCTCCAAATTTTTAGAGCGAACACCACTGCGGCTAACTCCAAATCATGAGTCGGATAATTCTTTTCATACTCCTTTAATTGTCGAGAAGCATAAGCTACCACATTTCCTTGTCGCATTAATACACAACCTAGGCCATTTCTTGATGCATCGCTATAAACCGAAAATCCTCCAGTCCCAGATGGTATGGTAAGAACTGGAGCTGATGTGAGTCGTTTCTTCAATTCTTGAAAACTTTGCTCACACTCCTCACTCCAATAGAATGGAACATTCTTCCTTGTTAGCTTCGTCAATGTTGATGCAATCTTTGAGAAATCTTTAATGAACTTTCTGTAGTATCCAGCTAAGCCAAGAAAACGCCGTACTTCAGTGACATTGGTTGGTTGTGGCCAATTGTTGATAGCTTCAATTTTGCTAGGATCCACAGAAATTCCTTCTCCAGAAACAACGTGTCCTAAAATGCAACTTGACTCAACCAGAACTCGCATTTCTTAAACTTAGCATATAATTGATTTTCCCGTAATATTTCAAGAACAGTCTTTAAATGTTGTTCGTGTTCTTTCTTCGTCTTCGAATAAATAAGAATGTCATCAATAAACACAATGACAAACTTGTCCAGAAACTGCTTGAACACTTAATTCATTAAATCCATAAATGCCGTTGGCGCATTAGTCACTCCAAAAGGCATAACTAAGAATTCGTAGTGTCCATATCGAGTACTAAACGCCGTCTTTGCAATGTCTTCTTTTCGAACCTTCAATTGATGTTACCCCGATCGTTTCGAAATTCTCTAGTTCTTTTTCTAATTTTGCCTGTGACTCCTCTATCTGTTTTATGATAGGAGGTTTGTAGAGAGAATTTTTATAATTAATGGTCTTAACTTCCTCGTGGTATGTTCGAGAATCAGGAGGTAGAATTTGAACTAAATTGCAGACAGGTATTAGAGTTTCTTTCCTATTTTTGTCCCTTTCATTTAGTTCTTTGTAGTCAAAGGGGATTTCTGGACCATGTGGACCTTGCCTAATGGACGAATCGAAAGTATTTGCATAAGACGATTCAGTAAAATTTCTAAGAGAGGTTATTCCTAAGCGCATGTGTTTAACATCATATATTTCTTTCTTTTGTAAAACACACGGGTTAGTGAAACCTATGCCTTCTATAGGATTATAGAACTCTATATCCTTGGGCTTGTTCAAAAATATCGTCTGTTCGGACTGTCCCCTACGCGTAACTATATCGTCTAATTTCTTTACTTTAGCATATAGTTTCTTGCGTTCCTCACCTAGGAGAGCGTAATTATTTTCCACAGTTAGTTTCGCGGCTTGACAGGCATCGAAATCCTTACTAAGCTCACTAATCTTAGCATTCGATGTTTATAGCTTCTAAGTTAGTGATCTTAGAGGTAGCTTCGGTTATCCTACAATTTAAAATGGCTTTCTTGTTGAGATTTCTAACCAAGCAATTGTAGTTATTTGCTAGCCTATCTTCCAATTCCTTAATCTTTTCGCTCTGTTGTCCTAGTTGAGGTTGACTAGTCTCTCTAGACTGGAGGCTCTTGGTAAGTTCATCTATTTTTGCACTAGAGCTCCTAAGTTCTTGTTCGAGACTATCTATCTTCTCCCGAGCTCTCTCAAGTTCGTTCTCTTCTTCCTTTATACTTTTCTCATTTGAAGACGTGGATGCGTTGTCGTCGTCCGTACGAGTGGATGTTTCGGCGTCCAATTCGTTGTCGAGACGGGCCATGAGGGCTAAGTTCTCTTCTTCGGAGCTCGACGTGTCCTCGAGCCATTGGTCCTGTTCGGCCATGAGAGCTACTCCAGCTTCTTTCTATTTTGTCAATTGAAGCTTCCTGGAGTAGTAGTTTGCATCTCTTTTCTTCGGGAGAGTGCACTCTCTGGCGAAGTGACCTGCTTTGCCACAGTTAAAACATTTGTTAGTCTCTTTGGGATTCTTGACCTCGGAACTCTCCGGAGCACGTTCTTTGTTCTTGGAGCTTGTAGTCCGAAGTCTATTGGCTGAGGTTGAAGACTTCTTCTTGAAGTACTTCTTGCTCATTATTTCTCCAATGAGACCTAACTGTTTTCCAAGGGCTTTCATTTTCGGCTCGATGTCGGAGTCCGATTCCTCTTCCGACTCTGATGATGAAGGTGGCCTAACGATCTTATCCTTTCTTGATCTTGTGCTCCTCTTCTTCGAGACTAAGGCAACCGTGTCATCGATTTGTTTGCCTTTCTGCTCTTTGGTGATCTCGCGTATATCCTCCTCGTGCTGAGCGAGATTGTCGAACACGGCATGGACATCCAACTCCTCTAGATCTTTGTTTTGTCGTATTTGAGTGGATATTTTCTTCCATTCCGTGGGCAGAGAAGATAGAAATCTTATGTTTGTCTCCATGTTTGTCTTCGTTATTTCTATCTTCCTCATTTCATTGAGAAGAGTGAGGTATCGTTGGTAGATCTCGTTTAGGCTCTCCTCTGGTTTTGCTTTGAATGAGTCGTAAGCAGTGAGAATGTTCGCCTTCTTGGCCTTTATGCCAACTTCCGTCCTTTGCATCATCCTATGCAGCTCATCCCACATCCCTTTGGCCAATGT
Source organism: Craterostigma plantagineum (assembly GCA_027422505.1). Taxonomy (NCBI): domain Eukaryota; kingdom Viridiplantae; phylum Streptophyta; class Magnoliopsida; order Lamiales; family Linderniaceae; genus Craterostigma; species Craterostigma plantagineum. Next base: position 13,473,676 of record JAPQWV010000001.1, read on the forward strand.
AAGGCTGTCGATTTGTCTGTATATATCGTTAGGGATGCCCTGCATAAGGGTATTAATGGCTACTAGATCAGCCTTAGCTCTAGCTCTTTCCTCCAGAGAGTATTCTCTAGGCTCCTTTAGTCGCCTAGAAAATGGGATTGCTGGAGTAGCTGTTTCGTCCCCGGGTACATGAACCCAGAACTGTGTCGGTCCCTCTTCAAGGGACTTCAGTAGATTTTCGGCTTGATCCTTTAGAGCAATTAAATTCAGAAAGCGGCTTCTCCACACTTTGTATTCGCCTCTTTGCAAGATCGGCGGACGGTTGTCATTTCCGAGTGAGTATCATGTTTGTATTGTAGTCGAGTTGTTGAAGGATCTTCGTTAATTGTTTTGAAGGTTGAAGATGATGTAATGTGCTTCACAAGTGACAAAATTCGTTAGTAGCGTTTGATTCGAAAATTAGATCGAGAATTATTTTCGAATCAATCTTAAAGTTTGATCGAAATTAATTCCGTCGAGATAGTGTACTGAGTACTGTTCTCGTGCGAGAAACTTTGTCAGCGAGATATTTTACGAGCGAGATAAATTGCTCAAAATCATTCGGTCGAGAAAAATTTCTTGATCGTGAACTTATTTCGATCGTAAAGAAACAGTACGTTAGTAAGTTTCTCGATAAGTCAAAATAAATCTGTTGACTAGAAAAGTTTCTCGCGTGTAAATGATTTTCGCCTGGTCAAACGTTAAAAGGTTTGACCGAAAAAGTTTTTCGAGTGAAAGTTTTTACGCATGCAAAGTCAAAATAAGTCTCACTCGAAAAAGTTTTTCGCTGTATAATGCTCGAGAAATATTTCTAACTAAAATTGTTTCTGCTGATGACGATTCTAGTACTGACTTCGTATTCTGACCGAGAAAAATTCTCGCGTTAAGTTTATCGATCGAAAAACTAATCCGATCGCAAAACTTAGCGAGAAAAATTTGAGCAATCGAGAAAAATTCACAGAATACGATTAACACTACTTCGAGCAAAAACAAAGAATCAGATAGTGAAATTTGAGGCAATTGCTCGCAATTAAGTACTAATCACGCACGAACAAGCAATTAAACACGTTATGAAGCAAAATATATCGAATTTGATCAAAATCAGAACGTGTTCTTCATGTTCTTCGCAAACAGTAAAACGCAGAAGCAATTCAATCATAGAAATCAAAGTTTAAACTGCTACAGAACTGATCGCAATGATGATCTATCACTTAAACGAGCACAGAAACACCAAATTCAAGTCAATTAAGCACAGAATTAAGCTATTGGATCGAAAAAGGTTTTCGCGCCAAACTGTTCTTCGATGAACAGTATCCAGAAAATGATTTTTCATCCAATTCTAACAATTTTCGATTCAAACAGACCGAATCTGCTCTGATACCAATTGTTAGGTCCTACGATTAACAACTCTACGATCCTAGGCTAGAATTCATAGTAATTCGATCGTTTAGATAAGCAATTGAATTCGATCGAAAAACTCAAATGAAGAACAAGAGAGAGAATTCGAGTAGAGTGAGAAAGTTACTGTTGTTTCTCTCTCTAGAAATCGAATTGCAAGCCCTTCGGATCAATTCTCAAAACTTTCTCTATTCAGCTCAATTGAGTTACAAGTATTTATACCAAACAAACTTGGTATACATATCAAACTAGTCCTAATCTAAGGACTACTATACAAAATGCCCCTAATTACAAGGACAACTAATGAAATCAAGCACAATTACAAATAGTATTCTACAAAAATTCAAAAATTTCGCACCCTACTCTTCGAAAATTTCTCTACCTCTCGCGTCGTCGTCTTCCTCAAATCTGCCTTCAAAATCCGTCTTTCTGCGTACTCCGTCGTCAAAATCAGCTTTTCGGTATGAATACATCACAAACAAATCAATTCCTGTTCGTTTTACTCTGTTTTCTGTCCCCGTCTGTTAAAATGTTTTAGGTTAAAAATAATTTTTCTCGGCTTTAATTCGGACGCATGTTAGGATTTTGGTGTTTAAAACCCCCAAATATGTATTGCCCGTCCAATTTCGAGTCGATTGAGTCCAGTTTATTGCATTTTGGTTAAGATTTGAGTGGGTCTAAGGCAAAAATCATAGCGTCGTTTCGTACGTTTTCACACAGTGTTCTTCACCGAGAAAATTTTCTAGAAAAATGCTTTAAACGTTAGACTTTCGCTGCTACAGTGAGTAAGGTCCCGCGAAAATTTTTATCCGAGAAATTTCTTGCGTTAAAAATTTTCGCTGCTACAGTGACTAAGGTCCTGCGAAAACTTTTATCCGAGAAATTTCTTGCGTTAAAATTTTCGCTGCTACACTGACTAAGGTCCCGCGAAAACTTACATCCGAGAATTTTCTTGCGTTAAAATTTCTCTGCTACAGTGTGTGAAGTCCCGCGAAAGTTTTCATCCGAGAAAATACTTTTTCCTACTTTAAAACTTTTGCTGCTACAGTGAGTCATGCCCCGCGAAATTTTCATACACCTCACTTCATATTACATCTTTTCGCATCTTCACTATTTCGCAACTACAGTGACCCAAAAATTTCAACCCGAGAAATTTTATCACTTGAGCAGATTTCCTTCAAAGCTTTATCACTCCACGAATCTTTCATATAACGTGCGAAAATTTTCATTACATGCAAAAATTCCTGCCTAACTTGAATGCTGAAACTTCCCACTACATGCGAAACTTTACCCTGCGCCAAATTTCCTTAACGTGCGAAAATTTTCATTACATGCGAAAATTCTTGGCTAACTTGAATGCGAAAATTTCCCACAACATGCGAAAATTTACTCTGAATGCGAAATTTCCTTAACGTGGGAAAATTAACACTACATGCGAAAATTTTACTCTAAATGCGAAAATGTTCTCTCGACTTGTCTATGTGTGATAATCAGCGAAATTTCCATTACATGCGAAAATTTTTGGATAACTTGTGAAATTCCATAACCTGCGAAAATTTTCCATACATGCGAAATTTTACTCTAAATAGGAAATTTTTTTTTTGACTTGTCTATGTGTGATAATCAGCGAAATTTCCCATTACATGCGAAATTCTACACTAAATGCGAAATTTTTTTTCGGCTTGCTCATGTACCAAAATTTTCTCATATCACATGAACACTTTCAATCCTGAAAATTTTCTAAGTGCCTACGAGTTCTTTGCAATCACATGCGCATCGGATGGCCATACCGGAACTGGACTGCGGCTGTTGGATGGGCGGCACGGAGGTGGAGAGGTCGCCACTTAGCATGGATGGGCCCCCGACATGCCCTTGCCTCACTGATTTACCATATATGGTCTGAGCGTAACCGTCGATGGCATGAGGGAAGACGACGCACACCTGCCCAACTAGTGTCCGAAGTTGAGATCCTACTTGCCATGCGCCTATCTAACCTTCCGTGCAAGTATGAGCTCCAGGTGCGCGCCATGCGTCGCGTTTGGCGTATTGCTTGGTAGACCTGGGTAGGGTTGGGTTGGATTGGATTGGATTAGCTGGTAGCATGTTACCAGTTAGGTTTGTGCTTGCGCACGCCGCACTGTACATTCACCCTTTTTATTTTTATAAGTGACCATTTCCCAAAAAAAAAAAAAAATTTTCTAAGTGTTGGAAAAATTTCGTTTAATTTCCTAAAATTGTCGAAACTCGCCATCACATGACCATCATTCAATCTTAACCACTTTATTTCAAAAGGACTCTTAGTTAGCTTTAATTTTAATTTTACTTCTATCTTTACGATTTTGGGCACTTCTATGCTTCATTTTATTGTTTTACCCATGACTTACTTATAATCCGTCTTCTCGCAATTTAGTCCGCACTAATCATGCTACAATTTCTGTCGAGCACAGATATGACTAACACAAATCGAAAAGCACTTGAAGCACTTGAGGCTGCCGCAATTCAAAGGGACATCGCTCGCATCGAGCTAAATACACTGACGTTTGTTCCACCAATCGAGCAGGTCTTCCCAACAAGTCGATGGGCTGCCTTGATACCAAACAACCACATGGTGGACTTGGACAGGACAACTTCCGGTGCGATGCTCCCATCATCATAGAGATCCTCAAAGGGCATCCCTCCGACACGCCCCCACTCATGGCGAGCCAGAAGCGCAAGTCTACCTCCAGCAGTCTAGCACACATTGCAAATAGCTGGACCACACTACCTCGCTTCAGCAATGTCCGCCGAAATCGAACAAGAACAGTAGTCCTCACCCGCAACATTGTCCAAGAAGTACTCCAACTCCCTGCCTACTCACCCTACGATCCACTACCGACGCACGAACAACTCATTGAAGACATCGATAGATTAGGCTATCAACCTGAGAACAAGAAGAAGAAGGGCCCACTTGTCCTCAGTGAAGTCACCCCACGCAATCTACCTCAACCCTGGCGAACACTGTACCTACTGCTGAACAAATGCATGTCAGGGAAGCATGCTGGTCAGGACCGCGGGAACCACCAAATCCTCACCATCCTAACCGGCATCGCACACAACCGCAAGTACAACTACACCGAGATCATCTGGATGGATCTCGTCTCCATGGTCCAACGCCGCGATCGGGAAGTCGCCAAGGGAGTCAAAAACCGCTTCGTCCCTTACATGCGGTGGCTCCCAGTGACCATCAAACACTTCCGCCTGTTCTCCACCAACATCCGCATCCGCCCGGCGAGTGAGCACTTCATAATTCCCGTTGTCGAGAAGTTTGCCAAGAAAAATACTACGGCGAAAGATCGACACGCAATGATCATCCCAGACGAAGTCCTCGCCTATGCCGACCCAACAACCCGCATGTTCGAGACTATCGCGCCTCCACTGCTTCATTCTGCGAGAGTCCCCGTCCACTATCCATTGTCTCTACGGAGCAGACCAACCCCGCTGCTCCTAACCCCGGGACTAGCCAAAACCACACCACCACTTTTAAAAAGTCATCGGGTCGCGCCGCATCCTCTTCCACCCGCGTACCGAAAAAACGGTCGCGTGAGGATGACGTAAGCCGCACCACGGAGCGTCGATCGAAACAAAAACACGATCGACCTCCTCAGTCACAGACAAGCCGAGCCCAACCCATAGGTACAGGAGGTGATGTGTTCACCTCCCGAGTAGAAGACGTGGCATTTGGCTCAACCACGCAAACGACCCCACCAATCCACTTATCTTCATCTCTACAGGAAGATATTTCATTCCACGAGGAGCTACGTATGCCATCGACATCCCACTTGGAGATAGTCGATGTTGAAACAAGCAGTCCTTCGCCTCAGACTGCATCCTCTTCAATCACATCGAGTCTAGTGCCCTCACTCCCCACAATTTCATATGTTTCTAGGACACATATACCTTTTACTGCACTACAGAGTCTTCGTGATTCTGTCGGAACGCTCGGTGATGTCTCTGTGACTGAGAGCGGAAGACCTAGAACGGCCAACATCACAACAACCGTGAGCCTATGCCATCATTCGTTTGAGTCAGTCTCATCGATGATGCCAACGGGAAGTCTTAGTGACCCCGTCTTTTCCCGTCCTGTGCAAACGAGCGGCCGATCGGCTATCATCTCCGATTCGGTGTCAGTTGGATTTCTTCGTGATTCCAACTTGTTAAACTTACCCCATTTTGTCTCCGAGACTGCGCTAGAGGCTCGTCTTCAAGAGTTTGCAAAGACTCTTGAGGCGTCCATCCTCGATAAAGTCTACGCTCGTCTCGATGCGTCCACCATCGACAAAGGCAAAGGTGTGGCCCCGGAGACGCCACCACCACCGCAACATGTGGACGCAGAAGCTGTTCTCTCCTCCATTTCCGCAAAGGAGCTCTTCTACATCCTCAGAGCCCGATTCGAATCAATGACGGAACTCGACGAGGAGGAACAACGAATGAAGGCCATCATGACTCAACCAATGACTTGCCGCGCTCAAGGCGAGTCTAGCGGGATCAGACGCGACGATCAAGACGATGATCAAGATCGACGCGAGGGGGAGAATAGGCAGCAAGGCTCACAATCTCAAGGACTCGTGCAATCGATGCCGCCTTCCTCCTCTGCACCTGAAACGACGCCCGCAACAGAAACCTCACACCCCACCAGCCAAAAATCCCATCCTATTAACCCCGAGTCACTAGCTAAATCACCCTCACCACCACCTACTACCGTCTCCGAAACTCTAATCGTCACATCGACATTAGAGACCACCACAACACCTTCTCCACCCACCATCTCGGAACCTCTAACTGTCACATCGACGTTAGAGGCCACCACCACATCTACACCACCCGACACCCAAATCATCCTAGCCAAAACCATCACCTCAACCGAACCACCAGAATCTCCACCACAACCATCCCCACAATCCACAAACTCCTCCGACGCAACACCCTCTCCATCACACAGCCATACCCCTCTCAACACTGACTCCAACGTGGCTTTCGAGGACTTCTACTGCGCGCAGAACGAGATCGAGGCCTACATCTTTAACGATGAATGGTTGTACACACCCGCCGATGCAGTAGCAGCCAGGAAGTTGGTGGACAATGCTCGACGTCTGCTAATGGAAGCTTTGCTTACGCTGATCAACACTGCAGACAACGAGAACGGAGAGGAGTACGACGCCGAACCCGCCGAGCTCGAGAACATCCTACAATTTCAAGCGCAACAAGCTAAGGCTCCTGCTAGTCAACCGGATGTGCCCACGGTAGATATACCGAAAGCACCGTGGGAAAACAATAAGATCACCGCACCATTCCAAGAAGAGATCAGGAAGAGGATCTGGCGGCGCAAGGAGCGGATAATCACGGTCTTCGATGAATACGAGCTGATGAATGTCCAAAACTGGAGCGAGGGAAGAAGAAGCTCTACCGATGGAGCCTTCTTTGCCACAAGTGCATAAAGCGGACGCTGTCCGATGAGGAAAACTTCGCTCTTGAGATGAATCGGGCTCCCATCTGCAAAGTCACTGACATTCGCCAGGAGTCGAAAGGACGTGTCCACTATCCAGTGTTCACGATGATGAGGCAGGATGAGAGCTACTGTGAAGTAAGCGAGGCGGACTTCAAATTTCTGCGCCTGGGTGATCTGTACAGCATGCTGGAATCCATGAAGCAGTTCAGACTCGTCCTCAGAAGTTCTGGACATCTCGTACGGGCTGAACCGGTCACTATGGGCTACGTGGCTCTCAAGCGACACATGCTCCGACAAGTGAGATACTTCGCCTCCCACGATCTGCAGATGGCGGTGGAGCACGACCTGAAGAAGGTGAACCTGACTCGCCCATCTTTCAAGAACGCGGACGACTATCGAGAGGGCGATGTGATCGACGGAGATGATCCGGCGGTCGCCTACTCGAACTACAAGGGAAAGATGAGGCTACTGCGCTGCTCCGAAGTGGCAAAGTTCTCGGATGGAACACTCACCATCATCCAAGACAAGCTCATGAGAATTTGCCGCATCCTTTCGGAAGAAGACCCACACTGCCGATCCAAGTTCGCGAAGTTCATTGACGCTATAGCTGATCGAATCGTGCTTCGAAGGAATCTCCGCGCCTTCGAGTTCAAGCTAGGACTTCGCGAAACACACACTCGCTAATCCACCATCACAACGACCAAGATCCAAGACTCCCAACAATTGACACAAAGGGGGAGATTGTTAGGATATTTATAGATTGTGTCAATAGTTTAAGTCTTGGGTTATATATTGTAATTATCCTTTTAGCTTGGGCTTTGGACTAGAATTTAATTAGTTAATCTTTAGTGTTTGGGCCTTAATATACCTAGGGTTAATGTGGTATATAAGGTTTCACCAACACTATTTTCAAAGTAATCAAAGATCAAGAGGCTAACCCTACTTTTCACACAATACACACACTTGAAGGTGAGAACCTCTCCCTTTTTCATCCCATTCAAGCCTCTTTGATTCCTTGTTTGGTGCAATCGGGACCAACAAATTTGTTGTTTTTGCTTGAATCAAAATCAGTGTTAGCTTGTATTATGTGATTATTTGCGTGATTTTAATTTTTCTCGCTAAGTCTTCGATCGGATTAATATCTCGATCGAAAACTCTGCGCGAGAATTTTTCTCGGTCAAAATACGTAGTTAGCTCTAAAGTCGCTGTCACTAAGAGAGAATAAAAACTTCTCGAGCATTATTCAGCAAAAATCTTTTTCGACGAGACTTATTTTGACTTTGTGCGCGTAAAGTTTTCTCTCGAAAAACAGTTTCGGTCAGAACTTTGACCTAGCGAAAATCATTTGCGCTCGAAAAACTTTGCCAGTCAACGGATTTATTTTGTGCAATTTATTTTGCTCGAAAAAATTTTCGCTGACAGTTTTATGCACGAGAACAGTCACTCTTACATATTTTTTCGACGATTTTATTTTTGATCAAACTTTAAAGATTGAATCTTAAATAATTCTCGACTGCGTTCGAATCAAACGCTACTAACTAATTTGTCACTTGCGAAGCACACTACATCTTTTCATATCTTCAAAACAACCAACGAAGATCCAAGGAACATCAACTCTTCAACAAAAACAAATGGATGCTTATGCGCTTGGAAACGACAATCGTCCTCCAATCCTTAAAGGAGGCGAATATACAGTTTGGAGAAGTACGTTCTTGAACTTCACAGAGCTTAAAGATCAGGCTGAACATCTACTAGCATCACTCGAAGAGAACCCACCGGTCGAATCTACTAGCTTGGAATTCTCCTAGTTCGCACCTTATTCTAATTCGCGACTCTTATAGTGCGGCTCAAACATTAAAAACCCCTTAGAGTTTGCAAAGATTCAATTCACCAATGGTACATGAGCTATAATTTGTGAAATTTATAATTCACGATTCTAAAACACCTTTAACATCTAGAACTGTTAAACTTTTCGATCAAAAATTATTTTTGATGGACTTGCATTTGCTAATCTAAAACGAGAGTTTAAAACAAGTGCATCATCATGAGAATAATGAAAATCAGAAAGCATAGATGTTCGTACAGGTTCAGAGAAAGAGGGCATAGATGAAGATGTAGCAAAACTAGATGTAGCACGCAATAGACGCTTGTTACATGAATTTGAACTAGACGCTATAAACTTAATTGCCTTCTTTTCGTTAAAGAAGGAGCACATTCTTCAAATAATAGGTTGTCTTCTGTGGATATCTCCTTCCCCTTCTTATTTAAGGTGTGGCATGTTGGTTCATGCAAAGTTAAGTTAGTGAATTTGCGATTCCTACGAGTAGTTGGCTTACTTAGTCTAGAGTCTTAGATTGAGTTTGTGCTTGAGATTTGACTAAAGGCAAGTTGAGAGAGAAAGAAGCAATACTAGAGTCAAATTGGCTTTTAAGTGATGAAATTATACTTAGGAAAATTTCATTTTCAACTGGAAATGCAATCCTATCATACTCAAAAGTTGAGCTTAAATCAGATAATTCCTTGACTAATGGTGGTACATATGCGTTTAAAGTATCAGGATTATCTAAGTCTGAGGACTTGTTTTTTTTTGGGAAGTGTTCACTAAACGAAAGAAACAGGAGTACATGGACAGCGTACATGATAGCGCTCACGACGCAACAAGCGGTAACAGACTACCGACCAGACAGCACAACAAAACCAAAACCAGCCCAGACACCAACCAGGTCCCTACAAGACCAAGCCAACGAGAGAAAACACCAACATATGGTAACAAAGGCAAGGAGGTGTCACAATCCAAAACAATCGACAGGAGTCTGGCACCAGTTGTAGTGCCAGCAGGGCAGTCGGTTGAGTGCGAAAAAGTGCCTGTGCACAGCGGAAGACAACTTCAGTGCGGAAGTTATCAAAAGGATGGGATGAAGCGCAGCAATTGCGTCCGCAAGTCTGGTCGGGGGGAGGCGTAGACGCCTACTCCTGTTTCTTTCCGCCAGGGAGGCCAACCAGCAAGTGAAGCCCATCAGCGACGCGAGCAAGCGGGTAGGACATCCAAGAAGAAGAATCATCAAGGCCAACCTGCAGACAAGAAGAGCAGAGCGAGTTACGAGAGTAAGGTGCGAAAGCGAAGTGAAGGGGGAGGGGGGATAGTGGAGAGAGCCATATATGGTGGAGGGAGAGATGGTGGGGTGGGGTATCGCTCTTGATCTCCTTCCGACACATCCCATCAGCATCACCAAACCATGACGCGCCGTGAGACCAGTCCCAGGCACCTAGGTAGTCCAGTCCAAACACCAGATCCGGCGCATGGCGATCACTTGCAGATTATATTTGTGAGGGAGCGTGGAGATTCGGATACTAAGGAGGGCCTCGATTTCTGCAACGATCCGTTCCGGCGATCGACGAATCCCATCGTGCCATCTTCTATTGCGCTCCGACCAAAGATGGTAGACCAGTGAAGCAATTACGTGTCGAGGCCCCATCACGGCAAGGTGCTTGCCCCGCCACCGTCTAGCCGCCCAAAGCACGCTATCAGACCAATCCCTGTAAGGCCAACCAAAGTGCAGATGATTACGAATAAGATTAAGGCAGCGGTTAGAGTAGGTACACTCAAAGAATAGATGTCGCGTAGTCTCCATAATATCTGTGTCGCAGAGGAGACAGACAGAGGTTCCAGCCGCAGAAGCGATCCAAGGCTTGTCTCTAGTTGCAAGTTTGTCCCTAATCGCAAGCCAGAGCATGAAGTCGTGTCGCGGAATGGCTAAGGGGCCGCCGAAGAGAGTATGCCAGGGTACAATCGGCGATGGCGGATGCTCTCCCTAGCAGAGGAGGTAGTGAAGCGGCCCGTAGCGTTGGCGGCCCATCTAAACGTGTCACGTTCTGTCGGGTGAGTGGGTGGCAGAAGAGGGGCGATATCGAGGTATTCCACCGAAGTATGAGCTGGCCAGCACCATCCTCTCTCGTTGATAACCACACATAGTTTCGAGTCCCTGGGTAGGCCCATAATCATAGGACCTCTCGGGTAGCGATCCACCAGGGGTCCTTCGAGCAGCCAAGGGTCAGTCCAGAGGAGTGTATCGGCCCCATCACCAATGCGAAACTGGATGAGAGTCCTAAATTCGGCGCGTAGTTTCAAAATCTTTCTCCAGCTCCACGAGGTCCTATTTCCAGGTCGGGTTGACCATAAAGAATTGTTGCGCAGCCTCGTACGTCTAATCCAGCTGGCCCAAATCGAGGTATCGTCATCCGTCAGAATATTCCAAAGAAGACGCATGAGTAGTGCCTTGTTATCAGTCTCAATCGAGCGGAGGCCGAGTCCACCTTCGCCTTTAGGCAAGCAAATATCAGTCCAAGCAACTTTAGCACTCGTACCTTTCCAAAGAAAGGCTCTAAGCTTCGCTTCAATGCTTCGGATAACGCCCTTCGGGAGGAGGAATACACCTGCCCAGTATGTATGCATTCCAAGGAGGACTGATTTGATCAATTGGGTACGACCAGCATACGATAGAGAGAGATTGGTCCATGAGCCGAGCCGTTTGTCCACGTTGGTCAGAAGAGGGGTGCAATCAGCAATCGTAAGTCTAGTAGTAATAAGGGGAACACCAAGATAGCGTACGGGAAGTGATCCCAGCGAGAAACCCATAATATCATGGAGGGCGTTCTTCAGTCGGTCAGCGCGCTTAGAAACGAACATAGCACTTTTACTGATGTTGGCTTTAAGGCCCGATAAGTCAGCAAAGAGATCGAGGCTTCGCTTGAAGACCCCAACGGAATCGACATCCGCATGAGAGAAGAGGAGTAGATCGTCCGCGAACGTAAGCATGAAAAGTGAGGTCGCCGCACAGTTCCAATGATATCTGAAGTTAGGGCTTTGCCTAATCTCCTCTTCTATGATGCCGTGAAGTACTTCCATTACCAGCGTGAAAATGTAGGGTGAAACCGGGTCGCCTTGCCGAAGGCCCCTCCTCCCTTTAAAGTATCCCGTCGGAGTTCCGTTTATGTTAATCGAGAAAGAGGGAGTGGTCAAGCAAGCCCGGATCCATCCAATGAATACCGGATGGAAACCAATAGCATCCAGAGCGGCCAAGAGAAAGTCCCATTCCACCATGTCATAAGCTTTCGCTATGTCCACCTTGAAGGTCACGCGTTCAGGCAGCCCCATACTATTATATCCATGGCAAATCTCCTGCGCTAGTAAGATATTGTCCGTAATTCTGCGGCCAGGAATGAAGGCAGTTTGGGTGTGGTGGACGAGTTGCCCTAGGCTGCCCCGGAGCCGATTAGCAAGAATCTTGGAGATGATCTTGTAGAGTACGTTGCAACAAGAAATCGGCCTGAAGTCCTTAGCCATCCGGGGGTTAGTATACTTTGGAATAAGTGTTATGAGCGTAGAGTTCAGTTCACCCAAGAGATGTCCCGTCCTAAAGAACTCCTTGATAGCGTGGGTTATGTCCCGTCCTATGACGTCCCACGCATCCTTAAAGAAAGCCGCCGAGAAGCCGTCCGGCCCGGGAGATTTATTGTCCCCAATGGAGAATAAAGCACGCTTGATCTCCAGATCCGTGATCGGTAAAATCATTGTCTCGGCCTCCGTAGGTCCCAGCTTTCGGGCCAAATAAGGGGAGAGAGTGGCAGCGTGCAGGGGCACCATCCTACTAGATAGTCCGAGTAGCTCAGTATAGTGCCGAATGAGTTCAGCGCAAACTTGATCATGTCCTCAAGTGTATTCCCTGCGTCATCTTCAAGTGTGTATATCCGGTTCCTGGCGCGACGCATGGCAACTTTCTTGAAAAAGAATGAGGTACATTGGTCCCCATCCTTAAGCCAATCCACTTTAGCGCGTTGTACTAGCGCCGAATGCTCCATATCAACCGCTTTAGCATAGGCAAGGCGGCATCGCCTCTCAAGGATCAACAGCTGCGGTTCCATAGGGTGCTCGATGGCAAGTTCCTGAGCTATCTCCAGGAACCCCCTAGCCTTGAGAACATTGCGGTTGAGATCGCCTTTGTCTCGACGGAGACGCTTCAGCTGCATTTTGATGTCCTTGAGTTTCTTCATGACGGTGTACATAGGGTAGCCAGCGACCTCACGACTCCAAGCAGCCTTGACAATCGGGAGAAAACGGGGGTCTTTAATCAGGAAGTTATCAAACCGGAATGCTTTATTTATGGTCCTTGGTTGTGACGAGTCTTCCAAAATCAGGGGAGAGTGATCCGAGGTGGAGGGGAGCCCACAGCGGTAGGCTAGATCCCCAAATGAGCGAACCACGATGGGTTGCCAACAATTCTGTCCAGGCAGCGCCAAATTCCTGCCGTGCCACTCTGTTGGTTGTACCATGTGAAGATAGGGCCAAGCCGGGGAAGACCAATGAGATCAGAAGCGGTAAAGCAGTCTGCCATTTTAGTACAGCCTCCTCCAGGTGACCCACCCCTAGCCTCGGAGTTATTAAGAATAGCATTAAAGTCTCCCATAACAATCCAAGGCCTGTTGACCCGCGCACTAGAAGTGGCAACCATATCATTCCAGAGAGCCCGTCTTTCCTCTCGCTGGTTTCGACCATAAACAAAGGTGATATAGATTTCTTTCCGCTCATCTAAGATATGAACCTTGCAGTGAACGGCTTGTGGCGTAGCGGCCTCAATCGTCACCGTCACAAAGCGAGCATCCCATCCAACCCAAATACGTGATGCCGGTCCGTCCTCGTATTCGTAGAACCAGTCCCACGATCTAATAGAGTTAGCAAGCGAAGAAGCATTTTGCTCCGCAACCCTAGTCTCAATCAGACCAATCATCTTCAACCCATATTTAGAAATCATCTCTCCGACCGCCCATCTGTGGTCTAACCTATTTAGACCACGTACATTCCAAGAGGCGACAGGGATCATGGACAGTTCGCTTTCAGGGCTGCTTGAGGACCCTGTGATTCGACGTTTTCTCCTTCTAAGTCAGCAAGCACGGCAAACGGGTTGCGGTATTCAACTATAGGTGAGGTGGCATCGGTTGTGCTAGTCGAGTTGCCTCCATTTTCTTGACGGGGCTGCCTATTGAGCTTTGCTATATGGTTGCTATCCATGGCCGAGTATTCCAAGTGTGTGGTTTGATAACTGGCCTCGAGATGCTCTTGCGATGTGGAGCCTTCGTTATCCTTGTTTCGCTTGGCGTCGCTGGTCGCGGCTTTCTCCCTCATCACCATTTTGCCTTTATCCTTGTTGGACAATCGGTTCCAATTGGTTCTAACATGCATGCCCTCGGTGTGCTGATTACTAGGCCGTGGAGGGTATGGCTCGGCTTGTCCTTGCACATTTGGCTTCTCAATGGTCCGAGTTGACTTTGGTATGACCGGTGTGGTGGGCTGTGGCCGGGTTGGTTGATTTTTCGGGCAATTCCTTTCACCGTGATTCCAAGAGCTGCATGTTGTGCATTTCTTGGGCCTCCACTCGTACTCAACTTGGATGGGCACTATGCTAACTCTTCCTCCCTCCGTAGTTGGTATTCTTATGTTGAACTGTTCAATGAATGGTTCCCGGAGGGAGATCTCCATGCAAACCCTAGCGTATTCGAGTCGCTCCGCTTTAGCTGTCATGGCATCCGCGAAAAGTGGCTTCCCTATCACGCTCGCAACAATGCCCAAGCCCTCTTGTGTCCATAATTCGGACGGTATATTACGTAGCTTGACCCAGAGTGGGGCAGTCGAGTGTTCTTTCTTAGCAAAGGACATGCCAATCCGCCACTCCTCAAGGAATAGGGGCTGCCCCTGCATGATCCATGGGCCACCCTCCAATACCGTGCCCATAGCCTCGGCCGAGGTGAACCTGAACTTGAAATACCCATTAATCGATGCTCGAACCTCAATAAGGTCAGGCCACATAGATCGAGCGAATAGTTAAACATGAGGAAAGTACGGCCGTTTGCCCAGGAAATATCCCACAAGAGTGTTATCCCATCTAGCCGTCCCTTTCTGGACCACTTCCCAGGGCAAGTATGCTTCGGCTTTGCCCTCAACAATCGAAGGAGCCGTGTAGGATAATGCGAGGCGCTTCATGGAGGGGCGTCGTGCTTGGTCTCGGTTTGTAATAGCTCCTTGGACGACGGCAGCAAATGATGTCTCAGTGGGGCTTCCATGCCCATTGCGTGCATCACTGTTAAGTGGTGCCCTAGGCGATCTTTCCATAGCATGAGTCTTCCCATAGCATGTATTTTCAGTGCCGGAATTATTAATGTTGATCGGCCCTAACCTCCCGGCCCGCGGGGGCGTGGTTCGGTGGTTAGAGAAACGGCGATCAAGTAGGTCAGCCCTAGTCATTTCATCCTCCGAAGCATCATCCACAGTAAACCCTAATTCCATCATAGGTTGTTGACAAGCAGAGCTAGCTTTAGGTTGGGGCCTCGTCGGATAAACTCTCGGCCCATCAACATTAGGGGGCTGTTGGGGTCCTAAGCTCGAGTTTCCATGGCCGTCGATCTCTCCCAATTGGTCGGGTTCGATGGTAGGGGCCGTTACAGCGTCGGGGAACCCTTCCTTATTCGGCCTCAAGGTATTAGGTGGTGGCGGCGTGCCTTTACGCATTGGTCCACGGGGAGTAAACTGCGGGTCCCGCAGCGGTACAAGAGTGGATGTATCTCTTCGTTTGCGGCGCGGCAGAACCGTGGGTTGGATAGGGTTGGGTCTCAAGGCGGCGTGCTGGTGGGTACGCACGGATCCGTTAGTGTGGGGCACTTCAACGTTGTCATGGCTAGCCGTCCGGTGACGAGAGTGAGCAGACCCGTTTGGAGGTTGTTCCATCCTTGTCGTCGCCGCAGGTGGTTGTTCCGGCGGGGGTTGCGGGTCAGATTTCAAGCCGTTAAGACGCACCACGAAGTCTTCAAAGGCGGCTACATCAAATCGGTCTTCAAATGTGGGGATGTTGTTCCTTAGCATCTCATAATCCGGCAAGAAGGCAGTGGAATCCATTGCCTCCATCAGAGGTTGTTTCGTCGAAGAAGGTGAAGAGGCTGACATGGCATATGAACGGTCGTGTGTTGGGTGGAGCGGGTTTTGGTCGCTATTCAGAGCCCTCCCATCGCCGTCTGGTCCCGGCGGTGGGGGGCGGCGGCGAGGACGCTTCCGGTCAGTAGGCGGTTGGAGGGTCACCGGCGGTGGAGTAGTTGATCGGAGATGGTGGCGGGGTGTTTGGAATGTGAAAGGTCGTAAGTCGTGAGGAGTGTGTGAAATCGCACACAGTCAAGGTGAAGTTCGAATTTTTTTTATGTAAACCAGAATTGTATTGCGACATAGTCTGAGGACTTGTTCTCGCCGGTTTTTGTTTCAGATGGGGGTATAAGCGCATCTAAGTAGTCCTCTGACAAAGGTATTTCCCTTGTCTTGTAACTCGTTAAGTTCGTCATAATCACTCGATATTTCAGTCCTGTCTTGCACTCTCTTCTAGTCTCTTCAATATCCATTTCTGAAGCTCTTGTAAAGGCATCAGATCTGGTATCTTGAGACCACTATATTGAATGTCATACAAGGGTAAATGCCTTTTTACTACGGGCTCTCTAGCGGGTACGAAACCTAATCCCTCTCGAGGATTGTAGAACCTAGTGTCTTTAGGCTGGTTTAAGAAAATCATTTGATCTGTTTGCCCTCTCAGTGAGTATATCCACTAAACTCTTAAATTCTGGCGTACAAATCCCCTTGCTCGCTATTCATCAAGTTATTCACAAGTCTTGGTGAGTAGCTTATCTTCGCTCTCTTGCAGACTAGTAGTTGAGTCACTAACTGTAACACACCCCATTCCACTACCACAAGATTTAAACTTCTAACCATATAATATAAATATGATTATGTACAAGTAAAAAAAGCTTTTTTTTTCCCAAAAAAAAGCTTTGCAAAAGCTAATTAGCATAAGACGCATCACAAAACACTAGCAAAAGTGCCATGATAACTATACGCATGATGCTATACATTTCAAAAGATAAAGTCCTATAGTACCGCCGAGCCTGTCACAGGTCGTCCCTCACATGCTCCACCACAAACCAGCCATCATCACCTCTTCTAAGTCTTACAAACCAAGCATATCCCCGAAGGAGGATCTGTAAACTAATATAAATATTGGGAGTGAGTCGACAAGACTCAGTAAGCGCAATCAAGAACTTGTATGTAGCACAATCAAACACATAATGTGTGAACAGTGAGAATGAGTGTAGGTTATTCGCCCTTCAACCTACCTATTTCCTAATATTTCAAACATCGATACGTCTCAATCCAACACAACAATTTTCAACAACTATCCACAATTATCAACAACTATCGACAGTTATCAACAACACTCTTACCGGTCACGCCCGCACACCGACCCATTGGCCACTCACATACACCGACCCTATGTCAACACTACCATTATCACACATTCACGCATCCTAGCCCAATCACTTAGTACATAAATCCTCATCACAACAATACGCCACAAAGTAGCATCAATCTATTCATATAACGCATCACCCGTGCACATTCACAATGCATGTGAATGGTCATTCACAAGAGAGCCTATGCACAAGTTAAAAGGAAGTTCGAGTAAAGGAAAACCATATAACAATAGAAATAAAATACAATAATGATTCAGTTAAAAGCGCCGTTCAACCGGGCTCAATCGAGTCAAACACTTAAACCTAGATATGCATTTGAAACTCTACGTACAAGCTCTTGCTCCCACACACTTACCTTGACGAAAACTTAAGTCTTTAGTTCTCAAACTACTACGGATGGCTCTAAATCTTTATTCACTTCCTCTTGTCGAAGATTTTCCACTTCTTTCCAACTCAAAATATCCTAGATAAACCATCACACAATTGCATTAAAATTACATGCAACTCTCATAGGCATTATACGAACGGTTGGCGGGCATAAATATTACTCCTAAGCCTTCTATAATCTCTTTGGTGCATCTCTTCCCAAATTTCGAAACCACCAATTAATATAGCATAAACACTTACTAACATGCTCAAAGTATACTTAGAAACACCTCAACATCATCATATTAACGCACAAACACATGAGGCCCAACAAATTTCGCAACCCTAATTTCCTACATCTTACTTCCTCCACAAAAGTTTAAGCATAAAGACGAGCTAAGTCACATGCTTCATTTTTACCTAAACTTCAAGCACTTGATCTCAACATCTTCCCCAATCTTTCCTCTCAAAGCCTTCACACCATTTTCTTCTTGGATTAATTAGCCCTGCGTGAGAGAGGCCGTACGTGACAAGAAAATGACGAGAGAGAAATGAGAGATATAATATAAAATCTTTATCTACCTAATAACTCTCCTATTTCTTCTTCATTTTATATTTCACCCTATTCTTCTTTAATTGGACAATTTAGACCTTATCTTATTTATTCTATTGCCCGTAATTTTTTAAATTCTCAATTCCACCCTAAGAATAATAAAAATTATTTTATTAATTTAAGTGGGGATGTTACATCCTTCCCCTCTTAAAAAATATTGTCCTCGAAATTTTAAGTTCACACTTACTAAATAATTTTGGGCATTGGTGCCGCATGTCCTCCTCCTTCTCCTATGTAGCTTCCTGTAATTTGTGGTTTCCCCAAAGGACCTTGACAAGCGGAATACTCCTTGTGCGTAGTTATTTTACCCCTCGCATCTCGAAGCTCAACAGTATCATAGCTCAAGATATGAGAGGAGTCTGATATGTATTTCCTTAACATGGATACATGAAACACGTCATGAACTCCGTGTAACGCTGGAGGTCAGGCGAGCTATATGCCATCTGTCCAACCCGCTCAGTTATAGGAAAAGGGCCTATGTATCTTTGGTTTAATTTGCCCCGTTTACCAAATCTTACTACGCCTTTCATCAAAATCTCCCTAAGAAATACAATATCCCCGACGTTAAATTGTAAATCACGACGTCGAGTATCGGCATAGCTTTTCTACCGATCTTGGGCTGCTTTCATCCTCTGCCTAATTAACTCAATCGCTTGATTGGTTTCATGCACTAATTCAGAGCCAATAACCATCTTTTACACTTTGTGTTCTCCCATTTCATCCCAATGAATTGTAAAACAACACTTGCGCCCGTACAGTGCCTCATATGGTGCCATCCTAATGCTCGAATGATAGTTGTTATTATATGAAAATTCAATCAGTGGTAGATAGGAATTCCATGTACCCTTAAAATCCAAAACACATACGCGTAGCATATCTTCCAAGGTTTGATCCAATCGATCATCTTGAGTGCATGCTCTACGACGTCACTACTCTCAGCCATTTTGCTATGAAATAGTTGCTCCTTCAGGGAATAACGAGCACTCCTAGAATGTTCGCCAAAAAGCTCCTTCGAATGAAGCAAAATGACGCCCATTTCCATTTCCGTGTGAGTGCGCTGCAACTCATTGCTCATGGAAAGAAGTATATGGCCCTTGACCTTTGGCTCGTCTATCTGCCACTTGGCATACACAGCCCGTTCTTCATCACTCGCATCAGCCCTAGGGACTTGCGGTACGGGGGAATCGAGGACATAAGTTAGCGACTCCATACCTAGGACTATCATCAGGTTACGGAGCCAGTCCACGTAGTTTAGTCATACCAAACAGTTTCTCTCAAGCAGCATAGTAATAATGTTCGTCATTGCAGTAAATTGAAAGAAACGGAAAGCTGCAGAAAATAAAGATCTAATTAGGTTTATCTTATCATTCATCAAGTGCAAACAAGGACTTTTCGTTTCGCTTGACTCCCACTATTTTTCTCGAAAAACTATCCTCCCGAGAAGAGTTTCGGAAACCTCGTTGAAAGTTTCATAGTGGAGTTGATGTCCCCGACTCGACTAGACTTCCATCAGCCTTTAATGCAATATTTGGCTCATCTAATTTTACCGAGGTCACGTCAAACTCGAACTTATCTAATAAGTGTTTCAACTATCTTTGTCTCAGTCATTGACCCTCACGGCTAACCCTGCTTATTAGGTATAACTGCCTAAGTGTGACCTATCAACTTATGCTCAAATCGCACAAAATGTACCGCCCCTTGCTGCCATACGCTTCGTGGGGGGCGGACTGGTT
Source organism: Craterostigma plantagineum (assembly GCA_027422505.1). Lineage (NCBI taxonomy): Eukaryota > Viridiplantae > Streptophyta > Magnoliopsida > Lamiales > Linderniaceae > Craterostigma > Craterostigma plantagineum. The sequence goes on from JAPQWV010000001.1 coordinate 13,493,627, forward strand.
GACAAGCGGCGTCCAAGACGCACCCGAAATGCTAACACTAGGGCGAGATATACAACGCTAACACTGGGACGGGATATACGACGCTAAATTACTCGGAACAAATCACAAAACTCTCCAATGCTGGACATCTCGAGCATGATAGAAGGCAGGAATCCAATTCCTTTACCCACTTAGTATTTATCAAACGGGAATAACATAAGAGCAGATAAAACATGCATATCATTTCAAAAACCAACACGCTTGTAGGTAGTAAATTAACCCTAGGAATAAACTACAAGACAACACAAGCGGGTTATTTCTAGTCTATCCCTATTACATGTGTCTCCAAAGGTTGTTGCATCGGTCTTGAAGTCATCAAACGCCCTTCGTCATTCGAACGGCCTCAAAGTCACCGAACGTCCACCATCTTGCCACCGCCGTGGGGGGTCGCCATCCATCAAATGGGTCCTCATGTTCGTTTAAGTCTAATATAATAAAACGGTAAATTACAACACGAGGGGATCATAAGTCCAGAACAACCTGTAAAAAACAAATACAACCGGAGGGGACGTAACCCTTAACAAATGACCCGAAAACCAAATTTCTAAACCCTAAAGTGCACCTTAAATCATATTCATAACGAGCACGTTGATAATTACATGATTTTAAAAAGAAACGAAAATTGGGCCTCAAACGGGCCAAGCCAATTAGAAGGCCCGTGAAGGCTTTCAGCGCGAAGCCTTAACGCAGCTGCCACGACTCAAATTGCTCAGCCGTCAAAACATGCCAGAGAGTAATAAGGGTGAAGGCTGCAGGCGGGGAGCCCGGGGCGGAGCCGAAACGGCCGTGCTGCTGGCGACGACAGCGTGTTCAACGCTGGGGCTGATTCGTCGTGCCGCTGACTGCGGCGTCTCTGCCCTTCCACGCCAAGGTCGCCTCCTCGCTGGGGAAGACTGCCGCCGCAGTGTTCCGGCCGAGCTGGAGTTGCTGCGGCAGAATACGCGCCGCGCGCGCTAACGCTGTCTATGCCATCGCTCTGTGCGGCAGCGCTCCCCTGGGTCGGTGCCGCATCCACCACAGATGGTGTCGAACCCAGGGTTCGAGGCGGCGGGCCTGCTCGAAGCAGCTCGACCCGCGGCTACAGCGCTGCCGTGGCGTTCGCTGCCCGTGCGCTTGCTATCGATGTGGAAAGATGGGGCATTTGGTTAGGGACTGCCCACTACCTAGGGAATCTGGCTTGCCGTCTTGTTACACTTGTGGCCAGTCGAGCCACTTTAGTAGGAGCTGCCCTCAGAGACAGTACCCGTCGCCGCAACTACCGCAAACGCAATTGCAGCAAACAATGACTAGTGAAGGACCAGCTAGGGTATTCACTATGATACATGGAGCCATGGAGATAGACCCTACAGTTGTATCAGGTTATCTTCTAAATTGCCTCCTTACATGCTCGTGCCCCATTTGACTCTGGTGCTACCCAATCCTTTGCATCTCTTGAATTCCTGCGTCGATTAGGATTACAACCTGAGGCCTCTGATGTTGAGTACAATGTAGCTCTACCATCAAGTGATATCTTAAGTTCAAGAGTTGTATTGCGGGATATTGCCGGCCATGACTTGTTGGCGGACTTAATCGTAATTGATATACATGGATTTGATACGATTTTAGGAATGGGTTGGCTGTCGAGACATTTTGCTATTATTGATTATGCGAAGAAAATTATTACTTTCCACAGGCCTAATCTCAAAGAATTCACATTTCATGGGGATGATATGTATAGAGAAATACATGTTATCTCGGCATTGGAGGCTAAACATCTACTCCATCACAATTATGAAGGACTATCAACTCATATATGTGAAACTAGCCGTAAGTCCTCAACGATCCTAGAACAAGTGCCAATTCTTTGTGAGTTTGAGGATGTTTTCCCAAGTGATATTACGGGCTTACCCCCAACCCGTGAGATTGAGTTTAGTATTGACCTTCTATCGGGTACTGCACCGATTTCAATAGCACCATATCGCATGGCTCCGGTTGAGATGAAAAGTTGCGAGAACAGTTACAAGAAGTTTTAGCCAAGGGTTTCATCAGACCGAGCTTCTCACCTGGGGAGCCCGATTCTTTTTTGTAAAGAAAAAGGATGGCACTATGCGACTGTGTATTGACTATCGAGCTCCAAATAAGGTGACCATCAAGAACAAGTACCCATTACCAAGAATCGACGATATTTTCGATCAACTAAAGGGAGCTTAAGATTGATTTACGTACAAGTTACCACCAGTTGAGAATTAGGGAATGTGACATACCGATGACGGCATTCAGGACTCGATATAGCCACTATGAATTCCTAATCATGCCATTCGATTTGACTAATGCACCCGTGGCTTTTATGGATTTAATGAACAAGGTATTTAGAGATTTCTTAGATCGGTTCGTGATTGTATTCATCGACGACATCTTAATCAATTCACGAACTAAGGAGGAGCATATTGGTCACTTGAGGACAATATTAGCTACTTTGAGGGCGCACCAACTTTATGCCAAGTTCTCCAAGTGTGAATTCTGGCTTTTGAGAGTAGCATTCTTGGGAGATGTTGTATCTCAAGATGGGATCGTGGTAGACCCCTCCAAGATTGAAGCAGTGAAGGACTGGCAGAGGCCTAAGATAGTGACTGAAGTTCGTAGTTTCTTATGCTTGGCTGGATATTATCGGAGATTTGTCGAAGGTTTCTCCTCTATTGCCGCTCCCTTCACCAATCTGACAAGGAAAGGTGTTAAGTTAGAGTGGGATGACAAATGTGAGTGGAGTTTCCAAGAGTTGAAAGAGAGATTGACTTCAGCACCTGTTCTAGCACTTCCAGATGATAAAGGGAACTTCGTGATCTACAGTGATGCTTCCAAAGTTGGAGAGGGATGTGTGTTGATGCATCACGGCAAGGTCAATGCCTATGCTTCCCGCCAATTGAAAGACTATGAAAGAAATTATCCGACTCACGACTTAGAATTGGCAGTGGTAATCTTTTGCACGGAGAAAAGTGCGAGATATATACCGATCACAAAAGCTTGAGGTATATTTTTACGTAGAAAGAATTAAATATGAGGCAAAGGAGATGGCTTAAGTTAATGAAAGATTATGATATTAATATTCACTACCACCCGGGAAAAGCGAATAGGGTGACGGATGCATTGGGAAGGAAGGTAGTAGGTGAGCAAACAATATAATGGTAATTCAGACGCCTCTCTTGCGAGACATTCAAAAGTTAGAGTTGAGCATTGTCCCTCAACATTCTATAGCTAACCTAAACGCTTTAGTACTACAGCCTACACTACTACAACAAATAAAGGATGGGCAACTGCTCGATCCGACACTGATGGAGCTTAGGAAAAAGGTTGAAGAAGGGGTAGCTCAAGGCTTCCATATTACATCTGATGGATTTCTAAGATTCCAAGATCGGCTTTGTGTGCCTGACATTGGAGATTTGAAGAAGTCAATCCTTACTGAAGCTCACAGTAGCCCGTACTCAGTACATCCAGGTACCACCAAGATGTACCATGACTTGAAAGCACAATATTTGTGGCATGGAATGAAAAATGATATTGTGCAACATATTTAGACAATGCCTTATTTGTCAGCAAGTGAAAGCTGAACACCAACACCCTGCAGGAAAGTTACATCCCCTACATGTTCCTGAATGGAAATGGGATGATGTGTCTATGGACTTCGTCGTTGGATAGGCATGATGCTATTTGGGTCATTATGGATAGGCTAACGAAATCGGCTTATTTCCTCCCTATCCATATAACTTATAGCATGGAGAGATTGACGGGATTATACATAAAAGAGATAGTGCGACTCTATGTACCTCGAACTATCGTATCCGACCGCAATCCAAGGTTTACATCTCAATATTGGAGGAAAGTACACGAGGCGTTGGGTACTATTGGCTTTTAGTACAGCTTATCACCCTTAGACTGATGGACAAACATAGCGTACTATTCAGACCTTGGAAGATATGCTACCTGCATGTGTATTGGATTTCAAGGGTACATGGAATTCCTATCTACCACTGATAGAATTTTCATATAATAACAGCTATTATTCGAGCATTAGGATGACACCATATGAGGCACTGTACGGCGCAAGTGTCGTTCTCCAATTCATTGGGACCAAATGGGAGAAAACATAGTGGAAAAAATGGTAATTGGCTCTGAATTAGTGCATGAAACCAATCAAGCGATTGAGTTAATTAGGCAGAGGATGAAAGCAGCCCAAGATCGGCAGAAAGCTACGCCGACACTCGACGTCGTGATTTAGAATTTAACGTTGGGGATATGGTATTTCTTAGGGCGATTCCGACGAAAGGCGTAGTAAGATTTGGTAAATGGGGCAAATTAAACCCAAGATACATATGCCCTTTTCCTATAACCGAGCGGGTTGGATAGATAGCATATAGGCTCACCTTACCTCCAGCGTTACACGGAGTTCATGACGTGTTTCATGTCCTTGTTAAGGAAATACATATCAAACTCCTCTCATATCTTGAGCTATGATACTGTTGAGCTTCGAGATGATATGACATATGACGAAAGGCCGATGCGAATTCTCGATCGAGGGGTAAAACAACTACGCACAATGACTATTCCGCTTGTCAATGTCCTTTGGGGAAACCGGCAAGTAGAGGAAGCCACATTGGAGAAGGAGGAGGACATGCGGCACCAATACCCCGAATTCTTTAGTAAGTTCGAATTTTAAATTTCGAGGACGAAATTTTTATAAGGGGGAAGGCTGTAACATCCCCACTTAAATTAGTAAAATAATGTTTATTAACCTTAAGGTGGGAATTGAGAAAATAGAAAATTAAGGGTAATAGATGAAATAAAATATAAGGACTAAATTGTCTAATTAAATAAGTGCAGGGTAAACGAAAAAGGGAAGGAGCACTTATTAGCAAATAAACTTATATTATTATCATCTCCCACCCTCATTTTCATTTCTGACGTGGCTTGGCTTTGGAAAAAGGGGGAGATGTGCCGATGAGCCCTTAGCTCTACTGGTTGAGGGGGAGGTGCCTGGAGTCATGTTGGGAGAGGTCCTGGGTTCGAACCTCCACCCTGTGACATTTCTCCAGGCCTGCCCACATGGGCCCAGACATGTGCGATTGACCTGGTCGGCCCGTTTAGCAGGTAGTGGGCCGGCCCCGGGGTTTTCACCATCGGCTTTCCCCGGTTACCTAAAAAAAAAAAAAAAAAGGGGGAGATGACGTGAATGCTATGCATTGAAGGATTGAGGAAGATTTTTGAGATCAAGAGCTTGATAATAGGTACATGAAATGCATGACTCTATTCCTTGTGGCTAAACTTCCGTAGAAGGAAGTAAGATGTGGCAAATTGGGGTTTCGAATTTGTTGGGCTCATGTGTTTGTGCATTAATATAATGTGTTGAGGTGTTTCTAAGTATACTTTGAGCGTTAATTGCGAAGGGTTTGTAGCTCGCAAAGTCCTTCAGGTCCGCGAAGTCGTTTAAGTTCGCGAAGTACTCCTATCTCGCAAAACCCTTAGACCCGCGAAATAGCCCGCGAACCTCGCCTTTTATCCTAATTCGCGAACTTCCATGGCCCGTGAACTCAGCCTTTTGGCCCGATTCGTTTATTCGCGAACCCTTCCAGTTCGCGAAGTTCGAATTTCGGCCCGCAAAACTTCACACATTTACAATTCACGAAACATACTTAAAAATTCATCCGAGTTTCAAAAATACTAATTCTTTTCAAAAATTCTTAAAGACAAAGACTAAGCTGCCATCTTAGTTAAGCATTCATTAAAGTTCTACCCTTCTAACTATATCATATATCGAAAATTGCTACTCTATTTTCCATATGACCATAATTATATTTCATACGGCTAGGGTTTTCTAAACGTGCTAACCCTCGGAAAAACCTTTTATAGTGATCACTTAACCATATACAAAGGTGACGTTAGACCATTGGAATACCAAGAATAAATTAAATAAGATAGTTTTACTCATATGAACTTCGTACCTCACTTGAAGATTGATTTTCGATGTTTTGAATGCTCAAGAGTCTCTTACGTTTCCTTTCAGATTTTTTCTCTTCTTAACACTTGTTTTTCTCAATATTTTCATGAATTACATGGCTTGGAGATATATACTAAAGTTTCGACTGTATTAACTTGACTAGACTAGTTGAGGACGTGTGAATTTTCCCCAATTCTGCTGACATTGTTGATTCCCTCGATAGTTTGGCCCTTTGCCAAAGAACTGGCGTTTCTGATTACGTCTTCCTTGCTGCCCTTCTACTCTTCTCTTTGCTTCATGTGCCTTAATAACTCTGGTTTCCGCGTGCTCAGCCAAGATTGCTCACTCAGCAATACGTGCGTAAGTCTTCCCCTCCGGATCGTACATGCTTACGCTCCGAAAGATCTCGGGTTTAAGACCTTCTAGATAACGTTCAATCATCAGCTCATCGGTGGCCACTATATGTGGCATAAACCTCGAAATTGCGGATGTAATCCGCTACTGACATCCCTCATTGTTTTGTGATCTATAAACTCGTTTAGCTTCTGCGCCCTATCGGGTGTAGTAAAATACTTTCCTCGGAAGAGAGTCTTAAACCTCTCCAGGTCATCGTAGTGGGATCCTCGAGCACCTGAATTGTGTCCCACCAATAGCCCGCGTTCCCACGTAGTATAAAGGTGGCACAGGTTACCTTTTCGGTGTCAGGTAAATGGCTAATGCGGAACATGTTCTCGATTGTTCTGAGCCAATCCTCCATGTAAGTAGGATCGGCTGCCTCCTCTAACGTAGGGGGTTTAATCTTCGGAACCTCTCCCCGACAGCTTCTACACGTTCTAGTCCTGGGATGTATGACGTTCCGATGAGTTCTCACGGTGGATGAGATCATTAATCTGATCTGACTGTCGTCGGATCAGATCGGACAGCTGATGGATGGTAGAATTGTCGTTAGGTGGGGATTCAGATCCCGTCCTACGACTAGAACTGCTTACCTCTCGATGTCCCTGTGGCGACCCTACTTTTCTAAATATGATTAGTGGCGGATTTTTGCAACGTAAGTCGCGGAAGACCCGTTTAATAAAAACTATTTCCTAAAAGATAATATAAATACAACAAAATTTTATTCTATATAATAGCATCTGTACAAAGGGCGTAGCCCTAAAATGTCAAAAGATCAAAAACCCTAACGCCGCTCCACAGGTCGTCATCCATGTACCGCCCCGCCCTCAAAAGTCCGTGGAGCACCGCCACCAGCCGCCTCAGTCTTGACGCGTATCAACATCAGACTCAGTACCTACAACACGTAAACACTGAGCGATTTGCCCAGTAGGTGAATAAAATGCATGTGTGCAAGTGTGCACTCAATCCCAATGTCTCACATGCCAATGCGCACTCTTTCTTTTCCCTCATTTCTTTTTTTTTGGTGTAATATCCCATGTATATAAAAGCAGAAAGTATGTACAAATGAGCAGGAGATGTACTCCGCAAACAACCAGTAACATACTAGGCAAAAACAAGAAAAGAATCAACAATCAACCATGAAAGACTAATCATAACAAGCCACACGCCAAAGTCTGCGTATGGCCGCCCGATGCAGGTCGTACTTCGCGGATGTACCACGAATACGCATGATAACTAAGGCAAGAACACACCCCACGAGCCTGAGTGGGGTCGTGATGGTCCCGTCCTTCCATCGCCTCTTCCTTGCCTGCCAGATGTGGTAGACAAGGGAAGCAAGAATGTGACGGTAAGCGGCATGAAGAAGGTGCTTCCCACGGCAACGGGCAGCCGGCCAACGAATGCCCAACTTCCAGTCCCGATAAGGCCAGATCCATCGAGTCTGATGCCGCAGGATCCGAAGACATTGCCTTGAGAAGGCAATCAAAGAAGAGATGCTGAGATGTCTCGTAGTATAGCTCCTCGCAGAGGACACAAGCTGGAGTTCCCGCCCTCTGAGCTATCCAAGGCTTGTCCCTAGTCGATAGACGATTCTGCAATCGCAGATATAAAATAAACTCATGCCGTGGGACCTTCAACGGCCCTCCAAATAACACCGCACAACACACAGGAGGTCTCCTGTATCGCATCGCATCTCTGGCTAAGGCCGCCGTCATAGATCCATCCGACGATCCTGTAATGACCCTCAGTTTCTAGTAATAGTAAATGGCGGATTTCGCAACGAAAGTCGTAGAAAATCCATTTTACAATTTTTTTGTGTAAAATATTATATTAAAAGTTGTTTTATAAAATTCAACGTAGCACAAAGTTTCAGATACGAAATATTTAAAAGCGCACAATAAAACACACGATACAGTTCCACAGGTCTTCATCCATGTACAATCCCGCCCCCAAAAGCCCGTGGAGTCATCGCCTTCATCCCACCTCAGTCACAACGAATCTCATCGTGAAACTCGGTCATACCTACAACACGTAAACCCTGAGCGAATGCCGAGTAGGTAAATTATACATGTATGTAGCGTGTGCTCAACACCCTTCCCAATACATCTCATAAATGCACGCTCGACTTTTTTACTCTCATCTCAATCTAACACATCTTAACATATCTCAATAGGGCCCTAGGTTAGACACGGCACCACGCGCGCACAACAAATTTCGGGATCAGGGGATTCGCACCATCGGGTAGCCTACACAGGTTACTCACGTTAGGTCTCTCCTTCCCGAGGTTCCGCCTGTTCTCAAGGTAGCCTACACTGATTTCGCACAAGGTTTTTTTTTTTTTTTTTTTTTTTTTTTTGGAAAAATTTCCGTGTATATATATAAATGGATGAATGTACATATGGGTACGGGTATAATCCCGCACATGCAACCAGTAACATGCTACCGGTACCGACCAACAATCACATCAACATAACTACAAAGATTTCGCACAAGGTAACCAGGTCACCCACGTTAGGTTACCCGACCAGGTCGTTCCTTCTAATAATAAACAACGGGTAGGCATCACTCACGTTTTCCTCCCAAGTGGTACCTAAGTACTAACTTCAACTCTATTATGCTGTCCACGACCACATATCTGGCACGTTCTACTCCATTCGTCAACCATTTTAAAATATCGCCGTATCAATTCGGTCATCACCCCTCAGCCGATATGAAATGCATATGCGTGCAAATGAATCACAACAATAAATATTTTCCCCGAAATTCCAACCCAACTCAACCTGAAATTCACTAAAATAACCTACCTGAATATTCTAATTATGTCCAAGGACGAATATATCAACCTTATAATTTAAAAGCCAATCATATGTACTTAACAAAGAAAGTCAACCTTCGAAAACAAAACCAGTGACATATTGCTAACTTCTAAATGCTTCAAAATATACTCCTAATACCAAATATTGAATCACATATACACAATGCATTCCTCACATAGCTCTTTTAAATTTCTGATATCTATCACCATCATACAAAAAAAATCACGAAAGCTTTACATTGGCCAAACACTTAAATACTGAAAATTTTGTAATATTTATACCAACCACTTGAAGAGTTACAAAAACCATCTTTTGTTTGATAATTAAACTAATACTCATATTAACTCGAATCCAAAGAATCCTTAGGGTCAAAGAAATATGAACTCACGTAGCTAATTCAAAGTTTGAAGTCTAACATTCAACCTAACAATCACGAAAATTTTTCACAATAATCACAAAAGCCTAAAACATTATATTAAACTTCAAAATACCCAAATCTTTCAACTTATAAAACACCTAATAGCCGAAAACTTCTAGGTAAAATAAAAGGTACCGAAGATCTAAATATTGCCAAAAGTAATCTGTAAAGAGGTAGAAAAAAAAAACTAACATACTAAAACCCTCGCCAAAGACTTCCACTCTTTTCAATTAGTTTAAGCACACAAGTTTTGTATGTACCCACACATGCACTGACAGAAACTCTCCCAATGGAAAATATACTGCAACATCGAAAAGAATAATACATTGTCACTATGTACTTGCCACATGAAAAGTTAAGAAAACATTCCTAGTTCAATATCCTAAATTCATACCTATACTGACCCAACACCACACATTAACTACACTTTTGATACCATTCTCTATATGGTATTAATTTTGAAGGATATTCATAGAAGCTTCCACGCACCATAAAAAAAAAAATTCTGTAATTCATTCCAACATGTACAGTCACGAAAAACATCATATGCTTTACCTTAAACCCTTATTAAAACAACGTAGTCTCATAATCACCAAATAAAAATTATAACTACCCTAATAATCATAATCACGTAACACAAATAAATCACATATATCATGTAAAACATATAACACACATAGCACAAAGGTATTTACGTATTGTAGATGAAAATTTCACCTAATTTTACGTCCAAATCCGGACTTAGTTCTTGTAATTTTAAGAAGAAGAAGAAGAAGAAACTATGCGAATTAATTGCCTCCCACATGCTAAGAAAACTATGCGAAAACTTTGATGTAGACCTAGAAAACTTTCTAGCTTTAATTCACCACCAAAACTTTCTTAGCACTAATATCCATGGCCACCATGTGTTCTACTTTAGTTTCTTTGATACGTCATTATTATATATATATATAGGTGTATGTAGTCATATCATTTATCCATGGCCACCATGTGTTCTACTTTAGTTTCTTTGATAGGTCACTATTATATATATATATATAGGTGTATGTAGTCATATCATTTAATCTAATTATGTATAACCAGCGTGCTGAACGGATGGATCTGTGGAGGGAGATTATTGATGTCTCACAATCCTATGCTGGCAAACCATGGCTGGTTATGGGAGATTTTAACGCAATAGTAGGTTCACACGAGGCAAGAGGCGGATCTCCGAACCCTGCGGAGTGGGGGGACCTACAACAGTGTCTCACACAATCAGATCTCAGCCCAGTTCCATCAACGGGGCCATACTTTACATGGTTTAATCACCAGCTGGGGCCTGCTGCAATTTGGCGCCGGCTGGACCGGATGGTCGCTAACCCTACGTGGTTCGCCCACTTTCCTGGCGCTCAATACAAGTTTGAACTGCCAGCGACCTCAGACCATTGCCCTCTCATTCTGGCACAGACTGCTACAGCACCACGTAAGGCAGCGGCGTTTCGGTTCGACAATTGTTTGACGAAGGATCTGAGATTCCTATCTACCATTGATAGAGGAAATCTGGCCAGTGCCGTGCGCAGGTGTACCGATGTTCTCGCTGGTCAAACGCCTAAAGCTGCTAAAGCCGAGGCTTAAGCAGCTAAGGAAGTAGATAGGCAACATATCGGGCACAGTGGTAGATGCGAAGGGTTTTCTCGACGTGGCACAGGAATTTACCACCATATACCCACGAGACATGCGATTCCAGCTGCTGGAAACGGAATGCCGATGGCTGTACGCAAAAGCAGTGGAAATGGAGCACTTATCGTACCGTCAGCAGGCAAAATTGACGTGGTTAAAAGAAGGGGACCAATGCACTGCCTTTTTCTTCAAGAAGATAGCGATACGGAAAGCTGCCAATCGGATCTTCTACTTAGAGGATGACCAAGGGGCGAGCCTGGAGGGTGAAGAGCGTGTATCATCAGAGCTCCTGCGCTTTTACACCGACCTATTGGGACAAACATGCCGCCTCAGCCCAGCGAATTGGCGAAGGTGGGCGATTTTCTACCGTCGGGTCTAACGGCAGATGAGGCACCGATCATGGTCGCACCTGTCACCCCTGCTGAAATCAGGGAGGCACTGTTCTCTATCAAGGACGACAAAGCCCCAGGACCCGACGGGTATACTTCGGCCTTCTTTAAGGCAGCATGGCATATTATCGGGCTAGACGTTACAGCTGCGATACAGGACTTCTTTCGTACGGGTTATCTACTGAAGGAGCTCAATTGTACCATCATTACCCTCATTCCGAAGGGACCGGATGCTCGACGGGCTGCGGCTTTTCGGCCAATTGCTTGCTGTAATGTCCTATACAAGGTCATCTCGAAGGTGCTTGCAAATCGACTTAAGAGACTGCTAGGCCAACTGGTGCATTCCACTCAAAATGCATTCATTCCGGGTAGAAGCATAGCTGACAACATACTATTGGCGCAAGAACTATGTCATGGATACAATGTGGCACATCTTCCGGGCCGGGCAACATTCAAGGTGGATATCGCCAAAGCGTATGATCGTGTGGAATGGGAATTCATACTTGCTGTCTTGCGGGGCATGAATTTTCACCAGAAGTTTATCGGCTGGATCCGAACTTGTCTCACATCAACGCGATTCTCCATCAACATTAACGGCTGTCCACAGGGGTTTTTCAAGGGGCGGCGAGGACTGAGGCAAGGTGACCCAATATCGCCCTACCTATTCACCCTTGTAATGGAGGTCTTACATGGAATTTTGAAGAAGCAGACAGGCGAGGGGAGTGGTTTCCGCTTCCACTGGCGCTGCGAACCTCTGGCCCTAGCTATGCTATCTTTTGCGGATGACCTCTTGCTATTCTCACATGCGGACCCCCAGTCGGTACGCATCCTCAAAGAGGGACTGGAAACCTTTGCGCAGCTGTCGGGCTTACGGGCGAATCTACAGAAAAGTGAGCTCTTCATATCGAAGCGAGCTGCGCACCGTACATCAGAACTTCAGGCGATTATGGGATTTCCCATTGGGTGCTTGCCGGTACGCTATTTAGGGGTCCCCTTAATTACCTCGAGGCTTACTCTCCAGGACTGTCAACCGTTGATTCAGAGCGTGGACCGTCGGCTAGGAGCATGGCTGAACAGGTCGTTATCATATGCTGGGCGGCTGCAACTGACAAAGTCGGTCCTACTCGCGATTCTGGGTTATTGGGCAGGGGTGTTCCTCCTGCCCAAAGGGATAATACGGGCTATTGAGAAGAGAATTCCGAAGTTCCTGTGGGCGGGATCTGCGAAGGTGGTGTGGGCTGATGTATGTCTCCCGCCCCTGGAAGGTGGACTAGGGCTGCGATCAATTGAAGTGGACAATCGTGCTATGTTGCTTCGACAACTCTGGCGGCTGGCCACGCGAGACAAGGACTCCATTTGGGTACAATGGCTTCTGGGTACACGATTGCGGACCAAGTCTTTATGGAGTGTACAGCCGTCTTCTCAAGCTGCCTGGATATGGAACAAGCTGCTCAAGCTCCGGCCCACTCTCCGTAGCCAACTGCAATTCCGTGTGGGCAATGGCGAGTCCATTATGCTATGGCTAGACCCTTGGCTCCTTCCTGAACCACTAATCGAGAGGTTCCCACGGGGGCCGATGGTGATGGGGCTGCCTCGAGACTCCCGGCTTAGTGCTGTTATCAACAGTGAAGGCTGGAATTGGCCAGCCCCAACAACAGTGGAGTGCATTGAGATCTTACCACGGCTGCCCCCTGTCCAACCCCTTTCCGACGACACCATCAGATGGGTGGGGTCGGCGGATGGCACACATTCACCACTCTCTGCCCGACATGCGCTGCGACAATCACGGTCGTGCGTGCCATGGACTGCCCTACTTGGGGGATGCCTACGCGTCCCACGACACGACTTTATTTTATGGCTGGCGATCCGCGATAAGTGGGCGACGAGAGACAAGCCGTGGATAGCAGCGCTGGCGGGCTCGACGGCGTGTGAGCTGTGCGAGGGATCTGAGCGGGAAACCACGCAACACCTTCTGTTTGAGTGTCCTTTTTCTCGGGGCTGTTTAGGTCTGCTCAAGAGCAGAGTGCGATTCAGCTGGCCGTATAGGGACTGGCAGATTGGGCTGGAATGGGCTGCCCGACGGTGGCGGGGTCGTCACCTCCATTTGGCTGCTTATCGACATCTCTTGGCGTCCTTGGTATATCATCTATGGTTGGAGCGGAATCGAAGATGGAAGGAAGGCTGTTCACGAACGGTAGACCGACTGATCGACGATGTTCTTCACCTCCTTAGCATGCGCTTATGTACTTTAGCGCCTACTCGTCAGTTGCAACTTTTACATTATGTAGGATTTGGCGAATAGCTTGGTAGTTTTTCTCTCAGCGTGTCCTCACAGCTATGTACTCTCACATTTGTTCTTAATATTATTGACCGATTCAAAAAAAAAAATTATGTATAATATCTAACTTTACACCGAGAATGTCCATGCCATTCTAATATTTAAGACTTAAATGCATCTTCTTAGTAATGGTTTAATGTTTAAGATATCTATTAAAATCATCACTCGTAAGACATGACAAGTAGAGTAGGTGAATGTCATATTCCTATTTGATTAAGTGATCTTCATCTCTTGTATGTATTGTATAACATTTATTAATTTTTTTTTCCAAGCTCATCCACGAGAACTTTAAGTGTGCCTATGACTTGTGCCAACCAATAATTGTACTTGCATCTATTATACCACTAAATATGACTTAAGACAAGACGTGAGCTATCTAATCTTGGTGGAAGGATGATCTAGCAAAAACCTTTTTAATGAGAGAGTGACAAAAGTATATATATTTGTGTATCGAAAACTTTGTGATGCGACTTGATGTACCGAAAATTATAATTGAGGCTTGCCGAAGTCATTTTCCTATAGTTTAGTTTTCATACCAAAAACTTCTTACCAAGAAGAACTTACTTCGAAGCCTAAAATCATGCCACTTGACTATTTAATATTTTCGGATACACCTTTATATATTCAATTCCTTTATTAAAATATTCAATTTAATTCGAGCTTCTAAAACTTATATTTTCTTTATCAACACTTCTAAGTTGCAAAACCATTCCACTAATTACATTGAAATTCCGCATTTAATTTTTACGGGTATTACATCATCCCCCTTAAAAGAATTTCATCCCCGAAATTACACCGATTGGAATAATTCAGGATAACGATTTCTCATATCATCTTCTCGCTCCCAAGTGGCTTCTTCAAATGATTGGTTTCGCCACAACCCATTAACTAACAGAATATTTTTATTCCGAAGTCGCTTTACTTCTTGCATTAGGATTTCGACCGGCTTTTCCTCGTAACTTAAGTCCGGCTTAAGCTGTTGATGAAGAAATTCATTCTCGATCACGTGACTCGGGTCTGCGACGTATTTGCATAATGTTGATATGTTGAAAACATCGTGGACTTGTGATAGTGAAGTCGGCAATTCCAATTGATATGCGACCTCGCCTACTCTTTTAAGTATTCTGAAGGGGCCAATGTATCTCGGACTAAGTTTGCATTTTCGTCCGAATCGTTTCACGCCTTTCATTGGAGATATCTTGAAGAATACCCAATCATCTTCCGTAAATTCTATTGGTCTTCGTCTTTGATCAGCGTAGCTTTTTTGTCGGGTTTGGGCCGTCGCATTCTTTCTTGAATCTTGGCTATAACTTCTGTCATTTTTCGTATCATATCGGGGCCCAATAATGCCCGTTCACCGATTTCGTCCCAATGTAACGGGGATCGGCATTTACGCCCGTATAAGGTTTCGTACGGGGCCATCCTGATGGTAGCGTGATAGCGGTTGTTATAAGAGAATTCGATCAACGACAGGTATTTGCTCCAATTGCCTTTGAAGTCGAGGATACACGCTCGTAACATATCCTCGAGGGTTTGTATTGTTCGCTCCGATTGCCCGTCAGTTTGGGGGTGATACGCTGTGCTAAATGAGAGTTTAGTCCCCATCGCCTTTTGTAAGCTCCTCCAGAATTTGGACAGAAATCTCGAGTCTCTATCCGAGACAATTGAGGATGGAATTCCATGGAGTCGAACTATTTCTTGAACATATAATTCAGCGTACCTCTCCAGGGTGAAGGTCGAATTAATAGGCAGAAAATGAGCAGCTTTGGTTAAAGGATCAACGATTACCCAAATGGCATCGTGGCCTTTTATTGATTTTGGTAAGCCGGTGATAAAGTCCATCGTAATTGTTAGGTCCCCGTTTGTCAACTCAATCAACCCTAGGCATGAACTCTGAGGAAATCGATTAGAATTAATGAATTTGAAGTTCGATCGAAAACCTTCAATGAAGAACACGAGAGAGAATTCCTTTAGTGAGAGAACAATTTCTGAGTTTCTCTCTCTAGAATTGAATTCGGCAGCCTTTCGAATTGATTCTCTAATTTTCTGTATTAAGCTCAATGTTTGTACAGCTATTTATACCAAACAAACTTGGTATAAATACCAAACAACACGTAAACACTGAGCGATTTGCCCAGTAGGTGAATAAAAATGCATTTATGCACGTGAACGCTCATTCCCGATCCCAATATCTCGCATGCAATGTTCACTCTTTCTTTTCCACTTTCCTATCTCAAATCACACAACACAGGGCCCTAGGTCAGACTCGACACCTCGCGTGCCTATAACATAATGAAAGCTTACACTAGCAGCGTTTCGACGTTCACGCAACTGCCCTACTAGGTCGCTCTTCCGTAAGCGGTTGCCGACATTGAGAGCGTTTTGAAGTCACGCAACTGCCCTGTCAATGTCCCTCTGCAAAAAAATCAAATCACGACGGTTTTGCACCTCGGGACGTTCACGCCCGAGTAGACAGATCGATCACGCCTGTCTGCCGTCAGGTGTCATATGAGTACTAACCTCGACTCCTCAACGAGTCACAAAATCATAACAATCTCGAACTACCCCGCTCCCCAGTACGTCAAAGTACTACCGTCTCAATACGGTACGATTACCTCTCCCCTGTAACATGATATGCATATGCTATGCATATAAACGTGATAACTCATAAAAAGTGATGTCACATGGAACATACGTAAAACACATAAATTATCAAATCACATAAAAGCACATAAATATCACATAGGTGTTTACGCATTGTAGATGAATAATTCACCTACCTGTCCTCCTGATACAATTAGTCAAATAGGAAATCCGTCGAAGTCCCTAACTGTCGGTCCTCTGAATATAATAATATTATTATATCAGTATATTAACTAAGTCACCCAATTTCAAAATTTTCAAATTCTAAGTTTCGAAATTCTAAAATTATCAAAATCCTAAAAATCACGAAAACCCTAAAATGATGAAAACCCTAATTTGTTGAGAACTACTTAGTGTCGAAACTGTTATTTGTGAGAAATCAAAATTCAAAGTTGTTCACAATTATCGAAACCTTAATGCATTGGAATTGTAACACCTAAAATTTATAATAATAAACTATTCATTGGGAGTCATGAAAATTCGTGATGGAATGATTATATATCGAATTTGTTAGGGGAGTTAAATGTCGAAGTCTTTGCATGACACATCTCGACATCTTGCATTATAATACATCGAAATCTCTCTTATGATACATCTCGAAGTTTGCTTTATTATATCTCAAGATCTTTAGTTCTATGCTACCTTGTCGAGATTAGTTAGGAAGGTTAAATGTCGAATTATATCATGGAGGATGTCGAGATCTTCTATACCTTGCGAAAGGTTAGATCTCGAGAGGCTTAGAGGCTGAATGTCGAAATCTGTTCATGGCACATTTCGAAATCTTTTAATGATTATATCTCGAAATCCTTGCATGCCACCTCTCGGCATTTGCATTATTATTATGTCTCGAAATCCTTCCTGTAAAGTATCTCGGGATCTACTTAGGAGAAGGCGCCAAAACCTTGATAACCACATCGAAATTTCAAGTTGAGAACTTCTGAAAATCGTAATTCTCCTCCAAAACCCTAAAATGACATTCATACATTATCGTGTTCATCTCAAAAATCATTTCTAACCCCGAATATCTTATACCCTAAAAACGCCACGCTTAATAATTCATCATATTCAGAAAATGATTTAAGTTTCTATTTTATTGGATAAACACCTACAATCATGAACTGATCTCGAAAATCCTATATCTCCTAGGCATTTATAACTTTCGAAAACCCTCTATAACTATCATATAGTTTCTTACGGGTATATGTAGGTATATATATTATTAGGCAAATTTAATATGTTAAGCAAGAGATTGTTTCATACCTTGCCTTGAAATATCCAACTTTTGAATTATTAGGTCTCCTTGTATGTCGTTGATTTCCTAGCTCTTACACCTCTGTTCAAAGCTACTGAGTGGTAGAGTAAGGGTTTCTTTTCCAATTCATTGTCGATAGGGGTTGAAGGTTAGATAAGTATTAATCTTTTCGATAGTATTCATGATGGGACAAGGTGGTGAACGATTTTGCTTCAATCTTAAGTAAGGATATTATACTTTTATCTTCACGATGTTGGGCTATGTTTCGAGATCAGAACAACCCACAAAATACAGCCCAAGTTAATACCTATTAAAATATTATAATTTCTACTTAGCTTGATACATTTCGAAATTTTACTTGAAACCCTTAGGGAGTTTACAATAGCCGAAATTTATTTGTTAACTTTCTAATTCAATATTTACATATCTACTTACATCAAATCCCGTATTAAATTTACGGGCATTACAGTAATGCACAATTTCGACATGATTTTCAAACTAAATCTCGAGATTCTATACAATTTCGATATGTCATCAGAATTACTATCCTAAAATCCCGAAGTGGCTCATACAAGTGTTCGAGATTCATAAATAAAGATCTCGATATTTGTTTCGACATTTAAAACAAAATCTCGACGTCAATAGCACAGATAGATGTCGAGCTTCTACACAACTCCGTAATCATTTTCAGAACTAATTTCGACATTTTGAACAAAATTTCGACATCAACATCCAAGTTAAATTTCGAGATCCTACATAAAGTCTTAAAGTCGATCCTAACACTAGACTTCGACATCCTTAAACTTTCAATCAAAACTCTACCCTTTTCCAAAAATAGTTTGAAGGTCTTATAAATATTATAGAACCCTATTTTAAGCTGCCTTCTTATCCTTAAGTACGATTCCTATCTTACAGGTCTTTCTAGCCATAGCAGGTATCAATCTAAACAACCATATTAGTCTAACTAGTGTTCGAAACCCTAACTCAACAATTAATCTAAGAATCTTAGTTCTCCTTGAAAACGATTCTAAACTAGGACAGTGATACACCTTAATTAATTTTCTTCTACCCCGAAGTTATATAAAGTGCTAAGTATAACATCAATGATTAAAATAGATTCATAAACCATAAATAACACTATACCTTTTGGAGTTTTCTTTCGTAGTTTATGCTTTCTTTTCTAACTTTGGATCCAATTTGTGTGTGAGCTCTCCCTTCAGTATTGTCGAAGGTTATAAGTCACTAATTTCTTTCCTTTTTATCTCGTAGATTGCTTGTTCTACTACCCAAATGATGTCACTTATTTCTTTTTAATTATACTTATCCCATTCTCATGTAATAACTTATTATATTAATTTAGTCATTTCCCTTACTAGCTAAGTAATCGAAACATATCTCTTCTTCCGAAATTCTATTGTATCGAGATTTTTATTTAGCAATATTCTCATTTCGAATTTCTATAATCTCGACATCCTCCCACATCTTCAAGGGTTCCGAGATTAAAGATTCCGAGATTCTTCCTCAGTTCTTTCGAGTTTCTCCTATTTAGCAACACCTCATTTCTATATCCTATAATTTCGAGTTTATTAATTGAACGAACAAGCTTTTCTCGAGAATCATAGATCTCGAGATTTAAGAGTTTCGAGCTTTAAGGATTTCAAGGTCTTAATGTATCAAAATCTAATTGTTTGAATTCTCTAACTTCGGCATTCATGTTACTTAAATTTAGAAATCGACCTCCTCTTAAGAATTATAAATCGCATAACATGAAATCATATAAACACATAAGTCATTTAAGAACATAAAAGCATGAAAGCATCGTATTACTTAAAGTCCTATTTTCTTTCTTTATTTTTAATCCAACGAAATTCCTAATTTACTGTTAATTAAGTCGTAAGTCCTGTAATTAGATTATACGGATATTACATCCTCCCCCTTAAGAGAATTTCGCTCCCGAAATTCCGTCGGTTGAAACAATTCGGGTAATGATTGATAGGGAGTTGAACTGGCTTGGTAGGGTGATAGAAATTCACCCTACGAAGTTATCAAGGGATCTCAAATTATTTTCGAGAATATAAATAAATACGATGCTGATGAAATAGATATGAACATCGTTCAAATTAATCGAACTCGTATGGCCTTGAGAAGCTTAACGAGAATAGCTACAATTCTATCTCGGCAGAGATCAGAGGTTATAAGCATTCACCACGCTTTTCCTGTACCATTCTGACACCGAACGAAAATATTTCTCAGGGTGAGCAAAAGATTAGGGCATAGGATATACCCCGGATATTATTTGATCTTAGGTTTCAGGAATTCAGGTACGGATTCTTATTTCGAAAATCTATCTGCTATGATTACGATTCAGGTTGATACCCGAATTGGTATCAACCAAGTTGGCTGAAAGAAATCCTGAGTCTTACCACATAAGTGGAAGATATCAAAGAAAGTGTGGAACCTAAGTCCACTAAATTGCACGTTGAGGTTTAATCGGTTAGAAGAGTACCTTCCATCTCGGATGGGTTGTTTTCAGCTTCTTAAACAAAATCACCAATGCCAGTCGCGAATCTAAAACTTCCGCCGTAAGCATATATACCCGAGCGGGTGCTGTCGGCGGCTTGGCCTGGTTTGTTCCCTGACTTTCAGATGCATTTTCTGGGCAGGCTACGGAGTAGTGGCCTGTCTTGCCACATTTAAAGCAGATGGCGTTTTGGGAGAAGCAGACGCCTATGACGTCGTGCACATTTTGGGCATACGTGTGCATTCGGTTGGGGTCTCCCCTGATTCGGATTAGTTTATTGAGGTGGTCCGGGTCGATTTTGGGAATAGGTTTTCACATTCTTAGGAACGGACGGTTTCTTCAGGTTATTTCTGTCCTCTTTAGGTCCTTGTTCGAACTTCCTTTAGCCTCGTGTGCTCGTACAATTCGGATTTCGGCTTGCTCAGCCATCAGGGCTCGTTCCGCCATTTGGGCATAAGTAGCCCCTTGGAGTCCAGCCATGCCAACGTCGCGGTAAAGTTCTGGTTTCAAAGCCTCCATAAATCGCTCAATCTTTAACGCATCCGTACTTACCATGTGTGTGGCGAATCGGGACAACTGTTCAAATTTACTAATATAATCCGCCACCGTCATTGCTCCTTGGCGGAGATTGATGAACTCATTCATCCTCTGGGCACGGAGGGGAGCAGTGAAATACTTATTTCGGAAAAGTGCTTTGAAATGCTCCTAGGTCATTGTCAAGGGATCTTCAAGAGTCAGGATTGTGTCCCACCAATGACCTGCGCTTCCCCTTAATAGATAGCTAACGCACAAGAGCTTTTCTGTTTCAGCTCTATTGGAACATAGTTTCTAGGGTTCGGAGCCAATCCTCAGCCGAGGTTGGGTCAAGAGCATCTTCGAAGGTTGGGGGTTAAGTTTATGAAATCTTTCCCCGACCATTTTGATTCTATCAGCCTGAGGAGATCCGTTGTTTGATTGCCTACCAGCATTTTGTTGCTGGATCAGTTGTTGAATTTGGGTGGATAGTTGGCGTACTAGTTCCGCGAGTTGAAGGACAGTCGCATCCCGACTATCAGTAGGAGCTGCGGATTCTTTATTTTTATCTGCACCTCCACTATTTTTATCTGAAGGATAGTCGCATCCCGACTATTTTGAAGACATTAGTATTTGATGTAGACTCATGAAGAGTCATAGTATAGCTACTTCTACAAAGGCACCATGACGGGGGTAAACCGTCGAATGTATGTACCTATATTATTTAGGTAGCGGACGAGGGTCACCTGGACGAGACACATGGCGTAAGCCAGAGTGCCAGGAAGGCAACCGCAATGAAAAAGGACGATCGCCAGATAGAGGGGCGACCTGGTGAAAGATAAAACTGGAGATAAACCCTAGTTTATCTTAACCAGAGTGGGCTGACTATCGTATTGTATCTGAATAGGATTTGAGCTCATTTTATGGTTGTGCGAGTAGTAAGTTAGCTATGGGCCTGATAGAAATAAGAAGGAAATGGAAAAGAAAATGATAAAAGAAATATGAGAATGTGAGTATTAGAAAGTACTGGCGCGGATGCCTTTGCTAGTTGACACGTGCATACATGCATATTTCCACTTACTGAGCTTTATAGCTCATCCCATGTTTTTATGTGTTGTAGACGCAGTGAACACGGTACGTGAACCTGTGAAAGGCGAGGCTGGTCCTTCTGGAACTTCCGGTGATTTTTGAGGGTGGTGTGTACATGGATGCGACCTGTGTGGCGGGTGTTATGTTAATTACTCTGTGTTTTGTAAAATATGTTTGTATTGTATGTAAAACATTTGAATAATGTTTGTATTGTAAAATAGTAGTGTGTGGTGAGTTTGTAAAATCGAGAAATTCTATCGGTATTTTGTATGTAATATATTTATATTTCTATAGTCACGTCAGTTAGTGTAACATAATAGTAGTAGATGGCGGGGCGCCACAGGTTGGTATCAGAGCTTCGGTTGCAGTTTCTGTAGACTGTCCATGTACACACACTCAAAAGCGCGGAAGACAGCCTTGCTCGTAAGTTATATGATATTATAAATTTCTTGCATAGCATGATTTATTGGCCTTAGGGACTGTTAGGGTAAGAGAAACAACATGGTTAGAACCAGAGGAGAAGGCAGCGGGGTAAACAATCACGATGGGGAAAATGCAACCCAGATTGATAATCGAGACTCGACTATTCTTCAGCTCACTGAGTTAGTCCGTCAACAGTCTCAACAGATTCAAGAGTTGATTCAGCAGCGAAACTCTGAGGGGGCAAGAAACAATGGAGTCTCTCAGGTTAATCAAGTTGAAGTTGTGGGCGAAAGATTTCGCAGACTGAACCCTCCTATTTTTGAAGATGCCATTGACCCAACATCTGCTGAGGATTGGATTAGAACTTTAGAAATCATGTTCCAATATAGCAGAATTCCTGAGAATGAGAAGGTTTTAAGTGCTGCATTTTTATTACGAGGAAGCGGAGGTCACTGGTGGGTCACCATACAAGTCATTGAAAATCCTACCACAATGAACTGGGAACGTTTCAAGGAGCTGTTCAGGAACAAATATTTTACCGCACCTGTGCGAGCTCAGCGCATGAATGAGTTCATCAATCTCAAGCAAGGGATGATGACTGTGGCTGAGTATATCAGAAAGTTTGAACAACTGTCAAGGTTCGAGACTCATATGGTGAGCACGATGCTTTGAAGGTCGAACGATTCCTTGAGGGTCTGAAGCCAGAGTTGTACCGCGACGTTAATATGGCTGGAATACAAGGAGCTTCATATGCTCAAGTGGCGGAGCGAGCGATGGTGGCAGAACAGGCTGAGACACGAATTATTCGTGCTCAGGAGGCAAAGCGAAAATTCGTACAAGGAGCAAACTGGAGGGGTGGAAATCAGAAACGGCAATTCATTCCTAAAGGCGGGAAGCAAAATTTTCAGAACAGACCTGGACCACCACAACAACAAAATCTTAACCAGGGGAGCCCCCAGCACCAATACCAATTTGCGCGAGATGTGGGCGACGTCATTTGGGAATATGTTTTTCACAGAATGCTATTTGTTACAAGTGTGGGAAGACGGGACATTTTGCGAGAGCATGTCCAGAAAATGCACCAGGAGGTCAAGTTATGAATCAAGTGAGACCACCAACTGTACCGGCTAGAGTGTATACGCTGACTTCAGAGGAAGCAGAGGCTAATCCGTCCGTGGTTGCAGGTATTCTACTTATACACCAAGTCCCAACATGCATATTAGTAGATTCAGGAGCCACGCATTCATTTGCATCCACTAAGTATGTGGCGAGACTCGGGATTACACCTAACCTATCTGACTATGAATATGATGTGACTATTCCACATGGAGTTGCAATGCGAACTAATATGGTTTTAAGAAATTGTCCTGTGTTAGTGAATGGACGAGAACTGTCCGTTGATTTAATAGTTATTCCAATGAACGACTATGAGGTGATTCTTGGAATGGACTGGCTATCAAAATATGGAGCTGTCATTGACTGTAATCGCAAGACAGTTACGTTCAATATTGAAGAGAACGAACTTTTCAGTTTCATGGGGACAATCAAGGAAAGGAATATTTCTAGAATTTCAGCGACAAAGGCGCAACGTTTGATTAAGGTGGGATGTGAAGCTTATCTAGTTTTCACAATAAAATCAGAGGATGGTTCAATGCCAAAATTAGAAGAGGTGACTGTGGTACGAGATTTTTCTGATGTTTTTCCAGAAGATTTACCAGGACTACCACCAGATCGAGAGATTGAATTTACGATCGATTTAATACCAGGATCTGCTCCAATCTCAAAGACTCCTTATCGGTTAGCGCCAGCTGAATTAAAGGAGTTAAAAGAGCAGTTGGATGATTTATTACAGAAGGGATTTATCCAACCCAGTTTTTCTCCATGGGGAGCGCCAGTTCTGTTTGTGCGAAAAAGAAGGATGTGTCGATGCGACTATGTATCGATTACAGAGAGCTGAATAAAATAACAATTAAGAACAAATATCCACCAAGAATTGATGATTTGTTCGATCAACTTCAAGGTGCCACAGAAAAAGAAAAAATTCTTTAAGGAGATGGAAAATCTCAAGGCTTCCTCGTCCCCCCAAACTACCTCTCACGCTATTACAAAAAGCGTGAAAAATGAAAAATCGCCTTTGAAAGATAAATATTGTAAAAATAATTCGGTTAAGAGTGCTATGACTAATTTCGGTTAAGAAGGAGCCATTAGACTTAAATGTTTCTGAGCATGCTAATCCTTCTGTTACAATAAAAGACACTCGTAGAAATAAAAGAGCTATTTCCACTTTTAAGATAATTGCTTCTACTTATTCACTTCAGCCAATCACCTTTAGAAGCACCAACTTCGAAATAGGCTCCACGTCAAAAATTAATCATTCACAAACAAATGCCACAAGGAAGTCATGTAGGAAACAAGATCCAGCCATAAAGAAAGCTTATGGCGCCGTACATGAATGTATTCACCTAAGGTATCCCGTCGAAATTAAATCCCCCAAGCACCTTAGGAGACTATCACAAGAAAAGATCTTTTCCTCAATCAAACCCTCCAAAGCATTTGTACGTGCTGAAATTAACCTTCCCTGTAAGGTTCAACCCAAATGGGTTCCTAAATCTCCGCCTAGGACGACAAAAGCCAAAAGGGCCAAGTCTCCTATAGAGGCAAAACCCAAACCCACTTTTTCAAAAGTGCAATGGGTTATTAAGACCCTTCCAAAAACAGATTTAGGAGTCATATCTGAACCCAAGACTAAATCTGCTAATCCAAGAGGACCCATGCTTAAGTGGGTACCTAAAGCTCTCTAAATTGTTTTTGCAGATCCATCATGTGTGGTACCTCAACTCTGGTTGCTCCACACACATGACTGGTAGTCAAGAGCTGCTGAGCAACTACAAAGACCGACCAAACGGCAAAGTCAGATTTGCGAACAACGATTCAGCCCCGATTCTAGGACTTGGGGATATCATTCTGAAGAATCTGACCATCAAAGATGTCTCATACGTCGAAGGCCTCCGCCATAACTTGTTCAGCATAGGCCAATTCTGTGACAAAGGCTTCCAGGTGGTCTTCCATGCTGACCGGTGCAGAATTATGGATAGTCAGGACACAGAACTCCTTCAAGGACTTCGAAGATCCAATCTTTACACGATCAAACCTGACGTCTGTGCGGCCCTTGACAGCTGTATGCCTCATTTCTCAGACTGATTTACAGAGGAACAGCTTATGGCATCAACGACTGTCTCATCTAAACATGAAAGCTCTCCAACGTCTTTCTACGAAAAAGTGGTTCACGGTCTTCCAACTATACAACTACAAAGGGAGCATCACTGTTCGGCAAGTCAATTAGGAAAAATGAAGCGAGCATCTCATCACATCAAGCAAATTGCATCTACTTCTCGACCATTGGAACTAATTCACATGGATCTATGTGGTCCAATGCAGACTCAGAGTATCAATGGAAGAAAGTATGTCCTAGTGATTGTGGATGACTATTCTCGCTACACGTGGACAAAGTTCCTCCAAACGAAAGATGAGACTGGTGACTTGATTATCAATTTTGTGAACACAACTCAAAATCTGCTGCAACAGACTATTCAAGTTGTTCGAACAGACAACGGCACTGAGTTCAAGAACAATCACCTCAGTGAGTTTTATCAGAAACTTGGAATAAGTCAACAATTTTCAGCCGCCAAAACACCTCAACAAAATGGGGTCGTTGAAAGGAAAAATCGAACACTAGTGGAAGCCGCTCGTACAATGCTGATCCAGTCGGCACTTCCACACTTTCTATGGGCTGAAGCAGTCAATACCGCTTGTTTTACTCAAAACAGGACGGTGGTTCACAAACGGTTCAACAAGACTCCGTATGAGATTGTGAATAATAGAGTGCCCAACATCTCTTTCCTTAAAGTCTTCGGGTGCAAGTGCTTTGTGGCGAACGACTGATTGCAACGTGCAAAGTTCGACCCTAAAGCATTCGAAGCTACATTTGTCGGGTATTCTTCAACATCAAAAGCGTACCGAGTATACATCAAGTCCAACCGAACGAATAAGGAAAGCTGTAATGTCACATTCCACGAAGTGGCAGATATGGCTTCTGGTCAATTCAGTCCAGGACCCGTTGTGGCGACCCTACTTCCTAATTAGAATAAATGGCGGATTTCCGCAACGAAAGTCGCGGAGGACCCGATTTATCAAAAACATTTTAAATAAATAATATACATATATAATCTAAAGTCGGGTTTACAAAATGCGTCTGTATAATACAACGGGTCGGAGCCCCAAAAATCTAAACCCGACTATCCTACGCCTCTCCACAGGTCGCGTCCCATGTACCACTCCGCCCTCAAAAGCCCGTGGAGTCACCGCCGCCAGCCAGCCTATATCTCAACCCTGACACCCATCGGTGTCGGGCTCAGTCCCACCTGAAAAATATAACCCTGAGCAAAATGCCCAGTAGGTGGCAGTAAAAACATGCAATATATGCGTGCGTGCACTCAACCCAATCCCATGTCCTCACACATGAAATATGCACGCTCAACCTATCACATCTCATCACACGCCATAATCATGCGGTAGCCCACGCCGGCCGTGCCGGGTCGCTCCTTCCGCACACAATCTCAACCCGACGACTTTTCCCCGAGTGGCCTACCACCAACCCCGGGTAGACAGGAATCTCACATCTGTCGGTCGTCCCTGAGCCAAATAGTATCCGGTGGTGTGCACCTCGGGTGGCTCAATCCCGAGTAGATGGGTGTCGCAAACCCCCTCTCCCACCAGGTGCTACACGAGTCTAACCTCGACGACCAATAAAGGTCACTCTACCCCACTCAACCGACACCGTAAGGCGTCACCGTACAAATACGGTACCATCATCTCTCCCGTGCATGTCGTGAAATGCATAATAAATCACATAAAATACGTACATCGAAATCACGTAATCGTATAGTATTTAAACTAGGCCGATGGTTTAAAAATCCAAAAATAATATTTATAATTTAAAATATAGGTTGACCCGAAAATATATGTTATAATACGAAAATATTTTATGTAAATGTGATTGGGCTTAAAACCATTTTATTTAAAATATTTGGGCCTGAAATAGGGCAAACCCCAAAATTAAATTCGCTGATCAACTCACACCAAATTCAGTCAAAGCCCAAATTGAAATCGCCCGATACCCACTTGGTCAACCTGTGAAAGTCAGGTCAACACCCGATTTCACAAATCGTCCGATTTTGCGTTAAAAGCTCTGGTCAACCCGCGAAAGTAAGGTCAATCGCCCGATTTCGTGAGACTCTCGGCGATTTCGCAAATCGATTGATTAGGCCCACGAAACCGGATTTTAAAGCCCGCGAAAATCCGACTCTTCTCACAGGAATCACCCCGCGATTTGGAATCGGCCCGCGAACTATCTCACAACCTTCGACTGCTTCAGCCCGCGAAACCTGTTTTTACTCACACATCAAACGCAATTGGGCCCGCGAAACACTTTCGCGACCCGAAATTCCAAAGCGGCCAATCCTATCTCTTTAAAATCATTTTTCGCCCGATTTCCACACAAACTCAGGCCCGCGATTTTATAAATCGCCCGAAGTGTCCAAATCGGCCGATTTCTTCCAACATACACAATAAAACCCTAAAAATCACCCGATTCACATAATCTAATCACATAAACGAGTAACAGAACTCATATATTGAGTTCAAATTCACGTATAAAACATCAAGAACGGTACGATTAAAAGGGTTTGTAGGGGTTAAAAACCACCTACCTAGCCTCCAAGCTAATTTGTGTTCAATCTCTAGGCTGAAATTCGTTCAAGCTCACCAACGTTTGTCTCACCTTTGTTGTTCGATTTCCTATTATACTCCAACGTTAACTTACTCCACTAGACTTCATAAATAATAAATATTTAAGCCCATTATTAGGAATCTCACCTCCTTAAGACGATTTTATGGTGTTTGAGCTTTCTAAGCCTTTCTATGCTTCGATCGTCACCTTCGTTCTCCCTTCTTTCTTCTCCCTTAGTTTTTCACTTATTCTTCTTACGTTAAAAAAATCTTAGTCCTTTTCCTTTTCTTTTGTATATATCTCTATAATGATTAGTTTTCTCCTCAAAATTGGTGACATGATCAAACTCCTACGTGGCTTCCTTTTGCCTTAAGCAATTGTTTTATTCCTATCTTAATCTATTTGGGCCAATTAAGTATTTAGGTGGGCTTTTAATTCCTTTACTATTTAATTATTTCAAGTTGGGCTTCATTTAATTAAATTTGGGTTTTACAATTATTTGACTTATTTTATTACTTGGACTTCCTAAATAATCTCGGCCCAACCAATATTTTATTCACTGTCGGCCCAATTAATATTTTCCTGCTCATTCCCGAAAAATCGGTTTCGTTCGAAAATATTCTTCATTAATTTCGAACATTACAAAAATAATCCCGTATTAATTTTACGGGTGTTACATCCTCCCCCCTTAAAAGAAATTTCGCCCCCGAAATTTAAATCGTCTGGAACAACTCGGGGTATTTCTCTCGCATTTCGTCTTCTCGTTCCCAAGTGGCTTCTTCGACCGCTTGGTTTTGCCACAACACCTTCACTAGGGGGATGCTCTTATTCCTAAGTCGCTTCACCTCGTACATCAAAATCTCTACCGGCCTTTCTTCGTAACTCAGGTCCGGTTTCAATTGCTGATGAAGTGTCTCACTTCGTAGCACATGACTCGGATCTGGAACGTACTTCCGTAACGTAGATACGTGAAAGACGTCATGAACTTGTGCTAGAGACGTCGGCAATTCTAACTGATATGCTACCTCGCCGACTCTTTTCAGAATATTGAAGGGTCCTATGTATCTCGGACTCAGCTTCCCTTCCGTCCGAATCTCTTAACTCCTTTCATGGGTGATATTTTCAAGAAAACTTGATCGCCTTCTTCAAATTCCAACGGCCTTCGTCTCTTATCCGCGTAACTCTTCTGACGACTTTGGGCCGTCTGCATTCTTTCCCGAGTTTTACTGACAGCTTCAGTCATTTCACGAATCATTTCGGGACCTAACAGCGCCTTTTCGCCTATTTCATCCCAATGGACTGGGGATCGACATTTACGCCCATACAAGGCTTCATAAGGCGCCATCCCAATTGTAGCTTGAAAGCTGTTGTTATATGAAAATTCGATCAACGGGAGATATTTACTCCAACTTCCTCGGAAATTCAGAACACAAGCCCTCAACATGTCTTCGAGCGTCTGGATCGTTCTTTCCGATTGTCCGTCCGTCTGGGGATGATAAGCTGAGCTAAAGGACAATTTAGTTCCTAAAAACTTACCCAGAATTGGGACAGAAATCTCGAGTCTCGATCTGAAACGATCGACATCGGAATTCCATGGAGTCTCACTATTTCTTGGATGTACAACTCTGCGTACTTTTCCATGGAATAGGTCTGATTAATCGGTAGAAAGTGAGCAGATTTCGTCAATCTATCGACGATTACCCAAATTGCATCATGTCCTTTCACCGTCTTGGGTAATCCGACGACAAAATCCATTGTTATGTGGTCCCACTTCCATTCAGGAACCGTCAACGGTTGCAACATTCCTGCTGGCCTTTGGTGCTCTGCTTTGATCTGTTGGCAGGTCAAGCATCGACTTACAAATGTAGCAACGTCTCTTTTCATTCCAGGCCACCAATAGTTCATCTGTAGATCCCGATACATCTTCGTGGCACCAGGATGCACCGAGTAGATTGTCGTATGTGCCTCTGTCATCAATGTTCGGCGGATGTCTTCGTCTTTTGGCACATACAGGCGACCTCTGAATCGTAAACTTCCGTCTCCTCGGAATTCGAATTCCGACGGAACATCTTCATCTCGTTCATCCCGGATCTTCAGGTATAATTCGTCTTCCTTTTGTGCTTCGAGGATCCGATCTAACAGCGTCGGCTTGATAGTCAACGCTGCCAATCTCGTCTCAATCTCCCCGAAGTGAATTACTTCAACTCCAAGTTGGCACAATTCAGTATTCACGGCTTTTCGGCTCAACGCGTCCACGACCACGTTAGCTTTCCCTGGGTGATAGTTAATCACGCAGTCGTAATCCTTCACTAGTTTGAGCCATCGTCTTTGCCTCATATTCAACTCCTTCTGTGTGAAGAAGTACTTCAGGCTCTTATGATCCGTAAAGATCTCGCACCTTTCTCCGTACAGATAGTGTCGCCAGATTTTAAGAGCAAACACTATTGCGGAGAGTTCAAGATCATGGGTGGGATAGTTCTTCTCATACGGCTTCAACTGTCGGGAGGCATATGCAATTTCCCATTCTGCATTAATACGCACCCCAAGCCATTCTTCGAGGCGTCACAATATACTAAAATCCTTCAGTACCCGAAGGTATTGCTAAGACTGGAGCAGTCGTCAGTCTTTTCTTCAGCTCCTGAAAACTTTGCTCACATTCTTCAGTCCACTTGTACGGAACATTCTTCTTCGTCAGGTTTGTGAGCGTCGAGGCTATACTGGAAAAATCTTTGATGAACTTCCGATAGTATCCAGCAAGCCCGAGAAAACTTCTGACTTCCGTAGGAGTGGTCGGTCGTGGCCATTTATCTATTGCTTCAATCTTGCTGGGGTCTACTGAAATTCCATCTCCTGAAATAATATGCCCCAGAAAAGCCACTTGTCCCAACCAGAATTTGCATTTCTTGAATTTAGCGAATAATTGCTTCTCTCGGAGAATTTTTTTTTTTGGAGTAATTTCCACGTGTATATATATAAATGGATGGATGTACAATATGAGTGAGGTTCAACCCCCACAAGCAACCAGTAACAGACTACTGGCACTATACATCGAAAAACACATCATAAACTACCAAGCTACCCGCCAAAGACGCCGAATCGCTGCCCGTTGGAGATCGAACCTAGGAGATGTCCCGCTAAGTCGCATACACACCATATCAAGTACCAAGTCCACCAGTCTATCCGGGGTCGTGATGGTCCCTTCCTTCCAGCGCTTGTTGCGAGCCTGCCAGATATGATAAACCAAAGATGCCAAGACATGACGGTGAGCCGCCGCAATGAGATGATGACCACGCCATTTCCTCGAGGCCCACAGAATGCCCTGGTGCCACTCCCTATACGGCCATGTCCACCGAATACGCCGCCTCAGCAAACGAAGACACTGACGAGAGAACCGACAATCAAAGAATAGGTGCTGAGCAGTCTCGTACCGTAACACATCGCACAGGACACAGGCAGGGGTGCCCGCTCGCTGGGCCACCCACGGCTTATCCCTCGTAGATAAGCGGTCACGTATACTCAGCCACAGAATAAATTCGTGCCGAGGCACCTTAAGAGGTCCCCCGAAGAGGGCCGCCCAAGGTACGGGCTGCCGGCGAAGTCGGATTGCCTCCCTAATCAGATGCGTGGTTGCACACCCATCGATCGCCCCCTTCCATAATATCCTGTCACGCATATTCGGATCCACAGACGGAAAATGACGACTGAACTCGATGTATTCTGTCGTATTCCTTCCCGGCCAATTCCAACCATGGGCATCAATGACATTACTCAACCGAGTACCAACTGGAAGCCCCATTGCTATCGGGCCTCGCGGATATCGGTCTAGTAGGGGCGCTTCCTGTATCCATGGATCCTCCCATAACCAAATAGTCGAACCATCCCCAATCCGGAAAGAGATAAGTGGGAGAATAAGCGATCTCAGCTGCATGAGCTTCCTCCAACTCCATGACGTGTTGGCTGAAACAGGTACGGCCCAAATCGATTTAGCCTGCAGGCGTGTTCGGTATAGCCAATCCACCCAAACAGACTGTGGCGTACGACTAATAACCCTCCATAGGAGCTGCATAAGTAGCGACCTGTTATCCGTAGCTATGGATCGAATGCCCAGACCCCCCTCGCATGGCGGTAGGCAGATATCGTCCCATGCAACCTTAGCCGATGAACCTCCCCAAAGGAACTGCCTAAAGCGCGACTCCAATGCATGGACAACTCCCTTAGGCAAGAGAAACACCCCCGACCAGTAAATATGCAAAGCTTGCAGAACAGACTTAATCAGTTGAACCCTCCCCGCGTATGACAAGGACCGGTTCAGCCATGATCCCAGCCGTACATCTAAGCGCTGTAGAAGCGGCGCACAATCACCAATCGTGAGTCGTGAAGCAATCAGGGCACCCCCAAATATCGAACTGGTAACTGACCCACCCGAAATCCCAGAATTCCAAGGACCGTTCTCAGGTGTTCCTTGTGTTCTTCTTTGGTCTTAGAATAAATGAGAATATCGTCAATAAAGACGATGACGAAGCGGTCCAGAAACTCTTTAAACACTCGGTTCATCAGATCCATGAAAGCAGCAGGGGCATTCGTTAGCCCGAAAGGCATGACCAAGAATTCATAGTGGTCGTACCTCGTGCCGAACGCAGTTTCGGGAACATCCGTCTCACGGATTCTCAACTGATGATAACCGGAACGCAGGTCGATCTTTGAGAACACCGTTGCCCCTTGTAATTGGTCGAATAAATCGTCTATCCTCGGCAACGGATACTTATTCTTGATCGTGATTTTATTAAGTTCACGATAATGGATGCACATCCTCATCGACCCGTCTTTCTTCTTAACAAAAAGTACTGGGGCTCCCCAAGGCGAGAAACTGGGTTGAATGAAACCCTTCTGTAACAAATCTTCCAATTGTTCTTTCAGCTCTCGCAACTCGTTCGGTGCTAACCGATACGGAGATTTAGAGATTGGGGCAGCTCCCGGTACAAGATCAATAACAAATTCAATTTCCCGATCTGGTGGTAATCCCTGAAGATCCTCGGGAAATACATCTGAATATTCATTTACTACTGGAACCTCCTCAAGCTTCGGCTGGGAAGATTCCTCGGTTTTCACCGCGAAGATCAGGAACGATTCGCAACCCGTATTCACGAGTCGTTTCGATTTCAAAGCAGAAATCCGAAGGATTGTCTTACCATTCTTCTTTCCCGAAAATTTTAATTCCTCTCCCTCGGGTGATCGGAACCTAACTACCCTCTTTGAGCAATCGATAATGGCCTCGTACTTCGAGAGCCAATCCATCCCGAATATGATGTCGTAATCATTCATCGGGATTACTATTAGGTCTACATCTAATTCCCTCCCTTCTATCTTAACAGGACAATTTTCTACAACTAAGTTGGTCCGAGTTGGATCTCCGTGTGGTAGGGATACTATAAAATTGCATGAGGAATGGGTGGGATATATTCCCGCCCAAGTCACGAAATTAGCCGACACAAACGAATGTGTGGCTCCAGAGTCAATCAGTATTGAAGATGGTACGTGAAAGATATTCAACGTACCAGTCACTACGGCTGGGTTCTTCTCCGCCTCTTCGTGGGTAAGTGTAAAAACTCGTGCAGGTACCGGTGGAGGTCGAATCAGATTCTGCGGCTGATTCTGCAGTCGAGGTTGGCCTTCCGTGCAATTCCGTGCAGTGTGCCCCGTCTTTCCACACCGGAAGCACTGTAGATTCAGCGCAGGTCGAGGTCCGTAGCAGATGCCGAAGTGATTTCTTCCGCACTGCCGGCACGGTGGCGCTGGCATCGCGGGTCGGTAGGGAACGTTGGTTGGTCCCTGGCTAAAATTCGGACGCCACATCTGCTGGCCTGGTCGACTACCTTTATTCTTTGGACCCTTGCCGAAGAATTGCCTCTTCTGGCTGCTTCCTCCCTGTTGACTCTCCCTCTTCCGATTCGCTTCTTGGGACTCTCTCATAACTCCTTCCGCCTGCTCAGCTATTAAGGCACGCTCTGTCGCCTGGCGGAATTCCAGCTGGCGCACACCCGCCACGCTGAGGTCTCGGTAGAATTCGGGTTTCGGTCCCCAAAGGAATCTCGTGACTTTCAGAGCATTCGTCGCTACGAGATGAGGAGCAAACCGGGATAACTCCTCAAATCTGCGGATGTATTCCGCAACCGGCATTCGCCCTTGCTTCAGATTCATAAATTCGTACATTCGCTGCTCTTGGTCGTGAGCAGTGAAGTACTTTACGTAGAACCGTTCCCTAAAGCGCTCCCACGACATGTTAGCAGGATCCTCTAACACCTTCACGGTGTTCCACCAGAACCGCACGCTTCCCCGAAGTAGGGAAACGACACACAACACCTCATTATTCGGCACTCGGCTATACACAACACCTTCCCCGATCCAATCCTCGGCCACCGTAGGGTTAGCGGCCTCGGCGAAGGTTGGGGGATTTAGCTTACGGAATCTCTCCCTAATAATTTCAACACGATCAGGCTGCGGGGAAATGCGGCGCTCAGATGAGCTCCGGTGATTGATCAGGTCGTTGATCTGGTCTGACTGTCGTTGGATCAATTCAGTCAGACGATGGATGGTGTCACGTTCTCGAGTCGGGGACTCAGGTTCGTCCCGTCGACTAGTTTCTCCTACAAATTTGCGTCTAGGTCTACCCCTCGACATTCCCGAATATTAGCTTTCACATATAAACAAACACATATCAGCTCACATAATCACGTTAGCACATAACACTTACAGGCAAGGCTGGTTCTCCCGGCTTCTGAGCGGCAGTACATGGACAGTCTTCAGAATCTAAAACCTAATGCTCTGATACCACCTGTGGCGACCCTACTTCCTAATTAGAATAATTGGCGGATTTCCGCAACGAAAGTTGCGGAGGACCCGATTTATTAAAGACTTTTTAAATAAGTAATATACATATATAATCTAAAGTCGGGTTTACAAAATGCGTCTGTATAATACAACAGGCCGGAGCCCCAAAAATCTAAACCCGACTATCCTACGCCTCTCCACAGGTCGCGTCCCATGTACCGCTCCGCCCTCAAAAACCAGTGGAGTCACCGCCGCCAGCCAGCCTATATTTCAACCCTGACACCCATCGGTGTCGGAGTCCCACCTGAAAAATATAACCCTGAGCAAAATGCCAAGTAGGTGGCAGTAAAAACATGCAATATGCACGCTCAACCTATCACATCTCATCACATAACAGGGCCCTTCGGCTAGACTCAGCACCCACGCGCGCAATGGCAAAGTACGCCATAATCATGCGGTAGCCCACGCCGGCCGTGCCGGGTCGCTCCTTCCGCACACAATCTCAACCCGACGACTTTTCCCCGAGTGGCCTACCACCAACCCGGGTAGACAGGAATCTCACATCTGTCGGTCGTCCCTGAGCCAAATAATATCCGGTGGTGTGCACCTCGGGTGGCTCAATCCCGAGTAGATGGGTGTCGCAAACCCCCTCTCCCACCAGGTACTACACGAGTCTAACCTCGACGACCAATAAAGGTCACTCTACCCCACTCAACCGACACCGTAAGGCGTCACCGTACAAATACGGTACCATCATCTCTCCCGTGCATGTCGTGAAATGCACATATAATAAATCACATAAAATACGTACATCGAAATCACGTAATCGTATAGTATTTAAACTAGGCCGATGGTTTAAAAATCCAAAAATAATATTTATAATTTAAAATATAGGTTGACCCGAAAATATATGTTATAATACGAAAATATTTTATTTAAAAGTGATTGGGCTTAAAACCATTTTATTTAAAATATTTGGGCCTGAAATAGGGCAAAACCCCAAAATTAAATTCGCTGATCAACTCACACCAAATTCAGTCAAAGCCCAAATTGAAATCGCCCGAAACCCACTTGGTCAACCTGCGAAAGTCAGGTCAACAACCGATTTCACAAATCGTCCAATTTTCCGTTAAACGCTCTGGTCAACCCGCGAAAGTAAGGTCAATCGCCCGATTTCGTGAGACTCTCGGCGATTTCGCAAATCGATTGATTAGGCCCGCGAAACTCAATTTTAAAGCCCGCGAAAGTCTGACTCTTCTCACAGGAATCACCCCGCGATTTGGAATCGGCCCGCGAAACCCAAAATCGGCCCGCGAACTATCTCACAACCTTCGAAACTGCTTCAGCCCGCAAAACCTGTTTTTACTCACACATCAAACGCAATTGGGCCCGCGAAACACTTTCGCGACCCGAAATTCCAAATAGGCCAATCCTATCTCTTTAAAATCATTTTTCGCCCGATTTCCACACAAACTCAGGCCCGCGATTTTATAAATCGCCCGAAATGTCCAAATCGGCCGATTTCTTCCAACATACACAATAAAACCCTAAAAATCACCCGATTCACATAATCTAATCACATAAACAAGTAACAGAACTCATATATTGAGTTCAAATTCACATATAACACATCAAGAACGGTACGATTAAAAGGGTTTGTAGGGGTTAAAAACCACCTACCTAGCCTCCAAGCTAATTTGTGTTCAATCTCTAGGCTGAAATTCGTTCAAGCTCACCAACGTTTGTCTCACCTTTGTTGTTCGATTTCCTATTATACTCCAACGTTAGCTTACTCCACTGGACTTCATAAATAATAAATATTTAAGCCCATTATTAGGAATCTCACCTCCTTAAGACGATTTTATGGTGTTTGAGCTTTCTAAGCCTTTCTATGCTTCGATCGTCACCTTCGTTCTCCCTTCTTTCTTCTCCCTTAGTTTTTCACTTATTCTTCTTACGTTAAAAAAATATTAGTCCTTTTCCTTTTCTTTTGTATATATCTCTATAATGATTAGTTTTCTCCTCAAAATTGGTGACATGATCAAACTCCTACATGGCTTCCTTTTGCCTTAAGCAATTGTTTTATTCCTATCTTCATCTATTTGGGCCAATTAAGTATTTAGGTGGGCTTTTAATTCCTTTACTATTTAATTATTTCAAGTTGGGCTTCATTTAATTAAATTTGGGTTCTACAATTATTTGACTTATTTTTTACTTGGACTTCCTAAATAATCTCGGCCCAACCAATATTTTATTCATTGTCGGCCCAATTAATATTTTCCGGCTCATTCCCGAAAAATCGGTTTCGTTCGAAAATATTCTTCATTAATTTCGAACATTACAAAAATAATCCCGTATTAATTTTACGGGTATTACTCCCGTGCCTAACCCGTTGGCTTCTGAAGACAATATTTCAGAACCCGTAATCACTGGTGTGTTGGCACAAAACCAACAGAAGATGGCAACAACTTCAGGATCAGTGTCAAACGAAGCAACGAGACTTGCAATAGACGACTTGGATTCTCTCTTCGAACCGGTATATCAGTCATACACGCCTACACCAACAATGGATTATCTACCGAACGAGACCGACGTACCAAGTTCATCTCACACCTCTACCCCACCCGATTCAGAATTGCCACAGAACACCGAAGAACCTACAGTGGTCATCGAGGAAGTATCATCTGAGACGATCAATCCAAGTGCAGTATTGGAACTTCCTCAGACAAATGATCAATCTGAGACTATAGGCAATCTAGATCCACAGATGGCTGACGCATCGACTTCAGCCTTGCCTCATGACAGCATCGTCAACACAGTCTTTTCAGTTGCTTCCTGAGCCAAAACGAGCCTACCAAAGTAGTAGACGCACTTCGAGACCCGGATGGGACAATTACAATGCAAGAGGAAATCAATCAATTCGAACGTCTTCAAGTGTGGACCTTGGTACCCCGTCCACATGGGAAAACAGTGGTCGGAACTAAATGGGTTTTCAAGAATAAGAAAAATGAAGATGGTGAAGTGATCCGGAACAAAACAAGGCTAGTGGCTAAGGGATACAATCATCAGGAAGGCATCGACTACGACGAGACTTATGCTCATGTTGCCCGTATCGAAGCTATTCGCCTCCTGCTGGCTTATGCGGCTTACAAAGACTTTAAAGTCTATCAGATGGATGTTAAAACCGCATTTCTCAACGGCGTGTTAAAAGAAGAAGTCTACGTCGCTCAGCCAGAAGGTTTCGTTGATCAAGAACATCCCGATCATGTCTATCGCTTGGACAAAGCTCTCTATGGACTAAAACAAGCTCCACGTGCTTGGTACGATGTCTTGCGTGATTTCCTCGTGAAGTCTGGATTCATACGAGGAATGATAGACACAACCCTCTTCATTAAATGGCATGACAAAGATCTGATGGTCGTCCAAGTATACGTCGACGACATCATCTTCGGATCAACAAATCCTCGGCTCTGTAAGAAGTTTGGAGATCTCATGAAGAGCAAATTCGAGATGAGTCACATGGGAGAGATGCAATTTTTCTTAGGACTCCAAGTCAGGCAGCTCAACGATGGAATTTTCATCAGCCAGACAAAATACATCAAGGATATTCTGAAGAAATTTCATCAAGACCAGAGCAAGGCTCTCAGCACTCCTATGTCCCCAAGCTGCAAGTTGGATGTCGATCCCTCTGGCAAGTCGGTCGACATCACACTGTATCGCAGTATCATTGGATCTCTTCTCTACCTTACTTTGAGCCGGCCGGACATCATGTTTGCCACGTGCTTGTGTGCCCATTTTCAAGCCGATCCCAAAGAATCCCATATGCTCGCGGTCAAAAGAATTCTACGCTACCTTAAAGGCACCTCTACCCTTGGCCTATGGTATCCAAAGGGTACGAATTTTAAACTTATCGACTACACTAACGCTGACTATGCAGGTTGCCGAATGGACAGGAAAAACACGTCCGGTGGCGCTCAATTTTTAGGCGAAAAGCTAGTTTGCTGGTCATCCAAAAAGCAGAACTGTGTATCAACTCGACGGCCGAAGCAGAATATGTAGCTGCTGCCAGCTGTTGCTCACAGATGCTGTGGATGCGGACACAGCTTCGCGACTATGGGTACAATCTGAACAATATACCCATATATAGTGATAGTCAGAGTGCAATCGCCATTACTTGCAATCCTGTTCATCATTCACGCACAAAACACATAGACATTAGATATCATTTTATCAAAGATCACGTAGAAAAAGGCACGATAGAGATGTACTTTGTGAACACGGAGTTTCAACTACCAAGGCATTGGATGAGAAACAATTTCAATTCCTTGTCGGAAAATTAGGCATGTTGAATCTTCCGTAATATTTGCATTACCTGATCTTCTGTGCTATCACATGCTCTATTCTATGTGTTTTCTATGCTTCTTTGTCCTTATCTTGCGTGATAATAATAAAAATATATATATATATAATATGCATTTCTATATATAATATAAAGGGGGTATGACGAAATCCTTTAGGATGCTTTGATCTAAAGTCACTTAGAATTTTACCCCGACATGCGATAGATTTAATTGCTTAATTTCGTCAGTCTAAGTCGCATTCTTGTGTCTAAAGGTCATTAGGTTGCTCCACTAGACACAAAGCCACTATAAATGTGAGGATTCAAGCCTTGTTCCTTTTTCCTTTCTATTGAATCTAATTCTCGAGTGAGTCACACATAAATTACTTGTATTACCTAGTGATTTTTGGCTTCATACTCATCTTGCGTTAGATCGTTAGGAAAATGATAAGGGAGTTTAGGATATTCCTCATTCGGCCTAATATCAATTTCCCCACGTTAGCCCTTAGTCATCCACTTTGAGCCTTCTCCGACGTCCTTTTCTTCTTTTGAAACCCATTCCCAGCCTTCAACCGAACTTTATACTCTTCGAATGGTTGTTCAAATGAGAAAATGAGGGGGAGATAACAAAAGAAAGAGTAAGATGATGACAAAAGAAGGCATTGCTCAACGCGCAAAAATCAGACCAAAGGAACCGGCCCTCCGACTACCTTGTAGAAAATGGCATGGATCCTGCTGTGAACTTCTCCAACGATAATCTCGTACGCTCGTCAGAACGGCTGGAAGAGGAGCACCACGAAGTGAACTTCTCCAACGATAATCCGGTCTTATATCGGGAAACGAGAAGAGGAGTGCAGCCTCGGGTACGAATTCCATAACCGAGAACTTCTCCAAATTGATAATCTCTGAAACCTCAATAGGGATTAAGAGAAGAGGAGCTCAGTATCGGCCCGAGAACCAACAAGAAGAACTTCGCCTACGATAATCTCCTAGAGCCTCATGGAGAAGCAGAGCTTCAGCTTGAGCATAACATAAAAAGGGATAGTTCTTAAAAGAAAAAGAGGGAGAAAAGATTGAAAAAGAAGAAAGACGCCGAAAAAAAAAAAGAGACTGACGTAGAATTGGAAGACGATGAAGAGATAAGCTCACTTTCCTTTAAATTCCTTCCGTTCTAAGTCCTAGATAATTATAACCCTTACAACCCTTTGATTCCACATAGACGGTCTCTCGCTTAGGTGAAATGATTAAAAAATGCCTCGATCACAGGTAAATTGACTAAAAATTGCTTGTGTTGACTTGAGAGATAAAAAATAAAAAAAACCCAAGATAGCTAATTGAGAGCAAGAGCGAACCTGGTGAGAGTTGTCGAAATGGACCAGTTTATGAACTTAGGACTTTAGTTTGACGACATGACTTGACGGCATTTTCTTCTTTCAAATGTCTCGTAAAATTTTAGGCGTGACGATTGATCGAAGCAAAATAATCTGACCCCATAAATAAAAAAAATAAAATATATATATACATATATAATAAATAAATAATAAATAATAAAATTCGCACATTTTGACATGAAATATTATGTTTCATATGCGTTGAATTGAATAAATGCGAATTTCTTTAGTGTATAGCACATTCTAAATGCAATTATACATTGCATTGGTACTGAATTGTTTAAATGCGATACATTTCTCATTGCTTTTACCCTCACACAAAATTTTAAAGTACATGTTTTCGGGGACCATGTATACATGCTTACTTGGTAAATTTCTGTGCTCGTGACTTGAATTGATTTCATATGCTTGCATAATTAGTCAATTCCTGTGCATCATTTGAGGGGGAGCAAGCATAAGACTTGTAGATTAGCTCCAAATATTTTTTATTGTTTCTCTGAGTATTTCAGATCTTTCAAAATTAAAGAGCGAGACGTTGACACTTCAAAGAGAGGAGCTAGACTCGACCAAATATTCAAAGATAAAACTGCCAAAAATAATTGATGATTAACTACATTATTACTAACGTTTATCTCTAAGTGGTACAGATTTTTAAACTTCTGCCAGGGGAGTTAGACGTTACTACACAAAAATACAGGGAGTTAATTGCATTTATTTTAGGGGCGATTGCTTGTCAGACCCTATTTTCAATTTTTCCATAGAATTAAGGACCATGTCAGAAAAACTTTAATTTGAAGGACCCATTTCAGAATTTTAGTTAGAATTAAGGTTGTTGGACGAAAATACCCTCATAAAAGAATAGTTATAAAGTGGTATCCAGCGCGCATGAAGTGGTATCTAGCGCAACATAACAGGAAGTGGTACTGTAGATCCATGAAGTGGTACTGTAGACCCATGAAGTGGTACGAGTGAACAGTGAAGTGGTACTGTAGACCCATGAAGTGGTACTGGTGAACAGTGAAGTGGTACAGTAGACTCATGAAGTGGTACTGTTGAACAGTGAAGTGGTACAGCATTTGTAAAGCATGATGTGGTAAGGTTGAACAAAGAACAAGTGGTACTGTAGACCCATGAAGTGGTACAACTGACCAGAGAAGTGGTACAACGTTTGTAGACCCATGAATTCCCAAAAATTTCAGCAGTACCACTTCATGGGTCTACAATACCACTTATTCTATGTTCAACATTACAACTTCATGGGTCTACAATGCTGTACCACTTCACTGTTCATCAGTACCACTTCATGGGTCTACAGTACCACTTCACTGTTCACCCGTACCACTTCATGGGTCTACAGTACCACTTCACTGTTCACCCATACCACTTCATGGGTCTACAGTACCACTTCATGTACAGTGTATACCACTTCTTCATGGTTGAATAAGGCGATGGCAATTCTGTGTAATTTTCTCACACAGTCAGGGGCAAATACGTCATTTTTTTCAAAATTGGTCCTTAACTCTAAAACCAAACTTCAAATGGATCCTTATTTCTTTTTCAAACATTAATGGGTCCTAAAATCTAACGAAAATATGTTAAATGGGCCTGAAATACAATTAAGTGTTTATTTTAATT
Organism: Craterostigma plantagineum; assembly: GCA_027422505.1. Lineage (NCBI taxonomy): Eukaryota > Viridiplantae > Streptophyta > Magnoliopsida > Lamiales > Linderniaceae > Craterostigma > Craterostigma plantagineum. Next base: position 13,536,072 of record JAPQWV010000001.1, read on the forward strand.
ACTAAGGGGGAGCCTTATAATGGGTTTTATTTTGAAATAGGGGTCAATCTGAAATTCCTTAGAAAACTTACCATCGAGAAACTGAATCTTAGAATTAATTCGCAAAATAAAAGTTTCTCGATTGTAAACAGTGTCGGGATCGATTTTGATTGACTGCGACAATTTGCGATCGAAAAATTCGAATTTTTCATGTGCAAATAGTAATGGGCCTGATCTCTTATATCGCAAAAGTGTCAAATCACAAGCCCGGCAACATTTTAATGCTAGTTAATAAAAGTTTGTCAGTCGAAAAACGTTTTCTCACGCAAAACCTAATCGACAAAAATTCTCTCTCGCAAAACTTTCTCAGACGATACACAATCCTTCAAAAATCTTTCAATTTTTCACTTCAAATCTTCTGATTAAGGTAGAAATTCGATTCGGTTAACGATTGCGAGTGTTATAACTTGATTTGCATTTCCATTCTGTAGTTTTTCGCATATTTAGTTAAGAGTTTTCGACTGTTCTTCAAAAACCATTTAAACGTATACTGTTTCACTAAATCTAGGCATGCTTCTTGGATTTTCTGAGTTAAATGCCTGTTATTTAGACAGATTCGAGGTTTTTGATGAAACAGATAGCGTAAATTGTTGGAAAATTTCCATCTGTGGTGATAAAATGAGTTTCGATGAAACTGGGTACTTTGAAGTTTTGAAGCTGTCGAAGAACTTTGTCGATCGCAAATAGACTTAATTGAATTCCAATTCAATTGAGAACCTATTTGTGTCGATTTAGTTTTCGATCGCAAAGTTTTGACTTAGTCATCACGATAAGAGATTTTAACCGTTACACTTACCATCGAGAAATCCAATTATAATTTTCAGCGAGCGAAAAACTTATGCACTGACTAGACAATTTAAGATGCAAATTTTATCGAGCGTAAAACTTACCATCGCAAAATAGAATTTTTGATTTAATTTCAATTTGGTCGCAATGTTAACAGTGAAATATAAATTTTCAACACTTAATTTTTCGATCATAAAATTTCTCGACGGATTGACTTAGTCTTTCGTTGACTAATTTCTCGATCGAAAAATATTGAAGCGACAATTTTTACTTAGGATCGAAAATCACATTTCGCTCGACAAATTTCAAATCGAAAATTTTATTCAATTGAGGAAAATTTCTCGATAGCAAATTTACCTGAGAATTAATTTCTCGATCGTAAATTTACACGGAATTTTTCTCGATCGTAAAATTGATCGACTACAGTCTAGATTTCCAACTTCAACACTTAGAAAATTATTCTCTAAGTCCTTTACTCTGTAGCGAAAATCGCAAATAAAATTTCTCGATCGAAAAATTTTACACGGAAACGTTTCAATTGAAATCAGTGTATAGGAAATCAAATTGCAATTCAATTTTATCGACCGAAAATTTTCTCGGCATGAACAGTGACTTACTGAATTAACACTTAGCGAAATTTCGAACGATTTTTCACGCGACAAATATTTTATTCGAAATTACAATCATGCCATCACGATTTTTGAAATTGAACATACATTATGCATTTCATATGATTTCAATTCAAAATTCATCAAACATGCTATTATTTGCTATATTACTATAGTTTGATGACATTTATTCATATTTCGACTGAAAATAAAATTGAACTAATAAACTTTTACATATCTTATATTTCAGATGGATCGCTACCCAAGATACAACCACATATACGATCACAATCTGTACTTGAAGGTTCAGGATACGAACTTTCAGCTCGATCTGGACACATTTCGGTGCGCGGACGAGATCATCGTATCCATCCTCAGAGGCCACCCCATCTGGCATGCGTTAGTGGTCACCGCATCGGTGCCAAAGGTCTATCTCCAGCAGTTCTGGGGATGCATACAAGGAGTCGTAGATCGGGACGCGGCATATGCAAATGAGCAAGAGCCAGTTCGGCATGATACTGGACTTGCCTCACAACGATAACTACGACCCGCTCCCGACGGACGCAGAGATGATTCAGGACTTTCTGCACATGGGATACCAACCGCCGCTCACAAGATTGGCCCAGGTCCAGAGCAGCGGAATCCCACACCCGTGGAAGACACTATTCGGAATAGTGAATAAGTGTCTGTCGCCCAAGCACGCAGGATTCGATAAGGGCAACAGCAATATTTTGAAGATCTTCCTCGGGATCGCCTTCTCAAGAAACTATGACTACTCACAGCTGATCTGGAACGACTTCGCGGACCAGATTCGGATAAAGGAGAATCGAAGGTCGAAGAACGTGTCCTATGCTCGATGGTTCAGTGTAATCATCGGGGAGTTCATGGAGCTACATGCAGAGAACATCCCTCAGCTGCCTCCTGGTGGAAACTACCAGCCGCCAAGGCTTAAGTTTTTCCACAACCCACCCACGGCTCACGGACCTGGACCAACCGTCGATGCCGATTCCACTCAACTTACTCAGGCTCGCCGACATCGCGGGAGCTGAGTATCAGAGATTTTGCCGGGAACACAACTTAACGGAGCAGATGATTAGAGGGCCCCCGGCAGATGTACATGTGAGCCCTCCCCAACCGCAACAACACCAACCAAGCCCTGACGACACGATGATCGATGTTGTCGCTCAGGAGCTTCAACAAGAGTCTCTTTTGGTCGAAGAGCCAATGCCCGACGTCGAAGATACTTTCATAGACGTCGTGGCTACAGAGATGGAACTCGAGGCTCCTGCACTCGAATTGCAAGTGGAAGTGCCCATACATGTTGGCGTGCTCGAAGACACTTTTGAGGAAGTTCTTCAACAAGAGGCACAACCCGAAACGGAAATGGGGCAAAGCTCTCTTCCACCGGTGACGGATCAGGCACGGGAGGACGTCTATCGTGACCTCACCCCTCACACGGCCACCCCGTCTGACACAGAGTCTGACGAGGAAATCAGTCTGATAAGGAGGACTCCCAGAAGACTGAGCATTCAACTGGAGTCTCTCTTTCCGGCCGTCACCGTCGCACCAGATACTCCGCTGACCACAACGACAAGTGTTGCTGGCACTTCATCGCTCAATCTTAAGCCGCAACCAACTCACATAGTGTCTGGTTCGCAGGCACAACCAGAGCCTGCCTCAACACCCATAGAGGCGAATCCTCCGGATTCGACTCGAGGATTGGGTGGAAGTCTCATACAGTCACAACCTCAAGTGACTGTGAGCCAACCCCAAGAGTCGGTATCTACTCAAGGGTTGATAACAGGCGACATCAGTCGTCCTGGTCCATCCATGGAGGCGTTCACTCCCTTTGTGACCAACGAGCAGTGCCAGGCCGCTCTCTCTGCCACTGTACAGTCTATGGAAGACAAGATCACGGAGAGAGTACTTCAAGCAATCGAGGCATCCCGAAGAGATACCGGGAAAGCACCTGCCTCTGAAGGCCCTTCGTAACAAACCCACCCCACACCTCCACAACCCACACCCATCAACCTTTTAGCCACTTCCTCCATCCTCATCAACCCATACACAATCCCCATCACCGAGCTCCACAACATTCTCCTCGCCCGTTTGATAGGCATGTCCATCCGATCGCCTCAAGAAGAATCCCTCTATCGGCGATTGGTGGATCATTCTGAGCCACCGACCGACACCTGCCGCGGCCAAAGCTCCCACTCACGGCGCAGACATGACGATCCTGACGATCAGGACCCTCATGAGGGGGAGAAGAGGCCGAGGACATCTGCATCTGGCCAAGGACAAGGCTCGAGCGCCACGCAGACAAGCGCTGGAGCTGGTGAAACCCAAACACAAACCCACCAAACCCAAACACAAACCACCCACCAAACACAAACCACCCAAACTACCTACACCACGCACCGCATCGTCCACATCGAACCACCAACCTTTCACCTCAGGACGCCTCCGTCCACACCACCGATCTACTCAAGCCCCTTGCTTCCGGAAGAAGAAGCAAGTGCTGCGATGCTTGTAGCTCTAGCAGCTACCCAAGCCACTCCCTCAGTCGCTCCAGACCAACCGGGACCCTCCGGACATGGTGTCAATCCACACGAGGCCCTAGACAAGTACATCTTCGAAGGGCAGTGGATGACCCATTCCATGCCTGAGGAGCATCAAAGACAACGGCTTCACGACGTTTGGCGTTTTCTACAACAAGCGTCTATAGACCTCGTAATCATAGAAGACGACGAGCTTCAGGAAGGTGAAGATTACGAACGAGTTATCCCAAGGCTACCTGAGTTAATCGCTCAACAGGCGGTTCCCTCTCCAAGGCTAACGCCAGGGACCGTCCGGATCGACACGCAATGGGAAAACATCCAAATAGAAATTTCCTTCCTAGAAGAAGTTTGTGAGAATATTTGGAGGTCTCCGGACAGAGTGAAGAAGCCGAATGAGTTCGAGCTGAGAGGGATCTCTCATTGGGATTAGCAGAAGAAGATGACATACCTCTGGATGCTGACCAAACTAGGACCTGATGTTAGGCTGGGGATGACTAAAACACAAGCCAAGAGCCATTATAAGATTCTCTCCCCAATAAGCCAACTACTCAGCGTCTATTGTGACAAAGGAGGACTTCCAACACCTCACTACATCATCGAACGAGTGGACAGGACCCGAGAGGAACTGAGCGAGAGCGACCTGCCGTACCTCCCCGCCGATGAAGTGTTCCGTCTTTATCAGCTGTACGTGGAGAAGTACAAAGGTCCTCGGGGCTTCATCAAGAAAGAAGGCTTCGAAGGGCTCTACCAGTTCATGATGCGCCAAGTCAAGTACTATGCCGCACACGACCTTCAGATGGCTCTAGAGAGCAATATGAAGAAGGTCAACATGACCGCTCCACTCAACAAAGGACCTGAGATCGAAGGGCTTCCCAACAATCACGTGCACATCAGCTCAGTCCTAGGCATCACCTACCACAATCCAATAGCAAAGAAGAACAGGTTGATGCTGAAGACTGAGATTCATAAGTTTTGCGATGGGACGCTCAAGGTTGTCAGGAAAAACATCGAGCAGAGGTTGGAAGAAATCAACAGAGACACTATGCTGAGGATCCACAGGTTCGTGAGAGAACAGCCGCTCCTAATGGAATTGCTTGAAGATATCGAGGAGCGACTGGAGCTTAGGATCACTCTGAGGAACTACGAGCATGCGCTGGGCTTGCGCAGATCGTATTACGCCCGACGAGGACAAACGGCGCGGAGACACAATCAAGCACAAAGGGGGAGATTGTAGAATACTATTTGTAATTGTGCTTGATTTCATTAGTTGTCCTTGTAATTGGGGGCGTTTTGTATAGTAGTCCTTAGATTAGGACTAGTTTGATATGTATACAAAGTTTGTTTGGTATAAAACTTGTAAATCAATTGAGTTGAATAGAGAAAGTTTTGAGAATTGATCCGAAGGACTTGCAATTCGATTTATAGAGAGAGAAACAACAGTAACTTTCTCACTCTACTCGAATTCTCTCTCTTGTTCTTCATTTGAGTTTTTCGATCGAATTCAATTGCTTATTTAACGATCGAATTACTATGAATTCTAGCATAGGATCGTAGAGTTGTTAATCGTAGGACCTAACAATTTTTTTCGGGAATTTGTAAGATTGTGAAAAAGTTAAGTGTTTTGGGGTTTTGTGACTGTTCATGCGAGATTTGAGTTAATGGGCCGAAATTCGTGGGCTTGGTCAAAATTGGGTCCTATTGGTCCAATTTTGACCCGTTTGACCAAAATTTAAAATTTCAACCCAAATTTTTTTTTTTTTAAATAGGCAAAATCAGAAACTCCCCCTTAATCTTTAACTCCCTTTTTTGGATAGAGAGAAAAAAAACAGAAACTCCCCCTTAATCGAAAACTCCCCCTTAAGAGACATAATTCAGAAGACTCATAGAAAATGGAGTAGTGAAAAGACATATGTACACTTAATCAAAGTTCATGTAGGGTCGATTGATCACAACTGAAGATTCAACATGCCCAACATAATCACAAGGTGTTGGAATCGTGTGACGACGACGACGAGGACTTCGGCAGGGAGACCCTATATCACCGTATCTTTTTACATTGGTTATGGAGGTGCTTCATGGGATGGTTTCCCTGTGCATATCTGAGGAGCCAAGGTTTACTTACCATTGGCACTGTGAATCTTTGAGGTTAGCATCACTGGCTTTTGCGGATGACCTGCTTCTCTTCAGCCATGCAGATGTTGTGTCGATAGGTGTTCTAAAGGAGGCACTGGGCCGATTTGCATCTTTGTCAGGGTTACACCCCAACCCGGACAAAAGCGAGTTCTACTTGTCACGACGAGCGGACGGATTGGCCTCGCAGGTTCATTCACTTATGTGATATCGAGTAGGACATCTTCCAGTACGCTACCTGGGGGTACCAGTTATTACTACACGTCTTTTTGGAAATTGTCACTAAAATAAAGGAAAACAGGGGTACAAAACAGCGTACATGATATCGCTCATGACGCACCAAACGGTAATGATACAACCGACCAAAGAGCACCTAGACTAGGCAACCCAGACAACCTACAGGTCCCACCATAAGAGACCAAAGCCAAACAAGCATAGTACAATCGAACCAAAGGCAAAGTAGGTGTCAAAAAAACCATATCCATCAACCGGTTCCTGACACCAGACGCAGTGCCAGCAGAGAAGCCAAGTCAGGTGCCACGAACAGCGCCGTAGCACTAAAGAAGCCAACACGCACGGGGTTGGCACGGCGGATGAGGAGGGGCAGAACTTTGTAAGAATATTGCAAAGGAAAGCACACGCCAGGCTGGTCGGTAAGGGGCGCACATGCGCCGACCCCTGTTTTCCAGCGGGAGGGGGGACAAGCCGAAGGGCCCGGGCCACCACACCACGGCCACAGCAGTCCCAGCGACAGCCCAAAGAAGAGTAATCCGAGGCAGCCAGCCCTACAACACCAAACATGAGAGTAAACCCAAGGGAAGCATGCGAGAAGGACAACGAAAAGAGGAGAGTTAGAAGTTATTCTCCCTTTCAAAAGCTGATTGTGCACCGTTACTACAGCGTGTGGATCAACGCATTGGGTCATGGCTTAATCGTTCATTGTCGTATGCTGGAAGACTCCAGCTGATCAAGTCAGTTCTTCAGGCCCTTCATGCGTATTGGTCGGGGGTTTTCTTGCTTCCTAAAGGCGTTGTTCGAGCTCTAGAGACGCGCTTTAGGAAGTTCTTGTGGGGGGGGGTCGACGGCTAAGGTGACGTGGGATGTCCTTTGTCTCCCAGTGAATGAGGGAGGAATGGGCATCAGATCTATCAAGACAGACAACAAGGCTCTTCTCATGAAGCATCTTTGGAGTGTACTCACAAGGGCCCCTGATTCGATCTGGGTCGACTGGCTTTATAGGACACGGCTACACTCTAGGTCGATATGGGACCTGCCCATTTCGCCGAATGATGCATGGAGTTGGCGAAAGATGCTGCAGTTGAGACCCATGGTACGTTCGCTTATTACTTTTAGGGTAGCAGATGGCTCGAGTATTTGGCTGTGGAAGGACCCTTGGCTTTTGCTGACCCCGTTACTTGATAAGTTTCCCCGAGGTCCTCTGGCGATGGGGGCTACATGCTGATTCACATCTTAGTGAGGTTATTGATGCCCAGGGATGGAACTGGCCAGGGCAAGGGTCCGTCGAATACCTTGAGATTCGACGCCTTCTTCCTCAGGTGGTGCGAGGAGACCAGGACGGCGTGATTTGGACAGGTACACCGACGGGGATTATGACTGCCAAGTCTGCGATGGAAGCACTTAGATTTCGCCGGGAACCAGTTTGTTGGGCTGCCCTTTTTGGCGGACCGTTGAAGCTGCCACGTCATGAGTTCATTCTCTGGTTAGGGATACAAGATCGATTGGCGACAAGAGATAAGCCGTGGGTTGCTCAGAGGGCAGGTACGCCGGCTTGTATCCTTTGTGATGAGTTGCACTATGAGACGACCCAGCATCTTTTCTTTGACTGTGCATTTTCACGGCGTTGTCTTCGGCTGCTAAGGAGACGTATTCGATGGTCGTGGCCATATCGGGAGTGGTGTGACGGTATTCGGTGGGCAGCTACTAGATGGCGAGGAAAACATCTTGTGAATGCTGCGTATAGACACGTGTTGGCATCTCTTGTCTACCACATTTGGAAGGCAAGGAACAGGCGATGGAAGGAAGGAATCGCTACGTCCCCGGATCAACTGGTTGGGAGTGTGCTTCTGCTGGCCACCATGCGAATTAGTGGAACATCCACTAAGTATGCCCTCCAGCGTTTGGCGATCCGGCGACTTTGGAGGGTGGCTTGGTAGTTAGTAGGGATACGTTCATTTAGCCTTGTACCCAGTAGCATGTTACTGGTTGACTGTGTGGAGCAAGGCTCCCACCCATCATGTATACTTTCCTATTATCTATATATATACGGGACATTACACCAAAAAAAAAGGTGTTGGAATCGTTTGACATCCAACGGTTTTGTGAAAATGTCGGCTAGTTGATCTTCGGTAGTGACGTAGTGCAATTCAATCGTCCCTTGTTCGACATGTTCTTTGATGAAGTGGTGCCGAATATCTATGTGTTTCGTTCTCGAGTGATGTACCGGATTACTCGTCATCGCAATCGCACTTTTCGAGTCACAATAAATGGGAATTTTATCAACATGAAAATTAAAATCTCGTAGTTGGGTTCTCATCCACAAAAGCTGTGAACAACAAGTAGCGGCGGCGACATATTCTGCCTCCGTCGACGAAGTTGAGACACAGTTTTGTTTTCGAGAAGACCAACTCACGAGTTTACCGCCCAAGAAGTGTGCAGCTCCAGAGGTGCTTTTTCGATCCATCTTGTATCCTGCATAATTCAAGTCAGAGAATCCAACCAGTTCGAAGTCCGATCGAGTGGGGTACCACAAACCCAGATTGGGTATTCCTTTGAGATAGCGGAGAATCCTTTTGATAGTAGCGAGATGGGATTCCTTAGGTGTAGCCTGAAAACGAGCGCAGATTCCTGTCGAGAGAACGATAACCGGTCGACTAGCAGTGAGGTACAGAAGAGAGCCTATTATCCCACGATAGACGGTTTGGTCAACGGGAGCACCAGATGGGTCCGCGTCGGGTCGGCCAAAGGGTGACATAGGTGTAGCAGCAGTCTTATCATCCTCCATTCCATATTTCTCGAGGATGTCATGGATGTACTTGGACTGGTTGATGAAGATTCCGTCGGGGAGTTGCTTTACTTGAAGACCAAGAAAGAAATTCAGCTCGCCCATCATACTCATTTCGAATTTCTCTTTCATCAATTCTGCGAACTCTTCACACAGTTGTGGTTTAGTCGATCCAAAAATGATGTCATCGACATAAATCTGTACAATTATTATGTCCGGGCCACTCCGCTTGGTGAAGAGAGTTGTATCCAGAGATCCTTTCTTGAACCCAGACTGAACAAGGAAGTCTGAAAGGACGTCATACCAAGCTCGGGGAACCTGTTTTAGTCCGTAGAGGGCCTTGTAGAGTCGATATACATGATGAGGAAACTCTTCGCTCAAGAACCCTTCAGGTTGATCAACGTACACTTCTTCTTTGAGAAATCCATTCAGAAATGCAGTCTCCACGTCCATTTGGTAGACTTTAAAGTCTTGTGAGCAGCAAAGGCAAGAAAAATTCGTATTGCTTCGATCCTGGCAACGTGGGTGAAAGTTTCATCGTAGTCGATGCCTTCTTGTTGATTGTACCCCTTAGCCACAAGTCTTGCTTTATTGCGGATGACAACACCGTTTTCATCCTTTTTGTTCTTGAAGATCCACTTCGTGCCGATAATGGATCTGTTGTGAGGGCGTGGTACGAGCTCCCAAACTTGTAAACGTTCGAACTGATTTATTTCCTCCTACATTGCAATCAGCCAATCAGGATCGCTGAGAGCTTCAGCTACTCGTGATGGTTCGGCTTGACTGAGATAGCAAGCGAACAGACTTTCATTCATCGTAGCCGAACGCGTCGAAACACCGGATGTGGGATCCCCAATAATCTGATCCGTAGGATGAGAGCGAGCCCAAAGTGGTACATTGGTCTGTGAGGAGCTAGCTGCATTTGTGTCGATTAGAGGCTCATTAGATTGGGGTCCAGTGTCCGAAGAAGAGATCTCAATCGTAGTAGATCGAGAGGGTTCGGCATTAGGATCAGCAATGTTCCCAGGGTTGGGTAAAATGTCGTCTTCGTTGAGATTGAGATCATCCAAGTTTGGAGGGACGACATCATCGGCGATAGCCGGTTGTGTAGGTGGGGTGGGTGCAGTTGTAGGTTGAGTGGTGGCGACGGGAGTCTTGGGGACTGGATAGAAGTACTCGAAGAGCATATCGAGATCCAGTTCGCCAGAGTTGCCCTCAGATGAGGAAGTTCCCGTCGTTGAAAGTTGACCTTTTGTCAACGACTGTAGAAGACCTGGTTCTGGACTGATATGAGCAGAAGCCATGAGGTCGCCTTCGCTTTCGTCAAAGGTGACGTTTGTGCTCTCAATGACTGATCATTTCTCCTTAAGATAGATTCTGTATGCCTTCGAGTTCAGCGAATATCCAACAAAGATGCCTTTAAGTGCTTTTGGATCAAGCTTCCCAAGATGTTGGCGATCATTGGCCACAAAACATCGGCAACCGAAGACCCTTAGATAAGATATATCTGGGATACGACGGTTATTCAGCATCTCGTATGGGGTGCGGTTGAATCTCTTGTGGATGGAAGCCCGGTTCTGCGTGTAGCAAGCCGTTTGAATAGCTTCGCCCCAAAGAGAGTGATGAAGGACGGATTGGATGAGGAGAGTCCTAGCTGCTTCAACTAGTGTCCTATTCTTACGCTCAACGACACCATTCTGTTCCGGTTTCTTCACAGCTGAGAACTGCTGGGTGATGCCCTGAGTGGCATAGAAATCACTGAGCTTCTTGTTCTTAAACTCAGTTCCGTTGTCAGTTCTGATAATCCGAACCTTCTGTTGATGAAGAGTTTGGGATGTACCAACAAATTCAATGATAAAGTCAGGAACTTCATTCTTTGTGCGAACAAGTTTCGTCCACGTGTAGCGCGAGAAGTCGTCGACAATCGCAAGAATATACCGTCCTCCTCCGAGTGTAGCCGTAGGCATCGGGCCACAAAGATCCATGTGCAAGAGCTCGAGAATGAGCTTAGAGGACGGCGTTTCCTTGGAGATGTGAGACGAGCGCTTCATCTTCCCCAATTCACAGGCAGAGCAGAGATGCTCCTTATGATAGGACAGCTGAGGTAGACCGTTGACGAGCTTATTCTGGCGCAGTTTGTTGAGAGTCTTGAAATTGAGATGTGAGAGACGTCGGTGCCATAGATCGTTCAACTTGGGTGCAGCACGAGAGAGAAGGCATATTGGTCGAGAGGTCGTAAGATTGAGTACGTAGAGGTGAGACGTGCACGTTCCAGAAAGAAGAGGCAGTCCCGAGGCATCGATAATGCTGCAGATGTCAGATTCGAAGAGAACCTTATATTCTTTGTCGCAGAAACGACCGATACTGAAGAGATTGTAGCTCAAACCCTCGACGTAAGAGATTCCCTTGATCGATCAGTTTGTCATGGACGAGATTGCCAATTCCGAGAATTGGCGCCATTTGACTGTTTCCGAAGGAGACCCTTCCGAGATAGCGCTCGGAGAAGTTGCTCAACAGCTCCTTGTTCCCCGTCATGTGTGTGGAGCAACCTGAGTCTAGATACCACACATGACATATGATCAACACGTGGTGTGTGAATGAAAAGTGCGACAAGTAATAATTAAAACGAATACTAAATTACTGTCACCGACGTGCGATAGGCAGTGGACCTATCGTTTGTAGTGTAGTAAAGTGAGTAAACGAGTATCGAACACGAGGAATAAATCAAGTACTAGTAATGACCTATCGACTCGATATTTAGCCTAAATAAAGTGCGCAAATTGTTCGACGACTTAACCTAACAGATCGCTCCTAAATCAACCAGAAATTCAAAGACGCTTAAAACTGATACGAAGCTTCAGATAATAAAGACGTGCTCGGGATTCGAATCCCGCTAGGTATTATCGGCTAAGACAGTAAAATAGCTCCTAAGTGCTTAAGACTAAATCGCAGTAATTTCCTACCCGCTCGCGAATTTGCTGTCGCCCTAAACGCTCGCGGGGATCTAAAATTCAATAATTACTAACGGCGAGGATCGAGTATTTGCTTTCGCCCTATACTCGAATCCTATCTTCTATGAACGGCCTAAACGTTGTTTAGCTGTCGCCCTAAACGTTTTTCCACACAATCACTTTAACACATAGACATATTAAAGCAACGAAAATTATCATTGAACGATAAATAGTCAAAAACACAAAGTCACGATAATATATGTCTTAACTACGAAATATCCTAGCGTTCATCTAATCCCAAACACAACGGGGATTTAGCTACTCATAATTGGAGGAAAAACAACTAAAGAATTAAAAGATAAAGATGAAGAACTCATGATCTTTCCTACTGATGAATCTGAGGTGATCTCGTGGAAAGATCTTCGTTCTTCGTTAATTCGGCGTGAATTCTTCGTTGATCCGTCTCTTGCACTCCGGGACGGGATTTCCTGTTCTTTTCACCCTAATTTCGTCTCTGGATGGTTGGGAATTGATCTCTGGTGAGTTCTGCCCTTTCTGGGTCGAATTTGGGCTTTTTATAGCGATTTCCGTGACGGTCATGGCCTGGGACATGGGCCGTCACGGCCGTGACCGTGGCCGACTTAACTTGATATGCTCACTGCCCAGTGTCACGGCCACGTGCAAGATCCGTCACGGCCGTGACCATCTTAAGTCGACCTCTCTGCCGTATGTCACGGTCTGGTGCAAGGGGCGTCACGGCCGTGACCAAGGACAGAGACTTCGTCCTGACTTTCTGCCGTGTGTCACGGTTTGGAGCATCACCAGTCACGGCCGTGACCATCATCAACGATATTGCCTCCGCTCTCTGTCCCTCGTCACGGCCAGACACATTATGCGTTACGGCCGTGACCGAGGGCAGTGTTACCCCTTTTCGCGCCGTTTTGCCTCGTTTTCACTCCTTTCGCCCGAAACTCGTCCTAAGCTCCTTCAACAACAAAACAAGTCGAATAAATGCATAAATTGATTGCTAAAGCTCTATTATACCCCGAATAAATAATATGATAAATGCATTAAAATACGTTTATCAACATACCTGCAATCATCAACAGACGTTGGGTCCCCGTTTACGGAAGGGACCTTCTTGTGATACAAGTAAAATTTTCATGCGCTTAACGGGAAATGTGGGGTCTAAATCAGGTTGCGCTAGTTCCAATTGTCGTGATTTGTTTGATGAGGCGGGATTATGGTTTTTCTAACCCATATTTGCCTAACTTGTGCTTGCATATACGGTGCCTTATTCATGAATTGGCGTGGGGGTTTTGGTTGTTGTAGTCGTCCTTCGGTTTTAGTCGTCTTTTGCTTGCGAGCAGTAGGTGACTTTGTATTTAGCGTCGGAAGGCGTTTTTGCTTAACCGTAGGCTTAGACGAACTGGGAGAATGCAAAGGTGTCGTAGAGGAAGTTCGCTTGTTTGATCGGAGTGTTGCGTGTTCGTGTGCTTCATATTCATGAAAGCGTGGAAGAATAAAGTCATTGCAGCGACACATAGACATAAGTTTGGAAAAGGAAAGATAAGTTTTGGCCACATAATTGTCTACGTCCTTAATATATTGGGATTCAGTACATAAAGAGGAAAGACGAATATAGGATGGTCTTTTCTTCTTGTCATCGAAGAGCGGGTTCTCCTTTATTTCAAACGAACTCCCTTCCAGAGACGTCGAACTCACATTCCCTGTATCCATAAGAATACGAGAGTTAGTGTTAGAACATGTTTCAGCTTCAGGAGTCATCTTCGCCGTCCTCTTACATTTACATGTTCGAGAATCGGGTACTTGACTCGACGTAGAGGGTTTGTTCGTATTGTGAAATTGCTCTAGGGTAAAGATTTTGCTAAGTAGATCATCTCGCTCCTTCGCGAAGGCTTTCCGCTCTAATTCTGGTGTTCGTTCTAGTTCTGCTATGACCAGAAGTTTCTCTAGGATATAGATGCGAGAAAGCGCTTCTCGGAAAGCAATTTCATGTTCTTTGGTTGGAGTAGAGTCTCGACGTCCTCAGAGAGTGAAGGTTTCTTAGTCTTATCACTAGCATTCAATTCTGTGTAGTCATACGCGATTTCCGCCCAATGAATGTTCTGTTCCCTCTTTTCTTCCGAAAGGACAACGGAGGATGATCTCACAAATGACATAAGCTGTGAGGGAGCACCCTTTCTTGTTTGCAGGAACGTAGTGTTACACATGTTATACCTTTTAAACATTATCGGCGTTGGTTCGCAATTGCTGGCCAGGCCGATTCCCTCCCGAGCGTCGTAGAATTCTGTTTCCGCCGGTTGGTTCAACTGGCATAAGAGACGTGCGTTTTTGTTTCTAAGGTGAAGCTGCTCTTCAAGTTCTTTCACCTTTCGATACAGCCTAACTCTTTCCTTAGTAAGCAGTTCAAATTGAGCGGCCGTCAAGAGACGAGATGTTTCACATGAACTGATGGCCAATGTGGTTTCCTTAACCTTAGTCTCACTTTGTTTATTCTTGTTTTGCAGACGTTTGACTAACGCTTCGGAGGTAAATTAGTCGTTCGTTTGCGCAAGCGAGCTCTTCTACTTTTAAACTAAGTAAGGCATAGTTGTTTTCAAATTTTAGTTTAAGTTCATCATAATCCCTAGCGTTTACGGTGGGTTTCTTAATGGTGTGACGGTGATTAAACACATCATCGAGTTGAGAAATTCGTACCTCAGACTCTGCGTTGGTAGGGGTCTTAGCAGAGTTCTCACCGGTGTTAACCATCTCCTCGTCCTCGTCATGTTCGACCAGCCTTGCCATGCAGCAATCTTCATCCTTAGGCTCCTCGTCTTCGGAAGTGTCGTTCACCCACTCAGCTTCTTCGGTGAGAAGAACTTTCCCACTTTCCATTTTGCGGGTCATTCTGGCCTTACGGTCGTAGTAGCCAGAGTCCTTCATGCGTGGGGCGTGGCATTCCTTGGCAAAGTGGCCTGACTTTCCACACCGGAAGCACTTCATAGACTTTTGACGTGCGGATTCCTCCTCTTTCTTTATCGGCTTAGTTTCCTCCGTAGGGGTAGTCTTTTTGTTCCCGCTAAAGCGTCTTTGACGATTGGAGGAGGATGAGGATTTTTTCCCGATCTTCTTTGAGACCATCTTTGTGAGCATTGCCAGTTGCTTGCGTAGATCACGAACATCTTCATCAGATTCTGTATCAGCTTCGGATCTTGAAGAGGTGTCAGATACAACAGCTGGTAGCTTTCCTTTGTTCTGTTTGGTCTTGGAGGTGGAAGATCGTTCAGTAGTCTTGTTAGAGAGGAGAGCCAGCGGGTCAACTCGAGTGTTGGCGGACTGAGGTTGCACGTAAGGAGCATAGGCAGACAGGCTGTCGTAGAGAGCATGGGTGGAGGTGTTGGAGAGGTCCTTACTCTGAATCATCATCACGATTGCATTGCCCCAATGTGGTTTGAGGCTACCAAGGAAGCGGTTGTTGATATCGAATTTGTCCCTCGAGATCTTGGCTTTCTTGAGTTCATTGATGACCTTCAAGTATCGGAGGTACGTGTCACGCAGCTCCTCTCCTTCATAGGCCTGGAAGTGTTCATACTGCGAGAGACAGGCTGATTTCCTCCCTGAGCACTCTCTGTTGTGCCGGCCATAATTTCCACGAGTTCATCCCATATTTCCTTGGCAGTTGTGCAGCACTCGATGTGTGCGTAGACTTCGTTGCCCGTAGACTGGAAGAGGTATCCTTTGGCAGTCTCATCGGCCTGTAGGCGAGCCTCTTCATCCTAATTAATGGGACCTCTTGGAGTGCGGTGTTCATCCATGGGAGGGTTCGCATTTGGTTGAGCAGGGATGATCGTCCAGAACTGTGCTGGACCGTTGAAGATGGAGTCCAGTAAGTATTGAGAGAGTGGTGCGCCTTTGTTCCTGATGAAAGTGAGGAACCTGTTTGTCCATATGCTGTAATCGCCTTGTTGCAGCATCAAAGGCCTGGTGTCGGAGCCCACTGTTGAGATGTCATTTGAGGTAGACATGGTTGGTGCAGTCGAATCGTCCGTGGTTTTGATCTTGTATAGATAAGAATGTTAGTGACGAACGAGATGAGAAATATGAGTTTAACGAGTAGAGTTTGAGAAAATCGTTTAAAGAATTTCTTAGAACTAAGTGAACGTGTGTGATGGTCGAAAATATTTGAAGGGAAAATATATCTTGAAACTCAGAGTGGTTCTAGAGATTTAAAAAAACGAGATTTGAAGAGTAAATTTTTGTCAAACGTGGTCTAGGGGGATAGGACTAAAGTGTAAAGGATCAAGACTTGAATAATTTCTAAAACGAATAACACGAGAAAAATTTAACACGAGAAAAGTTTGCGGTTTGAAGAGACGTTTCAAAATGGTTCGTGATAAATTACCCGAGAAATTATTGGTTGAGACATTTCAGTGTTTGCGTGAGTTTAAAGAGAAATTCTCGGACAGGAAGAAAAAAAAATTCTCAGTTGAAAATTGTTTTCTCAGATTTTAAAATTTCGCATGTGAGAAAGTTTCTCAGTTTTGAGAATTTTCAGGTTAAAAGAAATTTCAGTTTGGAAGAAGTATCGCGGGTTGAAGTGTGGTTTTTAGAAAGTTTCTCGGATTTGAAAAAAATCGTGGTTTTGAAAAATTTTCTCGGAAGAAAGAAACTTTCTCGGCTGAAAATTTCTTGGATTTGACAAACTTTCTCAGTTTCAAAGAATTTTTGCGGATTTGAAAACTTTCTCGGTTTTAAGAAATTTCTCGACTTAGGAATATTTCTCAGCTTTTGAAAATTTTCGCGGCTCAGATAAATTTTTCGGAATAAACTTTCTAGGTTTTAATAAGTTTCTCGGCTTAGAAATATTTCTCAGTTTTGTAAATTTTCGCGGCTCAGATAAATTCTCGGAATAAAATTTCTCGCGTATGAAGTTCTCGAATTTTGAAGGCTAAGCAGTTGAGAAAAGGTGAGGTGACAGTGAGGTGAAACAGTCAAATTTTTGCGGTTTTAGAAAGATTCTCGGAATGTAATTTCTCGGATATAAAAATTTCGCGGACTTGTAGGCAACAGGAAATTTCGCGGCCAAGAACATTAAGTCACTGTTCCATTGCTTGTCGCGAGTTTTACCAGAAAATAGTCCGGTTTTCACTCAAATCTCAACCAAAATCACTCAAACTTGATCCAAAACTTCAGAAATTCTTCCCTAAACACATAATCGACCGATTTGTGGGCTAAAAACAACAAAAAAAAGGATCAAATCGACCAAAAACAGAAAATGGCCGAGATGACCTTTTTCTGAAGATTTTTGCTTCAATCTTGCTCAAAACTCGTTAAGACTGATCCAAAAGTGTTCTAAAAACATTTTAGGCATAGAATCGATCTGGGGGAAGGTTTTAAACACAAAAATGAAGCATTAAAGCCCCAAAACGAATCCAAAATACCCGAAAGTGATTTTTTGCCCAAAACACCTTTGATCTTTCTCGGAATCGAACGAAACGGGATTCAAATCACTGTAGATTGATCCCGGTTGCACCAAACAAGGAATCAAAGAGGCTTGAATGGGATGAAAAGGGGAGAGGTTCTCACCTTCAAGTGTGTGTATTGTGTGTAGCCTTTTGATCTTTGATTACTTTGAAAATAGTGTTGGTAAAACCTTATATACCACATTAACCGTAGGTATATTAAGGCCCAAACACTAAAGATTAACTAATTATATTCTAGTCCAAAGCCCAAGCTAAAATGATAATTACAATATATAACCCATGACTTAAACTATTGACACAATCTATAAATATCCTAACAAAATTAGGCAGTGAAATTGTAGGTATTTGCTCGAAATCAACTACTGATTACGCACGAATAGGCAATTAAACACGTCATGAAGCAAAATATATGGAATTTGGTCAAAATCATAACGTGTTCTAAGTGTTCTTCGCGCGAACAGTGACTATCCAGATTCACTTATTATGCTAAATCGAATTTCTAATCGCTACCGATCTAATCGCAAATGATTTCTAGCACTTGAGCGAGCACATAAACATCTAAATCGAGTCAATAAGCACAGAATTTGAGCTACCGATCGAATTCAGTTTTGCGCCTAAACTGTTCTTCACGGAACAGTTCCAAAGAATGTTCGTCAGATTTGTAGAATATAAGATGTAATTGTGCCTTGATTCTATTAGCTGTCTTCGTTATTTGGGGATTTTATTGTATTAGTCCATAGTTTAGGACTAGTTTGATATTTGTTTTTGGGGGGGAAATTTCATTAACATAAAAAAGAGTAGAAACGTCTTGGTTCAGCATACATAGTGATGCACCGCAACAAACAGTCAACATAGCATACAATAACAAGTAATATTAAACGAGTCTGAGTACTCAAAGTGGCCAAGCTATATGCCACGTTCGACGAAGGGCCTGCAGCTGAAGTGCATAGCGAGCTGGAGTAGTACATAGGCGCATGCTCAGGATCGAGATCACATCAGCCGTGATTTGCGTCGGTGTCCGCTGCTTGTTCTCCCACCAGCGTCTGTTCCGTTCCTGCCAAATGTGGTATATCAATGATGCCAAGATGTGCCTGTTGACAAGGTTGTGGAGATGTCGACCCCGCCAAGCTGTGGCAGCCCATCGAATGCCCCTACTCCATGTCCTATTTGGCCATTTCCATCTAAGCTTGCTCCGCAGCTGACCTGTACAAGCAACAGTAAATGGACAATTAAAAAATAGATGTGCGGCAGTTTCCTTCTCCCCGGTGTTGCAGAGCAAACAAGAGTCGGATGCAGCGCGCTGTGCGATCCAGAACTTGTCTCTGGTAGCCAGGCGCTCCCTAATGGCAAGCCACATAATGAAGTCGTGTTTGGGAATTTTCATGCAGCCCCCAAACAGAGACGCCCAGTAGATTGGATCGCGACGAGGACGTAGACCCTCTCGAGCAGCCTTAGTCGAAAATCTCCCATCAGATGAGCCTTTCCATTCAATGGCATCCCTTTCGTTAGGTTGAATCATAGGAAGCGTTCTGCCGAATTCCATGTATTCGGTTGTAAGTTGGCCTGGCCACGCCCAGCCCCGTTCAGTGATGACTTGGCTGAGCTTCGAGTCGAGTGGTATGCCCATAGATATTGGCGCACTAGGGAATCGATCGATGAGCGCTTTACCCTCGAGCCATGGGTCGTGCCAAAGCCATATGGTATCCCCGTTACCCACCCTGAACTGGATGAATGGCAGAATTCCAGGTCTGAGTTGCAGTAGTTTACGCCAATACCACGCTGTCGAAGATGATGGCTGTATCGCCCATAGTGATTTGCTTCTTAGCCTCGTGTCGTGCACCCATTTGACCCATATCGAGGACATGTCTCGGGTCGCTAAGGTCCACAGCTGGCGCATTAGCATGGCGCGATTATCCGTTAGCAGAGCTCTGATACCTAAGCCGCCTTCAGAAGTCGGAAGGCAAACGTCAGCCCACGCGACTTTGGCAGTAGAACCCGACCACAAGAATTTCCTACAGCGCGCCTCAATTTCGCGGATGAAGCTCTTAGGCAGTAGCATCACTGAAGCCCAGTAAACATGTAAGGATGAAAGAACTGATTTGATAAGTTGTACTCGACCGGCATACGATAGAGATTTATGGAGCCATGACCCTAATCTTTGGTCGATCTTCCGCAGCAGTGGTGTGCAATTGTTGATGGTTAAGCGCGAGGTGATGAGTGGAACTCCTAAGTACCTCACCGGCAGATTAGTGGCTGGGAATTCCATGATTGTCGACAGCTGCGTTTGAAGCCGTTCAGCCTTTTTGGAGAGGAACATTGCGCTCTTGTCTCGATTAGCCTGTAATCCAGATAGTTCGGCGAAGGTGTCCAGTCCTTTTTTAAGTATTTCCACCGAATGGGAGTCGGCGTGGCTAAACAAAAGGAGATCGTCTGCAAATGTGAGCATGAAAAGTGCGGTCGGCTTGCAACGCCAGTGGTAAATGAACCGGCTATCCTCTCGGATGTTATGTTCCATTATGCCGTGCAGGACTTCCATGGACAACGTGAATAGGTAAGGGGATATGGGATCTCCTTGACGGAGGCCTCTTTGCCCGGGGAAACACCCTTCAGCCTTTCCGTTAATATTAATCGAGAAGCGCGTCGAGGTAAGACAGCTTCGGACCCAGCCCACAAATGTGGGGTGGAAGTTCATGGCACGTAGGGCAGCTAGAATGAACTCCCATTCAACCCGGTCGTATGCTTTGGCCAGGTCGACTTTAAAGCAAACGCGTTCAGGAAGACTTTTCTGCTTGTATCCGTGGCATAGCTCCTGAGCGAGTAGGATGTTGTCCGTAATACGACGGCCGGGGATGAAAGCTGTCTGACTAATGTGGACTAACCCATCTAGATAATCCCGTAGTCTGTTCGCCATTACCTTGGATATGACTTTATAAAGCACATTACAGCACGATATGGGTCTGTAGTCTGATGCACATCGCTGAGTTTCCCCTTTTGGAATGAGTGTAATTAGCGTGGTGTTGATCTCCTTGAGAAGGATGCCTGTGGCAAAAATTCCTTGATGGCTGCGGTGACATCGTTCCCAATGATAGGCCACGCTGCCTTAAAGAATGCAGAGGTAAAGCCATCCGGGCCCGGAGCCTTGTCGTCGTGTATAGAGAACATGGCTGAACGGATTTCAGCATCCTCCACCTGTCGAATCATACGGGCTGCGTCAGAGTCGGACAGTGTACGGGGCAGGAACTGTCTTAGATGGGTAGCTGAAGGCGATGGCAGAGCAGCTCTCTGTCCCAACAGGTTCTCGTAGAATCGAAGAAGTTCCGCTTTAACTTGCTCCTCGCCCTCGATCAATTCTCCATTTTGGCCTTCGAGTGAAAAGACTCTGTTAGCAACTCGTCTCATCTTCACCTTCTTGAAGAAGAATGCAGTGCATTGATCGCCGTCCTTAAGCCAATTCTGCTTGGCTCGTTGCGCAAGTGCCCGGTGTTCCATTTCAATCGCGAGCGAATAGATCCGACGACATTCTATTTCGATGTCGTGGAACCTATCATCCATAGGATAAAGGCTGGAGAACTCCTGGCTAATAGCGAGAAAGTGTTGAGCCTCAACAACATTCATGTGCAGATTCCCTTTACGTTGCCTTTGGTGCTTTAACATGGGTTTAAGCAGTTTCAGTTTTCGCACCACTTGGTACATGCGATAGCCGCCAACATGGTTGCTCCAAATTTCCTCAACCAAGCCCAAGAATTGCGGGTCTTGCGTTAGAAAGTTATCGAAGCGGAAGCACGTACCAACCGGCCTAGAGCGGATAGCTGCCTCTAACACGAGCGGACAGTGATCAGATGTACTTGGCAGCTCACAGCTATATCTAGCGTCGTTGAAGATTGCGAACCAAGCTGGATTTGCGACCATGCGATCTAAACGACGCCAGACACCAGCTTCAGCACGCCGTTGGTTATACCATGTGAGGAAGGGCCCGGTCATGGGCAGATTAGTGAGATCAGCGGATGTCAGGCAGTCGCTAAATTCTTCACAGTCCGCAGTTTGTGGGGAGCCTCCCCGAGCTTCATGTGGTCCAACGATGGCATTGAAGTCTCCGAGCACAAGCCAAGGGTCTTCAATTCTGTCTTCCGAAATGTTAACTAAATCTTCCCATAGGAGACGACGTTCCTCTTTGATATTCAATCCATACACGAACGTAACATAGAACTCGCAGCGGTCCTTTAAAGACTTCACTTTGCAATGGACTGTTTGGGCAGTAAAGGCTTCGATGTTAACTGTTACAAAACGGGAGTCCCATCCGACCCATATCCGCTTTCCTGGTTCTAGTGCGTAGTTAAAAAACCAAGTCCAATGAGCGCATATATTAGAGGCTATAAAATCAGCGTTCTGTTCAGCCACGCGAGTCTCGAGCAAATCGATAAGCTGTATTGAAAGCCTAGCAATAAGATCCCTTACCGCCCTTATATGGTCTCTTTTGTTGAGACCCCTTACGTTCCATGTGGCCAACGGGATCATAAAATCACTGCCTGAAGGGCTGCATTCTTTTCAGGGCCCTGGATGTTGTCTTCGATTTCTGAAAGGACAGAGAATGGGTTGTGATCGTTCACCAGTTCAGCTCTTGGCGGTGGAATTTCGCTGGATCTCGCCGCTGGTTTCGAGGTGGTTTTCGTAGGTCTGTGTGAGCTTTCCCCCTTCTCAGGGGAGGTGCGACCGTTGCGCTCAGTTATGCTGATGGCTTCTTTACCCTTGTTAGTGGGTTTCCAAACTTGCTGTGGCCGGGGCCGTGTTTCCTTGTTTGTTGTTATATCTGTTGCTTTCCTGGTTGGGCAGTAGGCAGCAGAGTGTCCAATAATCGAGCAAGAGCTGCATCGAGGTGGCCTCCATTCGTATTCCACTGTGACTTTAATTACCTTATCCTCCTTGGGCAGCTTCAACTTAAATGATGGGAGATATGGCTCATTTATTTTCTTCATTACGCAAACTCTAGCGTAGTCAATTCGCTCCATCGTAGCTATGTATGTATCCGGAAATAAGGGTGTCCCCACAGCGCTAGCCACTATTCCCAATCCTCTCGGTGTCCAAAATTCTGAGGGAAGGTGCCATAGTCGGATCCAAGTAGGGATTTCAGCTTGTGTCTTTCTCTCAAGCGTCATGCCTTGTTTCCATTCTTCTAAGATAAGGGGTTGTCCGTTCAGTAACCACGGGCCTCCTTCGAGTGTTTCGAGCATCGCGGACGCTGAACTAAATCGAAATTTAAAGAAACCGTTAGAAGTGGCTCGTATTTCTTCCAGGTCAGGCCATATGGACCGGTAGTGGCTTTCAACGTATGGAAAGAAGGGTTTTTTGCCTAGAAAGTAACCAACAAGAGTATGGGCCCATCGGGCACATCCCAATTCCGCCACCTCCTCGGGAGGTTGAACCACCACTTCACCGTTCACAATTGCTGGAGCTGTGTACGTGAGGTGTATCCTTTGAGGCTTTCGTTTCTGTAAGTTTAGAGCTTGTCTTGAGGTACCATTAACCACGGAAGCAAATGATTGCTTATCAGCCCTCGCTGGCTGTGGGTTATTAATCTGCCCAGTAATGGTCTCTTGCTATTTGTGTGCTAACATAGAAACCCCAGAGCCATGTGAATGCTCGGGGTGACGGCCCACATTAGGATAGTGCGGTGAAACCCTATCCGTCATAGGGTTTGCCAGTGTAGCTTGTTCCGTAGCTTGCCCCGGTTCAGTCGATGCGATCAATGGTGTAATGCATGCTCCATTCATCCCGTCCCGAGTTTCAGAAGCCCTAGCCTTGGTTACATCTGCTGTACTGCTGGTCTGAATGGCCGTGGGCCTGTTAGGGTTTACCATCATCGTTAGTTCCATCTCTGCCCTTTCTGTCCTCTGAGATATGGGGTTCAGTTCCTTGCCATTAACGCATAGACTCTGAGTTTCCTCAAGTCCGAGTTCCTGCCGTAAGTAGTTCAAGATCCTTTGAATGGAAGGGTTTCCATTCGATTGCTTTTCTAAGTGGCGGAGGTCAACTTCAGAGATGGGCTCTGTGTTATCCATGAGGAACAATTTCGGCGTCGCATCCTTCGGAGGAGGGGGTGTGTCCGGCCTGTGGCGCGTCATAGGAACGTCGTTTTCATTCCCCCCTCGATCTCGAACGGGCCATGAAACTGTGAAGTCCCCGCCAGAGTGACCTTTCGCCTGCTTACGTTGTCGAACCTGCTCCAAGGGTCCCATGGCTGCAGCTTGCGACACCTTCTGACCCTGAACCCGTGCCGCGAGTTCACTGAACGCGTTCGTATCAAACCTGGCCTGAAAGGAGGGGAACTCGTTCCCTAGTGAATCCAGGTCGGTCCGTCGTAGGTCCCTAGTAATCGTATCATTTGTTGAGATGGAAGAGGACATCATCGACCCTATCATAGTCGACATCGTTGCCATCTTTGTGAGGGAATATCAACAGTCACTACTAGAAAGAAGACCCAAACCCGTAACCCTCCAAAGCCGTTTGGACCCGGCGATGGAGGTCTTCTTCCGCGCACTTTCTTCTACAGTTTGCCGCCGATCAGAATGGCCGTGGGTGGTGACGGGAATGGAGATGGTGGAAGTTGGATGGTCACACGTAGGGTTTTTGGTAGAGAGGAAGCGTTAGAGAGAGAGTCTGTTCCTGTTACTCTTACTACTAGTTTGATATTTATACCAAGTTTGTTTGCTATAAATAGCATTGTAAAGATTGAGCTTAATACGTTAGTTGAATTGATCCGAAAGGCTTCTCAATCCAATTCTAGAGATAGAAACACAGAAATCATTCTCTCACTAATTGGATTCTCTCTCGAGTTCTTCACGAAGGTTTTTCGATCGAACTTAAATCTCATACAATTCTAATCGATTGCCTTAGGATTGAAGTCTAGGATCTTAGAGTTGGTAGTCAGATGACCTAACAAGATTTCTAACAATATAGATTCAAAACAGAACGAATCAGCTCTGATACAAATTGTTAGGTTCTCAAATTATCAACTCTAAGATCCTAGACTCAAATTCATTAGTTTTCAGCTAGAATTGTTAGAATTTTACGTTACGATTGAAAACTTACTCTTAAGCGCTCTCGAGAGAATTTCGGTTAGTGAGAGAAAGAGTCTGAGTATCTCTCTCTAGAATTAGATTTGCGAGTTAGTCCTAAAATAAATACAAGTTAATCCTAAAATAAGGACAAATACAATAAAGCCGATAATTACGAAGACAACTAATAAAATTAATGCACAATTACAAAATGTATTCTACAACGTGCAATCCGGTCCACCACTCACGCACAAAGCACATAGACATTAGATATCGTTTCATTAAAGATCACATAGAAAAGGACATGATAAAAATGTATTTTGTGAACACGGAGTATCAACTTGCCGACCTATTTACCAAGGCATTGGATGAAAACGATCCACATTCCTTGTTGGTACGTTAGGCATGTTGAATCTCACGTAATATGTGCTCTACCTGATCCTATGTGATTTCAAATAAGAAACTCTATATATTTCTTGAGCATATTTGTCCAACTATGCGTGACTTTCCTGATTTTTTTTTGCATAATTTTCGTATTTTTATATAAAATCTCAAAAATAAAAATACTATAACTATATATACTTTAGGGGGATGAAGATGACTATATCATGCTTTGATCTGTTCATAAATATCTTTCCATGACATGTGACTGATTCTTTGCTTAAATTGTATGTATAGTCTCATTCTTTTGTCTTACTGTCATTAGGTTGCTCCACTAGACACAAAGTCACTTCATATAAGTGAGAGTTTTAGCCTTATTATTTTTTCAAAAAGGATTTATCTTTGAGCGAGTAACACAACAATTGCTTGTCATAACTTGCACTTCTTGGCCTCATACTCGCCTTGCGTTAGATCGTCTCGAAAATGACTAGGGCACTTAGGAAATTCCTCACTTGACCAAATAACACAAAATATAATCCTTACAATATCACTATTTCCGACCAACCCACCGCCGGCGACCCCACTACCTACTACTGACCGGCGCCGACCTCCCCTCCCCTATATCGCCGGGTTCAGACGGTGATGGGAGGGATGTGACCCTTCATCGTCCTTTCTTCAACGTGACCTTTCATCTCCCTCTCAACCTGTTTGCTTAATCTCCATGGAAGCTTCTGTAACAAACGATCTGGATGAAGACTCCCTTGGTCTCTTGCCGGATTATGATAGCCTTCAGAGCAATATCGCGGATTTCTCCGAGCGATTCGACACGGCGTCCTTCGAGGCCCTTTTTTGGCGTGTCTGTGGCGACCCGAGAGCTTCGCGACCACCACCTCCGTCTAGTCTAAATGGATCGAAGCCTATCTCTGGCCTGCTGGCGCCACGACAATACCCTGCACTACTATGGAAACCGCGCCGCCGTGAGCGTCGTGTGACTGACACGATTGTCCCGCTTCGCGACCCCCGCCTTGATGCTCGCCCCCTCTGCTACGGGGTACTCCACCGCGCGCCACCTAAATCTGTTCTGCTTGAGGAGAACGTCTCTGATGATGAGTCACAGCCGCCACGGGTCCTCGCTGCTGGGCCCACCATCTCTGATGACGAGCCTTATACGCCACGGGATTCTGACACCACTCCTTCGATGGCGTTGGTTTCCACTTTGGAACAGACACCTACGGCTCTCCCTACTGGACCTAACGTCTCTGACGACAAACCACAGCAGTCAAGGGTCCCTGGCCCCACTTCATCGAGGGCTTTGAGCTCGATTTTGAAACAGTCGCCTAGGGCTCTCTTTAGTAACGGGTCTCGTCCATTGCCTGAGGCTGTGGTGTCGAACTTGGAACAGCCACCTAGGGTTCTCTCTGATGGGCCTAAAAGTCCTAGTAACGGCCCTCGTCCACTACCTAAGGCTACGACAAAGGCTAACCCACCTGGACCGAACCTAGCCGTATGGTTGATATTGCGGTCAACCCATCATTTGCTGCTGTCATTCACCACGATGCGCCTGTACCTATCCTATATGGCGTCGATGATGGTTGATGGTGTCTCCGCGGCCCGCCCTTCGTGGACTGTGATCCAAAAAGGGACGGCAAGATGGGATCATACCCTAGTTGGGTACTTTCTTGGGAAGCGACCGTACTTCCGTCACGTTGAACGGTTTGCTAGGGCTATGTGGAGAGATATCATCAAAATTCGCATGACGATAAATGTTTTTTTAAATTTCAGTTTGCAACGGCCGAGGCGGTTGCAGCGGTCTTGGAAGGAGGGCCTTGGCTCATGCAAGGGCAGGCCCTCTTTCTTGAAGCTTTGGAGGATTGGCATGTCATTCGAGAAAAACAGCACTTGGCTATCCCATTATGGGTCAAGTTGCACAATGTGCCATAGGAACTATGGACCCAAGAGGGGTTAGGAATCGTTGCGAGCCTTCTTGGCAAGCCATTATTTGGTGACGCCATGACGGCCAAGGTCGAAAGACTTGAATATACAAGGATATGTGTCGAAAATATCACTTGAGGAACCTTTATTTGAAAGCTTCAATGTTAGAATACCAGCTAAGGATGGAGGAATTTCGGCTGTTGTGCCTATTAGGCTGAATATAAATGTCAAACAAATAAATGCGCTACGTGCAGTGCTTGGACCATGGCGAGGGGGGCTGCCCTAAGAACACGGCCAAGCAGCCACGAAAGGACTTGCCAAAGCCGCCTAGTAGGAACACTAGGCAAGCTCCCGCTCCAGCACCAAAACACACCAGTGCGACAATGCGGCCCGCATGGCGCCGAGCGCAGGACAAAGGGAAGGCGAAGATGCTTGATGAGCCAGAGACACGCACACCTGCCGTGGTGAATTGGGGGGGGGGGACAACACAAGTGTATTACACACTCTCGGAAGATAAGTCGATTGGATAATGAAGGTGGTTCGACTAGCAACGACAATCATCATAGTGAGAATACAGAACTCCATAATACATTTGGTATTCTCGCTGATATGGAGGAAGTGGATGCTATCACTAAGGGTCCTAAAGCAGCCCTTCAAATTGGTGATTTCTAATGCCTATTGATGTTTTACTGATCTTCGCACTTAGGCGAGTTTGGCGTTTTAGCTTGGTAGATATCTGTTTTGAGTGGTTCTGTTGATTTCGGTTGGTCATCCACTGGTAGCCTGTTACCAGTTTGTGTTCTGCCGGCCACGGCTTTTGTACTCTTTTTCGTTTTTATCTAGTGACCCGGTTCACAAAAAAAGCCTTCAACATTGCGTCGAATTTTATTTTTGAAACTGTTCCGTGCGAAGAACAGTTTTGGCGCAAAAATGAATTCGATCTGATATTCTTAATTCTGTGATTATTTGACTTGAATTTGATATTTACGTGCTCGTTTCAATGCTAGAAATCATTTGCGATTAGATTCGTAGCGATTAGAAATTCAATTTAGCGTAATTGACTAATCTAGAGAGTCACCGCGCCAAGAACACTTAGAGCACGTTCTGATTTTGACCAAATTTGATATATTTGCTTCTGATGTGTTTAATTGCTTGTTCGGGCATAATCAGTAGTTGATTTTGATTAAATACCTGCAATTGCCTAATTCATTGTTTTTTGCTTGTCAGTGCTAATTCGTATTCCGTGGTTATTTGCGCTATTTCAATTTTCTCGCCAAGTCTTCGATCAGAATTTCTCAATCGAAAACTCTGCGCGAGAATTTCTCGGTCAGAATATTAAGTCAGCGCTAAAGTCGCCATTACTAAGAGCGAGTTAGAAAAATTTCTTGAGCATTATTCAGCGAAAATCTTTTTCGACGAGACTTATTTTGACTTTGCGCGCGTAAAGTTTTCTCTCGAAAAACATTTTCAGCCAGACATTTTAGTTTGACCTAGGAAAATCATTTGCGCTAGAAACTTTTCCAGTCAACAAATTTATTTTGACTCTGCGAGAAACTTACTAACGTACTGTTTCTTTGCGACCGAAATAAATCAACAATCCGGAAATTTTTCTCGACCGAATGATCTTGAGCAATTTATTTCGCTCGAAAAAATATTCGCTGACAGACTTTCTCGCACGATGACAGTAACTGTAGCATTTTATTTCGACGAAACTATTTTTGATCAAACTTTAAAGATTGACTCAAAAATAATTCTCGGAATGCTTTCGAATCAAACGCTATTATCTATTTTGTTACTTGTGAAGCACATTTACATCATTTCAAACCATCAAAACAACAAACGAAGATCCTTAATCAACTCTTCAACAAAACAAAAATGGATGCTTATGCCCTTGGAAATGACAACCGTCCTCCAATTCTTAAAAGAGGCGAATACATAGTTTGAGAAGTAGGTTCTTGAACTTCATTGAGCTCAAAGATCAGGCCGAAAACTTACTACTCGAAGAGAGACCCGCACAGTTTTGGGTTACTCAAGAAGTTGACAATGCTAATAATCCTCCCGTCGAACAAAATAGACGACTGAAGCTTCCTAGTGAGTACGATGAGGATGAGAGACTAAGAGCAAAGACCGATCTAATAGCTAAGAACACACTGATGCAGGGCATCCCCAACGATATCTACAGACAAATTGACAGCCTTCCAACGGCTAGGGGGATGTGGGATGAACTGCACAAGATGATGCAAAGAACCGAAGTAGGCGTCAAGGCTAAGAAGGCGAACATACTCACATCGTATAATTCCTTCAAAGCAAAGAATGAGGAGAGTTTGCATGATCTTTATCAGCGGTACCTCACTCTTCTCTAAGAAATGAGGAAAATTGAGATCAAGAAGACTAATATGGAGATGAACATACGGTTCCTGTCCTCATTGCCCGCCGAATGGAAGAAGATATCCACTAAACTCAGGCAAATCAAAGACCTAGACGAGATGGATATACATGCTATTTTTAACAATCTCGCTCAACATAAAGAAGACATCAGCGAGATACACAAAGAACAAAAGGGCAAACAGATCGAAGACTCCATAGCTCTAGTTTCGGAGAAGAAGAGCTCCCGCTCATGCAAGGAAAAGCATGTCAAGCTTCCCAGCTCTTTAAAGGATAAGGAACCATCGGATTCAGATCTTCCTCCTGAAGTCAGAGATTTTGGAAAACAGTTGGCCTTAATTGCCAAGATGATAACGAAGCAGTACTTTGAGAAGAAGTCGTCATCTTCTGCTAATCGTCTTCGAACTAATCTCGAAGAACAAAGAAAAACCAACGAGTCCTCAGAAGCCACAGCCTCTAAAGACCCACTGAAGTGTTTCAACTGTTGGAAAACTGGTCATTTCGCCAGAGAGTGCACCCGTCCAAAGAAGAAGGATGTCAACTACTACTCCAGGAAGCTTCAACTCACTAAACAAAAGGGAGTTGGAGTAGCTCTGATGGCTGAACAGGACAACTGGCTAGAGGACACCTCAGATCCAGACGCCGATAATCTCGCTCTCATGGCAAGGAAGGTGGAACTCCCGATAGGACGGACGACGACTACGCATCCACCTCATCTGAGGAGGTAGTAACCTCTGACCCTACACATTTTGACCTGTTAGCTGAACTATAATCTAAGTATTCTAAAATGGTGCTTGAGCAGAAACGAGGGATAAAGGTAGAGAAAAAGCTGCTTAGGTCTAAGGAAACCATAGCTTGTCTTGAAGAAAATCTTAGGAGCTCTAATCTCAAAATAAAAAATTAACTGCGAGACTCCAATCCTATGAGACTACGCACATCCTATTAGAAAAGCATGGTTCGATAGTAAAGGAACTAGAAGACTGGCTAGACAATAACCACAAATGTCTATTTAGGAACTTAGATGAGAAAAGACATTTTAAGTGTAGACTTGAAGCCACAAGTAAGAATGTCACCAGTCTCGAGAATGAATTAGCTAAGTTAAATTCTAAGATTAGTGATTTGAGGAAAAGTCTAGACACTTGTCAAGCCAAAAAGAGCACTGCTCTAATCAACTATGCTACCTTAGACGATAAACCTAAGAAGCTAGATTCTAAGATTAAGAAATTAGAAGATCTTCTTGTGAAAACGGGTCAAACTGATCAGACTATATTTTTGAATCAACCCATGGACGTAGAATTTTATGACTACAAGTTTGGCTTAGGCTTCGAGAATCCACGTCACTTGAAGAAAGTTGACTGCAAACAACTGTATGATGTCACACACATGGGTCTAGGACTAGCCTCTTTGATGGTTTTTACTAATGCTAAAGAAATTAACGCCTTAGAAGAAACCTAGAGAAAAGCTAAGACTAGGGCTGAAATCCCCTTCTCCTACACAGAATTGAACCAAAGTTACAAAACTAGGGAAATTCCTAAGGGGTGGAACTTTGAGTCAATTTATCTTCCTGAAGATCATTCTACAACCGAGGAAGCACAAATTCATCATTCTGAAAATTCTCTCTACATACCGCCTATTGTTAAGAAAATAGAGGATTGAGAGCTTCTTTCAATAAAAAGAACGAGAGGATTTTGAAGCTAAAAAGAAAAGGTTCCTAAAAGAGATGGAAAATCTCAAAGCTTCCTTCGTCTCCCAAACCATTTCTTACGCATCTCCCTCAAAAGACAAAGTTATTCTAAAAAGCGTGAAGAAAAAAAATTGCCTTCCTATGATAAAAAAACCTAAGAAAAATATTTTGACAAATATTATTTTCAATTCTATTTCTATTACGTCTACATGGAGCGTAGTACCAAAGCATAAGGAGTCGGAGGCGTGGGTGTCTAGAATAAAAAAAGAGAAGGAGACCGTAGATTTAAATGTTTCCAATGCCAATTCCCTACTGTAAAACTGATACACACTCGTAGAAATAAAAGAGCTATTTCCTCACTCAAAATCATTGCTTCTACATTTTCCCTTAAGCCTACTATTTTAAGAAGCACCAATTTCGAAGAAGGCTCTTCATCAAAAATAAAAAAAAAATCTTTCTAAGACAAATGCCTCTAGGATGACTCGTGAGAAACAAGATCCAGCCATCAAGACAGCTTATAGTGCTATTCATTCATGTTTTTTTATGGTAATCGGGGAAAGCCGATGGTGAAACCTCGGGGCCGACCCACTACCTGCTAAGCAGGCCTAGGAAAATGTCACCGGGATGAGATTCGAACACAGGACCTCTCCCAACATGACCCTAAGCGCCTCAGCTTGACCAGTAGAGCCAAGCCTCATCGGCTATTCATTCATGTTCTCACCTAAGGTATCCCATAAAGATCCAATCTCCCGAACACCTTAGGAGACTATCTAATGAAAAGATCTTTTTTCTCGATCAAGACTACCACAGCATTTGCCTTTGCTGAAATTCAACTTCCCTGACAGGTTTAACCGAAATGGGTTCCTAAATCTCCGCCTACGAAGACGCAAACCAAAAAGGCTAAGTCTCCTACAAAGGCTAAACCCAAAGCTACTTCTTCGAAAGTAACTTTGGTCGCTAAAGCTCCCACTAATAATAACTTAGGAACCATATCTGAACCTAAACATAAATCAA
This sequence comes from Craterostigma plantagineum, assembly GCA_027422505.1. Taxonomy (NCBI): domain Eukaryota; kingdom Viridiplantae; phylum Streptophyta; class Magnoliopsida; order Lamiales; family Linderniaceae; genus Craterostigma; species Craterostigma plantagineum. The sequence continues at coordinate 13,568,103 of JAPQWV010000001.1, forward strand.
CTAATCTGAGAGGACCCATTTATAAGTGGGTACCAAAAGCTCTCTAATCTGTTGTTGCGGATCCATCATGTGTGGTACCTCGATTCCGGTTGCTCCACCCACATGACGGGAAATCAAGAGCTGCTGAGCAACTATCAAGACCGTCTAAATGGAAAAGTCAGATTTGGGAACAACGATTCAGCTCCAATCCTAGGACTTGGAGATATTATTCTGAATAATCTGACTATCAAGGATGTCTCCTACGTCGAAGGCCTCCACCATAACTTGTTCAGCATAGGCCAGTAGTGCGATAAAGGCTTTCAGGTGGTCTTCCTTTCTGACCGATGCAGAATTTTGGACAGTCAGGACAAAGAACTCCTTCAAGGAATTCGGAAGTCAAATCTATACACGATCAACCTGACGTCCGTACGGCCTTCGACAGCTGTTTGCCTCGTCTCTCAGACATTAATTCAGAGGAACAGTTTATGGCATCAACGCATGTCTCATCTCAACATCAAAGCTCTTCAATGCCTTTAAACGAAAAAATTGCTTCACGCCTTCCAACTATAGGTTTACAGAAAGAGCATCAGTGTTCGACTTGTCGACTAGGAAAAATGAAGCGAGCTTCTCATCACGTCAAGCTAGTTGCCTCTACTTCACGTCCTCTAGAACTACTTCACATGGACCTCTGTGGACCTATGCAAACACATGGTATCAACGGACGTAAGTACGTGGTAGTCATTGTTGACGATTTTTCTCGCTACATATGGACGAAGTTCCTCCAAACCAAGGATGAGACAGGGGACTTGATTGCAATTTTGTGAACATAACTCAGAATCTACTGCAGGAGACTATCCAAGTCATTCGAACGAACAATTGAACTTAGTTCAAGAACAATTTTCTCAACGACTTTTATCAGAAACTTGGGATTAGTTAGCAATTTTCAGCCGCAAAGACACCTCAACAGAATAGGGTCGTTGAAAGGAATGATAGAACTCTCGTGGAAGCCGCGTGTACGATGCTGATCCACTTCGGCCTCCCACACTTTCTCTGGGCTGAAGTAGTAAACACCGCCTGTTTCACTCAGAACAGGACGATCGTTCACAAGATCTTCGATAAGACTCCGTACGATATCATCAACAAGCGAGTACCCAACATTTCTTTCTTCAAGGTTAGTGCTTTGTGGCGAACGACCAAGAGCAACGCGCTAAGTTCAACCCTAAAGCATTCAAAGCCACCTTCATCGGGTTCTTCAACTTCTAAGGCGTACAGAATATACATCAAGTCCAACCGAACAATCGTAGAAAGCTACAATGTCACTTTCCAAGAGGTGGAAGAGATAGGCACATCAGTCCAGGACCCGTGCCCATCCCGATGGCTCCTGTACACCTCAGTTCAGGACCCGTGCCTAACTAGATGACTTCTGAATACGATAGTTCGGAACCCGGGCTCACCGTGTCGGCACAAGACCAACAGAGAACGACAACAACACAGGCTTGACCGTCAGAATAAGCTTTACAACTAGTTCTAGAAGACATGGACTCGCTCTTCGAGCATTTATATTGGCCGAACAACCGTATTCATACACCTACAGTGGAACCCCAAAGGCGAAGCCGATATACCAAGTTCTTCAAATGTCCCCACCACACCCGGTTCAGAATTTCCATAGAGTGCTGCAACTCCTACAGTAGACTTTGTTGAAGTATCATCAGAATTGCTCAACTCAGGTGCGGAAATGGACTTACCTCAACCAGATGAGCAGCCTCAGATCTCTGGAAATCTCGCTCCACAAATGGCTGATGCCTCAACCTCAGCCTTACCTCATGAGCGTAAGTGGACTAGAGTGCATCGAGTCGATCAGATCATCGGTGATCCTTCGGGTGCAGTACGAACAAGACACCAGAAAGGACTTTAGCTGCTTCTTAAGCCAGAACGAGCCAACCAAGGTAGCAAACGCACTTAAGGACACGGATTTGGTGATCGCCATGCAAGACGAAATCAACCAATTCGAATGTCTACAAGTGTGGACCTTAGTACCTCGTCCGCATGGGAAAATAATCATAAGGACGAAATGGGTATTCAAGAACAAGAAAAATAAAGATGGAGAAGTGATCAGGAACAAAGCAAGATTAGTTGCTAAGGGTTATAACCAACAGGAAGGAATCGATTACGATGAGACTTACGCTCTCGTTGCCCGAATCGAAGCCATTCGCCTTTTTGGCTTACGCGGCTCATAAGGACTTCGAAGTCTATCAAATGGATGTAACAACCACCTTCCTCAACAGTGTGTTAAAAGAAGAAGCCTACGTCGCGCAGCCAAAAGGCTTCGTTGATCAAGAACATCCTGATTACGTCTATCGATTGGATAAAGCTCTCTACGGACTAAAACAAGCTCCTCGTGCTTGGTATGATGTCCTGAGCGAATTCCTCGTGAAGTCGATTTATTCGAAGAACCATCGATACGACTCTGTTCATTAAATGGCATGTCAAAGATCTGATGGTCGTCCAAGTTTACGTCGATGACATCATCTTCGGATTTTCGAACCCCCGGCTGTGCCAAAAATTCGGAGATCTCATGAAGACCAAGTTCGAAATGAACCACATGGGAGAAATGCAGTTCTTCTTAGGACTTCAAGTCAGGCAGCTCGAAGATGGAATTTTTATAAGTCAGACCAAAAACATCAGAGACATTGAAGAAATTCCATCAGGATCAGAGCAAGCCTCTCAGCACTCCCATGGCCACAAGCTGCAAATTGGTTTCCGATCCTTCAGGAAAAGCGGTCGACATCACAGTTTATCACAGCATTTATGTATCTCACCTCGAGTCGGCCGAACATCATGTTTGCCTCTTGTCTCTGCGCCCGTTTCCAAGCCGATTCCAAAGAATCCCACATGCTAGCGGTCAAGCGGATATTGCGCTACTTCAAGGGCACTTAAACCTTAGGATTGTGGTATTTTAAAGGTCAAACTTATCGGCTACACTGACGCTGATTATGGCGGTTGTCGAATGGATAGGAAAAGCACTTGTGGTGGAGCTCAATTTTTTGGCGAAAAGCTAATCTGCTGGTCATCAAAGAAGTAGAACTACGTCTCAACGTCAACGGCTGAGGCAGAATACGTCGCGGCCGCCAGCTGTTGCTCGCAAATGCTGTGGATGCTAACTAAGCTTAGCGATTATGGGTAAATTTAAATAATATACCGATATATAGTGATAGTCAAAGTGCCATTGCTATAACGTGTAATCCTGTTCACCACTCACACACGAAACACTAGACATAAGATATCATTTTATCAAAGATCATGTTGAAAAAGGCACAATTGACATGTACTTTGTGAATACGGAATATCAACTAGCCGACATTTTCACCAAGGCATTGGATGAAAAACGATGCCATTTCCTTGTCGGGAAATTGGGCATGTTGAATCTCCCGTGATATGTGCTTTACCTGATTTTCTGTGCTTTTATATGTCTATTCTATGTGTTTTGCGTACTAAAATGCTATACATTGCGTGAAAATTTAAAACATAATTTTTTATATATAATAATACATATATAATAATTTTTTTATAAATATATAATTTTTTTATATATATACTTACAATATTCGGGGAATGACGATACCTTTAGGTTGCTCGATCTATTCACGTATGCATTTCCCTGACATGCGACTGAATTGCTTAATCTTGTCAGTCTACGTCGCATTCTTGTGTCTAAAGGTCATTAGCTGATTCCACAAGACACAAAGCCACTTTACATAAGTGAGGATTCTAGCCTTTTATTTTCTTTCTACGGATTTTATTCTCGAGTGAGTCACGCATCAATTGCTTGTCTTAACTAGTGATTTTTGGCCTCATACTTGCCTTGTGACAGATCGTTAGGAATATGATATGGGCACTTAGGAATTTTCTCACTCGGCCATATGTGAATTTCCATCCTTTTACATAGCCTTTAGTCATCCACTTTGAGCCTCATCCGATTCCCTTTTCTTCATTTGAATCCTGTTCAAAGCTTTCAACCAATGTTCACAATCTTCGGAGGGATATTCAAACGAGAAAAGGAGGGGGAGAAAAGGAGAAAAGAAGAATAGAAAAGAAAAGATGACAAAAGGTGGACGCGCACGTGGAATGCTCAACGCACAAAAAAACAGTCCAAAAGAACCTGCACTCCCAGTAATTGAGATCTTTCAGAAATCATAAGAAGAGGGGCATGGATCTTGCTGTGAACCTTGATAATCTCGTACGCTCGTCAGAACGGCTGGAAAGAGGAGCACCACGAAGTGAACTTCTCCAACGATAATTCGGTCTTATATCGGGAAACGAGAGAGGAGCACGGCCTCGGGTTCGAATTTCATAACTGTGAACTTCTTCAAATCGATAATCTCTGAAACCTCTCTAGGATTAAGAGAAAAGGAGCACGGTATCGGCCCGAGAACCAACAAGAAGAACATCGCCTTAGATAATCTCTCAGCCTGGTAGAGAAGCGGAGCTTCAGCTTGAGCAAGTGCAGAAAAATAAAAAAGGGATGAAAAAGACAAAAGACGAAAGAAAAATGTCGAAGTAGAAGAGTGACTAAGAAGAAGATGAAGATATTCACTCCACAATCCCAAAATTTTCCTTCACTTCTAAGTCAAAGCCAAATTTTAAATCCCACAGTCCCTTTGATTCCAAAACGACGGTCTTTCACTTCGTTTCATGCTATGAGTTCCAAACATCTTTGATATTATTCTCTAAATGCTTCAGATTTTCTCAAACGCTATTACAGAGAGGGACGCCACATTTCGTCAAGCCAAGGAGCTCAGGTTATCCAATTAAAAAAAGGGGGATCTCTATTACTAAACTTTACTCATTGATTAACTCTTAACATTTTCGACATTTAGTTCTAAGTGATGCAGATTTCTCGAAAATTAGCTATGGAGCCAGATGTTACTGTTCGAAATTACAGGGAGTTAATCGCATTGTTTTTAATACATAGGGGAGCAAATTTGTGGTTATTGATTTAAATAGGGGTTAATCTGAAAACATAGGAATACTTACGAGAAATTGGATAGAAAATGCAATTTTTGATCGGAAGTTTCTCGAGCGTAAATTGTATTGGGCCTATCCAACGCAGTCTCAAAAATGTCCAATCAGCCTAATTAGGAAAAATTACTGTTTGCAGTCGAAAATCCCTAATACATGCATAAATCCCCAATCGAAAAACTTCACAACGTCGATAGAAATTCTCTAGCGAAAAACCCTATGAAAAAGACGAACTCAAAAATTTACTCCGATTCTCATTTTTCAACAGATTATCGTCTTTTTAAGGTAGAATCGACGTTTATTAGGTGTTTGCGTGCTATTGAACTCGGTTTGCATCTACATTCTGTGATTTTTCGCATGTTTCTTTGACAAATTCTCGTCTGTTTAAAATATGGAAACTCGAACGTTATTTTGAAGAGATTAATACCTGATTATGTGCTTATCTAGGTTAATATCTGCATCTTTAGATAGTTTTGACGTTTTCGTTGACTAATCTGCGTATTAGAGTTAAAATTTAAGTTTCGACTTAAATGGGTTTTTGAACGTTTAAAGCAGTCGATGAACCGGTCGCAAATAGTGCCAATTGAGTTCAATTAGATTAATATACTGTTTGCATCGACAAAAATTTTCGATTGCAAAAAATTTGTTTGAGTCATTAAGATAGATGACGTTAACCGAAAATCACATCGAGAATTCTAATTAGGATTTTATGCGAACGAAAAATTAAGGAGTGAAATAGATAAAATAGATGCAATTAATTTCGAGCGCAAAACTTATCATTGAAAACAGTATTTTGCGATTTCATTTTTTTCGGTCGTAAAATTTTAAGCGGCGATAAAATTAATTTTTCGACGTTAACTTTCTCGATTGCAAAATACGCGGCGATAATTTTGTTTGATCGAAGATTTTCTCGACGATTGACTTAGTTTCTCGTTGACTATTTTCTCGATCGAAAAATTTCGCAGCGAAAAGCAAATTTAAAATCGAAAAACTTTCTCGCTCGACAAAAGTCACGAGGAAAAATTTTATTCACGCGCGAAAAATTTCTCGATCGTAAATTTGCGTAAAAATCAATTTTCTTGATCGTAAATTTACGCAAAAATCAATTTTCTCGATCTTAAAATTTCTTGGCTACAATTCCATGCCTACTGATCAAACACTTAGAAAAATTTCTCTAAGTCCTTTACACTGTTGTGAACTTAGCGAATAGAATTTTCGATCGCAAAATTACACGATTTGAATTAGGAACTAACACGTTGAAAATAAAATTGAGAATTCAATTTTCGAGCGAACAATTTAACGGAGTTGAACAGTGGTATTCTCGCTCTAACACTTAGAAAATTTTCGATCAATCTTTATATGCCTTATATGTAACTTCCGAAATTTCATTAAATACCATTGCATTTCTTCACATCCGTATAATCCATGTGCCAAATTAAATTTTCCATATCTATCAAACATGAAATAAATATTTTGAATATTATTGTTTGATATGATATTTTACTCAAAATTAAAGTTTGAACTCATGAGCTTTCTTTTTTTTTTTTCCAGATGGATCGTTACCCCCAGTCAACCACATATACGATCACAATTTGTACCAAGTGTACAGAACACCATCTTCCAGCTCGATCTGACCACCTTTCGGTGCCCAGACGAGATAATTGTGTCCATCCTTCAAGGGCATCCCCGGTGGCATGCTCTCACAGCAACCGCATCGGTGCCGATGGTTTATCTTCAACAGTATTGGGGATGCATTAAGGGTATGATAGTTGATGGCGCGTATCAATTCACTGCAGTGCTCGGGACGAGGCACGTCAGCATAAACAAGAACGACTTCGGCCTAGTCCTGGACCTACCCTTCAGCCACAATTACGACCCAATGCCGTCGTGCTGAGATGGTTCAAGACTTTCTCCAAATGGGATACCGACCGTCGCTCACTAAACTTGCCAAAGTACAGAGCAATGGCACCCCTCATCCCTGGAAGACATTATTTGGGATAGTCAACCAGTGCTTCTCGCCAAAGCACGCGGGCTTCGACAAGGGCAATGGCAACATCCTTCGGATATTCCATGGCTTTGTGTTCTCCCGAAATTACGATTTCGTACATCTGAGCTGGAACGATCTTGCAGAACAACAAGAAGTCGAAGAATGTGCCTTACGCTCTTTGGTTCTCTGTACTAATAGCCAATCTCATGGAGGTTCACAGGATATTCCTCGTCTACCTCCAAGTGGAAACTACCAACCGGGGAAGCTTAAGTTCTTCCATCACCCAAAACTTACAGATCTGGATCGGCCTTCGATGCCCATTCCATTTGAGCTGCTCCGTCCCGCCGACCCCTCGGGAGACGTGTACCGGTTATACTATCGAGAAATTCGTCTGACTGAAGCTATGATTAGAGGGCCCCCGACAGACTTTGCTGTGAGCCCCCAGCAACAACATCAAAGCCCTGAGGCCGAGCAGATTGATCAAGTGGCCCAATAGCTTGAAGTGGAGACTTCTACTCAGGACCTTGAAGCCACGCTGATTGACGAAGCGGCTCAAGAGTTAGAAGTGAAGGCTCCAGTTGATGAACTAGGAGCTGAAGTGCCCATGCATTTAAGCGTGCTTCTAGAGCCTATTGAGGAGGTTCTTATCCAGGAAGCACAGCTCGAAGCTGAAATGGGGCACATCCCACTTCAACAGGCTACAACGCCTGAAATAGAGGCCTTGATCACCACGATCACACCTGGCGAGCGTCAAGTGACAGCACGGGCCCATGAGGATATTGAACGAGAACAGACTCCTAACACGGCCACCTCGTCTGCAGCTGCGGATTTAGATGAGGAGGTTCAACTGGTCAGACGGATTCCACGACTTCAACTCCCAGTCATTGAGCCCGTCAACATAGCTGTCACTACCACGTCAGACACGACGCGGATCATCACTCCAAGTGTTGCGGACTTTCCTTTGCTCAATCTTGAGCCGCAGCGCGACATTCCTGCGTCGGTAGAGGCCGAGGTTCAGGCTCTTCTCATTACCGGCCCTGAATTGGTGTCTGATACGAAAGTTTAATCAGAACTTGCAACAACATCCATAGAGACTATTCCTTTGGAATTATCTCAAGGATTGGATGGAAGTCTCGAAACGTCGCAACCTCAAGCGACGACGAGCTAACCTGTTGAGATGGTGTTCACTCAAGGGTTGATAACAGGCGATATGAGTCGTCCTGGTCCATCATCAATAGAGGAGTTCTCGCCATTCGTGACCGAAGAACGACTCAAGGCCGCTCTCTTCGAAGCTCTCAAATCGTTCGAAGACAAATTGATGGAGAGAGTGCACACGGCGATTGAGACGTCCCGCCAAGACAGAGGGAAAGCACCCGTCTTCGAGGCCCCTTCGTCACGTCATAACCTCACACCCACTCAACCCATACTGACCACCAGACCCATCCTATCACCTAACCTTATCAACCTAGCCACTGTACCCATCAGCGAACTCCACCCAATTCTGAGAGGATCCATTTATAAGCGGGTACCTAAAGCTCTCTAATATGGTTTTGCAGATCCATCATGTGTGGTACATCGATTCTGGTTGCTCCACACACGTGACGGAAAATCAGGAGCTGCTGAGCAACTACCAAGACAGTCTAAATGGAAAAGTCAGATTCAGCAACAATGATTCAGCTCCGATCCTTGGCTTTGGAGATATTATTCTGAACAATATGACAATAAGGATGTCTCCTATGTCGAAGGCCTCCGCCATAACTTGTTCAGCATAGGCTAGTGTGCGATAAAGGATTCCAAGTGGTCTTCCATACTGACTGATGCAGAATGTTGGACAGTCAGGACAAAGAACTCCTCCAAGGACTTCGTAAATCAAACCTTCACACAATAAACCTGACGTACGTGCGGACCTCGACAGCTATTTGCCTCATCTCCCACATTACAATTAAGAGGAACAACTTATGGCATCAACGTATGTCTCATCTCAACCTTAAGGCTCTTTAACGGCTTTCAACAAAGAAGTTAGTTCATGGTCTACCAACTATTATGCTTCAAAAAGACAAAATAGTGTCGTGAGATAATAATGAAGACAAAATAACATCTAGTATCTGCATGGTGAAATAGTGTGTTATGGCAGGTTAGAAATAAGCGTATACAAATATATTCCAGCACCTAGCCTAGTATTCCTCCTAATTCGATGATCTAGAGAGGTCAGATTTCGAGATGTGGGGTAACTAACCAAGAGAGCTGGAGGTTCGTAGCTAAGTAGGAAAGCTGGAGGTCCATAGATAAGTAGGAAAGCTGGAGGTCCGTAGCTCAGTATACGGAAGAGGCACATAATCCAAGCCAATCCTGACATCGATGTGTTGCAAAAGGTATGTCGATATGACAATGGTACGCCTGTAATTGTCTGTCCTAGGGTGTACCTTTTGGGAGTCCTGATGGAGACCTATTGGGCCAGCTGCCCAATGACAATAATTCCAGCATCCCAACTATTCTTGTAATACCCGCAAATTTTAAAGCGGGATTACGAAAAGAAATTTTAGATAATTAGTGAATAAAATATTAAAAATAACTAATTCATAAGGAACTCCGGGTAAGAGCCGAATAAGATTTAAAGTCCAATTAAATATTTAATGTATTTAATCTTATGCTTAAGGCCCAAAGGAATAATTATTGGACCAAATTATATTTAAAGCCCAATATAAATATTAGTGAGGCTAAAAGGTTATCAAAACCCAAAGTAGTCAAGGACCGAATAACACATTCAAATAAGGCCCCAAAATACAAATAGACATATATTGAAATTGGGTTACTTAACCTCACGTAGTAGGTCACCAACTAATTTGTTGCCTACTAATCATTCACAAACTAGGTTATAAGATAATACCAAGAACAAAAATAAACAAAACAAAAGAATTCAGCCAAAGAAGAAAAGAAACGAACTAACCGGCTTAGTCATGTAGTTTTATGTACATCAAAAAACCTACCTATTTCGTTCATGATAAGATCCCACTCTAAAGCATAACTTCATTCTTCATTTTACACATCTTCATCACGTCAAAGAACAAGAACCTAAAGTGGCATATATTACACTTGGGCTCTTAAGGCTATGGTGAAGAAAACATATAATTGTAGCTACGATGTACAACCTCGGTATAGAAAGGTCAGACGCGAAAGGTCCAGATTACTAAGAAATTTACAAGGTTGCTTGACAGCTAATTTAAGGACGTGAGGTAGGTGGAATATTCATCTACAACACGTAAATTTTGCGTGGTTTAATGTCTTGGTTATTTTATGTGAAGTTGCTATGAATTATATGTGATTACGTGAATATTGCGAGGTGAATTTTATGTGTTTAAGTTAAGTTCTAGGTTTATGAAACTAATTACATACATGTTAGGAAATTTGAATGGGTTAGGAAAAAGTTTTAGGTACATGATCGTGATGAAATTATTTAAGAACTTTCGAGATTTGCATGTCTTGAGGTTAAAATTAATCTTGAGTGTTTAAGGAAATTACAAGCCTTGGAGATTTTCGATCTTATTAGAGTTTTCTATATGTCAAGAAATGTTAACATGTTTCATGGAATTAGGGTTTATCAATGTTTGAATTGTTTAATAATTTTTAGTTGTATTATTTCGGTACTTTATAAAAGTATTAGATAAGCTCACAAAAGATTTTGGCTTCTATTTAATAGATTTTGGTATGTATAGTGAATTAAATGAAGTTTTCGTGATTATTGTGTTGGATTAGCAATATGCTACTGCTTTAGTTTTCAAGGATTGACTTACTTGTTAAGTATATATGATTAGATGATTAGTTTTGAAATATATTATATGTTTAGTTTGTGAAGTTCTCGATAAAATAGGATTTTCCATCTCAAAGAATTCTTTTCGGTATATAGGTGCTTAATGATTGAAAGTCTTCGTGGACATAGGTCTTAGTACCATAAAGTTTTTGTGGACTTAAGTAAGTAAGAGAACTAAGTTTTCGTGAAGATAGCTAGGGATTTATAGTTTATTAATATTTTTGATACTTGATTTATGTAGAATTTATGATAGAGTTATAGACTTTAGTAATTCAGGAATTTTCTATACCTTAAGTTTCGAGCAAGTTTTTAGGGTGTAGATAGAAAGTCGCCTATAAACCGTAAATGATGGATATGAGTGTTGGTATGAGTGCTATATTATGCTTGTACAGAGTGGTGAATGTAAAATAGTTACATGTATGAATTAAGGGTAAGTTTCGTGATTTATGTAAGTGTTGAAGAATAGGTGTTAGAATTATGAACATGAGTGTATTTATTATCTGTGTGCGAAGTCTGGGGAGAACTGGGATTTTTGAGAAATTATTCTAATTAATTTGGGAACATATTTTAGAGAATTATTCCGGAAATATTTTAGTGAATTTGGGTAGAATTGAAATGCGTTTGAGGAAGATTTATTTTAAATATGATACTGTATTTTCTATGCACGACATGCATGCATGTCATGCTAGCGTGGGCGATGATAATTATATTGGCACAGAATACTGTATAGTGTACATGAGTGGGGTAGAATGTAACTAATATTGATAATATGGAGTTTTCGATGTAGGGTTTTTGGGCGTTCATTATTTTCGGGTTGTAATCTTATATTTCTAGCAGTGTTGGAATTTGCGGGGGAATTATTTTAGTGAATTCTGAGGAATTAATTTTAGAGAATTTTTGGGGAAATATTTCCAGGTGAATTGTAGGGTAGAGCTGGAATATTTCAGAGATAATTAGAATTTTATTTATTTATTTATAATATTGTTATTATTTGCACTGCATTTGCATACCATACTGCACTAGAATTGAGCACCGTATAAAACAGTGACGTCTTGCATTAACGGTGAAAGGGGTAGGTGATGACTAAATATGTGATTGTCAAGTCGAGGTAGAGTTTGGGTTAGTATTAGGACGTTAGACGGGAGATGAGCCTGAGTTACTCGTCTACTCGGTTGCATGGGAGTGCAGCCCGAGGTGCAAACTGTCATATATTAACGGGAGACGAGCATGAGTGACTCATCTACTCAAATGCGTGGGGGGTGCATGCCGAGGTGTGAACTGTTGATGGGAGATGGGCGTGAGCAACTCATCTACTCAAATGCATGGGAGTGCAATCGGTGGTGTAGATTGGTAAACGGGAGACGGGAGTGAGCGACTCGTCTACTCAGATGTATGGTAGTACACTCTGAGATGCAAACCGCGGGAATAGAGTCCGGATGTGATATTCTGGTGTACATTAGTTTGAGTGAAGTTTAGGTATGAGAAAAGAAAGAGTGTACATAGGAGTGCGAGGTGTTCGGAATATGGAATTGAGTGTACACTTGCATTCATGCATTTTTATTCACCTACTAGGCAATCGCTCAAAGTTTTCGTGTTGTAGGTACTGAGTTTGATGTCGAGGCACATCATGACTAGGCGGGCTGATGGTGGTACTCCACGGACTTTTGAGGGCGATGCTGTACATGGATGACGACCTGTGGAGAGGTTTAGTGTGTTTTAAATATTTTAGGGGTGAGGTTATAGTCTTTGTAAGATAAGACATGTGCATAACATATTCGCATGTAAACTATGATGTTTGTATTGTGTGCGTTTGTAATATATTTGAAGTCCAATTCTAGTCCAAGATAATTAATTTAAGAGCCTAATAAAATAAATCAAGCCCAATTCATTTAAGTCTCTCGACTCTAAAAGTCCGTCATTTAATTTATTTTAGTAACCCAAAATAATTAATACAAGCAACCTATGATAATTAATGTCAATAACACCCAAAATAATTATTTTCAGGAACTAACTAAAATAATTCCAATAATGAAAAATAATTAATTCACGGCCCCACAGAAATAATCACGCAGCCTAATAAAATAATAATAATAGCAACCCAAATATTCTAAGGTCCAACAGACGTAAAAGCCCAAATATTTTATTGATTTAAGCTGCACATTAAATAAATCATATAGCCCAAAATATAACTTCTACAGATTTAAAGGCCCAAGACCATTAGAAAACCTAGGTGAAATAGCTAGGGTACCCCATATATTATCAAAATTCTCATTTGACCCCAGATTTTAAATTTCACAGCATTTGGTCCCAAGGAAAAGAACAGAATTGACCCCATCATTTCTATAATTCAACTTAACACCCCAAAAGTTAGGAAACTTACAATCGGGTCCCGGAATGCAATTTCCGGCGGTGGCATCGCCGGCGACCGGCGCGTCGGTCACGACGGTCGTCCTCCAGGTGCGACAACCATGGCTGAGGCGGTTCGACATCAAGGGATCTGAAATTGGAGCTCGACTATTGAACGGTTTTGGACCTCTGCTCGAAGTCACACGCACGGCGATGAGATGGGGGGGTCGTGTCGGCGGCAAAGTCGTGGATTTCCGATGCGTCACTGAGGTTGAACCCCTCGATTACCAACTACAAGACTCTGCCATTGATGCATCCTTTAACACCTTGCTACTCGCAGACATCATCATTATCAGTATCAATGGCAGTGTAATAAACGTCAGCAACGGCAAAGCACTTTTTGCCCTTGTGACGTCAGATCGGGACAGGTGGCCACCGCTGCCTTGCCGGCAGTGCTCCAGGTGGTAGGCCGGTCGCTGACGGCGAGGCACGGGTCACTCAACGAACAGATGTGCCCAGAAGCCATCTCTGCTAAGAAGGAAAAGTAACATAGTAGCTTTCATTGATTGTTCGGTTGGACTGAAAGCCATGGAAAGTAACATTGTAGCTACGGGTCCGGGACTGATGTGTCCAGAAGCCATCTCTGCTACTTCGTGAAAAGTAACATTGTAGCTTTCATTGATCGTTCGGTCGGACTTGATGTATACTCGGTATGCCTTAGAAGTTAAAGAATACCCGGCGAATATGGCTTCGAATGATTTAGGTTGAACTTAGCACGTTGCTCTCTGTCGTTCGCCAGAAAGCACTTGTATCTGAAGACCTTAAAGAAGGAAATATTGGGTACTCTTGTTGATTATTTCGCACGGAGTCTTGTCAAAGCGTTTGTGAACAATCGTCCTGTTTTGAATGAAACAGACAGTATTTAACTGCTTCAGCCCAAAGAAAATATGGAAGGCTGGAGTGAATCAGCATCGTACTCGCGGCTTCCACTAGAGTTCGGTTCTTCCATTCGACGACCCCGTTCTGTTGAGGCGTCTTTGCTGCTGAAAATTGCTGACTAATCCCAAGTTTCTAATAGAATTTACTGAGATACTTGTTCTTGAACTCAGTTCCATTGTCTGTTCGGATGGTTTGAATAGTCTGCTGCAGTAAGTTCTGAGTAGAGTTCACAAAGTTGACGATCCAGTCCCCTGCCTCATCTTTTGTTCGGAGGAACTTCGTCCATGTGTAGCGAGAAAAGTCGTCGACAATAACTAGCACGTACTTGCATCCGTTGATGCTCTGTGCCTGCATCGGTCCACATAGGTCCATGTGTAGTAGTTCCAGTGGACGTGAAGTGGAGGCAACTAATTTAACATGATGAGATGCTTGCTTCATTTTTCTTAGTTGGCACGCCGAACATTGATGCTCTTTTTGTAGTGTTATGGTTGGTAGACCGTGAACCAACTTCTTCATTGAAAGATGTTGAAGAGCCTTAAGGTTGAGATGTGACATACGTTGATGCCATAAGTTGTTCTTCTGAATTATTGTCTGAGATATGAGACAAACAACTATCAGAGACCGCACGGACGTCAGGTTGATCGTGTAAAGATTTGACTTTCGAATTTCTTGAAGGAGTTCTTTGTCCTGACCGTCCAATATTCTACACCTGTCAGCAAGGAAGACCACCTGGAATCCTTTATCGCAGAACTGGCCTATGCTGAACAAGTTATGGCGGAGGCCTTCGACGTAGGAGACATCCTTGATAATCAGATTATCCAGAATGATGTCACCGAATCCTAGTATAGGAGCCGAGTCGTTGTTTCTAAATCTGACTTTGCCATTTAGACTGTGTTCATACTTGCTCAGCAGCTCTTGGTTTCCTGTCATGTGTGTGGAGCAGCCGGAGTCGAGGTACCACACATGATTGATCTGCAAAACCAATTTAGAGAGCTTTAGCTATTCACTTATAAATGTGGTCGGCTTTAAGGAACAAGTAGAAGCAATTATTTTGAGAGAAGAAACAGCTCTTTTATTTCTTCGAGTGTCCTTTATTTTTACATAAGGAGGTGATAAATTTGGAATGTTGACATCTAGAGACTCCTTTATTTTTAAGCTAGACACTCTCGCCTTTGGTTTCTCTAGTTCCTTGACTACGCTCCCTGTAGACGTAATGGAAACAGGGTTAGAGATCTTATTTTTAAGAATATTATTCTTAGGTTCGTTCTTTGGAAGGCGATTTGTCTTTCTTCACGCTTTTCAAAATGATTTTATCTTGTGAGGGAGAAGCGTGAGAAGTAGTTTGGGAGATGGAAGAATCTTTGCGATTTTCCATCTCTTTTGTGAACATTTCTTTTCAGCTTCAAAATTCTCTCTTCTTTTTCGATCGACCGATGGTGTATGCATAAATTTGTTACGTTAAAGTATCAATTCGTTAATTAGGACTTAATTTTGATTTTTGGAAACTGATTTTTTTTCAATTATCGCGCACTGTTCTTCGATGCAATTGGTATCAGAGATGAGTGTGTTAGGATTTGGATTAAATTTTCAGAATTTTTGAATCGAATTTTTCTGATATTCACTATTATTCTTCGATCGCACTGTTCTTCTAAATTTCAATCTGATTCTTTACAATCTGATATAATCTGGTGTATTTAGGCTTTGATCAATTCGGTTATACATGTCTGAGCGGAATTTTGACTGATCGAAACGTGATTTTGAGTGATTTGAGTCATGTTATTCTTCGAACTGTTCTTAAGAATTTCGGTCTGATTCTTCAAACATTCGATCTATTTTGCTGTTTTTGTTGATCGATTGTGTATTTCGCTTTGATTTGAGCTTATTTCTGATCGATCGAACCAAATTCTCTGCGAATTTTTTATGATTGATCGAACTGTTCTTCTAAGTGTTCGTCGTACTGCTCTTCGGATTTTCAAAATTCGACTGTTTTTACTTTGATTTCATTAAAATTATTGTTCGTTCTTGTTAACTGCTTGATTTCGATCCATAACCCAGGCTGAATTTGACCAATTTTGTGTTTGGATCGAGTTTATTAGCGACTGGTTTCTCGTTTCGTCTCTGTTCTTCGTTCATCATCATCGAAAAACTATTTCTGTCTCACTATCGAGAAACTGGTTCAATGCGAGAATGAATTTCGATCGCAAAATCCATTCGAGAAAGGTTTACAATCTCAAAATCTGTGGTCTGGAATTCTTTTTCGATCGCAAAAATCTTTTCGATCGAAAATCGTAAGAATTTTTTTCGATCGAGAATCCCAGCTTAATCTTCTTCGCGTTAGGATATAGAGACACATATACATACACAAAAATTGCAGGGAAAATTGCATTCCAATTCCCAGAAATAGCCACTGTAGTTATAGTTTGGTCCCAAATAATTTTTAATTCAGTCCAGAAAGTTCTGATCTAGTCCAAAATTTTCTATTTAACCCCAAAACTTTCAACCTTATTCTTCTCATTTACGTGACTTTTCGTTCGCAAATTCCTGTTTAGTTGTTTTTACAGATTCCTTGTCGCAAAACCAGTTTTTCGCTCGCAAAATCTTTCGCGATTGAAAAACTTGATTTTAAAGGTTTAGATATTAAAGTCTTAAAACGACGACGTTTTTATCAAATTGCAAAACTTTTAAGATTGTAAATCATTACGTAACTGCTTGAAATTCAAAACTATTTTCTAAAAACAAGTACCTCATCAAAAGCATAACAATCGAAAATAGTGCTCTACATCTTCTAGTCGCCCGACTGTTTGAACTACTTAACGAACGCCTGATGAAGAAGACATCTTCAGACGTCTGGTCGATCGTCCTGACCCACCTACTGACCCATGCCGAGGTTAAAGCTCCCGCTAAAAAACGCCGACATGATGACTCTGACGATCAACGTCATCATGAGGGGGAGAAGATGCCTAGGACTTCTACGGCGCTCAAGGACAAAGCTCGGGGTGGCACGGACAAGTACAAGAGCCGCTGAAACTTCACGACCCACTACAAGCTCACAAACCAAAACTACCACGCACCCGCACCACACGCAAACCATAAACCCAACCGAACTACCCACTTTACGAACGCATCGCCCACACCACTACTACCGACTTTCACAAGTACCTTGCTTTCGGAAGAAGAAGCAAGCGCAGAAATTCTCATAGCATTAGCTGAAACTCAAGCTCCTTCAAGCTCAACCGCTCCAGACCAGTAGGAGACATCAAGAGGTGGAGCCGACCCACATGAATTCATCGATAAGCACATTTTCGAAGGACAGTGGATGACCCATAGTATGCCCGACATGATTCAAAGACAAAGGCATAAGGATGTTCGACATTTTCTACAACAGCTTTGGTCGACCTGGTTCTATTAGAAGACGAAGAACTTCAGGAGGTTACGATTACGAGATGGATCCCCCAAGGCTTGCAGAGCTGATTGCTTAACCAGCGGACGCCCCTCCGAGACTAACTCCAGGACCGTTCGACACGCCGTGGGATAATACAAATATAGTGTAGCACCCGTGCAAGCAATTAGGGCCAATAAATTTGCGTAAATGTGGGATACAATTAGGTGTATATCGGGCAATTATTCTGTGCTCGTGCGAATTATATGCTATTGCATGTCGAAATGCGTGCTTGATTTATTCGGTAAAATTGATGCAATTAATTTGGGCTATGTGACTTTCGAAATTTATTTGGGAACTTTCGAAAATAAGGCTAAAAAGACAATTGGACTACAAGTGTTGGGCCCAAGTTGCTTAGAGCCCAACCTTAAGTGTTGTAGAGAGTAGGACTTGGGCTAAAATATTGGGCTAGAAGTTAAACTTAGGCCCAAGTCAACAAAGGGGGACAAAATTCCCCAAATCAAGGGGATATTTTCGTCACAAGCATGTCCCATTCCCCCCTACTCTTGATTAAAATATTCATCTAAACAGTTTTAACACTTGAAAACCCCATTGACGTGAGCTAACAAAAGAAAGAGGAAGAAGAAGACGAAACGTGCTCAAGTTTAAACTAGGTATAACTTCCTTCCCTTAAACCTTTATCGTTTGGGCAAGAAATAGGAATTACTAAAATATTTTAAGCCTAGAAACATCACGTGCAAGCTCTGCCCGAATTCTCATCTCGGTGAGAATATGTTTTACCCCCTCTCAGTATTGATTAACTTTGTATTAACATATTTTAGGAATTCCATACACGGAAATCTGCTTAAGCCGCGTTGTTAGTGAGTTTGAATTTTAGGGTTCTTGAAGGTTTAGGAAGTTCGTCGGGTCCTTGGTAAAAGGGCACCTTTGATCTTTAACGTTGGTAGTCGCGAATTAAAAAAAAAATGCTTGTATGTAATAAAGAGCCGTGAAATGGAAATTTGCGAACCCTAAAACCCTTTGAATGAATTTCGCGAATCCTGAAAAGTGGTAAACTAAGGGTTCTGCGAATTGGACCTATTTGGCGAACTTGGGCAATGAAATTTGGCGAACCCAAGGTAATAAAATAATACTTCGCAAACTGTGAGTGAGGCTAGACCAAAGTTTGAACTTAGGCCTAAATCATTTGAGTCAAACTTGGAAAAACAACACTCCTTAAAATAAGGGATATTTTCGTCACCCAATGTCCCATCCACCATGCCTCAAACAATTCCATTCTCTTATTTAACAAACATAACGTGGTTAGTGAATAGAGTATATTTTCTCGCCTAGATTTAGTGTTTTAGTTCTATATCAACATGTTTTAAGATTTATGAGGCCCGAACAATGTGTAAGTATTTTAATTAAGTTCGAAATTTAGGGGCTTGAATCGGCCTTTTAAAAAGATCTTGAGAAAATAGCTTTTTGATCCGTAAGCATAGAGCTTGGGGAATTAGAAGTTGTTCATGTGAGATGGGAATCGCGAAAGTTAAGTTTTGCGAATCCATCGAGGTTTGCGGGTCGTGTTTTGCGAACTCCTCAAGTGCAAACCTGACCTCCCCGAATCTGGTGAACTCAACGTACTTGGCGCATTGCGAATCGAGCAAGGTCCGCGAACCCCATGCAACAAATATTTGGCGAATGCACAAACAACTCGCGAAACCTCAGTTGGCGAACTCAAACGAGTTTTGCGAACCGAGCAAGGTTCGCGAACCCTGCGAGTCGCGAGCTCCAACTTCGCGGGCCGAGCAAATTCGGCGAAGTCCAAGAACTTTGCGAACCCTAATTCGCAAACTCGGCGAGGCAGATGTTTGCGAACTCGTTTGGCGAATCCGATGGTTGGTGAACTCGGCTATTTCGCGAACTCCTCGACTTCACAGGCTGAGGCTACTTCGCGAACCCCATGCAACTTGGCGAACCCATGTATTTTGCGAATCTTAAATAAATAATACTACCTCTGTCCCGGCTATATCTTCCCAAATATTAGTGGGCACGGAGATTAAGAAATCATATTATTTTAATATTATAGTATACTTTTTGAGGTATAGAGAGAGAAAAGTTATTAGTAGACACACAAATCAAGAAGACATTTTTTAATATTAATGGTGTACTTTAGTTTAATTAGTGGGATAATTTTTTACCAAAAATGGAAATGAGAAGAATTATGTGGGACGCCCGAAATAGAAGGATGGGAAGAAATAAGTGGGACGGAGGTAGTAATAGACTTCACGAACTAAGATTTAAGATACCTTTGCGAATTAAATAGGGCAATGACTTAGACTTTGCGAAACACCCTTTGCAATTTTGGAACTTCACGGGGCATGTGAGAGTTTGCGAATCCGACTAGAATTACCAAAAATATGTTCCTAACTTAGAGATTTAGCATACTTAAGCCATTAAATAAAATAGTGCGCTGACACCAATATTTCATGCCTAAGGTCGGGACTTAGGAAGACTTACGGGTCAGGTGACTGCTAGCCTACGGACGCCAGGTAAGTAGAAATCCAACTGCAACACATAACTTGTGTTTTATATGTTTTGTGTGACTATGTACCTAGGTGATTTCATGATTACGTGATCGTTACGCTTTCATGTGGTAAGCATAAATTGCATTTATTTGCATATGCATATTCACGTGCACGCACGAACTCATGGGGGAGGGTCGTGGGACTGAGTATGCATGATGATATGTCGCTTGTACGCGACGAGGACTTGCCGATATGGGCAGGTGTGTCGACTCGCAGTTGAGTCAGGGGCTGTCCACTATGCTACCAGTCGGCGTTTAGCGTCGTCGTAATATTATGTAAATAAAGATATATGTGGACATGCTATGGATATGATTGGGCATGGCCCGCGGCGGTAAGATGCGACCTGGAGGGTGCAACCTGAGGGTATAAGCGACACAGGGCAGAACCTTGGTGTAGGCGACCTCAGCGTGGGCTACCAGCGTGAGCGACCGCCGGACAGTCGGGGACGACCGGGTTCATATGGTGACCTAGGGGAACGATGGGCATCCTAGGGTTCGGCCATCCGGCGTGGACCGCTGTCGTATTGTCCCTGAGGAACGTGAGCTCTTTGTGGTGCATAGTGAGACTAGCCGAGGGCCCTGAGTACGTTAGTACATGTGTTATATGCATCGGCACGGATCGCCTTTGCGAGTGTGATATGCATCGGCGCGGATCGCCTTTACGAGTGTTACATGCTTCGGCTTGGACTGCCGTTACGGGGAAAGGGACACGTGCATACATGCATGATTTCTGCTTACTGAGCCTCGGTGGCTCATTCTTTTATGTTATGTGTTGTAGGCACTAGTGACCACGGTACGTGATCGCATTTTGAAGGCAACGCCGATCTTTTGGAGCTTCGCGCTGCTTTTGGGGTGGAAGTGTGTGTGTGGATGACGACCTGTAAGGCCGGGCGCATAGGAGACTTTTGCTGTGCCGACACACCTTCGCCTTTGAATTTAGGACATGTTTAGAACGAAAGCATTCGACATGTATTCTTTTGACTTGTACAAAGACAACGCTCCATTACATAAATGGAAAATGAAAAATTTTGTACGTATTTTTTTGGCATACTTGAGCACTTGCAAATTGCTAGGCACATAGGAATACGCGAGAATAGGTAGAATCAGAAGTAGGGTCCTGACAAGATGGTATCAGAGCCAGAGCTCGGGTCGGTGGCCAGCGAGGGCACTGGACCCTTTGAGGGTGGTGGATTGTGATATCCACACCGATTGGAGGGGGAACGAAGCACGCCTTTATAAGGGTGTGGACACCCCTCCCATTGACGCGTTTTAAAGCCGTGCGGGTGGGTGGGAGTTCGTAGGAACTCCGTAGTTAAGCGTGCTGGGGGAGAGTAGTACCCAGATGGGTGACCACCTGGGAAGTCGTCAACCAGGCAGCTTAACGCCCAAAGCGGACAATATCAATGCGAGCGAGGTCTGGGATGTTACATATAGAAATCTCATTTCTAGAAGAAGTTTGTCAGCAGATATGAAGGTCACGGGACAAAATAAAGAAGTTGAACGAGTTCAAGCTCTGAGGCATCTCTCACTGGGATCAGCTGAAGAGCCACTTCAGAGATTTATCTCCAATATATCAGCTATTAGGTGTCTACTATGCAAACGGCGGCATTCCAACTCCAATCTACCAGATAGAGCGGATAGACAGAACTCGAGAAGAGCTAACCGAGAGCGATCTACCATATCATCCTGCCGAGGAGATCTATCATCTCTACCAACTATGTGTAGGGAAGTACAAGGATCCTCAGGGCTTTATCAAGAAGGAAGGGCTCGAGGGACTCTATAGGTTCATGGTGCGCCAAGTCAAGTTCTTTGCCGCACACGACCTTCAGATGGCTCTGGAGAGCAACATGAAGAAGGTCAACATGAGCGCTCCGCATAATAAAAGGACCTGAGGTCGAAGGGCTTCCCAACAATCACGTACACATAAGCTCAGTCTTAGCCATAACCTACCACAATCCAATTGCCAACAAGAATAGGTTAATGCTGAAGACTGGAGTCAATAAATTGCGTAATGGGACGCTCAAAGTAATCAGGAAGAATATATAGAAGAGATTGGAAGAGATCAACAAAGATACCATGCTGCATCTTCACAGGTTTGTGAGAGAACAACCACTTCTGATGGAACTACTTGAAGCTGTTGAGGAGCGATTAGAGCCGAGGAACACAAATAGAAACTACGAGAAGGCGGTGAGCTTGCGCAGGTCGTTCTATGCCCGACGAGTACAGACAGCGCGGAAGGCAATCAAGCACAAAGCGAGAGAATTCCCGTCCGCGACAACCGCCTAAAAGCTCGGCCAAGACCCTGCGTCCTAACAGCTTGGCTAGGATTCCCGCGGCCGCCACGCCCGTCACGGCCATGACGCCTAACGAACCGCCGCCACGGTCGCCTACGGTGCCGACTCAAAAGCGTGCTTGGAGTCTTGTGGAAACCAGGGGTAAAGACATAGCCCATACGGAGGCCGACAAGGCTAGCAGCGATGGGAAACGCCAGCCACGACGCCCTACCCATCACAATACTCGGCCAACTCACTCTAGCATGGTAGATACCCCCACTATCAGAGGTGTTGGGACGTCTTACCACCACGCGGATCGCAACATGTTTGAGATTCTCGCTGACCTCGAGGCTGACCATGAGGCGACGAATAATCGCACCCATGATCCTATAGCGGACCATGACGCGGGTGACCCCTGACCCCGCTCACCGCCTACCTGGGGTGCCTTGTGGCGTTCTTCTGGAGGTTTGCTTGGTTTGAATTAGTGTTCGCTTTCTTTGTCGAGTTTGGCTTGCTGTTTGATTGGTGCTTTTATGGCCTTGGTTGTGTCTTTGGGTCTTTGCTGGTAGCGTGTTACCAGTTGGATTGTGCTCGTTGAGCGAACCTCATGTACTGTTTCTCTTTATTTAGTGACCATTCCCCAAAAAAAAGAATGTAGAATATAAGATGTAATTGTGCTTTGATTCTATTAGCTGTCTTCGTTATTTGTGGCTTGTATTGTATTAGTCCATAGTCTAGGACTAGTTTGATATTTATACCAAGTTTGTTTGGTATAAATAGCATTATAAAGATTGAGCTGAGGCGCTTAGAGTCATGTTGGGGGAGGTCCTGGGTTCGAATGTCATCCCTGTGACATTTCCCTAGGCATGCCCACATGGGCTCAAACATGTGCGATTGACCTGTTCGGCCCCGGGATTTCACCATCGGCTTCCCCCGGTTACCAAAAAAGATTGACTTAATACAAAAAGTAGGTGAATTGATCCGAAAGACATGACAATCCAATTAAAGAGAGAGAAACACAGAAGTCATTCTCTCACTAACCGGATTCTCCCTCGAGTTCTTCATGAAAGTTTTTCGACCGAACTTAAATCTCATACAATTCTAATCGATTGCCTTAGGATTGAAGTCTAGGATCTTAGAGTTGATAATCAGAGGACCTAACAAGATTTCTAACAATTTCGATTCAAAACGGAACGAATCAGCTCTGATACCAATTGTTAGGTCCTCAGATTATCAACTCTAAGATCCTAGACTCGAATTCATTAGTTTTCGGTTAGAATTGCTAGAATTTTACCTTACGATCGAAAACTTTCTCTTAAGCTCTCTCGAGAGTATTTTGGTTAGTGAGAGAAAGATTCTGAGTTTCTCTCTCTAGAATTAGATTTGCGAGTTAGTCATAAAATAAATACAAGTTAGTCCTAAAATAAGGACAAATACAATAAAAGTCCCTAATTACGAAGACAGCTAATAAAATCAATGCACAATTACAGTGTATTCTACAACGTGCAATCCGGTCCACCACTCACGCACAAAGCACATAGACATTAGATATCATTTCATTAAAGATCACGTAGAAAAGGGCACGATAGAAATGTTGTAGAATATCAGTTTTAGTTGTGCTTTGATTTTATTAGGCGTCCTTGTAATTAGGGGCTTTATTTTCATTTGTCCTTAGATTAGGACTTAACTTGTATTTATACCAAGTTCGTTTGGTACAAATACTAGTGTAAACATTGTGCTTAATAGAGAATAAGTTAATTGATCCGAAAGGCTTGCAAATTAAATTCCAGAGAGAGAATGCCATAAATCATTCTTTCACTAAGCGATATCTCTCTCAAAGTTCTTAACGAAAGGTTTCTCGATCGAAATCTATTTCTCAACAATTCTAATCGATTGCCTTAGATTTCAAGTCTAGGATCTAGGAGTTGATAATTGAGGAGCTAACAATTGGTATCAGAGCAGATTCGTTCTGTTTTGAATCAAAATTGTTAGAATTCGAATCAAAATTTAATTCTGAAACCGTTCCGTGTGAAGAACAGTTTTGGTGCGAAAACGAATTCCGATCTGATAGGATTAATTCTGTGATTATTTGACTTGAATTTGATGTTTCTGTGCTCACTTAGATGTTATAAAGCGTTTCCGATTAGATTGGTAGCAATCGGAATCATGATTTAGGCTGAATTTTTATTCTGAGATTTCACTGTTTGCGCGAAGAACAGTTTGAACGTGTTCTGATTTTTGCTAAATTGAACATTATTTGCTTCAAACATGTTTAATCTTCTGTTTTTGAGTATTCAGTAGTAGATATCGAGCATATATCTGTACTTCCGACGATTAATTTTTAGTAGCTGCTTGAATTCTGTGTTAAATCTTATTCTGTGACTATCTGCGTAATTTCAATTTTTTCTCGCTAAGTTCTTCGATCATATTTAACTTCTCGATCGAAAAAATAGGCGCGAAAAATTTTTCAATTAGAATACTGATCTTCTACTTAAGTCGCTACTGTCAAGAACGTTTCTTTTTTAGAAAAGTTTTTTCGAGCATTATATTTGCGAAAAATTTTCGACGAGAATTGACCATTTTGACTCCGCGTAAAACTTTTTCTCTCGAACACTTTCTCGGTCAGACATGCTTGCTTGACTTTGGATTTATAATAACTTTTGCTCGCAAAATTGTTCTCGGTCAACCTATTAATTTTGACTCACCTAGAAACTCCATTAGGTACTGTTTCACGACAACCAAAATCAATCAACTCATCGTAAAACTTTTTCGACCGCTAGGCTTCGAGTCAATATTTTGAAAAAGTTTACATTTTGAATTATGGTCTAAGAATATTTTTCGACGTTTAAAATTTTCGATCCCAAAACTTCACTAAACAATTTGTCGATTGAGTTCACTGTTTAAATAGTCTATCATCGCAACATACAAGTCAAATTTTTTCGCTCGAAAATTTTTTCGTAACAGTACTTGGTGCGCAAAACAGTAATGAAACCGAGGTATCCCCTATCGCGGCCTCAGTACCTATTGGAGCCGCCCGCGGCCCTAGGGTTTCGCCGGCTGCTCCACATCTCTTACCTATTGTAATCGGGCCTAGGGCTTCGCCCATTGGGCCTCGACCAATGGTTGAGGTTACTGCGCCTCAAACTCTTCAGGATCTGGCCCCAATCATCGAGGCTGCGTGGAACGACGAACAACCTCTACTTCCTACCAGTGATCGTCGTTTCCCTACCCATCATGCCATGACACCACCGGCATTGGGCTCAGGGCCGATCATGGTGAATGCTTCTAGCGATGAACATCAGGTTATTCCGGCAGCCGAGATGACATCTACAATGGAACGACCGGCTAAGGTTTATACGAATGACTCTACACCTTACGGGCATAGTGGCTCTACTGAAGGACCCACGACTCTCTTCTGAGGCTGCGGCGATGACCAATAACACATCATTTGCAGTCGTGGTTCAAGGTGCCGTCATCAATCGAAACCAACCAGGACGACCCCCCATGAAGCGCCTCTCCTATCCTACACGGCACCATCGATAATTAACGGCAAAGCTGAGGCGTGCCTACCTTGGGAAGTGGTTCAGAAAGGGACGGCTAGATGGGACCACACCCTTGTTGGATATTTTCTGGGAAAAGACCGTACTTTCCCCATGTGGAATGCTTTGCATGATCAATGTGGCTTGACATTATAGAGGTTCGCGCAACGATTAATGGATTTTTCAAGTGCAGGGTTCGCGACGGCCGAAGCTTTAGCGGGTCTTGGAAGGAGGCCCATCGCTCATGCAGGTGCAGCCCCTCTTCCTCGAAGCGTGGCGGATTGGTATGTCATTTGAGAAAAAAACAACACTTGGCTATCTTGCAATGGGTCAAACTGCACAACGTCCCAACGGAATTGTGGACCCAAGAGGGCCTGGGAATTGTAGCGAGCGTTGGAAAGCCACTATTTGCGGATGCCATGACAGCTAATGTTGAGCGGCTTGAATATGCGAGGGTATGTGTCGAAAAATCACTGGGGGAACCATTCGCCGAACAATTTAACGTCAGAGTTCCTACCAAGGAGGGATGCCAAATGACCGTAGTACTGATTCAGGTAGAATACGAATGGAAACCCAAGAAATGCATGGGATGCAATTCTTGGAATCACGGAGAAGGAAACTGCCCTGAGAACCAGCCCAACCCGGCCCAACCCAAATCGGCCCGGCCGCAAAATCCACATCAGGCCGGCAAAATCCCACACGGCCGAATGAGCAACCAAGGCCGCAAGCACAACCAGAGTGTACGCAACCTAACATGCAGCTGAACAGCCAAACCACCAACGGAATGCAAGCAAGGTACGAATGGCGGCACGTGACAAATAAGGACAAGGTTAAATCGCCGCTTGTGGAGACTACCACGATCTCTACTAACATAGAGAACAGAGCTTGGGGCAGCCACACACCTCAAGATCACACAAGGAAGACACGGCAACCAAATGAGGAATATTTGACTAGCACAGTTTAGTTAGCATACCTACACCCGACACAATCTATTTGCGGTACTTGCTGAGCTTGAATGGGATAACTACACCACTGAGGGTCCTACAGCAGCCCTTCTAAACGGTATTCCATGATCCATACGGCCGTTTGGAATACACGTGGTCTAAACAGGTTAGATCACAGATGGGCGGTGGGGGAGCTGATAACGAAATATGGACTGAAGATAATAGGACTGGTTGAGACAAAGGTAGAAGAACAAAATGCTTCTACGCTGGCTAACTCTATCATATGCTGGGATTGGTTCTACGAATATGACGACGGCCCGGCGTCCCGAATTTGGGTTGGATGGGACACTCACCACGTGACTGTGACAATCGAGGCTGCCACTCCACAGGCAATCCAGTGCAAGGCCCATATCATAGTAGAACGGATGGACATCTATATCACCTTTGTGTATGGTCACAATCAACGTACTGAAAGGCGGGCTCTTTGGACTGATATATGGCTATATCTAACGCGCGGGAAAACAGCCCATGGGTGGTAATGGGGGATTTTAACGCGATCCTAGATAATTTAGAGGCCAGGGCGGCTCACCAGGAGGAGGTTGTTCTGTGATGGCTGAATGTCTTACATCATCTGACCTTATAGTACTACCTCGTCTTGGCTCATTATTCACTTGGTACAACCAACAAAGTGCACGGCTGGAGTTTGGCAATGTTTCGACAGAATGGTTGGTAACCCCTCGTGGTTCGCTCGACTCGGGGATGTTTCTTATTGGTGTGGACTCCCCTCTACGTCTGACCACTCTCCCCTGATCTTGGAAGACACCTCTCAGCTAGACGTGTTCAGAAGGTTCAAAAAACCGTAACCGAACCGTAACCGAACCGGCGGTCAACGCTTCGGTTAACCGTAGTCAACGGTTGCAGTTCAAACCGTAACCGAACCGTGATTTGCTACGGTTCGGTTACGGTTATAGAATTCTCTAACCGTGAACCGCCGGTTATAACCGGCGGTTAACCGGCGGTTCAAACCGCCGGTTATAACCGAGGGTTTTCCATAAAATAAGGCATTGGACTGAGCTTATATTAGGCTGAACTTGAGTTTTGGATGATTAATTATTTTTTTCGACAGTTGGGCGTTACCTTATTTCTCTTATATTCTTACTCAACGGTCATCAAGTTATATTCTCACTCACATTTTCTTTTTATTTTTCAGTTTTTTCTTTCTTCTAATTGACTCTCATGTTACCGTCATCATTTTTATTAGTTCCATTTTATTTTTTTCATGCTATAGTTCAATAAATATGTGTAGAATTTGTATAAATTTTTCATAGAATTTTTTTGCTCTCAATTCTCAAGTTAAAATCAAACACATTATCGAATTTCTGTAAGCAATCGCATCTTTCTCAAAATATCTGAAAGTGTTGCTAATATTATTATTAAACGAAGACTGAGCGATTGTATTTTTTCTTACAAAATCTAAGGAGTAATTGTGTTTTCTTTTAATTTTCGACATTATTAAATAAATTAATTTCTTTAGTTTACTTAAGTGATTATTTTTTGTTTTTTATAAATAAATAAAAAAATTTAATTAAAACCGTTAACCGGCGGTTCAAACCGTAACCGTAACCGGCGATTACGGTTACAAACCGTAACCGTAACCGTGGTTACCGCGGTTCGGTTACGGTTTGAGATTTTCACTAACCGTAAACCGGCGGTTATAACCGTGAACCGTAACCGTGAACCGTTTGAACACGTCTACTCTCAGCCGCGGGACAAAAGTAAAGCTTTTCGATTCGACAACTTCTTGGTCAGGGACCCTCACTTTCTCCTGTTAGTAAAGGATGCCTAGAATCATAATGTCGGTGGCTACCCCATGTTCACCGTCGTGAAGAAACTTAAGGACATCAAACAACAGCTGAAGCGCCTACGCCGAGAAAAGGGCGATCTCAACCGCAACGTCATTGAGGCTCGAGGATTTTGGAGACCTCCCAAGAACTCGCTATTCAATACCCTCTGGAGCCGCAACTACTGGCCCTGGAAAAGCGGTGTCGCTATGCTTATGCAAGAGCGGTTGCTATGGAACTGTCGGCACTTGTACAACGTTCTAAAGTGGCTTGGTTGAATGATGGGAACCAGTGCACTGCCTTCTTCTTCAAGAAAGTGGCTACACAACGTGCTGGAAATCGGATTTATACGCTTGAAAATGAAGCGGGTGACACGCCCGAGGGAGATGGTCAAGTTAGAGCTGAACTCATCTGATACTACACTGAGCTTCTTGGACAAACTACCAAATGTCTCCTTTGCATGGCGATGCGGTCACACCATATATGGCCCGTAAGCTGACTGCAGCGGATGCTGAGGCGATGACCCAACCAATCATGGACGAGGAGATAAAGAAGGCGCTGCTGTCCATTGGGGACAAATCTCTTGGGCCTGACGGTTTTTCTGCATTTTTCTTCAAGGACGCATGGGACACCATTGGGCCGGAAATCACCCATGCGATCTAGGAGTTCTTCAGAATGGGATTTCTCTTGGGGGAGCTGAATTCTACGCTTATCACTCTCATACCTAAGAACGGAAACCCGCGGATGGCTAAGGACTATAGGCCGATATCTTTCTGCAATGTACTCTACAAAATTATATAAAAGATCATCGCCAATCGTCTACGGAATAGCCTTGGAAAGCTAGTTCATCAAACCCAAATTGCTTTCATCCCCGACCGTCGTTCGGACAATATCCTCCTAGCGCAGGAAATCTGTCATGGGTACAACAGTAAGGGGCTGACCGAACGGGTGACCTTCAAGGTCGATCTTGCGAAAGCGTATGACATGGTGGAATGGGGACTTCATTTTGGCTACACTTGATGCATTTAACTTCCATCGGGTCTTCATGGGATGGATTCGAGCATGTCTGACCACCCCTTCCTTCTCGATCAACATCAATGGTACATTGGCGGGTTTTTTCAAAGGGCGTATGGGAGGGAACCTGATCTCACCTTATCTGTTTACGCTAGTAATGGAGGTCCTGCATGGCATCATTGAGGAAGGTATCAGACACACTGCTAACTTTCGATACAAGTGGAATTGCGAGGTGACTTCGATGTTCATGCTCACCTTCGCGGATGATCTTCTCCTGTTTTCACATGCGGATATTGACTTTGTTTGGGTCTTCAAGAGCAGCCTTGACCTTTTTGCCACCCTTTCCGGCTTGAAGGCCAACATCAAGAAAAGTGAGATATTTGTTTCTAAGCGGGCCAAACGACTGAAGGGAACGATTCAGGACATCATGGGATTCCCGTCTGGATCCCTACCGGTGCACTACCTTGGCGTACCCCTTATTGCCTCTAGACTTACGATCGCTGACTATAGCCCCCTACTCACTAGTGTGGATAGACGGTTGGGATCATGGACTAACCTATCTCTGTCTTACACTGGGCGGGTCCAATTAATCAAGTCTGTCCTTCTTGGTTTGCGCACCTACTGGGCTGGAGTGTTCCTCCTCCCTAAGGGCATCATCCGAAGCATCGAACGCGTCTGAGGGCATTTCTGTGGAGGGGAACGAGTGCTAAGGTTGCATGGGTCGATATATGCTTGCCCAAAGAAGGAGGGCTCGGGTTACGTTCCTTCGAAACAGATAACAAGGCGCTCCTCATGCGACTTCTGTGGAACATCTTAACGGATTATGGCTCCTCAATTTGGGCCACCTGGATTCGGCGTATGAAATCCAATTTGGAAGCAATTTTTCTATTCAGGCGCCCCCTGAAAAGTTTTTAATAAAATCGGTGAAATTCAAATCCATAAAACACGTTATCGATCAAAATATCTAACCAAAATTTAAACCAATGCGGGGCACTCCAAACCGTGAAAATTCATGAAGTCCTCCTCATTGAAGTGCGTTATACAAGGATCAGAACTGAATTTTCTGCAACACTTATAGAAACACCATCAAAAATATTTGGAGCTTAAGGCATAAATTTTGTAAATGCTCCCCCTCAAAAAGTGCACCTAAATTGATTTATCAAGAAAGTATATAAACCAATCCAAGTAACAATTACTAAAAACATGCGATTTATCAAGATTAGCCTAGATACATGGTCCCCTATACATGTAACTATAATTTCGCGCGAGGGTATGAGCACGCATTTATACAAGTCAATGTCAATGCAAGTTACTCATGCATCTAAAATGTGCGAATTACAACAAAATATCGCATTTAATCAATTCAGTGTAGATGCAAATTAAAATTGCATGTCAAAACGTGCGAAATGTTTTTTATGTATATTAATATTATTAATAGTATGGGGTCAGATTCTTTTCCTTCGATCATCGGCACGCCTTAAAAATTCACAAGACACTTGAAAGATATTATGCCGTCACATCACGTCAGCAAGCCAAAGTCCTAAGTTCATGATCCATTTCGACAACTCTCACCAGATACGCTCTAGCGCTCAATTAATTTTTTTCTTGTGATTTCATATTTATATCACTCAAGTCAACACAAGCAATATTAAGTCAATTTACATGTGATCGAGGCGCTTTTAAACATTTCACCTATGCGAAAGAGGGTCATTTTGGAATCAAAGTGACTTTGAAAGCTGTAATTTGGCTATGACTAAGAATGGAAGGAAAATTTTGGCAAATGAGAGATTTTTTTTTTCGTCTTCCATTTCTTCATCGTTCTCCTTCTTTCGGTATTATTTTTTCGTATCTTTTGTCATTTTCATCCTTTGTTTTCTTCGTATCAGTCTACTCTTGCTCAAACTGAAGCTCCGCTTCTCTACGAGGCTAAGAGATTATCTAAGGCAAAGTTCTTCTTGTTGGTTCGCGGGCCGATACCGTGCTCCTTTTCTCTTAGTCCCTAAACAGGTTTCAGAGATTATCGATCTGAAGAAGTTCACAGTTGTGGAATTCGAACCCAAGGTCGTACTCCCCTTCTCGTTTCTCGATATAAGGCCGGATTATCGTTGGAGAAGTTCACTTCGTGGTGCTCCTCCGTTCTGACGAGCATACGAGATTATCGATGGAGAAGGTCACAGCAAGATCCATATCCCTCTACTTATGATTTCTAAAAGATCTCAATAATTAGGAGGGCATGTTCTTTTGGACTGATTTTGTGTGTTGAGCATTCCTCGTGTGCGTTTTCCACCTTCTTTTGTCATTTTTTTCTTCTCGTTATCTTTTTCTCCCCGTCCTTTTCTCGTTCGAACATCCCGCCGAAGATTTAGATAGTCGGTTGAAGGCTTAAAGGAGTTTCAAATGAAGAAAAGGTATTCGGAGAAGGCGCAAAATGG
The DNA here is from genome assembly GCA_027422505.1 of Craterostigma plantagineum. Taxonomy (NCBI): domain Eukaryota; kingdom Viridiplantae; phylum Streptophyta; class Magnoliopsida; order Lamiales; family Linderniaceae; genus Craterostigma; species Craterostigma plantagineum. The sequence goes on from JAPQWV010000001.1 coordinate 13,600,190, forward strand.
ATGACTAAAGGCTATGTCAAATGATTGAAATTTACATATGGCCAAGTGAGGAATTTCCTAAGTGCCCTAATCATTTTCCTAACGATCTAACGCAAGGCGAGTATGAGGCCAAGAATCACTAGTTAAGACAAGCAATTGATGTGTGACTCGCTCAAGAATAAATCCATAGAAAGAAAAATAATAAGGCTAGAATCCTCACTTATATGGAGTGGCTTGTGCTAGTGGAGCAAACTAATGACCTTTAGACACAAGAATGCAATTTAGACTGACAAAATTAAGCAATTAACCTGTCGCATGTCAGGGAAATCTATACGTGAATAGATCGAGCATACTAAAGATATCGTCTCCCCTAATATTATAAGTATATGTATAATATTTGAATTTTATTTTATTATTATTGTAAGTATCACGCAAAATATAGCATTTAAGTAGGCAAAACACATAGAATAGAACATATGAAAGAACATTAGAGCACGTAAAGCACATATTATGGAAGATTCAACATGCCTAATTTTCTCACAAGAAATTGGAATCGTTTTTCATCCAATGCCTTGGTGAAAATGTCTGCTAGTTGTTACTCCGTGTTCACGAAATACATATCAATTGTGCCTTTTTCAACGTGATCTTTTATAAAGTGATATCTAATGTCTATGTGTTTAGTGCGTGAGTGGTGAACAGGATTGCACGTTATCGGAATGGCACTTTGGCTATCACTAAAAAGGGTACATTATTTAGATTGTACCCATAATCGCGAAGCTGAGTCCTCATCCACATCATCTGAGAGCAACAGCGGGCGGCCACGACGTATTCTGCCTCAGTCGTTGATGATGACACGCAATTCTGCTTCTTGGATGACCAGGAGACCATCTTTTCGCCTAGAAATTGAGCGCCACCGAATGTGCTCTTCCTGTCCATTCGGCAACCTGCATAATCAGTGTCAGTATAGCCAATTAATTTTGAAATTTGTGCCCTTAGGATACCACAATCCTAAGGTCGAGGTGCCCTTTAGGTTGCACATTTTCCTCTTGACCCCGAGCATGTGAGATATTTGGGATCGGCTTGGAAACGGGCGCAGAGACATGTGGCAAACATGATGTTCGGGCGGCTCGAGGTGAGATAGAGAAGAGACCCGATGACGCTGCGATGGAGTGTGATGTCCACTGCTCTTCCAGTAGTATCTGCATCCAACTTGCAGCTTGTTGACGTAGGAGTGCTGAGAGGCTTGCTCTGATCTTGATGGAATTTCTTCAAAATATATTTGATGTATTTTGTCTGACTGATGAATATCCCATCATCGAGCTGCCTGACTTGAAGTCCTAAGAAGAATTGCATCTCTCCCATGTGACTCTCATTTCAAACTTACTCTTCATTAAATCTCCAAATATCTTGCAAAGCCGTTGATTTGTGGATCCGAAGAAGATGGCTTGTTCTTAAACACCCATTTCGTCCAAATGATGGTTTTCCCATGCGGACGGGGTACTAATGTCCACATTTGAAGACATTTGAATTGGTTGATCTCATCTTGCATAGCAATTACCCAATCCGGATCTTGAAGTGCGTCCGCTACCTTGGTTGGCTCATTTTAGCTTAAGAAGCAGCTAAAGAGACTGTGCTTACGTGTTGTCCGTACTCAACTCGAAGGATCACCAATTATCTGATCAACTGGATGTGCTCGAGTCCACTTTCGCTCATTAGGTAAGACCGAAGTTGAGGCATCAGCTATATGTGGACCGAGATTTACAACAATCTCAGGTTGGTCAGTTTAGTTAGGTAATTCCAATTCTGCACTTGAGGGAGCGGCTCTGATGAGACTTCCTCACTACATGGCAGGGTTCTTCAGTATTCTGAGGTAATTCTGAATCGGGTAAGGTGGGGGACATTTGAAGAGCTTGATATATCGGCTTTGGCAAGTGCAGTATCCACTATAGGGGTAACATTAGTTGTTTCTGGCCGAGGCTGTCTCGAAAAGAGAATCCAAGTCTTCTAGAACAAGTCTCATGGCTTCTTCTGACGATGAGTCATGAATTGTTGCCTGTCATTGTTGGTTTTGTGTCAACACACCAGTGAGCACAGGTTCTGAACTGTTGTATTCAGAAGCCATCTCGTTAGGCACGAGTCCTGAACTGAGACGCTCAGGAGTCATCGGGTTGGGCACGGGTCCTGGACTGATGTGCCTAGAAGCCATCTCTGCTACTTCGTGAAAAGTAACATTGTAGCTTTCATTGACTGTTCGATTGGACTTGATGTATACTCGGTACGCCTTAGAAGTTAAAGAATACCCGACGGATATGGCTTTGAATGCTTTAGGATTGAACTTAGCACGTTGCTCTCTGTCGCTCGCCAGAAATCACTTGCATCCGAAGACCTTAAAGAAGGAAATATTGGGTACTCGCTTGTTGATTATTTCGTACGGAGTCTTGTCAAAGTGTTTGTGAACAATCGTCCTGTTTTGAGTGAAACAGTCAGTATTTACTGCTTCAGCCCAAAGAAAATATGGAAGGCCGGAGTGAATCAGCATCGTACTCACGGCTTCCACTAGAGTTCGGTTCTTTCGTTCGACGACCCCGTCCTATTGAGGCGTCTTTCCTGCTGAAAATTGCTGACTAATCCCAAGTTTCTGATAGAATTCACTGAGATGCTTGTTCTTGAACTCGGTTCCATTGTCTGTTCGGATGGTTTGAATAGTCTGTTGCAGTAAGTTCTGAGTACAGTTCACAAAATTGACGATCAAGTCCCCTGCCTCATCTTTAGTTCGGAGGTGCTTCGTCCATGTGTATCGAGAAAAGTCGTCGACAATAACTAGCACGTACTTGCGTCCGTTGATGCTCTGTGTCTGCATCGGTCCACATAGGTCCATGTGTAGTAGTTCCAGTGGACGTGAAGTGGAGGTAACTAATTTAACATGATGAGATGCTCGCTTCATTTTTCTTAGTTGGCATGCCGAACATTGATGCTCTTTTTGTAGTGTTATGGTTGGTACACCGTGAACCAACTTCTTCATTGAAAGATGTTGAAGAGCCTTAAGATTGAGATGAGACATACGTTGATGCCATAAGTTGTTCCTCTGAATTATTGTCTGAGAAATTGTTGGCCCTTATATTACCAAAAAGGATCAAAAGAAAGGTTTGAATGTGTAAAACGTGAAGAACACCTTGAGTGCGTGTTAGTGTGTGTTTTTCTTAGTCAACCTAAAGATGTAGAATTTTATGATCCCCGCGAAGGTCTAGGATTTCAACCCACCACTAACCCTGAAACAGAGAAAGTACACTCACTGTACAACATTAAACGTTTTGGGTTAAGCATTGAACAATTGAGGCCCTTCGTAAGCTCAAGAGAGGTGACTGAAACTGACGAACAGAAACGGAGGAACGAAGAATGGGCTCAAATCATGTGTGACTACAACAAACTCAATAATAGCTACAAAACTAGAGAGATAACACTCTCTGATGATTACATGTCACCATTTGGACCGGAAGACGCTGACGAACAGGCTAAACCTATTTATTCTTTTACCTATATTCCAGAGATTACACGCAAAATAGGTGACTTGACAGCCTCTCTAGAGTCAGAAAAGTAAGCTCACGAAGGGGAAAGAACTGTTCTGTTGAGCAAAATCTATACTCTCGAGAACTTTCCTGACGCATTCAAACCTTCCACCTCCAGACCTGTTCCTGCTTCCACGTTCCATAGCACTCGTTCTAAGGACATATCTGCCACGCCGTCCAATCATACTATTAAATCTAAAGTAAAGCAACACACCACTTCCAAGACCAAGCCGAACAAGAAATTAAGTCAAAAACAGATTTGGATTCCGAAATCTCAACTGCATCCTGTAGAAAATCATCATGCTTGGATTCTTAAACCAGCTATCTAACAATCTAGCAAAGAATTAAATCTAGCAACGAACAAGAAAGTTACTAAACCTGCTATCAAAAGGGAACCCATCTATAAATGGGTGCCAAAACTTACTTAATTCTTTTTGCAGGTCCGTCATGTGTGGTACTTAGATTCAGGTTGCTCCTCACACATGACTGGAAACAAAGAGCTGTTGAGCAACTTCTCTGAAGGATTCCACGGGAAGGTCTACTTCGTAAACGGTCAATCTGCATCCATGCTAGGAACGGGTGATCTCATCCATGACAGGCTAACCATCAAAGGAGTGTCCTACGTCGAAGGCTGAGCTACAATTTATTCAGCATAGGTCGTTTCTGCGACAAAGGCTACAAGGTGAACTTCGAGACCAACAAATGTAGTGTCAAAGATATCAATGGAAGAGAGCTACTCACTGGACACAGGAAGACGAATCTCTACTCCATTGACCTCAAGATTGTCCGACCGACATGCCTTATTTCTCGAGCCTCTCTACATCAGAACGATCTCTGGCATCAGCGACTTTCCCATCTCAACTTCAAAGACCTGAACAAACTGCGATCAGAAAACTTGGTAATAGGGCTTCCCTCGTTCAGATATCACAAAGAGCATCTTTGCTCGGCGTGTGAAATGGGAAAGATAAGGAAGGCCTCCCACCGGACCAAACACATAGCCTCAACTTCAAAACCTCTCGAACTCATTCATATGGATCTGTGTGAACCCATGTGCACTCAGCCATTAATGGGCGAAAATATGTGTTAGTCATTGTGGATGATTTCTCACGCTACACATGGACTAAATTTCTGAGAACCAAGGATGAAACGCCAGGTCTAATCATTGAGTTTATCAAAACCGCTCAAAACCTCTACCAACTAAGTGTACAAATCATCAGAACTGATAATGGGACAGAATTAAAGAACAGAAAACTCAGTGACTTCTATGCATCACTTGGAATCACCCAACAGTTCGCAGCAGCTAAAACACCTCAACAAAATGGGGTAGTTGAACGCAAGAACAGAACCCTAGTTGAAGCAACTCGTACACTCCTCATTCACTCTGGATTACCTCACTTCTTGTGGGCCGAAGCAATGAACACAGCTTGTTTCACTCAAAATCGTGGCTCACTTCACAAGAGGTTCAATAGGACTCCCTATGAGTTGATAAATCGTAGAGTACCAGACGTCTCCTTCCTGAAAATCTTTGGGTGCAAGTGCTATGTGGCAAATGATCGTGAAGATAGAGGCAAACTTGACCCAAAAGCATTACAAGGCATACTGGTGGGATACTCAACAACATCAAAAGCCTATCGCATATATCTCAAGGAGAAAAGATCTGTTACGGAGAGCATTAACGTAACGTTTGATGAAGTAGACCGAGTCGTTTCTACACAAATCAGTCCAGAACCAGGACTTCTGCGAGAATTGACAGAGGATCAACCTAGCAATTCCTCTGTGGGCGAAACTTCATAAACAAATGCGTTAAGTGACATGGAACTCGATCTCTTATTTGAAGATCTCTTCCCAAAGCCGCCACCACCCACTGCTCCAACAACTTCTGCGGCACCAGAAAATATTGATCATGCGGAGACTAGCAATGACAATACCCCTCCTACAATGGAAAATCTTCACCTTGATGATGATAGTGAACCCCCAACAGATACAGAGATTATATCCAGCTCAGGCGCTGAAACTCCTCAGCCTTATGATACACCAATAGAAATTTCTTCAGGAGAGTCAGTAATGCCACAACCTGGAGAAGAAATAGAACATCAGGCTGATCAAGGTGGAGAAACAATACACGATACAAACACAGCTGGATCATCACAACCTAGTACCAGAAAGTGGACTCGAGCCCACCCAAACTCACAAATAATTGGAGATCCCTCCACTGGAGTAACCACTCGGGCATCAACGATAAACGAAAGCCTCTACTCCTGCTTTCTCAGTCAAAAGGAACCCAGTAGAGTAGCTGAAGCAATCGCCGATCCAGACTGGATAATAGCAATGCAGGAGGAAATCAATCAGTTTGAGAGGTTAAAAGTTTGGAACCTAGTACCTAGACCAGCTGGGAAAACCATTATAGGGACTAAATGGGTGTTTAAGAACAAAAAGGACGAGCAAGGAGTTGTTATCCGGAATAAAGCAAGGCTGGTGGCAAAAGGTTACAATCAACAAGAAGAAATCGACTATGATGAGACATATGCCCCAGTCGCAAGAATAGAAGCCATCAGGATATTTTTAGCTTTCGCTGCACACAAGAACTTCACAGTCTACCAGATGGATGTCAAAACTGCATTCCTCAACGGAATACTAAAAGAAGAAGTTTTTGTATCCCAGCCTGAAGGTTTTGTAAACGAACAACTCCCAGACCACGTCTACAGACTCAATAAAGCTCTCTATGGACTTAAACAAGCTCCCAGAGCCTGGTACGAGGTCCTCTCGGATTTTCTCATCTCATCGTGTTTCACAAAAGGGAAGATTGATACGACTCTTTTTATCAAGAAGGACGGCTCAGACATTATGCTAGTGCAGATCTACGTTGACGACATCATATTCGGGTCAACAGACTCACGAATGTGCAGGAACTTTGGGGATCTGATGAAGCAGAAATTCGAAATGAGCATGATGGGCGAACTAAGTTTCTTCTTAGGACTTCAGGTTAAACAGCTTCACGATGGAATCTTCATCAGTCAATCCAAGTACATTCACGACATACTCAAGAAGTACAACTTGGACAACTCAAATACTGCCATGACTCCCATGTCTACCTCATGCAAACTTGACGCAGATTCCTCAGGAAAATCTGTTAACCAGACAACTTATCGAGGCATGATAGGATCCCTGCTCTATCTTACATCCAGTAGGCCTGATATCATGTTCGCCACGTGTCTCTGTGCACGCTTTCAAGCTGATCCAAAGGAATCTCACATGCTCGCCGTCAAGCGAATTTTCAAATATCTCAAGGGAACTCCGAATCTAGGTCTATGGTACCCGATGGAATCAAGCTTTGAACTCGTAGGATACATCGATGCTGATTACGCAGGATGCAAGCTGGACAGAAAAGAGCACTTCTGGAGCCGCTCAATTTCTCGGGGGTAAACTCGTAAGCTGGTCGTCTCGAAAGCAAAATTGTGTCTCAACATCGACAGCAGAGGCAGAATATGTCGCTGCTGCGAGTTGCTGCTCACAAATTTTGTGGATGAGAACCCAGCTGCGAGATTTTGGCATAACGTTAAATCATATCCCAATTTTTAGTGACTCTAAAAGTGCTATAGCTATAACAAGTAATCCAGTACATCATTCACGCACAAAACATATAGACATTAGATATCACTTTATCAAGGAACATGTGGAACAAGGTACAATCGAAATGCATTTTGTTCACAGAGATCTTCAACTTGCTGACTTATTTACTAAGGCATTGGATGAAAAGCGATTCCAATTCTTGGTATCTAGGTTAGGCATGTTGAACCATAAGACATGATCGATTGTCCCTACATGAACCTGATATTGTGTAAATAGATCATTTAATTTTTCTCTATATGTTATGAATGTTAAAAAATCCTACTATTGAACTAATTTATGCATGGATCTAGGGGGAGTCTTTCATTATTATGCACTAAACAGTTCACACAAGGAGTTTTTATGATTTCTCATCAAATTTAAATAATATAGTATGGTGAAACTCCTTAAATTTCTATCGAAATTAAATTATTCAAATATTTCAAATATCACAAATATTTCTCGGCGAAACTGAAAATTCTCTTGAAATTCTTTTTAAAATTTACTCGGCGAAACTACATATCGCTCGAAAGTCATCTCAATTGAATTGGCTATCGCCCGAAACTCATCTCCAATTTAATTGACAATGAATTTTCAATTACTTCAAAACATGTCTCGGCGAAACTACATATCGCTCGAAACCCTTTCAAATTGATTCGCCAATCGCACTAAACAAGTTTCGATCGAAACTGAATTTTAACTCTTGTTATTATTTTCTCGGCGAAACTGACTTTCGCCCGAAACACGTTTCGATTGAAATTGCAATTTGATTAAATACTTTTATAATGCTATCGGCGAAACTGACTTTCGCCCGAAAATCAGTTCAATCGATCGAAAATCAAAATTAACTCTTTGAAATTATTCTCGGCGAAACTGAGACTCTGCTTATTTAAATAGAGTTTCGCCAGAAACATTGTTCTTCTTCATCGATTTTCAAATTCACTCTTAAACCCTCTCTGCAATCGCACACAAACTTATCACGGTCTCACTCTGTTTTACCGATTATTGCAACTCCAAATCCCTAATTGGTAAGGAAGAACGTTTAATCTACAGCTTTTAACTGATAATTTTCTCATTCTTGCAGGTTACGCAGATTAGGGTTGCGTGAGTTCGAGCGAATCACTGTTAAAACGTGTTTTCATCTCGTCTAGATTCGCTCGAAACTAAACTCTAGTTTCAATTACACATCACAATCGATCGATTGTTACTGAAAATCTTACTTTTTCTGTGTTTTCAAATCGACGGATTCGAGTGTTTTACTACTTTCGATCGAAACAGGGCATTTCAATATTCAACATAATTTTAATCGTTTTGACTTAACCATTTCGGCCGAAACTATTTCACAGTTCCGATCGAAACTGACGACAAAATTAATTTTAATCGATCGACACTATCTCACAGTTTTGCTCTATTCCACAGTTTCGATCGAAACTGAAGGATCAATTGAATCGATCGATTCGTGATTTAAATTGTACCACATTGGACTTTCGACCGAAACTAGTTATTTCAATTTGTATTTGGATTTCAATGGCTCGACTTAAGACTTTCGATCGAAACTCGTTAACAATATGATTTGAATTGCACACTTTACAATCTTGCTCGAAACTTGTTAACAACTGATACACTTTAAATTGAAATTGAATTTTTGCTCGACACTGATTAACAAGTCATTGACTATGAGTTGCTTCGCCGATTGATTACCAAAATTTCAACATTTATTCCTATCGACGAATTTATTCAAATGTTTTGCACAATTTCTCTAAGTCTTAATGAGTTGACTAAGTTTGACCTTGACCCGTCCTTTGCTCTTATCTTGCAGATATACCAAAATGGTGCGACTAATTGATGAGATTTTCGCCTCCAAGGACTGGGCACAGAGGCAACCAAATAACCTCCAACTCGACTTTGCCAATACCTCGTGCCCAGATCCTATCATTATTAAAATCCTTGCAAACCACCCTCTAAAAACCGCCCTAAACATCACCGAGGTCGTCCCTGAAGTATATGTGCAACAATTCTGGTCTACCCTTCAAAAACCAATCAATAACCCAATAATAACCACCCTTCCCGCCAAAATCGACAACACCATAGTTGTTTTTACTCCATCCATTCTCCGTTCCATACTAAACCTACCTCATTCACTCCTATATGATCCCCACCCCTCCAATGACGACCTAATCAGGGACTTCCTATTCATGGGCCACAAACCTAACGCCCAAAACACCATTTACCTACCTAACTTCAATGCCAAAGATATCCCTAGACCTTGGAGGACCCTGTTTCTCATCATAAACAAGTGCCTCTCGCCGAAGCACTCAGGGTCCGACAAATGCAACCGCAACATTATGCTTATCGTCCACGGGATCACCTTCAACAGAAACTATGATGTCGCCCAACTAATATGGACAGACATCCTTGATCAACTGAGAAGGCGCGGTCTTGGATCCACGAAGCCGGTCCTCCCTTACTTACGGTGGCTGCCTGTCATCGTCCAACATTTCGTGGATCTCCATCCCGAAATCGAACGCCGACCAAGAGACGAGGGTTATCAATCTCCCAAGCTCGTCAAAATTCAATCGACAAAGAGAACAATCGATCAGGAGCTACGCAAATACCTACGAGCCAACAACCTCGAAGACGTCCCCGTGGTTCAACGCAACCCAGTTGAACCTAACCCAGGGACAAGCCAACCCCCACAACCAAATGTAGGTCTAGGAAGCTCTTCATCCCCCCAGCCAAAACAAAAGCGCAAAAACAAAGGGATGACAGAGGCGGACAACAGGAACGGCGTACAAAACAAAAACACGACCGTATTCCTCACCCAACTAGCCCACAAACAAGCCGGGCCGAACCCATAGGTACAGGGGATGACTTCGTCTTCCCCCGAGTAGAAGTCGCGACATCGGGCCCAATCGCGCAAACTGGCCTCCCCAGCCACTCAATCATCTCCCAACAGATGATTGTTTCACATACTCACGAGGTGCCACGTCACTCATCACCACCTCGCTCGGAGGGGGTTGATGTATCTAGCAGTCCTCCGCCTCAGACTGCAATTTCTTTGATCACGTCTAGTCTAGTGCCCTCACCATCCATAATTTTTCCACTTTCTAGGACACTACCATTACTTTCTGCACCTCTAGATCTTAGTGTTTTAGACAGAACGCTCCATAATGTCTCCGTACTAGAGTCTAGTACGGAACAGAGCAGAAGACCCAACGTAGTGGACATCACTGCAGCTACGACCTTGGGCCATCAATCTGAGCCTGTCTCAGCTTTGATGTCAATGATGAGCCTAAGTGGCCTCGGTCTTTCAAGCCCTGTGCAAACAGGCGGCACATTAGTACCCTCCACTGATGTTGTGACGACGGAACGTCTTAGTGACTCCGTCAGGTTATTTTCCCCATTCGTGACGGAGGCAAGGCTGGAAGATCGTCTGGCTGAGCTCAGAAAGGATCTCGAGGACACGATCATGGCCCAAGTCTATAGCGCTATTGGGACGTCCTCTCGAGACAAAGAGAAAGCCCCCGTCACCGAAGAAGCTGCCCCCCACTCCACACCCTCTCCTGACGCTGACGGTGGGTCGTGGAACGTCCCAATCTCCGAACTCATTGACGTTCTACTGGCCAGACTCCGCACTGCGCCGAAGCTAACCACATATGAAGCGGAGCTACTCAGACGTCTGGAACTTCCATTCAACCCAACGAACCCAGGCGAGGTCCAATCCTCACATTCACGTGACGACCCCGACGATCCTGACGACCCTGACGGTGGGGGTCGTCCCGAGGGGGAGACGAGACGAGGGATAGGGCCTCGACCTACGCCGCCACAGCCTAGAGCCACCCAAACACCCACCAGAACAAAACCACCCACACCCAAACAAACAAAGAAAACTACCCGAACTACCACCAAAACAATCCAACAGCCCTCCTCACCAACTATGAGCCTCTCACCTCCTCTTCCCACAAACCAAGACAGTCCCTTATTATATCCATCATCTCCCATGCTTTCCCTTCAGACCAACGAACCAATCCAACAAACCGAAGAACTGTACAATCCACATGGCGCCGTGGAAAACTACATCTTCAACGAGGACTGGATAACCAAACCGATGGACCCAGCCATGGCCAGAGGACTAATGGAGAATGCCAGATATTTTCTAATGAAGGCAAACATCAGCCTGTCCCTTATCGATGATGATGAACTCGAGGAAGGTGAAGACTACGAAGCAGACATCCCAGAACTTCCCGAGATACTCCAACACACCGTCATTGATGAGGAAGGTCCACCAATGAAGACGAAGACAAAGGAGGTGGTGGAATTGCCATGGGAGAATGTCAAAGTAACTGCCCCCTATCAAGAAGAAATTCGAAGGAGAATCTGGAGAAAAGAGGACAGAATCAAGAAGCTCGATGAACTTGAGCTTAGAGGACTGAGCCATCTCTCCAGACCAAAAGCAGTTCAGTACCTGCTGTCGCTTCGGCGAATTCTGATGTTCAGAGGACAAGGGGCAACGTAGACACTCTGAGAAAGGAAGAGAGGAAGAAGCCCAGAATTCGCAAAGTGAGGTTCGCTGACATGGAAATGCCTATCTACAAGGTACGGCGAGAAAATGGAGAATGTGTAGAACTGAATGAAGCCGACCTCGCCTACATCAGAGGAGAAGATGTCGAACAAATAGCGAGGGAATATAGAATGCTTGGAGCACTCAAGACGCCAGAACTCAGGCTTGGCTACTACGCACTGAAGAGGTTCATTCTACGCCAAGTCAAGTTCAACGCAACACATGATATACAAATGGCGGTCGAGAGCAACATGAAGAAGGTGAATCTGATGAAGCCATCCTTTGAGGTCCCAGATCCAAGTTACGGTGAAGGGCACATCATAAATGAAGATGACGATCCATCAATCGTCTACATCAACTTCAAAGGAGAGAAGAGACTTATGAAGACATCAGAGATTCACAAGTTCAGCGACGGAACCCTACTGATTATCAGGAAGAAGCTCAGAAGGATACTCGAGCAGCTAAAAGAAGAAGAATACGAAGTTCAAGAGAAATACGAAAGCTGATCGAGACCATCTCTGCGAAGATTTCCTTTCGAAGAAGGTTACGTTCGTTTGAGTACTTCTTAGGGCTCAGGAAATCTCCATACCATGTGCAGAAACCCAAGAAGAAGACAACTTCAAGGACACCAAAGCAAAAAGGATGCTAAGGGGGAGATTGTTAGGAATATTTTGTAGCATCCTTTGATTTATGTAATATTGGGTTTATTTAGTGGATTGTAGTAGTTTGGGGAGACTTATGATATTAGTTAATAGTTTTGTATTGGGCTTTAATATACCAAATAGTTGTGGTATATGAAGCCCCATCTCGTGGCAAAGTTCTCAGATGGGACGCTCACCATCATCCAAGACAAACTCATGAGGATTTGCCGCATCCTTTCGGAAGAAGATCCACACTGCCGATCCAAGTTCGCGAAGTTCATCGACGCTATAGCTGATCGAATGGTCCTTCGAAGGAATCTCCACGCCTTCGAGTTCAAGCTAGGACTTCGCGAAACACATACTCGCTAATCCACCATCACAACGCCCAAGTTCCAAGACTCCCAACAATTGACACAAAGGGGGAGATTGTTAGGATATTTATAAATATTTATAGATTGTGTCAATAGTTTAAGTCTTCGGTTTAATATTGTAATTATCCTTGTAGCTTGGGCTTTGGACTAGAATGTAATTATTATATTTTCAGTGTTTGGGCCTTAATATACCTAGGGTTAATGTGGTTAAAAAAATAAAAATTTAGAGTATATGATTTGAGAATTTTTTTTTTTTTGGGTTACTGTAGTTGCGAAATGGTGATGGTGCGAAAAGATGTGATATGAAGTGAGGTTTATGAAAATTTCGCGGGGCATGACTCACTGTAGCAGCGAAAATTTTGATGTATGGAAAATTTTCTCGCATAAAACTTTCGCGGGACTTTACTCACTGTAGTAGCGAAATTTTAATGCAAGAACATTCTCGGATGAAAATTTTCGCGGGTCCTTAGTCAGTGTAGCAAGAAAATTCTTAAAATAAAATTCGCGGGACCTCGCTCACTGTAGCAGCGAAAATCTAACGTATGAAAAAAAAATTCTTGGGTAAAACTTTCGCGGGGCTTCACTCACTGTAGCAACGAGATCTATTGTTTAAAAATATTTTTCGGACAAAAAATTCTCGGTGAAGAACACTTGTGCGAAAACGTATGAAATGAAACTATAAATTTTGCCTTAGTACCACTCAAATCTTAACCAAAACGCAATAAACTGGACTTAATCGACTCGAAATCGGACGGGTAATACATATTTGGGCGTTTTAAACACAAAAATTGTATCACATGTCTGAATCGAAGCCGAGAAAATAATATTATACCTAAAAGTTTAACAAAAACGGGGTATAAACATGATAAAACGAACGAAAATTGATTAGTTTAGGATGTATTCATACCGAAAAAGCTGATTTGCAACAATGGAGTAAACAGGAAACGGATTTTCAGAGCAGATTGAAGAAGACGACGATGCGAGGGATTGAAAAATTTTGAAAGTGGGGGTGCGAAATTTTTGAAATTTTCTCGGGAATTCGTAAGATTGTGGAAATGGTTAAGGGTTTTGGGTTTTTGTGACTGTTCATGCGAGATTTTGAGTGATATGGGCCGAAATTCGCGGGCTTGTAAATTTAAATTAAATTTCAGCCCCCCTTTTTAAATTAAATTTCAGCCCCCCCCCCCCCCCCCTTTTTTTTTAAATAGGCAAAATCAGAAAACTCCCCCTTAATTTGAAAATTCCCTTTTTAAATAACGGAAAAAGCAGAAACTCCCCCTTAATCGAAAATCCCCCCTTGAGAGATATAATTTAGAAGACACATAGAGAATGGAGTGAAGTGAAAAGACATATGTACACTTTATCAAAGTTCATGTAGGGTCGATTGATCACAACTGAATATTCAACATGCCCAACATAGTCACAAGATGTTGGAAGCGTTTGACATCCAATGGTTTTGTGAAAATATCGGCTAGTTGATCTTCGGTAGTGACATAGTGCAATTCAATCGTCCCTTGTTCAACATGTTCTTTGATGAAGTGGTGACGAATATCTATGTGTTTCGTTCTTGAGTGATGTACCGGATTACTCGTCATCGCAATCGCACTCTTCGAGTCACAATAAATGGGAATTTTATCAACATGAAAATTAAAATCCCGTAGTTGTGTTCTCATCCACAAAAGCTGTGAGCAACAACTAGCGGAGGCGACATATTCTGCCTCCGTCGACGAAGTTGAGACACAGTTTTGTTTTCGAGAAGACCAACTCACGAGTTTACCGCCCAAGAAGTGTGCAGCTCCAGAGGTGCTTTTTCGATCCATCTTGCATCCTGCGTAATCCGAGTCAGAGAATCCAACCAGTTTGAAGTCTGATCGAGTGGGGTACCACAAACCCAGATTGGGTGTTCCTTTGAGATAGCGGAGAATCCTTTTGACAGCAGTGAAATGTGATTCCTTCGGTGTAGCCTGAAAACGAGCTCAGATTCCTGTCGAGAGAACGATATCAGGTCGACTAGCAGTGAGGTACAGAAGAGAGCCTATTATCCCGCGATAGACGGTTTGGTCAACGGGAGCACCAGATGGGTCCGCGTCGGGTCGGCCAGAGGGTGCCATAGGTGTAGCAGCAGTCTTAGCATCCTTCATTCCATATTTCTTGAGGATGTCATGGATGTATTTGGACTGGTTGATGAAGATTCCGTCGGGGAGTTGCTTTACTTGAAGACCAAGAAAGAAATTCAGCTCGCCCATCATACTCATTTCGAATTTTTCTTTCATCAATTCTGCGAAGTCTTCACACAGTTGTGGTTTAGTCGATCCAAAAATGATGTCATCAACATAAATCTGTACAATCATGATGTCCAGCCCACTCCGCTTGGTGAAGAGAGTTGTATCCAGAGATCCTTTCTTGAATCCAGACTGAACAAGGAAGTCTGAAAGGACGTCATACCAAGCTCGGGGAGCCTGTTTTAGCCCGTAGAGGGCCTTGTAGAGTCTATATACGTGATGAGGAAACTCTTCGCTCAAGAATCCTTCAGGTTGATCAACGTACACTTCTTTGAGAAATCCATTCAGAAATGCAGTCTTCACGTCCATTTGTAGACTTTAAAGTTCTTGTGAGCAGCAAAGGCAAGAAAAATTCGAATTGCTTCGATCCTCGCAACAGGGGCAAAAGTTTCATCATAGTCGATGTCTTCTTGTTGGTTGTACCCCTTAGCCACAAGTCTTGCTTTATTGCGAATGACAACACCGTCTTCATCCTTTTTGTTCTTGAAGATCCACTTCGTGCCGATGATGGATCTATTTTTTTTTTTTTTGGAAAACGTTCACTAAAAAGGAAAGAAACAGGAGTACAGTGGTTGCGTTCATGATGACGCTCATGACGCAACAAGCGGTAATGGAACCGACCTAACAACACGTCGACAGGGCCGACGCAACCCAAACACCTACCAGGTCCCGACGGGACCCAAGTCAACAGACTACGAACCTCAGTGACAAAACAAGCAATTGCAACACAAACAAATTGCAACACGACTAGAGACAACGTAGGTGTACAAATCCAAAAACAAGCAATAGGATCCAGGCACCAGTTGTGGTACCAGCAGGGCGCTCGGGGAGACGTGCAGGCGAGGCGCAAGCGCACAACCAAGGAAACATAGTGGAGAGACAGCCATGCCAGTGGGTGTCGAGTTTCTGCAGGTCAGGTCGGCAAGGGTAGCGACTAAGCGCCAACTCCTGTTTCTTTACCAGAGCCGAGCACAGGACTGCAACCAGATGCACCACCACCAGGGCAGGAGAATCCCTTCGCCGCTCCCCAAACCAGCCAGCCCAAGCCTGCACAAGGAAGACAAAAAACACACAAGCAGAAAAAGCAAAAGACCAAAACAGAGGGAGTGCGGGATGGAAGAGTGGAGAAGACGGGAGAGAAGACTTCTCTAAGCTCCAGCAACATCCCAGTGCAGCTTCATGATGGATCTGTTGTGAGGGCGTGGTACGAGTTCCCAAACTTGTAAACGTTCAAACTGATTTATTTCCTCCTGCATTGCAAGCAGCCAATCAGGATCGCTGAGAGCTTCAGCTACTCGTGATTGTTCGGCTTGACTGAGATAGCAAGCAAACAGACTTTCATTCATTGTAGCTGAACGCGTCGAAACACCGGATGTGGGATCCCCAATAATCTGATCCGTAGGATGAGAGCGAGCCCAAAGTGGTACATTGGTCTGTGAGGAGCTAGCCGCATTTGTATCGATTGGAGGTTCATTAGATTGGGGTCCGGTGTCCGAAGAAGAGATCTCAATTGTAGTAGATTGAGAAGGTTCATCATCAGCATCAGCAATGTTCCCAGGGTTGGGTAAGATATCGTCCTCGTTGAGATTGAGATCATCCAAGTTTGGCGAGACGACATCATTGCCGACAGCTGGTGATGTAGGTGGGGTGGGTGCAGCGGTAGTTTGAGTGGTGGCGACGGGAGTCTTGGGGACTGGATAGAAGAACTCAAAGAGCAGATCGAGATCCAGGTCACCAGAATTGCCCTCAGATGAGGAAGTTCCCGTCGTTGAAAGTTGACCTTTAGTCAACGAATGTAGAAGACCTGGTTCTTGACTGATGTGAGCAGAAGCCATGAGGTCGCCTTCGCTTTCGTCAAAGGTGACATTTGTGCTCTCTATTACTGGTCGTTTCTCCCTAAGATAGACTCTGTATGCCTTCGAGTTCAGCGAATATCCAACAAAGATGCCTTCAAGTGCTTTTGGATCAAACTTCCCAATATGTTGACGATCATTGTCCACGAAACATCGGCAACCGAAGACCCTTAGATACGATATATCTGGGATACGATGGTTATTCAGCATCTCGTATGGGGTGCGGTTGAATCTCTTGTGGATGGAAGCCGGTTCTGCGTGTAGCAAGCCGTTTGAATAGCTTCGCCCCAAAGAGAGTGAGGAAGTCCGGATTGGATGAGGAGAGTCCTAGCTGCTTCAACTAGTGTCCTATTCTTACGCTCAATGACACCATTCTGTTCCGGTGTCTTCATAGCTGAGAACTGCTGGGTGATGCCCTGAGTGGCATAGAAATCACTGAGCTTCTTGTTCTTAAACTCAGTTCCGTTGTCAGTTCTGATAATCCGAACCTTCTGTTGATGAAGAGTTTGGGACGTAACAACAAACTCGATGATTAAATCAGGAACTTCATCCTTTGTGCGAACGAGTTTCGTCCACGTATAGCGTGAGAAGTCGTCGACAATCACAAGAATATACCGTCTTCCTCCGAGTGTAGCCGTAGGCGTTGGGCCACATAGATCCATGTGTAAGAGCTCAAGGATAAGCTTAGAGGACGGTGTTTCCTTGGAGGTGTGAGACGATCGCTTCATCTTCCCCAATTCACAGGCAGAGCAGAGGTGTTCCTTATGATATCACAGTTGGGGTAGACCGTTGACGAGTTTATTCTGACGCAGTTTGTTGATAGTCTTGAAATTGAGGTGTGAAAGACGCCGGTGCCATAAATCGTTCAACTTGGGTGCAGCACGGGTGAGAAGGCAAATTGGTCGAGAGGTCGTAAGATTGAGTACGTAGAGGTGAGACGTGCGTGTTCCAGAGAGAAGAGGTAGTCCCGAGGCATCGATAATGCTGCAGATGTCAGATTCGAAGAGTACCTTGTATCCTTTGTCGCAGAAGCGCCCAATGCTGAAAAGATTGTAGCTCAAACCTTCGACGTAAGAGATGCTCTTAATCGTCAGTTTGTCATGGACGAGATCACCAGTTCCGAGAATTGGCGCCATTTGACTGTTTCCGAAGGAGACCCTTCCGAGATAGCGCTCGGAGAAGTTGCTCAACAGCTCCTTGTTCCCCGTCATGTGTGTGGAGCAACCCGAGTCTAGATACCACACATGACAGACCTGCAATCATTAGCAAACGTTGGGTCCCCGTTTACGGACGGGACCTTCTTGTGATACAAGTAAAATTTTCAAGCGCTTAACGGGAAATGTGGGGTCTAAATCAGATTGTGTTGGATCTAATTTAGCTTTCCCTTTGTGATTTGTTTGATGAGGCGGGATTACGGTTTTTCTAACCCATATTTGCCTAACTTGCGCTTGCATATACGTTGTCTTATTCATGAACTGGCGTGAGGGTTTTGGTTGTTGTTGTCGTCCTTCGGTTTTAGTCGTCTTTTGTTTGCGAGCAGTAGGTGACTTTGCATTCAGCGTTGGATGGCGTTTTCACTTAACCGTGGGCGTAGATGAACTGGGAGAATGCAAATGCGTCGCAGAGGGGATTTGCTTGCGTGGTCGAAGTGTTGCATGTTCATGTGTTTCATATTCATGGAAGCGTGGGAGAACAAAGTCATTGCAGCAACACATAGGCATTAGTTTGCTAAAAGGAAGATGCGTTCTGGTAACATAATTATCTACGTCCTTACGATATTGAGATTCACTACATAAAGAGGAAAGACGAGTATAGGATGGCCTTTTCTTCTTGTCATCGAAGAGCGGGTTCTCCTCTATTTCAAATGAAATCCCTTCCAGAGACGTCGAACTCACATTCCCTGTATCCATAGGAATACGAGAGTTAGTGTTTGAACAAGTTTCAGCTTCAGGAGTCATCTTCGCCGTCCTCTTACATTTACATGTTTGAGAATCGGGTACTTGACTCGATGTAGAGGGATTGTTCGTATTGTGAAATTGTTCTAGTGTAAAGATTTTGCTAAGTAGTTCATCTCGCTCCTTTGCGAAGGCTTTCCGTTCTAATCCTAGTGTTCGTTCTAGTTCTGCTATGAGAAGAAGTTTCTTTGGGATGTAGGTGCGAGAGAGCGCTTCTTGGAAAGCAACTTCCTGTTCTTTGGTTGGGAGTGGAGTTTCGACATCCTCCGAGAGTGAAGGTATCTTAGTCTTATCACTATCATTCAATTCTGTGTAGTCATACGCGATTTCTGCCCAATGAATGTTCTGTACTCTTTTTTCTTCTGAGATGACAGCGGAGGATGATCTCACAAACGGCCTAAGTTGCGAGGGAGCACCATTTCTTGTTTGCAGGAACGTAGTGTTACACATGTTATACCTTTTAACTGTTAGCGGTGTTGGTTTCCAATTGCTGGCCAGGCCGATTCCCACCCGGGCGTTGTAGAATTCTGTTTCAACTGGTTGGTTCAAGAGGCATAAGATGCGTGCGTTTTCGTTTCTAAGGTGAAGTTGCTCTTCAAGTTCTTTCACCTTTCGGTACAGCCTAACTCTTTCCTTTGTAAGCAGTTCGTATTGGGATGCCGTCAGAAGACGAGATGTTTCGCATGAACTGATGGCCAGTGTGGTTTCCTTAACCCTAGTCTCACTTTGTTTATTCTTGCTTTGCAGACGTTTGACTAACGCTTCAGAGGCCATTAGACGTTCGTTTGCACAGGCGAGCTCTTCTACTTTTAAACTAAGTAAGGCATAGTTGTTTTCAAATTTTAGCTTAAGTTCATCATAATCCCTAGCGTCTTCGGTGGGTTTCTTAATGGTGTGCCGGTGATTAAACACATCATCGAGTTGTGAAATTCGTACCTCAGCCTCGGCGTTGGTAGGAGTCTTAGCTGCATTCTCACCGGTGTTGACCATCTCTTCGTCCTCGTCATGTTCGACCAGCCTTGCCATGCAACAATCTTCATCCTTAGGCTCCTCGTCTTCTGAAGTGTCGTTCACCCATTCAGCTTCTTCGGTGAGAAGAACTTTCCCACTTTCCATTTTGCGGGTCATTCTGGCCTTACGGTCGTAATAGCCAGAGTCCTTCACGCGTGGGGCGTGGCATTCCTTGGCAAAGTGGCCTGACTTTCCACACCGAAAGCACTTCACAGACTTTTGAGGTGCTGAGTCCTCCTCTTTCTTTATAGGCTTAGCTTCTTCCGTGGGAGTGGTCTTTTTGGTGCCGCTAAAGATTCTTTGGCGATTGGAGGAGGATGAGGATTTTTTCCCGATCTTCTTTGAGACCCTCTTAGTGAGCATTGCCAGTTGCTTGCGTAGATCACAAACATCTTCATCAGATTCTGTATCAGCTTCGGATCCTGAAGGAGTGTCGGATACAACAGCTGGTAGCTTCCCTTTGTTCTGTTTGGTCTTAGAGGCGGAAGATCGTTCGGTAGTCTTGTTCGAGAGGAGAGCCAGTGGGTCGACTCGAGTGTTGGTGGACTGAGGTTGCACGTAAGGAGCATAGGCAGATAGACTGTCGTAGAGAGCATGGATGGATGTGTTAGAGAGGTCCTTACTCTGAATCATCATCACGGTTGCATTGCCCCAATGTGGTTTGAGGCTACCAAGGAAGTGGTTGTTGATATCGAATTTGTCCCTCGAGATCTTGGCTTTCTTGCGTTTGGTTGAGCAGGAATGATTGTCCAGAACTGTGCTGGACCGTTGAATATGGAGTCCAGTAGGTATTGAGAGAGTGGGACGCCTTTGTTCCTGATGAACGTGAGGAACCTGTTTGTCCATATGCTGTAATCACCTTGTCGCAGCATCGGGGGTCTGGTGTCGGAGCCCACTGTTGAGATGTCATTTGTGGCAGACATGGTTGGTGCAGTCGAATCGTCCGTGGTTTTGATCTTGTATAGATAAGAGGGTTAGTAACGAACGAGATGAGAAATATGAGTTTAACGAGTAGTGTTTGAGAAAAATCGTTTAAAGAATTTCTTAGAACTAAGTGAACGTGCGTGATGGTCGAAAACGTATGAAGGGAAAGTATATCTTAGAGTTCGGAGAAGTTCGAGAAATTTAAAAACGATTTGAGGAGTAAAATTTTCAAAAGTGGTCTAGGGGGATATGTTTAAAGTGGAAGGGATCAAGACTTGAATGAGTTTGAGGAAAAATTTCAAGACGAGAAATAATTTATCACGAAGAAAAAAAAATGCGGTTTGAGAAGATGTTCGTGATTTCAAGATAAATTACCCAAGAAATTTGAGAAATTTTTGTGTTTGTGTGAGTTTAATGAAAGATTCTCGGATAGAAAAAGGAAAAACAAATTCTCTGTTGAAAATGATTTTCTCGGATTTTAAAACTTGTCATGTGAGAAAGTTTCTCAGTTGAGGATTGTTACGACTTCGCAAGAAATTTTGCATTGAGAAGTTTCTCGAATTTGAAAAATCGTGATTTTGAAAGATTTTCTCGGAGGAAATAAACTTTCTCGGCTGAAAATTTCTTGGATTTGACAAACTTTCTCAGTTTCAAAGAATTTATGCGGATTTGCAAATTTTCTCGGTTTTTAAGAAATTTCTCGACTTAGATAAGTTCTAGGAATAGTCTTTCTCGGGTATAGAATTTCTCAGATTTTAAACGTGAGCAGTTGAGAAAAATGGACTTAAAGAGAAATTTTCTCGGTTTTAGATAGATTCTTGGAATGATTTTCTCGGATATAAAAGTTTCTCGGATTTTGACAAGCTAGGCAGTTGAGAAAAAAGATGAAAGTTGAATTTTCGCGGTTTTGATAAAATTCTCGGAATCAAAGTTCGCGGATATACGATTTCTCGGATTCTAAGAAAAGCTGGGCAGTTGAGAAAAATGAAGCGAACGTGAAATTTTTGCGGTTTTGAAAGGATTCTCAGAAAAAAATTTCTCGGATAAGAAATTTCGCGGATTTGAATGACTCAGCATGAAATTTCTCGGCCAAGAACACAAAGTTACTGTTCCATTGCTTGTCGCGAGTTTTACCAGAAAATCGTCCGTTTTCACTCAAATCTCACCCAAAATCACTCAAACTTGAACCAAAGCTTCAGAAATTCTTCCCTAAACACATATTCGACCGATTTGTGAGCTAAAAAAACAAAAAACGGATCAAATCGACCAAAAACAGAGAGAGGCCGAGATGACTTTTTATGAGGAATTTTTGCTTCGAACTTGCTCAAAACTCGTTAAAACTGATCCAAAAGTGTTCTAATAACATTTTAGGCATAGAGTCGATCTGGGGAAAGGTTTTAAACACAAAAACGAAGTATTATTACCCCAAAACGAGCTCAAAATGCCCGAAAGTGATTTTTGCCCAAAACACCTTTGATTTTTCTCGGAATCGAACGAAACTGGATTCAAATCAATGCAGATTGATCCATGTTTCCTCTGATACCACTTGTTGGTCCCGATTGCACCAAACAGTGAATCAAAGAGGCTTTGATGGAATGAAAAAGGGAGAGGTTCTCACCTTCAAGTGTGTGTATTGTGTGAAAAATAGGATAAGCCTTTTGATCTTTGATTACTTTGAAATTAGTGTTGGTAAAACCTTATATACCACATTAACCCTAGGTATATTAAGGCCCAAACACTGAAAATATAATAATTACATTCTAGTCCAAAGCCCAAGCTACAAGGATAATTACAATATTAAACCCAGGACTTAAACTATTGACACAATCTATAAATATTTATAAATATCCTAACACAGGCTAGCCAAAAACTAGACTTTTTTGGTTAGGAACCTCGACGAGAAAGCTAGCCTCAACCGTAGATTGTCAAATTCAAATGAGAAAGTCGCTAATCTAGAATAAAAATTAGAAGGATCTAATTCTAAGATTAGTGAACTAACCAAGAGCTTAAATGCCCGTGAAATCGAAAAGAGCACAGCTCAAAATAACTATGCTTTCTTAGGTGAAGAACGTAGGAAGCAAAATTCTAAGATTAGAAATTTAGAAAATCTTCTTGCGACTTTGACCGAGGAAGCAAAATCTAGTCGATATACCTCCTATTCTTTAGAAAGTAGAGGATTTCAATTCTATATTAGAAATGGAAAGAAAGAATTTTGAAGCACAAAAAATGCGCTTTTATTAGAAATATCTAATCGCAAAGCTTCCTCACAAGAAAAGTTAATCTTAAAGCAGGTTAAGAAAGAAAAAGCTTTGAGCGCCATTAGATCAAATCTCCAATTCTTAAAGCCGTTACTTCTACATGTTCGTTAAAACCTATCAATTTTAGAAGTACAAATATGAAAGTGGCTCTTCCTCCAAAAAGAAAATTTTTCACCGAAATATTTCAAGTTCTAGCGCACAAACTTCATCGTGTGCTTCAAATGATTCTACTAATTTAAAAAGACTATACTGAAAAATAATTTTTGAAATTCTTATTCTCATTCCAATGTGAAAAATGTGCATTCCACGTAGGAAATACGATATTTCTACTTTACATGCTTATCATTCAAGTTGCTCGTATTCTTACATGAAGTATCCAGTCACAGTTCGTTCCCTAAAGCATTTATTACGACTAGGTACCGAGAAGACCTTTACGAGTACGCATCCTAGGAGCACATATTCACACGCTAGAATTACTTACCCGTGTAAAATCAAGCAAAAATGGATTTTTAAGTCGGATAACAAGTCACAAAGTCCTAGTCAAATATGTATTCCTAAGACTACATCATCGACCAACTTAGGCTCACACTCTAATTTTACACGATTTATGACTAACTCGTTTTCTGTTAATAAGGGATGACCCATACGATAATGGTTACCAAAGTCCCAATAGTTTTGCAGATTTCCCTCATGTATGGAATTCGACGTAGTGGCTCCACATACATGATAAAGGGATGAGGCGTGAGCAACTACAACTAAGCTTCAATGAGGGAGCACATATTTTACTTCTTAAGGGGGAGAAAAACTCACAACGAGCGATTAAGGGCACGAGATTCATAATATTCGTCAAGCAAACGACGCCTATTTCTAGGGGGAGAAAAGTTTCTCGACAAGGTTTTTTTATATATAAATATAATACTACTAAATTAATAATATACATACATATATATATATATATATATATCTTTACCAAAAAAGAGAGAGATTAAAAAAAAGAGATAAAACAAGAAAAAAATATAAAAATAGAAAGAAAAAGGAAAAATATCAATTTTTTCCGAGAACGGACTTACACGAAGATGGACTTATTCGCATTGACCGGCTCCAGCTTCTAATTCAACTAGAGCAACACTTCTCACGTATCCCGGAGGCACGGGTTTCATGTTCCTATGGTTCAGTCTAATCCGACTTGATCCTAACCCCGAAATGCGTTCGAGCATTTGAGATGATTCAATTTTCCACCACTTCTCATCATCCGAACACACTAAGCAAGACTATTTCGATGATGCCTCGGAAATCTTTGAAGGTGCATCACTCCCTTATCTCACATAATTTTCGGACCCAACCCCTATAGGTACAGGTGCTAATTTTATTTAGCTCCCAGGTAGAAGTCGTCGCATTAGGTCCAACGACGCATGCACAACCGAGCCTTACCCACTCGTCTATCTCTCAAAAGATAAGTGTTTCATAAATCACGGGGAACCACGTATCCAATCACTGTTTCACTCGGAAACGGGAGATATTGAACTAAGTGGTATTCCACCCCGTACCACGCTTTTATTGAACACTCGCGTCTAGTATGTACTCACTCACCAAAATTTTCAAATTTTTAAGAGACATACACTTTTTAATACACCTAGTCTTTGTGATTAAGTTAGAACTTTTTTTTTTTTTTTGGAATGATTCCGTGTATATATATAAAAGGGGGGGTGAATAGTACAGAATGGGTGAGGATCAGGACCTCACAAGCGACCAGTAACAGACTACTGGAGAAAGACTAGCGAGGGAAAAATACGCAGTACAACCAATCTACCATGCTACACGCCAAAGACGACGAATGGCTGCCCTTTGCAGTTCCAATTTTGGCGATGTCCCAATTAGCCGCATGCAAACCAAATCAAGAACGCCAGCCACCAGCCTGTCCGGTGTTGTGACAATCCCTTCCTTCCACCTCTTGTTCCTTGCCTGCCAAATGTGGTACACTAGAGAAGCCAAGACGTGACGATGCGCCGCCGACAGCAGGTGATCTCCTCGCCATCTTGTCGAAGCCCACACGATGCCCTCACGCCAGTCCCTATAAGGCCACAACCATCGGATGCACCGCCTAAGGATCCGAATGCACTGACGAGAGAACCTACAGTCGAAGAACAAGTGTTGAGCCGTTTCATAGCGCAGTACGTCGCAAAGCACACAGGCAGGGGTGCCCGCTCTCTGTGCCACCCATGGCTTATCCCTCGTCGACAGCCGATCCCGGATACTCAGCCATAGGATGACCTCGTGCCTGGGGACCCTTAGAGGCCCTCCAAATAGATTAGCCCATAGTACGGGCTGACGACGATGACGCAAAGCCTCCCTGACTAGGCGCGCGGACGGCCTGCCATCCAATGCCCCGTTCCACCATACCACATCTCGTCTAGTCGAGTCGACGGCTGGGAGGTGACGACTGAATTCAATATATTCAGCCGCCGATCGCCCAGGCCAATTCCATCCATGTACATCTATAACGGAGCTCAATCGAGTTCCAACCGGAAGTCCCATGGCAAGCGGGCCCCGTGGGTAGCGATCCAGCAGCGGTGAACCCTGAAGCCATGGGTCCTCCCACAACCAAATCGTAGAGCCATCGCCAATCCTGAAAGAGATAAGGGGAAGGACCACTGACCGTATCTGCAGTAGTTTTCTCCAGCTCCATGCCGTGTTGGCCGAGATAGGAGCCGCCCAAATTGATCGCATACGCAACCGTGTACTATATAACCATTGCACCCAAATGGAATCCGGCGCTCGTGTGAGAACCCTCCATAGAAGCTGCACAAGGAGTGATCGATTATCCGTCGCAATCGACCGAAGCCCCAGTCCACCTTCAGCGACCGGGAGGCAGACATCATCCCAAGCAACCTTGGCTGACGCGCCACCCCACAGGAATTGGCGAAATCTTGACTCCAAAGCTCGCACAATGCCTTTCGGCAACAGAAACACCCCCGACCAATAGATATGCAAGGCCTGCAGAACCGACTTAAGAAGTTGGACCCTGCCCGCGTATGAGAGGGACCGATTCAGCCAAGACCCCAAGCGCACATCAACACGCTGTAAAAGCGGTGCACAGTCTCTAATCGTCAACGTGAAGAAATAAGTGGGACCCCCAAATAGCGAACAGGTAATCGGCCATCTTGGAACCCCATAATACTCTGCAGCTGTGGCTTTAGCCCTTCCGCCCTTCGTGATAGGTACATCTCACTCTTATCAGAATTTGGATATAACCCTGACAGAGAGGAGAAAGTCGTCAAGGCATCTTTGAGGACCCCCACAGACACGGCATCAGCATGACAGAAGAGAAGCAGGTCATCCGCGAAAGCTAGCATAGGCATTGCGTTAGCCTCACATCGCCAGTGATAGCGAAACCTTGGTTCCGTTCGTATGCGCTCCTCGACGAGGCCATGCAGAACCTCCATAACCAACGTGAACAGATAAGGCGAGATGGGATCGCCCTGCCGGAGACCCCTCTTACCAGCAAAGAAGCCGGCCGACCCACCATTAATGTTAATGGAAAAGGTCGGTGTAGTCACGCAGCTCCGAATCCATCCTATATAGGTTGGGTGGAATCCCATAGCCTGGAGTGTGGTGAGTAGAAAGCTCCATTCGACCTTATCGTAGGCCTTGGCGAGGTCCACCTTGAACATGGCCCGGGGCGGTCGACCCTGACTCGTATATCCAAGGCATAATTCCTGCGCCAAAAGAATGTTGTCACTGATCCTCCTACCAGGAACAAACGCCGTTTGGGAGGTATGGACCAGCGCGCCAAGCGATGTCTTGAGCCTGTTCGCCAGGATTTTCGAAATAATCTTGTAGATGACGTTGCAGCATGAGATCGGGCGAAAATCCGTAGGTCGCCGTGGCGGCTGGCACTTAGGGATCAGTGTAATAAGGGTACTGTTAAGTCCCTTCAAGAGGCGTCCATTGACGAAGAAATCCTGGATCGCCGTAGTAAGATCAATCCGTAGCACGTCCCACGCCGCTTTGAAAAAAGCAGCTGTGTAACCATCAGGCCCTGGCGCTTTCTCATCCCCCATAGAGAACAGCGCATGTCGTACCTCAGCCGCATCAACGGGCCGGACCATATCTAAAGCAGCCGCTGGGGAAAGCGTATGCTTGATGGATCCCTGCACCTCAGCCACTGTGACAGGCGAGGCCCTCGCTGATTGTCCTAAGAGCTCGTGATAGAAGGTCAGTAGTTCTCCCTCCACTGCATCCGGTGTATCCAATAGGACCCCAGCCGCACTTTCCAATGAGAAGATACGGTTAGTCGCGCGTCGTACAGAAACCTTCTTGAAAAAATATGACGTGCACTGATCCCCATCCTTAAGCCACGCCAGCTTTGCGCGTTGGGACAATGCAGTTTGCTCGACTTCAACAGCACGCGCGTATAGAAGGCGACAGTGGCGTTCCAGGTCATGAAATAAGCTTTCCAGTGGATATCTCGCTGCAAAGTCTTGCACGATCCCCAGAAACCGCATGGCCTCCGCAACATTAGCCGCTAAGTCCCCCTTTTCATGACGCATTTGCCTGAAGATAGGCTTTAGCCGCTTTAGCCTTCTAGTCATCGCGTACATGGGAAACCCGTCGATTGGGGACTCCCATACCCGCCGGACCTGCTCCAGAAACGTCGGCTCCTTTATGAGGAAGTTCTCGAACCGAAAACTCGGGCCTCGTGGCCGAGTCGCCGCTGCCCCTAAGGTAAGCGGTGAATGGTCAGACGTGGCAGGTAACTCACAGCGATAGTAAACGTCTGGACATCTGACGAACCATTGGGGGTTCCCAACCATTCGATCCAATCTGCGCCAAATACCTGCCAGAGCCCGCTGTTGATTGTACCAAGTAAACTCTTGGCCCGTGGATGGAAGGACTGTGAGATCCGCATGCACTAAACAATTATGAAACTCGGCCATATCGAGGGAGTTCGGCACGCCTCCCCGACCCTCACCCTCATGCAGAATAGCATTGAAATCCCCGGCCACAACCCATGCATCGTCAACGCGGGCAGCTGAAAATTGTATCAACTCCTCCCATAGGGAACGTCGCTCCTCCCGTCTAGATTTCCCATACACAAAAGAGACAAAAACAATATCACCCGTACCAAGTTGCTCAACCCGACAGTGTATCGCCTGGCTAGACTTCGCGACAACATTGACCCGAAGCCAAGTTGGGTCCCAACCCACCCATATACGGGTGTCAGGCCCATCCTCATAATCAAAGAACCACGTCCATCGTGGCCTAATCCCCTCCGACAATCGAGCTGCATTAGCAGCCGAAACGCGCGTCTCGAGAACTTCCATAGACATGTTCTTTTTAAGACATGCTTCGAGGATCGGAAGGAAGTCCGGCCGTTGCAACATCAAAGCAACAAAGGTTTCGGCCATCTTCTACGAGCTTTGCTCCTGGCTGATGTTAACGGGATGCCTATGTGGCCCCGGTACTCGTTTCGACGGTTGCCTTTGTGGCTCCGTCCGGTTTCTACCCCCACCGACCTTTTGGTATGTCCCTACCTCCAAATTAACATGCCGACATCGTTAACACTATTCGCCATGAAAGGCAGAAGGGGTTATGCATACACAATCGGTCGGTCCACCCACCAAATTCCGTCGCGCGTACCACTCTGAAACCGGGCTCTCTCACAACGCCACATTCAAAGGAAGCTCGGTACAACATAAAAAAATCAAAAAAGAGACGGCCTACCTTCTTCTGGAACTAGAGACGTTTCTTCGAAGTCGAACCAGAAAACTTCCATTCGGAGAAGATGAATCTGGCAAAACGGAGAAGATGGCTAAATTCGAACCCTCTCCTCGACTGAACGACACGTGATTCAAGCATCATCAACGACCGAAGTTGCCAACCGTGTCCACTGCATCAACGACCAAAGTTGCCAACCGTGTCCACCTCTCTAAACCTCACATCGGACTCCCCGATCTCAACACTGACCCAAATAGGGGGAGTTTCGAGTTTCGTGCTCTTTCAACGGGAGAGATGGAATGCGGACTTTCCAAAATCCGGCAAGAACTTCGTACATCTTACGGCATTTAGGAGAAGAACTTCAAAAGATGATTCGAAGAAATAGCCGATGCCTAGAAGACCAGGTGAGCTTGAAGACATTCTAAAGAGGAGATTTCGAGGACTCGAAGACTCTTTTACACTTGCAAGACGAAGATAACCTGTGTTATATTGGAAATTGAATACAAAGGGGAGATTGTTGGAACTATTTTATTGTAATCAATTAATGTAGTTATCTTAGTCTTGCTATGTAAATAAGTAGTTTAGGGCTTAATTGTAATTAGCACTAGTATAGGGCTACTTAAGTAAATATACCACGGTAGATGGTACATATAGTGACACTAAAGAATGTTTTAGGGTGATCACTTCATTTGTAGCAAATTCATTTTCTAAAAGTTGAGCTTATTGAGGAACGAAGCTATCTCTCCAAGTTAGAATTACCTTCTAATGTTTCTCTCTACAAATCCAAAGGTAATTCTCGATCTTAATCTTCGTTTATACGAATTCGCTACGTGATTTGATCCGTGTTGGATAATTTGGACCTAACATTTGCGATCGTCTGTAAGTCTAGTTCGTGGAAAAATTTACGGATCGAAATTTGGATAGCTGAGCGCGAAGTTATTCCATTTGCGCCGGTGTTGTGCAGTCCGCCAGAAAACTTCGGTTGAACTCGGCCCATCTCCTAAATCGACAGCCATTTTATTGTCCTAACAAAGCAGCTCAAACTACCTTGTATTCGGCCCATATTCATATACAATCAAGTGATATTATATTATTGGGAATGATGGGACCTCAAGGAGCAATATCACCCGACAACTTGTTGTATGTGTATTTGGAAGTTTGGTATTATTAAACATAAAAACAATGACAAAGAGCACACAAAGTTGAAGCCTCCACTACCTAAGTTATTGCTGAAAATGGGGAGACTTAACAGCCGAAAAGAATTCATGTTTTATGCAGAAAATCCGTCACATGTCTTCTACGGTTCTACCCATGTGAACTCTATAAAAAAAAAGGCCAATCTTGGAGAAGAGGGGAGGCCCAACACTACACCATCAAGCATCCACCTCTCCGCTCAACCTCACATCATCCCACACCTTGACCATCATGCATCCATCTCTCAAACACACATCAACAACGTGCACACCAAAACCTAGCTGAAGCATACACCTCTCAAGCACCCATCTCAAGGGGCAGACGGGCTCATCCAACGTTCTTCTATCATTCAACCGAACCATACAGCTTCAAGGGCCCATCGAGCACTCAACGGGTAATAGAAATTGAACCAGGCAGCTGTTGGGGTTGTAATTTCTCGCAGCTCGGAGGTTTTTGAAGCAGACATCAGCCACATCTCAAGCTCGCAGCTACCGGTTCAGACTCGACTCTAAGTTCACTGCTGCCACATCGAACTACCGCAACCTCCTCTGAGCGAATTGAAACATTTACGAACATACACGGGTGAGGAGAAATCGAGTTTGCTGCTCCGAGGGCTGCTCGCGCCGAGGGACAGCAGAAGGAGTTGAAACGGCAGCCATCTTCGGTCGCTCACCACCCGCTCAACGAAATCACTCAACGACGTGCGCACGTAGGGCAGCGGGCAACTGAAGCTCACGCAGTGTACACACGCAGTGGAGTGCAGCGGTACGCACACGGGCTGAGAAGAGACGTGAGGCAGAACCTATTCGCAAACGGGAGATATTGACGAAACTCGACGTTGTAATACCCGGGTCCCGTAAGTAAGTTGGCCAATAATTTAGCATGCATATTATATGTTTACGTGACTGCATATTACTTGTTTATTTAATTATGTGTTAATAGAATAACTGACTTGGTAGAAAATTTGAGTTGGGACTTAGAAATAATTTTTTTGAATTAGGTATATAATTTTCGGTAGGAATTAGATGCGAAAGAATTTGGAGTTTCGAACTATATTATAGGACAGATGACGAAAATAATTATTTTGGGATGACCCGATCTCAGAATCCATCTCTGCTACATCGTGTCTTGGACTGATGTGCTCAGAAGCCATCACGGCGAGGCACATCATTCTTTAACTTCGCACGTTGCTCCCTGTCGTTTAACAAAGGAAGAAGAAACGTAAACAGTAAAGAGGGGGACCTTTCAACGAAGATTGAGAACTTAACAAAAATAGGAGTTTAGCAATTCAAAAGTGATAGTTTTGAAGGTATGATCCTTGCACTTGGTGTTTAATTCAATTTGGTATCAATATGCTAAGTATGTGATTATATAAGAACATTAGAAGGTTTTCAATATATTAAATGCTCAAGTAACTCAAAGTTTCGAACTTTAACTTGTTTTCAGGTTCTTACATGAGTTTAGCAATTCTCAAGTTATGAAAATTTATAAGGATCAGATGAGATTCTAAGCACAGTAGATATAATTAAAAGTTTAAATTCTTGAATTTTCAAATCCATGTTTAGCCGTAAGTATGAATTAGAATATCGGTTTTTTTTACTGGGATATCAACTTTGATAATTTTCGAATTATAAGGGCGTTCATGAGAGTTAGTATTTTTGGTGTATGACTTTCTGGGATTAGTGTTATTTTTGAAAATAACTTTGAAGGTATATAAGTTAATAATTTTTGAAAGTTACTGTTCTTGAGGGTTTAATGATAGCATATTATTTTCGGGGTTTAGGATAAATTTTAAGTAGGTTCCGCGAGTCAAATGAGTTTCGCAAATTAAGTGTCACGAATTGTGGGACTTTTTCGGGTCGTAAATGAGTTCGCGGGCCATAGGGGTATCACAAGCTGTGTGCGGAAATGGTTCACGCGGGCCGAATATGTTCGCGAATCCTAAGGAGTTCGCAAAATTAGGAGTGTTGCGCGGGCCGAACGCGTTTCGCGAATCCTAAGGGTTTCACGAATGGTGAACCTTTCGCGGGCCGAGTGAAACTCACGGGTCTTAAGAGCTTCGCGAAGTGTGTCGTTCGCGGACCTTGAGGGGGTTCGCGAAGTAGTCGTTCGCGGGTCTTGAGGGAGTTCGCGAACTGCTCGTTTTCGCGGGCTGATTAATTAATTTCGCGAGTTGACCATTGAGTTCTAATTTAATTTGGAAACTTAGTTATTTTAGGCTAGTTCGAAAATTAGAACGCATACTAATAATACTTATATGTCCCGAGGCCCGAGGTTTAGGTATTCCATCAAATACCATGACTGACAATATCAGGAGGACATGTAGGTGAACTTTTCATCTACAACACATAACCCTTTTATGTGAATATATGTGTACATGTTTTGTAGGTGAACTTTTCATCTACAACACGTAACCCTTTTATGTGAATATATGTGTACATGTTTTGTAGGTGAACTTTTCATCTACGACATGTAACCCTTCTATGTGGATATATGTGTTAATATGATACGTACATGATTACGTGATTATGTGAATTTCATGGATCACATGTTTTACATGTTTTATATGTGTTGCACGTCATATGTACCCTTGTTGCACGTCATATGTTATTTTGCACTGCACTAGCATACCAGATCAGTGCGAGGGCATTGGGTACCGTACGGAACGGTAACGTTTGGAGAGTCGATGAGTGGAGTTAGTCCGTGTGTCGGATAGAGGGTGGGTGAATGCCGCTCTAAAGAGACCTGAGTAGGCTGCCCATGCTCTAGTATGTACCACTCTAAAGCGACCTGAGTGGGCCGATCGAGCGATAGTATGGTGCTTGGGTGCGTACCACTCTAAAGCGACCTGAGTTGGCCGCCCGAGCGTTGGGACGTTAGAGGTTCGGGTGTATGCCGCGCTAAAGAGACCTGAGTAGGCTTCCCGTGCTCCAGTACGTACCACTAGGTGGAATTCATAATATTGGGCTAAACTTAAACTTGAGCCTAGGCCCAAAAGCCCAAATTATATAAGTATAATATAATATGGGCTATATTTATTACATGATTTAAAGTCCAAGTAGCAAGGATAAACATGGAAAATAAAGTTGCTTAAGATTGAGAGAAATTTACGTCATTACAACTTGTCCCATCATGTATGCTTTTTATGGTTTAAGTACTTATCTAATCCTTCTAGTATCATAACGTTATGGTCCTTGCACTTGGTGTTTAATTCAATTTCGTATCAGGATGCTAAGTATGTGATTATATAAGAACGTTAGAAGGTTTTCAATATATTAAATGCTCAAGTAACTCAAAGTTTCGAACTTTAACTTGTTTTCTAGTTCTTACATGAGTTTAGCAATTCTCAAGTTATAAAAATTTATAAAGATCAGATGAGATTCTAAGCATATAAGAATAATTAAAAGTTTAAATTCTTGAAATTTCAAATCCATGTTTAGCCGTAAGTATGAATTAGAATATCAGTTTTTTTTTGACTGGGATATCAACTTTGATAATTTTCGAATTATAAGGGCGTTCGTGAGAGTTAGTATTTTTGGTGTACGACTTTCTCGGATTAGTGTTATTTTTGAAAATAACTTTGAAGGTATATAAGTTAATAATTTTTGAAAGTTACTGTTCTTGAGGGTTTAATGATAGCATAATATTTTCTGGGTTTAGGATAAATTTTTAGTAAGTTCCGCGAGTCAAATGAGTTTCGCACCGAATTGTGGGACTTTTTCGGGTCGTAAATGAGTTCGCGGGGCCATAGGGGTTTCGCAAGCTGTGAGCGGAAATGGTTCACGCGGGCCGAATAGGTTCGCGAATCCTAAGGACTTCACAAAATTAGGAGTGTTACGCTGGCCGAACGGGTTTCGCGAGTCCTAAGGGTTTCGCGGGCCGAGTGAAATTCACGGATCCTAAGAGCTTTGCGAAGTGTGTGTCGTTCGCGGACCTTGAGGGGGTTCGCGAAGTAGTCGTTCGCGGGTTTTGAGGGAGTTCGCGAACTGCTCGTTTTCGCGGGCTGATTGAAGTTCGCGAATTGATTAATTATTTTCGCGAGTTGACCGTTGACTTCTAATTTAATTTCGAAACTTAGTTATTTTAGGCTAGTTCGAAAATTAGAACACATACTAATAATACTTATATGTCCAGAGCCCTGAGGTTTAGGTATTCCATCAAATACCACGACTGACAATATCAGGAGGACAGGTAGGTGTACTTTTCATCTACAACACGTAATCCTTTTATGTGAATATATGTGTACATTTCCCCCAAAGAATATATGTGTACATGTTTTGTAGGTGAACTTTTCATCTACAACACGTAACCCTTCTATGTGAATGTATGTGTTTAATATGATACGTACATGATTACGTGATTATGTGGATTTCATAACATGTTTTACATGTTTAATATGTGTTGCACGTCATATGTACCCTTGTTGCATGTCATATGTTATTTTGCACTGCACTAGCATACCAGATCAATGCGAGGGCATTGAGTACCGTGCGGAACGGTAGCGTTTGGAGAGTCGATAAGTGGAGTTAGTCCGTGTGTCGGATAGTGGGTGGGTGAATGCCGCTCTAAAGAGACCTGAGTAGGCTGCCCGTGCTCTCGTAGGTACCACTCTAAAGCGACCTGAGTGGGCCGATCGAGCGATAGTATGGTGCTTGGGTGCGTACCACTCTAAAGCGACCTGAGTTGGCCGCCCGAGCGTTGGGACGTTAGAGGTTCAGGTGTATGCCGCGCTAAAGAGACATGAGGAAGCTGCCCGTGCTCCAGTACGTACCACTCCAAAGAGACCTGAGTGGGCTGACCGCGTGTTAGGTACAGAGGGAAATGTTCTAGTACGTACCACTCTAAAGAGACCTGAGTGGGTAGACCGAGCGTGAACCTCAACTCGGGGAAAAGGGCGACTCTAAAGAGACCTGAGAAACCTTCCCATTAGTGTGATACCCGAGGGTGTACAGTGTTAAGTCATGGGGAGTTGTGGGAGGTGGTAGGTCGTGATTACAGTCGAGCGTGGATGTCGTGAGATGTATGGAATGGGATTGAGCGCACGCTGCATTCACGCATATTTCACCTACTGAGCAAATAGCTCAGGGTTTTACGTGTTGTAGGTATCGAGCCCGATGCTGGTGTGCGTCGCGGCTAAGACGGGCTGACAGCGGTGCTCCACGAACTTTCGGGGGCGCGGCTGTACATGGATGCGACCTGTGGAGCGACGTTAGGTTTTGATGTTTCGTCATTTTGGGGCCTCGGCCCGTGTATAGTATTGATGATGTAGACGAATATTTCGTGTGATATGTTTTATTTACGATAATGTTTTTTTAGACGGGTCTTCCGCGACTTACGTTGCGAAATCCGCCACTAATTTTGATTAGAAAGTGAGGGTCGCCACACCAGGTTACCCTGGATGAACGCTTGATAAACCCAGATTGGGATATGACCAAGCCAATGCATGAGGGCTATGCAAAGCACGCCTGCGCTGAATGCGCCCGCACAGATGTGTCCAGGTCCAGGTTACGCTGGATGAACGTCTGATAAACCCAAATTGGGATATGACCAAGCCAATGCTTGAGGGCTGCGCAAAGCACGCCTGCGCAGAATGCGCCCGCACAGATGTGCCCAGGCTCCAGGTTACCCTGGATGAACGCCTGATAAACCCATATTGGGATATGACTAAGCCAATGCTTGAGGGCTGCGCAAAGTACGCCTGCGCAGAATGCGCCC
Source organism: Craterostigma plantagineum (assembly GCA_027422505.1). Lineage (NCBI taxonomy): Eukaryota > Viridiplantae > Streptophyta > Magnoliopsida > Lamiales > Linderniaceae > Craterostigma > Craterostigma plantagineum. The sequence goes on from JAPQWV010000001.1 coordinate 13,635,824, forward strand.
GTACGAACGTGCACATGCTCCAGATCACCCTGGATGAACGCCTGATTATCCTCGAAACGAGATACAACCAGAATGTAAGGGGGACTGGTTGATAGGGGTGACCTTCGATCCAGTATTCCTCCTGACCTGACAACTCACAACAGCAGAGTAGGAGATCGGATCTGAGGGAGGCAAGGACTAGGTACGAGGTCCGACCATAAGCGGGTACCAAAATGATATTTGGAGTAGCTAGGGAGATATCCCCGAGAGCTACGGAACTAGCCGAAAGAGTCAAGGAAAGCAATCGAGAGAGCTAGGGAAGCGTTCGGGAGACCTGACAAGGGAGAGCAGTACAGAACCCTAGACGCGCCTACAGTATAAATAGTGTCTCTTATCCGTTTTATAACCTAAGTCGCACAGCCCACACACACTAATACACCAAGAACACACACACATACTCTCTCTTCATCTCGTATCTTCTCTTTACCTTTTAGAGCTTGTAATCACTTGTAAACATGAGAGAAAGTGAGCTTGAGTGTGTAATCTTCTTCGATTAATATTGAATATTCTCCGGCGGCCCGTGACGTAAGATTCAGTTCACCCCGAATCCGAACCACGTAAATCGTTGTCTCTTTCCTTTTTCTGTCCTTTCTCGTATATTCATCCACTATTTCATCCGTTTCGGCCCTACCTTCATTTTTCGGACCATAAATCTTGTTGATCGGGGTCGTACCCGCATCAAGAATAAAATTTAATTGCCCGTTTAATTGAGGTGTGCGTTCTGCATCTATCCCATATTTGTTTTTTTGATGATTTCTTTCTTTCTTTTTCTTTTTCCTTTTAATATGACGATAAACATTAATGCAACTAAACCTAAGGCTTAAAACTAGACGTGAATGCAGAAACCTGGGTTTCCTCCCAAGAAGCGCTTCTTTAACGTCTTGAGCCGGACGTACCTTTCACGCTCTACATTTCCTTGAAGATGAGGTACATTACCTCCTTGTCGCTTAAGACTCACTCGCCTCCGTGGTACTGCTTCAGCATAGGCCATTCACCTTGAATGTACCCTGCTCCATAACGGAAATCTCGATAGTACTATAAGGAAAAACACGAGTAACTGTGAACGGTCCCGACCAACGTGATCTAAGTTTGCCATGAAATAATCTAAGTCGAGAGTTAAAGAGGAAGACTTGGTTCCCTTCTTGAAACTCTTGCGTTTTCCTAATCTTCCTATCATGGTAGGCTTTCGAGCTCTCCTTATACATTCGAGCATTATCATAAGCCGATAAACGCCACTCGTCCAACTCATTAATTTGGAGTTGCCGCTTTTCACCGGCTTCATCCAAATCCAAGTTCAACGAGTTGCTCGCCCTCTATGCCTTATGCTCAATTTCTATGGGAAGGCGGCATGCCTTCTCGTAGACTAATCTATACGATGTAGTGCCTATGGGTGTTTTAAATGCAGTCCTATATGCCCAAAGCGCGTCATTCAACTTATTCGCCCACTCCCTATGATTCCCCTCTGTAGTATTTTCTAGGATTCGCTTCAGCTCACAGTTCACCACTTCTACCTGACCACTACCCTGGGGGTGATATGGGGTGGATAGGTTATGCTAACACCATAATGCTCTAATGTACGTGCTAATTGGGTGTTGCAAAAATGTGTGCCTCTATCGCTAATAATGCATCTAACTGAGCCAAATCGTGAAAGTAATGTTCGTAAAAATCTAACAACAACCCTAGCGTCATTCGTGGGTAAAGCTTGCGCCTTGGCCCACTTGGATACATAGTCAACAACAGCTAGAATGTACTTATTATTATACGAGCTAGGAAGCGGACCATAAAATCTAAACCCAAACATCAAAAATCTCACATACTAAAACGAAGTTCTGAGGTATTTCATCGCGTTTCGAGAGATTACCTGCGCGTTGACACTGATCACAAATGTCAACGTACCTTTGGGCATCTTTGAAAACCATAGGCCAATAGGACCCACTTTCGAGTACCTTCTGAGCGGTTCGATTGGCTGCGTAATGCCCTCCAGTCAGTCCGCTGTGGCACTGACCAAGAATCTTCATCGTCTCAGTAGAAGAAACACATCGCTGCATCACTTGGTCCGCACATCGCCTGAGAAGATACGGATCTTCCCAAAAGTAGTACTTCAGGTCAGAAAAGAATTTCTTCTTTTTTTGACTTGTGTACCCCTTTGGTAGGACCCTCGCAAAAAGGTAATTAGCAAAATCTGCAAAAAAGGAGTATCATCACTTGCCACTTGTGTACAAGTGCTCCTCTGGGAATGTGTCCTGAATCGCTTTGTTGTCCTTGTTATAGATTTTGGACTCCTCTAGTCGAGAGAGGTGACCCCTGGAAGATTCTCTGCTCCTTGTCTCGGATCTCGAAGTTGAACTTATGTAGGAGTAGGATCCATCTGATTAGCTGAGGCTTGGCATTCGGCTTTGCTAACAAATACTTAAAGATAGAGTGGTCAGTAAAAACAATAACTTTCGACAGCTAAAAGCTCCTTTTCAGTGGTCGTATAGTTGGCTTGGGCTGCATCTAACGTCTTACTGGCGTAGTAAATAGGCCTAAAGTGGTTGTCCTTGCGCTGCCCTAATACGGCTCCAACTACGTAATCACTAGCATCGCACATTAGTTCAAAGGGCAACCCCCAGTCGGGGGCGACCATAATAGGTGCTGCGATAAGTCGCTCCTTGAATAAATTAAAAGCATGCAAGCACTCATCATTAAACTCAAACGGAGCATCTTTTTCGAGTAGTCTAGTCATAGTCGTGAAAAAATCCTTAATAAATCGACGATAAAAACCAGCATGACCTAGAAAACTCCTAATTGACTTCATGTTCGAGGGGGCAACTTTTCTATAGTTTCTAACTTAGCTCGGTCCACTTCGATTCCTTCAAAGGAAATTGTATGGCCCAAAACTATGCCTTCTCGAACAATGAAGTTACTTTTAGGAATATGGCCTCGAATGCTATACGAGGATTAGATTGTATAAGGTATTAGATTATTTATCGTTCGACCTTTTGTGTAATAGGATATTTTTGTGTGTTTAATGAAGGCATTGTTCGTTTATTGAATTTAAGAGTTCTTTACTTAGCATCCGGTAAAGCATTAAATGAGCAAATCCAAATGAGTCGAGTTGAGTCACTGTTCTCGATGGGTACGAGAGAGGAACGCACCAGTGGACTCTTAACCTCAAATATTAAAAGTCCGTAAGCCTGAGGCTCCAGTTGGATGCTGGATAACCGATCACGGCTTATTTGTCGATGACCTATCGTGTGCCGATATCCCGCTTGGAAGTGGAGGTCATGACTTGTGATACGAGTCGAATCAAGGGATTGACTCGTTTCATGGACACTGACTCACGGGTCGTACGGTCGAACATGGCTTATTACTCAAGGAGTGTCAATGACCGACGACAACACTATAGTAGTCTACGTGAACCTTAGACCGAAAGGGGCTTTGACGGAGTTGACTTTGATGTCTTGACTGTCACTGGTTCCCCTCGACCCGATTTGCTATTGCATGGGTCAGCGGGCAAGATGCGGTCTTGATGATGATTTGTGATTGTCGGGCTTAGCCCGCCGAGTACGGATGCATAGTCTCGCAAGTAATCGAGATAAGTGTCATATGAGGACGGTGACGGGAAATTACGAATTCCTTGGCCAAGGTATTGAACTAACTCATGTGAGACATGGAGGGTAGTTTGGTAATTTGCCTCGTCTTTGTTCTATCATAGAATCGAGTTTAGTGAGTTTGACAAAGACCATGGCTCTCACTTGATTGGGACACAGTTGAAGGGTTTATACGTAGCACTCTTATCTTGGATTCCTCCCTTGCCGATTGAGTCGAGCCTAGAGAGTCGGGCTTAAAAAGGATCATCAACGTGTACTGATAAGGAGAGAAAGTGTTTTGGGCCTTAACGAGCCTTAGGCCTTTGGGCCACGCCTTAATGGGCCTCGGGCCATTTATTGGATCGAAGTTGGACTTCTTATGAAACTAACTTTAAGACTTGGGCTTGGCCAAGTGCTTAATGGGCTTGAGGATAAAATTGGATTTCACCTTAAGCTAATTTCAAAATATGCCTTTGAAGAGCGTATTTTTGGAATTTGCATATTTGATATAAATAAATATGGAATAAAATATTTAGAATATTATTTATTTAAATTTCGAAATTAATCTAGGATTAAGTTTCGAATTCCATACCATTTTAAATGTACTTAGTTTGACTTGGTATTTAAGTTAGTTTTCTAATAATAGCAAGTTTCCTTAAGTTTGGATTTGGAATATAAAAGAGAGTAAGATTTGGCGAAAATCTCTCACACTTTAAGGACTAAGATATCGAAATCTAAGCCTTTAAATAGGCTAAGAATTTCGTGCTCCATATGAAGAGAAAGCAAGTGATTTTCGAAATCAACAAAAGGCACAAAACACACACCGAACGCACACACTTTTCTCCCACGCGACGACTCGGTTCTCTCCAGCCATCTTAGAGAACTGATTCTGTGGTACACTGCGAGGTCGCGTGACGATCTAGTGCCATCCACCACCATCGATGAATTCTTGAAGAAAAGGACGAGGAGCTGCCACTCGCTTCAACTGGTAATTCTTTACGGGTTTGACCCGCCCTATTACATGTCTATGTGATACTATTCTGATCCGAGCAACGAGGTCAATAGGGGAACCCGAAAAATTTTTGTTCCGCACCGTATCCGAGGACATGGCATCTTCGGGAGACACCCGGTAAATCAACACTAGTATCAGAGCGGGCGCTCGTGATCGGAATCATAACGTGTTTAAATTGAAATGAGGCATGTAGGAGACGATCGAAACGCCGACGCGGTTCGATCGTCGTTGTGCTGTCCGATACGTCGTTTGCCAACCCACGGCCATCCACTCGTGCGGTACGGACCGACGAGGAACCACGGACCGGACCAGGACCCGTGCCAGCCATGGTGGCTTAGGCACCGGCATCGTACGCGGCTTTGGCTGCGGACTGCGACGGCGCGCATGGTGCGCGCGCAAGACAGCCGCAGCGACTCCGGCTCGGCCGGAACGCTGCGGCGGTGATCTCTCCCAGCGAGGCTCCGACACGGAGGGGCTGAGGCGACAAAGGAGTCACGACAGTTTTCTGCCACGAGATGAACACGTGCGCGTTGCGCGCGGTGTGTCGTCGCCGGCGGCCCGGCTGTTCCGACTCAGCCCAGAACTCCCCGCCGGCGGACTTCTCCGTCGTGGCTCTCCGACGTATTTTGACGGCTGAGCGATTTGAGTGGCAGTGGCTGCGTTAGGCTTTCATGCTCAAAGCCTTAACGGGCCTTTTAATGGGCTTGGCCCGTTGAGGCCCAATATTCGTTCCTTTTTAAAATCACGTAATTGTCAACGTGCTCGTTATGAATGTGATTTAAGGCGCACTTGCGGGTTTAGGAATTTGGTTTCCGGGTCATTTGTTATGGGTCACGTCCCCCGGGTTGTATTTGTTTTGTACGGGTTGTTCGGGACTTATGATCCCCCGTGTTGTAATTTACCGTTTTATTAGATTAGCTTGGATACGAACACGAGGGCCCATTTGATGGTAGACAAACCCCCGGCGGTGACAAGGTGGTGGACGTTCGGTGACTTTGAGGCCGTTCGAGTGACGAAGGACATTTGACGACTTCAAGACCCGTGCGACAACCCGAGTTTTTTTTGGATACGCATGTAATAGGGATAGACTAGAAATAACCCGCTTGTGTTGTCTTGTAGTTTATTTCCTAGGGTTAATTTACTACCTACGTGCGTGTTGGTTTTTGAAATGATATGCATGTTCAATGTGCTCTTATGTGAGATGGTTTATTCTCCCGTTTGATAAATACTAAGTGGGTAAAGGAGTTGGGTTCCTGTCTTCTATCATGCTCGAGATGTCTAGTGTTGGGGAGTTTGCGATTTGTTTCGAGTAAGTTGGTGTCGTATATCTCGCCCCAATGTTAGCGTCTCGAGTGCGTCTTGGACGCCGCTCGTCATACCAGTTCGCCCCCCACGAAGCGTATGGCAGCAAGGGACGGTACATTCTGTGCGATTTGAGCATAAGTTGATAGGTCACACTTAGGCAGTTATACCCAATAAGCAAGGTTAGCCGTGAGGGTCAATGACTGAGACACAGATGTTGAAACTCTTATTGGATAAGTTCACGTTTGACGTGACTTCGATAAGATTAGATGAGCCAAATATTTCGTTAAAGGCTGAGGCAAATCTAGTTGAGTCGGGGACATCAACTCCACTATGAAACTTTCAACGAGGTTTCCGAAACTCTTCTCGGGAGGATAGTGTTTTCAAGAAAAATAGTGGGAGTCAAGCGAAACGAGAAGTCCTTGTTTGCGCTTGATGAATGATAAGATAAACCTAATTAGATCTTTATTTTCTGCAGCTTTACGTTTCTTTCTATTTACTGGAATGACGAATATTATTTCTATGCTGCTTGAGAGAAATTGTTTGGTTGGACCAAACTACGTGGACTGGCTCCGTAACCTGAGGATCCTAGGTATGGAGTCGTTAACTTATGTCCTCAATTCCCCCGTACCGCAAGTCCCAGGGGCTGATGTGAGTGACGAAGACCGGGCTGCGTATGCCAAGTGGCAGATTGATGAGCCAAATGTCAAGGGCTATATACTTCTTTCCATGAGCAATGAGATGCAGCACACTCACTCCAAAACTGGAAGTGGGCGCCATTTTGCTTTATTTGAAGGAGCTTTCTGGCGAACATTCCAGGAGTGCTCGCTATTCCCTTACGGAGCAACTATTTCATTGCAAAATGGCTAAGGGTAGTGACGTCGGAGAGCATGTGCTCAAGATGATCGATTGGATCGAAAGACTCAAGGCACTAGACTTTATCATGGATAATGATAATGAGCTCTAGAACGATCTGATACTTCAGTCGCTCCCACCTTCCTTCAATTCGTTCATTGTGAACTTTAATCTGATCAAAGCCGAGACGACGTTGACTGGGTTGATGAACCAGTTGTCGGCGGTGCAAACTCAGATGAAGAAAGTGAAAGGAAAGGAAGTTATTCTTGTCACGAATGCTAAGACTTGAGGGTCGAGTAGAAAGAAAAAGTCGGACAAGCCCACCAAGCCCAAAGGACGAATTTCGAAAGGCAAGGCCAAGAAGAACGTGTTCAAAGGCGCCAAGCCGACGGATAAATTGCCTTCACTGCAATGAGCTTGGCCATTGGAAGAGCGATTGCTGAAAGCTAGCCGCCTCAGGTAAAGAACTTTATGTTTTAGAAACTAATTGTTCTATGACAGTATATTCCGCTTCGTGGATCTTAGACTCGGGAGATAGTGCTCACATCTGTGTTTCGAACCACGGTCTGGAACGAAGTAGGAAGCTAGCGGACCGAGAAATCACGATCAACGTAGGAAGCGGACATAGTGTACCGGCGACCCACATTTGATCAAGAGCTCTCGTTTTATCTACTAGACATAGCTTACTGCTTTCCGATTGTTTAGTTTTGCCCAAGGGGCTTAAGAATATTATTTTTATTTCCGTTTTGAGCGGAAACGGTTACGAGTTTGCAATATTTATTTTGGAAATAATTGCATCGAAAGTGCATCTAAATGTCAAAAATAAAACAAAAACTGTGAATGCAATCACCAACAAACGAAAATTGGAGTCGAACTCGAGACTGTTGTGGCATCTTCGACTCGGTCACGCTGGAGAATAGAATATTCTCGAGTTGGAGAAAACCGGCATTATAAAGCCGCTTGGGTCTGATCCCTATCCGACTTGCGAATCTTGTATCCTTGGAAAGATGACCAAGTCGCCCTTCACAGGGACTTTTGCGAGAGCCGCAGAACTTCTCGGTTTGATCCACGCGGATATTTGCGGACCATTCGAGGTAGCGGCTCGCGGTAACTTCCATTATTTCGTTACCTTCACTGATGATCACTCTCGCTTCGGCAAGGTGTATCTCATGAAGCACAAGTCTGATACTTTTGGTGCAAATTCAGACTGGAAAGAACATCAAAGCCGTTCAATCAGATCGAAGCGGCGAGTACATGAGCCTCGAGTTTGACGAGTTCTTGAAAGAGAACGGGATAATTTTATAGTTGACACCGCCCGGAACACCGCAGTGAACGGTGTGTCCGAATGCAGAAATCGAACTCTGTTGGATAAGGTTCGATCTATGATGAGCTATACAGACCTGCCCATATCATTGTGGGGTCATGCCCTGTTGACAGCGGCACACATTCTGAATAGATGTCCTACGAATGTGTCGATCGTATTCCGTATCAGATATGGACAAGACAAAGACCGAGCTTGAATCACATTAGAGTTTGGGGTTTCCCCGCATTCGTGAAAAGCTCAAGATAGATAAACTAGAATTGAAGGCTGTGAAAGCATGTTTTGTGTGGCGACCCGACTTCTCTAAGTACGATTAGTGGCGGATTTCCGCAACGTAAGCCGCGGAAGGCCCGTCTAATTAAAACTTTTTCCTAAAATAATATATACTAATATAAAAATTCGTCTACATCATTATCTCTGTACACGGGCCGAAGCCCCAAAAATATCAAAAGAACCAAAAGTCCTAAAGCCGCTCCACAGGTCTTCATCCATGTACCGCCCCGCCCTCAAAAGTCCGTGGAGCACCGCCACCAGCCGCCTCAGTCTTGACGCGTATCGGCGTCAGACTCAGTACCTACAACACGTAAACACTGAGCAATTTGCCCAGTAGGTGAATAAAATGCATGTATGCAAGTGTGCACTCAACCCCAATCCCAATATCTCACAACATGATATAATGCACACTCTTTCTTTTCCCACAATTCCTATTTCACACAACACAGGGCCCTAGGTTAGGCTCACGCGCGCAATTAATATCGTGGGTGGTCACGTGATCACACCCGAATCCAATGCCATGGGTGGTTAAACCCGTATCCATAAGTCATGGGCGATGACGCCCGTATCCATATATATATATATATATATATATATATCATGGGTGATAACACCCGTTTCCCTTCTGGCGGTGTGCACCTCGAACCGACCACGTCCGAGTAGACAGATCGATCACGTCTGTCTCCGCCAGGAATCCTGTGAGCCCAACCGGTCACAAATATTCTCAATCTACCCCACGTACCAACATCTCGAATCATAACCGTCTCAATACGGTGGGACTCATCTTTTAGCCTGACGTGATATGCACGTGCCATGCATATAATCGCAATAACACATAAAAACATGATTCACATGAAACGTACGTAAAACATATAAATCACATAATTCACGTAAATCACATAATCACATGAAAACACATAATTGTGTTTACGTACTGTAGATGGATGATCCACCTACCTGTCCTCCTGCTAGCGTCAAGTAAAAAGTCTGGTGTAGTCCCTATATATCGATCCTCTGAATATAATAAATATTTTCATATTAATATATATTTATTAAGTCATATAAATTTTGAAAATGCTAAAATTATCAAAAACCTAAAATTTATGAAAACCTAAAAATAATGAAATTCCTAAAGTTTAAATAAACCCTAAAATTTTGGAAACCTTAGAAATAGCAGAATTCTAAAATACCGAAAATTTATTAAGTGTAGAAACCTTAAGACAATGTCGAAATCTTTAGACAATGTCTAGAACTATGATATCAAAATCCTCAAAATGTCGAGACCTCTATATACATACAAATATTATCGAGATCTGTTAAGGAATTAAATGTCGAACAGTACCATGGAGGATGTCGAGACCTATATATACTGCGAAAGGTAGATCTCGAGAAGCTTGAAGAGTTAGATGTCGAAATATTTTAGATCAAATGTCGAGATTATTAACAAATGTCGGGTTCCTCATTAAAATAAATATCGAGACCTTAGAAATGTCGAGTCCCTTAATGATATATTGAGATCTTTGAAAGATAAATGTCGAAGTCATATATATACAATGTCGAAATGTTTCTGAAAAAGTCGAGATCTCATTGAATTACCTAAATTTTATAATAATAAATTATTCGTTGGGAGGAGTTTATTAGTGGAGTTAAATGTCGAAACTTTTGCATGACACATCTCGATATCCTACATTATAATATATCGACTCTCTTCTGATACCTTGTCAAGAATTTCTAGGATGTCGAAATCTTTGGTTGAATAACAAATGTCGATATCTATGTAAGCTTTATCAAGATCTTTTTGAAAAGTAAATATCGAAACCTATTACTTCATACACGTGAGTGCTAACTCAAAACTTCAGAGTTCCTAAACATGTTAGCCTCAAAACATCATTCGTGCACCTTAATATAACAAGTTCGAGCATCTGAAATTCTAACCTAGTTAGTCGTTACAATCACACAAACTTTGTAAGGTTTAATCCAGCCATATAATAACATCACTTAGGTTACTTCAGTATTTCGAAACCTTCTCAGAACATAACTTGTAACCATATAAAGTAGGACACGATTTTAATATATTAAGTAAATAAGATTTCCAAGTGATAGAGAGTTTACCTAGTTTCACGTTTGGGGACAGCTCTTGCTAGGGTTGGGTTGTCGAAATTGTTTTTGCTTTTAATGAAGCTCTCCTCTCCTATATGGTTCTTTTAATTATTTGTTCTTATGCTATTCAAAGTTCTCGTGTTTTGATGTGGGGATATACATGCTTGTCATATCAATGGGTTGGACAGTGGGATGATGATTGATATGTAAATGACGTATTTTTTTTTTTTTTTTGGGAATTGTTCACTAAACGAAAGAAACAGGAGTACATGGACAGCGTACATGATAGCGCTCACGACGCAACAAGCGGTAACAGACTACCGACCAGACAGCACAACAAAACCAAAACCAGCCCAGACACCAACCAGGTCCCTACAAGACCAAGCTAACGAGAGAAAACACCAACATATGGTAACAAAGGCAAGGAGGTGTCACAATCCAAAACAATCGACAGGGTTACTCCTGTTTAAGTAACCCTTGAACTTATCATATAATAACTTATCATATACTTAAATTATTTCCTATGACTTGGGCCTTAGAATACTTAAATCTGGGCCTATATGTCGAATGTTAGGTGTAACCAAATAAAATTTATCCTAATCACATCAATTGTATTAAAATTGATCAATTTTAGAATAAATTCCAAATTACTAAAATTTATATATATTATTTTATTCATTTATTTATTTATTTATTTATTTTTTGCATAGCTAAATTTCGTTATCAAGTTTTCTAATCTAAAAAAAAATAATTCCAAAGATAATTACAGCAAAATTTCCGTATTAACTTTACGGTTATTATATTTTGTCGGGTATCCTGAGGATTCCATGGGATACCAATTTTACTTCCACGACGATCAGAGAATCGTTGTAGCCCTTCAGGCTCACTTTCTCGAAGAAGAGTTCATTCGAGAAGGTGGAGTGGGTCACGAAGTAACTTTTGGAGAGTCGCAGAAGCGCTTTCACAGACTCCAGTGTCAGATGACACCGTAGAGCAGTCCGAGATGCAACCTGAGTTGCGCAGGTCGGGTAGAGTATCTCGCTAGCCTTAGAGATATGGGATGGTCCACATCGAGCACGAGGTTGCTGCGATGGAAGGGAACGTCGGAGACGATCGCACTACCTATGACCAGGCAATCAGGGATAAAGATTCGGAGAAATGACTTATAGCTATGCAAGTCGAAATGGATTCTATGCACGAAAATCAAGTCTGGACTCTAGTAGACCTCCCAGATGGTTTCAGACACATTGGGTGTAAATGGATCTACAAGAGAAAGATTGGATCTGACGGATTGGTTGACACATGCAAAGCTAAGCTTCTGGCGAAAGGGTACAGTCAAAAAGAGGGCATTGACTATGAGGAGTCCTTTTCGCCATTCGCTATGATGAAGTCCATTCAACATTGCTTGGCGTACGCTGTGAGCATAGTCAGTCGGTTTCAGGCTGACCCTGGTAAGGAACATTGGACAGCAGTCAAGACTATCCTCAAGTACCTTAGACGGACTAAGGATATGATGCTGGTCTATGGTAATGGAGAATTGGAAGTGGAAGGGTATGTGGATTTGGATTTCCAGTCTGAAGTGGACGACCAAAAATCTATTTCAGGATTCATCTTTACAATCAACGGTGGAGCAGTGTCTTGGAAAAGTTCCAAACAGAGCACTACTGCAGATTCCACCTGCGAAGCAGAGAATATATCGGCCTCAGAGGCAGTTAAGGAAGGTGTTTGGATGAGAAAGTTCTTGGAAGAACTTGGCGTCGTTTTTGTAGCAGATAGGCTATTGCCATTCTGGTGTGACAATACTGACGCTATTGCTCAGGCGAAAGAACCGAGATATCACAGCAGGTCCAAACATGTTGAAAGAAAGTACCACGTGTTACGTGGATTCGTTGAGAATGGCTACATAGCCGTGCAGAAGATTCGACCGCGGAAAACGACCGACCCGTTCACCAAGCCTCTATCACAGGCAGTGCTGGCTAGACATCTCGAAAAGATGGGTATTAGATACTGCAGCGCATGGCATTGAGTGCAAGTGGGAGATTCTTACGAATATGCCTTCGAATGCTATACGAGGATTAAATTGTATAGGGCATTATATTATTTATCGTTCGACCTTTTGTGTAATAGGATATTTTCATGTGTTTAATAAAAGGCATTATTCGTTTATTGAATATAAGAGTTCTTTACTTAGCATCCGGTAAAACAATAAATGAACAAATCCAAATGTGTCGAGTTGAGTCACTGTTCTCGATGGGTACGAGAGAGGAAGGCACTAGTGAACTCTTAACCTCGAACATTAAAAGTCCGTAAGCCTGAGGCTCCAGTTGGGTGTTGGATAACCGATCACAGCTTATTTGTCGATGACCTATCGTGTGCCGATATTCCACTTGGAAGTGGAGGTCATGACTTGTGATACGAGTCGAATCAAGGGATGGAATCGTTTCATGGACACTGACTCACGGGTCGTACGGTCGAACATGGCTTATTACTCAAGGAGTGTCAATGACCGACGACAACACTATAGTAGTCTACGTGAACCTTAGACCGAAAGGGGCTTTGACGGAGTTGACTTTGAAGTCTCGACTGTCACTGGTTCCCCTCGACCCGATTTGCTATTGCATGGGTCAGCGGGCCAGATGCGGTCTTGATGACGATTCGTGATTGCCGGGCTTAGACCGCCGAGTACGGATTCACAGTCTCGCAAGTAATCGAGATAAGTGTCCTATGAGGATGGCGACGGGAAATTACGAAATCCTTGGCTAAGGTATTGAACTAACTCATGTGAGACATAGAGGGTAGTTTGGTAATTTGCCTCGTCTTCGTTTTATCATAGAATTGAGTTTAGTGAGTTTGCCTCGTCTCCGAGCAACGAGGGCTATTGGGGAACCCAGAAAATTTTTGTTCCGCACAGTACCCGGTGACGTGGCGTCTCCAGGGGACACCGGGTAACCCAACAGTTACACTTTTCCCAATTAAGCGCCAAGTTCATTTCCTCGCAACGCGCGAGTACAAGCTTCAAATTAGATAGACACACGTCAATCGACAAACCAAAAATAGAAAAATCCTCCATAAACTCCTCCATTACCTCACCTACCAACTCGTCAAATATCGCCATCATACACCACTGGAAGGTGGCTGGGGCATTGCATAGGCTGAATGGCATCCTTCGATACGCAAAACGTACCGAACGGATAAGTGAATGTGGTCTTCTCCTGGTCCTCAGGCGCTATAGGGATCTGCAGGTACCGTAATAAACCATCAAGAAAACAATAAAATGAGTGACCAGATAATATTTCTAACATTTGATCGATAATTGGTAAAGAAAAATGATCATTTCTCGTGGCGTCGTTCAACTTCCTGTAGTCGATACACACATGCCACCCAGTCACGGTCCTCATTGGAATCAGCTCGTTCTTGTGGTTGGTGACGATCGGCATTCCTCCATTCTTTGGGACTACTTGGACCGGACTTACCCACGCTGTCTGAGATGGGATAGATCACCCCTGCATCTAACAGTTTAATAACCTCCTTCTTCACGACATCCTTCGAATTTGGATTGAGTCACCTTTGACATTGAGCGTCCGGCTTGAACTCGTCATCCATCAGAATCTTGTGCGTACAGTAGCTCGGACTGATTCCCCTGATGTCGGATATCTTCCACGCCAAAGCCTTCTTGTGCGCTCTCAATATGTCCAAGAGCTGGCTCTTCTGTCCATCGTTCAGGCTTGATGAAATGATGACCGGTAGCCCTTCGTTGCTGTCGAGAAACTCGTACTCGAGGTGGTCAGGCAGCGGCTTCAACTCTAGGACCAGTGGCTCCTCGATCGAGCTCTTTTCTTTATCCCTTCACTGCTTTTATCGACGGTCATAATGGGCTCGTCGTCCTCATCCTCGCACATGTCGATCACCATAATCATTCTCGTCTTTTCCTCGCCGTAAACCTCTGATAGACCTTGCACAGAAAAGAGAAAATCGTGCTCAAAAGCATGTAAATAATAATACTTATCATCATGCTCGCTACTCTTTTTCACCGAGTCAGCCATATTAAACGTAACTTTCTCGCCGTCTACAGTTAAAGTCAACGTCCCATTCCTAACATCAATCATAATCTCACTGTAGCTAAAAATGGTCTACCTAGAATTAATGGGACATTATCATGTTCCTCCATGTCTAAGATAACGAAATCAGCAGTAATCACGAACTTATCTACTTTAACTAGGACATCCTGATATCATGGAATACGGCATTAAATTGGAGGCTTATCCTAGTGGGTCGTGGTTCGCCTAAACCTAAACGCATAAACATGGAATACGGCATTAAATTTATGCTAGCGCCCAAATCAGCTAAAGCACGTTCAACAACTAAATCGCCTATAAGACAAGGACTAGTAAAACTCCCTAGGTCCTTGAGCTTCTTAGGCATCTTGCTCTGGAGTATCGCCGAACACTCCCCTCGTAGGCATACTGTAGAGACGTGTTCGAGCTTTCTTCGATTCGTCAGCAAGTCTTTCAGGAACTTAGCGAAAGAGACATCTGCGTAATAGCTTCAATAAATGGCAAGTTAATATGTAATTCTTTACACATACCCATAAATTTACAAAACTGCTCCGCATCTTTGTCCTTCTTTTGCCGAGCTGGGTAGGGGACCTTGGTATGGCTTCACCGGTGGTCGCACAATCTCCTTCACCTTCTCTTTTTCAGGCTCGACCTTCTCTTTCTCAGCTTCGGCCTTCTCGACATCGTCGCCTTTGCTTCCCTCCACTTCTGGCTCGTCATGGACCTCGAAGTCAGCATTCTCCTTCTATTTCTTTTTGGCGGACACCTTCTGCAACTCTCTCTTGTTCCTCAGGGTAACCACCTTGCAATACTCTTTAGGGTTTGGCTCGGTGTAGCTTGGGAGTGATCCTTGGTTTCGCTCCGCCATTGCTTTGCCATCTAGCCCACTTGCTTCTCTAACTTCTTAATCGAGGCATCTGTGTTCTGAGCATGTACGTGGTTGGCTTCCATATACTCCTCCATCTTCGTTACTCGACTCTCGTGAGCCTCGGTGGTGTTGTTGATGTTCGTGAGGAGTGTCTTCATCATATCCTTCATCTCCCTCATGTCATTGGATCCCGAACCCGCGGATGCGTTCTAATACTGATGTGGTGCTCCTCCTTAGAAACTAGATGCTCTGGGTTGGAATCCTGGTGTCCCTTGCACGTGGTGATTTTGATTTGCATACGCCAGATTGAGATGCGCTCGAGGCTGGTAACTCCGCTGGCATTGGTAATTCCCCATGTAGTCCACTTGCTCCAGTGATTGTCTGACTTGGCACTCTGAGGTCTCGTCAGCTGCGCCACAAATCCCACACTGCGGTATGTATGGCTTCCGCTGAGGTGGCGTGGTGGCTATGGGTGTCATCACGGGTTTTTACAGGTTGTGCTTGCCCGGCCTTTGGTAGTAGTGCGCTAGTCATCGTCTGAAGTTGAGAGTTGGTTGCCGTGATCTGTTGCTGGAGCACCTCAAACTTGGCATTTGTGGTTGTCTCCTCGCTCAAGCCCAATACTCCTTGAGTCTTGATCCTCGTATTTCCTCTCATGAACTTGTTCCTTGAATAGTCGTTGATTAGATTCCAGGCGTCTGCGGCATTAAGATTCACGAGCTCTCCTCCTGCGGCTCTGTCTAGCATATTAACGGTCTGATCGTTGAGGCCCTCGTGACATCGGTTGATCATGGAGGCCTTCGATATCCCATGTTGCGGGCATCTCTTTAACAGTGACTTGTATCTCTCCTCGTAAAGGTTCTCTGAGTTCTTCTGGTGGAAAAGGGAGATATCCGTCTTCAACCTTAGAACCTTTTTCAGCAGAAAGTAATAACTGATGAATGCAGCTCGCAGTTTTTCCCACGTAGTGATCGATCTGGGTGGTAACATATCCAGCCAGTCCTTCGGCCTAAACTTGAGCGAGAAGGGAAATAGCATCAGCTTGATTGCATCGCTCGAGACTCCATTTATCTTGATGGTGTCTGTCACTGTCAAGAAGGCCTTCAAGTGCGAATATGGGTCATCGTCGGGGTTTCCCTTGAACTGGGCCGTCGGAAAGATCATCTGAAGCCAAGAGTGCTTCTGTTCAAAGTTGGCTTGATCGGCGGAATAACGATCGCCGACTCTGTACCCCCTATCGTAGCGCTCTTGAGCAGGTCTTGTAGAGATTGCTCCTCCTCTGGATTAGGGTGAATAGGCACTTTTCGATCTGCCATCTCCACTTCTGTCTCCGGACTATCTACGGCGTCTCTACTCGAGAATTTTCTTCTGATTCCTGATAGTTGTCCACTGAGTAGCTAACAAACGCTTCCTGAGAGCTACTGTTAGTGCCTTCGGAATCGTATCTGAGTTGCCTTCGTAACTTACGCTCGAAATCTGGATTTACTTAAAAAATGGGACCCGATGGATGGCTTCGGGTCATTCACTGTTGAATCGTACCTAGACTCGAAAAAGAAAAGTTAGCAAAACAGTAAACAAATAAGCATAATAAATAAAGCAAAGAGATAATTACTCAGACAAAACGCAAACAAGTAAACAAAGAGAGGATATCTAGCTAAATCATCTTAAACAAATAACACGCAAACAACTAAAACGATTCAAATTAAAATGGCTAAATTACCGAACTACGTTGTTCCTAATATCAATCTATTCCCCGGCAACGGTGCCAAAAACTTGATCGACACGCGGTGTACTAATAGAAAGTGCAAGTGCAACAAGGGATCGAATACATGTTTACTATCACCGACGTGTGATAGGCAGTGGACCTATCGTTTATAGCGTAGTAAAATGAGTAAACGTGTATCGAACACGAGGAATAAATTTGAGTACTAGTAATAATCTATCAATTTGATATTTATTAAATATGTAGCTGTAAGTACACATTCAGACCAATATAGAATTGGTACCTTCGACTGAAAAGCAAAGATCGAGCTACATTTTGTAGATGTTGGTCTTTTCTTTCCACCACCGAATTTTGTTGTGGTGTTTGCACACATGATAAATGGTGTATAATCCCTTTGTTTCTAAACAACTCCACCAACTTAAACTTCTTTGCATTATCTGTGGCCCCCCTAACTTCTACCACTCATTTTTATTACTAAGTTACATGACTGCAACGTTATAAGGAGATGATATATATAAAAATGCGTACAAAATTTTTCCTTTTATATAACGGAATCACATTGTACAATACAAAATTAACTTAGGATCCTAAATACAAGGTAGAGTGCGCATGCATAACAAAAGAATTCCTATAGGCCCGCCACTTAGGTCGCATCCATGCACGTGTCCCAATTCGCAGAGGCATCCGCGCCAATGCTTCCTACACCTTATATTTTCCTTGCATTGTCTTGTCATGTAGGGCCCTCGGCTATCTTGCTATGCACCATCATGGAGCTCGAATCCATAAGGGATATAAATATATAAGTGACAATACATACTCATGGAAGGCTAACCCTAGGGCGCCTTTTTGACCCAAGGTAGTTTCATATGTCATGCGGACACTTCACACTGGTAGCCTATTCTGAGGTTTTCAACACTCGAGGTACCCTCGGTGTCGCTTATCCCTCAGCTCGCATCTCCAGGTTCCACGTTCCGCCATGGGGGCATTTGCCCTAAAATCATTTCTTGTATTGAACATGTCATGTCTTGAAGTTGGCGACACAAGACGTCAACATGGTAGCATAGAAAAGCCGTGACTCAACTGTGAGTCGACATCAAACGCCCATATCGGCGAATATTTATCGCTCTCAGGCGATCGTATATCATGCGCGCTCTCGTATCCTGTCTTTAATACTAATCGTGCGTGCATGTGAACATGTCATGTCATCATATCATGCGTAAAATAATATAAACAAGTAAACACATAATCTTGCACATAAAATCATGTGTTGTAATTAGCATTTCCACTTACCTGTCGTCCAAGCGTACGTAAGCTTACTGCGTCGGGAATTTCCTATCGTTCAACATGAAATATCAAAGTCATATCTAAATTAGATAACTTGGCTAAAATATTTTAATTTGTCTACACTAATTTGCTAAAGGCCCTAAGTTCTAATTTCTAATTCTAAGTCTAAGTTAGGGTCAACTAAAACACGTAGAGCTCGATTTCTCCTTATCCCACATCGGCCGATTGTAACGTGCATGAAATGAGTTCGATCGAAATTCATGTTATTTGCTTCATGAATCGTCAGATTTGTTGGAAAATGAACTTAGTTTCGCCGTCCATGACGTCACTCATTATTGGCTCGCCCGATTGATTGTGCATGGGATTGAGTTCGCCCGATTTGTGGTCTTTAAGAGTTGAAATCGTCGAGTTCTTCATTCCATGAAATTGCCCGATTCATTAATTTGCAAATGTTTCTTCCATTCGCCCGATTACATGACATTTGACCCTCAAATTGCCGAGTTTGTTCCTCCCCATAAATCATCCGATTTGTAATATGTTAAGCCAAGGTTTTCACCCGATTGCTTGAGTTATGTGGTTTCGTCCGATTTGTGGTATCACAAGTAGAAACTGCCAAGCTCATTAACCCCTCCGAATCGCCCGATTTGACAACATGCAAAAGCAAGTTTCGCCGAGCCCTTTTGTTTACTCATCAAATCGCCTCATTTATGTATCAATTCCTTGCTTTCGACGAGAGTTTGGTCCATGCATCAATCGCCCGATTCTAGACCTTGCTTAACTTAGTAGCCGATTGCTCATTTACTTCATTTGATCGAAGGCTGTCTTAGAGCTGTCTTCTTCTTCATAATCTGGATTTCTAACTTGCTAAATTTTCCAGATATAACACGCACATAATTCTGAACAACCTCGTTAGTATAATTTTTTCTTGAAACCCTAAGCCCATAACTAACATGAAAGTCATAATTCTCCTTGAAAACTATCCTAAACTAGGAAAAGGATACACCCTAATTATCGGCCCCTTTCTATTCTTTAGTTCTTAAATTTTGAACTGTTAAACCTATAAGTTCACATATAGATGAGACGCATATATCATAATAAGAAGATATACCTCATTTGAGCTTGAATCGAATGATGTTATGCAAGGTTTTCTTCGTTCCTTTCTTGCTCTCGTTGGAATTGTGTTCTTTACCTACGGTTTTCTGCTTCTACTACCTTATATTACTACTTGGTTTCGATAAGTGCTAATTACCAGAAGAAATGTTGATGGGACATTAAGTGACGTGATTTTCCCTCAACACTAAGTAACCAATGTTTATCTTCAAGTACTTGGGCTTTATGTTTAAGTATAGCCCAATTCATACTTAGTCCAATTTCACTCTTATTATTACTATTACATGGCTCGAATTTCCTATAGCTAGTTTATTAATAATTTCCTTTACCCAAGATTTCATATATCTTATATGAAAATCACTCATGCGTTCCGACTTAATTTCCCACTCGGTCATAAATCCTAGTAGTACACAAGCATTTATGCATGTAGCATGAAATACTTTAGGCACATATAATATTATAAAACATGTACCATGCACTCACGTAAATCATATAATATGAATGCATATTTATTGGCCAGCTTACCTACGGGACTCAGGTATTACATCCTCCCCCCTTAAAAGGGATTTCGCCCCCGAAATCAGGCGGGGAGAAATAACTCAGAGGTAGTGAGCTAATGGGTTTTCCTAATGGGTTTTCCTTATTCCGTATTCCGTAATCGTTTCACATCATACGTCAGATTCTATGGGTCTTTCCTCGTAACTTAGTTCTGGCTGGAGATGTTGGTGTAGAGCTTTTTTATCTGGCTGGAGATGTTGGTGTAGAGCTTTTTTATTCAACACCTGACTGGGATCCGCTACGTATTTTTGCAACGTCGATACGTGAAAGACATCATGGACTTGAGTTAGCGAAGCTGGTAATTCGAGTTGGTATGCTACTTCACCAACTTTTCTAAGGATTCGAAATGGTCCTATATACCACGGGCTCAACTTGCCTTTCTTCCCGAACCGTTTAACTCCTTTCATAGGGGATACTTTCAGGAATAAATAGTCGTCTACTTAGATCTCCAATGGTCTACGCTTTTGGTTCGCGTAGCTTTTCTGTCTGCTCCGGGCCGCTTGCATCATTTCTCATACCTTTAATATAGCTTCCGTCAATATAGTGCTTCGTATGGAGCCATGCCAATTGTTGCGTGACAACTATTGTTGTAGGAGAATTCAACTAAAGGGAGGTATCGGCTCCAAGTCCCTTTGAAAAATCGAGCACGCAGGCTCTCAACGTGTCTTCCAGGGTCTGAATGGTCGTTCTAACTGTCCGTCGGTTTGAGGATGGTAGGCAATACTGAATGACAACTTGGTTCCCATGGCCTTTTGCAGACTCATTCAAAATTTGGATAAGAATCTCGAATCACGGTCGGAAATAATCGAGATTGGGACTCCGTGAAGTCGTAGTATTTCTTGGATGTATAATTCTGCGTATCGTTCCATGGAAAATGTTGAGATGATCGGCAGAAAGTCGGCAGACTTGGTCAACCGATCGACAATGACCCATATAGCATCGTGGCCCTTTATTGTCTTTGGCAAGCCGACGACGAAGTCCATTTTAATGTGATCCCACTTCCATTCGGGTACGGATAGGGATTGTAAAGTCCCCGCTGGTCGTTGGTGTTCCGCCTTTACTTGCTGGCACGTCAGACATTAGCTTACAAATGTTGCGATTTCACTTTTTATCCCTGGCCACCAATAGTTACATCGTAGGTCTCTATACATCTTCGTCGCTCCAGGATGAATTGAATAGGTCGTGGCATGTGCTTCCTTCATAAATGTCTTTCAAAGCTTCGTGTCATTAGGGAAGTTTCTGTTGTATAAACTTCCGTCTTCTCGTACCTTGTAGTCGGATGGCCTTTGTTCGGGTTGCGTTTCCCTGATCTTCAAATACAGTTCATCATTTTCTTGCACTTTCATGATTTGTTCCATCAATGTAGGTTGGAGAGTTAGCGCGGCAAGCCTTGTTTCGATCTCACCCATTGGTAATAGTTCTACTTCGAGCCTTTGTAATTCTGTGCTTACTGTCTTGCGGCTTAGTGCATCCGCCACTACATTCGCCTTCCCTGGGTGGTAGCTAATTATATAGTCATAATCTTTGACCAATTCGAGCCATCATCTCTGCCTCATGTTCAACTCCTTCTGAGTGAACAAGTATTTCGGACTCTTTTGGTCTATAAAGATCTCGCATTGCTCGCCGTATAAGTAGTGCCTCCAGATCTTGAGAGCAAATACTACGGCAGCAAGCTCCAAATCGTGTGTCGGGTAGTTCTTCTCGTACTCCTTTAGCTGTCGTGAGGCGTACGCGATTACATTTCCATTTTGCATCAGGACACACCCTAAGCCATTCTTTGATGCGTCGCTATATACGGAGAATCCTCCGGTCCCTGTGGGAATTATTAATGCTGGGGCCGAAGTGAGTCGTTCTTTAATTCCTGAAAGCTCTGCTCGCACGCATCGTCCCAATGGAATGGAGTGTTCTTCTTCGTTAGCTTCGTCAGGGTTAACGCGATCTAAGAGAAATCCTTGATGAATTTAGGGTAGTATCCAGCTAGTCCAAGAAACTCCGTGTTTCTGTGACATTCGTCTGTTGAGGCCAGTTGTTAATAGCCTCGATCTTGCTGGGGTCAACAGAAATCCCATCTCCTGAGATTATGTGTCCAAGAAATGCGATTTGATCGAACCAGAACTCGCATTTCTTGAACTTCACGTATAACTGTTCTCTCGCAATATTTCCAGGACAATCCTCAGGTGTTGTTCGTGCTCCTCTCGTGTGTTTGAGTAAATAGGATGTCATCGATGAATACGATGATGAATTTATCGAGGAATGGTTTGAACACTCGGTTCATTAAGTCCATGAACGCCGCTAGTGCATTAGTCAGCCCGAAAGGCATGACTAAGAATTCGTAGTGCCCATATCGGGTACTAAAGACTGTCTGTAAAATATCAGTTTTAGTTGTGCTTTGATTACATTAGTTGTCCTGTAATTAGGGGTTTTGTTTGTATTTGTCCTTAGATTAGGACTTAGATTGTATCTAAACCAAGTATGTTTGGTATAAATACTTGTACACACATTGAGCTTAATAGAGAATTTTAGTCAATTGATCCGAAAGGCTTGCAAATCAAATTGTAGAGAGAGAAAGTCAGAGTTCATTCTCTCACTACACGAATTCTCTCTCAAGTTCTTCAAAGAAGGTTTTCGATCGAAATCTCATTTTATATAATTCTAATCGATTTCCTTAGGATTTCATGTCTAGGATCTAGGAGTTGATAACTGAGGACCTAACAATTGGTATCAGAGCAGATTCGTATTTGTTTTGAAGCCGAATTGTTAGATTTAGATCGAAATTGAATTCTGAAAAGCTCCTCGATCACTCGAAGAACTTTTTGGCGCGAAACTGGGATTTCGATCTAATGGATCAATTCTGTGCTTATTTGAGATAATTTTGATGTCTATGTGCTTGCAATAGTGCTAGAAATAGTTTGTGATTCGATCGGTGTCAAATTAAAACAATGAATTTGAGCTGATTTCGATTCTGCTTTAGTTACTATTTGCGATTGAACATGATGAACTCGTGCTGATTCTGCTTAAATTTGCTATATTTTGCTTCATAACACGTTTAATTGTCTGTTCGCGCATGTTTAGCATATAGATTCGAGCAATTACCTATAATTTCACTGCCTAATTTGCTATTCTCTTGAAATGACTCTGAATTTCCCACAGACGGTGCCATTCATATGGGGCAGTCCCAATGGTCCGGAAAATTAGTACAGCTGTAGGATTATTATCACAAGTCTTGAAGTGTGCGAAGGGAGTTTGTTTAGATAGGACGTGTATGGGACGCAAACGAAATTTCACGGGAATTACGTGGTTCGAATCTTTGCAGATTCTATGTCCATGGGCGCTTTGGAACTTTGTTTCACTATTCTTTAAAGGGTTACACACTCAGCACGCTTTCTCTGACACATTTACGCTAAAAATAAGTAAAAACGCTAACTACGGTAAAAGAGATAAATTTCTAAGTGTATTTCGTTTGTTTAAGTATCATCATCACAATGACTAAGTGCCTCTTTTGTAGGAGATTCCTGCATCTGGCTGAGATTACATCGCAAAATGCCTGGGGATGGGACCTGTCAACGCAGTCTTGTCCGAAACAATTTTTTGCAGTAGTCACAGTCTTTCACAGTGGCGTTGCGCTGCCCTCTCTCCAGCGAAAACGTGGCTTTGTACAGGATTGTTCCTTTATGAGGTCTTTTCAATAGTGGCGTGTCAGAGAAGCTTTGTTCCTCCCTAGGAGCTGCTAGGTGGCTTTTTTCATGAAACTTAATACTCATCGTAATTTTTATTTTGGCCTCCCTAATTTCTTTGCAACATCAAGTATGATTGTGAACGACTAGATTTTGAGGGCCGAGAAGAAGATTGTGGTATTTAAGCCATATCGAGTTGTTTTTTACTAAAACAAAGAATAAATGAGCACCGATTATAGGTGATTTGGATTCAGATGAATCATATGTCCATAGCGCCAACTAACAGAACTAAAGCGTAAACGAGGCGAAATCGACCCGACGATTCCGTGGTTCGGATCTTGAAAATCCTACATCCACGGGCAAGAGCCATTCTTATTGATTGTGTTCTTGTTTCTACAGAATTACAAGCTTCATCGATCGAATTACAGTCAACAAAGGGTGATCAATATTTAAAGGAAGAAAAACGCGCCAAATTCAACGTCTGCTTCAATCTTCACTTCTTTTTGGAGAAGTCGTCGTTAGTGAGAGCAACTTTATAAGTAGAAAACGCGTTCTATTCTTTTTCTTAACTTTTGTGTTTGGTCAACGCTTTTAAGGTTCTTTTCTCAATTCCTGAACCTGAATGTGCAAGTCGAACTGCATGGCAGAGCTTCTGCTCCTTTTCTCCTTGTTCTTCAACCCCCCCCCCCCACAAGATGGACGAAATAAGTTGATTACTTCCATTGTGACCATTAGCTCTTGTAATCTAGGCCCTGTGAGTTGTTTAGAAAACATGTCAACAAGCTATTTTTCTGAGCTAATAGGAAGCAGTTTCACATTCCCTTTTAATGCATGGTCCCTTATGAAGTGACAATCAATCTCAATGTGCTTCGATTTCTCATGAAACCTGGGAGTCAAAGACAGCTTTAACGCGAATGATTATTACTGAAGATGACTGGTGTCTGATTCAAGCAAATTCCTAGCTCCTTTAACAGGTTTTTGATCCACAACATCTCAGCCACCACAGAGCCTAAAGCTCTATATTCTGCTTCGGTGGATGATCTGGATACAGTGGCTTGTTTCTTAGCCTTCGACGTTATCAAGGGAATCTCCCAAGAATGTGTAAAATCCTGTTACAGACTTCCTGGTGTCCTTACACGCAGCCCAATCTGCATTAGAAAATCCTTTCAAGCCAAAGTCTGAACTAGAGCTGAGTAAAATGCCTTGCCCTGATTTAGCCTTGATGTACCTTAACAGATGATGCGCAGCCATCAAATGAGGTGTTCTAGGAGCAGAAATATATTGACTCAGTTTATGAACTACGAAGGTTATATTTGGTCATGTGAAAATAAGACAGATGAGTATTCCAATCAGCCTCCTATAGTTGAAGGGATCTTTTAACAATTCTCCTTCATCTTCAGTCAAATTTCCTCCAGTATTCATAGGTGTTGACAGACTCTTAGTTGCCAACTTTGTGTCTTCCAGTAGTTGGAGAGCATACTGCCTTCGAGAGATGTATATTCTCCTCTTTCTCCTTGAGCAACTTCTCCAAGGAAAAATCTTAGCTCCCCTAAGTCCTTGATTTTGAAGCTGGGCTTTAAGAAATTTTTTACCTCCTGAATGGCAGTGAGAGAGGTTCCACCTAATATTATGTCGTCCACATATACAAGTAAGACAACCAAGCTGTCACCTTCTCCCTTTATGAACAACGTGTGATCAGATTGAGTTTGTTTAAAACCAAACTCCTTCACAGCATCTGTAAACTTTCTATTCCATTGCCGTGAAGCTTGCTTAAGCCCATACAAGGATTTATAAAGTCTGCATACCTTTCGTGTGGGTCCAGATCTCTCATGTTAAGTATAGAAACGTTGAGGTAGTTCCATATGAACTTCCTCACTCAACTCTCCATTGAGAAAAGCATTGTTTACATCCAAATGTGCTAGGTTCCAATTCAGCTTAGCATCCAATGATAGAATCTGATATGTTAGGATTTTACGCTATTTTTATACCCCAAAAGGCGCATTTTCGGCCATTATTCATTCGAATAAACTTGGATATCCTACCCTTACGTGTATTTTTTTTGTTTGACAGATATCGAGGAAAAAGAGCCAAAGTCGAGCCATCGTAAGTACGTTTATGGGAATTGGGCTAAAATCATCACAAGAATTGAATTGTGGTCTTTTAGTTTAATTTAAGCATATGAATTAACTAAAGCCCACAAGAATTTGATTTATGCTTGGAGAATAAGTTAATCAACGAGGATTGGCGACGGTTCGACGATATGGTTATGGAGGATCCTTGGCTTCAGGAAGCGCCACTACCGGACGCTATCCACGAGGCCCACTAGCGATGGGGCTTTCGGTGGGGACCCGGTTGAGTTCCATTATAGATGCCCATGGTTGGAGATGGCCCGAAAGGATGACGGCGGAATACATCGACTTTAGTCGCCATCTTCCGTCTGCTGATCCAAGCATGCGAGATAGGATATTATGGAAGGGTGCAACGGATGCCGAGCATCCGCTTGCCTCATAAGGGAGGCACTGCACATTCGTCGTCAGCCTGTGCCTTGGTCGGCCCTGTTTGGGGGACCTCTAAAGGTTCCCAGGCATGAGATTATCCTTTGTATGAGTATACACGAATGCTTGTCTACGACGAACAAGCCTTGGGTGGCTTAGCGAGTGGGTACCCCGGCATGTGTTCTATGCGACGTGCTACGCTATGAGACGGTTCAGCACCTGTTTTAGATTGTCGGTTCTCTCGCCAGTGTCTTCGGCTGCTTAGGCGACATATCCACTGGTCTTAGCCATATAGGTATTGGGGCGAGGGCATTCTGTGGGCTTCGATGAAATGGCAAGGCCAGCATCTCATATCGGCGGCTTACCGTCATGTTTTGGCCTCTTTGGTTTACCATATTTGGCAGGCACTCAACAAGCGCTGGAAGGAAGGGATCATTACGACTCCTGACAGGCTGGTGGTGGATGTTCTTGATATGGTTTCCATGGGACTTAGTGGGACTTCGGCTAAGTTTTATTGGTTGTGTTTTTTCGTTCTCTCCAGTAGTCTGTTACTGGTTGCTTGAGGGGTTGACTCTCACCCATCTTGTACATTCAACCATTTATATATACACACGGGAATTATTTCAAATAAAAAAGAATAAGTCAATCAAGATTACTTTAATTCATTAATATATGCCAAGATATGCCATGATTAAAGAAGGTGTAGCAACCCTGGTATTCTAAATAAGATGACTGGCGGATTTTCGCAACGTAAGTCGCGAAAGACGTGTCTAACAAAAGCATTTTCCTAAATAATTTACATTACAGCAAAATGTCGTCTATAGTGTCATCAATATACACGGGCCGTAGACCCAACATGACAAAATAGCAAAACCCCTAATGTCCCTCCACAGGTCTTCATCCATGTACCGCCCCGCCCTCAAAAGTCCGTGCAGCACCACCACCATCCGCCTCAGTCTTGATGCGTATCAGCGTCAGACTAAGTACCTACAACACGTAAACACTGAGCGATTTGCCCAGTAGGTGAATAAAAATGCTTGAATGCACGTGTACACTCAATCCCAGTCACAATGTCTCGTATGCAATGCACACTCTTTCTTTTCCCACAATCCTATCTCAAATCACACAACACAGGGCCCTAGGTCAGACTCGACTCGCGCCCCTATAATATAACAATAACATAAGGAAACTTACACTAGCACCGTTTTGACAATCACATAATTGCCCCGCTAGGCCGCTCTTCCGCAAGCCGTTGCCGACACTAAAAGCGTTTTGACGATCACGCAACTGCCCTGTCATGTCCCTCCGCTGAAAATAAAATGACGACGGTTTTGCACCTCAGGACGTTCAAGCCCGAGTAGACAGATCGATCACGCATGTCTGCCGTCAGGTGTCATATGAGTACCAACCTCGACTCCTCAACGAGTCACAAAATCATAACAATCTCAAACTACCCCGCTCACGGGTACGTCAATGTACTACCGTCTCAATACGGTACGAGTAACTCTCCACTGTAATATGATATGCATATGCTATGCATATAAACGTGATAACATATGAAAGCATGATCCACATGAAACGTACGTAAAACATGTATAACACGTAAATCATCAAATCTCATAAAAGAACATAAGTCACATATGTGTTACGCATTGTAGATGAATGATTCACCTACCTGTCCTCCAAATACAATCAGTCAAGAAATCCGGTAAATTCCTTAACAGGTCGAGCCTCTGGGAAATAAAATATTATCACATCAGCATGTTTGTTAAATTTCCTAAGTTTCGAAATTCCCAACCCCAATTATCGAAACCCTACCCAAAAATCCTAAATTGCGAAAACCCTAAGAACACCGAAAAACTCTGAAGTGCGAAAACCTAATGTAATGCGAAAACCTTTATAGATATCGAAAACTTCATGTATAGATACTATCGAAAACCATAGTGAGAGACCGAAAACTTTCATGCAAGTTAATTGATGCCGAAAGCCTTGACAAAATCGTAATGCCGAAAACCTCAAAAGGAATGCCGAAAACTTTATAAAATAATGTCAAAAAGTTTAGGAATTGCCGAAAACTTTCTCAGGCATACCCAAAACTTACATGCTTTATGGAAAAATTATGAAATAACGAAAACTTAGGCATGGGATGTCGAGAACCCAACTAAAGCTTGCCGAAAACTTTATAAATTGGTCAAAAGCTTATTACACATAACGAAAACTTAAATACACAAATGTAGGGCCGAAACTTTAAGCATCCAATTTCTTAGTTTTATGATGGACATCGAAACCATGCTATAGTTTAAAACTAATCATATACTTAACAAATAAGTCAACCCTCGAAAATAGTAGTATATTGCAACCTTGAAATGCTTTAACAAGAGTCCTGATATCGAATAATAAAATCATATAAGCACATACTCTTCTCACATAGCTATCCCCAAGATAATAACCACGAACACTTCAACTATATAAAAATCACGAAATCTATCCTATCCCCGAGAATTAATCTCGATCCTAACGTAGTCAACTTTTCGAGTCAAACTTAACGAGAAAGTTTACAATATTGACTTTTGGGATATAGTAAAATTTTCGACAATTAAATTTTTCGATCGTAAAATTTAGCAAAACAAAATTTTCGAGACTTTACAAATTAAAAAATTTTCTGTTCGAAAAACAAATTCAAGTCGAATTTTTTTTTCTGCTCGAAAAATATTTCTCAAACAGTACTTTAGCGCGCGACAACAGTAACTAATATTTTTCGAAGACATTATTTTTTGGATCGAAGTTTAAAGATTGAACTAAAAATAATTCTCGATCGATTGTGCACCAAAAGCTACTAATAAATTTTTTACTTGTGAAGCACATCACATCATTTCCAATATTAAAAACATTTTCGAAGATCCTACCAAATCAACTCGACAAAATTGATGCATATGCTCTTTGGAAACGACAACCGTCTATCAATTCACAAAAGAGGGGAATACACCGTCTGGCAAAGCCGTTTCTTGAACTTCATTGAGCTTAAGACCAAGTCGTGAACCTTCTAGCATCTCTCGAAGAAGGACCGGCTCAGTTTTGGTTCGTACAAGCAGCCAATACAACGAACACTCTGTCGGGTTACCCGGTGTGTACCGGAGACGCCACGTCGCTGGATACGGTGCGGAAAATTGTTTTTCGGGTTTCCCGATTGCCCTCGTAGCTCGTATCAGAGTAGTAACACATGTTGCACGTAATAGGGCGGATCAAACCCATAAGGATTTACTAGTTGAAGCGAGTCGCAGCTCCTCGTCCTTTTCTTCAACTATACGGCGATGGTGGTGGATCGCACCAGATTGTCACGCCGACCTCGCGGTGCACCACAGATCCAATTATCTAAAGATGGCTAGAAATCGATCCGTTGCTTCAGGAGAAAGTGTGTGCATTTCGGTGTGTTTTTGTGCGCGTAACTTGTAGTTCTTTTGGACGATGGTTTCACCCTTTTATATATGGGGTAGGGGACGAAATTTTCAACCCATTGAGTAACTTAAATTTCGAAATTTATTCCTTAATTAAGTTAGAGATTTTTGCCACAAATCTCTCCCTTGATTTGATTCCAAATACAGAAATAATCCATATTTACCCTAACTAACTTTAGATATTTACTCCAAATAAAATATCTTAAATATGGATTGAATATTTCGAAACTTATACCATATATATTTCAAATTTTCAGTTTAAAATAAATAATATTCCAAATATTTTTATTTCCATATTTATACACATCAAATATGTAAATTTCGAAAGTACCCTCATAGGCATAGTTCGAAATTAAGCTTAGGGTGAAATTCGATTTTACTGACAAATAAGCCGTAATTGGTTATCCAGTGCCCAACTGGAGCCTTAGGCTTATGGACTTTTAATGTTCGAGATTAAGAGTTCCGGTGCCTTCCTCTCTCGTGCCATCGAGAACAGTGACTCAACTCGACACATTTGGATTTCATTTATTGCTTTACCGGATGCTAAGTAAAGAACTCGTATATCCAATAAACGAACAATGCCTTTATTTAAACACACAAAAATATCATATAACATAAGAAGTCGAATGATAAATAAGCTAATGCCCTATACAATCTAATCCTCGTGTAGTATCCGAGGGCATATTCCTAACACAATCTGCCTTTACCTGGAAAGACTCAAAACTCCAAGTGAGTACAATGAGGCACGGCTACGAGCCAAGGCTGATCTTCTAGCCAAATCAGCTCTCATGCAAGTCATCCCCATTGATATCTACATGCATATAGACAGCCTTCCAACTGCTCACGAAATGCAGGATGAGCTCCACGCATGATGCAGTGCACAAAAGTCGGGGGGGGTCAATGCTAATAAGGGGAATATTGTAACGACATACGACTCTTTCAAAACTAAGGTAGAGAAGAGCTTACATAATTAATACCAGCGATACCTCACTCTTCTCAACGAGATGAGGAAGATATACATCTACAAAACAAACATGGAGATGAATATTAGATTTCTATCATCACTGCCCACTGAATCGAAAAAGATATCCACTCAGCTCAGACAGAACAAAGACCTAGATGTGATGGACATATACGCTGTTTTCGACAATCTCGCACAACACGACGAAGACATCGACGAGACTCAAAAAGAACAAAAAGGCAACCAGACCGAGGATTCGATAGTCCTGGTCTCAGAGAAGGGTAGCACTCGCTCGAGAAAGACAAGGACGGTAAGCTTCCTAGCTCCTTAGAATCCGAGGAAGAGTCAGACTCTGACGTCGAGCCTAACATGAAGAAGTAGGAAAGCAATTGGCTCTAATTGCAAAATGATGAGCAAGAAGTACTTTAATATAAGAAGAAGTCCTCCTCGTCTGCAAACAGACTTCGGACAGGGATAGAGCACCCGAGACCTCTGAGGTAAAAAATGTAAAAGAGCCTAAAAAATGCTATTGGGGCAAGATGGCCACTTCGTCGGTTAATGCACTCTTCCAAGAGATGCCAACTATTACTCCAAAAAGCTTCAACTCACGAAACAGAAAGAAGCATGAGTAGCCCCCATGGCGGAGCAAGAACACTGGCTAGGGGACACTTCAGACTCAAAAGAAGAGAACCTTGCTCTCATGGCATGCCTCGACGACAATTCAGACGCCGAATCATCAAAAAGGACAGACCATGCATCCATATTGTCTCAGGATGTAGATTCTTTAAATTCGACATTATTGACCATGTTAGAATCGTACCAATTAGATTACGCTAACATGAAACATGAGCAGAAAAGCATAAAGGAATTAGAGGAGCGACTAGCAACTAGTTAGGAAAAATTTCAATGCTATTTAATAAGAAAACTCATATAGGGATTCTCTTATCAAATGAAAATG
Organism: Craterostigma plantagineum; assembly: GCA_027422505.1. Taxonomy (NCBI): domain Eukaryota; kingdom Viridiplantae; phylum Streptophyta; class Magnoliopsida; order Lamiales; family Linderniaceae; genus Craterostigma; species Craterostigma plantagineum. Next base: position 13,667,439 of record JAPQWV010000001.1, read on the forward strand.
AAAAAATAGCTAGTCTAGAATATAAAATAGCCTCCTTAGAAATGAAAATAAGTGACCTAGATAAAGCCCTAAGCGATAGCAACAGAGAGTTAGAAACTTCTAGAAATAACTATACGGCACTCTCTGATAAACGTAAGAAACTTTACACTAGGATCAAGCTATTAGATGATCGACTGACTTCTAAGGGACAAATTGCTCAGACTATTTATTTAAATCAGCCATTAGATACCAATATTTACAATGCTAAGGAAAGTTTAGGGTTTACTAACCCATGAAACTTAAAGAAAGTTGATTGCAAATTAATCTACAAGCGATACCTTACACGATTCATACCACCGATACCTCACTCTTCTCAACGAGATGAGGAAGATAAATCTACAGAACAAACATGGAGATGAATATTATATTTCTATCATCACCGCCCACTGAATGGAAAAAGATTTCCACTCAGCTCAGACAGAACAAAGACCTAGATGTGATGGACATACACGCTATTTTCGACAATCTCGCACAACATGACGAAGGCATCGACGAGACTCAAAAAGAACAAAAGGGCAACTAGACCGCGGATTCGATAGCCCTGGTCTCAGATAAGGGAAGCACTCGCTCGAGAAAGACAAGCACGGTAAGCTTCCTAGCTCCTCAGAATCCGAGGAAGAGTCAGACTCTGACGTCGAGCCAAACATGAAAGAAGTAGGAAAGCAATTGGCTCTAATTGCAAAAATGATGAGCAAGAAGTACTTTACTATAGGAAGAAGTCCTCCTCGTCCGCAAACAGCCTTCGGACCTCTAGCTCGTAGAATAGGGATAGAGCACCCGAGACCTCTGAGGTAAAGAATGTAAAAGAGCCTAAAAATGCTTTAATTGGGGCCAGATGGCCACTTCGTCGGTAAATGCACTCTTCCAAAGAAGTATGATGCCAACTACTACTCCAAGAAGCTTCAACTCACGAAACAGAAAGAAGCATGAGTAGCCCTCATGTCGGAGCAAGATCACTGGCTAGGGGACACTTCAGACTCAAAAGAAGAGAACCTTGCTCTCACGCCTCGACGACAATTCAGACGCCGAATCATCACAAAGTACAGACCATGCGTCCATATTGTCTCACGAGGTACATTCTTTAAATTCGACATTATTGATCATGTTAGAATCGTACCAATTAGATTACGCTAACATGAAACTTGAGCAGAAAAGCATAACGGAAATAGAGGAGCGGCTAGCAACTAGTTAGAAAAATTTTCAAATGCTATTTAATAAGAAAACTCATATAGAGATTCTCTTATCAAATGTAAATGAAAAAATAGCTAGTCCATAATATTAAATAGCCTCGTTAGAAATTAGAATAAGCGACCTAGATAAAGCCCTAAGCGATAGCAACAGAGAGTTAGAAACTTCTAGAAATAACTATACGGCACTCTCTGATAAACGTAAGAAACTTTACACTAGGATCAAGCTATTAGATGATCGACTGACTTCTAAGGGACAAATTGCTCAGACTATTTATTTAAATCAGCCATTAGATACCGATATTTACAATGCTAAGGAAAGTTTAGGGTTTACTAACCCATGCAACTTAAAGAAAGTTGATTGCAAATTAATCTACCAGCGATACCTTACACGATTCATACCACCGATACCTCACTCTTCTCAACGAGATGAGGAAGATATAAATCTACAGAACAAACATGGAGATGAATATTATATTTCTATCATCACTGCCCACTGAATGGAAAAAGATTTCCACTCAGCTCAGACAGAACAAAGACCTAGATGTGATGGACATACACGCTATTTTCGACAATCTCGCACAACATGACGAAGGCATCGACGAGACTCAAAAAGAACAAAAGGGCAACCAGACCGCGGATTCGATAGCCCTGGTCTCAGATAAGGGAAGCACTCGCTCGAGAAAGACAAGCACGGTAAGCTTCCTAGCTCCTCAGAATCCGAGGAAGAGTCAGACTCTGACGTCGAGCCAAACATGAATGAAGTAGGAAAGCAATTGGCTCTAATTGCAAAAATGATGAGCAAGAAGTACTTTACTATAGGAAGAAGTCCTCCTCGTCCGCAACTTCGGACCTCTAGCTCGTAGAATAGGGATAGAGCACCCGAGACCTCTGAGGTAAAGAATGTAAAAGAGCCTAAAAAATGCTGTAATTGGGGCCAGATGGCCACTTCGTCGGTAAATGCACTCTTCCAAAGAAGTAAGATGCCAACTACTATTCCAAAAAGCTTCACCTCACGAAACAGAATGAAGCTTGAGTAGTCCTCATTGCGGAGCAAGATCACTGGCTAGGGCACACTTCAGACTCAAAAGAATTAGATGAGCGACTAGCATCTAGTTAGAAAAAATCTCAAATGCTATTTCATAAGAAAACTCAAATAGAGATTCTCTTATCAAATGAAAATGAAAAATAGCTAGTCTCGAATATAAAATAGCCTCCTTAGAAATTAAAATTAGCGACCTAGATAAAGCCCTAACTAATAGCAACAGAGAGTTAGAAACTTCTAGAAATAACTATACGGCACTCTCTGATAAACGTAAGAAACTTTACACTATGATCAAGCTATTAGATGATCGACTGACTTCTAAGGGACAAATTGCTCGGACTATTTATTTAAATCAGCCATTAGATAATATTTACAATGCTAAGGAAAGTTTAGGTTTTACTAACCCATGAACTTAAAGAAAGTTGATTGCAAATAAATCTACCAGCTATACCTTACACGATTCATACCAGCGATACCTCACTCTTCTCAACGAGATGAGGAAGATATAAATCTACAAAACAAACATGGAGATGAATATTATATTTCTATCATCACTGCCCACTGAATGGAAAAAGATTTCCACTCAGCTCAGACAGAACAAAGACCTAGATGTGATGGACATAGACACTGTTGTCGACAATCTCGCACAACACGAGGAAGACATCGATGAGACTCGAAAAGAACAAAAGGGCAACCAGACCGAGAATTCGATAGCCCTGGTCTCTGATAAGGGAAGCACTCGCTCGAGAAAGACAAGCACGGTAAGCTTCCTAGCTCCTCAGAATCCGAGGAAGAGTCAGACTCTGACGTCGAGCCAAACATGAAAGAAGTAGGAAAGTAATTGGCGCTAATTGCAAAAATGATGAGCAAGAACTACTTTACTATAAGAAGAAGTCCTCCTCATCCGTAAACAGACTTCGGATCTCTAGCTCGAAGAATAGGGATAGAGCACCCGAGACCTCTGAGGTAAAGAATGTAAAAGAGCCTAAAATTGCTTTAATTAGGGCAAGATGGCCACTTCGTCGGTTAATGCACTCTTCCAAGAGATGCCAACTATTACTCCAAGAAGCTTCAACTCACGAAACAGAAAGAAGCATGAGTAGCCCTCATGGCGGAGCAAGATCACTAGCTAGGGGACACTTCAGACTCAAAAGAAGAGAACCTTGCTCTCATGGCACGCCTCGACGACAATTCAGACGCTGATCATCACAAAGGACAGACCATGCGTCCACATTATCTCAGGAGGTAGATTCTTTAAATTCGACATTATTGACCATGCTAAAATCGTACCAATTAGATTACGCTAACATGAAACGTGAGCAGAAAAGCATAAAGGAATTAGAGGAGCGACTAGCAACAAGTTAGAAAAATTTTCAAATGCTATTTAATAAGAAAACTCTTATAGAGACTCTCTTATCAAATGAAAATGAAAATATAGCTAGTCTAGAATATAAAATCGCCTCCTTAGAAATTAAAATAAGCGAAAGAAACTTTACACTAGGATCAAGCTATTAGATGATCGACTGACTTCTAAAGGACAAATTGCTCAGAGTACTTAGTTAAATCAGCCAATAGATACAGATATTTACAATGCTAAGGAAAGTTTAGCTTTTACTATCCCATGCAACTTAAAGAAAGTTGATTGCAAATAAATCTACCAGCGATACCTTACACGATTCATACCAGCGATACCTCACTCTTCTCAACGAGATGAGGAAGATATAAATCTACAAAACAAACATGGAGATGAATATTAGATTTCTATCATCACTACCCACTGAATGGAAAAAGATATCCACTCAGCTCAGACAGAACAAAGACCTAGATGTGATGGACTCAGAGAATGGAAGCACTCGCTCGAGAAAGACAAGCACGGTAAGCTTCCTAGCTCCTCAGAATCTGAGGAAGAGTCAGACTCTCACGTCGAGCCAAACATGAAAGAAGTAGCAAAGCAATTGGCTCTAATTGCAAAAATGATGAGCAAGAAGTACTTTATTATAAGAAGAAGTCCTCCTCGTCCGCAAACAGACTTCGGACCTCTAGCTCGAAAAATAGGGATAGAGCACCCGAGACCTCTAAGGTAAAGAATGTAAAAGAGCCTAAAAAATGCTTTAATTGGGGCAAGATGGCAACTTCGTTGGTGAATGCACTCTTCCAACGAAGTAAGTGCCAACTACTACTCCAAGAAGCTTCAACTCACGAAACAGAAAGAAGCATGAGTCCTCATGTCGGAGCAAGATCATTGTCTAGGGGACACTTCAGACCAAAAGAAGAGAACCTTGCTCTCATGGCATGCCTCGACGAAAATTCAGACGCCGAATCATCACAAAGGACAGACCATGCGTCCACATTATCTCAGGAGGTAGATTCTTTAAATTCGACATTATTGACCATGTTAAAATCGTACCAATTAGATTACGCTAACATGAAACGTGAGCAGAAAAGCATAAAGGAATTAGAAGAGCGACTAGCAACAAGTTAGAAAAATTTTCAAATGCTATTTAATAAGAAAACTCATATAGAGACTCTCTTATCAAATGAAAATGAAAAAATAGCTAGTCTAGAATATAAAATCGCCTCCTTAGAAATTAAAATAAGCGACCTAGATAAAGCCCTAAGCGATAGCAACAGAGAGTTAGAAACTTCGAGAAATAACTATACGGCACTCTCTGATAAACGTAAGAAACTTTACACTAGGATCAAGCTATTAGATGATCGACTGACTTCTAAGGGACAAATTGCTCAGACTATTTATTTAAATCAGCCATTAGATACCGATATTTACAATGCTAAGGAAAGTTTAGGTTTTTTTTTAGGTAACCGGGGAAAGCCGATGGTGAAACCCCGGGGCCGGCCCACTACCTGCTAAACGGGCCGACCAGGTCAATCGCACATGTCTGGGCCCATGTGGGCAGGCCTGGAGAAATGTCACAGGGTGGAGGTTCGAACCCAGGACCTCTCCCAACATGACTCCAGGCACCTCCCCCTCAACCAGTAGAGCTAAGGGCTCATCGGCAAAGTTTAGGTTTTACTAACCCATGCAACTTAAAGATAGTTGATTGCAAATAAATCTACCAGCGATACCTTACACAATTCATACCAGCGATACCTCACTCTTCTCAACGAGATGAGGAAGATATAAATCTACAAAACAAACATGGAGATGAATATTTGATTTCTATCATCACTGCCCACTGAATGGAAAAAGATATCCACTCAGCTGAGACATAACAAAGACCTAGATGTGATGGACATACACGCTGTTTTCGACAATCTCGCACAACATGACGAAGACATTGACGAGACTCAAAAAGAACAAAAGGGTTACCTGTAGCGTATACATTTAATTGTGCTTGATATTATTAGTTGTCCTTGTAATTAGGGGCGTTTTGTATAGTAGTCCTTAGATTAGGACTAGTTTGATATTTATACCAAGTTTGTTTGGTATAAATACATGTAAATCAATTGAGCCGAATAGAGAAAGTTTTGAAGATTGATCCGAAAGGCTTGCAATTCAATTTTTAGAGAGAGAAACAACAGTAACTTTCTCACTCTAATCGAATTCTCTCTCTCGTTCTTCAAATGAATTTTTCGATCGAATCTTATTGATTATCATTATCATCGAATTACTTTGAATTCTTGCCTAGGATCTTAGAGTTGTTAATCGTAGGACCTAACAATTGGTATCAGAGCATATTCGTTCTGTTTTGGATAAAAAATTGTTAGATTTGGATCGAAAATTTAATTCTGTTCACTGTTCATCGAAGAACAGTTTGGCGCGAAATCTATTTTCGATCCAATAGCATAATTCTGTGCCTAATTGACTTGAATTTGATGTTTCTGTGCTCGTTTAAATGTCAAATGTTGATTGCGATCAAATCCGTAGCTGTTTGAACTTCGTGTTTGGATTAAATCGATTTTGTGAGTTACTGTTTGCGTAAGAACATGAAGAACACGTTCTGATTTTGACCAAATTCGACATATTGTGCTTCATAACGTGTTTAATTGCGTGTTCGTGCGTAGTTAGTAATCGATTGCGAGCAATTACCTGAAAGTTCAGTGTCTAATGCTTGTTTTTGCTTGAATCTGTGATAATTGTATTCTGTGATTTTTCTCGATCTTTCTAATTTTTTCTCGCTAGGTTTTGCGATCGGATTAATTTCTCGATCGAAAACTTGGCGAGACAATTTTTCTCGGTCAGAATACGAAGTCGGTGCTAAAATCGTCAACACTTGAAACGATTTTAGTTAGAAATATTTCTCGAGTAATTCTGTTTGCTTTTGTATCGTTGTGGTGTTATACTCCTGTCTGAGCCTTTGTTTTCTAACGGATACTGATTGTCACCAAAGTGACTCATTAGGCTATTCAACCCTGTATTTTTGTCCTCTCTCTAGCGAAACCTCTCTCGTCTTGAACCCTACCATATTGTGTTCGCCGCCACTCACACCTCATATCCGCCACCGACCCCGACCATCTGCTGACCGGCGGCATCGAGCGACCCTCTTTCCTCCATCGCCGGGCTCAAACGGCGATGGGAGGACCTTAACCAGCCTAGTTCCACCCGGCTTCTTCTCCACCCCGTCTCGCGTCTTTTCACCTTTTTCTTTCTGATCTCGACTTGTATGGGTTCTGCAACGATTGCGTTGGTTGATTCTCCAGTGTTAGATGCTGAAGCGTCGGGCACTATGGATTCTTACCCCAACGATTGGGCTTCGATGGGACCCGTGCCGGATTTTGCCGAGCTGACGAGGACCATCCCGGAATTTGCGAATAGCTTTGATATGGAGGCTTTCGAAGGCCTCTTCACGCGCGTCTGTGGAGGTGCGGCCGACCCTCAGCCACACCATGCGCCTCTTCAGCCGCCTGAGAATGGCTCGGCCGACACCTCTGTCCGGCCTACTCCTCTGAACAGGCGGTCTCAGCCCAAGCGTCCGCACCGCCGCCGTTTTCCGACCTCCATCGTCCCGTTGCGTAATCCAGCAGCCGGTCATTGGCCACCACTCCGCCGGGGGACGCCGCCTGGCAAAGGCCCGCTTGTGGATGATACCTCTGACGACTCCGACCAGCCACCGGAGGAAGAGGCGGCGCGCGACACTCCCCCTGCACCTAGGGCTTCTTGCTCTGATTTTGGGCCTAGGGTTTCCATGGAAGAGGCCCATTCATCACCTAGGACCAATGTTACTGGGCCGGAAAAGCATACTAGCCCATCTAGGGCTTCCCCTATTGGGCCTTTTGCTGGTAAGCACTTGGAGACTATTGGGCCCTGTACTGATAAGGAGACACCGAGCCACCACTATGATGCCCCAATCATAGAAGACGCTTCTGAAGATGACCTACCACAGATCCATACCGTCGCCCGCCACCCTTCACCTTGCCGGGCCACTACACTACAGCGCTCCGGTATTGGGCAGACAGATTTCGCCCATGGGCTTGGGTCTTCTAGGGGTAATGCCCAACCGTCACTCGTGAACGGCGGCACTACCGAAGATGAACTGCATGCTACGCTGCCAGCGGAGGCCCTCCGGGCCGGACCTCTTAGGCCCGGACCGTCCTTCTCTGACGTTGTTCTTGGCGTCAAAAGCAACCGGGAAGCGACCAATTGCGGAGGACCACCTGGCTCGGCACGACTCCATCTATCGTACACGGCGCCTAGTGTTGTCAATGGAATCGCTGCGGCCCGGCCTCCTTGGGAAATCGCTCAACAAGGAGTCGCACGATGGGAACATACGCTCGTTGGGTATTTTTTTGGTAAGCGACCGTATTTCCCACATGTGGAACGCTATGTCCGATCAGTTTGGAAGAATCTTGTCGAAGTTAGATCGACGATTAACGGATTTTTCATGTTCCGTTTTACCTCGGAGGAGGCGGCTGCCACGGCCTTGGAAGGCGGTCCGTGGCTCTTACAGGGACAGCCTCTCATTCTCGAGAGGTGGCGTACGGGCCTCTCTTTTGAAAAGAAGACGCACTTGGCTATTCCATTATGGGTTAGACTCCGAAACATCCCAACGGAACTTTGGACACAAGATGGCTTAGGAATCGTTGCAAGTGTGCTCGGGAAGCCTCTTTTTGCGGACGCAATGACGGCTCGTGCGGAGCGCCTTGAGTATGCTAGGGTATGTATTGATATTGCCCTGGCTGAACCTTTTGTTGAGCAGTTCGATATTCATATCCCAACTAAGGATGGTGGCTCCTCGGGCATCGTACCCGTTAGTGTTGAATATGAGTGGCTGCCAAAAATATGCCCGTCATGTGCATCATGGGCCCATTGTACTGCGACATGCCCCACAAACCGCCCGAAACCACCGCCTCAGAAATCGGCCAAGAAACTCATGCAACAACCGCCATGTCTGACCACGATGCCGCAAGTGAGTCGTGAATGCAATCGCATGGTGGACAAAGGGAAGGCCGTTGTTACTATGGCGGCCAAAGTGGCTAGTTCTGCTAGGATTGGCAAGAAACGCGCCTCTACCCGTAATCTCGAACATGGTAAGCGGTCGAGTAGATCTAGCACAGAGACAACCTCCACTAGCAAGGGTATTGGGACGCCCTCCTCTCATGCCGATCGCAACATGTTTGAGGCTCTGGCTGATCTCGAGGCAACAACCAATGCCACCCAGGGTCCTATAGTGGGCCTTCTTGTAGATGCTGGATGACCCTACTTGGAAAGTACGGCTGTCTTTGTTTTTTTGTTGCCTTCGGGGACTTGTTCCTTAGGGCTCTGTTTGTGTTTTTGGATGTGAACTGGTAGCTTGTTACCAGTTGGTTGGTGCTCTTTGAGCGGATTCTCTGTACCTTTTGTTTTTTTTTTAGTGAAAAATTCCAAAAAAAAAAAAAAAAAAAAATTTCTCGAGCATTATTTAGCAAAAATCTTTTTCGAGGGAGACAAATTTTGACTTTACACGTGTAAAAGCTCTCTCTCGAGAAACATTTTCTGTCAGACGTTTAAAGTTTGACCAAGCTAAAAATCATTTACACGCGAGAAACTTTTCCAGTCAACCGATTTATTTTGACTTGTCGAGAAACTTACTAACGTACTGTTTCTTTACGATCGAAATAAATTCACGATCTGGAAATTTTTCTCGACCGAACGATTTTGGGCAATTTATTTCGCTCGAAAAATATTTCACTGACAAACTATCTCGCACGTAAACAGTACACACTATATTCTATTTCGACGAAATTATTTTTGATCAAACTTTAAAGATTGAATCGAAAATAATTCTCGATCTATTTTTCGATTCAAACGCTACTAAGGAATTTTGTCACTTGTGAAGCACCTTACATCATCTTCAAACATTCAAAACACGTAACGAAGATCCTTCAACAACTCAACTACAAAACAAAATGGATGCATACTCGCTCGGAAATGACAACCGTCCACCGATTTTGCAACGAGGCGAATATACTGTGTGGAGGAGCCGCTTTCTCAATTTCATCGCTCTAAAAGATCAAGCCGAGAATTTACTGAAGTCACTAGAAGAGGGACCCGCACAGTTTTGGGTATATGTCCCCGGTGACGAAATGGCAACTCCTCAAATTCCTGCATCTAGGCGACTGAAGGAGCCTAGGGAGTACACAATCGAGGAGAGAGCTCGAGCTAAGGCAGATCTAGTAGCCATGAACACCCTCATGCAGGGCATCCCCAACGACATATACCGACAGATTGATAGCCTTTCATCGGCTAAAGGAATGTGGGATGAACTGCATATGATGATGCAGAGGACGAAAGTTGGCATAAAGGCCAAAAAGGCGAACATTCTCACCGCTTACGACTCCTTCAAAGCAAAGCCTGAGGAGAGTCTATACGAGATATACCAAACATACCTCACTCTTCTCAACGAGATGAGGAAGATAGAGATCACGAAGACCAACATGGAGACAAACATCAGATTTCTATCTTCTCTGCCCGCGGAATGGAAGAAAATATCCACTCAGATTCGACAAAATAAAGATTTAGAGGAGTTGGACGTCCATGCCGTGTTTGACAATCTCGCATAGCATGAGGATGATATAAGCGAGATTCTCAAGGAGCAGAAAGGCAAACAGAACGAAGACACTGTTGCCTTAGTCTCGGAGAAGAGGAGCTCAAGATCAAGAAAGGAAAAGACCGTTAGGCCTCCTTCACCTTTAGAGTCGGAAGAAGAGTCGGACTCCGACGTTGAGCCAAATCTGAAAGCACTAGGAAAGCAGCTAGCTCTCATAGGACAAATGATGAGCAAGAAGTACTTCAAGAAGAAGTCGTCAACCTCAGCCAACCGAATTCGGACTACAAGCTCTAAAAACAAAGAACGTGCACCAGAGAGTTCCGATGTCAAGAATCCTAAGGAGGCTAACAAATGCTTCAACTGTGGCAAGCCAGGTCACTTCGCCAGAGAGTGCACTCTTCCGAAGAAGAGAGATGCCAACTACTACTCCAGGAAGCTCCAATTGACGAAACAGAAGGAAGCTGGAGTAGCTCTCATGGCCGAACAGGACCAATGGCTCGAGGACACGTCGAGTTCTAAAGAAGAGAATTTAGCTCTCATGGCCCGTCTCGACAATGAATCAGACGTCGGGACATCCAATCGTACGGACGACGAGAACGCATCCGCTTCGTCACAAAGAGGTAGTCTCTTCTTCCACAATGTTAGATTCATATAAAAAACAATATGCTAACATGAAACGTGAGCAGAAAAGTATTAAGGAAGTAGAGGATAAACTCGTGAGATCACAGGAGAAGATAAATAGTCTCGAATTAGAACTTAGGAGCTCTAGTGCAAAAATAGATGAACTTACTAAGAGCCTACATTCTAGAGAGACTAGTCAAAATCAACTAGGACAACAGAGCGAAAAGATTAAGGAACTAGAAGATAGGCTAGCAAATAACTACAATTGCTTGGTTAGAAATCTCAACGAGAAAGCCATTTTAAATTGTAGGATAACCGAAGCTACCTCTAAGATCACTAACTTAGAAGCTCAATTAGAAATATCAAATGCTAAAGTTAGTGAGCTTAGTGAAGAACTAGACGCCTGTCAAGCCGCCAAACTTACGGTAGAAAATAACTATGCTCTCCTAGGTGAGAAACGCAAGAAACTATATGCTAAAATTAAGAAATTAGATGATATAGTTACGCGTAGAGGACAATCCGAACAGATGATATTTTGAACAAGCCCAAGGATATAGAGTTCTATAATCCTATAGAAGGCATAGGTTTCACTAACCCGCGTGTTTTACGAAAGAAATAAATATACGATGTTAAACACATGGGCTTAGGACTAACCTCTCTTAGAAATTTTACTGAATCGTCATATGAAAATACTTTCGACTCATCCATTAGACAAGGCCCACATGGTCCAGAAATCCCCTTTGACTACAAAGAACTAAATGAAAGGGACAAAATAGGAAAGAAACTCTAACACCTGTCTGCAATTTAGTTCAAGTTCTACCTCCTGACTCTCAAACACACCACGAGGAAGTTAAAGCCATTAATTATAAAAATTCTCTCTACAAACCCCCTATCATAAAACAGATAGAGGAGTCACAGGCCAATCTAGGTAGAGAACGAGAGAATTTCGAAGCTGAAAGGAAAAAATTCTTTAAGGAGATGGAAAATCTCAAGGCTTCCTCGTCCTCCCAAACTACCTCTCACGCTATTACAAAAAGCGTGAAAATTGAAAAATCGCCTTTGAAAGATAAAAATTGTAAAAAATAATTCTGTTAAAAGTGCTATGACTAATTTTCCTTTACCTACGGCTACAGGGAGCGTAGCGTCAGCACTAAAAACAAAGGCGAGAGTGTCTAGCACTAAGATCAAGAAGGAGCCACTAGATTTAACTATTTCTGAGCATGTTATTCCTTCTGTTACAATAAAAGACACTCGTAAAAATAAAAGAGCTATTTCCACGTTTAAGATAGTTGCTTCTACTTGCTCACTTCAGCCGATCACCTTTAGAAGCAACAACTTCGAAATAGCTCTACGTCAAAAATTAATCATTCTGAAACAAATAGGAAGACTCGTAGGAAACAAGATCCAGCCATAAAGAAAGCTTATGGCGGTGTACATGCTTGTACTCACCTAAGGTATCCCATAGAGATTAAATCCCCCAAGCACCTTAGGAGATTACATCAAGAAAAGATCTTCTCCTCAACCAAACCTAGCAAAGCATTTGTACGTGCTGAAATTAACCTTCCCTGCGAGGTTCAACCCAAATGGGTTCCAAAATCTCCGCCTAGGACGACAAAAGCCGAAAAGGCCAAGTCACCTAAAGAGGTCAAACCCAAACCCACTTCTCCGAAAGTGGCTCGGATATCAAAACTCCCTCAAGTAATAATTTAGGAACTATATCAGAACCAAAAAATTCTGCTAATCTGAGAGGACCCATGTTTAAATCGGTACCTAAAGCTCTCTAATTTGTTTTTACAGATCCATCATGTGTGGTACCTTGACTCGGGTTGCTCCACACACATGACGGGAAATCAAGAACTGCTGAGTAACTACAAGGACCAGCCAAACGGCAAAGTCAGATTTGGGAACAACGATTCAGCCCCGATTCTAGGACTTGGGGATATCATTCTGAAGAATCTGATTATAAAAGATGTCTCATACATCGAAGGCCTCTGCCATAACTTGTTCAGCATAGGCCAGTTCTGTGACAAAGGGTTCCAGGTGGTCTTTCATGCTGACCGGTGCAGAATTTTGGACAGTCAGGACACAGAACTCCTCCATGGACTTCGAAAATCAAACCTTTACACGATCAACCTGACGTCCGTGCGGCCCTCGAAAGCTGTATGCCTCATATCTCAGATTGATTTACAGAGGAACAGCTTATGGCATCAACGACTGTCTCATCTGAATATGAAGGCTCTCCAACGTCTTTTTACAAAAAAGTTGGTTCATGGTCTGCCAACTATACTACTACGAAGGGAGCATCAGTGTCCGGCATGCCAATTAGGAAAAATGAAGCGAGCATCCCATCACATCAAGCAACTTGCATCTACATCTCGACCACTGGAACTAATCCACATGGAGCTCTGTGGGCCGATGCAGACTCAAAGCATAAATGGAAGAAAGTACGTGCTAGTGATCGTCGATGACTACTCTCGCTACACTTGGACAAAGTTCCTCCGAACCAAAGATGAGACCGGTGACTTGATCATTAATTTTGTGGACACCACCCAGAACTTGCTGCAGCAGACTATCCAAGTCATTCGAACAAACAATGGGACTGAGTTCAAGAACAGACGTCTCAGTGACTTTTATCAGAAACTTGGGATAAGTCAACAATTCTCAGCCGCAAAAACACCTCAACAAAATGGGGTCGTTGAAAGGAAAAATCGAACCATAGTGGAAGCAGCTCGAACAATGCTGATTCATTCCGGACTTCCACACTTTCTATGGGCTGAAGCAGTTAATACCGCTTGTTTTACTCAAAACAGGACAGTGGTTCACAAAAGGTTCAACAAGACTTCGTACGAGATTGTGAATAATAGAGTATCCAATATCTCTTTCTTTAAAGTCTTCGGGTGCAAGTGCTTTGTGGCGAACGACCGAGAGCAACGTGCCAAGTTCGACCCTAAAGCATTCGAAGCGACTTTCGTCGGGTATTCTTCAACCTCGAAAGCGTACCGAGTATATATCAAGTCCAACCACACAATCAAAGAAAGCTACAACGTCACTTTCCAAGAAGTGGCGGACATGGCTCCTGGTCAAGTCAGTCCAGGACCTGTGCTTAACCCGATGGCTACTGCACACCTCAGTTCAGGACCCGTATCCAACCAGATAGCTTCTGAATACAACAGTTCAGAACCTGTTTTCCTTGTGTGTTGGCACAAAACCAACAGAAGAAGGCAACAACTTTTTTTTTTTTTTGGTAACCGGGTAAAGCCGATGGTAAACCCCGGGGCCGACCCACTACCTGCTAAACAGGTCGACCAGGTCAATCGCACATGTCTGGGCCCATGTGGGCAGGCTTAGGGAAATGTCACAGGGATGAGATTCGAACCCAGGACCTCTCCCAACATGACCCTAAGCACCTCCCCCTCACCCTAAACAACTTTGAAATCAACGTCAGAAGAAGCATTAAGACTCGCATTAGATGATCTGGACTCTCTCTTCGAACCCGTATATCGGTCACACACTGCTACACCTATAGTGGATTCTCCACCTAACGAGACCGATGTACCTAGTACTTCTCACGTCCCTACCTCACCCGATTCAGATTTGCCACAGAATAACGAAGAACCTACAATGGTTACTGAGGAAGAATCATCAGAGACGATCGTTCCAAGTGCAGAAGTGGAACTTTCTCAAACAATTGAACAATCGGAGATAATTGGAAATCTAGAACCACAAGTGGCTGACGTATCTTCCTCAGCCCTGCCGCATGAGCACAAGTGGACTAGTTCCCATCCGGTTGATCAGATAATTGGCGATCTTTCGAGCGGAGTAAGGACACGTCGTCAGCTCAATCTTTTCAGCTGCTTCTTAAGCCAACATGAGCCTACTAAAGTAGCAGACGCACTACGAGACCCGGATTGGATAATTGCGATGCAAGAAGAAATTCATCAATTCGAACGTCTTCAAGTGTGGACCTTAGTACCCCGTCCACATGGGAAAACAATAATCGGAACCAAATAGGTATTCAAGAATAAGAAGAATGAAGATGGTGAAGTGATCCGGAACAAATCAAGGCTAGTTGTGAAGGGCTACAATCAACAGGAAGGCATCGACTACGACGAGACATATGCTCCTGTTGCCCGAATCGAAGCTATCCGCCTTCTCCTGGCTTATGCGGCTCACAAAGACTTCAAAGTCTATGAGATGGATGTTAAGTCCGCCTTTTTCAACGGCGTGTTAAAAGAAGAAGTCTACGTCGCTCAGCCGGAAGGCTTCGTTGATCAATCCCGATCACGTCTATCGATTGGACAAAGCTCTCTATGGACTAAAACAAGCCCCACGTGCTTGGTACGATGTCTTGAGTGATTTCCTCGTGAAGTCTGGATTCATACGAGGAACGATAGACACAACCCTCTTCATTAAATGGCAAGACAAAGATCTGATGGTCGTTCAAGTATACGTCGACGATATCATCTTCGGATCAACAAATCCGCGGCTTTGCACGAAGTTTGGAGATCTTATGAAAACTTGATGACTTCAACCTAGCATTGAAAACTTTGAAGTCTTTGTCATGCCTGTTCGTGACCCTAGCATTGATCATCGTACACCTTTACGCCGGGGAACACCACCACCTGTGACGTCTCAACTGCCACCCATTGAGGAGGAGGAAACCACGACACCTGCGGTGGATGCGCCGGTTCAGAAGGCCGCCCAAAACCCTCGGATTTTACAGCGTGACTCTTCGTCTTCCATGCCTAATCTGGACGGGCCTAGGGTTTCTGATCATGGGCCCATTCATTCTGCGGCTGGCGCACCCAAAAAGCACGTGACGATGCGAACGGATCGCTGTTTCCCAGGGCTCCAGGGTTCAGTTCCACCTTACCTAGGCTCAGGGCCGATCACAGGTACTTCTACTGGCTTTCGAAACGGTATGGACGTCGCTGCTCTGACGGGTATGGATGATTCTGCCCCGATTGTCGAGGATGCGTCTGACACCGAGGAGCTTACTTTCCCCACTAATGATCGCCGTCTCCCTAACCACCGGGCTGCTTCTCCACCAGTCGGAGGTTTAGGGCCGATCATGGCGCACCCACCTCGTACGGAACAGCTTCATGCTACGCGGGCTGAGGAATTACCAAGGACGGAACGGCAGGCTAGGTTTTTGGAAAACAGCCCTACCCATAATACCCTTAGTAGCCGCTCAGACAACCCATGACCCCCCTCGGAGGCTATGGCCCTGACCACTTCCTTCACAGCTGGCGTTCAAGGTGCGAGTACCAACCACAGCCAACCACGACTTTCCCCCTTGAAACGTCTCACTTTATCGTATACGGCCCCGTCCATTGTTGACGGCAAAGCCGAGGCCTGTCTCCCTTGGGAAGTGGTTAAGAAAGGGATGACTAGATGGGACCACACCCTCGTTGGTTACTTTCTGGGTAAGAGACCGTACTTTCCTCACGTTGAACGTTTCGCTAGATCCATGTGGCCTAACATTGCCGAGGTCCGAGCCACGATCAATGGATTCTTCAAATTCAGATTCAAAACAGCCGAAGCTTTAACGGCAGTCTTGGAGGGAGGCCCATGGACCATGCAGGGGCAACCCCTCTTTCTTGAAAGTTGGCGGGTTGGCATGTCATTTGAGAAAAAACAGCACCTAGCCGCCCCCCTATGGATCAAACTGCGCAACGTCCCAACGGAATTGTGGACCCAAGAAGGTCTTGGTATTGTGGCAAGTGTCATAGGGAAGCCACTTTTCACAGACGCTATGACAGCTAACTCGGAGAGACTCGAATTTGCGAGAGTGTGTGTGGAAAAGTCACTAGAGGAACCATTCCTTGAACAATTCAATGCTAGAATAGCTACAAAGGAAGACGGACAAGTAAGCATTGTGCCTATCCATGTTGAATATGAGTGGAAGCCCAGCAAATGTGCGGCGTGTAATACTTGGAACCATGGAGACAGAAACTGCCCCAAGAACAGAACCGGACCTGCCCGAATGCAAGCACGGCCTATGGAGCAACAAAGTCCACGAGCTCAGCCGAAGGATACTCAACGTACTACACGGCCGATCAGCCAACAGACCAATAGGGTGCAGCCTCGACAAGAATGGCGCCAACAGACAAAAAAGGATAAGGGTAAAGCGGCGCTGGTGGAAAACACCCCACCTACTACCTTAGGCAATAGAGGCTGTGATTGCAACAGCCCTATGGAACAGCATAGGATGGCAAGCAGACCATCGGAGGCAGGCCCGACAAGTACTGCCTCTGCCAGCACATCTACACCTGACCAAAATCCGTTTGCGGTGCTCGCTGAGCTTGAATTGGAGTGCAATAACGAGGGTCCTAAAGCAGCCCTTCTGACGGGTACCCCATGATCCCTACGGCCGTCTGGAATACTCGTGGTCTGAACAGGATAGACCACAGATGGGCTGTTAAGGAGTTGGTGGCAAAAAACAATCTGAAAATCATGGGCCTTATTGAAACACGGGTCTCGGAGCAGAATGCTACTTCGGTCACTCAGTCAATTAATAACTGGAGTTAGTTTTATGAATATGAGAATGGACCTGCCTCTCGCATATGGGTTGGTTGGGATGCTAGTTCTGTGGCGGTGACCGTCAAGACTTACTCCTCTCAGGCCATCCACTGCAAAGCTCTCATTTTGGAAAATAGGCAGGTATTCTACATCTCGTTTATTTATGGACTCAATATACGTACGGACCGTCGCAGCCTATGGGCTGACCTTGTCGCGACTTCTCGGTCTCGGGTGGACACCCCGTGGGTGGTTATGGGGGACTTTAATGCGATCTTGGACAACTCGGAAGCTCGTGGTGGCGTCATGGGGGTGGCTGTCCTGATATGGCAGCTTGTTTTACTTCTTGTGACCTTATTAGTCTTCCACGTGTGGGGCCGATCTTTACGTGGTATAACCAGCAAAGCGGCACGGCTGCCATTTGGCGTAGGTTGGATAGAATGATGGGTAACCCGGCTTGGTTCGCCCGCTATGGAGACCTCATATGTCGGTGTGCGCTACCTTTTACATCTGGCCACTCTCCTCTGATCTTGGAGGCTAATAATCCGTCACGAGCAATGGGAGCCACCTTCAGATTTGACAACTTCTTGACCAAAGATCCTCGCTTCACAAAACTGGTGGAAAACTCGTGGAACACTCCTATAAATGGCTTTCCTATGTTCACTGTCGTGAAAAAGCTGAAAAGTGTAAAGCAAGCCATGAAGAGACTTCGCAAGGATAAAGGAAATCTGAACCACAACACTCTCGAGGCTAAAAGGTTTCTTGACATCGTCCAGGACATGGCCATTGAACACCCTCTGGACCCTAATATTCTTCTCCTTGAGAAACGGTGCCGCTTTGCTTATGCGAAAGCCGTGGATATGGAGCATCAAGCGCTTACTCAACGAGCTAAAGTGGCGTGGCTTAAGGATGGGGATCAGTGTACCGCTTTCTTCTTCAAGAAAGTGACCACGCGACGTGCCATCAATCGGATTTTCTACCTGGAAAACGAGACGGGGGAAACCTTCGAGGGCGACGCACGGGTTAGGATTGAATTATTACGCTACTACAAGGACCTCCTCGGTCTCTCTTCTCGCGTTGCCTCTATTTCCTCCGCCTTGATGGCGCCTTTCCTGGAGAGGAAGCTGACTATCGACGAGGCTTCCGGGATGATCCAACCCATCAGCGACGACGAGGTCAAGCGTGCACTTTTCTCCATGGGGGACAACAAATCCCCCGGTCCGGACGGATTCTCGGCTGCTTTTTTCAAGCACGCTTGGGCCACGGTAGGGACGAAAATCACCCATGCCATCAAGGAGTTTTTCAGAACGGGATTCCTACTCAATGAACTAAATTCGACGCTTATTACACTTATCCCCAAGAGTGACAATCCACGTTTTGCCAAGGACTTCAGGCCTATTTCGTGCTGCAATGTGCTTTATAAAATTATCTCCAAGATCATTGCTAACCGACTAAAGGGCTTCCTGGGCCGGCTGATCCATCCCACGCAAACGGCGTTTATCCCCGGCCGACGGATATCGGATAATATCCTCCTAGCACAAGAGATCTGCCACGGGTATAATAGCATGAGCTTACCGGAACGGGTGGCTTTCAAGGTGGACATTGCTAAGGCTTACGACCGTGTTGAATGGGATTTTATTCTTTGTACTTTGGAGGCTTTCAACTTCCACCCCACTTTTGTGGGATGGATTCGTGCCTGTATCACGACCCCTTATTACTCGGTCAACATCAATGGCAGACCTGAAGGATTCTTCCAGGGGCGGCGTGGCCTTCGTCAGGGTGATCCTATCTCACCGTACCTGTTCACGCTTGTGATGGAGGTCTTACATGGCATGATCAATGATGGGATTCAGCACAACATCAACTTCCGCTACCACTGGAAATGCGAGACTACGAAGTTATTCATGCTCTCCTTCGCGGACGACCTCCTTCTATTCTCCCATGCGGACACTGAATCTGTGGCTACCTTCAAAGGATGTCTGGACCACTTCGCTATGCTGTCAGGCCTGCAGGCCAATCTTCACAAAAGCGAAATGTTCATTTCTAGACGAGCTGATCGCCTTAAGGACCAAATCCACACGGTAATGGGGATCCCTCCTGGCTCCCTTCCGGTTCGCTATCTTGGGGTCCCCCTCATCACCTCTAGGCTCAGTGTCGCTAACTGCACCCCCCTCCTCAGCAGCATTGACCGACGCCTGGGGTCTTGGACTAATCTCTCCTTATCTTACGCGGGTCGGGTGCAACTTATTAAGTCCGTTCTCCTTGGGTTTCACACATACTGGGCGAGTGTTTTCCTACTTCCCAAAGGTGTCGTAAAGAATATTGAAGCTAAATTGAGAGACTTCCTCTGGAACGGCTCATCTGCGAAAGTGGCATGGGCCGATGTCTGTCTTCCAAAGGACGAAGGCGGCCTGGGGATTAGATCTATCGAAACGGATAACAAGGCCCTTCTACTACGCCTACTTTGGAACATTCTGAGCAGCGAGGATACTTCACTTTGGGCCTCTTGGATCCGGAAGACTCGGCTCCATAACACTTCACTATGGACTATTAGACCTTCGGCTCGCACTTCGTGGAGTTGGCGGAAGATTTTGAAGCTACGCGACCAGATCCGACCACTCATCACCTTCAGTATTGGGAATGGTACTTCTATGAGATTGTGGACCGACCCCTGGCTCCTATCGGGCCCCATGATTGACCGCTACCCTCGTGGCCCTATGATAATGGGGCTGCCTCTCGACTCCATGCTAAGTGAAGTGATTCAAGAGGATGGATGGTGCTGGCCCACCCGTACATCGACGGAATATCTTGAGTTCGAACCTATGCTACCACAGGTTAGACCTAATGAGGAGGACAAGATTATATGGACTGCGTCGCCAAATGGTATCTTCTCTACTCGCTCCGCCCGGGAGAACATCCGTATGAGGCGGCCAAAGGTGCCCTGGCACACTCTCTTTGGCGGTCCGCTTGTTATTCCTAGGCATGAAATCATCATGTGGCTTGCCATTAGAGATAGGTTGGCTACTAGGGATAAACCTTGGATTGCGGCTAAGGCGGGCTGCTCTACTTGCCTTCTCTGTGACACTCAGGAGGTGGAGACGATTAAACACTTGTTCTTCGACTGTCCATTTTCCAGGCGTTGCCTCCGACTTCTTTGTCGTAAATTACGCATGGGATGACCGGTTGGGGATTGGAGTTCTGACATTAGGTGGGCTGCCCGAAGATGGAGAGGCAAACACTTAGCTCAACTGGGCCCGCGCCATGTACTAATCTCGTTGGTATATCACGTGTGGCTGGAGCGGAACAGAAGATGGCACGATGGAAGACAACGTCAGCCAGGTCACATTATTACTGATGTTGAATCATTACTGTGCTTACGCCTTGCTACCCTCCCTTCTAAATATGCTTTACAAAAATGTGCCCTTAAGCGGGTGTGGCGGATAGCTTGGTAGGTTGGTAGGTTGGGGTGTCATGCCCAGGTTGCCTGGTTTGCATGGTTGCTTTGTTTGGCTGCTTTGCTTCTTTTTCCACAGGTGTCGATTTAAGGTTGCATCTTATTGGTGCTCTGGGTGGTGTTGATGGGCTGCACTGGGATGTTGCTGGAGCTTAGGGAAGTCTTCTCTCCCGTCTTCTCCACTCTTCCATCCCGCACTCCCTCTGTTTTGGTCTTTTGCTTTTTCTGCTTGTGTGTTTTTTGTCTTCCTTGTGCAGGCTTGGGCTGGTTGGTTTAGGGAGCGGCGAAGGGATTCTCCTGCCCTGGTGGTGGTGCCTCTGGTAGCAGTCCTGTGCTCGGCTCTGGTAAAGAAACAGGAGTTGGCGCTTAGTCGCTACCCTTGCCGACCTGACCTGCGGAAACTCGACACCCACTGGCATGGCTGTCTCTCCACTATGTTTCCTTGGCTGTGCGCTTGCGCCTCGCCTGCATGTCTCCCGAGCGCCCTGCTGGTACCACAACTGGTGCCTGGATCCTGTTGCTTGTTTTTGGATTTGTACACCTACGTTGTCTCTAGTCGTGTTGCAATTGTTTGTGTTGCAATTGCTTGTTTTTGTCACTGAGGTTCGTAGTCTGTTGACTTGGGTCCCGTCGGGACCTGGTAGGTGTTTGGGCTGCGTCGGTCCTGTCGACGTGTTGTTAGGTCGGTTCCATTACCGCTTGTTGCGTCATGAGCGTCATCATGAACGCAACCATTGTACTCCTGTTTCTTTCCTTTTTAGTGAACGTTTCCCAAAAAAAAAAGAAGAATAAGTTCGAGATGAGTCACATGGGAGAGATGCAGTTCTTCTTAGGACTACAAGTCAGGCAACTCGAAGATGGGATTTTCAGAAGTCTGACAAAATACATCAAGGATATTCTGAAGAAATTCCATGAAGATCAGAGCAAGCCTCTTAGCACTCCTATGTCACCAAGCTGCAAGTTGGATGCCGATCCCGCTGGAAAGCCAGTCGACGTCACACTATATCGCAGTATCATTGGATATCTTCTCTACCTCACTTCGAGCCGGCCAGACTGTAGGACCCCAGTCCCCGTAAATTAGGTCGGCCAATAAATTTCGTGTATGACTAGCCTGATTTCATGTTAATTGCATATATGTCGAATGCTTATGTGACGTTACGAATTTTTATGCTCGTAAACTATGTGCGAATTACGAGTAAGTGCACATTAATAATTACGGGTCTACGATGACTCCTAAATCATGAATAGGAATATTCGGAAAAATAGTGGAGGAAATGACTACGGATAGTCAAATGATAATTGGACTATGAATTATCTAGTTGGGCTAGGAATTTTTAATATAGGCCCAATCCATACTTAGCCAAACCTTAGAGACAAAGTTCCCTAAAATGAGGAAGGCCCACACCTAAGCTATGCCTACTAACATTGTTTAAGGAAAATATCTAAGATAACTACTCAACACTCCATAACCTCACCCCACAAATAACGAAAATCAAAGCAAAAGAAAAGAGAAGGGCCGAGAGATAGTTCGAACCAAGGATTGCCCAACTTGCTTAGGATTTCGAGTTTGGTAGGTTGGTAGGTTGGGGTGTCTTGCCCAGGTTGCCTGGTATACATGGTTGCTTTGTGTGGCTGCTTTGCTTCTTTTCCACAGGTGTCGGTGTTAGGTTGCATCTTATTGGTGCTCTGGGTGGTGTCAAAGGGCCGCACCGGGATGTTTCTGGAGCTTAGGGAAGTCTTCTACCTCTCTCCCATCCCGCTCTCCCTCTGATTTGGTCTTTGCTTTTTCTGCTTGTGTGCCTTGTGTCTTCCTTGTGCAGGCTTGTGCTGGCTGGTTTGGGGAGCGGCGTTGGGAGTCTCCTGCTCTGGTGGTGGTGCCTATGGTTGAAGTCCTGTGCTCGGCTCTGGTAAAGGATCAGGAGTAGGCGCTTTGTCGCTACCCTTGCCGACCTGACCTGCGGAAACTCGACACCCACTGGCTTGGCTGTCTCTCCACTATGTTTCCTTGGCTGTGCGCTTGCGCCTCGCCTGCACGTCCCCCGAGCGCCCTGCTGGTACCACAACTGGTGCCAGGATCCTGTTGATTGTTTTGGATTTGGACACCTACGTTGTTTCTTGTTGTGTTGCAATTATCTGTGTAGCAATTGCTTGTTTTTGTCACTGAGGTTCGTTGCCTGTTTTGACTTGGGTCCTTCGGGACCTGGTAGGTGTTTGGGCTGCGTCGGTCCTGTCGACGTGTTGTTAGGTCGGTTCCATTACCGCTTGTTGCGTCGTGAGCGTCATCATGAACGCAACCACTGTACTCCTGTCCTTTTCTATTAGTGAACATTTCCCAAAAAAAAAAGTGAAATACCTCCCCCCGAGCTTTTAATTTCATATCCTAAGTACTGTTAGGTGCATTAATGACATTAAAAGCAAGGTAGTTGAAGAACACACGAGAAAACCCTAAATGCCGAGCTTGAATGTATTAAGGTTTCTAGTTGAACGAATTAGTGATCGAATAGTACAATATACGATTTAGAACTTAGGGTTATGCTTTTTAGGAGGAATCCTACGATTTTGGAAGCAGAAAGGGGTGGAATTTATGAGTTTCGACTGGAAATTTGGGAAGAAAGCAGTTTCGATGGGATGAACACTTTCGATCGAAAGTGAGGAATGTGTTTCGATCGAAAGTGGAAAGACCAATTTTAGGGTTTCGGGCGATAGGATTCATGAATTTAGCTTTCGAATTGAATTAGTTTTGAATAGTAAATTCCATAAGTTATGAGTTTCGACCGAAACTCATTTTAATACATGAGTATCGATCGAAACTCAAGTCCAATCCATGCATTGATCGAAAGTGACTAACCACTTTGCATGGTTTCGATCGAAACCTAAAATGACCTCATGATGACATAAGAACACGGCGAAACCTACCCTCTCCCATGAAACATCGAGCGAAACTCATACCATGACACGTCACTGATCGAAAGTGACTTCATTTCATAAACGGTTTCGGGCGAAATCCTCAAAATTGATCGAAAGAGACCCTCAATGCATGTGTAGTTTTGAGCGAAATGATGATGATGACGTAAAGATGATGAAATGGCCCGGCGAAACTCCCTAATTAGGATAATCAATCGGGCGAAACTCAACAATACCAAACCATTGGTCGAAACTAATTAGGGTACAACAATTTTATTAAATTGAATCGGGCGAAACTCGTGTGATTTAGAAATCCAATTTAACGAGTTTGATCAAGTGAAACCTAGTAAGACACATGACTTTCGCCGAGCTTAGAGAGTATGGAATGGAAATGTTATAGGTAAAGAATTTCTTAGGGATCGAAACTTAATTGGAATTGAACCAACTGGAGTTCGATCGATACCAAATCCTAACTATTTTAATCGAATCATATGAGTTAGAGTAATTGAACTCTAACATACCTTAGCCTTCGGAATATAATGACTTAGGAATAATAGCGACCTAGTATAACGAAAATTAATAGTTCGATGAATTAGCCAAGAAAGTAAGGTATTGACCTCCTGACCCTTTTTTATTTAAAGGTCGAATGGTAGGAGCGAACGAGGACGTATACTAAGTACGCTTGAACGACAGGTAAGTAGAAATTCAACTACGACACGTAACCTGCCTGCGTCCAATTATGTGAATTACGTGCTCGTGAATTTTGTATGAAATGTGTACGTATGATACGATTAAATTATGTGCATGATGGCATGATTAGAATATGTACATGAGCATGGCATGAGCATTTGCACGCATGCGTAGTGTATAAGACGCGAGGTATGAGCGTGCGTAAGATCGCCAGTGTGCGATTGTATATTCGCCGATATTGGCGTCTGTGTCGACTCGAATGAAGAGTCACGGCTTCCCCTATGCAGCCAGTAAGGCGAATGAAGCTATAAGGCCTGTATAAGAGGCTGGGGAAAATACCCCGTATGCGGGAGATGCAACCTGGAGGATGCGGCCCGGGGCACACGCTGAGCAAGGAAAGATTCCTTCGGGTGACCTTCTAGCGTGTAAAGCACCACCCGGAGGGAAGATTCCTTCGGGTGACCTTCGTGGTTAGTGGCCTCGGTGTTGGCTACCAGTGAGAAGCGCTCGCGTGGAGGCCGCGCTGAGTAAGGGAAGATTCCTTCGGGTGACCTTCTAGTGTGTGAACCTCCACACTTGAGATCTCTAAGGATGGCGCATAGTGGGACTGAAAAGCCGAGGGCCCGCATGAAGTAAGAGTATGAGTCGAGGGAAGAGTACGAGTATAAGAAAAAGAGTATGAGCGTTAGAAAACGACGGCGTGGATTGCCGATCGTTAGGACATGTGCATACATGCATAATTTCTGCTTACTGAGCCTCGGTGGCTCATTCTTTACGTTACGTGTTGTAGGCTCTGCCGATCACGGTACGTGATCCGATCTTTATGCGAGGCCAATCTTTTGAAGCTATCCGGCTGCTTTTGAGGTGGGAGTGTGTGTATGGATGACGACCTGTGAAGGCCGGGCGCATAGGAAGCTTTTGCTGCACACACACGCACTTATATTTTGTGTAGATACGATCAGGAAACTGTAGGACATTCTTTTGACTTGTATGTAAGACTTTCGCACGCAGTTTTAAAAATGAAAAATTTTATCCGTAATTTCATGCCTCTGCGCGACAACACACCATTAAGCACTTAAGATTAGAACGGAAACGAGGTCGGACGTCGGGTTCTGACACAGACATCATGTTTGCCACTTGCTTATGTGCCCGTTTTCAATTCGATCCCAAAGAATCCCATATGCTCGCGGTCAAAAAGGGTTCTGCATTACCTTAAGGGCACTTCTACCCTCATGTCAGAACCCGACGTCCGACCTCGTATTCCGTTCTAATCTTAAGTGCTTAATGGTGTGTTGTCGTGCAGAGGCATGAAATTACGGATAAAATTTTTCATTTTTAAAACTGCGTGCGAAAGTCTTACATACAAATCAAAAGAATGTCCTACAGTTTCCTGATCGTATCTACACAAAATATAAGTGCGTGTGTGTGCAGCAAAAGCTTCCTATGCGCCCGGCCTTCACAGGTCGTCATCCATACACACACTCCCACCTCAAAAGCAGCCGGATAGCTTCAAAAGATTGGCCTCGCATAAGGATCGGATCACGTACCGTGATCGGCAGAACCTACAACACGTAACGTAAAGAATGAGCCACCGAGGCTCAGTAAGCAGAAATTATGCATGTATGCACGTGTCCTAACGATCGGCAATCCACGCCGTCGTTTTCTAACGCTCATACACTTTTTCTTATACTCGTACTCTTCTCTCGACTCATACTCTTACTTCATGCGGGCCCTCGGCTTTCAGTCCCACTATGCGCCATCCTTAGAGATCTCAAGTGTGGAGGTTCACACACTAGAAGGTCACCCGAAGGAATCTTCCCTTACTCAGCACGGCCTCCACGCGAGCGCTTCTCACTGGTAGCCAACACCGAGGCCACTAACCACGAAGGTCACCCGAAGGAATCTTCCCTCCGGGTGGTGCTTTACACGCTAGAAGGTCACCCGAAGGAATCTTTCCTTGCTCAGTGTGTGCCCCGGGCCGCATCCTCCAGGTTGCATCTCCCGCATACGGGGTATTTTCCCCAGCCTCTTATACAGGCCTTATAGCTTCATTCGCCTTACTGGCTGCATAGGGGAAGCCGTGACTCTTCATTCGAGTCGACACAGACGCCAATATCTGCGAATATACATCGCACACTGGCGATCTTACGCACGCTCATACCTCGCGTCTTATACACTACGCATGCGTGCAAATGCTCATGCCATGCTCATGTACATATTCTAATCATGCCATCTTGCACATAATTTAATCGTATCATACGTACACATTTCATACAAAATTCACGAGCACGTAATTCACATAATTGGACGCAGGCAGGTTACGTGTCGTAGTTGAATTTCTACTTACCTGTCGTTCAAGCGTACTTAGTATACGTCCTCGTTCGCTCCTACCGTTCGACCTTTAAATAAAAAAGGGTCAGGAGGTCAATACCTTACTTTCTTGGCTAATTCATCGAACTATTAATTTTCGTTATACTAGGTCGCTATTATTCCTAAGTCATTATATTCCGAAGGCTAAGGTATGTTAGAGTTCAATTACTCTAACTCATATGATTCGATTAAAATAGTTAGGATTTGGTATCGATCGAACTCCAGTTGGTTCAATTCCAATTAAGTTTCGATCCCTAAGAAATTCTTTACCTATAACATTTCCATTCCTTACTCTCTAAGCTCGGCGAAAGTCATGTGTCTTACTAGGTTTCACTTGATCAAACTCGTTAAATTGGATTTCTAAATCACACGAGTTTCGCCCGATTCAATTTAATAAAATTGTTGTACCCTAAACCCTAGTTTCGACCAATGGGTTGGTATTGTTGAGTTTCGCCCGATTGATTATCCTAATTAGGGAGTTTCGCCGGGCCATTTCATCATCTTTACGTCATCATCATCATTTTGCTCAAAACTACACATGCATTGAGGGTCTCTTTCGATCAATTTTGAGAATTTCGCCCGAAACCGTTTATGAAATGAAGTCACTTTCGATCAGTGACGTGTCATGGTATGAGTTTCGCTCGATGTTTCATGGGAGAGGGTAGGTTTCGCCGTGTTCTTATGTCATCATGAGGTCATTTTAGGTTTCGATCGAAACCATGCAAAGTGGTTAGTCACTTTCGATCAATTGCATGGATTGGACTTGAGTTTCGATCGATACTCATGTATTAAAATGAGTTTCGGTCGAAACTCATAACTTATGGAATTTACTATTCAAAATTAATTCAATTCGAAAGCTAAATTCATGAATCCTATCGCCCGAAACCCTAAAATTGATCTTTCCACTTTCGATCGAAACACATTCCTCACTTTCGATCGAAAGTGTTCATCCCATCGAAACTGCTTTCTTCCCAAATTTCCAGTCGAAACTCATAAATTCCACCCCTTTCTGCTTCCAAAATCGTAGGATTCCTCCTAAAAAGCATAACCCTAAGTTCTAAATCGTATATTGTACTATTCGATCACTAATTCGTTCAACTAGAAACCTTAATACATTCAAGCTCGGCATTTAGGGTTTTCTCGTGTGTTCTTCAACTACCTTGCTTTTAATGTCATTAATGCACCTAACAGTACTTAGGATATGAAATTAAAAGCTCAGGGGGAGGTATTTCACTTACCAAACTCGAAATCCTAAGCAAGTTGGGCAATCCTTGGTTCGAACTATCTCTCGGCCCTTCTCTTTTCTTTTGCTTTGATTTTCGTTATTTGTGGGGTGAGGTTATGGAGTGTTGAGTAGTTATCTTAGATATTTTTCCTTAAACAATGTTAGTAGGCATAGCTTAGGTGTGGGCCTTCCTCATTTTAGGGAACTTTGTCTCTAAGGTTTGGCTAAGTATGGATTGGGCCTATATTAAAAATTCCTAGCCCAACTAGATAATTCATAGTCCAATTATCATTTGACTATCCTTAGTCATTTCCTCCACTATTTTTCCGAATATTCCTATTCATGAATTAGGAGTCATCGTAGACCCGTAATTATTAATGCGCAGTTACTCGTAATTCGCACATAGTTTACGAGCATAAAAATTCGTAACGTCACATAAGCATTCGACATATATGCAATTAACATGAAATCACGCTAGTCATACACGAAATTTATTGGCCGACCTAACTTACGGGGACTGGGGTCCTACATCCTCCCCCCTTAAGGAGGATTTCGCCCCCGAAATCAGCCCGTGTGGAACAATTCGGGGTAACGAATTCTCATTTCGTCCTCCCGTTCCCATGTTGCTTCTTCCGTAGACTGATTTCGCCATAGTACCTTCACTAAAGGAATATCTTTATTCCTTAGTCTTTTGGTCTCGTACATCAGTATCTCCACCGGAATCTCTTCGTAACTCAGATCCGTTTTCAATTGTTGGTGTAGGGACTCATTTCCTAGAACATGATTCGGGTCGGCTAAGTACTTCCGTAGTGTCGAGACGTGGAACACGTCATGTACTTGCGATAGCGATGCTGGCAGCCCTAGTTGATAGGCTACCTCGCCAACTCTCTTTACTATTCGAAAGGGACCAATGTATCTAGGGCTCAGTTTCCCTTTCTTCCCGAATCTTTTCAAGCCCTTCATCGCGCGATACTTTTACAAACACCATATCACCTTCTTCGAATTCCAGTGGTCGACGTCTTCGGTCTGCGTAGCTTTTCTGTCGACTCTGTGCCATTCGCATTCTTTTTCGTATGGTAGTAATGGCTTCCGTCATTTCTCGTACTATGTCGGGGCCTAACATTGCCCGTTCTCCGACCTCGTCCCAATGTACTGGGGATCTGCACCTACGCCCATATAGCACTTCGTACGGTGCCATCCCGATAGTGACATGGTAGCTATTGTTGTACGAGAACTCGATCAATGGGAGGTATCTACTCCAATTTCCTTTGAAATCGAGTACACATGCTCGTAGCATGTCTTCCAACGTCTGAATCGTTCGCTCGGATTGACCGTCCGTCTGCGGATGGTAGGCGGTGCTGAAAGACAGCTTCGTTCCCATTGCATTTTGCAGGCTCGTCCAGAATTTCGACAGAAATCTGGAGTCGCGATCCGAGACTATGGACGATGGAACGCCGTGCAGTCCTACTATCTCTTGAATGTACAGCTCCGTGTACCGTTCCATGGAAAACGTCGTGCTGATGGGTAGGAAATTGGCAGACTTGGTTAGTCTGTCGACGATTACCCAAATTGCATCGTGCCCTTTCGCATTCCTCGGTAGTCCTACTACGAAGTCCATGGTAATGTTATCCCATTTCCATTCCGGAATGGGTAACGGTTGTAGGGTTCCCGCCGGCCTTTGATGCTCGGCTTTTATCTGCTGGCACGTCAGGCATCGACTTATGAAAGTCGCAATGTCCTTTTTCATGCCTGGCCACCAGTAATTTTCCTTTAAGCTTCTGTACATCTTCGTTGCCCCTGGATGTACAGAGTACGCCGTGGCGTGTGCTTCCGTCATTATAGTCCTTCTTAGTTCAGCGTCGTCTGGCACGTACAACCGGTCTTTGAAGTACATCCGTCCGTCTTCCCGTATTATGAGATCTCGCGCCGGTGGTTCCTGTTGCACTTCCTTGATCTTCATATAAAGCTCGTCGGCGGCTTGCGCTGTCTTAATTCGCTCTAACAGCGTAGGCTGCAGGGTCAAAGCTGCTAATTGCGCCTCGACTTCGCCTAGTCGTACGACCTCAACTTCCAGTAGCTGCAGTTCCGTGCTCACTGCTTTTCGGCTTAAGGCATCGGCTACTATGTTCGTCTTGCCTGGGTGGTAGTTGATTACGCAATCGTAATCCTTGACTAGTTCTAACCACCTCCTCTGCCTCATATTCAGCTCCTTTTGGGTAAAGAAGTACTTGAGGCTCTTGTGGTCAGTGTATATCTCACACCGCTCTCCATAGAGATAATGCCTCCAGATCTTGAGAGCAAAGACCACTGCTGCCAACTCTAGGTCGTGCGTCGGGTAATTCTTCTCGTACTCCTTCAGTTGACGAGAGGCGTATGCTACTACATTCCCGTTCTGCATTAGCACACACCCTAATCCGCTCTTCGACGCATCGCTGTAAACGTAAACCCTCCAGTTCCCGATGGTATTGTGAGAACTGGGGCCGTCGTAAGCCTTTCTTTCAGGTCCTGGAAACTCCGTTCACATTCGGCGGTCCACTGGAACAGTGTATTCTTCTTAGTCAGCCTCGTCAGTGTAGACGCTATTTTTGAGAAGTCCTTTATGAACTTCCTATAGTACCCTGCCAGTCCGAGGAAACTTCGTACTTCCGTCACATTCGTCGGTCTGGGCCAATTGCTAATTGCGTCTATCTTGCTCGGGTCTACGGAGATTCCTGCTCCGGATACTATATGCCCCAAGAAGGCAACTTGGTCAAGCCAGAATTCGCACTTCTTGAACGTGTCATACAGTTGCTTGTCCCGTAAGGTACTCAGAACTATTCTCAGGTGTTCTTCGTGCTCCTCTTTCGTCCTTGAGTAGATTAGGATGTCGTCTATGAAGACGATGACAAACCTATCTAGATAGGGTTTGAACACCCGGTTCATTAAGTCCATAAAAGCTGCGGGCGCATTAGTTAGCCCGAATGGCATCACTAGGAACTCGTAATGGCCATAACGGGTACTAAAGGCCGTCTTCGGGATATCTTCCTTCCGAATCCTCAATTGATGATAGCCCGACCGTAAATCGATCTTGGAGAAAACCGTTGCGCCTTGTAGTTGATCGAACAGATCGTCTATCCTAGGGAGTGGGTACTTGTTCTTGATTGTTAACTTGTTCAATTCCCGGTAGTCAATGCATAATCGCATGGACCCATCCTTCTTCTTCACGAATAGCACCGGTGCTCCCCAGGGAGAAAAACTCGGCTGTATAAACTCCTTCTGCATGAGTTCGTCGAGTTGGTCCTTTAACTCTTTCATTTCTGTCGGTGCTAGCCGATATGGGGTCTTAGATACTGGTGCCGCTCCAGGTACCAGATCTATAGCGAACTCTATTTCCCGTTCGGGTGGTAGCCCCGGTAGCTCCTCGGGAAATACGTCGGGGAAGTCCTTAACTATCGGCACTTCCTCGAATTTCGGGGAGGCGTTCTCTTCCGACTTGATAGCGAATACAAGATAAGCTTCACACCCCGATCTGATCAGTCGTTGGGCTTTCAACGCTGATATCCTAGAGATCATAGTCCCTTTACTAGTTCCTACAAACTTGAGGGGTTCATTCCCGTCCGTATTGAGCGTGACTATCTTGCGGTGGC
Source organism: Craterostigma plantagineum (assembly GCA_027422505.1). NCBI lineage: Eukaryota > Viridiplantae > Streptophyta > Magnoliopsida > Lamiales > Linderniaceae > Craterostigma > Craterostigma plantagineum. Next base: position 13,699,104 of record JAPQWV010000001.1, read on the forward strand.
AGTCTATGACAGCTCCGTAGTTCGATAGCCAATCCATCCCAAGGATCACCTCATAATCATTCATGGGAATTACTATGAGGTCTATGGGTAGTTCCTTATCCCCGATCACTACTGGACAATACCGTAGAACTTGATTAGTTTGGGTAGGATTCCCGTTCGGAACTGTTACCCTAAACTCGCACTCAGCTCGGTGAGGCGTGACTCCTACCCTTGTGACGTACTTAGTGGACGCGAACGAATGTGTCGCTCCTGAGTCGACTAGGATGCATGTGGGGGTTTCATAGACGAGGAGGGTACCTGTTACCACGGCCGGGTTGTTTTCTGCTTCCTCGGAGGTTAGGGTGAAAACCCTAGCCGGTACCCTTGGTGGTGCTGCCTGGTTCCCAGCTTGACTTCCGGATCCGCTCTCCGGACATGCCCTCAGATAGTGGCCCGTCTTGCCACATTTGAAGCAGACGGCATTTTGGGAGTTGCAGACTCCCGTGTGCCTCCGTGCACACTTCGGGCATACGGGTAGGTCCAACTGGGGTCTACCCTGGTTTGGGTTGAACTGTGGGGGTGGTCCCGGTCGATTTGGGAAATTCGGTTTTCCACCCTTGGTTACGAACTGCCGCTTTGGGTTGCTTCCGCTCCCTTGCGGCCCTTGTCCAAACTTGCGCTTTGCTTCCTGGAAGCGAGCAATTCTAGCCTCGGCTTGCTCCGCCACAAGCGCCCTCTCAGTCACTTGCGCGTACGTGGCTCCTTGTATCCCGGCCATACTCACGTCTCTGTACAGCTCGGGTTTCAACCCTTCCATGAACCGCTCGATCTTGAGCGCGTCCGTACTAACCATATGAGCAGCGAATCTTGAAAGCTGCTCGAACTTCCTGATGTATTCCGCCACTGTCATTGCCCCTTGGCGGAGGTTGATAAACTCGTTCATCCTCTGGGCTCTAACAGGAGCGGTGTAGTACTTCCCCCGAAAGATCTCCTTAAACCGACCCCAGCTCATCGTTAGAGGGTTTTCGATGGCTGAGATGGTATCCCACCAGTGCCCAGCGCTCCCCCTCAGCAGGTAGGCAGCGCACATAACCTTCTCCGCCTCAGGTGTGCGGCTGTGCTGGAACATGTTCTCCAGCGTTCTCAGCCAATCCTCGGCGGAGGTGGGGTCTACGACATCCTCAAATTGTGGAGGATTAAGCTTCCTGAACCTCTCCCCAATCATCTCAATTCGCTCGGGTGGGGGAGGTAAGTTGGCTGATTGTCCAGCAGCGTTTTGCTGTTGGATCAGCTGTTGGATCTGGGCCGATTGTTGCCGGACCAGTTCCGTGAGTTGCAGGATGGTAGCATCCCGACTGTCGGTAGGGTTATTAGGGTCCCTACCATGATCCGACTCCCTACTTCCTTCACCCCTAAGTCTTACCATTTTCATCTATCCTGACAATTCCTAAGGCCAATAAATTAAACCATACAAAGAATTCACATAACATGATACTTACAAGCAAGGCCGCTTCCGTGCTTTTGAGTGTGTGTGTATGGACAATCTGCAGGACCTGTGACCGAAGCTCTGATACCACTCTGTCAGAACCCGACGTCCGACCTCGTATTCCGTTCTAATCTTAAGTGCTTAATGGTGTGTTGTCGCGCAGAGGCATGAAATTACGGATAAAATTTTTCATTTTTAAAACTGCGTGCGAAAGTCTTACATACAAGTCAAAAGAATGTCCTACAGTTTCCTGATCGTATCTACACAAAATATAAGTGCGTGTGTGTGCAGCAAAAGCTTCCTATGCGCCCGGCCTTCACAGGTCGTCATCCATACACACACTCCCACCTCAAAAGCAGCCGGATAGCTTCAAAAGATTGGCCTCGCATAAAGATCGGATCACGTACCGTGATCGGCAGAGCCTACAACACGTAACGTAAAGAATGAGCCACCGAGGCTCAGTAAGCAGAAATTATGCATGTATGCACATGTCCTAACGATCGGCAATCCACGCCGTCGTTTTCTAACGCTCATACTCTTTTTCTTATACTCGTACTCTTCCCTCGACTCATACTCTTACTTCATGCGGGCCCTCGGCTTTTCAGTCCCACTATGCGCCATCCTTAGAGATCTCAAGTGTGGAGGTTCACACACTAGAAGGTCACCCGAAGGAATCTTCCCTTACTCAGCGCGGCCTCCACGCGAGCGCTTCTCACTGGTAGCCAACACCGAGGCCACTAACCACGAAGGTCACCCGAAGGAATCTTCCCTCCGGGTGGTGCTTTACACGCTAGAAGGTCACCCGAAGGAATCTTTCCTTGCTCAGCGTGTGCCCCGGGCCGCATCCTCCAGGTTGCATCTCCCGCATACGGGGTATTTTCCCCAGCCTCTTATACAGGCCTTATAGCTTCATTCGCCTTACTGGCTGCATAGGGGAAGCCGTGACTCTTCATTCGAGTCGACACAGACGCCAATATCGGCGAATATACAATCGCACACTGGCGATCTTACGCACGCTCATACCTCGCGTCTTATACACTACGCATGCGTGCAAATGCTCATGCCATGCTCATGTACATATTCTAATCATGCCATCATGCACATAATTTAATCGTATCATACGTACACATTTCATACAAAATTCACGAGCACGTAATTCACATAATTGGACGCAGGCAGGTTACGTGTCGTAGTTGAATTTCTACTTACCTGTCGTTCAAGCGTACTTAGTATACGTCCTCGTTCGCTCCTACCATTCGACCTTTAAATAAAAAAGGGTCAGGAGGTCAATACCTTACTTTCTTGGCTAATTCATCGAACTATTAATTTTCGTTATACTAGGTCGCTATTATTCCTAAGTCATTATATTCCGAAGGCTAAGGTATGTTAGAGTTCAATTACTCTAACTCATATGATTCGATTAAAATAGTTAGGATTTGGTATCGATCGAACTCCAGTTGGTTCAATTCCAATTAAGTTTCGATCCCTAAGAAATTCTTTACCTATAACATTTCCATTCCTTACTCTCTAAGCTCGGCGAAAGTCATGTGTCTTACTAGGTTTCACTTGATCAAACTCGTTAAATTGGATTTCTAAATCACACGAGTTTCGCCCGATTCAATTTAATAAAATTGTTGTACCCTAAACCCTAGTTTCGACCAATGGTTTGGTATTGTTGAGTTTCGCCAGATTGATTATCCTAATTAGGGACTTTCGTCGGGCCATTTCATCATCTTTACGTCATCATCATCATTTCGCTCAAAACTACACATGCATTGAGGGTCTCTTTCGATCAACTTTGAGAATTTCGCCCGCAACCGTTTATGAAATGAAGTCACTTTCGATCAGTGACGTGTCATGGTATGAGTTTCGCTCGACGTTTCATGGGAGAGGGTAGGTTTCGCCGTGTTCTTATGTCATCATGAGGTCATTTTAGGTTTCGATCGAAACCATGCAAAGTGGTTAGTCACTTTCGATCAATTGCATGGATTGGACTTGAGTTTCGATCGATACTCATGTATTAAAATGAGTTTCGGTCGAAACTCATAACTTATGGAATTTACTATTCAAAATTAATTCAATTCGAAAGCTAAATTCATGAATCCTATCACCTGAAACCCTAAAATTGATCTTTCCACTTTCGATCGAAACACATTCCTCTATCGAAAGTGTTCATCCCATCGAAACTGCTTTCTTCCCAAATTTCCAGTCGAAACTCATAAATTCCACCCCTTTCTGCTACCAAAATCGTAGGATTCCTCCTAAAAAGCATAACCCTAAGTTCTAAATCGTATATTGTACTATTCGATCACTAATTCGTTCAACTAGAAACCTTAATACATTCAAGCTCGACATTTAGGGTTTTCTCGTGTGTTCTTCAACTACCTTGCTTTTAATGTCATTAATGACCTAACAGTACTTAGGATATGAAATTAAAAGCTCTAGGGGAGGTATTTCACTTACCAAACTCGAAATCCTAAGCAAGTTGGGCAATCCTTAGTTCGAACTATCTCTCGGCCCTTCTCTTTTCCTTTGCTTTGATTTTCGTTATTTGTGGGGTGAGGTTATGGAGTGTTGAGTAGTTATCTTAGATATTTTTCCTTAAACAATGTTAGTAGGCATAGCTTAGGTGTGGGCCTTCCTCATTTTAGGGAACTTTGTCTCTAAGGTTTGGCTAAGTATGGATTGGGCCTATATTAAAAATTCCTAGCCCAACTAGATAATTCATAGTCCAATTATCATTTGACTATCCTTAGTCATTTCCTCCACTATTTTTTCGAATATTCCTATGCATGAATTAGGAGTCATCGTACACCCGTAGTTATTAATGCGCACTTACTCGTAATTCGCACATAGTTTACGAGCATAAAAATTCGTAACGTCACATAAGCATTCGACATATATGCAATTAACATGAAATCACGCTAGTCATACACGAAATTTATTGGCCGACCTAATTTACGGGGACTGGGGTCCTACACTTCGGACTATGGTATCCAAAGGGTACGAACTTCAATCTTATCGGCTATACTGACGCTGATTATGCAGGTTTCCGAATGGGCAGGAAAAGCACGTTCGGTGGTGCTCAATTTCTAGGCGAAAAACTGGTCTACTGGTCATCCAAAAAGCAGAACTGTGTGTCAACTTCGACGGCCGAAGCGGAATACGTGGCAGCCGCCAGTTGTTGCTCCCACATGCTGTGGATGCGGACTCAGCTTCGCGACTATGGGTACAATTTAAATAATATACCCAAATATAGTGATAGTCAAAGTGCCATCGCTATTACTTGCAATCCTGTTCATCACTCACGCACAAAACACATAGACATTAGATATCACTTTATCAAAGATCATGTAGAAAAAGGCACCAGGAATAACTTAAGCGCCCTTATCACTTTCCTCAATCGGCCTTATAAAATTTCTTTTCCCTCTTACTCATTAGCCCTTAGTCATCCAATTTGAGCCTTCTCCGACGTCCTTTTATTCCTTTGAATCCCATTCCCAGCCTTCAACCGTATTCTATACTCTTCGGATGGTTATTCAAACGAAAAAAGGAGGGAAAATAAGGAGGATGATAACAAAAGAAGGCACTGCTCAACGCGCAATCAGACCAAAGGAACCTGCCTTCCGACTATCTCTTAGAAGGTGGCATGGATCCTGCTGTGAACTTCTCCAACTATAATCTCGTACGCTCGTCAGAACGACTGGAAAGAGGAGAACCACGAAGTGAACTTCTCCAACAATAATCCGGTCTTATATCCGGAAATGAGAAGAGGAGCGCAGCCTTGGGTACGAACTCCATAACTGTGAACTTTTCCAAAAAGATAATCTCTGAAACCTCTCTAGGGATTAAGAGAAAAGGAGCACGGTATCGGCCCGAGAACCAACGAGAAGAACTTCGCCTACGATAATCTCCTATAGCCTCGTGGAGAAGCGGAGCTTCAGCTTGAGCATAGCATAAAAAGGGATAGTTCTTAAAAGACAAAGAGGGAGAGAAGATGAAAAAAAGAAGACGCCGAAAAACAAAAGGAGACGGACGTAGAAATCGAAGATGACGAAGAGATAACCTCACTTTCCTCTAAATTCCTTCCCTTCTAAGTCCTAGCCAAACTAAAATCCTTACAACCCTTTGATTCCAATCGACGGTCTCTCGGTTAAGTGAAATGATTAAAAATGTCTCGATCGCAGGTAAATTGACCTAAAATTGCTTGTGTTGACTTGAGTGATTAAAAATGACTTGAGCGAACCTAGTGAGAGTTGTCGAAATGGACCAGTCTATGAACTTAGGACTTTAATTTGACGATTGATCAAAGCAAAATAATCTGACCCCATACTAATAATATGGAAAAAAAATTAACACATTTGGACATGAAATGTTATATTTCATATGCGTTGAATTGACTAAATGCGAAATTATTTTATTCTCGCACATTCTAAATGTAATTTTCAATTGCATGGGTACTGAATTGTTTTAATGCGATAAATTTTTCTTCATTGCTCTTACCCTCACACAATACCTCTAGTACATGTTTTCGGGGACCATGTATATGTGCTTACTAGGCAAAATTGTGCGTACGATGCTCGTGAATTGAAGTGATTTCATATGCTTGCATATTTAGTCAATTTTTGCATTATTTGAGGGGGAGCAAATATAAAATTCGTGCATTAGCTCCAAATATTCCTGACGTTTTTCTCTAAGCGTTTCAGATTCCTTCAAACAAAATTACGAAGCAGGACGTCGACACTACAAGGAAATGGGCTAGTCACAAGACCAAATATTTCATGCATAAAATAATTGTTGATTAACTCCATTATTTCTTTTTTGGTATAATGTCCCGTGTATATATATAAAGGAAAAAAATGTACAGATGAGCAGGAGATGACCTCCGCGTCCAACCAACAACATGCTGCTGGGCACAAACAATAGGTAAAGACCCACCAAACCACAATGAATAAAAACTACCAATTCCCTACCACGCCACACGCCATAATCTGCGTATGGCAGCACGCTGGAAATCGTATTTCGTGGTAGTACCACTAATACGCATGACAACCAAGGCAAGGACAGACCCCACAAGCCTGTGAGGCGGGGTGATGATCCCTTCCTTCCATCGCCTATTCCTAGCCTGCCAGATGTGATAGACCAGAGAGGCAAGAACATGCCGGTATGCAGCATGAAGTAGATGCTTCCCTCGCCACCGCGCCGCAGCCCATCGGACGCCCATATGCCACTCCCGATAAGGCCAGATCCATCGAATCCTACTTCGCAAGAGCCGAAGACATTGCCGCGAGAATGGGCAATCAAAGAAAAGGTGCTGTGTCGTCTCATAATGAAGCTCCTCACAAAGGACACATGCTGGAGATCCCGCCCGCTGAGCTATCCAAGGCTTATCCCTAGTCGAGAGGCGATCCTGTAGGCCAATATAAAGAATAAACTCGTGCCTAGGTACCTTCAGAGGTCCCCCCAAATAAAGCCGCCCAGGGAACAGGAGTCCTCCTGTATCGCATCGCATCTCTAGCCGAACGAGCCGTCATAGCTCCATCATGCGACCCCATCCACAAAACTCCATCCTGAGTCCCTCGTACTACTGACGGAAGTAAGCGGCTGATCTCAAGGAATTCAACCGCTCCCTGTCCAGGCCAATTCCATCCCTGCGTACCAAGCACCACATTCAGCCGTGAGTCTAGAGGCAGCCCCATCGCAATGGGGCCCCTAGGAAATCGCTCTATCAAAGGTGAAGGCAGCAGCCAGGGGTCCTTCCATAGCCATATCGTGGACCCATCCCCCCACCCGAAACGTAATCATGGATCTGATCATAGGTCGCAGCTGCAGAAGCTTCCTCCAGCTCCACGCATCATTCGACGAGATCGCCAGGTCCCACAGTGATCGAGAGTGCAGTCGTGTTCGATAAAGCCATTCGACCCAAATTGAGCCCGGTGCCCTGATAAGTACACTCCACAGGTGTTTCAGTAGCAGCGACTTGTTGTCGACAGCAATAGATCGCAATCCCAGTCCCCCTTCAACAACTGGCAAACATAGCACCTCCCAGGCCACCTTTGCAGTCGTGCCACCCCACAGAAATTTCCTAAACCGTGTCTCAAGTGCTCTGACCACGCCTTTAGGTAGCAGGAATACACCCGATCAGTAAGCGTGAAGTGCCTGCAACACCGACTTGACCAACTGTAGGCGACCAGCATAAGATAAAGATCGATTGAGCCATGACCCCAAACGTTGATCCACCTTCTGTATAAGTGGAGCACAGTCCCCAATCGTCAATCGAGACGTAATGAGCGGCACTCCGAGATAGCGTACCGGAAGCAGCCCCACCCGATAGCCCATAAGCGCCTGTAACTGGCCCGTCAATCCTTCAGCTCGCCGAGATAAGTACATCTCGCTCTTGTCAGGATTAGGATGTAGCCCAGAAATCCTGGCAAACTCCGCCAATGCCTTCTTCAGCACTCCAACGGAGGTGACGTCCGCGTGGCTGAAGAGAAGAAGATCGTCCGCAAATGCTAATGAGGCCAAACCCAGCGCATCGCATCGCCAGTGATACTTGAACTGCGGTTCCTCAGAGATGTAGGCCGTGAGTAGTCCATGCAGTACCTCCATCACTAATGTAAAAAGATAAGGGGAGATGGGATCCCCCTGCCGAATGCCCCTCCTGCCTTGGAAGAAACCCACCACCTGGCCATTCAGATTCAACGAGAAAGCCGTCGTCGTCACGCACGCCCTAATCCATCCAATGTATGTAGGGTGGAAGCCCATAGCTCCTAAGACAGATAGCAGAAACTCCCACTCCACCTTGTCATAAGCCTTGGCCAAATCGATTTTAAACATAGCACGCGGGGGGCGGCCCTTGGATTTGTACCCAAGGCACAGTTCCTGCGCCAACAACACATTATCACTGATCCGGCGTCCCGGGATAAACGCCGTCTGGGAGCAATGAACCAGAGTAGCCAGATGCCTCTTAAGTCGATTGGCCAAAATCTTTGATATCACCTTGTAAAGGACATTGCAACATGAAATGGGCCTGAAGTCAGTTGCACGCCTAGGTGTATCTCTCTTAGGTATCAACGTAATGAGGGTGCTGTTGAGCCCCTTCAGAAGCCTCCCGGTGACGAAAAAATCTCGGACCGCCTGCACAACCTCATCCCCAACAATCCCCCATGCAGCTCTGAAGAATGCGACCGTATACCCATCCGGCCCCGGCGCCTTCTCATCCCCCATAGAGAAAAGCGCTTCCCGAACGTCCATAGGAGTTACCTCAGCGATCATGGCAGCGGCGTCCTCTGGGGAAAGTGTGCGTGTCACCCCTCTACGCACTTCCTCAATCCCTATCGGTGATGGGTGGTCCAAGTGGCCCAATAAACCCTTATAAAACCCAATAAGCTCCCCCTCCACCTGCTCCGGGTCTTCAAGAAGAGCGCCATTTGCCGACTCGAGGGACCAAATGCGGTTGGTAGCCCGCCGCATGGCCACCCTACGAAAGAAAAAGGACGTGCATTGGTCCCCATCCTTCAGCCAAGCAAGCTTGGCCCGTTGTGACAACGCAGAGTGCTCGACCTCAACGGCTTTGGCATATAGTGATCGACACAGCCTCTCCAAATCATAGAAGGCGGCCTCCTCGGGATAACGAGAGGCGAAGTCCTGAGCAATGTCGAGAAACTGCTTCGCCTCCGTAACATTCGCCGTCAAGTCCCCCTTCTCCCTACGCAACCTTTGAAGTTGCGGTTTCAACATCTTAAGGCGTCTCACCAAGGCGAACATGGGGAAGCCAGTAATAGGAACGTTCCATGCATGCTGAACTACGCCCAAGAAAGCCGGATCCCTCGTCAAGAAATTGTCAAAACGAAATGTCGCCTTATGCTGTCGCATACGAGTATCTCCCAGCAGCACAGGGGAATGATCAGAGGTGGCAGGCAGCCCACATCTACATAGTGAGTCCGGAAATCGGACGAACCATTGCGGGTTTCCCAATATACGATCAAGCCGTCTCCATACCCCCGCCTCAGCCCGCTGCTGATTGTACCATGTGTAGACTTGTCCTATCGTAGGAACTGTCAACAAGTCAGCCCTCACCAGGCACGCTTGAAAGTCCTCCATATCGTGTCTAGAGGGTGCCCCCCCTCGCCCCTCACCCGAGTGCAAAATAGCGTTGAAATCCCCCATGACTATCCACGCATCCGCCACTCGGACCGCCGACATACTAATCAATTCATCCCATAGTGGCACTCGCTCCTCCCTCCTGGACTTCCCATACGCAAAGGATACAAAAATTGTCTCCCTCGTAATCACCGACCCCACACGACAATGAATAGCCTGAGTCGAAGCCCCAAGGATAGTCACAGTCAAAAGAGATGGATCCCAACCCACCCAAATACGCGACGCTGGACCAGCATCATAATCGAAAAACCACTGCCAATGAGCTCTAATGCCATTTGAGATGAACGTAGCATTAGGCGCCGCAACTCTCGTCTCTACCAACCCGATCATACTTAGTCCCTCCCGAGTAATCAACTCCCCCACTGCCCTCCTGTGATCTTGTTTATTAAGACCACGGACGTTCCACGCACCCATCGCTAACATAAAGGCACCCCGTTGCGGGCTGCATCTGCTTTAGGGCCCGTTTGAGATTCATAGTCAGTGACTTCAGACATATCCTGAAGTAGCGCAAATCGATTATGCGTACCATCCTCCACAACCCATGCCGAGCGGCAACCACCTGCTTCCCCCCAACATCCGCTTCATCTCTTACCAACACCGCCTTGCCCTTGGCTCCCATCTGTCGCCACTCGGTTGTTGGCGCATCTAGAGCCCTTCGTTGCCCTCCATCCCTTTCCGCCACTCGTGGGCCACGTCTTTCCGTGTATTGGGTGGTCGCCCTGGCACCCCTCGCCCCTTGTCGACGTGGCAGCCGTGGGACCCCCGTTCGATGTTGATCTCCAGACTTGGCCTCATTATGAGGCGGCCTCGGTGACTCCGTCGACTTGGACGGCCTTTGGGGACAATGGGCTGCCCCATGCGCCCACGAAAAGCAATGAGGGCATTGAGTCGGTTTCCACTCGTACTCTACCCGAATAGGTATCGCCACATCTTCCTCCCCATCCTCTCCTTGAAGGAGAACCTCAAAAGAATCCACGAATGGCTCAGTTATCGATTTCATGATGCAGATACGGGCATAGTGAATGCGCTCCCCATTAGTGGTGATACTATCCGCATATAGAGGCCGACCGATGGCACTCGCTACAAGTCCAAGGCCTTCTTTCGTCCACAGCTCACACGGCACATTCCACATCTTAACCGATAATGGTACCTCAGCCACCTCCCTCCTTTCAAAAGACATGCGAGGTCGCCAAGGTTCAAGAAATAGAGGTTGGCTTTGCATGAGCCACGGCCCGCCCTCTAAAACCGCCGTCCTTGTTTCCGCCGACGCGAATCGAAACATGAAGAAGCCATTTGTTGTGGCCCGTACCTCGACGAGTCCCGTCCATAGTGACCTGAAGTGGCATTCAACGTAGGGAAAGTACGGTTTGCGCCCAAGGAAGTAGCCCACCAACGTATTTTTCCAACGATCACACCCTCGTCGTGTCACCTCCAGTGATGCCCGCACCTGTGTCACCCCATTAACAAGATTCGGAGGCGTGTATGATAGGGCCATCGTTTCCGCTGGTTTGCGCATAGGGTTCAGCCCTCCACCACTGACACCCGCCGCATGGGTAGCATGCCCGATGCGCGAGAACACCGAGCCGCGCCGTGGGACCTCGTTCTTCTCAGAATTATTAACCTCATAATCATCCTGCGCCGTACCAAATATGCGGGAGTCCTCCATGTTGATCGCCGTATCCCGAAGTAACTCACTCGAATCATTAGTCCTCCCCGCCACCACAGCAGCAAAAGACGCCGTCGACGGACTTGGTGTGGGAGAAACCCTAGCTCGTTCAGCCACAAAGGGTTCAAAAGCAGAAACCCTAGCTCGTTCCGCATCCATGGCCCCATCAACATGGCCCTCCACTACTGACGCACCCAGGTTAACAGACCGCTGGGCTGTGAAACGTAAGGGCGGTGGTGTATCTGGGCGGCCCCATCGCTGCTTACGATTCGGGTGGCGTAGAATTCCTTTGAGCGGCATCGTGGCAGTCGGACGTGCCGGTGTAGAATCAAGCGAAACCCTAGATCCCGTGGTTGATCGTTGATGTGTTATAGCCAGTCGCCGCTCCGCCGCAGACCCCACCGTCGATCCATACACATCATCCGCACTAGACGTGATGATCGTCTCTGTAACAGTCGCCACCTTATCCGCCAAAGCTGGTTGAGTCGCAGCCCTAACCATCGCAGATGCCCCCTCGATCTCAGCCGGCCCATTATCGATCCCTACGGCCGCTGCAGAAGGCCCATGAACGCGATTGAGAAAATCCCGGAATCGCTCCTGATCAAAACAGGCCGCGAATTCCGGGTACTTTGCGCCAAGAGCCGCAAGATCTGGTAACGTCGGAAGATCCGTCGGCATCCCTGGGCGCACTCCAATCGTGATAGTGCGGCTGGCTGAATCGGTAGGGGCCGCCGGAATCGCACCATCCGCCATTCAAAATCCCTAACCCGCGCCAAGAAATCACAACAACACCTCCCTTCTCCAAGCCGATTGACAGATCCCAATCACCGGCCGGCCACCACCGTGAGTAGTAGGCCGGAGACGACGGCGATCGGGCGTTGGACGCACGAAGAAAAATCAAAAAGAAGAAAATCCCGCCTACTGTGTGAAAATCGCACACACTGAAGGTGTATTTCGAAAAACCCTCATCTGACACTATAGCATCTAACGTCCTCTTTCTAAGTGGTACAGTGTGTGAAAATCGCACACACTGTGTGAAAATCGCCATTATTTCTAACGTCCTCTTTCTAAGTGGTACAGATTTTTTAATTTCTGCCAAGGGAGCTAGATACACGGAAAATACAGGGAGTTAATTGCATTTATTTTACTTCTAAGGGGGAGCTTTACAATGTGGTTTTTGAAATAGGGATCAATCTGAAAATTTTAAGAAGCATTTACAATCGAGAAATTGGATATAAGAATTAATTCGCTATCTTAAGTTTCTCGATCGTAAGACAGTGTTGGGAACAATTGTTGATTAACCGCGATAATTTGCAATCGAAAAATTTGAATTGAGAAGCACTTTTCGAATCAAAAATTTCTTCTTTTTTTTTTTTTTTGGAAAGGTTCCCGTATGTATATATATAAATGGGTGAATATAAATGATGGGTGAGAGTAAACACCTCTCACAAGCAACCAGTAACAGACTACTGGATTAACAAACAAATAAAGCCAATAAACCTAATAAACCCAAACCAATACTCCCAAGCACAGCTAAACTACCACGCCACACGCCATAGGCGACGTATGGCTGCTCTTTGGAGATCATACTTCGCCGAAGTACCACTTAGTCGCATGCAGACCATATCAACGACTGCAGCCACCAGCCTGTCAGGAGTCGTGATGATCCCTTCCTTCCATCGCTTGTTACGTGCCTGCCAAATATGGTAAACCAAAGAAGCCAAGACATGCCGAGAAGCCGCTGAAATAAGATGGTTGCCTCGCCATTTCTTTGAAGCCCACAGAATGCCGTCAGCCTAGTCCCTATACGGCCATGACCAGCGGATGCGTTGCCTAAGCAGCCGAACACACTGCCGAGAAAACCGACACTCGAAGTACAGGTGCTGACCGTCTCATAGCGTAGCACATCACATAGCACACACGCGGGGGTGCCCGCTCGCTGAGCCACCCAAGGTTTATCCCTCGTAGACAGACGATCACGTATACTCAGCCACAGGATAACCTCATACCTAGGGACCTTTAAGGGTCCCCCAAACAAGGTCGACCAAGGTACAGCCTGGCGGCAAAAACGCAGGGCCTCCCTAATCAGCCGGGCGGATGCTCGGCCATCCACCGCCCCTTTCCATAATATCCTATCCGGCGAGGTCGGGTCAACAGATGGAAGGTGGCGACTGAAGTCAATGTATTCGGTCGTCGTCCTTCCTGGCCAGCTCCATCCATGGTCATCAATGACTGCACTCAGTCGGGTCCCCGTCGAAAGCCCCATCGCTAAAGGGCCTCTTGGGTATCGGTCCAGAAGTGGCGCTTCCTGTAGCCAAGGATCCTCCCATAACCATATTGTAGAGCCATCACCAATCCTGAACGAGATAAGTGGGAGGACGACCGACCTCAACTGCATAAGTTTCCTCCAGCTCCATGATGTGTTGGCCGAGATAGGGGCAGCCCAAACGGACCTCGAATGTAGGCGTGTACTATACAACCAGTCCACCCATATAGAATCAGGCGCACGCGTAAGCACCCTCCACAAAAGCTGTACAAGTAAGGCTCTGTTATCGGTAGCTATCGAGCGAAGTCCCAGCCCCCCTTCAGACGGCGGAAGACAGAGATCATCCCATGCAACCTTGGCCGAAGAGCCACCCCATAAGAACTGCCTAAATCGTGACTCCAGGGCATGAACAATACCCTTGGGCAATAGGAAAACTCCCGACCAGTAGACATGTAACGCCTGAAGGACTGACTTTATCAGTTGGACCCTGCCCGCATATGACAATGACTTATTCAGCCAAGAACCCAGCCGAGCGTCGACCCGCTGTAACAGCGGTGCACAGTCCCCAATCGTAAGGCGTGAAGCTATCAGCGGTACCCCCAAATAGCGGACAGGTAAGTGACCCTCCCGAAAACCCATAATGGCATGTAGCTGTACCTTCAGACCCTCCGCCCGTCGTGATAGATACATCTCACTCTTGTCAGGGTTTGGGTACAAACCTGACAGAGTCGAAAAAGACGTTAATGCGTTCTTCAGCACCCCCACAGAAACCGCATCAGCATGACAAAAGAGAAGAAGGTCATCCGCGAACACTAGCATAGACAACGTATTAGCCTCACATCTCCAATGGTAATGAAACTCTGGCTCCATAAGAATCCGATCTTCAACCAGGCCATGCAAAACTTCCATCACCAGCGTGAATAGGTACGGCGAAATAGGGTCACCCTGTCGTAACCCCCTCTTGCCCTCGAAGAACCCCACAGGTCGGCCATTTACATTAATTGAGAAAGTCGCCGTAGTTAAGCATGCCCGGATCCACTCGATGTAAGTAGGGTGAAAACCCATAGCCTGAAGCGTGGCAAGTAGGAAGCTCCATTCGACCTTATCATACGCCTTGGCAAGGTCCACCTTGAGCATAGCTCTAGGCGGCCGACCCTTGCTCTTATATCCCAAGCATAACTCTTGAGCCATAAGAATATTATCGCTAATCCTCCTCCCAGGAATGAACGCCGTTTGTGATTTATGGACCAGATCGCCTAACGATGTTTTCAGCCTATTCGCCAGAATCTTCGAAATAACTTTATATATGACATTGCAGCAAGAAATTGGCCGAAAATCCGTCGCTCGCCTCGGGGACTGAACTTTGGGTATCAGTGTAATAAGGGTACTATTCAGCCCCTTCAGTAATCGTCCTGTCACAAAGAAGTCCTGGACTGAGGAAGTAAAATCAGTCCCCAACACCTCCCACTCAGCCTTAAAGAAAGCAGCAGTGTATCCATCTGGACCAGGCGCCTTCTCATCCCCCATAGCGAATAGAGCCTGGCGTACCTCATCCACCTCCACTGGCCGAACCATGTCTTCAGCAGCCGCTGGGGAGAGCGTGCGCTTTATAGACCCCTGCACCTCGGCCCTAGTGACGGGAGAATCCCTCACAGATTGGCCCAATAGCCCCTGGTAGAACTCCAGTAGCTCCCCTTCCACTGTAGCCGGTGTATCCAATAGAACCCCACTCGCATTCTCCAAAGATAAGATACGGTTGGTCGCACGGCGTAGGGCAACCTTCCTAAAGAAATAGGAAGTGCACTGATCTCCATCCTTCAGCCACGCCAATTTAGCACGTTGGGACAAAGCCGTGTGCTCAACTTCCACGGCGCGCGCATATAATCTGCGACAGCAACGCTCCAGATCATGAAATAAGCCCTCGAGTGGATATTGCGCCGCAAAGTCCTGAGCGATCCCTAAGAATCGCATCGCCTCCGCTACATTCGCCGCCAAATCCCCTTTGGCCCGACGCATCTGCTTGAAAATAGGTTTGAGTCGCTTTAACCTATTTACCAGAACGTACATAGGAAACCCCGCCTCTGGCGACTCCCACACCCGACGAACGCGATCTAAAAACGTTGGTTCCTTAATGAGAAAGTTCTCGAATCGAAAACTCACGCCCCGAAGCCGAGTCTCTGCAGCCCCTAAGGTGAGTGGCGAGTGATCAGAGGTGGATGGAAGCTCGCATCTACAGTAACAGTCCGACCACCTGGCGAACCATTGGGGGTTCCCCAACATGCGATCTAATCTACGCCAGATACCCGCCATCGCCCGTTGCTGATTGTACCAAGTGAACTCTTGGCCCGTGGATGGAAGAGATGAGAGATCCGCCTGGACAAGGCAATTGTGAAACTCAGCCATATCCATCGCGTTTGGCGCCCCTCCCCTACCCTCGGCCGCATGCAAGATGGTATTGAAATCCCCGGCCACCAACCACGCATCATCTACACGTAAGGCTGAAAATTGTATCAACTCATCCCAAAGAGAGCGGCGATCCTCACGTCTAGAGTTCCCATAAACAAAAGAGACAAAAACCATCTCACCCGAACCAATCAGGTCAACCCGGCAGTGCACCGCCTGGCTGGACTTAGCAACGATAGTGACCCGAAGCCAAGACGGGTCCCAACCCACCCAGATTCTGGTACCTGGGCCATCGTCATAATCAAAAAACCACATCCAGCGTGACCTAAGGCCCTCCGAAATTTGAGCCGCATTTGCAACCGACACACGCGTCTCAAGGAGCCCCACAAGTCGCAAACCCGCCTGCCCAACCCACTCCCCTACCGCCCTTCGGTGGTCTTGCCTGTTCAGACCACGGACGTTCCACGATCCCACCTGTATTATGAATGAGGCAGCTGAAGGGCTGCATCTGCTTTAGGGCCCATAGTGAGAGTTTGCGCTACACTTTCATCCTCCAACCCACGAAGTATAGCGAAAGAGTTATGATCAGAATGCGTTGTGTCCGTCGTACGCCGAAGTCTTAGCGGCCCATGCGAGGAGCTCTCTCCCATTGATCCGGAACTTGGAGGCATCACTATGCGTGGCCCTTGCTGACGTGCCACAATCACCGCCTTGCCCTTAGCTCCCACTTGGCGCCATTCCTTCGCAGGTCCTTGGGCCGGTGTTCGGTTCAGTCGATTCTCCCTAGCAAATAGTAATGAGCCTGATCCATTTAATCGCAAAACGTCAAATCGCAAAAACCCAACATTGATCTGCAGCGAATTAATAAAAATTCACTTTCTTGTCAGTCGAAAAACTTTTTCTCACGCAACCCTACTCGCAAAAAATCTCTCTCGCGAAAAACTTTCACAGACAGCTTAAATTTCTCAAAAATCTTTCGATTTTCAACACCAAACTGTCTGTTTAAGGTAGAAATGAGATTCTTTAACATTTGCGTGTGATTTACCTTCATTAGCATCTGCATTTTGAAGTTTTTCGCATGTTTAGATTTAGATTTTCGACTGTTCTTCAAAACTGAGAAAAACCGTAACTATTTTATAGTGTTTGAGGCTTGATTTTGAGCTTTATCTGAGTTATATGCCTGCACTTAAGATAGTTTCGATATTCTCTAGGAATCTGGTAGAATGAATCATCGGAAAATCTGAATCTTCGACTGAAATTTAAGTCTGGATGAAACTGGCCTTTTGAATGTTTGAAGCCATCGAAGAACTTTGTCGATCGCAAACAGTCTTAATTGAATTCTGATTTAATTGAGATACTGTTTGTATCGAATTAGTTTTTCGATCTATAAAATTCTGATAGTGGCTAAGATAGAAGATTTTAACTGAAAAATTATTTACCATCGAGAAATCTAATTAGGATTTTTGTAAGCGAAAAACTTAAGCACTGAATAGACAATTTAGATGCAAATTTTATCGAGCGCAAAACTTACTATCGCAAAATAGAATTTTCGATTTAATTTCAATTTGGTCGCAAAAATTTAGCAGCGAAAAATTAATTTCTCAACGCTTAATTTTTTGATCGTAAAATTCGCCGCTTAGGACTTAATTGATCGAAAAATTTCTCTACGATTGACTTTGTCTTTCGTTGACTAATTTCTCGACAGAAATATATCGCGGCGTAAATTTTTCTTACAATCGAAAATCACATACCGCTCGACAAATTTCAAATCGAAAATTTTATTCAATCGAAGAAAATTTCTCGACAGTAAATTTACCTGAGAAATTACTTCTCGATCGTAAATTTTACACGGAATTTTTCTCGATCGTAAAATTGATCGACTACAGTCTCGATTTCAACTTCAACACTTAGATAAATTTTTTTCTCTAAGTCTTTTACACTGTAGCGAACATTAGCGAATAAAATTTTCTCAGTCGAAAAATTAAATGGAGACATCACAATTGAAATCAATGCATAGGAAATCAATTTGAAAACCATTTTTATCGAGCGAAAAATTTCCCGGCATGAACACTTAGAAAATTTTCGAACTATTTTTCACGCGGTAAGTGTTTAATTCAAAATTACAATCATGCCATTACATTTTTTCAAAATCAAGTATCCTATGTGCAAATCATATGATCTCAATACAATATTCATCAAACATGTCATGATTTGATACAAAATTATAGTTTGATGAAATTAAATCCATTTTCGACTATGATCAAAAATTATGAACTAATGAACTTTTATATCTCTTTATTTCCTTTAAGATGGATCGCTACCCTCGATACAATCACATATACGATCACAATCTATATTTGAAGGTCCAGGATACGAACTTCCAGCTCGATCTAAGCACATTTCGGTGCCCGGACGAGATCATTGTATCTATCCTGCGAGGCCACCCCATCTGGCACGCATTGACGGTCACCGCCTCAGTGCCGATGGTGTATCTCCAGCAATTCTGGGGATGTATACAAGGAGCTGTAGCAAATGGGGCATTCTCCTTCACAACAAGAATCGGGACGCGGCATATTCATATGAGCAAGAGCCAGTTCGGGATGATACTAGACTTGCCACACAGCAACAACTACGACCCGCTCCCGTCGGACGCAGAAATGGTCCACGACTTCAGCAAATGGGATATCAACCGCAGCTCACCAAATTAGCTCAGGTCCAGAGCAGCGGTATCCCTCATCCCTGGTTGACACTGTTCGGGATCGTGAACAAGTGTCTATCACCCAAGTATGCTGGCTTCGACAAGGCCAACGACAATATACTGAGGATTTTTCACGGACTCGCTTTCTCCAGAAATTACGATTTTGTCCAGCTAATCTGGAATGATCTGGCTGAACAGATTCGACTGAAGGAGAATCGAAGATCGAAGAATGTGCCCTATGCTCGATGGTTCAACGTGATCATCAGGGAGTTCATGGAGTTACACGCGAAGAATATTCCTCAATTGCCTCCGGGAGGAAACTACCAGCCGCCAAGGCTAAAATTCTTTCACAATCCACGGCTTACGGACTTGGACCAACCGTCGATGCCAATTCCGCTCCACCTACTTAGGCTCGCCGATCCCGCGGGAGCTGAGTATCAGAGATTCTGTCGGGAACACAATCTAACTGAGGAAATGATTAGAGGGCCCCCGGCAGATGTACATATGAGCCCTCCCCAACTGCAACATCACCAAAGCCCTGACGAGGCGATGATAGATGTTGTCGCTCAGGAGCTTGAACAGGAGTCTCCATTGGTCGAAGAGCCAATGCCCGACGTAGATGATACATTGATAGACGTCGTGGCTACTGAGATGGCGCTCGAGGCTCCTGCACATGAATATCAAGTGGAAGTGCCCGTTAATGTTGGCGTGCTCGAGGAAACCTTTGAGGAGGTTCTTCCATCAGTAGCACAGCCCGAAGTAGAAATGGGGCAAAGCTCTCTTCCACAGGTGACGGATCAGGCACTGGAGGACGTCCACCGTGACCTCACTCCTCACACGGCCACCCCGTCTGACACGGAATCGGATGAGGAAATTATTGGGGTGGGCCCGATTAATCGACGCCGGCCCCGGAACAATGCAACGTGGCGATAGCGGAAGCGCGTCTTGAACCGAGCGGCGTAGGGTGCCAAATTTTCGGTTTCCAACATCTAAATTCGACCTAGCGCCCTTCGGCTTCTCCCTTGGGCTCAAGATACTGCCCTGAGCCTCAGGAGACCACGTCTAATTCGAATTTCCTAAATTCGAATTTATTACAAATTTATTCGAATTAATAATTTCGTTCCAAACTAGTTCGAACAAAGTGGCAGCCGACAGTGTTTCGACTATTTGGCGACCGAAATGATTTCCGATCGATACCAAATTTTCCAGATTGATTCTACACTTCCCAACGATCGTAACGAGGGGTCTTTCGAATCATTCCGATGTCGTTTGGTATTTTTCACAAAATCAAATCAGTGGTTCGAAATTATAAATTCGACTAAAGCGGCAGTCTGCCGTCTTTCGACAGTTTGACAACCGAAATGATTTCCAATCAATACCAAAATTTCCAGATTGATTCTACACTTCCCAACAATCGTAACGAGGGGTCTTTCGAATCATTCGATGTCGTTTGGTATTTTTCGTAAAATCAAATCAGTAGGGTTCGAAATATACCTTCGGCGTACGTGATTGCACCTCGGATGAGAGTCGCTGCGCCTCGTCTGGCTCCCGGGGCTTCCGGGCTAGATTGTCACGCCGGTATGACCTTGATCGAACCTCCGAGACTGCTCCCGATGGCTAGACGCAGTTCGGTTCGGGCGGTGGGCTTCGTCAAACGAACCCGGGGCTTGACGTGTGCTTGAGAAGTTCTAACTTCAACTCACTTTGTTTCTTTTCTCTCTAGTTTATTTGTTGAGAGTAAAAATACCAAGTACTTAGGCTTAGTAACCCCTCATATTGGATCTACATGTTCTCATTTTTGCATGCTCACCTTTGTAGTAAAATTCCACTAAGATTTGTTTATAATATTTCCCTAACACTTGTCATGTTATTGAATGAATGAGTCACTTGCCACCTCAACCAATGTGGCATAAAATGGAATAGACACATGTTCAATGACCAAGTCAACATGCACATTTTTAGTTTATTCCATTTCGGCCTCTGAGGTTTCTAAATTCTCAATTTAGTCCCTCAATTTTAAGCAATAAAATAATTAAATCCAATCTAATTATTTTAATTACAATTGAGCCTCATTTAGTTAATTAATTAAGCACTTAAGACAATCTTAAGTCCTAATTATTCCCGTGACCATCACAGGAATTTAACTAAATCATCGACACCTCGTATCAACTTTGCCACTACCTCAACGAATCCCATTCGTTAGGTTCTAGAGAAAAGCCCGCCGTTTTCGTTCAAGTTCATTACCATTTTTAAGCGCGACTCTCTAGGTCCGTCTCAACTGGCACGGGAGGAATCCGCGAGTCCCGGTATTCGCCTAGCCTATCCCGCGGTACCGGACAGATCCCAGTTGAGAACGAATTTTGATCCAATCGAAATTCGGGCGAACCGACTACAGTGTATACATTTAAATACCTCTTACGCCTTTCACTTGCGTCCCGGTTAGGTGAGAGCCATGTAAATGTCAAACTCACTGACCTAACTCTATGTTATAATCGAGACCCAACCGATTATTTAAACTCCGCTCCGTATCTAATACGAGCGAGCTTTCTAAGCTTCGGCCGAAGGCTTTACAATCGTCGTTCTCCAATTACCTCATAGGACGTTAACCTATACGAATATAGGCAGTGAATCCCGATAGCAGTCAAAGCCCGGCAATCACCTCCGTAAAGTCAGTTGCGTTTCGTCGCTGGCCCGTGTCCCATTTCCGAACACTTGCGGACCTAGCCAACTAGCGGCAAACCGAAATCGCGAAAGCAAATCCGTTAGTGACCCTATCGGTCTGAGGCTGCTATAGTCATTCGTTCAATCATTGACAACATCCTAGTCATGTGATCGAGACGAATACGAGCCGAATGTCCGAATACGCGATCTCTCCGATCACCGATATCTCCATCACGACCCACAACCTCTCAGGTAATCGGTGACACTACCGATACTACGTGGTCGTCAATGAATAAGTCATATTCGGATATCTAGTCACCCACCTAGAATCCTTAGACTTACGGACTTTTTATTTAATGCTGAGATAAGGACCGTCCGGTGTCTCCTCCCTCGTCCCCACGAGAATCAGACGTCCAACTCAAACATTCGGGTGTTATTTATTTATCGCACCGCCAGATGCCAAGCAGACTTTAAATTCGATAAATAAATAATAATGCCTTTATTATAATGAAAATAATATTCACTACTTTATTTTAACAGTATATACAATAAAACTGTCTATTGACCTATACATCATTGTGGCCCTATACTATTCCTAGTCCTCGTATGGCATTCCGAGGGCACACTCCCTAACAGAAATAAGCCTGATAAGGAGGACTCCAAGGAGACTTAGCATTCAACTGGAGTCCCTCTTCCCAGCCGTCACCAACGCACCAAATACTACGCTGACCACATCTACAAGTGTTGCTGGCACTTCTTCGCTCCATATTGAGCCGCAACCTACTCTCGTGGTGTCTGGATCGCAGGCGCAACCCGAGCCTGCCACAACGCCCATAGAGCCGAATCTTCAAGATTCGACTCAAGGATTGGGTGGAAGTCTCATACAGTAACAACCTCAAGTGACTGTGAGCCAACCTGAAGAGTCGGTGTCTACTCAAGGGTTGATAACAGGCGACATCAGTCGTCCTGGTCCATCCAAGGAGGCGTCCGCACCCTTTGTGACGAACGAGCAGTTCCAGGCCGCTCTCTCTGCCGTTGTACAGTCTATGGAAGACAAAATCACGGAGAGAGTAATCCAAGCACTCGAGACATCCCGAAGAGATACCGGGAAAGCACCTGTCTCTGAAGGCACCTCGTCACAACCCAACCTCACACCTCCACAACCCACATCCACCGACCCTCTACAACACTCTTCCATCCTAATCAACCCATACACTATCCCAATCAACGAGCTCCATGACATCCTTCTGGCCCGCCTCATCGGTCTTACATACGGTCGCCTCAGGAAGAGTCCCTCTATAGGCGACTGGTAGACCATCCTGAGCCACCTACCCAATCATGTCGAGGTCAAAGCTCCCACTCCCGGCGCAGACATGACGATGCTGACGATCACGACCATCATGAGGGGAAGAAGAGGCCAAGGACATCAACAAGTGGCCAAGGACAAGGCTCGGGCACTACGCAGACAAGCGCTGGAGCTGGCGAAACCCATACTACTCACCAAACCCAAACACAAACCACCCAAACCCAAACTACCCACACCACGCACCGTACCGCCCACATCGACCCACCAACCTTTCACCTCAGGACGCCTCTGCCCACACCACCGATCTACTCAAGCCCCTTGCTTCCGGAAAGAAAAGCAAGTGCTGCGATGATTGTAGCTCTAGCAGCTACCCAAGCCACTCCCTCTGTCGCTCCAGACCAACCGGGACCCTCTGGACATGGCGTCAAACCACACGAGGTCCTAGATAAGTATATCTTCGAAGGACAGTGGATGACCCATTCCATGCCCGAAGAGCATCAAAGACGACGGCTTCACGACGTTCAGCGCTTTCTACAACAAGCATCTATAGACCTCGTAATCATAAAAGACGACGAGCAAGATATCCCAAGGCTACCAGAGTTAATCGCTCAACAGGCGGTTCCCTCTACAAGGCTAACGCCAGGGACCGTTCGGATCGACACGCCAGGGGAGAATAGAAATCCCTTTCCTAGAAGAAGTTCGTGAGAACATTTGGAGGTCTCCGGACAGAGTTAAGAAGCCGAACGAGTTCGAGCTTAGAGGGATATCTCATTGGGATCAGCAGAAGAGGATGACCTACCTCTGGATGCTGACCAAACTAGGACCTGATATAAGGCTGGGGATGACTAAGGCACAAGCCAAGAGCCATTATAAGAGTCTCTCTCGAATAAGCCAACTACTCAGCGTCTACTGTGACAAAGGGAGGACTTCCAACACCTCATTACACCATTGAGCGCGTAGATAGAACTCGAGAGGATCTAAGCGAGAGCGACCTACCGTACATCCCTGCTGAAGAAGTTTACAACTTATATCAGCTATATGTGGAAAAGTACAAAGGTCCTCAAGGCTTCATCAAGAAAGAAGGACTCGAGGGTCTCTACCGGTTCATGATGCGCCATGTCAAGTACTATGCCGCACACGACCTTCAGATGGCTTTGGAGAGCAACATGAAGAAGGTCAACATGACCGCTCCGCTCAACAAAGGACCTGAGATCGAAGGGCTTCCCAACAATCACGTGCATATCAGCTCAGTCCTAGGCATCACCTACCACAATCCAATAGCAAAGAAGAATAGGTCTATGCTGAAGACTGAAATCAACAAGTTTTGTGATGGAACGCTCAAGGTCATCAGGAGGAATATCGAGCAGAGGTTGGAAGAAATCAAAAGAGACACTATGCTGAGGATCCACAGGTTCGTGAGAGAACAGCCGCTCCTAATGGAATTGCTTGAAGATATCGAGGAGCGACTGGAGCCGAGGATCACGCTGAGGAACTACGAGTATGCGCTGGGCTTGCGCAGATCGTATTACGCCCGATGAGGACAAACGGCGCGGATGCAATCATGCACAAAGGGGGAGATTGTAGAGTATACATTTAATTGTGCTGGATATTATTAGTTGTCCTTGTAATTAGGGGCGTTTTGTATAGTAGTCCTTAGATTAGGACTAGTTTGATATTTATACCAAGTTTGTTTGGTATAAATACATGTAAATCAATTGAGCCGAATAGAGAAAGTTTTGAAGATTGATCCGAAAGGCTTGCAATTCAATTTCTAGAGAGAGAAACAACTGTAACTTTCTCACTCTAATCGAATTCTCTCTCTCGTTCTTCAAATGAGTTTTTCGATCGAATGTTATTGATTATCATTATCATCGAATTACTTTGAATTCTTGCCTAGGATCTTAGAGTTGTTAATCGTAGGACCTAACATTACCAGACCGAGGATTCGACAGCCCTGGTCTCAGAGAAGGGAAGCACTCACTCGAGAAAGACAAGCACGGTAAGCTTCCTAGCTCCTCAGAATCCGAGGAAGAGTCAGACTCTAACATCGAGCCAAACATGAAAGAAGTAGGAAAGCAATTGGCTCTAATTGCAAAAATGATGAGCAAGAAGTACTTTACTATAAGAAGAAGTCTTCCTCGTCCGCAAACAGACTTCGGACCTCTAGCTCGAAGATAAGGGATAGAGCACCCGAGACCTCTGAGGTAAAGAATGTAAAAGAGCTTAAAAAATGCTTTAATTGGGGCAAGATGGCCACTTCGTCGGTGAATGCACTCTTCCAAAGAAATAAGATGCCAACTACTAATGGCACGCCTCGACGACAATTCAGACGCCGAATCATCACAAAGGACAGACCATGCGTCCCCATTATCTCAGGAGGTAGATTCTTTAAATTCGACATTATTGACCATGTTAGAATCATACCAATTAGATTACGTTAACATGAAACGTAGCAGAAAAGCATGAAGGAATTAGAGGAGCGACTAGCAACTAGTTAGAAAAATTTTCAAATGCTATTTCATAAGAAAACTCATATAGAGATTCTCTTATCAAATGGAAATGAAAAAATAGCTAGTCTAGAATATAAATCAGCCTCCTTAGAAGTTAAAATAAGCGACCTAGATAAAGCCCTAAGCGATAGCAACAGAGAGTTAGAAACTTCTAGAAATAACTATACGGCACTCTCTGATAAACGTAACAAACTTTACACTAGGATCAAGCTATTAGATGATCGACTGACTTCTAAGGGACAAATTGCTCAGACTATTTATTTAAATCAGCCATTAGATACCGATATTTACAATGCTAAGGAAAGTTTAGGGTTTACTAACCCATGCAACTTAAAGAAAGTTGATTGCAAATAACTTTATGACATTAGATACACGGTCTTAGGCCTAACCTCTTTTATGATTTTACCTAACGCATCAGAAACAAATGCGTTAGAAGAAGCTAAGCGTTAAGCTAAATCCAGGGCTGAGATCCCCTTCGATTTCACATAATTGAATGATAGTTACAAAACTCGGGAGATACCGCAGGAATGTGACTATTATTCGATTTATTCTTTAGAAACCTTATGCCAGTCTGAGGACACACATAATCATCATTCTGAAAATTCTTCTTCCATTTATATTCCTCCTTTCGTTAAGAAAATTGAGGAGTTGAGCTCATTGTTAAAAATCGAAAGAAAGAATTTGAAGCTGAAAAGCATGCGCTTTTATTGGAGATATCTAATCTCAAGGCTTCCTCCATTCCACAAACTATTTCTCACGCCTCTTCCACCCCCTCAATAGAAAAATTTATTCTAGAAGGCGTAAGAAGAAAAATGCCTTCAATTTCTCTAAAATCGAAAATAATATTTCTCAAAATATTATTTCTAACCTTGTCTCCTTGTCTCTACTACATCCACAGGTAGCGTAGTGTAAGAGCAAAAGCAACCTAAGGCGTGGATGTGTAGATTAGAACCAAAGAAGTAGCCCTTACATTTCCACGTTCCAAATTCATTACCTCCTTCTGTAAAAATAAAGTCTGACACTCGTAAAAATAAACGAGCTATTGATTCTCTTAAAATCATTGCTTCAACATGTTACTTAAAGCCCACTATCTTTCGAAGCACTAATTTTGAAACTGGCTATAAGAAGAAGTCCTCCTCGTCCGCAAACAGACTTGGGACCTCTAGCTCGAAGAATAGGGATAGAGCACCCGAGACCTCTGAGGTAAAGAATGTAAAAGAGCCTAAAAAATGCTTTAATTGGGGCAAGATGGCCACTTCGTTGGTGAATGCACTCTTCCAAAGAAGTAAGATGCCAACTACTACTCCAAGAAGCTTCAACTCACGAAACAGAAAGAAGCATGAGTAGCCCTCATGACGGAGCAAGATCACTGGCTAGGGGACACTTCAGACTCAAAAGAAGAGAACCTTGCTCTCATGGCACGCCTCGACGACAATTCAGACGCCGAATAATCACAAAGGACAGACCATGCGTCCCCATTATCTCAGGAGGTAGATTCTTTAAATTAGTCATTATTGACCATGTTAGAATCGTACCAATTAGATTACGTTAACATGAAACGTGAGCAGAAAAGCATAAAGGAATTAGAGGAGCGACTAGCAACTAGTTAGAAAAATTTTCAAATGCTATTTAATAAGAAAACTCATATAGAGATTCTCTTATCAAATGAAAATGAAACAATGGCTAGTCTAGAATATAAAATCGCCTCCTTAGAAATTAAAATAAGCAACCTAGATAAAGCCCTAAGCGATAGCAACAGAGAGTTAGAAACTTCTAGAAATAACTATACGGCAATGTCTGATAAGCGAAAGAAACTTTACACTAGGATCAAGCTATTAGATGATCGACTGACTTCTAAGGGACAAATTGCTCAGACTATTTATTTAAATCAGCCATTAGATACCGATATTTACAATGCTAAGGAAAGTTTAGGTTTTACTAACCCATGCAACTTAAAGAAAGTTGATTGCAAATAAATCTACTAACGATACCTTACACAATTCATACCAGCGATACCTCACTCTTCTCAACGTGATGAGGAAGATATAAATCTAGAAAACAAACATGGAGATGAATATTAGATTTCTATCATCACTGCCCACTGAATGGAAAAAGATATCCACTCAGCTGGGACATAACAAAGACCTAGATGTGATGGACATACACGCTGTTTTCGACAATCTCGCACAACACGACGAAGACATTGACGAGACTCAAAAAGAACAAAAGGGTTACCCTGTAGTGTATACATTTACTTGTGCTTGATATTATTAGTTGTCCTTGTAATTAGGGGCGTTTTGTATAGTAGTCCTTAGATTAGGACTAGTTTGATATTTATACCAAGTTTGTTTGGTATAAATACATGTAAATCAATTGAGCCGAATAGAGAAAGTTTTGAAGATTGATCCGAAAGGCTTGCAATTCAATTTCTAGAGAGAGAAACAACTGTAACTTTCTCAATCTAATCGAATTCTCTCTCTCGTTCTTCAAATGAGTTTTTCGATCGAATGTTATTGATTATCATTATCATCGAATTACTTTGAATTCTTGCCTAGGATCTTAGAGTTGTTAATCGTAGGACCTAACATTACCAGACCGAGGATTCGACAGCCCTGGTCTCAGAGAAGGGAAGCACTCACTCGAGAAAGACAAGCACGGTAAGCTTCCTAGCTCCTCAGAATCCGAGGAAGAGTCAGACTCTAACATCGAGCCAAACATGAAAGAAGTAGGAAAGCAATTGGCTCTAATTGCAAAAATGATGAGCAAGAAGTACTTTACTATAAGAAGAAGTCTTCCTCGTCCGCAAACAGACTTCGGACCTCTAGCTCGAAGATAAGGGATAGAGCACCCGAGACCTCTGAGGTAAAGAATGTAAAAGAGCTTAAAAAATGCTTTAATTGGGGCAAGATGGCCACTTCGTCGGTGAATGCACTCTTCCAAAGAAATAAGATGCCAACTACTAATGGCACGCCTCGACGACAATTCAGACGCCGAATCATCACAAAGGACAGACCATGCGTCCCCATTATCTCAGGAGGTAGATTCTTTAAATTCGACATTATTGACCATGTTAGAATCATACCAATTAGATTACGTTAACATGAAACGTAGCAGAAAAGCATGAAGGAATTAGAGGAGCGACTAGCAACTAGTTAGAAAAATTTTCAAATGCTATTTCATAAGAAAACTCATATAGAGATTCTCTTATCAAATGGAAATGAAAAAATAGCTAGTCTAGAATATAAATCAGCCTCCTTAGAAGTTAAAATAAGCGACCTAGATAAAGCCCTAAGCGATAGCAACAGAGAGTTAGAAACTTCTAGAAATAACTATACGGCACTCTCTGATAAACGTAACAAACTTTACACTAGGATCAAGCTATTAGATGATCGACTGACTTCTAAGGGACAAATTGCTCAGACTATTTATTTAAATCAGCCATTAGATACCGATATTTACAATGCTAAGGAAAGTTTAGGGTTTACTAACCCATGCAACTTAAAGAAAGTTGATTGCAAATAACTTTATGACATTAGATACACGGTCTTAGGCCTAACCTCTTTTATGATTTTACCTAACGCATCAGAAACAAATGCGTTAGAAGAAGCTAAGCGTTAAGCTAAATCCAGGGCTGAGATCCCCTTCGATTTCACATAATTGAATGATAGTTACAAAACTCGGGAGATACCGCAGGAATGTGACTATTATTCGATTTATTCTTTAGAAACCTTATGCCAGTCTGAGGACACACATAATCATCATTCTGAAAATTCTTCTTCCATTTATATTCCTCCTTTCGTTAAGAAAATTGAGGAGTTGAGCTCATTGTTAAAAATCGAAAGAAAGAATTTGAAGCTGAAAAGCATGCGCTTTTATTGGAGATATCTAATCTCAAGGCTTCCTCCATTCCACAAACTATTTCTCACGCCTCTTCCACCCCCTCAATAGAAAAATTTATTCTAGAAGGCGTAAGACGAAAAATGCCTTCAATTTCTCTAAAATCGAAAATAATATTTCTCAAAATATTATTTCTAACCTTGTCTCCTTGTCTCTACTACATCCACAGGTAGCGTAGTGAAAGAGCAAAAGCAACCTAAGGCGTGGATGTGTAGATTAGAACCAAAGAAGTAGCCCTTACATTTCCACGTTCCAAATTCATTACCTCCTTCTGTAAAAATAAAGTCTGACACTCGTAAAAATAAACGAGCTATTGATTCTCTTAAAATCATTGCTTCAACATGTTACTTAAAGCCCACTATCTTTCGAAGCACTAATTTTGAAACTGGCTATAAGAAGAAGTCCTCCTCGTCCGCAAACAGACTTGGGACCTCTAGCTCGAAGAATAGGGATAGAGCACCCGAGACCTCTGAGGTAAAGAATGTAAAAGAGCCTAAAAAATGCTTTAATTGGGGCAAGATGGCCACTTCGTTGGTGAATGCACTCTTCCAAAGAAGTAAGATGCCAACTACTACTCCAAGAAGCTTCAACTCACGAAACAGAAAGAAGCATGAGTAGCCCTCATGACGGAGCAAGATCACTGGCTAGGGGACACTTCAGACTCAAAAGAAGAGAACCTTGCTCTCATGGCACGCCTCGACGACAATTCAGACGCCGAATAATCACAAAGGACAGACCATGCGTCCCCATTATCTCAGGAGGTAGATTCTTTAAATTCGTCATTATTGACCATGTTAGAATCGTACCAATTAGATTACGTTAACATGAAACGTGAGCAGAAAAGCATAAAGGAATTAGAGGAGCGACTAGCAACTAGTTAGAAAAATTTTCAAATGCTATTTAATAAGAAAACTCATATAGAGATTCTCTTATCAAATGAAAATGAAACAATGGCTAGTCTAGAATATAAAATCGCCTCCTTAGAAATTAAAATAAGCAACCTAGATAAAGCCCTAAGCGATAGCAACAGAGAGTTAGAAACTTCTAGAAATAACTATACGGCAATGTCTGATAAGCGAAAGAAACTTTACACTAGGATCAAGCTATTAGATGATCGACTGACTTCTAAGGGACAAATTGCTCAGACTATTTATTTAAATCAGCCATTAGATACCGATATTTACAATGCTAAGGAAAGTTTAGGTTTTACTAACCCATGCAACTTAAAGAAAGTTGATTGCAAATAAATCTACTAACGATACCTTACACAATTCATACCAGCGATACCTCACTCTTCTCAACGTGATGAGGAAGATATAAATCTAGAAAACAAACATGGAGATGAATATTAGATTTCTATCATCACTGCCCACTGAATGGAAAAAGATATCCACTCAGCTGGGACATAACAAAGACCTAGATGTGATGGACATACACGCTGTTTTCGACAATCTCGCACAACACGACGAAGACATTGACGAGACTCAAAAAGAACAAAAGGGTTACCCTGTAGTGTATACATTTACTTGTGCTTGATATTATTAGTTGTCCTTGTAATTAGGGGCGTTTTGTATAGTAGTCCTTAGATTAGGACTAGTTTGATATTTATACCAAGTTTGTTTGGTATAAATACATGTAAATCAATTGAGCCGAATAGAGAAAGTTTTGAAGATTGATCCGAAAGGCTTGCAATTCAATTTCTAGAGAGAGAAACAACAGTAACTTTCTCACTCTAATCGAATTCTCTCTCTCGTTCTTCAAATGAATTTTTCGATCGAATCTTATTGATTATCATTATCATCGAATTACTTTGAATTCTTGCCTAGGATCTTAGAGTTGTTAATCGTAGGACCTAACAATTGGTATCAGAGCATATTCGTTCTGTTTTGGATAAAAAATTGTTAGATTTGGATCGAAAATTTAATTATGTTCACTGTTCATCGAAGAACAGTTTGGCGCGAAATCTATTTTCGATCCAATAGCATAATTCTGTGCCTAATTGACTTGAATTTGATGTTTCTGTGCTCGTTTAAATGTCAAATGTTGATTGCGATCAAATCCATAGCTGTTTGAACTTCGTGTTTGGATTAAATCGATTTTGTGAGTTACTGTTTGCGTAAGAACATGTAGAACACGTTCTGATTTTGACCAAATTCGACATATTGTGTTTCATAACGTGTTTAATTGCGTGTTCGTGCGTAGTTAGTAATCGATTGCGAGCAATTACCTGAAAGTTCAGTGTCTAATTCCTTGTTTTTGCTTGAATCTGTGATAATTGTATTCTGTGATTTTTCTCGATCTTTCTAATTTTTCTCGCTAGGTTTTGCGATCGGATTAATTTCTCGATCGAAAAACTTGGCGTGAAAATTTTTCTCGGTCAGAATACGAAGTCGGTGCTAAAATCGTCAACACTAGAAACGATTTTAGTTAGAAATATTTCTCGAGCATTATTTAGCAAAAATCTTTTTCGAGGGAGACAAATTTTGACTTCACACGTGTAAAAAATCTCTCTCGAGAAACATTTTCGGTCAGACATTTAAAGTTTGACCAAGCTAAAAATCACTTACACGCGAGAAACTTTTCCAGTCAACCGATTTATTTTGACTTGTCGAGAAACTTACTAACGTACTATTTCTTTACGATCGAAATAAATTCACGATCCGGAAATTTTTCTCGACCGAACGATTTTGGGCAATTTATTTCGCTCGAAAAATATTTCACTGACAAACTATCTCGCACGTAAACAGTACACACTATTTTCTCTTTCGACGAAATTATTTTTGATCAAACTTTAAAGATTGAATCGAAAATAATTCTCGATCTATTTTTCGAATCAAACGCTAACGAATTTTGTACTTGTGAAGCACCTTACATCATCTTCAAACATTCAAAACACGTAACGAAGATCCTTCAACAACTCAACTACAAAACAAAATGGATGCATACTCGCTCGGAAATGACAACCGTCCACCGATTTTGCAACGAGGCGAATATACTGTGTGGAGGAGCCGCTTACTCAATTTCATCGCTCTAAAAGATCAAGCCGAGAATTTACTGAAGTCACTAGAAGAGGGACCCGCATAGTTTTGGGTACATGTCCCCGGTGACGAAACGGCAACTCCTCAAATTCTTGCATCTAGGCGACTGAAGGAGCCTAGGGAGTACACAATCGAGGAGAGAGCTCGAGCTAAGGCAGATCTAGTAGCCATGAACACCCTCATGCAGGGCATCCCCAACGACATATACCGACAGATTGATAGCCTTTCATCGGTTAAAGGAATGTGGGATGAACTGCATAGGATGATGCAGAGGACGAAAGTTGGCATAAAGGCCAAAAAAGCGAACATTCTCACCGCTTACGACTCCTTCAAAGCAAAGCCTGAGGAGAGTCTATACGATATCTACCAAACATACCTCACTCTTCTCAACGAGATGAGGAAGATAGAGATCACGAAGACCAACATGGAGACAAACATCAGATTTCTATCTTCTCTGCCCGCGGAATGGAAGAAAATATCCACTCAGATTCGACAAAATAAAGATTTAGAGGAGTTGGACGTCCATGCCGTGTTTGACAATCTCGCACAGCATGAGGATGATATAAGCGAGATTCTCAAGGAGCAGAAAGGCAAACAGAACGAAGACACTGTTGCCTTAGTCTCGGAGAAGAGGAGCTCAAGATCAAGAAAGGAAAAGACCGTTAGGCCTCCTTCACCTTTAGAGTCGGAAGAAGAGTCGGACTCCGACGTTGAGCCAAATCTGAAAGCACCAGGAAAGCAGCTAGCTCTCATAGGACAAATGATGAGCAAGAAGTACTTCAAGAAGAAGTCTTCAACCTCAGCCAACCGACTTCGGACTACAAGCTCTAAAAACAAAGAACGTGCACCAGAGAGTTCCGATGTCAAGAATCCTAAGGAGGCTAACAAATGCTTCAACTGTGGCAAGCCAGGTCACTTCGCCAGAGAGTGCACTCTTCCGAAGAAGAGAGATGCCAACTACTACTCCAGGAAACTCCAATTGACGAAACAGAAGGAAGCTGGAGTAGCTCTCATGGCCGAACAGGACCAATGGCTCGAGGACATGTCGAGTTCTAAAGAAGAGAATTTAGATCTCATGGCCCGTCTCGACAATGAATCAGACGTCAGGACATCCAATCGTACGGACGACGAGAACACATCCGCTTCGTCACAAGAGGTAGTCTCTTCTTCCACAATGTTAGATTCATATAAAAAACAATATGCTAACATGAAACGTGAGCAGAAAAGTATTAAGGAAGTAGAGGATAAACTCGTGAGATCACAGGAGAAGATAAATAGTCTCGAATTAGAACTTAGGAGCTCTAGTGCAAAATAGATGAACTTACTAAGAGCCTACATTCTAGAGAGACTAGTCAAAATCAACTAGGACAACAGAGCGAAAAGATTAAGGAACTAGAAGATAGGTTAGCAAATAACTACAAATTGCTTGGTTAGAAATCTCAACGAGAAAGCCATTTTAAATTGTAGGATAACCGAAGCTACCTCTAAGATCACTAACTTAGAAGCTCAATTAGAAATATCAAATGCTAACGTTAGTGAGCTTAGTGAAGAACTAGACGCCTGTCAAGCCGCCAAACTTACGGTAGAAAATAACTATGCTCTCCTAGGTGAGGAACGCAAGAAACTATATGCTAAAATTAAGAAATTAGATGATATAGTTACGCGTGGGGGACAATCCGAACAGATGATATTTTTGAACAAGCCCAAGGATATAGAGTTCTATAATCCTATAGAAGGCATAGGTTTCACTAACCAGCGTGTTTTACAAAAGAAAGAAATATGCGATGTTAAACACATGGGCTTAGGACTAACCTCTCTTAGAAATTTTACTGAATCGTCATATGAAAATACGTTCGATTCATCCATTAGACAAGGCCCAGATGGTCCAGAAATCCCCTTTGACTACAAAGAACTAAATGAAAGGGACAAAAATAGGAAAGATACTCTAACACCAGTCTGCAATTTAGTTCAAGTTCTACCTCCTGACTCTCAAACACACCACGAGGAAGTTAAAGCCGTTAATTATAAAAATTCTCTCTACAAACCCCCTATCATAAAACAGATAGAGGAGTCACAGGCAAAGCTAGATAGAGAACGAGAGAATTTCGAAGCTGAAAGGAAAAAATTCTTTAAGGAGATGGAAAATCTCAAGGCTTCATCGTCCTCCCAAACTACCTCTCACGCTATTACAAAATGCGTGAAAATTGAAAAATCGCCTTTGAAAGATAAAAATTGTAAAAATAATTCTGTTAAAAGTGCTATGACTAATTTTCCTTTACCTACGGCTACAGGGAGCGTAGCGTCAGCACTAAAAACAAAGGCGAGAGTGTCTAGCACTAAGATAAAGAAGGAGCCACTAGATTTAACTATTTCTGAGCATGTTATTCCTTCTGTTACAATAAAAGACACTCGTAAAAATAAAAGAGCTATTTCCACGTTTAAGATAGTTGCTTCTACTTGCTCACTTCAGCCGATCACCTTTAGAAGCAACAACTTCGAAATAGGTTCTACGTCAAAAATTAATCATTCTGAAACAAATGCCACTAGGAAGACTCGTAGGAAACAAGATCCAGCCATAAAGAAAGCTTATGGCGGTGTACATGCTTGTACTCACCTAAGGTATCCCGTAGAGATTAAATCCCCCAAGCACCTTACGAGATTACATCAAGAAAAGATCTTTTCCTCAACCAAACCTAGCAAAGCATTTGTACGTGCTGAAATTAACCTTCCTTGCAAGGTTCAACCCAAATGGGTTCCTAAATCTCCGCCTAGGACGACAAAAGCCGAAAAGGCCAAGTCACCTAAAGAGGTCAAACCCAAACCCACTTCTCCGAAAGTGGCTCGGGTTATCAAAACTCCCTCAAGTAATAATTTAGGAATATATCAGGACCAAAAAATTCTGCTAATCTGAGAGGACCCATGTTTAAATCGGTACCTAAAGCTCTCTAATTTGTTTTTGCAGATCCATCATGTGTGGTACCTTGACTCGGGTTGCTCCACACACATGACGGGAAATCAAGAACTGCTGAGCAACTACAAGGACCAGCCAAACGGCAAAGTCAGACTTGGGAACAACGATTCAGCCCCGATTCTAGGACTTGGGGATATCATTCTGAAGAATCTGATTATAAAAGATGTCTCATACGTCGAAGGCCTCCGCCACAACTTGTTCAGCATAGGCCAGTTCTATGACAAAGGGTTCCAGGTGGTCTTTCATGCTGACCGGTGCAGAATTTTGGACAGTCAGGACACATAACTCCTCTATGGACTTCGGAAATCAAACCTTTACACGTTCAACCTGACGTCCGTGCGGCCCTCGAAAGTTGTATGCCCCATATCTCAGATTGATTTACAGAGGAACAGCTTATGGCATCAACGACTGTCTCCTCTGAATATGAAAGCTCTCCAACGTCGTTTTACAAAAAAGTTGGTCCTTGGTCTGCCAACTATACTACTACGAAGGGAGCATCAGTGTTCGGCATGCCAATTAGGAAAAATGAAGCGAGCATCCCATCACGTCAAGCAACTTGCATCTACATCTCGACCACTGGAACTAATCCACATGGATCTCTGTGGGCCGATGCAAACTCAAAGCATAAATGGAAGAAAGTACGTGCTAGTGATCGTCGATGACTACTCTCGCTACACTTGGACAAAGTTCCTCCGAACCAAAGATGAGACCGGTGACTTGATCATTAATTTTGTGAACACCACCCAGAACTTGCTGCAGCAGACTACCAAGTCATTCGAACAGACAATGGCACTGAGTTCAAGAACAGACGTCTCAGTGACTTTTATCAGAAACTTGGTATAAGTCAACAATTCTCAGCTGCAAAAACACCTCAACAAAATGGGGTCGTTGAGGAAAAATCGAACCATAGTTGAAGCAGCTCGAACAATGTTGATTCATTCCGGACTTCCACACTTTCTATGGGCTGAAGCAGTTAATACAGCTTGTTTTACTCAAAACAGGACGATGGTTCACAAAAGGTTCAACAAGACTCCGTACGAGATTGTGAATAATAGAGTATCCAATATCTCTTTCTTTAAAGTCTTCGGGTGCAAGTGCTTTGTGGCGAACGACCGAGAGCAACGTGCCAAGTTCGACCCTAAAGCATTCGAAGCGACTTTCGTCGGGTATTCTTCAACCTCAAAAGCGTACCGAGTATATATCTAGTCCAACCACACAATCAAAGAAAGCTACAATGTCACTTTCCAAGAAGTGGCGGACATGGCTTCTGGTCAAGTCAGTCCAGGACCCGTGCTTAACCCGATGGCTCTTGCACACCTCAGTTCAGGACCCGTATCCAACCAGATAGCTTCTGAATACAACAGTTCAGAACCTGTTGTCCTTATGTGTTGGCACAAAACCAATAGAAGAAGGCAACAACTTTGAAATCAACGTCAGAAGAAGCATTGAGACTCGCATTAGATGATCTGGACTCTCTCTTCGAACCCGTATATCGGTCACACACTGCTACACCTATAGTGGATTCTCCACCTAACGAGACCGATGTACCTAGTACTTTTCACGTCCCTACCTCACCCGATTCAGATTTGCCACAGAATAACGAAGAACCTACAATGGTTACTGAGGAAGAATCATCAGAGACGATCGTTCCAAGTGCAGAAGTGGAACTTGCTCAAACAATTGAACAATCGGAGATAATTGGAAATCTAGAACCACAACTGGCTGACGTATCTTCCTCAGCCCTGCCGCATGAGCACAAGTGGACTAGTTCCCATCCGGTTGATCAGATAATTGGCGATCTTTCGAGCGGAGTAAGGACACGTCGTCAGCTCAATCTTTTCAGCTGCTTCTTAAGCCAAAATGAACCTACTAAAGTAGCAAACGCACTACGAGACCCGGATTGGATAATTGCGATGCAAGAAGAAATTCATCAATTCGAACGTCTTCAAGTGTGGACCTTAGTACCCCGTCCACATGGGAAAACAATAATCGGAACCAAATGGGTTTTCAAGAATAAGAAGAATGAAGATGGTGAAGTAATCCGGAACAAAGCAAGGCTAGTTGCGGAGGGCTACAATCAACAGGAAGGCATCGACTACGACGAGACATATGCTCATGTTGCCCGAATCAAAGCTATCCGCCTTCTCCTGGCTTATGCGGCTCACAAAGACTTCAAAGTCTATCAGATGGATGTTAAGACCGCCTTTATCAACGGCATGTTAAAAGAAGAAAGTCTACGTCGCTCAGCCGGAAGGCTTCGTTGATCAAGAAAATCCTGATCACGTCTATCGATTGGACAAAGCTCTCTATGGACTAAAACAAGCCCCACGTGCTTGGTACGATGTCTTGAGTGATTTCCTCGTGAAGTCTGGATTCATACGAGGAACGATAGACACAACCCTCTTCATCAAATGGCAAGACAAAGATCTGATGGTCGTTCAAGTATACGTCGACGATATCATCTTCGGATCAACAAATCCGCTTCTTTGCACGAAGTTTGGAGATCTTATGAAAAATAAGTTCGAGATGAGTCACATGGGAGAGATGCAGTTCTTCTTAGGACTACAACTCAGACAACTCGAAGATGGGATTTCATCAGTCAGACAAAATACATCAAGGACATTCTGAAGAAATCATCAAGATCAGAGCAAGCCTCTTAGGACCCCTATGTCACCAAGCTGCAAGTTGGATGCCGATCCCGCTGGAATGCCGGTCGACGTCACACTATATCACAGTATCATTGGATATCTTCTCTACCTCACTTCGAGCCGGCCAGACATCATCTTTGCCACTTGCTTATGTGCTCCTTTTCAAGCCGATCCCAAAGAACCCCATATGCTCGCGGTCAAAAGGGTTCTGCGTTACCTTAAGGGCACTTCTACCCTCGGACTATGGTACCCAAAGGGTACGAATTTCAATCTTATTGGCTATACTGATGCTGATTGTGCAGGTTGCCGAATGGACAGAAAAAGCACGTTCGGTGGTGCTCAATTTCTAGGCGAAAAGCTGGTCTACTGGTCATCCAAAAAGCAGAACTGTGTCAACTTCGACGGCCGAAGCGGAATACGTGGCAGCCGCCAGTTGTTGCTCCCAGATGCTGTGGATGCGGACTCAGCTTCGCGACTATGGGTATAATTTAAATAATATACCCATATATAGTGATAGTCAAAGTGCCATCGCTATTACTTGCAATCCTGTTCATCACTCACGCACAAAACACAGACATTAGATATCACTTTTATCAAAGATCATGTAGAAAAAGGCACCATAGATATGTATTTCGTGAACACGGAGTTCCAACTAGCTGACATTTTCACCAAGGCATTGGATAAAAACGATTTCAATTCCTTGTCGGAAAATTAGGCATGTTGAATCTTCCGTAATACGTGCTTTACCTGATCTTCTGTGCTACAAAATGTTCTGTGCTATGTGTTTTCTTTGCTTATATGCCTTATCTTGCGTGAATTTTAATAAATAAATAAATAAAAATTTTAGTACATATATAAATACTATACATATACCTATACTATAGGGGGATGAAGAAATTCTTTAGGATGCTTTGATCTAAAGTCACTTAGAATTTTACCCCGACATGCGATCGATTTAATTGCTTAATTTTGTCAGTCTAAGTCGCATTCTTGTGTCTAAAGGTCATTAGGTTGCTCCACTAGACACAAAGCCACTATACATACGAGAGGTCTCAAGCCTTGATCATTTCTTTCCTTGGATCTATTTCTCGAGTGAGTCACACATCAATTGCTTGTCTTAACTAGTGATACTTGGCTTTATACTCACCTTGCCTCAGATCATTAGGAAAGTGATACGGGCGCTTAGGTTATTCCTCAATCGGCCTTATAAAATTTCTTTTCCCTCTTACTCATTACCCCTTAGTCATCCAATTTGAGCCTTCTCCGACGTCCTTTTATTCCTTTGAATCCCATTCCCAGCCTTCAACCGTATTCTATACTCTTCGGATGGTTATTCAAACGAAAAAAGGAGGGGGAGAAAATAAGGAGGATGATAACAAAAGAAGGCACTGCTCAACGCGCAATCAGACCAAAGGAACCTGCCTTTCGACTATCTCTTAGAAGGTGGCATGGATCCTGCTGTGAACTCCAACGATAATCTCGTATGCTCGTCAGAACGACTGGAAAGAGGAGCACCACGAAGTGAACTTCTCCAACGATAATCCGGTCTTATATCGGGAAATGAGAAGAGGAGCGCAACCTTGGGTACGAACTCCATAACCGTGAACTTTTCCAAAAAGATAATCTCTGAAACCTCTCTAGGGATTAAGAGAAGAGGAGCACGGTATCGGCCCGAGAACCAACGAGAAGAAACTTCGCCTACGCTAATCTCCTATAGCCTCGTGGAGAAGCGGAGCTTCAGCTTGAGCATAGCATAAAAAGGGATAGTTCTTAAAAGAAAAAGAGGGAGAGAAAATGAAAAAAAAGAAGACGCCGAAAAACAAAAGGAGACGGACGTAGAAATGGAAGATGACGAAGAGAGAACCTCACTTTCCTCTAAATTCCTTCCCTTCTAAGTCCTAGCCAAACTAAAATCCTTACAACCCTTTGATTCCAATAGACAGTCTCTCGCTAAAGTGAAATGATTAAAAATGCCTCGATCACAGGTAAATTGACCTAAAATTGCTTGTGTTGACTTGAGTGATATAAATATGAAAATCCCAAGTTAAAAATAATTGAGTGCTAGAGCGAACCTAGTGAGAGTTGTCGAAATGGACCAGTCTATGAACTTAGGACTTCAGTTTGACGACATGACTTAACGGCATTTTACTCTTTCAAATGTCTCGTAAAATTTTAGGTGTGACGATTGATCAAAGCAAAATAATCTGACCCCATACTAATAATTTGAAAAAACAAAATTCACACATTTTGACATGAAATGTTATATTTCATATGCGTTGAATTGACTAAATGCGAACTTATTTTATTCTCGCACATCTAAATGTAATTTTCAATTGCATTGGTACTGAATTGTTTAAATGCGATAAATTTTTCTTCATTGCTCTTACCCTCACACAATACCTCTAGTACATGCTTTCAGGGACCATGTATATGTGCTTACTAGGCAAAATTGTGCGTACGATGCTCGTGAATTGAAGTGATTTCATATGCTTGCATATTTAGTCAATTTTTGCATTATTCGAGGGGGAGCAAATATAAAATTCGTGCATTAGCTCCAAATATTCCTGACGTTTTTCTCTAAGCGTTTCAGATTCCTTCAAACAAAATTACGGAGCAAGACGTCGACACTACAAGGAAAGGGGCTAGTCACAAGACCAAATATTTCATGCCTAAAATAATTGTTGATTAACTCCATCATTTCTAACGTCCTCTTTCTAAGTGGTACATATTTTTTAATTTCTGCCAAGGGAGCTAGACGTTACTACACGGAAAATACAGGGAGTTAATTGCATTTATTTTACTTCTAAGGGGGAGCTTTACAATGTGATTTTATTTGAAATAGGGATCAATCTGAAAATTTTTAGAAGCATTTACAATCGAGAAATTGGATATAAGAATTAATTCGCTATCTTAAGTTTCTCGATCGTAAGACAGTGTTGGGAACAATTGTTGATTAACCGCGATAATTTGCGATCGAAAAATTTGAATTGAGAAGCAATTTTCGAATCAAAAATTTCTCGAGCGCAAATAGTAATGGGCCTGATCCATTTAACCGCAAAACGTCAAATCGCAAAAACCCAACATTGATCTGCAGCGAATTAATAAAAGTTCACTTTCTTATCAGTCGAAAAACTTTTTCTAACGCAACCCTACTCGCAGAAAATCTCTCTCGCGAAAAACTTTCACAGACAGCTTAAATTTCTAAAAAATCTTTCGATTTTCAACACCAAACTGTCTGTTTAAGGTAGAAATGAGATTCTTTTAACATTTGCGTGTGATTTACCTTCATTAGCATCTGCATTTTGAAGTTTTTGCATGTTTAGACTTAGATTTCGACTGTTCTTCAAAACTGAGAAAAACCGTAACTATTTTATAGTGTTTGAGGCTTGATTTTGAGCTTTATCTTAGTTATATGCCTGCACTTAAGATAGTTTTGATATTCTCTATGAATCTGGTAGAGTGAATCATCGGAAAATCTGAATCTTCGACAGAAATTTAAGCTGGATGAAACTGGCCTTTTGAATGTTTGAAGCCATCGAAGAACTTTGTCGATCGCAAACAGTCTTAATTGAATTCTGATTTAATTGAGATACTGTTTGTATCAAATTAGTTTTTCAATCGATAAAATTCTGATTTAGTCGCTAAGATAGAAGCTTTTGACCGAAAAAATATTTACCGTCGAGAAATCTAATTAGGATTTTTGTAAGCGAAAAACTTAAGCACTGAATAGACAATTTAGATGCAAATTTTATCGAGCGTAAAACTTACTATCGCAAAATAGAATTTTCGATTTAATTTCAATTTGGTCACAAAAATTTAGCAGCGAAAAATTAATTTCTCAACGCTTAATTTTTCGATCGTAAAATTCGCCGCTTAGGACTTAATTTATCGAAAAATTTCTCTACGATTGACTTAGTCTTTTGTTGACTAATTTCTCTATAGAAATATATCGCTGCGAAAATTTTTTCTTACAATCGAAAATCACATACCGCTCGACAGTAAATTTACCTGAGAAATTACTTCACGATCGTTAATTTACACGGAATTTTTCTCGATCGTAAAATTGATCGACTACAGTCTCGATTTCAACTTCAACACTTAGAAAAAAAATTTTCTCTAAGTCTTTTACACTGTAGCGAACATTAGCGAATAAAATTTTCTCAATCGAAAAATTAAATGGAGACCAATTGAAATCAATGCATAAGAAATCAATTTGAAAACCATTTTTATCGAGCGAAAAATTTCCCGGCATGAACAGTGACTTTACCCGCGATTAAACACTTAGAAAATTTTCGAACTATTTTTCACGCGTTAAGTGTTTAATTCAAAATTTACAATCATGCCATTACATTTTTTCAAAATCAAGTATCCTATGTGCAAATCATATGATTTCAATACAATATTCATCAAACATGTCATGATTTGATAAAAAATTATAGTTTGATGAAATTAAATCCATTTCCGACTATGATAAAAAATTATGAACTAATGAACTTTTATATCTCTTTATTTCCTTTCAGATGGATCGCTACCTTCGATACAATCACATATACGATCACAATCTATATTTGAAGGTCCAGGATACGAACTTCCAGCTCGATCTAAGCACATTTCGGTGCCCGGACGAGATCATTGTATCTATCCTGCGAGGCCACCCCATCTGGCACGCATTGACGGTCACCGCCTCAGTGCCGATGGTGTATCTCCAGCAATTCTGGGGATGTATACAAGGAGCTGTAGCAAATGGGGCATTCTCCTTCACAACAAGAATCGGGACGCGGCATATTCATATGAGCAAGAGCCAGTTCGGGATGATACTGGACTTGCCACACAGCGACAACTACGACCCGCTCCCATCGGACGCAGAAATGGTCCACGACTTCATGCAAATGGGATATCAACCGCAGCTCACCAAATTAGCTCAGGTCCAGAGCAGCGGTATCCCTCATCTCTGGATGACACTGTTCGGGATCGTGAACAAGTGTCTATCACCCAAGTATGCTGGCTTCGACAAGGGCAACGGCAATATACTGAGGATTTTTCACGGACTCGCTTTCTCCAGAAATTACGATTTCGTCCAGCTAATCTGGAATGATCTGGCTGAACAGATTCGGCTGAAGGAGAATCGAAGATCGAAGAATGTGCCCTATGCTCGATGGTTCAACGTGATCATCAGGGAGTTCATGGAGTTACACGCGAAGAATATCCCGCAATTGCCTCCCGGAGGAAACTACCAGCCGCCAAGGCTAAAATTCTTTCATAATCCACGGCTGACGAACTTGGACCAACCGTCGATGCCAATTCCGCTCCACCTACTTAGGCTCGCCGACCCTGCGGGCTGAGTATCAGAGATTCTGTCGGGAACACAATCTAACCGAGGAAATTATTAGAGGGCCCCGGCAGATGTACATATGAGCCGTCCCCAACTGCAACATCACCAAAGCCCTGACGACGCGCTGATAGATGTTGTCGCTCAGGAGCTTCAACAGGAGTCTCCATTGGTCGAAGAGCCAATGCCCGACGTAGATGATACATTGATAGACGTCGTGGCTACTGAGATGGCGCTCGAGGCTCCTGCACATGAATATCAAGTGGAAGTGCCCGTTAATGTTGGCGTGCTCGAAGAAACCTTTGAGGAGGTTCTTCCATCAGTAGCACAGCCCGAAGTAGAAATGGGGCAAAGCTCTCTTCCACAGGTGACGGATCAGGCACTGGAGGACGTCCACCGTGATCTCACTCCTCACACGGCCACCCCGTCTGACACGGAATCGGACGAGGAAATAAGCCTGATAAGGAGAACTCCAAGGAGACTTAGCATTCAACTGGAGTCCCTCTTCCCAGCCGTCACCAACGCACCAGATACTACGCTGACCACATCTACAAGTGTTGCTGGCACTTCTTCACTCAATCTTGAGCCGCAACCTACTCCCATGGTGTCTGGATCGCAGGCGCAACCCGAGCCTGCCACAATGCCCATAGAGCCGAATCTTCAAGATTCGACTCAAGGATTGGGTGGAAGTCTCATACAGTCACAACCTCAAGTGACTGTGAGCCAACCTGAAGAGTTTGTGTCTACTCAAGGGTTGATAACAGGCGACGTCAGTCGTCCTGGTCCATCCAAGGAGGCGTCCGCACCCTTTGTGACGAACGAGCAGTTCCAGGCCGCTCTCTCTGCCGCTGTACAGTCTATGGAAGACAAAATCACGGAGAGAGTACTCCAAGCACTCGAGACATCCCAAAGAGATACCGGAAAAGCACCTGTCTCTGAAGGCACCTCGTCACAACCCAACCTCACACCTCCACAACCCACATCCACCGACCCTCTACAACACTCTTCCATCCTAATCAACCCATACACTATCCCAATTACCGAGCTCCATGACATCCTTATGGCCCGCCTCATCGGTCTTACCATACGGTCGCCTCAGGAAGAGTCCCTCTATAGGTGGCTGGTAGACCATCCTGAGCCACCTATCCAATCATGTCGAGGCCAAAGCTCCCACTCCCGGCGCAGACATGACGATCCTGACGATCAGGACCATCATGAGGGGAAGAAGAGGCCAAGGACATCAACAAGTGGCCAAGGACAAGGCTCGGGCGCTACGCAGACAAGCGTTGGAGCTGGCGAAACACATACTACTCACCAAACCCAAACACCCACCCAAACCCAAACTACCCACACCACGCACCGCACCGCCCACATCGACCCACCAACCTTTCACCTCAGGACGCCTCTGCCCACACCACCGATCTACTCAAGCCCCTTGCTACCGGAAGAAGAAGCAAGTGATGCGATGCTTGTAGCTCTAGCAGCTACCCAAGCCACTCCCTCTGTCGCTCCAGACCAATCGGGACCCTCTGGACATGGCGTCAATCCACACGAGGTCCTAGACAAGTATATCTTCGAAGGACAGTGGATGACCCATTCCATGCCCGAGGAGCATCAAAGACGACGGCTTCATGACATTCGGCGCTTTCTACAACAAGCATCTATAGACCTCGTAATCATCAAAGACGACGAGCTTCAGGAAAGTGAAGATTACGAGCAAGATATCCCAAGGCTACCAGAGTTAATCGCTCAACAGGCGGTTCCCTCTACAAGGCTAACGCCAGGGATCGTTCGGATCGACACGCCATGGG
This sequence comes from Craterostigma plantagineum, assembly GCA_027422505.1. Taxonomy (NCBI): domain Eukaryota; kingdom Viridiplantae; phylum Streptophyta; class Magnoliopsida; order Lamiales; family Linderniaceae; genus Craterostigma; species Craterostigma plantagineum. The sequence goes on from JAPQWV010000001.1 coordinate 13,743,936, forward strand.
AGAACATCCGAATAGAAATCCCTTTCCTAGAAGAAGTTCGTGAGAACATTTGGAGGTCTCCGGATAGAGTTAAGAAGCCGAACGAGTTCGAGCTTAGAGGGATCTCTCATTGGGATCAGCAGAAGAGGATGATCTACCTCTGGATGCTGACCAAACTAGGACCTAATATAAGGCTGGGGATGACTAAGGCACAAGCCAAGAGCCATTATAAGAGTCTCTCTCCAATAAGCCAACTACTCAGCGTCTACTGTGACAAAGGGATGACTTCCAACACCTCATTACACCATTGAGCGCGTAGATAGAACTCGAGAGGATCTAAGCGAGAGCGACCTACCGTACATCCTTGCTGAAGAAGTTTACAACTTATATCAGCTATATGTGGAAAAGTACAAAGGTCCTCAAGGCTTCATCAAGAAAGAAGGACTCGAGGGTCTCTACCGGTTCATGATGCGCCATGTCAAGTACTATGCCGCACACGACCTTCAGATGGCTTTGGAGAGCAACATGAAGAAGGTCAACATGACCGCTCCGCTCAACAAAGGACCTGAGATCGAAGGGCTTCCCAACCACAATCCAATAGCAAAGAAGAATAGGTTGATGCTGAAGACTGAAATCAACAAGTTTTGTGATGGGACGCTCAAGGTCATCAGGTGGAATATCGAGCAGAGGTTGGAAGAAATCAATAGAGACACTATGCTGAGGATCCACAGGTTCGTGAGAGAACAGCCGCTCCTAATGGAATTGCTAGAAGATATCGAGGAGCGACTGGAGCTGATATGCACGTGATTGTTGGGAAGATGTTCGTATTTCTCAATGATCAAGGGGTAAACGATGTCCGATGGACCTGAAATTTTAACCACACATAATGGACTTGCAAATCTAAATTCTATCCAAAGGGATCCTTAATCCGAGCTCTAGATTGTGAAATATGAATTTTTAAACCTTCTGGCCGAAATGAATAAAGAACCCTAGGAAACTCTATCTTTCCTATGTTTTATCCTAATTTCTTAATCTTAAAATCCTCTATCCTTATTTCTAAATACTCATGGTCCTCCTAAGCTAACCGAAATATATATATATATATAATGAACAATTCATGCAAATCGATCATCACTATCAAGTAAACACGAAGAACTCGATGAAGAACATGCAAACACGTAAAAATCGAAATTCCTAATATTGTTTACGTATGTAGGTGATCTTCACCTACCTTAATCCATAGAGAGCTACGTAACGGGTTGTTACGTGTGATCCCGACCCTAGAGTTTCGATCCCGAGCTCCTCCTCGTCCGCGAGCTTCTCCCTCTTCTCTCCTTCTCTTCTTTCTCTCTTTTTCTTTCTTTTTTTTCTTTCCTTTTTCTCTTCTTCTTTCCTTTCCTCTCCCTCACGTTCTCCTCTCCACCTCCTCATTATTCTTTTTTTTCTTATTTCATTTATGTCCTTATGAGGTATATTAGGTGTATAGTTGTATTAGGTCTTGTCTCATTTTAAATATATTTGATTCACTTACTAAGGCATTAGGTGATTAGATTGTCTCCATGTATTTATAAGGTGGCATTAGATTTAGATCTTGTCCTCAAACTCACATGGAGGTATTATTATATTTATTAGGCCTTTAAATAGATTTTTAGCCATTATGATTTTTTTTATTTCGTCCATAATTTTTATTTTTATTATTATTATTATTATTATTATTATTATTATTATTTTATTTGGGCTTTCACTTTTTGTTTTCGGCCCAGTTAAATTTTATTAAAGGACCCAACTCCCAACCTTTTATTTTGGGCCATTTTCTTCATTTTGCCCATAAATAATATATATATATATATATATATATATTTTTGGTCCATTTAAATATTTCGGGCCCAGTTGTAAATTTTGGGCTCGTCTCGAAAATGATTTCGCACATTTCGAATATTATTGAAATAATCCGTATTAAATTTTACGGGTATTACAGCAGCCTAAAGGTTTTACATCGCAATGAGATGCTCATAAGGTGTGCAAATTGAACAAGTCCATTTACGGACTTAAACAAGCCTCCGAAAGCTGGCTCTTCGGTTCGATGAAGTGATCAAGGGCTACGGATTCTTGAAGAACAAAGACGAACCTTGCATCGACAAGAAAAGCAGTGGGAGCAAAATATCGTTCCTCGTATTGTACTTGGACGACATCCTTTTGATAGGAAATGATATCGAAATGCTCTCGATGGTGAAAGTGTGGCTTTCGACCAAATTCTCCACGAAAGACTTGGGAGAAGCTACCAACATCTTGGGTATTCGCCTTTATAGAGATCGAGCGAATCGTATGTCTCCAAGACCCTTTACTTTGAGAAGGTCCTGAAGCGATATAATATGGACAACTCTAAGAAAAGGTTCTTGCCTGTGCGACATGGGACTCACCTTTCCAAGGCTATGACCCTGCAAAGTGAGTTGGATCGGAAAGAGATGAGTGGAATCCCATATGCATCTGTAATAGGTAGCTTGATGTGCCCGATGCTTTGCACGCGACCGGACTTAGCGTACGCTGTGAGCGTTTCAGTCAGTTTCATGCTAACTCTGACAAGGAACATTGGACAACAGTCAAGAATATCTGTAATACCCGTAAACTTAAAGCGGGATTACTGTAACTAATACAGTGAAATTAGCTTATCAATAATAAAATCCTTGGCATTTAATTTTAGGAAAAAAAAAACCCGGAGCGGATTTGAACGTAAGATCGAAATATAGAAATTTGGAAAGCAATCGAAAATATAAGAATACTATTTAACAATTCAAGGAATAAATTTTATTTTGAGAAATCAAAGTTTTCGATGATAGCTAATAATGGAAGTTTTCTAAGTACACATTATATATCTTATTATTTTATTCCTTAGAAACTTTAGCAAAGTTTTGGCCACTTGAGTTGGATGTTAGAATGTTTTCGTACATGAACATATATAAAAGCTAGGAACTTTTCGTGATCACATGTTTGTACGGTGCAATCGTACTAATTTTTCGTGTCCCATACCATGTCATATATTTATATGCGTTGTATATAATATATATAAGGGTTAATTCAACTTCATGCCCTATTAACATATTTGCCTTTGGGTTCAGGCCCCATATAAGTTTGGTTTAGGATTAAAGACCTGCTTTTTGAAAAATTCAGAGAAAACTACCCAAACCTTGTAATAAGACATATTTACCCGTCACTGTTGCAAAAATCTACAAGTATATGCCATCATCTCTCCCAAACAAGTGTCGTCGATCGAAACGAGATTTGACGCTCAGACCCGAACAGATCTCCACAATTGTGACAATATAAGTTAAAAGTATCGTTAATTTGATCATAAGTGTTGTTAAGTTTCGGATAATTAGTGACGTTAATTGTGAGAAAATAAATATTGCCCGTATAGCAGAAAATACCACGTTTCTATTAGTAAATAACAAATGATGTCGCAGAATTAACACATCATTCAAAAACAATACCGCGTTCCTGCAATAACACATTCCTTACACTCAAGCGTTCGAAGGAAAAAATTCACGTTCCAAATCCGACCCAATCTCGACGTTACCAACAGCACAAAGTTGTATCGGCTTCAATTTTTCATGGGTATTCATAATCAAAGAGAATTTTCAAAGTTCATAAAGCACAAATGCTCCAAACATAATTCGGAATTTCATTTAATACGGTGAAATCTCGACTTTTAATGACCGGAATAATGTAAATTCGACACGATTTCATCATGGGCCTTAGTTATCGACGACAATTATTGATGTTAATCATGGAATAACGAAGAATTTTGATGAGATCTAAGCGGTGAACGTTTGCTAATTAAAATGGTTACTGAATAACACTTCATGCTTTCTGGGTAACAATTCGTGGAACAGTAATACCATATTTCTTGATATTTATAACAAGTATATCCGCAAAACGAACATATAATGAGAAAATAATAACGACTCGTCACCCATAAATAACACGTGTAATACCCAAGTAAAGGCAAAGAGGAATAGATAGTAAAAAAATTCGACATCCAAATAAAATTGAAACCGCTCGAATTCCGACGTGAATGACACAGTAAGGTTAAATCAATGTCACTTTCTCATGTAAATAACGAAAAAACTTTGAAATTTATCATGGAATAATGTGATTAATACTTGTTGAAAAACAGGTGAATCTCGACTTTAATGAACTAATAAGGTAGATTCGACTAAGTTTGATCACGAGTCATTTTAATTGAATGAGATTGTTAATATTGTTAATGTGATAACGAAGAATTTTGATGAGACCTAAAATTGGAACGTTTGTCAATCAAAAAGTTGGTTGGTAACACTTCATTTATTCTGAGTAACAAGTCACGCATTCTGGGTAACAATTCACGCATTCTGGGTAACACATCATTAAGACATTCTAGAAGGTTCATGATTGTCAGAGATATTAACAGTACATTAACTTAATATTACCGCATTGCCTGCAAATAATACCACATGTCTGATAGAAAATAACAATATACGCAAAGTTTATAACAAATTTGTAGCCACAAGTACCACAGAATAGCTAATCAATACCACATTACTATTTTCATTAAATTTCGTTCATAAATTCATTTCGTTCGGATGTATAAGATTGACATTCATGGAAATAGATGATATGATGAAGCTAAATCACAAAATTTCTTTAAACGACACGTTTTGCGAATGTTGATATCATTATGTGAAAGTTGAGATAAAATATCATGTAAACATATGGCTCTTCCTTCACAACATACACTAGTATCTCTTTTAATGAGACATAACGTTACGAATTTTATCACAAACGTATTCAAAGTTCAAATTAAACCACAAATATCATTTTATATGTCGTATATCTGTATTTGATACATTCTCGAAGTTATTTGTTAAGGAATATTAAAAGGATGATTCGTTAACGTCACCAGTACCAGATTGCCCGCACGTAATACTACATGTTTGCTATAAAATAACAATACGAACCTATCGAATAACGTGTTTACAAATAATGATACCACATAATAGGTTTCCAGTACCACATTACTAATCCGATTAATTTCGTTCATAAATGCACATTGTTCGAGATTTGCAAGATTATCACACCAAATTCCTTTAAAAGCTACATTGTTCGATTGAGGTGGATGATAGTGACTGTTCGAGGTCAATAATTATTCAAAACATAAACTATTACTTTGTTCATTGAAACATCACATATGAATTTCAGCATGAATGCCATCAAAATTAAAAATTAAACCAAAAATATCAGTTTATATGTCGTAAATCCTGAAACCTTAAATCTTAATCTCCATAAACACATAACCCTAAACCTTGGTGCGACAACTACAACAATTTGTAACACATAAAGAACTTTTAGTAACATATTTAACTAATGGATAACAGTTAAGTAGTTATTAGTAACACATTTGCACTGATTTAGCAATCCCGCCCAAAATCCCAATCGCGACATACATCCCGCCCCATTAACCCAATCAATCCACAAATCCAGCCCAAAATTTGGCAAGTATAATAAATCCATTCAAACCCATCCAAAACCAATATCCCGCCCAAAATTTTTCAAAACAGTTCTGCTAAAAAAATACCATATCAATACTTATGAAAAACAGTAGAAGGACATAATATAACACTTCAGATATACCAAGTAACACTTCAATTTCAGGTAGTGACAGTTCAATGCCAAAAATTAACGAAACAGGTCTGTTAAAAATATACCACATCAATACTTACGAAAAATAAAAATACGTCATAATATACCATTTTAGACAATCCAAGTAACGCTTCTATTTAATGTAGTAACAGTTCAATGCCAAAAATTATCGAAACAGGTCTGTTAAACAAAATCCCCCATCAATACTTATGAGAAACAAAATTAGGTACCAATTAATCAACAAAGAAGTCGATTATGAGTTACCCCCTTGTATCAGGACCCACTTTGTTCTTAGTACCATATGTTAGACAAAAAATATCACATCTATACTTATTATAAACAAAACGAAGTCAGAAGATGCCATTTTGTCGGACAAAAAAATATCGTAATGAGTAATGGAGTAACGTATCTTGATACTGTTATAACCTTAAGACGAAATCTAGTAACAATAATGCATAAATAGTAACACGTATTCCAGATGAATCGATGCCTGCCATACGACCTGCTTCACACAACGTATGTTTTAGAAGTGATGAGGTGACGATTGTTTCAACATTCACACAGCCTATGAAACGCCCAAACTATGGGTACCTCGAATACACAGATTAGCTGCAATTGCTGCAAAAATCTACTTCGATTTGGCCATATGTTTCTCGAATTTGAAATAACCCATATAAAAATTCATTACAATTCTTACATCGTACTTCATCAATACCAGAATAAATCTTACGTGACACGTCAAAATTGATTGGTTGATAGGGCAGTCGATTGTGCTCGATTCATTGTGAAAACCGGGTTCGATTAGCCGAATAAATAAATATAAATCTGTTAAAAACATTTTACTATCGAGAAGTAACATATTATCAGTTTAAAGTGACGCTTATGATTTTACGGTAACAAGTTGACGCATCTCTGTAACATAAATCAGTCGTCGAATACCCCTTCAGAGAACACTTTATGAAGGGTATCATAGTCTGAACACTAAGTTTAAACTTTGGCAGGGCCTCAATTGAAATCGTCCCTATATATAACCACATATATATATATATATTATATATATGTTTACATATATATATAAAAGTATTCTCCCATCAAATCAAAGGCTTAGAGTAACACGTGGAGGCCTTTTACGTTTATTATAAGTATGACTAATATTAAGTTTTCTTAATCCTAAGGTAACTGACATCATCAATTGGGAAAAGCACCAACACAGTCATGTATATAATATGAAAAGTAAGAGAACAAAGATGGGAACAAACGAAAACCCCGATTGGCATAAAGAACAAATAATAAAAGTAACCGAGAAAAAAGGAGAACTTCATTATTAAGGAAAAAAAAAGGGGATATCCTTAGCAAATCAATTTCATACGTGAGCTAAGGTGAGTTCTATAAATTTTCGTGATTTATGTGGAGTTTAGGGCTCAGATTTTTATAGCTATGTTGAGAATAATTTTTGTTTAGATAGGTAGTTTTCGGAAATAGAACACATGTTGAACTACGTGAGGATGTTGTGTTTTAGGTGTTTTCCATAGGTAGTATGATTTATCTAATATATTTGTTTTATGCGATGGGTACGTGACTTCAACCTGAGATTAGAATAAAATAAATTATGTAAGTTTAGGTGATTCACGAATATAGAAAGGGTTTGGAGATTTTCGAAAATACAGGATTATCATGAGGATTTAATGTTTTGAGGGTTTTTTGGTTGTTAGGGTTGGATATAATTTGTTAAATACATAATAGTTTTCGGTATTAAGTAAATAGTTTTCGTGATTTTGTGTTGGAATTAAACTTTCAACTTTGAAATACCTTTGTTATGCACGTATTAGTAATTGTACATAGAGTTTCCAGCATTAGATAAATGGTCAAAACTTGTAGGGGTTGGTGGTGTATAGCTATGGTTATTTTAGGGTTCGACTCGTTTATGTATAGGAAAGTTCATGACAATTTAACCTTAAGTATTTTAGAAGCTCTCAACAATTTACATGTTGTACTACTTGAGAAAAGATTTCAGGCATTTAGGTATTTTTAACCTCTGAAAGTTTTCAGTGTTGAGATAAAGGTTATCTAAGTTTCCGGTATGGAATGCCTTAAATTTCAGCATACTAAATTTGAGAGGTTTATAAAGTTTTCGACCAGGTCCAAATCACTTTGACGATTTCGGTATCATCAACAAAGTTCACGGCCTCAACATTTAAGATTTCGGTATTGATAGCTTAAGAGTTTTCGGCATCCCATATAAAGTTTTCGGTATATTCATATAGAGTTTTCGGTGTTTGTCAAGTTTTCGGCATAGAAGAATATGAACTTTTCGGCACGGGTATAAAAGTTTTCGCATTTCACTAGGTTTCGACATTTCACACATTTTAGACTTTAATAAAATTTCAGCACTTATTAACTTTTCGGTACTTAGTAATTTTTCAGTATTTAGGAATTTTAGGGTTTTTGGGATTTCTACGGTTTTTAGTGTTTTTAGGGTTTGAGGTTTCGAAGCATATTTAACCTAACAGATATACTTATATGACAATACTTTACGTTCAGAGGGTCCAAAAGACTAGGAGATTTACGAGAGTGCTAGATTGACTTTATCTGGAGGACAGGTAGGTGTAACTTTTCATCTACCCTTTCATGTGAAGATATGTGTACGCGTTTTGATCTGTGTCTTATGTGAATATGTGATTTAGTGGATGATGTGTTTTACATGTTTTAAATGTTTTTGGATATACCTGTTATTTGCACTGCACTTGCATACCATGTCAGCGCGAGGGAGTTGAGTAACGTGCGGAACGGTAAAGTTTGGGGTGTCGACAAGTGGTGTATAACTATCGACCAGTGTAGGTCTTTGCGTCGTGTAGAGGGAAAAACATGGGTGTATGCCACCCCAAAGAGACCTAAGTAGGCAGTTCGTGCTTGGTTGCGTGCCACTCTAAAGAGACCTGAGTTGGCCGCCCGAGCGTCAGGATAGTGCATTGGGTGAGTGCCACTCTAAAGAGACCTGAGTTGGCCGCCCGAGCATTAGGTTATTATGTTAGGCATAGAGGGGAAAACTCTAGTGTGTGCCACTCTAAAGAGATCTGAGTGGGCCGCCCGAGCACGAACCTCCACACGGGAACGGCTGTAACGACCCACATTTTTCTATAATAGTAATGGCGGATTTTTTTCACAACGTAAGTCGCGGAAGGCGTATCTAGCAAAATTTTTTCTTCAAATTAAAACATTAAATATTTAAAAGTCGATTACAGAATCCAACACAACGTAAATTTCGATCTCAAATTATTAAGCACACAACACTCGAATTATTCAGCACAAAGCACGGTACTCCACAGGTCTTCACCCATGTACCACCCGCCTCAAACGTCCCTGGAGTTACCGCCGCAGCCCGCCTCAGTCGCGACGATGCATCGAAATCAGTCGTACCTACAACATGTAAACCTGAGTGATTTGCCCAGTAGATGAAAATATGCATGAATGCAGCGTGCTCTCATTCCCAGCCCCAAATACCTCATAATAAATGCACGCTAGTCTATTTTTTTTCCACTCTTTCGAATCCTATCATTATCCAACACAACAGGGCCCTAGGCTAGACTAGGCACCTCGCGCAACCCATTCGAGAAAGGGGTCAGGGAATCGGCTCTCCGGCAGCCTACGCTGTCTCACAGGTCGCTACTTCCCGAGAGGTCTTCCTACCCCAGCGGTGCCCACCCTGGTAGCGTTCTCCCCGAGCTAACTCTACCAGGTCGCCTCTTCCGCCAAACAGACCCTCTAAAGAGATATCTTGACAGTACAACTGTCAGGTGCGCTAGACTATCCTCAAACTCTACTACGAGTCGACTGCCAATATCGGCACAACCTACCCTACACATCGACACTACCCACCCCACACATCAACACCTTAAGGTGTCAACGTATTTACACGATCATCCTCATCTCTCATACTCATATGAAATGTATACGCCGTGCAATGAAATGCAACATCACACAACATCACGTTCCCATATTATTTTCTCGACACCCTCTTCTCTTTTCATTAAAATTTATCGTTTCGAAATTATCTTCTGTCCCCACAATTATCTAAAATATTAAATTCAACTTGCGTCTAGAACTTGTTTTTACCACAATATAATTTACGCGTTTAAAACTCATTTAACCCGAGAATTTATTATGAAAAGTCCCAAAGTAAAAAAAAAATTGAAAATTATCTAGAATGACCGAAAATTCAACTGTTACGAAAGCATTCAAATATCGAAAACTTTTGAAGTCAAAAACTCTGAAATGTTGGTAACTGTTAGGGAGTGTGCCCTCGGAATGCCATACGAGGACTAGGAATAGTATAGGGGGCACAATGATGTATAGGTCAATAGACAGTTTTATTGTATATACTGTTAAAATAAAGTAGTGAATATTATTTTCATTATAATAAGGCATTATTATTTATTTATCGAATTTAAAGTCTGCTTGGCATCTGGCGGTGCGATAAATAAATAACACCCGAATGTTTGAGTTGGACGTCTGATTCTCGTGGGGACGAGGGAGGAGACACCGGACGGTCCTTATCTCAGCATTAAATAAAAAGTCCGTAAGTCTAAGGATTCTAGGTGGGTGACTAGATATCCGAATATGACTTATTCATTGACGACCACATAGTATCGGTAGTGTCACCGATTACCTGAGAGGTTGTGGGTCGTGATGGAGATATCGGTGATCGGAGAGATCGCGTATTCGGACATTCGGCTCGTATTCGTCTTGATCACATGACTAGGATGTTGTCAATGATTGAACGAATGACTATAGCAGCCTCAGACCGATAGGGTCACTGACGGATTTGCTTTCGCGATTTCGGTTTGTCGCTAGTTGGCTAGGTCCGCAAGTGTTCGGAAATGGGACACGGGCCAGCGACGAAACGCAACTGACTTTACGGAGGTGATTGCCGGGCTTTGACTGCTATCGGGATTCACTGCCTATATTCGTATAGGTTAACGTCCTATGAGGTAATTGGAGAACGACGATTGTAAAGCCTTCGGCCGAAGCTTGGAAAGCTCGCTCGTATTAGATACGGAGCGGAGTTTAAATAATCGGTTGGGTCTCGATTATAACATAGAGTTAGGTCAGTGAGTTTGACATTTACATGGCTCTCACCTAACCGGGACGCAAGTGAAAGGCGTAAGAGGTATTTAAATGTATACACTGTACTCGGTTTGCCCGAATTTCGATTAGATCAAAATTCGTTCTCAACTGGGATCTGTTCGGTACCGCGGGATAGGCTAGGCGAATACCGTGACTCGTGGATTCCTCCCATGCCAGTTGAGACGGACCTAGAGAGTCGCGCTTAAAAATGGTAATGAACTTGAACGAAAACGACGGGCTTTTCTCTAGAACCTAATGAATGGGATTCGTTGAGGTAGTGGCATAGTTGACACGAGGTGTCGGTGATTTAGTTAAATTCCGGTGACGGTCACGGGAATAATTAGGACTTGAGATTGTCTTAAGTGCTTAATTAATAAACTAAATGAGGCTCAGTTGTAATTAAAATAATTAGATTGGATTTAATTATTTTATTACTCAAAATTGAGGGACTAAATTGAGAATTTAAAAAACTAAAGGGCCTACATGGAATTACTTGAAATTTTGCATGGTCTTGGACATGTGGAGAATTCCATGGCATGCCACATAAGTTGAGGTGGCATATGACTCATTCTTTGAGTCAAGACAAGTGTCTCACTTAAATATATAATAAACTAACCTTAGTGGATTTATACTACAAGGAAAACAAGACACCTTATTAGCTTAGGTGTAAACAAATAAAAATACATGCATAAATGAGAACAAGGTAAGGTGAGATGCTAAGGTTCTAAGCAATTGTACTTGGTACTTTGCTTTCAACTTGCCACAACTCTTAATAATAAAAGGCTAGAGAATAAGAAAAGAGTGTACTTGGTACTACTTAAGTCACATCATTAAAGCCACGGGATCGTTCGACGAAGCCCGACGCCCGAACTGAACTGCGTCTAGCCATCGGGAGCAGACTCGGAGGTTCGATCAAGGTCATACCGGCGTGACAATCTAGCCCGGAAGGCCCGGGAGCAAGACGAGGCGCAGCGACTCTCATCCGAGGTGTAAACACGTACGCCGAAGGTATATTTCGAACCCTACTGATTTGATTTTACGAAAAATACCAAACGACATCGAAATGATTCGAAAGACCCCTCGTTACGATCGTTGGGAAGTGTAGAATCAATCTGGAAATTTTGGTATTGATTGGAAATCACTTCGGTTGTCAAACTGTCGAAAGACGGCAGACTGCCGCTTTAGTCGAATTGATAATTTCGAACCACTGATTTGATTTTGTGAAAAATACCAAAAGACATCGGAATGATTCAAAAGACCCCTCGTTACGATTGTTGGGAAGTGTAGAATCAATCTGGAAAATTTGGTATCGATCGGAAATCATTTCGGTCGCCAAATAGTCGAAACACTGTCGGCTGCCGCTTTGTTCGAACTAGTTTGGAACGAAATTATTAATTCGAATAAATTTGTAATAAATTCGAATTTAGGAAATTCGAATTAGACGTGGTCTCCTGAGGCTCAGGGCAGTATCTTGAGCCCTTGGGAGAAGCCGAAGGGCGTTAGGTCGAATTTAGATGTTGGAAATCGAAAATTTGGCACCCTACGCCGCTCGGTTCAAAACGCGCTTCCGCTATCGCCATGTTGAGCTGTTCGGGGGCCGGCGTTGATTAATCGGGCCTACCCCAACAGTGGTATCAGAGCTATGGCTCATGCATGGTTCGACCGAAGGCCTCGAAAGCCGATGTGGCGAACGAACGGTCGACGTAGTTTGGAGACTATCGTCGCTCGTGACGTCGGTCGGGCACCCGGCGTCAAAATTCTGTGTTGCATGTTTATGTGGGACATTTGCGCGGGCTTAGGTTCTAACCGGGTTATTTGTTTAAGGGTCGTTTGCTGCCCCCCGGAATGTACATGGATTACGGGTTGTTCGGGAAATAATTCCCCCCGTGTTGTATTTTTTTGCTTTATTAGATAAGTTAGAAAAATGGCGGCCGTTCGACGCAAGGCGAGATTGAAGGGTTCGACGACCCGCGTGAGGACGAGTCGATGTTTGGAGATCAAAGACCCGGTCGTTTTACGACCCATGTAATAGGACCAGTTTAGAAATAGCCCGTGCATTTGTCCATTTAAATTGCTTTCCTAGGGTTAGGAATTTAATTAACGCGTTTATGTGCTCGTGCTTAATTTTTATTTGCTATGAGAATACAAACTCCCATAAAATACTAAGTGAGTAAAGGGATTGGATGCCCTGTCTTCTATCGAGCTCGGGTTAAGTTGTTACGAAACCTAAATGCAAGGTTTGGTTCCGGGTAAGCCGGCGCCTTGCATTTGTTTTCGTTTCGATTTGCTCGTGTGCGTTAACGCCGCTCGCCAAGACCACACTGTGCGGTAAAACGTACGGTTCAAGTGTGCGGTTTTGAGCAAAGTTGATAGGTCGCACTTAGACAGTCATACCGCCTTGTTCCGGATTTACCGGCGAGGGTCCCTGACTGAGACAAAGACAGTTGAGACATTCGACGAGGTCGGATTCGTGCGGAGCACGACTTCTTGGGCCGCTGCAAACCAATAAAACGACAGAGGTTGAGGTTTGCATCCGCCCACGGGGACATCAGCTCCACTATCGAAGTTGTCAACGAAACTTCCAAAACATCCAATGGGAGAAAATGGTGTTTATGAAAAGATAGTGGGAGTCAAACGGAATAAAAGTCCTTGTTCGTGTTTGATGATCTATACAATCGACATAATTTGCCTTTTATTTTCTGCAGCTTTTTCTCTCAGTGTTAATAATGTCTACTGCTTTAAACATACTACTCAAGGAGAATAGGTTGACTGGGTCAAACTATTCAGACTGGCTTCGCAACCTGAGGATTTTCCTTCAGATTGAGAACCTAGTGTATATCCTTGACTTCGAGTTGCCGCCGGCCCCAGGGGCGCGGGCAACCGAGCAGGCTCGTGCCGCTTATGACAAGCGACTGCGCGACGAGCAGCTCGTAAAGGCTCATGTCCTCGGATCGATGAGTAACACGCTGCAGCGTAGCCATGAGGGTATGGCTGATGCTCGAGCGATGGTTCAGCATCTGAAAGAGCTTTACGGTGAGACGTCAAGGACAGCTCGCTATGCGGCTTCGCCGCAGCTCTTCCGATCGAGGATGTCTGAGGGTGAGAACATTGGCGAACATGTTATGAACATGATCACCATGATCGAGAGGTTGGAGACTCTCAATTTCCGATTTGATCGGGAATTACAAAACGATCTCATCTTGCAGTCTCTGTCTCCGTCCTTCAATGCGTTCATAGTGAACTATCATCTGAACGGCATGACGCTGACGCTTCCTGATCTGATGAATCAGTTAGCGACGGCGCAAGGTCAGATGAAGAGGGCAAAGCAGACTGCACTTGTCGCCACCTCTTCGAAGCCCCAGAAAGGCAAAAAGAAGAAGGGCAACAAGCTCAAGCCAACAGGGAAGGTTTCTAAGAAGAACAAATCTTCTGGGAAATCGAAGCAGACCGGTGTAAAGCCGACGGATAGGTGTCTGCATTGCGGTGCGCTGGGCCACTGGAAGCGGGACTGTCCGAAGCTCAAGGGTGAGCAGGCTGCGTCAGGTAAGGAACTTAATGTTTTAGAAACAGTTTGTTCATCATCTGTATACTCTACTTCCTGGATATTGGATTCGGGAGCTAGTACTCACATTTGTGTGTCCATGCAGGGTCTGGGACCAAGTAGAGCACTTGGGGAGCGGGAGATCGAGGTTAGAGTGGGAAGCGGGGATAGTCTCTCGGCAAGCCACGTCGGATCAAGATCTCTTGTTTTGTTATCTGGGCATGTGTTGCGTTTGTACGATTGTCTTGTACTCCCGAGGGGTTTTAAGAACATCGTCTCCATTCCTGTTTTGAGCAGGTGGTTATGTATTTAACTTTAATAAAAATACATGCCACATTATGTATCGAAATAAAAATGTTGGCAACGCGACACTGTTTAATGGTTTGTACTATTTAAACACCCAGAACGACGTATCTGTGAATACTGTCACAAACAAACGAAAGTCAGGAATAAATGCGAGGTACCTGTGGCATCTTCGATTAGGGCATACTGGAGAACGCAAGATCCATGAGTTAGGGAAAAACGGGATTTTGAAACCGTTGGGATCAGATCCCTATCCGACTTGTGAGTCATGCCTCCAAGGTAAAATGACCCGATCACCCTTCACCGGGACATTTAATAGAGCCACGGAAATTCTCGGTTTGATTCACACGGACGTTTGCGGGCCATTCAATGTGAAGGCTCGGGGTGACTTCCACTATTTTATTACCTTCACAGATGATCACAGTCGTTACGGACTCGTGTATCTGATGAGGTATAAAGCTGATGCACTTGAAAGGTTCAAGGAGTATAAGGCTTTGGTGGAAAAACAAACGTCGAAACTCATTAAAGCCATTCGATCGGATCGAGGTGGCGAGTACATGAGTATCGAGTTTGACCAGTTCTTGAAGGAGAATGGTATATTATCACATATGACTCCGCCCGGCACGCCACAATTAAATGGCGTGGCCGAACGTAGAAACCGAACTTTATTAGATATGGTGCGTTCTATGTTAAGCTATACAGATTTACCAATGTCATTGTGGGGATACGCGCTTTTGACAGCGGCTTATACCATAAACCGGTGTCCCTCGAAGTCTGTTAACGGCATTCCGTATGAGATATGGACTGGTCATTTACCCAGCTTATCACATATTAGGATTTGGGGTTGCCCGGCCTATGTGAAAAAGTTGAAGGTAGACAAATTGGAGTCTAGGTCTCTGAAAGGTCGTTTCATAGGTTACCCTGAAAACTCTATGGGGTACCTATTCTACTTTCACGATGATCAGAGGATCGTTGTGGGCCTACACGCACATTTTCTCGAGGAAGAGTTCATTCGAGATTGTGGCGTTGGCCGAGAGGTCACTCTCGAGGAGCAGTCGACCGAAACGCCCTCACAGGATTTGGAATTGGATGGTCCGAGTGAAGCAGTCTTGCGACGATCTGAAAGGGTGCCACGCCAACCAAAGCGGTATGGCATGTCACACGTTGAACACGATTATGTTGTGACTAGGGGACTTCTAAGAGAAGATCCCGCTACTTTCGATCAAGCTATATCCGATGTTGACTCAACGAGATGGATTGAAGCTATGCGGGCTGAGATAGACTCAATGTACTCAAACAAAGTCTGGACTCTTGTAGACCTACCGAGCGGTTTTAGACCAATTGGTTGTAAATGGATATACAAGAGAAAGATTGGATCTGACGGACAAGTTGAGACATACAAGGCCAGGTTGGTTGCCAAGGGCTATAACCAAAAGGAGGGAGTCGACTATGAGGAGACTTTCTCGCCTGTAGCCATGATCAAGTCTATCCGCATAATACTCGCAATAGCTGCGCACTATGATTATGAGATTTGGCAGATGGACGTAAAAACGGCGTTCCTTAATGGATTCCTCAAGGAGGAGATTTATATGGAGCAGCCAAAAGGTTTTGAGTCGCATGCAGATGCTCACAAGTGTGCAAACTGAATCGGTCCATTTACGGACTGAAACAGGCCTCTCGTAGTTGGAACCTACGTTTCGATGAAGCAGTTCGGAACTTCGGATTCGAGAAAAACGTAGATGAGCCATGTGTCTACAGAAAGAGTAGTGGGATTATGGTGTCGTTCCTTGTATTGTACGTGGATGATATCCTTTTGATAAGAAACGACATCGGGATGCTCTCGTCGGTGAAAGCATGGCTTTCAACCGAATTCTCCATGAAAGATCTGGGAGAAGCGACGTATATACTTGGTATTCGCTTGTTCAGGGATCGAGCGAACAGAACGATCGGCTTATCTCAGGCCTTTACTTAGAAAAAATCCTGAAAAAATTCAGAATGGATGACTCTAAGAGAGGGTTCTTACCTATGCGACATGGGATCCATTTGTCAAAATCAATGTCACCTCAAAGTGAGGAAGACCGACGAATGATGAGTGGGATACCCTATGCGTCTGCAGTGGGTAGTCTGATGTACGCAATGTTGTGCACACGACCGGACATTGCCTACGCTGTGAGCGTGGTTAGTCGGTTTCAGGCAAACCCAGGTGAAGGACACTGGACAGCCGTTAAGAATATCTTTAAGTACCTTAGACGGACTAAAGACTTAACGCTTGTCTATGGAGGAGCGGGACTAGAAGTAGAAGGTTACACCGATTCGGACTTCCAGTCGGACGTGGATGACCGAAAATCTACTTCAGGTTTTGTATTCGTGCTCAACGGTGGGGCAGTGTCTTGGAGAAGCTCCAAGCAAAGCACGACTGCCGATTCCACGTGTGAGGCAGAATACATAGCAGCCTCAGAGGCAGCTAAAGAAGCTGTTTGGATGAAAAAGTTCTTGGAGGAACTTACTGTGGTACCAGTTGCGGACAGACCGCTTACACTTTGGTGCGATAATAGCGGTGCAGTCGCGCAGGCAAAGGAACCACGATCTCATAGCAAGTCCAAACATATTGAGAGAAAATATCATGTACTACGTGAGTTCGTTGAGAACGGGATGGTCGCCGTGCAGAAAATCGCCACCGCGGAAAACGTAGCGGACCCACTTACGAAGCCCTTGTCCCAGGCAGTTATGGAACAGCATCTGGACAAGATGGGCCTACGATACCATTGTGACTGGCATTAGGTGCAGCACATGGCATTCGAGTGCAAGTGGGAGGCTGTTAGGGAGTGTGCCCTCGGAATGCCATACGAGGACTAGGAATAGTATAGGGCGCACAATGATGTATAGGTCAATAGACAGTTTTATTGTATATACTGTTAAAATAAAGTAGTGAATATTATTTTCATTATAATAAAGGCATTATTATTTATTTATCGAATTTAAAGTCTGCTTGGCATCTGGCGGTGCGATAAATAAATAATACCCGAATGTTTGAGTTGGACGTCTGATTCTCGTGGGGACGAGGGAGGAGACACCGGACGGTCCTTATCTCAGCATTAAATAAAAAGTCCGTAAGTCTAAGGATTCTAGGTGGGTGACTAGATATCCGAATATGACTTATTCATTGACGACCACATAGTATCGGTAGTGTCACCGATTACCTGAGAGGTTGTGGGTCGTGATGGAGATATCGGTGATCGGAGAGATCGCGTATTCGGACATTCGGCTCGTATTCGTCTTGATCACATGACTAGGATGTTGTCAATGATTGAACGAATGACTATAGCAGCCTCAGACCGATAGGGTCACTGACGGATTTGCTTTCGCGATTTCGGTTTGTCGCTAGTTGGCTAGGTCCGCAAGTGTTCGGAAATGGGACACGGGCCAGCGACGAAACGCAACTGACTTTACGGAGGTGATTGCCGGGCTTTGACTGCTATCGGGATTCACTGCCTATATTCGTATAGGTTAACGTCCTATGAGGTAATTGGAGAACGACAATTGTAAAGCCTTCGGCCGAAGCTTGGAAAGCTCGCTCGTATTAGATACGGAGCGGAGTTTAAATAATCGATTGGGTCTCGATTATAACATAGAGTTAGGTCAGTGAGTTTGACATTTACATGGCTCTCACCTAACCGTGACGCAAGTGAAAGGCGTAAGAGGTATTTAAATGTATACACTGTAGTCGGTTCGCCCGAATTTCGATTAGATCAAAATTCGTTCTCAACTGGGATCTGTTCGGTACCGCGGGATAGGCTAGGCGAATACCGTGACTCGTGGATTCCTCCCACGCCAGTTGAGACGGACCTAGAGAGTCGCGCTTAAAAATGGTAATGAACTTGAACGAAAACGGCGGGCTTTTCTCTAGAACCTAATGAATGGGATTCGTTGAGGTAGTGGCATAGTTGACACGAGGTATCGGTGATTTAGTTAAATTCCGGTGACGGTCACGGGAATAATTAGGACTTGAGATTGTCTTAAGTGCTTAATTAATAAACTAAATGAGGCTCTGTTGTAATTAAAATAATTAGATTGGATTTAATTATTTTATTACTCAAAATTGAGGGACTAAATTGAGAATTTAAAAAACTAAAGGGCCTACATGGAATTACTTGAAATTTTGCATGGTCTTGGACATGTGGAGAATTCCATGGCATGCCACATAAGTTGAGGTGGCATATGACTCATTCTTTGAGTCAAGACAAGTGTCTCACTTAAATATATAATAAACTAACCTTAGTGGATTTATACTACAAGGAAAACAAGACACCTTATTAGCTTAGGTGTAAACAAATAAAAATACATGCATAAATGAGAACAAGGTAAGGTGAGATGCTAAGGTTCTAAGCAATTGTACTTGGTACTTTGCTTTCAACTTGCCACAACTCTTAATAATAAAAGGCTAGAGAATAAGAAAAGAGTGTACTTGGTACTACTTAAGTCACATCATTAAAGCCACGGGATCGTTCGACGAAGCCCGATGCCCGAACCGAACTGCGTCTAGCCATCGGGAGCAGACTCGGAGGTTCGATCAAGGTCATACCGGCGTGACAATCTAGCCCGGAAGCCCCGGGAGCAAGACGAGGCGCAGCGACTCTCATCCGAGGTGTAAACACGTACGCCGAAGGTATATTTCGAACCCTACTGATTTGATTTTACGGAAAATACCAAACGACATCGGAATGATTCGAAAGACCCCTCGTTACGATCGTTGGGAAGTGTAGAATCAATCTGGAAATTTTGGTATTGATTGGAAATCACTTCGGTTGTCAAACTGTCGAAAGACGGCAGACTGCCGCTTTAGTCGAATTGATAATTTCGAACCACTGATTTGATTTTGTGAAAAATACCAAACGACATCGGAATGACTCAAAAGAACCCTCGTTACGATCGTTGGGAAGTGTAGAATCAATCCGGAAAATTTGGTATCGATCGGAAATCGTTTCGGTCGCTAAATAGTCGAAACACTGTCGGCTGCCGCTTTGTTCGAACTAGTTTGGAACGAAATTATTAATTCGAATAAATTTGTAATAAATTCGAATTTAGGAAATTCGAATTAGACGTGGTCTCCTGAGGCTCAGGGCAGTATCTTGAGCCCTCGGGAGAAGCCGAAGGGCGTTAGGTCGAATTTAGATGTTGGAAATCGAAAATTTGGCACCCTACGCCGCTCGGTTCAAAACGCGCTTCCGCTATCGCCATGTTGAGCTGTTCGGGGGCCGGCGTCGATTAATCGGGCCTACCCCAACAGTAACTTTTGGTATAAACAGTACAGAAAACCTTTGTAACCGAAAACAGCAATTTATGGAAAATATTCCCAAATTAATGTCCGAAATAGTACACTCTGAAAACTTCTCCACTCCGAATTCTTATACATTCGAAAACAGTAATTTACGAAAATATTCCTTAACTCAAAACTTCATTAGTCACTAAAAGCTTTACGAATACCGAAAACTTTTCGAAAACAACCGTAAACTTTAAATCTCCAGAAATATTCACACCCCGAAAACCTCACGCAACCACAACGTTCTAGTACCAAAAACTAACTTCCACCATTCTAACGCATGTTCAAAGTTCATACAAATGCAATAGCATCTCGAAAATATATATAATCCACGTAATACACACCATTCTAACACACATTCGAAATTTCGTATTAAATATTAATGCCAAGTGCCTCTCAAACACATATATTCGCATATACACATAAACAAAATATAATGCATTCAAAACACTTGTTACACGCAACAAACAAATTTATTTACTCCATTTTCAAAGGCATGCACATAGTACATGTAAAATACAAATGATTTACTCCATTTTCAAAGGCATGCAACAATATCCAACTCCAAGCACATAGTACATGTAAGATACAAATTATTTACTCCATTTTCAAAGGCATGCAACAATATCTATCATTTTCGAAAGCAAACAAAGCATTTTCAACAAGTTAACGTATTGGGATGAATTACTCACCTCCAATCCGAATTTCACATAAAGGTTTACGTATCGTAGGTGAAATTTCCACCTACCTCACGTTCACATCTTAGTTGTTTGAGAGTCCTAGCTTGCCCACCCTTTCGTTTTGTTAATGTCTCTTCTTTCTTATGCGGACATTTTCCCCTTTGTTTAAAGTGTTTCCTCACTTCTCCTTTCTTATGTTATGGAATAATGTAAATATATGATTTTCTAAGGGTTGTTGGGGATTCCCTTCCTTTTGTTGTCTTCCTTAGTAATGAGGTAGGTGAAAATATATTTTTATATGTTAAAGTTGGTTATGTAGATCAAATTTTGTGAGATTCTTTTGTCCCTTGAGTTGAGTATGTAACGTGGTGATGGGGTAAATCTTTATTATTATTAATGTTCTAGGTAGTGGAAATATATGTAACTTTCCTCTTTGACTAAGCAAATTGTCTCTTGTGTATAATATACATTTTTCTATAATTTACTCAATAATGTTATAAGTCCCATCTTGAAGTTTTTGGCATTTTATGGACAATAATTTGTAGATGACTATCCACAGGTTAAGCTAAGTTTGTCTTGTCATGTATAATGTTTTATGATTTCCATATCATAATTAGTATGTGACGAAACTTTTCACATGATTAAGCAAAGTTTGTCTTGCATGCATACTATTTTATTATTTCCTCATCCTTGCCTTTTACTTCCTTCTTAATTTTCGTAACTTTCTAAATGTTCCCTCTAATTGAAATGTTAAGAGATATATCTTAAAGCCATGTGATTTTGCAAGTTGGTGTCAAACTTTACCTCATGGGTAAACAAGGTTCGTCCCACATATAAGTTATTTTATTAGTTTCTCTTATCCTTTCTTATCTCTAATTATTATTTATTACTGATATTATAAATATATATGTCTATATGCCATTGTATCTAACCACAAAAATTCTTAAGCCTTTGCCGAAAACTTCAATAACCCCAATAATTAATTTATGATTCAATTCCTTT
Source organism: Craterostigma plantagineum (assembly GCA_027422505.1). NCBI lineage: Eukaryota > Viridiplantae > Streptophyta > Magnoliopsida > Lamiales > Linderniaceae > Craterostigma > Craterostigma plantagineum. Next base: position 13,765,561 of record JAPQWV010000001.1, read on the forward strand.
TTATTTGAGTGTTCCTTATTTTCAAATATTTATTCTGCTAAGTATTAATTCATATTCCTATGATTATATTTTTACCCAAAAATCTTACATTCTTTATCTAAATAATGCAAATTTTTAATTTAATATCTGCCCTGCTAATTATATTATAAGTCCCATATTTAAATTTTACGGGTATTACATTCTCCACCCTTAAAGAATTTCGTCCCCAAAATTACGCCGACTGAAATAATTCGGGGTGTTTATCTTTCCTTGTCGCTTCCCTCTCCTAGGTATTCGGTAGTAGTCGATTTCACATTTCCCGTACTCGGGTAAGTGAATAATTCTCCACTGTTAAAAATTACGACCCCACTATGCTTCCGCTACGCTTATTCTAGCAATTCATATTTTTTTAATGGGATAGGATTTATTGCTACCATTGTCATGCAATTAGTCGACACATCCAAATGTGTGACTCGATTTCCTAAGATTAAAAATAAGGATGCAAGTACTTCGAAATTTACGTACCCGTATTCGTCACAGGGTTTGCTTCCTCAGCGGTCACGGTGAATACTCTCCCAGTGGCCGGTGGTAGTCGTGCTGGCTCTTGTATGGGAGTAGGGTGTGGGTTCGCCTGACAGTCTCGGGCGAAATGTCCCGGCTTGCCACATCGAAAACATTGGATCACTGTTCTTGGTCATGTACCATAACAAATTCCCGTGTGATAACGTCCACACTGTTGGCATCGTGGGGCGGGGTTTCAGTGGTGGGACAGGGACATTAGTTGGTCCTTCATTAGGCTTAGGGTGTCCGTATCGTTGCCGCGGTTATTTTGATTGCCGTTAGGTCCTCTTCGAAAATTTGACGTTTTCGATCGCCCACACTTCCTTGCTGGCTCTCATTTCTCTTCTTTGCCGCGCTTCCAAAATCTGAGCCTCTGCCTGTTCTACTATAAGCGCTCGTTCTGCCACTTGAGCAAATGCCGGTCCTCGTGTTCTCGCCATGCTAACGTCTCGGTAGATCTTAGGTTTGAGACCTACTTGGAATCGCTCCACCATTAAAGCGTTGGTCGCCACCATGTGTGGGGCAAAGCGTGATAATTCCTCAAACTTGCGGATATATTCCGCAATAGATTTGTCACCTTGCTTGAGGTTTATGAACTCATTCATCTTTCGGGTTCGATCATAGGTTTGTAAAATATTTATCGCGGAATAATTCTTCAAATCTTTCCCACGACATAGCCATTGGGTCTTCCAAGATTTTGATGGTGTCCCACCAAAACCTTGTGTTTCCTCGTAGCATGGAAATTGCACACAACACTTGTTCATTCTCCGGAACCCGACTATACAGGAACATATCTTCTATTGTGGCAACCAATCGTCAGTCATAGTAGGATCAATAGCGTCCTCAAGTAGGGTTCAATTTTCGGAATCGTTCCTATAATTTCCACACGCTCAGATTGAGGAGATTGACGATGTTCAGATGAACTCCGACTATTGATAAGTTCATTAATTTGATCCGATTGACGTTGGATCAGTTCAGTAAGGCGCAAGATCGTGGAGTCTCGTTCAGTTTTGGAGACTCGGATGCGACCCCACGACTCGACTCACCGTTATTTTCTCTACGTCCTCCCGTCATGTTAGTCTACTATCTACAACAATTCACGCAAACAAGTATATTATTACCATTATCTAATCAAACCAAAACATTTAAACTTACAGGCAAGGCTGATCCTCCAGGCTTTTGAGCGGCAGTACATGTACAGTCCTCAGAATCTAAAGCCTAAGCTCTGATACCACCTGTAACGACCCACATTTTACTATAATAGTAGTGGCGAATTTTTTTCACAACGTAAGTCGCGGAAGGCCTATCTAACAAAATTTTTTCTTCAAATTAAAACATTAAACATTCAAAAGCTATTACAGAATCCAACACAATGTAAATTTCGGTCCCAAATTATTAAGCACACAACACTCGAATTATTCAACACAAAGCACGATACTCCACAGGTCTTCATCCATGTAGCACCCGCCTCAAAGTCCCTGGAGTCACCGCCGCAGCCCGCCTCAGTCGCGACGATGTCATCGAACTCAGTCTTACCTACAACACGTAAACCTGAGCAATTGCCCAGTAGATGAAAATATGAATGAATGCAGCGTGCTCTCATTCCCAGGCCCAAATACCCCACAATAAATGCACGCTCAATCTATTTTTTTCCACTCTTTTGAATCCTATCATAATCCAACACAACAGGGCCCTAGGCTAGACTAGGCACCTCGCGCAACCCATTCAAGTAAGGGGTCAGGGAATCGGCTCTCGGGTAGCCTATGCTGTCTCACAGGTCGCTCCTCCCCGAGACGTCTTCCTACCCCAGTGGTGCCCACGCTGGTAACGTTCTCCCCGAGCTAACTCTATCAGGTCGCCTCTTCCGCCAAACAGACCCTCTAAAGAGATATCTCGACAGTACAACTGTCAGGTGCGCTAGACTATCCTCAAACTCCACTACGAGTCGACTGTCAATATCGGCACAACCTACCGTACACATCCACACTACCCACCCCACACATCGACAATAAGGTGTCAACGTATTTACACGATCATCCTCATCTCTCATACTCATATGAAATGCATACGCCGCGCATATGAAATGCAACATCACACAACATCACGTTCCCATATTATTTTCTCGACACCCTCTTCTCTTTTCATTAAAATTATCGTTTCGAAATTATCTTATGTCCCCAAAATTATCCAAAATATCAAATCAACTTGCGCCGAGAACTTGTTTTTAGCACAATATATTTACACGTTTAAAACTCATTTAACCCGAGAATTTATTATGAAAAGTCCCGAAGTAAAAAAAAAAAATATTGAAAATTATCTAGAGTGACCGAAAATTCAAATGTTACGAAAGCATTCAATATCGAAAACTTTTGAAGTCAAAGACTCTGAAATGTTGGTAACTTTGGTATAAATAGTACAGAAAACCTTTGTAACCAAAAACAGCAATTTATGGAAAATATTCCCAAAATTAATGTCCCAAACCCGATTAAAAAAAAATTAATGTCCCAAACAGTACACTCTGAAAACAGTAATTTACGAAAATATTCCTTAACTCAAAACTTCATTATTCACTAAAAGCTTTAAGAATACCGAAAACTTTCCGAATTTTACAACCGTAAACCTTAAATCCCAGAAATATTCACACCCCGAAAACCTCACGCAACCACAACGTTCTAGTACCGAAAACTAACTTCCACCATTCTAATAGATGTTCAAAGTTCATACAAATGCAATAGCATCTCGAAAATACATATAATCTACGGAATACACACCATTCTAACACACATTAGAAATTTCATATTAATGCAAAGAGCCTCTCAAACACATATATTTCGCATATACACACAGGGGTGGATCCAGGAACTTTTTTATGGGGGGGGACCGTAGTATAAAATAGGCAATGACTTCAAGGCCGGAAATATATTTTTATTTGACGTTTTCCGACGAAAACAAATTCCTATGAAGAAAATTTAGGAACATTTTTTTTGTTGAAAATTACTAAATCTAGGACCATAATAAAGTTCACATTTAATACAATCTAACATTAATTATATAAATTTTAAAAAAAAAACATCAATAATAACTTGATGGATCTCAAACGATGACAACAGGCTCATGATATTAGTGATATGAGATCATCACTCGCTTCTTATTTGTATGATATTATAATGTTATTTAATAATAATATGATATAAAGAGGACAAAAGATAATTAAAAGAATATAAAAATATCGAAAAATAAATTTAATTAAATTTAAAGAAATCTTAATAAATGGAATATATAACATGGAAAATCAGACATTTTATTCGTTAATAGGTTTTCATTGATTAATTAGTTGAAAGGTTGGTGAGGTGTAGATCAATTGATTCTTTTGTCCCTTGAGGTGAGTATGTAACGTGGTGATGGATTGTAAATCTTTATTATTATCATGTAACTTCCCCCTTTGACTAAGCAAATTTGTCTCTTGTGTATAATATACATTTTTTCTATAATTTACTCAATAATGTTATAAATCCCATCTTGAAGTTTTTGGCATTTTATGGATAATAATTTGTAGATGACTAAGCTTTCGATATGGTTAAGCTAAGTTTGTCTTGTCATGTATAATGTTTTATGATTTCCATATGATAATTAGTATGTGACGAAACTTTTCACATGATTAAGCAAAGTTTGTCTTGCATGTATTCTATTTTATTATTTCCTCATCCTTGCCTTTTACTTCCTTCTTAATTTTCGTAACTTTCTAAAGGTCCCCTCTAATTGAAATGTTAAGAGATATATCTTAAAGCCATGTGATTTGGCAAGTTGGTGACAAACTTTACCTCATGGGTAAACAAGGTTCGTCCCACATATAAGTTATTTTATTAGTTTCCCTTATCCATTCTTATCTCTAATTATTACTGCTATTATAAATATATATGTCCATATGCCATTGTATCTATCCACAACAATTCTTAAGCCTTTGCCCAAAACTTCAATAACCCCAATAATTATTTTATTATTCAATTCCTTTTTATTTGAGTGTTCCTTATTTTCAAATTTTATTCTACTAAGTATTAATTAAAAATTCCTATGATTATATTTTTAAACAAAAATTTTACATTCTTTATCTGAATAATTCAGCTAAATTTCTAATTTAATATCCCCTGCTAATAATATTATAAGTCCCGTATTTAAATTTTACGGGTATTACAACGGGCGACTCTAAGGAGACCTGAGAAGCCTACCCATTCTAAAGCGACCTGAGTGGGATACCCGAGGCTGTATAGTGTCGAGCCACGGGGAGTTGTGAGATGTGATAGGTTGTGATGAGGGTCGAGCTTGCATGTCGTGACATGTATGGGATGGGATCGAGTGCACGTTCCATACACGCATATTTCACCTACTGAGCATGGGCTCAGGTTTTACGTGTTGTATGTACTGAGTCCGACGTCGGGGTACGTCGTGACTAAGCTGGCTGACGGCGGTACTCCACGGACTTTTGAGGGCGGGGTTGTACATTGTGACGCCCGGGGCCGATGAGGGCGGGGACTGATTGCCAGTGCCAGAGAGGTGCACGGACAAGGAGCGGCTCCTAGCAGACTTCGAGGCAAAGGGGTACATGAACGAACCGATCCGACACCTGAATGAGAGGGGATCCTAAGACTGACAATGTATGGGCGTGTTAGGCTAAGAATCGTACAAGATAATTGATAGTAGTACTCATATCACCAAGGTCGGCCTACCTTTTCGGCAGTCCATCTATAGAAACTCAGAAGTTAAGCGTGCTTAACTTGGGCAAATCTAGGGATGGGTGACCCTCTGGAAAGTTTGCCCAAGGTGCGTGTGAGCGAGGACGAAGCACGCTGAAAGGTTAAATGGTGGTACAGTGGGGCCAGACTATCAATCGGAGTGTGTTGGGCCCAACCCACTGGTCCCGATAGGGACCGATGCTACAGTGACACCCGGTATGGGACGAAATATTACAGGTGGTATCAGAGCATAACCTCTCGCAGTACGGTGCTGGTTCGGGGACGAACCAGGCGGAAGCTGGTGGGCATGTGACATCCGGGGCCGAAGAGGGCGGGGAGTGATCGCCGGTGCCAGAGAGGTGCATGGAAAAGGAGCGGCTCCTGGCAGACTTCTAGGCGAAGGGGTACATGAACGAATACATCCGACACCTGAACTAAGAATCGTATAAGATAATTGATAGTAGTATTCATATTACCAAGGTCGACCTACTTTTTCGGTAGTCCATCTATAGAAACTCTGAAGTTAAGCGTGTTGACTTGGGGCAATCTAGGGATGGCTGACCCCCTGGAAAGTTTGCCAGGGTGCGTGTGAGCGAGGACGAAGCACGCTGAAAGGTTAAATGGTGGTACAGTGACCCCACTGGTCTCGGTAGGGACCGATGCTACAGTGACACCCGGTATGAGACGGAATGTTACATACATGGATGCATCCTGTGGAGCGACGTTAGGGTTTTGAGAGTTTTGAAATTTGGGGGCTACGGCCCGTGTATAGTGACGACGATGTAGACCGGTTTTGTAGTAATATATTTTAATTTCGAAAAATAATTTGTTAGACGGGTCTTCCGCGACTTACGTTGCGAAACTCCGCCACTAATTCTAATTAGAAAACGAGGGTCGCTACAGGTGGTATCAGAGCTTAGGATATAGATTCTGTAAACTGTCCATGTACGACCACTCAAAAGCATGGAGGATCGGCCTGGCCTGTTCGTTCAATATTGATTATGTGATTACGTGTTATTTGATATATGTTTTATGTGAATAATTGTAGACATAGTTAAAAAAATGCCAAAGGGAGGTAGAGAGCATGTAGGCAGTTCTAATCGTAGAGCTAGGTCTGAATCCACACCAAATGACGACCGCTCTACCATTCACCAATTGACCGACCTGATCCGACGATAGTTAGATCATATTAACGATCTTATTCACCGTCATAGCTCATAAAAACGTCATGCATCCCCAGGATTAGAACGTGTAGAAGCTGTTGGGGAAATGTTTCGAAGGTTAAATTCCCCTGCCTTCGAGGAGGCCGCTGATCCTACCTACGCGAAGGATTGGCTTACGACAATTGAAAATATGTTTCGCATTAGCCACTTGCCTGATACTGAGAAGGTGACATGTGCCACCTTCATCCTACGTGGGAATACAGGCTACTGGTGGGACACCATTTAGGTGCTCGAGGATCCCACTACTATGACCTGGGAGAGGTTCAAGACGCTCTTGGAAGTACTTTACAGCGCCACATAGGGCGCAGAAACTGAACGAATTTATTAATCTTAAACAAGGAGGGATGTCGGTGGCGGATTACATCCGCAAGTAATATTCACAACATTAACTACAAGTATACACCTCATCTTATCAACCAACTAATTTTTACAACATTCAATATAATACCTCCAAATCTTAATATTTACAAATCTCAATAATTCAACTATAATACAAAAACATCCAAATTTTAAATATTATTTCTAATATTTCATAAAGTAATCACATTAAGCTAAATTAATTATGCATGGTTATGGCTCGTGCATTGCCTGGGCAATAAATTACTTATTATTTAAGATGTTGGATTGTACTAGAGATAACGAATGACGTGTTTGAATATTCCATTTTTTCTTCTTTTTTAATATTTATTATGGGCAGGCTAAGCCCATTGCCCGCCTGCAAAGAGGGTTGGGTCTACCCTCGTCCCCACCAAATGGCAGGCTTTTGCGACCCAACCCGCCCGCCCGTTTTGACAGCTCTAAAGATAGATATCTTAACATCAACCAAGTAGACAATGTATGCACTCTACTAGTGTAATTTTTAAGGGAGAAGCTTCACTTAATGAATGAACTTCTCACAGTACAATACTCAACCGCGAGCTTACGTTGTGGATGAATATCTTATCCATCTTATGCGTACTAGCAAATGAATATTTCGTATATACGAGCTTCGGCTCCAACATTCATATAGTTCACATCAACCAAAACCTCCCCAAAATCATCTACCAAAAAGAAAAAATTGTAATCAGTCATCACGTATATTATTTAGTTATAATCGATACTTGGGAAGCCTGTCAAAAAGTGAAACCAACCAACCTTCGAGAGTGTCCTTGCATACTGAACATAATCAGGAATGAGATCTTGGTATATGATACCGTTTGGGCGTGCATCTAAGACAACTAACACTTCTGTTGTAATAATTAATTAATATTCAAAATGATAATTGATAGGGGTGACCTATCCGGCATTCCTCCTGACCTGAAGACCTACAAGGAACAAAGTAGGAGGTTAGTCTGAAGGAGGCAAGGACCAGGTACGAGGCTCGACTAGAAGCGATGTAAGAAGATGATATTTGGAGAAGCTAAGGAGATATTCCAGAGAGCTACGGAGCTATGCAGAGGGGATAAAGGAAGCAGTCAGGAGAGCTGAGGAAGCGTCCTGGAGACCTGACGAGGAGAAGCATTACCAAACCCTAGACGCGCCCATAAGTATAAATAGGGCTCCCTCCTTATCCATTCTACAACATATTCCACACGCCCCACACACACTAACACACTAAGAACACACACACATGTTCTCTCTCCCTCTCTTTATCTTCTTTTCACTGTTTAGAGCTTGGAACCACTTGTAAACATGAGGGAATGCAAGATGGAGCGTGTAATCTTATCCCGTTAATAGTGAATATTCTCCGGCGGCCCGTGGACGTAGGATTCACTCGAATCCGAACCACGTAAATCATCGTCTCTTTACTTTTTTCGTCTCATTCCTCATATATTCAACCGCGATTCCATCCGAACCGGCCCTCACCTTTATTCCTGGACCATAAATCTTGTTGGTCGGGGTCGTACCCGCATCAAATGGCGCCGTCTGTGGGAACGAGGGTTTGGAACGTGAGATATGGAGTCGTGGCTTGGATTCAACGACTGTTTTTGGATGATTTCTGGGCTGTATTCTTGGAGTTTCTTCTATGGCATTTCGTCGAACACCTGCTGGGTGGAAGTTTGTCTCGCCATAAGCTTGGCCACCGGCCACCTCGGCCTCACCATCAACTACTAGATCGCCACCAAAGCACCATTGGAGAGGCGATAATGGCCACCCATTCAAATTTACTGTCACAAGGGCAGAAATGCTTCAGTGAAATCGTTGTGCGAGCTCGTTTTTGGCGCGGTATACCTCGGCCCAACGGCGACCGCCAAGCCGCGACTACCAGCGGACTCACTGGGAAACGCTCTATCCGTGCGCATGCCTCCCGCGGCCAATGACCAACCATGGTGAGCACAATCGATCATCGAATCCATGGCGGCGCTCACAGAGCCTAACCACGCGATTTCGCCAAAATCGCAAAATCGATGATAATCCCTCAAAATTGAGGATGCCCAAGGTGCTGAACCTCCACCTCATTCCCTCGCCGGTCAAAACGCGCTACCGTAGGGGCTGAATCGACGGTAACGATTGTGAAGAAGTTGAGAGGAGAACAATGGCGTCATGCTCGGATTTCGGACTCCATCGTGCCTGAACCGTTGCAGCCGCACCCGTCGTCCCTGAGGTAGAACCACCGTGGTCGTTGCTCCGGTCTCCGGCGACTTCTCGGCCCGAAACGGCACCTTCGGCTCCGGTGGTAAGTTTTCTAACTTTTGGGGGTGCTAAGCTAAATTATAATAATGATGGGGTCAATTTTGTTATTTCTCTGGGGACCAAATGCTGTGAAGTTTGATATCTGGGGGGCCAAACGGAATTTTGGTAATATTTGGGGCGTCCAGCTATTTTGCCTAGGTTTATAATGGGCTTGGGCCTTGAGGTGTAGGATTAATTTGGTGAGTGGCTTAACTTGAACAATGATTAATTTGATTGCTTTAATCAATTAAAATTTTGGGCCTAGTGGACTTTAAATATGTGGGTTTATGATATTATTTGGTTGGCTGAATTTAATTATTTTTCATTGCTGGAATTATTTAATTAATTCTAAAAATAGCTATTTTGGGGTCAGTTAGATTAACTATAATAGCTTACAGGAACTAATTATTTTGGATTACCAAAATAAATTAAGTGTGGGACTTTTAGAGTCGGGGGACTTAAATGGATTGGGCTTGATTTATTTTATTAGGCTCTCAAATTGATTATTTGGGCTAGAATATCAGGATTGCTGGAATTATTGCCATTGGGCCACTGGCCCAGTAGGTCTCCTTCAGGACTCTCAAAAGGCACAGCCTAGGACAGACAGTTACAGGCGCACTGTTGTCAAACTGACATACCCTCTGTCTGACCATCATGTCTCCCAACTAACACCCTCTGTGTGTCCCCTGGTCGGCTGTAAACAGTCCCGTCCTTTTCAACAACCGTTGTCAGGATTAGCTGGGATTATTTGTCTCCTCCGTACATTACCGTTGACATCCAGCTACTGATCTCTAGCTTTCCTACTTAGCTACTGACCTCCAGCCTTCCTACTTATCTACCGACCTACAATTTAGCCACCCTGTATATATCGAAACCTGAACTTGCTAGATCATCGGATTAGGAATAATACTGCGCTAGAAATTATTTGTGTAGGCGTATCCCCAACCTGCCGTAACTCACTGTTTCCACTATATAGTTATTAAATGATATCTTGTCATTGTTCTTATTTCACGACGCTCATTGCATCTTTTGCGTTGGAGTTGCCTGTGGTTGTGGCTTTGCAGATTTGGCAGGTGTGATGGTCCACCTCTCTGCTGACAACAATAGCCCGTAAGCGGGCTTAGACCCAGGCTGGAAGCGAAATCCAGTAAGCCCTAGCTTAGACCCAGGCTGGAAACAGGAGACCATAAGCCCTGGATTCGATCCAGGCTGGAAACGAAGTCCATAAGCCCTGGCTTAAATCCAGGCTGGGAGCGAAACCCCATAACCCCTGGCATGGATCCAGGCTGGACACATAGCCTCTAAGGTCCGACGCAGCTCCAGATGAGAAGGAGTCAATGAGTCCCAGCTCCGAACCTAGGCAGGAAGAGAACATAAGCCCTGGCTTAGATCCAGGCTGGGAGCAAAACCCCGTAAGCCCTGGCGTAGATCCAGGCCGGGAGTGAAACCTATAAGCCCTGGCTTAGATCCAGGCCAGGCCCGAAGCCTCTAAGCTCCGACATAGCTCCAGATGGTAAAGAAGCCTCTAAGCCCTGGCTTTGATCTAGGCTGGAAAAAAGCCGCCCAGGTTTCGGATTACTACGGACTAGGACACCTGTTGGCGCGCGGAACAAAAAATGCCCAGGTTTCGGATTACTCCGGACTAGGATACCTGTTGGCACCCATCGCGAAAAAGCCGCCCAGGTTTCGGATTACTCCGGACTAGGACACCTGTTGGCGCACGGAACAAAAAATGCGCAGGTTTCGGATTACTCCGGACTAGGACACCTGTTGGCACCCGTCGCGAAAAAGCCGCCCAGGTTTCGGATTACTCCGGACTAGGACACCTGTTGGCGCGCGGAACAAAAAATGCCAAGGTTTCGGATTACTCCGAACTGGGACACCTGCTGGCAGCACCGGTCAATACCGGCAGAGCTCCTAAGCTCGATCCCTAACCAGCCAATGCTGGCAGCACCGGTCAATACCGGCAGAGCTCCTAAGCTCGATCTCGAACCAGCCAATGCTGGCAGCACCGGTCAATACCGGCAGAGCTCCTATGCTCAAATTTGAACCAGCCAATATTTGCCGCATCGAACCAGCCAAGACTGGTCGAGAGCGCCTAGGTTCCGATTTAAACCGAAAGGGGATGGAACAGACGATGCTGGTCAAGCGCTCCTAGGCTCCGATGCAACCACGTCCGGAAAATAGAACTAGCCAATGCTGGCCCCATAAAGGACGAATAAGAACGCTGGTACCATAAGGACCTGATAGAAAACGAAAAAGTGAGGGGTGTCGAATCCAGCTCATCTAGGAGCTCCCCAGGTACACGTTTCCATTTACCAACAACTTCTTGAATGAAAATTTCGAATGCGAACGCAGTGGGATGTTGAGGGGGAAGTGAGTAGGGAGCAAACGTATCCCACGAGCGAACATCCAGTATACTGCGATCTACAAAGAAGGTCTGGCGCAGACTATCCAGGAGTAACGACGGGAAAAGTTGAGGTTGGTGAATTAGGGGGTACACTGTTCACGTACTTCGAATGTGCTGATGAACATCAGCACAATCCGAAGTAGGGGGAGTGGAGAGTGGTAGTAGTATAGGTCCCCGCATTGACAGAGAGGCGGACCGCAAATACTTAAGGAAAAACGTCCCTGGATGAAGATAGGCCTCAGGTGGAAAAGTAACCTGGTAGCCTACAGACCTGGCGATACGAGCCCCCAACCTATAAAATTGAAAACAAGGGACGCTGGGTTCAACCCATACAAGTATTTCCCAGGTACATGTTAGACATTCTAATAATCTTTCATATGAAAGTGTTGGATGCGAATGTAGTAGGATGTTGGGAGGAAGTGCAAGAGGCGGAAAGGTCGCCCATGAGCAAAGAAAACAGGCCACAAAGCCTCCAAGCCCTAACTCAGCTCCCAGTCTGCGGAAAGCGATGAGCGCCAAGTCCAGCCCCCAACGGACATCTCCCAGGTACACGTTTAAATCTGCCAATAATCATTCAGATGAATGTTTGGACGTGAGTGCATCAGAATGTTAGAAGGAGAGTGCATGAGGAGGGGATCTCACCCAGGCTGAAGCGAATATCATAAGCCCCGGCCTAGCCCATGCGAAAACTTTCCGGCGTTTAACATAGACCTACGGGTCTGCCAATAACGAGTCTCAAGACTAAAACGGAAGGCAGTAAGCCCTAACCTGTTCAGGTCGCCAGAAGCCGGCGCAGAACTCCCAGCTCTGCGCTGGCACCAGAAGACCCAACCTAACCGTTGGGATATCTAAGTCCAGCTCCGTGCTGGCATAGAAGACCCAACCTAACTGTTGGGAAATCTAAGTCTAGCTCTGCGCTAGCACAGAAGACCCAAATTAACTGTTGGGATATCTATCTAAGTCCAGCTCCGCACTGGCATAGGAATCCCAACCTAACTGTTGGGGTATCTATCTAAGTCCAGCTCCAGGCTGGCACGTAAAGACCCAACCTAACTGTTGGGAAATCTAAATCCAGCTTTGCGCTGGCACGCGGAAACCCGGCATGTCTGATCGGGGCATCTAAGTCCAGCTCCGTGCTGGCACACGAAGGCCCGACTTATCTGTTGGGAAATGTAAGTCCAGCTCCGTGCTGGCGCTGGGAGACCCAATCTATCTGGATCGAGATATCTAAATCCAGCCACGCGCTGGCACCAAAAGACCTAACATATCTGTTGGATATCTAAGACAAGTCTGCTCCGGTATTTAAGACCCGACCTACATCATCGGAATATCCAAGTCCAGTTCTAATCTGGCGGGCAACACTCGACCCAGCATTCTGGAAGCATTGGCATGACCCGTTTGCTGAGGCTTGGGCACAAGAAAGCTGGCCCAAGAAAGCCTCAAGGCTAGCCCAGATAGATAGGGAGGAACTACGGAGATCTGTAGAGCTGGAAGTTGAAGCAGGATTCCCCATGAACGAAGACGGATAGTCACGCCACATTGGCTCATTCAGGATGAAATTCAGATTCAGAAGCGAAGTCTCTGTGCCTCCACTCTGACTCTTATTCCGAACGCTTTAGCCCGGCTTTCTGCTCCTTCGCCAGCAGACTTCCAGCCTTATGCTGGTGAGCTACTCATGATCTGCCTCAGGCTTGCTAGCTTATTCTTCAACCGCCTGATCGTGGTGTCCCTACACTTTGGCCACTCGACTAGCTCTCTCTGGGATGAGCCACGACTGGGGAACAAGCAGAGTGGACATCCCACTTAACCTGAGGAGGTCGGCGAGGTCCGCAGCATTGTAACACAACCCCCACGCTAGCGCATGGAGGCCTGGCTCCAGCAGTAGGAGTTCCACATCAGTTCTCCATCGACAAAGAGACCTGATATATTCGATCAGAAGCCCAACTTTGAGCTGACAAACGAAGACCTGATCTGTCTTATCAGGATCCATGGATTTCCAGGTTAGCTCTTTGGATTCCAGGTTAGTCCTCACCCACAAGCCTGATCTGCTCGATCATAATTTACGAGTCCAGCTTTATGCTGACCTGAGGAAGACCCCACTCATCTACCTGGGATTTCTAGGCCAGCTCCAGGCTGGCGTGTAAAGAGGCTATTCACTTACTCGAGGTTCCTAAGTATGGCTCCATGCTGGCAAGCAAAGATCCGACACACCCCATCCGGACGTTTTGTGTCCAGATCTAACTGAGAGACGGAGACTTGAGTTATCTGGTCTGACTCATAAGACCTGATCTATGCGATCAGAATTCTCAAGTCCAGCTTTCTGTTAGTGAAAGGGACCTGATCTATCTGATCAGGATTTCAAAGATTAGCTTCCGCCAACAAGTAAAGACCTGGTCTACTGATCAAGAGCCCAACTACGGGCTAGCAAACATGCGAAGTCCTGAGTTTGGGACTTCTTGGGCAACGGAAGAAAATGGTAGAAGAAAATTAAGGACACGAGAAGAGGAATGCTTTCTTAATAATACTCCGAGCTGCAATACTTAGCATATTGCAACTCAGAGTAGGGGGACTGGATGATAGGGGTGACCTATCCAGCATTCCTCCTGACCTGAAGACCTACAAGAATAGAGTATGAGGTTAGTCTGAAGGAGGCAAGGACCAGGTACGAGGCTCGACTAGAAGCGATGTAAGAAGATGATATTTGGAGAAGCTAAGGAGATATTCCAGAGAGCTACGGAGCTATGCAGAGGGGATAAAGGAAGCAGTCAGGAGAGCTGAGGAAGCGTCCTGGAGACCTGACGAGGAGAAGCAGTACCAAACCCTAGACGTGCCCATAAGTATAAATAGGGCTCCTTATCCATTCTACAACATATTCCACACGCCCCACACACACTAACACACCAAGAACACACACACATGTTCTCTCTCCCTCTCTTTATCTTCTTTTCACTGTCTAGAGCTTGGAACCACTTGTAAACATGAGGAAATGCGAGATTGAGCGTGTAATCTTATCCCGTTAATAGTGAATATTCTCCGGCGGCCCGTGGACGTAGGATTCACTCGAATCCGAACCACGTAAATCATCGTCTCTTTACTTTTTCCGTCTCATTCCTCATATATTCAACCGCAATTCCATCCGAACCGGCCCTCACCTTTATTCCCGGACCATAAATCTTGTTGATCGGGGTCGTACCCACATCAATAATCAGTATTAACAATCCTCTCTCCCTTTTGATAGATATATGAGACTCCTAGGAGGAGGATGAAATGTAATATACCTGCCTGGTGACAGCCAATTATCTGTAGGATGACTTGGTAATGGAGCAAGCCATAAAATATTTCTCAGATTCATAGAATTGTCATATGCCACATCAGACCCTGTCGAATATACATATACGTGCATAATTTTACGGCACTTCAAATGCCATCTGTACTAATCACTATATTTAGATTCGTAACTGACAACCTAACCTAATTGGCAGTAACCCATATTGTAGGGAAAAACCTCTTTGTCATAGGCAGGGTACTCTTTTGCATGAAAGCTACATACCGACACCAACTATGTAACAACTGTGATAGGGGTGACCTTCGGTTCAGCATTCCTCCTAACCTGACTACTGAAGACAGTGATTTTTAGGACATATGCCAGATGGGTAGGATATATGGGGACCTGGGACCTCGTACGGAAAAAGTAGGACGTATTCTGACAGCAAAATAGTTTGAGCGGGAAATCCTGTGTAAAGCCGACCAAGGGACACGTGGAGCACTGTGAGTGGTCGACATTGTGAACAGAGAGGAGGCGCGCCAGTCTGACAATAGTACACTCCGTAGGTGCTGCCTCTCCTAGGTTGTACCGGACGTCGCTATCAAGTGGTCCCAAAGAAGTGCCAGCTAGGAAAATAGAGGGAAAACGAGTATATGGGGACAGACCAAGATGAGATTCAAGACAGACTCAACACAACACACAAAACACTTAGAAAATATCATGTATTCATCTTTTTCACTTTTGGTTTTTCGCCATTAACGCACTGTAACGAGCGAGGTGAGCTTGAGTGTGTATTTCCCGACTGTGACTAGTGAATACTGTTTCCGGCGGCCCGTGGACGTAGGACATCTGTCCGAACCACGTAAAATCTGTGTCTCTTTCACCTTCTTTCTTTCTCAATACTAAAATACATACTCCAAAACGCATCAAGAACACAAGGCCCAGTCCGTCTCACCCATCACCATTTTTCCCGGACCAAATATTGTGGATCGGGGTCAAACCCGCATCAAATGGCGCCGTCTGTGGGAAAGATGGCCTGAGATGTGAGTTCGTTGGGTAGAAATAGCAAGGAAGGTAGGCTGTTTCTGTGCCTGTTCGAAGATAGGGCAAGGAAGGCAAACTGAGCTTGCGACTGTGTGAAGGTGAGACGTGGAAGAGATAGCAGAAGATTACTATCGCTCGGAAAGCAGTAAATCTTAAGGGCAGATAGGAATCAGTAAGAATGGAAGAACAACCACCATTGACGCAAAACCTACAAGGACGATTCGAGGAAGTCGCGGGGAACGTGGACAAAGGTCCTATGTCGGATCTGACGTTAGCCTCGCCGATCGAGACCCCAGTGGTTACGCCGGCACCCACCTTTACAGGACCGTCGGGAGCGGTCCCGCCTCAAACTCCCATAACCATGACGATGGAACAACTAGACTTGTTGGTGAGAAACGCGGTGGATGCTGCTGTGACGGCCAGGAAGGCAAAGAACAAAGGTAAACGGAAGCAGTCCTTCTCTGTTCAGGGCAAAACTTTGGACGGGCACGTCTCAGAGTGGACGGAAACCGTAGGAGAGAACGCGGTGACCGGGGAAGAGACCTTACGTCCCCTGCCGGAAATGGGCCTGCCGGGGAGAGAAGTTGCTCAGGATGGAGGGAAGGAAGGACCCCTGGCCTCAACACCTCGACGAGGCGTGGAACCTCCTACAAAAGTTCATGAAGGGCCAGGGAACCCCAGGAATGTCGCATCTCTAGCGACCATAGCCAGCGGATTCAGAATGGAAGGAGAAAGGGAAACCCAGGAACAAGAAGTGGAGGTGAGGAGCTATGGCACACGCGGTAGAGGGGGAGTTATCAGTTCGCAGGGACAAGAGATCAGAAGGCAGGTGTCGGACCTCAGGAAAGTAATAGACGAGATGCGAAATAAGACAACTAGGCCACATCTCCGAGGGTTGCACCAGGCCGGCACGCCCTTCGCCAAAGAGTTATTGGAGGGGGAGGTGGCGTTCAACTTTAAATAGTTGTCGTATGAGTACGATGGTACCACTGACCCGGAAGAGCACGTGCTGCGTTTCAAGAACACCATTCTTTTGCATAACTTTTCGGAGTGAGTAAAGTGTAGGGTTTTCCTGACGACCCTGGTGAGAGCGGCCCAACAGTGGTTCAGTCAGCTAGAGGCAGAAGTCATCCACTCGTTTGAGGAATTCCAGGAAATGTTCATCAACCATTTTGCTAGCGCTCGGAAGCCCCCCAAATCTGATATGTCCTTGTTCCAAGTCAAGCAGCGTGTGGAAGAAAGCCTCCGATCTTACATCCGAAGATTCAACGTGGCAGCCTTGGAGGTACCCTCCGCCACTACTTCTGTTAAAATTAATGCTCTGGTTCATGGTTTGCAGGTTAGCGACTTCTTCGCGTCGCTCTCCAAAAAGACTCCGCAAACGTTCGAGGAACTGTTGGGTCGAGCCGACAAGTACATAAATTTGGAGGAAAGCAAGCTAGCAAAGGTTCGAGAAGCAACACCTAGGGCACCTCCGAGGAAGGGAGTACCTGACCAGGGGCGGAGCAGAGAAGGTGTCAGGACAGCTCGTCCCCAGGTAGTGAGGGGACCCATGCAAGGTAGAGGGGGTAGGTTTCCTCCAAGTATCAGAGTTACACTCCTCTGCGAACGAGCTTGCAGGAGGTGTTGGCGGTAACATCAAAACACCCGGAAATCAGGTACCCTCGGGTCAACTCGCGTGGACCCCCGAGACCGGCAGCGGGACCCTTATGTCGATTCCTTAACGATTACGGGCATCATACCGACGCATGTACGCACCTGAAGAATGAAATAGAAAGATTGATAAGGGCAGGACACCTGAAGGAATTTGTATACCGAGACCGGGTACCTAACCACCCGGTGCAGCCTAGGGAGAAGGAAGGTCCAGGACAGGATAAAGGAAAACAACCGATGCCAGATCCAAACAGCCCTGGGCCCAGCCAACCAAGAGCTCACATCCTCATCATAGTTGGAGGCCCAGATGGGGGAGACTCACGTAAAGCTCGGAAGTTGTCTGCTCGGATGAGAGGGAAGGCAAAGGCCCTTACTGGAAACAGCCTAGTGGGCTAGATGGAAACAACAGGGAACATACAGTTCGGAGCGCAGGATGAAGTTGACGTCGAACGACTCCATAATGACGCTCTTGTGATCACCACGGACGTGGCAGGATATAACGTGTCGCGGGTGTTCATAGACGGAGGCAGTTCAGCAGATATCATGTTCCTGGACTGCTTCAAGCAGATGAAGTTAGGAGCGGACCTGAAGCCGGTCACCACTTCCTTATATGGATTCGGCGGAGCTAGTATACAGCCCCTAGGCCAAGTTACGCTCCCAGTAGGGCTAGGTGAAGACCCTACGCGGGTGGTACGGATGGTCAATTTCCTGGTTGTGGACGCGGTTTCGTCATACAATATCATATTGGGACGTCCAGCTATCAACGGATTCAGGGCGGTGCCTTCGACGTACCACTTGAAGATCAAATTTCCGATAGGTGACCAGGTGGGGGAGGTATCGGGAGATCAGGTCAGTTCTCGTCGTTGTTACGCTAACGAAGTCAAAGTGGTGACGGGGGGAAAGGAAAGGAATGGAGTCGAAGCCAGACAAGCCAAACGTACGAAACTAGAGGAGGACGACGGGGAGCCCACGAAGCTGCAGCCCCAGCCCAATGAGGAGTTAATGACAGTGGAGCTTTACCCAGGCAAAGAAGGTTTCACCACCCAAGTAGGGACAAAGATGGATGAGGGGACAGCATCGCAGCTGGTTGAATGTTTGAGAAGGAACGCTGATCTCTTCGCCTTCTCGCCAGCGGATATGACCGGGGTAGATCCAAAGATAGCCATGCACCACCAGAACATAATCCCAGGGAGCCACCCTGTGAAGCAGAGGCTCCGACAGTTTGGAGTCGAGAGGGACCAGGGTATTAAGGTTGAAGTGGAAAAGCTGCTCAAGGCAGGACACATCAAATAAGTACAATTTCCCACTTGGTTGGCTAATGTTGTCATGGTGAAGAAAGGAAACGGCTCCTGGAGAATGTGTGTGGATTTCCGAGATCTCAACAAGGCTTGCCACAAAGATCGTTATCCTCTGCCAAGGATAGACCAGTTGGTGGACTCCACGTCTGGATGTGAGATGCTGAGCATGATGGATGCTTATCAAGGATACCATCAGATCAAGCTGAACCTGGACGATGTGGACAAGGTCTGCTTTGTGACAGCCGGTGGCACATACGGCTACATCAGGATGCCCTTCGGACTTAACAACGTAGGAGCCACCTATCAGCGGATGGTCGACACAGTGTTTAAGAACCAGCTGGGGCGTAATATGGAGGTGTATGTGTACGACATGCTGGTTAAATCGACGTGGGCTAAAGATCGTGTCGCTGACCTAGAGGAAGCCTTCCAGACCATCCGGACAAGTGGTATGAAACTGAACCCTGAGAAGTGCACCTTCGGGGTGCAATCAGGAAAGTTCTTGGGGTATATGGTGACAAAGAGGGGAATCGAGGTGAACCCCAACAAAGTAAAGGCCATACTGGAAATGCAGCCACCCCGGAATATCAAGGAGGTCCAACGATTGACGGGCAAGTTGGCGGCATTGAGCAGATTCATCGCCAAGTCAGCGGACAGGAGCCTACCCTTCTTTAAAATACTTCGGAAGGGATGCCGATTTGAGTGGACGGAGGAATGCCAGTCGGCATTCGAAGGGCTAAGAGATTCTTACATAATATGCCATTATTGACTAAGCCATTACCTGGTGATGAGCTAATCTTATATTTTTCCACAGGGGAGCACGCCGTGAGTTCGGTTCTCCTAAAAGAGGAGGGTGACACCCAGAAGCCCGTATACTTCGTGAGTAAGACAATGCACGGAGCCGAAAGCAGGTATCCCGAAATCGAGAAGGCAGCCTTGGCGGTGATGGTGTCGGTACGGAGGATGCGCCCTTATTTCTTATCTCACAAAGTACGGGTACGCACCAATTTATTTTTAAAACAGACCCTGAGTAGACCAGACCTCTCCGGAAGGATGGTCAAGTGGGCAGGTGAGTTGGGTGAGTACGACGTAGAGTTCGAAAGAAGGCCTGCCATTAAGGGGCAGGCCCTGTCGGATTTCCTGTTGGAATCTACTCGAGGAGAAGCGTCACCAATCTGGGAAGCTTATGTCGATGGCTCGTCAACAGCGACAGGAGCCGGAGCAGGAGTCCTCATTATTACACCGGAAGGGGACGAATTGCAGTTCGCCGTAACATTCGACTTTCCGGCGTCCAATAACGAAGCCGAATACGAGGCCCTGATGAAAGGAATGGAGATCCTCAGCAGCTTAGGAGCTGCAGGGGTGGTCATATACTCGGACTCCCAGTTGGTGGCTCAACAAGTCCAAGGGAATTATGAAGCTAAGAACGAAAAGAGAGGTATACCGAACGAGTGGGGAAACTGAAAGCCTCCTTCGACAGTTTCGAGATACGACAAATTCCCCGTGAGGAGAACAGTCGGGCGGATTCTTTGGCGAAACTGGCTAGCGCTGCAGTTCCGGAGGGAACCAGGAAGGTTACAATGCTGACAGCCAGCCGAGAGGAGCAGGTGGAGTGCATAGGAGAGGAAGAAGACTGGAGAGCTCCTATCCTGGAGGCCTTGCGCGATCCTGAACATAAGGATGCAGGGAAAGTCCGCGGGAAGTTCTGCCTCATCGGAGGGGAGTTATACAAAAGAGCTTTTGTCCACCCTTACGCACGTTGTCTGTCCAAAAAGGAGGGGATGTTGGTATTGGAAGAAGTGCATGAGGGGTGCACCGGAGATCACGCCGGATACAAGGCGGTCGCTCGGAGAGTAGTCAGGGCAGGATATTTCTGGCCAACGTTGTTGAGAGATGCCAAGGAGCTGGTCAGACGTTGCGAGAGCTGTCAGAAGCACGGTCCGAAGATCCACGTACCAGTGGAGGAGCTGGGAGTAATGCATTCCCCGTGCCCCTTTGATAAGTGGGGGATAGACATAGTCGGACCTATGCCTGTGGCCAAGGCCCAGAAGAAGTTCATCATAGTGGCCATCGATTATTTCAGCAAATGGGTTGAGGCGAAAGCAGTATCGAAAATCGATGAAACTAACATAATAGATTTCTTGTGGCACCACATCTGTTGTAGGTTCGGAGCCCACAAGATCCTCATCTCTGACAATGGCACGAAGTTCTGCGGAGCCAGGGTTCGTGAGTTTTGCGCAGGAATGAAAATACAACAAAGATTCGTCTCTGTGGGGCACCCTCAGGCTGACGGGCAGGTGGAAGTCACCAATCGTACCATCTTACGAGGTATTAAGGCCAGATTAGAGCAAGAAGGTGGCAGATGGTTGGAGTCCCTGGACCCTGTGCTCTGGGCATACCGTGTCACTCCGCGGGAAGCCACGGACGAAATGCCTTTCCAGCTAGTCTACGGATCCACCGCCCTGATACCTGTTGAGGTAGGGATGGAGACACATAGGGTCATCCATTACGAGGAAGAGCAGAATGCGCAACTCAGAAGAGAGGACCTGGACCTAATAGGAGAAATCAGGGAGCTGGCCTTGATAAGAATGGAGAAGTACAAACATCGAGTGAAAGCGGCTTATGACCGCAGGATAAGGCCTCGGCAATTCCAAGTGGGAGATCTAGTCCTAAGAAGGGCAGATATACTCAAACCGCTGAGAAAAATGGACTCGACGTGGGAGGGCCCTTACATGGTGGCCCGTATTCTAGGGGGAGGAGCTTACCAGCTAAGGGACGAAGATGGGCGCGAGGTACCACGGCCCTGGAATATCTCGAAGCTGAAGAAGTACTATGCTTAGTATGGTTGGAAAGTTGTACGTAAATCAAATGAGGAGATGTACTCTTTTTCCTTCGCCAAGGTGTTATCCCAAGGGGGTTTTACTTGGCAAGGTTTTAACGAGGCATCGCCCTCTGAATGAAAAAAGAAGTTTTCCTCGAAATTCATGTCTAGCTCCCCCCGCAGAGTTGCGAATTGCGATTCCAGGAGGGCTGTGCCACGCACGCCCCGCGCACATTGCGCTTAAAATTCCAGACCCCAGGACATCCTGGGTTAAAGTCTGATGAACCTAGATTGGGTTATATTCAGGAGGACTGTGCCACGCATGCCCCGCGCAGATCGCGCTTAAAATTCCAGACTCGAGGGCGTCCTGGGTTAAAGTCTGATGAAACTAGATTGGGTTATATTCAGGAGGGCTGTGCCACGCACGCCCCGCGCAGATCGCGCTTAAAATTCCAGACTCCAAGGCATCCTGGGTTAAAGTCTGATGAACCTAGATTGGGTTATATTCAGGAGGGCTATGCCACGCACGCCCCGCGCAGATCGCGCTTAAAATTTCCAGACTCCAAGGCATCCTGGGTTAAAGTATGATGAACCTAGATTGGGTTATATTTAAGAGGGCTGTGCCACGCACGCCCCGCGTAGATCGCGCTTAAAATTCCAGACTCCAGGGCATCCTGGGTTAAAATCTGATGAACCTAGATTGTGTTATATTCAGGAGGGCTGTGCCACGCACGCCCCGCGCAGATTGCGCTTAAAATACCAGACCCCGGGTCATACGGGATTAAAGTCTGACGAACCTAGATTGGGTTATATTCAGGAGGGCTGTGCCACGCACGCCCCGCGCAGATTGCGCTTAAAATTCCAGACTCCAGGTCATCCTGGATTAGGGTCTGATGAACCCAGATGGGGTTGTATTCCGGAGGCCTGTGCCGCACACGCCCCGCGCAGATTGCGCTTGTATAAGCATGTTCAGGTCCAGGGGCACTCCAGACAAGGGGACCTGGAGCTGTTCAAAATGAAAAACATCCCCCAGCTGTAAGACGTTCCCCAAGCGAAGAGGGCAGATTCTAAAGTAGAGAACCGGACCGGACAATACCCGTCCTACGAGGGGTAGTGAGGTCCACCAGAGTCCGGTGGACCTGACGAAAAGTTAAAGTGAAAAGTGTCAAACTTAGTACACCTATGGGGCACTCAGGTACACGCTTTTGCTTATTGATGACTTGTCGAGGTAAAGATTCCGAACACGAGCATGGGAACGCACCAAGTGGGGCAAGGACGGAATAACGAGGCAGGATGGGAAAAATTGAAGTTTGTAGGTTCAGGAAGGCACTCCACCTGTACTTCGAATGTGCTGAAGAACGTCAGCACAATTCGAAGTAGGGGGAGTAGGGAGAGTGGTGCTGATGCAAGTTGGAATCTCGTCAAACAGGAAAAGGAAAACAAACTTCAACATCCCAATGGAAATTCCACAAAAGGCACTCAAGAAAACAACACGCAGGACCCAAAAGAGAAAAACAACAGCAAAGGTCCAAAACAGGAAAATAACAAAAGAGGTCCTGGATAGAAAAACATCATAAATTGTTCGAAATGAAAAGCAGATTGACAAGCCTAGAAGGGCGGAGCGCCAGAGCCGGCTGCGGAGTCGGAAACTTCTGAAACAGCGGACAACCTTTGCTGCTCCAGCTCGGAGAGTTGACCCAGGAGTACCTCAGGAGGAACCTCCAGTAAAGTAGGGGAGCAGAAAGGCACTCCAACGGACCAGAAGTTCAAGTTAGGGGCCGCCTCTGGATTCCCTTTTGTGACGCCCGGCGCCGAAGAGGGCGGGGAGTGATCGCCAGTGCCAGGGTGCACGGACAATGAGCGGCTCCTGGCAGGCTTCTAGGCGAAGGGGTACATGAACGAACCGATCCAACACCAGAATGAGAGGGGATCCTGAGACTGACAATGTATGGGCATGTCAGGCTAAGAATCGTATAAAAGAATTGATAGTACTACTCATATCACCAAGGTCGACCTACCTTTTCGGGAGTCCATCTATAGAAACTCCGAAGTTAAGCGTGCTTGACTTGGGGCAATCTAGGGATGGGTGACCCCCTGGGAAGTTTCTGAGGATGCGTGTGAGTGAGTGCACGAAGCACGCTAAAAGGTTAAATGGTGGTACAGTGGGGCCAGACTATCAGTCGGAGTGTGGTGGGCCCAACCCCACTGGTCCCGGTAGGGACCGATGCTATAGTGACACCCGGTATGGGACGGGTCGTTACAGGTGGTACCAGAGCACAACCTCTCGCAGTACGGTGCTGGTTCGGGGACGAACCAGGCGGAAGCTGGTGGGCATGTGACGCCTGGGGCCGAAGAGGGTGGGGAGTGATCGCCGGTGCCAGGGTGCACGGACAATGAGCGGCTCCTGGCAGGCTTCTAGGCGAAGGGGTACATGAACGAACCGATCCAACACCAGAATGAGAGGGGATCCTGAGACTGACAGTGTATGGGCGTGTCAGGCTAAGAATCGTATAAAAGAATTGATAGTACTACTTATATCACCAAGGTCGACCTACCTTTTCGGGAGTCCATCTATAGAAACTCCGAAGTTAAGCGTGCTTGACTTGGGGCAATCTAGGGATGGGTGACCCCCTGGGAAGTTTCTCAGGGTGCGTGTGAGCGAGTGCACGAAGCACGCTAAAAGGTTAAATGGTGGTACAGTGGGGCCAGACTATCAGTCGGAGTGTGGTGGGCCCAACCCCACTGGTCCCGGTAGGGACCGATGCTATAGTGACACCCGGTATGGGACGGGTCGTTACACCTTTGAAAGCGGGAGGGGCAGTCATAGCCTCCATAGCTGTGTCCAAGGTGGAGGCTGGCTTGCGTCCAGCAGCGAAACCCACCAGGAAATAATGTTGCATGAAGGGCGCGAAGTCCATCAGAGAAAGGGTGTCACGCAGGTAGCCCTCATGCCAACGTTGGCTCAGCCGAGCCAGGAACTTCCTACCAAGAGGGGAGTCCATGAGATACTTCTGACAAAGCTGGACTCCTTCCAGCTTCCCCACGGAGTGGCTACCCTCGATCTTTGCGGCAAAGGCCCGCTCCAACTCCGCCGTCAGGTTTTTCTCCTTTTCAGCCAACAGCTCCTTGGCCTGCAGTTCGATCTTGGCTTGCTGCTCATCTATAAGCTGGTTCATATGGGTCGTGAGCTCAGTCTCTTTAGCAGCAAGAACAGCTGCATTCTCTATCTCCAGCTGACGGACTGCAGTCTCTAAGATAATATTTCTAATTCTAATTTAGACTAAGGGAATTTTATGGTTTTAATGATTTGATTAAAGAGATAAAAGACGCAAATAATAAAATAAACGCAAATAAAACAGATGAAGATAAAACAGATGACGACGTGATTAAGACACATGCTCGGCACAAATTACTCCTACGTCTTCATGCAATATAATCTATCTAATCAACATGAATTATAGTCAAGGTAGAATTTCCTAACATATGTGCTACTCGTTTGTCCCGCAGTAGCAACTCTACGTAAATAGAGAACCAATCAACTATATGTCTAAATAACTGTAGTTCCTATACGTGCATTCGATCTTTATGAAATTCCCCGAGTTTAGACGCTTTCGGCGGCTAAATTATCGAAAACCACACATACGAAACCGAATTCCATCTCTGGTCGATTTTACGTAGTGGTATTCAATGTTTTGTTCTAATCGGTCTAATCACTTAGTCCGTCTCATAAACCGATCAATAATCATACGCATGTAGGCCAATCACACGTACGCATATGAAGCTCAAACAAAGAATACATAACTTAACTCATATGATTAAATAAGAAAATAATAGCACTAATACGTAGTCATAATTCGGCTTCACACGGCCTCAATCACAAAAGAAATTAGCCTAGCATATTAATATACGAAAACGACAACGAATCAAAAGAAAACATTGTCGAAACGAAATATTAAAAGGTAAGAAATGCGCCCTTTTTCGGTGTTCGACTTGTCTCGCTCTTGGCCGTCGTTCGCCTCTTTATTTTCAGTCGTCAGCTCTGCTTCACTGCTATTCCCCCTCCTTCAACCTCCTTCGCTGTCCCAGCCCTCTTCTTCTCTTTGTCTGTGCGTGGCTTTATATAGCAGGGGATATATTAAGCCGACTAGCAATTTCCTTATAGTTCTCCTTTTTTAATTTGATTTAAAAAAGCAAATCTTCGCTTAGCTTTCTTGCCACGTTTACTTCCTTGTACAGCAACTCCCAAAGAATTAGAAAGTTCGGTAAAATTGCATATTCGGCTCATAACTTTCGAAAATTACAAAATGGCCCAAAATGTCTGATTTTAGCGATTCACTTCGAATCTTCCCGATTTAGTCTAGTTTGCTCCAATATCTGTCGAACAAGAGGCAAGCATGCAAACGCATAATATTCGAGTATATTATAATAAATAACGATCGGAAATACGCTTTTACGGGGTGCAAAAACTGCGTAAAATCCTAACTTATCAACAACCCCCAAACTAGCTTCGATCGTCCTCGATCATGAAAGCGGGATAAAACCAAATCAAGTTTGGATTATGAAACATCTATCAATGAAATTCTCCTGTTTCATCTCAGAAAAAGTAAAGGCATATAAGTCAAGATAATCATCAACTAATGAACGATCTAGTCAAAACACGAGGCATGAGGTAATAGGTCGCAATCTTACATAGCATGAAAGACATTTCTAGAATTATACCACGCATCAATCCACAACTCTCACAAGGATCGCTCAAGTCGCTCGGGTGTTTTCAAAGGGATCTGTATAAAGACGCTCAATTCACGACATGAAAAGATATTACTCTATTCTTGCAAATATATCACATCATAGTCACATAGCAGAACTCATGCGCGAATCGAAGGGTCTTTCATCAAGGGTTGTAATGGGGCTCGGGTTTCGAAAGGTGCGTCATATAGGAAAGTGAGCTAAAATTATCACACGTGTCAATCATCGAATCGCTCTTGTCACCACTTATTTCGCTCTTCCAACGCCGTGCATATTTTCCACTCGACTCATCCTTTCGCCTTTTCTAGCTCTTCTCGCTCGTCTTTTTTTTTTTTTTTATTTTTTCGCTCTTTTTTTTTCTTTTCTTTTTTTTCTTTTTTTTTTCTTTTTCTTCGACCAGCCCCTCCTATCTTTTTTTGTACGTCTTATCGAATGGAGAGGTTTCTAGTCTGCTGTAATATTACGACGAGAATATATATCATAGGACGAGTTCATAACTAACATGCATCGACGATTAGCTCCTTCTCAACCAACAAGTCACTATTCACGATATCGATAAATTAGCACGTTGATACGGGTCGTATAGGCTAAATTGAGGCAATCAGGCTAAATATCTAGGCTCCAAGTCAACAAATAAGTCAAATAAGGCTCAAATGGGCTCACTAGGTGGTAAATACGTAAGGTAGGGAAATATTTAGGCCAATGACTCAATCCTAGTGCCCTTCTCATTTTCGCACACAAAAATCCACATAGTAACCATTGACATGCATAACAGAGCAAGTTCGAAAATATTCAGTCCATGCGTGTCACACAAGAATAAACACCGAGCATAATGAGTTGCTCTGAATTAATCTCTGAAGGCTCAAAAACTCACAAATATAACTGGGTTTGTGCTTCATGATACGCAATATTCTCCTAAAGCAGTCAATATAGCCAAATAATCATGCTAATATCACGACAATGCAACATGTAAGACTATCTCACTCAATCATCGAATCATATCACGATACGGTAAAATTTTAGATTTTTCATCATTGACAGGAGATTCCACAGATGACATTCAAATCGCAACCTTCATCAGTTATACCCACTAAAATGACCGAAACACGTCGATACCTAAATATGTAAGCATATTAAATCTAGCATGTGTCGCATCCCACCCCCAAACTAAATAGCACATTGTCCTCAATGTGTAAACTAAATGCAAAGAGAGAGTAGAAGTGAAACTGCCCTGAATTTTCCATTGATCGATGTAGAGACTTTGTTGATTCGTAGTAAGCAAGCAACCATCGCGAACGGGCAACCCCCAACTGATTATGAGCCTGCGAGAAAATGTAACTAGGTGGCACCGTGAGAGAGAATTTCTAGAAAAAATAAAATAGGTAAATAGGACTAAAATATAAAATAATATATATGCATCGATAGGCCTTGGGTTGCCTCTCAAGAAGCGCTGTTTTTATAGTCGTTAGCTCGACTCACAAACCGCTTATTCCGATGGATGATCGAGGTTGATCGAGTCTTCTTTCCAAACATCTCGGTCATTGTACACCTTGGGTTCCCCTCTTCCTGGTGATAGTGTCTGCATCATCGTGTGGGGTCGAGGGTTCTCCTTTTTTCGCCATATGTAGATGGCACCCTCCGTGTAGTCTTTCGAACGGGGCTTCTTTTTTTTCTTTGGTGGGACCACCTTCTTGTTAGATTTAGAGCCACTGCTCTTTTTAGTCCACGGCGTCCATCTGTTAAAATTCAACACAGAAGAAACTAGGTTATAGTTAGATTTAGTCCCGTTCCCGTTCGACGTATCTATTCGAGCTTCAGCCCTAGTGTTCTGGCGGTCTTTCAGCTTGCTGGTATTCTCTCCAGACAAGTTGTACCTGAAAGACTCAGAACACTTAAAAGCACAAGGGTCAAAGATATCGATAAAGGAACAAGAATGATCAGTAGGGCGTTTCATAGATTTATAAACATCGAATTCAACTTTCTCGTCCCCGACTTGCAAAATAAGTTTACCGTTACCGACATCATTGATAGCTCTTGCCGTGTTTAGGAACGGACGTCCGAGTATCAATGGGAGATCATCGTCTTCTTCTATATCCAACACAATAAAATCAGCCGGGAAGTAGTGCTCTCCTACTTTCACCAATACGTCTTCCATTTTTCCTCGTGGATACGTGATTGATCTATCGGCGAGCTGGAGGATTGTCGACGTGGGTTTCGGCTCGCCAAGTCCCAATTTCCTAAATAATGAAAATGGCATCAAATTAATACTCGCGCCAAGATCGCATAACACGTTATTAAATGTAAAAGATCCAATAGAACAAGGAATAGAGAAACTCGCTCGATCCTTAAGCTTCGGTGGAAGCTTCTTCTGTAGTACCGCTGAACATTCTTCGGTGAGAGCTACTGTTCCGTTTTCTTCTAACTTGTTTCTCTTGAATAGTAGCTCCTTTAGGCATTTGGCATACTTAGGCATCTGCAACAAAGCCTCAACAAAAGGGATATTGACTTCAAGTTTTTTAAATATATTAATGAAACGATCAAAATCTTCATGATTCTTCCCTTTTCGTAAAGCCGCTGGATATGGAGGTCGGATTTTTATCGGTGGGAGTGGGTTGACCTTCTTTTCCTCCAAGAGTAAATCTGGCTCGTCCTCGACTTTCTCGGCCCGCTTGTCCTTTTCGTAAACCCTAGTGTTCGTGGTCGTGACTTCGCTCTGATCGGATGTCTCTGTCTCTTTTGCTACCTCCAACTCCTTGGTCTCTTGGAGAGATTCAAGCTTCTTTTCACTTCTTTGTTCAATGGCATTCGCGTACTCTCGAGGGTTCTTTTCGGTGTCGCTCGGAAGTGTGCCAGGCTTGCACTCGGCCATTGAACTTGTTAAATGTCCAATTGTAGTCACCAGACTATGCATTGTATCCTCTATCTTGTTAAGCCGTTCGTCCATCTTACGATTCTGACCGCCTTGATAATCTGTCAATTTCTCGAATGCTATCTCCCAATCGGCCTTTTGTTTTGGTGGTGGCACGCTCTGTTGATTTTGAGCTTCTGGAGGCTTCAACTAGTGCGAGTTTCGCGTCCACAACCAGGAAATTGACCATCCGTACCACCCGCATAGGGTCCTCACCTAACCCCACTGGGAGCGTAACTTGGCCTAGGGGCTGTATACCAGCTCCACCGAATCCATATAAGGAAGTGGTGACCGGCTTCAGGTCCGCTCCTAACTTCATCTGCTTGAAACAGTCCAGGAACATGATATCTGCTGAACTGCCTCCGTCTATAAACACCCGCGACACATTATATCCTGCCACGTCTGTGGTGATCACAAGAGCGTCATTATGGGGTCGTTCGACGTCAACTTCATCCTGTGCTCCGAACTATATGTTCCCCGTCGTCTCCATCTGGCCCACTAGGCTGTTTCCAGTAAGGGCCTTTGCCTTCCCTCTCATCCGAGCATACAGCTTCCGAGCTTTGTGTGAGTCTCCCCCATCTGGGCCTCCAACTATGATGAGGATGTGAGCCCTTGGTTGGCTGGGCCCAGGCCTGTTTGGATCTGGCATCGGTTGCTTCCCTTTATCCGGTCCTGGACCTTCCTTCTCCCTAGCCTGCACCGGGTGGTTGAGTACTCGGTCCCGGTATATAAATTCCTTCAGGTGTCCTGCCCTTATCAATCTTTCTATTTCATTCTTCAGGTGCGTACAGGCGTCGGTATGGTGCCCGTAATCGTTATGGAATCAACAGAAGGGTCCTGCTGCCGGTCTCGGGGGTCCACGTGAGTTGACCCGAGGGTACCTGATTTCCGGGTGTTTTGAACCGCCAACACCTCATGCAAGCTCGTTCTCAGAGGAGTGTAACTCTGATACTTAGGAGGAAACCTGCCCCCTCTACCTTGCACGGGTCCCCTCATTACCTGGGGACGGGCTGTCCTGACACCCTCTCTGCTCCGCCCTTGATCAGGTGTCCCCTTCCTCGGAGGTGCCCTAGGCATTGCTTCTCGAACCTTTGCTAGCTTGCTTTCCTCCAGATTGATGTACTTGTCGGCTCGACCCAATAGTTCCTCAAACGTTTGCGGAGGCTTTTTGGAGAGCGACGCGAAGAAATCGCTAACCTGCAAACCATGAACCAGAGCATTAATTTTAACAGAAGTAGTGGCGGAGGGTACCTCCAAGGCTGCCACGTTAAATCTTCGAATATAAGATCGGAGGCTTTCTTCCACACGCTGCTTGACTTGGAACAAGGACATGTCCGACTTGGGAGGCTTCCGGGCGCTAGCGAACTGGTTGATGAACATTTCTTGAAATTCCTCAAACGAGTGGATGACCTCTGGTTCTAGCTGACTGAACCACTGTTGGGCCGTTCTCACCAGGGTCGTCAGAAAAACCCTACACTTTACTCCCTCTGAAAAGTTATGCAAAAGAATGGTGTCTTGAAACGTAGCACATGCTCCTCTGGGTCAGTGGTACCATCATACTCATGCGGCAACTGTTTAAAGTTGAACGCCACTTCCCCCTCCAACAATTCTTTGGCGAAGGGCGTGCCGGCCTGGTGCAACCCTCGGAGATGTGGTCTAGTTGTCTTATTTCGCATCTCCTCTATTACTTTCCTTAGGTCGGACACCTGCCTTCTGAGCTCTTGTCCCCGCGAACTGATAACTCCTTCTCTCCCGCGTGTGTCGTAGCTCCTCACCTCCACTTCTTGTTCCTTAGTCCTCCTTTCTCCTTCCATTCTGAATCCGCTGGCTATGGTCGCCTGGGGTGCGACATTCCTGGGATTCCTTGGCCCCTCTTGAACTCTTGTAGGAGGTTCCGCACCTCGTCGAGGTGTTAAGGCCAGGGGTCCGTCCTTCTCTCCACCCTGAGAAACTTCTCTCCTTGGCGAGCCCATCTCCGGCAAGGGACGCAAGGTCTCTTCCCCGGTCACCGCGTTCTCTCATACGGTTTCCGTCCACTCTAAGACGGGTCCGTCCGAAGTTTTGCCCTGAACAGAGAAGGACTGCTTTCGTTTACCCTTGTTCTTTGCCTTCTTGGCAGTCACAGCAGCATCCACCGCGTTCCTCACCAGCAAGTCTAGCTGTTCTATCGTCATGGTTATGGGAGTTTGAGGCGGGACCGCTCCCGAAGGTCCTGCAAAGGTGGGTGCCGGCGTAACCACCGGGGTCTCGATCGGCGAGGCTAACGTCAGATCCGGCATAGGGCCTTTCTCCACGTTCCCCGCGACTTCTTCGAATCGTCCTTGTAGGTTTTGCGTCAATGGTGGTTGTTCTTCCATTCTTACCAACTCTTATCTGCTCTTAAGATTTACTGCTTTCCGAGCGATAGTGATCTTCTGCTATCTCTTCCACGTCTCACCTTCACACAGTCACAAGCTCAGTTTACCTTCCCTGCCTTATCTTCGAACAGACCCGAAAACAATCTGCCTTTCTTGCTATTTCTACCCAGCGAACTCACATCTCAGGCCATCTTTCCCACAGACGGCGCCATTTGATGCGGGTTTGACCCCGATCAACAATATTTGGTCCGAGAAAAATGGTGATGGGTGAAACGGACTGGGCCTTGTGTTCTTGGTGTGTTGTAGAGTACGTATTTTAATATTAAGAAAGAAAGAAGATGAAAGAGACACAGATTTTACGTGGTTCGGACAGATGTCCTACGTCCACGGGCCGTCGGAAACAGTATTCACTAGTCACAGTCGGGAAATACACACTCAAGCTCACCTCACTCGTTACAGTGTGTTAATGACGAAAAACAACTTGAAGAAGATGAATACAAGATATTTTCTAAGTGTTTTTGTGTATTGTGTTTAGTCTCTCTCGAATCTCGCTTTTGGTTTGTTCCTATATACCCGTTTTCCCTCTATTTTCCTAGCTGGCACTTCTCTGGGACCACTTGATAGCGACGTCTGGTACAACCTAGGAGAGACAGCACCTGCGGTCGTACTATTGTCAGACTGGCGCGCCCCCTTCTCTGTTCATAATGTCAACTGTCAGACTGCCGCGCCCCCTTCTCTGTTCATAATGTCAACCACTCCTGGAATGCCACGTGTCTCCTGGTCGACTCTATCCAATGCTTCCCGCTCAAATTGCTTTGTTGTCAGGGCCCACCTTACTTGTTCCGTACAAGGTCGCAGGTCCCCATCCTACCCACCTGGACATATGTCTTAAAAGTCGCTATCTTCAAGTGTTCGAGTAAAGAGGAATGCTGAGCTGGAGGTGACCCCTATCAGTTTTCATAACAGATGTTCATGAACGGAGTTAAAAAGAATTATGTACAACCAAAATATACTAAAAGATGACAAGACTGAGCACTACACATCCTGGGCCCATAATTACAGAGTTTCATTGAAATTGCAAGTGAACACTTACTAACCATATATACAGATGCCAACAATATGAGAAATTACAAGCTGACAAGGAATTAGAAACTCTGGCTGAGTTTCAGAAAAACAAACGTCTAAAAATATTATATTACTATTGCATGCATATATATGCGGATTCTTAACCTTCACTGTACTTTCACAAGAATATTCATAACTGAAGCATAATGGAAATTTTCAAATCATGGAACCCAATCGTATTACCTCTAACTAAGTTATTATTTAGATAGAGATGCCAAGTTGACTGAGAATCTTGTATAAAAATTTTCAGAATCTAGATTTGTGAAGCTGAATAAATAACCACAGTGGAGCTCAAGATTCCTTGCCTCTACTCTACCTACTAGATAAACAGGTAATCTATAAAGAAATGACATCATATCCAACAAAAAATCTATCTTAACTCTTTATACTGATTCATACTCTTGCTCGTAGAGAATCTTGCTCGAATATTTAGAGAAATACACTGGAACAAGGGATGGGCTCACTTTGCATCGTTGCTGACTTTAAAGATCATAACTCGTTATTTCCTAGATTAGCGAGACTATATGAAAAGATAAAAGTAGCTACGAGGATTCCAACTGGACCATACTAGGATTAGAAGGCTTATGGAACATGAATCACTAAAAATTCAAATATGACGCAGCTGCATGCCAAAACACCTGGGAGAACGTATTGGAGAAAACAACTACTGAGAGAAAAATAAACAAGGTCCAGCAGTGGGGTATCATGTTGCTCCCACCATCTGTTTTTGCTTGGTGTCTGAGATCGATCATTTAGAAAACAATTGATTATACCAGTTCATGAATGCCAATGAAAAGTATTTGTGCAAATGTCAGACTTTCAAAATAATTTTATGACTATCTAAACCGGGAGCTGATCACTGAAATAGCAAGTTTCATGGTCAAAAAGCATAATCCCAACATAAAATTCATTAGAACAGATGAAATTGAATTGTCAAAAACGGACTCCACAGACTTTAGGCCGATTTCATGTTGTAATGTCCTATACAAGATCATATCGAAGATTCTGGCGAACAGGCTGAAGACGTCATTGTGCGAGCTCGTCCATAGGTCTCAAACAGCGTTTATACCAGGTAGGCGGATCAGTGACAATATACTTATGGCGCAGGAATTATGCCTTGGATATACGAGCAAAGGCCGACCACCTCGTGCTATGTTCAAGGTAGACCTCGCCAAGGCCTACGACAAGGTTGAATGGTGCTTTCTCCTTGCTACTC
Organism: Craterostigma plantagineum; assembly: GCA_027422505.1. Taxonomy (NCBI): domain Eukaryota; kingdom Viridiplantae; phylum Streptophyta; class Magnoliopsida; order Lamiales; family Linderniaceae; genus Craterostigma; species Craterostigma plantagineum. The sequence continues at coordinate 13,799,546 of JAPQWV010000001.1, forward strand.
TTCAGGCTATGGGTTTTCACCCAACATATATAGGGTGGATCAGAAGCTGCTTGACTACCACGACTTTCTCCATTAACATTAATGGAAGGTCGGTAGGCTACTTTGCTGGCATGAGGGGACTACGGCAGGGTGATCCCATTTCTCCTTATTTATTCACGTTGGTTATGGAGGTCCTGCATGGCCTAGTTGAGGAGCGCATACACGCGGAGCCGGGGTTTCGCTATCATTGGCGATGTGAGGCTAATGCACTGCCTATGCTGGCGTTTGCGGACGATCTTCTTCTCTTCTGTCATGCTGATGCTGTTTCGGTGGGGGTTCTCAAGACTGCATTGACGGCTTTTTCAACTCTGTCAGGGTTATGTCCAAATCCTGATAAGAGTGAGATGTACCTATCACGAAGGGCGGAGGGACTGAAGACACAGCTACAGGCTATTATGGGTTTCCAAGACGGCCGCCTACCTGTTCGCTATTTGGGGGTCCCACTGATTTCCTCACGATTGACGATTGGAGATTGTGACCCACTACTACGGAGAGTTGACATGCGCTTGGGGTCATGGCTGAACCAGTCCCTCTCATACGCGGACAGAGTACTACTCATAAGATCGGTCATGCAATCCATGCATATCTATTGGTCGGGGGTGTTCCTATTGCCGAAAGGCATTGTACGTGCCTTGAAATCGCGATGCGGAAATTCTTGTGGGGTGGCTCTCCAGCTAAGGTCGCATGGGACGATGTCTGTCTCCCGGTCGCTGAAGGGGGGTTGGGGCTTCGTTCAATTGCGACGGATAATAGAGCACTACTTGTCCAGCTTTTATGGAGGGTGATTACACGAGCACCGGATTCCATTTGGGTGGAATGGCTGTACAGCACTCGGTTACAGACGAAATCCTTTTCGGCGCTCCCTGTCTCGACTACAGCTGCATGGAGCTGGCGAAAGCTTTTGCAGCTGCGGCCACTAGTCCTTCCCCATATCTCTTTCAGGATCGGTGATGGCTCATCGATTTGGCTGTGGGAGGATCCATGGATTCAGGGCTCGCCTTTGCTGGAGCGTTACCCTCGGGGACCACTTGCAATGGGAATTCCTACAGGAACCCGATTGAGCTCCGTTATTAATGATTGTGGCTGGAATTGGCCGGGAAGATCGGCGGCTGAATACATTGAATTTAGTCGTCACCTTCCACAAGTGGACTCGACCAGCTGCGACAAGGTTTGGTGGAATGGGGCTTCGGATGGAAGGGCTTCCGCTCGACTGATTAGGGAGGCATTGCGTAATCGTCGTCAGCCGGTTCATTTGGCATGCTTGTTTGGGGGACCACTAAAGATCCCCAGGCATGAGTTTGTTCTATGGCTAAGCATCCGGGACAGACTGTCTACGAGGGATAAGCCGTGGGTGGCCCAGAGAGCAGGCACTCCTGCCTGTGTGCTTTGCGACGTGCTACGCTATGAGACGGCTCAGCACTTGTTTTTCGACTGTGGGTTCTCTCGTCAGTGCCTTAGGCTACTAAGGCAGCGTATCAGATGGATGTGGCCTTATAGGGACTGGCGTGAGGGCATCTTATGGGCTGCTAGAAGATGGCGCGGACATCACCTTCTATCGGCTGCTTATCGACATGTTTTGGCGTCACTCGTTTACCACATCTGGCAGGCAAGGAACAAGAGGTGGAAGGACGGGATTGTCACAACACCGGATAGGCTGGTCGCTGTGGTCTTGGACACGGTTTGCATGCGACTAAGTGGGACGTCGGCTAAGTTTGACCTTCACCGGGCAGCCATACGACGCCTCTGGCGTGTAGCATGGTAGTTGGTTGTGCTTGGTGTTTTTTGTCTTGGGTGTTTTTTCTATGGGCCTGTTTTCCAGTAGTCTGTTACTGGTTGCTTGTGAGGTGTTGCGCCTCACCCATCATGTACTCTGACCCCTTCTTAGTTATACAAACGGAATTACTCCAAAAAAAAAAAAACGGACTCACAACTTCAACCAAACTATCATCCTTTTTGAGATAAAGAAAATAGCGTCTACATAAGGCCATAGAGAAAGTTTAAGAGTGGAGTTGTTTTAACTGGAATAATATAGCAGGACCAAGAGTGCGGTAGATAGCATCAGGATCAGCCCCTGAGTCAACATCGAGCCGCGCAAGCTCAAGCACCGTCGGCGGAGGGGAAAGAATCATCTCATCGACGTCCTTGGCTTCTCTCCGGCGATCGGCCAGCGGTGACTTGTTTCCTTGGTTTGAATGGGGAAAGGCATGAGGAATTTAAAACAGGCTTGGAGTCTGTGTACAACACGTGAATCAACGGAGTGGGCCGGGCCAAGAACGGCGAGCAGGTCGGAGGAGATGCGGAGAGAGAGCAGTTACTGGGTTTAGTGACGGATGTTCGGGATAATCCTAAGGAATTAGCGGCGGGTAAGAGAGAGGGAGACGACGAATGCCAACTTGAGTGGGGTTGAGAAAGATGATAGGAACGGGGCCATAAGGTATATCTCTTCTCTCAACCTCACACACACGCGAGACCTCCACTCGTCGGAGATGGTTATTCTACCGCCGATGGGGGTACCTGAACCATGACCTTCCGCTTCGGAAAGCCGAATTAGTTGGATGGAACCCAAATCTTGACAACGCCTAAAACATGAGAAAATCTAAGGGTGTTAGGTGTCAGAACTGTCCATAGCTTTTTAGTAGGATTCATTGACACGTCAGAAAAAGTATAGTTTTAGGGATCCGTTTTTGAATTTAACGTAAAGTAAATGACCTCTGACCAAAATACTCTTATAAAAGAGTAACGGGAAGTGGTATTCAACGCTCTTGTTGTGTTATTAAATTGTAATATATCGTTATCGCATAACAAGCAGTATTACCACGTACAAATATGTGTTACTGTATAGCTAATAAGTGGTATCAACAGAATAGAATGTAGTTTTTGAAGCATATGCCATTAACATGCTTGCTTGGTAACACTTCATGCTTTCGGGGTAACACTTCCTTGTTTCTGGCTAACCCTTTCTTGTTGGGTAACACTTCATGCTTTACGGGTAACACTTCCTTGTTTCTGGCTATTAACATATGCGATTAACATGTTGGGTAACACTTCCTTGTTTCTGGCTAACACTTTCTTCTAATTCACTTTGTAAGAGAATGCAGTTAACCCAAGAGTGTTATGCAGAATTCATGAAGTGTTACTCTATAGCTAATAAGTGGTATCAACATAATAAAATGTTGTTTTTGAAGCATGTGCGATTAACATGCTTGGGTAACACTTCATGATTTTCGGTAACACTTCATGCTTTTCGGCTAACACTTACTTATTTCTGGCTAACACTTTCCTATAATTCATGAAGTGTTACCCAGAATGCACAAAGTGGTACCCCTTCTAGTGTTTGGAAGAGATGACGGCAAACATGTATAATTTCCGTAACAGGAAGGGGCAAATGAGTCTTTTTGCTCAAAATAGGTCCTCACCTTTATGGCAAAACTTCAAATAGATCCCTATCTCCATTTTAAACGTTATTGGGGCCTGAATTCTAATGAAACTTTGTTAATGGGGCCTAAAACTTAGTTAACTCAAAATCTAAATCTAAAATGGTACCCGGTCTTTTAACGCATGACCAATTTATTCCGTATATTTTGCGTGGACCAATTTAGTTCTTGTTGTTGTCGATTTATAACCATGTTACTCCTATCTTTAGATGGCCATCAAATTTGAATAGCAAATTGGCTCGTGTCGCCATGCAATTAGTCTAGTCGAACTAAAGAAAAAAAGAGAGCATCTCAGTTAATCCCTATCATCATAAATGTATATCAACTAACTCCCCATGTCAGATAATGTTTCACTTAGGGACCAAATAAGAACTTTTATTTCAGTTAAGGACTAACTTTGTTGAAAAGATTATTTTGACCTTACTTTATGATTTTTAATTTTGTTTTTTATTTTCTTTAATGAAATCAAGTGCTAAAGATAAATATGAAATATAAAAAGGAAAAAAGAAATAAATCAAAGAAAAAGAAATAAGATGATGATGAAAGAAGAAAAAGAAGATGAAGAAGAAGAATCTAGTGTAGTTATCTAATCTAGTTCACTTGGTTTTCTCAAATTCGTTCGATACAAGTAAGTCTATCTTGAGTTTCCGAAAATTAAATCGAAATAGTTTCGTTTTAGTGGGTTTGCTCACTACTCTCTCCTCTAGTTCTTACCATTGCTTCTATTCTATCCTGACATTCCCTATAGCCAATAAATCCATGCAACACAAGAAATTCATGATAACATAAAACTTACAGGCAAGGCTGCTTCCACGCTTTTGGGTGTGTGTACATGGACAGTCTACAGAACCTGTGACCGAAGCTCCGATAACACTCTGTCAGGACCCGTGCCCTCGCTACCTATTCTAACGTTATCCTATGTGCCTAACGATGTATTATCTTAAGAAGTGCGAAAATGCATGTTAGGTCCTACGATTAACAACTCTACGATCCTATGCTAGAATTCATAGTAATTCGATCGTTTAGATAAGCAAGTGAATTCAATTGAAAAACTCAAATGAAGAACAATAGAGAGAATTCGAGTAGAGTGAGAAAGTTACAGTTGTTTTTCTCTCTAGAAATCGAATTGCAAGCCCTTCGGATCAATTCTCAAAACTTTCTCTATTCAGCTCAATTGATTTACAAGTATTTATACCAAACAGACTTGGTATAAATATCAAACTAGTCCTAATCTAAGGACTACTATACAAAACGCCCCTAATTACAACGACAACAAATGAAATCAAGCACAACTACAAATAGTATTCTACAATCTCCCCCTTTGTGCTTGATTGCGTCTCCGCGCCGTTTGTCCTCGTCGGGCGTAATATGACCTGCGCAAGCCCAGCGCATGCTCGTAGTTCCTCAGAGTGATCCTAAGCTCCAGTCGCTCCTCGATATCTTCAAGCAATTCCATTAGGAGCGGCCGTTCTCTCACGAACCTGTGGATCCTCAGCATAGTGTCTCTGTTGATTTCTTCCAACCTCTGCTCGATGTTTTTCCTGACGACCTTGAGCGTCCCATCGCAAAACTTATGAATCTCAGTCTTCAGCATCAACCTATTCTTCTTTGCGATTGGATTGTGGTAGGTGATGCCTAGGACTGAGCTGATGTGCACGTGATTGTTAGGAAGCCCTTCGATCTCAGGTCCTTTGTTGAGTGGAGCGGTCATGTTGACCTTCTTCATATTGCTCTCCAGAGCCATCTGAAGGTCGTGTGCGGCATAGTACTTGACTTGGCGCATCATGAACCTGTAGAGCCCTTCGAGGCCTTCTTTCTTGATGAAGCCCTGAGGACCTTTGTTCTTCTCCACGTATAGCTGATAAAGACGGTACACTTCATCGGCGGGGAGGTACGGCAGGTCGCTCTCGCTCAGTTCCTCTCGGGTCCTGTCCATTCGTTCAATGATGTAGTAAGGTGTTGGAAGTCCTCCTTTGGCACAGTATATGCTGAGTAGTTGGCTTATTGGGGAGAGACTCTTATAATGACTCTTGGCTTGTGTCTTAGTCATCCCCAGCCTAACGTCAGGTCCTAGTTTGGTCAGCATCCAGAGGTAGGTCATCCTCTTCTGCTGATCCCAGTGAGAGATCCCTCTGAGCTCGAACTCGTTCGGCTTCTTCACTCTGTCCGGAGACCTCCAAATATTCTCACGAACTTCTTCGAGGAAGGGAATTTCAATTTGAATGTTTTCCCATTGCATGTCGATCCGGACGGTCCCTGGCGTTAGCCTTGGAGAGGGAACCGCCTGTTGAGCTATTAACTCTGGTAGCCTTGGGATAACTCGCTCGTAGTCTTCACCTTCCTGAAGCTCGTCGTCTTCTATGATTACGAGATCTATGGATGCTTGTTGTAGAAAGCGCCGAAAGTCGTGAAGCCGTTGTCTTTGATGCTCTTCGGGAATGGAATGGGTCATCCACTGGCCTTCGAAGATGTACTTGTCTAGGGCCTCGTGTGGATTGACGCCATGTCCAGAGGGTCCCGGTTGGTCTGGAGCGACAGAGGGATGGCTTGGGTAGCTTCTAGAGCTACAAGCATCGCAGCACTTGCTTCTTCTTCCGGAAGCAAGGGGCTTGAGTAGATCAGTGGTGTGGACGGAGGCGTCCTAGGGTGAAAGGATGGTGGGTCGATGTGGGCGATGCGGTGCGTGGTGTGGGCGAGTGATTTGTGTTTGGTGGGTGGTTTGTGTTTGGGTATGGTGGGTGGTTTGTGTTTGGGTTTGTTGGGATTGTGTTTGGGTTTCACGAGCTCCAGCGCTTGTCTGCGTAGCGCCCGAGCCTTGTCCTTGGCCAGATGCAGATGTCCTCGGCCTCTTCTCCCCCTCATGAGGGTCCTGATCGTCAGGATCGTCATGTCTGCGCCGTGAGTGGGAGCTTTGGCCGTGGCAGGTGTCGGTCGGTGGCTCAGGATGATCCACCAATCGTCGATAGAGGGACTCTTATTGAGGCGATCGGATGGACAGGCCTATCAAACGGGCGAGGAGTATATCGTGAGCTCGGTGATTGGGATTGTGTATGGGTTGATGAGGATGGAGGAAGTGGCTAAAGGGTCGGTGGGTGTGGGTTGTGGAGGTGTGGGGTAGGTTCGTGACGAAGGGCCTTCAGAGGCAGGTGCTTTCCCGGTATCTCGTCGGGATGCCTCGAGTGCTTGGAGTACTCTCTCTGTGATCTTTTCTTCCATTGTCTGTACAGCGGCAGAGAGAGCGGCCTGGAATTGTTCGTTCGTCACGAAGGGAGTGGACGCCTCCATGGATGGACCAGGACGACTGATGTCGCCTGTTATCAACCCTTGAGTAGACACCGACTCTTGGAGTTGGCTCACAGTCACTTGAGGTTGTGACTGTATGAGACTTCCACCCAATCCTCGAGTCGAATCCGGAGGATTCGCCTCTATGGGTGTTGAGGCAGGCTCTGGTTGTGCCTGCGAACCAGATTCCACGTGAGTTGGTTGCGGCTTAAGATTGAGCGATGAAGTGCCAGCAACACTTGTCGTTGTGGTCAGCGGAGTATCTGGTGCGACGGTGACGGCTGGAAAGAGAGACTCCAGTTGAATGCTCAGTCTTCTGGGAGTCCTCCTGATCAGACTGATTTCCTCGTCAGACTCTGTGGCTGACGGGGTGGCCGTGTGAGGAGTGAGGTCACGATAGACGTCCTCCAGTGCCTGATCCGTCACCGGTGGAAGAGAGCTTTGCCCCATTTCCGTTTTGGGCTGTGCCTCTTGTTGAAGAACTTCCTCAAAAGTTTCTTCGAGCACGCCAACATGTACGGGCTCTTCCACTTGCAATTCGAGGTCAGGAGCCTCGAGTTCCATTTCCGTAGCCACGACGTCTATCAGCGTATCATCGACGTCGGGCATTGGTTCTTCGACCAATGATGGCTCCTGAGCTAGCTTCTGAGCGACAACATCGATCATCGTGTCGTCAGGGCTTGGTTGGTGTTGTTGCGGTTGGGGAGGGCTCACATGTACATCTGCCGGGGGCCCTCTAATCATCTCCTCCGTTAAATTGTGTTCCCGGCAGAATCTCTGATACTCAGCTCCCGCGGGGTCGGCGAGCCTGAGTAAGTTGAGTGGAACGGCATCGACGGTTGGTCCAGGTCCGTGAGCTGTGGGTTGTGGAAAAACTTAAGCCTTGGCGGCTGGTAGTTTCCACCAGGAGGCAGCCGAGGGATGTTCTCTGCATGTAGCTCCATGAACTCCCTGATGATTACACTGAACCATAGAGCATAGGGCACGTTCTTTGACCTTCGATTCTCCTTTAGCCGAATCTGGTCAGCGAGGTCGTTTCAGATCAGCTGTGAGTAGTCATAGTTTCTTGAGAAGGCGAGCCCGTGGAAGATCTTCAAAATATTGCTGTTGCCCTTATCGAATCCTGCGTGCTTGGGCGACAGACACTTATTCACTATTCCGAATAGTGTCTTCCACGGGTGTGGGATTCCGCTGCTCTGGACCTGGGCCAATCTTGTGAGCGGCGGTTGGTATCCCATGTGCAGAAAGTCCTGAATCATCTCTGCGTCCGTCGCGGGTCGTAGTTATTGTTGTGAGGCAAGTCTAGTATCATGCCGAACTGGCTCTTGCTCATATGAATATGCCGCGTCCCGATTCGGGTCATGAAGGAGAATGTCCCATCTGCTACGACTCCTTGTATGCTTTCCCAGAACTGCTGGAGATAGACCATTGGCACTGATGCGGTGACCATTAGCGCATGCCAGATGGGGTGGCCTCTGAGGATGGATACGATGATCTCGTCCGGGCACCGAAATGTGTCCAGATCGAGCTGAAAGTTCGTAACCTGAACCTTCAAGTACAGATTGTGATCGTATATGTGGTTGTATCTTGGGTAACGATCCATCTGAAATATAAGATATGTAAAAGTTTATTAGTTCAATTTTATTTTCAGTCGAAATATGAATAAATGTCATCAAACTATAGTAATATAGCAAATAATAGCATGTTTGATGAATAATTGAAATCATATGAAATGCATAGTGTATGTTCAATTTCAAAAATCGTGATGGCATGATTGTAATTTCAAAAAAATATTGTCGCGTGAAAAATAGTTTGAAATTTCGCTAAGTGTTAAATCAGTAAGTCACTGTTCATGCCGAGAAAATTTTCGCTCGATAAAATTGATTTTGAAAATGGTTTCCTATGCATTGATGTCAATTGCAATGACTCAATTCGATTTTTCGATCGAGAAAATTTCGTTCGCAGATGTCAGCTACAGAGTAAAAGACTTAGTAAAATTTTCTGTGTTGAAATTGAAATCGTGAGACTGTAGCCGATCAATTTTACGATCGCGAATTAAATTTTCGATCCAATTCTAACAATTTTCGATTCAAAACATAACGAATCTGCTCTGATACCAATTGTTAGGTCCTACGATTAACAGCTCTACGATCCTAGGCTAGAATTCATAGTAATTCGATCGTTTAGATAAGCAAGTGAATTCGATCGAAAAACTCAAATGAAGAACAATAGAGAGAATTCGAATAGAGTGAGAAAGTTACAGTTGTTTATCTCTCTAGAAATTGAATTGCAAGCCCTTCGGATCAATTCTCAAAACTTTCTCTATTCAGCTCAATTGATTTACAAGTATTTATACCAAACAGACTTGGTATAAATATCAAACTAGTCCTAATCTAAGGACTACTATACAAAACGCCCCTAATTACAAGGACAACAATTGAAATCAAGCACAATTATAAATAGTATTCTACAATGCATATAAAATTTCTCCATTTATGTAATGGAAGTCGTTTCTGTACATGACAAAAGAATTACATAAATTCCTAAATTCATACAAGTCCAAATTACACGAGATGTGTATACGTGCACAGCAAAAGAATTTATATGCGTCCGGCCTCACAGGTCTTCATCCATGCACACACTTCCTCCCAAAGGTCGCTGGAAGCGTCAAAAGGTTGCCTTGCCAATCAAGCGATCACGTACCGTGTTCGCGTACACCTACAACACATAACGTAAGGGATAAGCGATATGCACAGTAAGTAGAAATTATGCATGATATGCACGTGATAAATCCCCTGCAAAGCAATCCTCGCCAGTGCACTTAAGTTTCATACTATTTTCACTCAGGGCCCCGGCAGCTTTACTAGACGTACACCGTATAGAGTTCTAATCCATCAGCCCAAAGCATGAGGGCATCAACCAACCACGCTAACAGGGATATACGGGCATCAACCCAACCATGAGGGCATCAACCCAACCATGATAATCCCCCGACGCATCAACGTCGTTCGCATACCGGCGCCGCATCAAGGTCGCCGACGGCGCATCAACACCGTCACGGTGCCCTAGTAGCCGCCCATCTCTAACTTATAGCTTATTACCAATTGCCCACCTCGACAACCATCGTTCGCTTTTTGCGACATAAATCGTGCACGCTCAACTTCGTCTAATCCCCGAGTGTTTCGTGCATGCTCGTGAAATGCATAGTGCATTAATACCTTAATACTTACCATAGTCATAAAACACGTCATATAAATTCACGTAAGCACATAGGCACTAAGTCACATAATCACACAAGTTAGGCACGTACAAACATGTTATGTGTTGTAGTGAAATCGTTACCTCGATTTATTTCAATCGACGTAATTTCGGGGACGAAATTCTTTAAAGGGGAGGATTTAATACCCGTAACAGGGTGTTTTTGACGTAGTTAGTAGTGTGATTGTGCAAATTAGAAATTTTGATAGTTTGTTAAATGAAGAATTCGAAATTTTGACTGAAAAGTATAAATTATAGAAGTTTAAAAAAATTAAATTAAATGAATTAATGGAAGTAAATTAGAAATCTTGGCCCAAATCCCAAATTCGAAACAGGAAAAAATTAGCCCAGCCCATGTAATAATTTTAGGACTTTCATTCTATTCTATACATATCCATTTCTTAGTTTCCTTTCACCGTAAGTAACGAAAATAAAGGGAAAGTCAAGGGAGATCAAGCAACGATGAAACTCCCAAAGCTTGACATTGTGTGAATTCTAGTCTCAGCTAAGCTTTTCTTGAGGTAATTAACAAGTTCATCTTCATGTAATTCGTTTTTATGGTCAGAGTCTTCACAGAAATTCTTTTCGCTTCCAGTGATTTTGACCAAGCTATTGTTCTGTCGAAACTTAGTTCTTGTAAAAGATAACCACTTGGGCTATCCAGATCAGTTTGAGTCGGTTCAATCGGATCATTCTTCTGTTATCTATGAATTTTTAAAGTTGGCAGCGCGAAAAATGTATTCTTTCTGTAATTGCTGTTTTGGATCCGTGTGTAACTTCTATTTTCGACAAAGTTGACCTATCTATAGTGCTCTGATTCTTTCGAACCTTGTTTCTTTGAAAGCTTACGTTGTCAGCATTTCCTAGAATCTTGAATAGTTTCAATCTAATATTCCTACGAATTACTGTGAATTTTGAAGTCGATGTTGCGAAACTGGATTCTGATAATTACTGTTTTCATATCTGTGTGCAACTTTTGTTTTTAGTTAGTTTGCCTTATCTATCATATTCTGATTTTTTCGAAACTTGTTTCTCTAGAAAACCAAGTTCTTCAGCTTTCACAGCCTTTGGGTTCGAATCAATCCGTTGTTTCTACAATTTTCTATGAATTGTTGAAATTGGTATATCGAACTGAAAGTTGATATTTTCTAGTTTGGTAAAAACTGATGGCGCAGCCGCCGTATTTCTCAGTTTTGACCAGTGTTATAAAATTCAGCCTAGGCGGCCGCCTAGACGGCGCCTAGGCGCTACTTGGAAAGCACCGCAGCAAAAAACCCTTACTCGGCCAACTAATCGGCTAAGTAACTATCGGCCGAGTAATCCGAATAATCGGCCGAAAACCCGAGTAATCGGCCGAATAATTAAATTATTCGCCTAATTAACCTCCTTTAGAAAGAAATTATTAAGCCAAATTTCGCACTAAGTGTCAGGCACATCGTAACTGATGTATAGCCTCACAACGTTTATCAGCTCGAAGCTCCACTCCTTATATAGACGAGTTTCTTAGACAATTCCAACGAAAGAACCGGTGTGGGACAAAGATAAACTACCACATAACTCTACTGAACCAAATAACTAGTAAAATTTTATTCATAATAAAATATGAAAAAGTCGCTTGCTCAACTGGATTTAAGCAAAACGTAAGTTTTCTCCTATTTCTTGACCTGGGATCGAATCCCACATATATTAATAATTTTGTACAACTTTATACTAGAATTAGGAGTAATTTCAGTATTTATTTTCTTCTATTTCAGTATTTTTTTACATCTTTATACTACAAAAATATTAAACTAAAAAATAGGATAATTTCTTTCGACATCATTATTTGTACTAAAGTTTTGTTACATTGTTGGGATCATTATTTAAAATGTTTAGTAGATTTGATGTACATTAACTTTCGTAGAATGTTTACATATTTAATATGTATAAGTATAATAATAATAAATATATATACCGCCTAATTTCAGCCTAGAAACCGCCTAGGCCCGCGCCTAGACGGCCTAGGCGCTAGGCCCCCCTCGGGCGCCTAGGTAGCGCCTAGCGCCTTTTACAACCTTGGTTTTGACCCATCTAGGCTGCCCCGACTTATACGAAACTTATTTTTGTTTAGATGACTTTCTCAAATGTTCATAGCCGCTCGAATCGTCTCGATCCAATATTTCTGCTAATTGTTATAAATTTACGAAGTTCCTGCTGTAAAACAGAAATTTTCAGCGATTTATTAGATTTAGTCAAAATTTACTCTTAGCTTAGTTTTGAATTATCTTGGGCCGTAACGCTGAGATATTATGGTATCTTAAAGCAGTTTTGAGAAGTCCGTAGGATCGTGGCGGAGGAACATCCGTAGAGAGCACTAGGGCAGTTTCGGACGTGAGGTAGGTGAAGTATTCATCTACGACGCGTAAACAAGTTGTGTTTGACGTGTTTTTAGTACTTATGTGAATTATGTTGAAGTGTAAAATATGCCTAGGGGGTGGTGAATTGGGCTATAAAAATTTTTGGCTACTTCTTCTTTGAAAAATACTTTTCTCTAAGAAGATAATTGCAGAGTGTGCTATTTTCCTGAAAGCAGTAAGAGTATCAACTTTATCTCCCAACCCTGTTTCACAAAATATCGCGTTATTTTCAGAAAGCGTTTCAACGATATTACCTAGTTATTTGCAGGCGTTCCGGGTTTGTCTAAAGTAAATAACTGAAAGTAAAGTGAGACGGGACTCCTATACAGGTTATATCCCCAACTTAATCCTGTCCTTGGGTGTGATCTCCCCAAGAGTTCCAATCAATCACTGAGTATTACCGGTTTTGGTTACAGAAAGATCGACCCTTACACAACTGAAGCACTATGGATAATAGACCTCGTTCTAGGCTGTCGCACGGCAGGTTTCGTTCCACATCATTTACCCAGGAAACCAATTCCCCAAGTGGACATAGCTTGCTATCGAAGGGCCACAAAATCTACCAAATTTGTCCCTCCACGTGCGAAAGACTCCACTCATGCTCCTTTGTGCGCTCAACACGTCCGAAGACAAGGGTTTTAGGGTAGGGTGTTGCTAAAGATCGCTCACGGGTACAGATTCGCAAATGTAAGCTCAACACAAATTGCGAATTTTCGCAAATAAAAGCTCAAAACAATCTAAGGAATTCGATGGCTTGTGTGTAATCGTTCGGTACCCTTGATTGTGATGTGTGCTCATTAATATAGACCCAATATAGCTTCAACACTTCACAAGGAAAGTTAAGCACATAATATGCAAAAGAAAGCTCAGAGATCACGTGCATTTATTTCATATAATCATGGCAAGAATAAACCAATTTAACTCAACGGTCAAACATGATCATTTACCATAAATTCCAGAGTCTTACTTTCCTTCCACGGTAATCTCATCCATTTGTCACCACATTCCATATATAGACTCAATCAGCATATTCCACAAATAAGCCCAATCAATTAATCACTTTCCAAAATATAAATCCCAAGTCGCTTAAGGAAAGATAGATCATTGATTCACCGATTTAAAAGTCAAATAAGATAGCACTCAAACGGATATATCATGATATTCTTTCCTAAAATAAACTTAATCTCATGTACAGCTCAATAAGAATATCTTTCCCATATATAGCATAATCATTTATATCCGGGTGATCACAATGATATTATTTCCAAAAATAACTCAATCACATGTACATCTAACATATCACTTAACAGGATATATTTTCCATATATAGCACATAGTGATATTCCAGGCATACGAAAACGTTCATAACCAGATGATCACATCAATATTCCAGTTAAGCATAAGATCACATATATTCGATTTTCTTAACAATTTAAATCATATTGAAACACTTAATCGAATATTTTCACATACTTAAACATCATAAATCATACATATCGAGTTTTGTAAATTGTACCCCCATAATACATAATTACTTGGAATAATCAAACCTCTCATAATCATTAGACCAAAAAGGTCTACAATCTCCCCCTTTTTGATGATGACAAGTAATTAATGCCTATCTTAAGCATATTAGTACACTCGATATGAAACCATTAAAGCACGTAGCATGTTTAAGTATCAAGACATGTGACATATGATCAGAGCAAGTAATTCTATCAAATTTGAAAGCATTTCCCCCTGTCTAATTGCTAATATTCCTATGTAAAACACAGTAGCAAAGATTTAGCAATTACAAGGACATATCGTATGGAATGTCACAAGTTACCGTGGAATGTCTCAAATCTCAGGTCATCTCAGTTTGCTCCCCCTGCCTATGTGCGGAATTACTTAATCCTTAACATATCACAAACTCAAACACAAAGAGATTAAGACACATGCATATAAAAGCAAGCCTATTATATTATAGCATTCCAAAATACGGCATTAATTGCCCAAACATCTCCCCTCCAGCATAAAAAAGGAGGGACCCAAACACCACCAACTTACCAAAACCCTACAACCAACCACGACCTACCAACCCAAAACCAGCAAACTAAAAGAACATAGTACTAGGCATACGAGAACTACGCATACTAGAGCTAGGAGATCAATATGGATCGAAGTTCTAAGGGCTGGAATCACTATCAGATGAGGCAAATAAGGATTCAACGATATTCAGAGCCGTGGAGATCTCCTTCATAAACTTTTTAACTCTTTTAAAGTGCCGTGAGATCTCAGCAAATTTCTTCATGTTATCATCATTGATGCCCCTGATACTCCGTTTCAGATCGGCTATGGTTCTCTGCTCGTCGTCGCTCTATTGATCATTTTTGTTCCTACTCGGACTTTTTAAAAGTGCGTTCGGTTTTCGTCATGGTTGAGATCGAAAGGTTGGAGAGTGAAATAATGAAGTGAAGGACTTACGGTTGAATAGATTCAGGAAGGAAGAGAGTGGGTGGTTACATAAAGGTCGAAAGCTTCTTGGATAAGAATGAAATGAAATTATGGAGAGATGTAATATCGACTAGACGTGAGGCAGATAAGGAAACGATTTCAAAATTTGAATTTTAAAAATCATTGATAAAAGGAGAAACTGCCTGTTAGATGGAAATAAATGAAGATCGGAGGATATCTCGCGGAGATTAAGGAAGAAAATTAGGACTAAGATCAGGGATAAAAAATAAGAAGGAATTTTCGACTGAGAATATATTTTAACATAAATCTCGAAGAAAATCTATTTCGAGAAAAAATATTCTCTCCATGAATGGAAGAAATAAGATAGATAAGGAAGGTGGAATCAAGAAAAATACCAATAGAACCAAAGGATAAGACGAAGAGATACTAAGGGCTAACTTATCTAGTCACCTTTCCTATTTGAGCTCAATAATTCCTAATCGATCACGAATATCACATAATCTACTCTCAATTAGGGGTTTCGTGAAGATATCAGCCAGCTGATCATTAGTTCCTATGAAGTTCACGCTGATATTCCCTTTCTGAACATGATCTCGAATAAAATGATGTTTCACCTCCATGTGCTTAGTTCGAGAGTGGTTAACGGGATTCTTAGTGATACTCATGGCACTAGTACTATCACAAAAATAGGAATTTGATCGTACCTTAAACCGTAATCACTCAAGGTTTGTTTCATCCAAAGGATTTGCTGAGCTTCCTAAGGCCATATATTCTGCTTCGGTCGTGGACAGGGCGATGGCATTTTATTTCCGACTGGACCAAGTTACAAGGGAATTCCTAGTAATTGGCAAGTACCACTAGTGCTTTTCCTATCTCTCTAGAACCGGCATAATCAGCATCCTAGTATCCGATTAATGGGAATTCCTTGGAATTTGGATACCACATTCTAAAATTGATTGTTCCTTTCAAATATCTAAGTATCCGCTTGACTGCTGTCAAGTGTGATTCCCTAGGACTCGATTGCTATCTAGAACATAGATCAATAGCAAACATAATAGCGGGTCTGTTTGTCGTAAGGTAGAGCAAACTTCCGATCATACCTCTATACTTAGTTTGGTCAAAAGGTGTACCTTGTTCATCACTGCCAATTTTGGCGGTATGATGCATAGGAGTGGGAAGTACCTTGGAATCAGCCATTCCGAATTTTTCAAGTAGTTCCTTCGTGCACTTCGTTTGAGATATGAATGTTCCCGTGTCCAACTGCTTGATTTGCAGTCCAGGGAAGTACGTGAGTTCTCCCATTAGGCTCAACTCAAATTCCTGTTGCATAGTCTTAGAAAAATTCTTGCAAAGAGTGATGTCAGTACTGGCAAATATGATATCATCAACATGTATTTGCACAAGCAGTATGTTATTCCCTTCGCATTTTATAAATAGAGTGTTATCTGTTGTCCCTGTTGTAAAGCCCATTTCTAGTAAGAATCTTCTCAATATTTCATACCATGCCCAAGGGGCCTGTTTTAAACCATATAGAGCTTTGTTTAATTTGAAGACGTGATTTGAAAATTCTTCTTTTTCAAAACCGGGAGGTTGTTCGATATAAACTTCCTCATTTATAAAACCATTTAAAAATGCACTTTTCACGTTCATTTGAAAAAGCTTGAATCTTTTAAAAGATGCATATGCAAGTAAAATGCGTATTGACTCAAGCCTAGCTACGGGTGCAAAGGTTTCTTGAAAATCTATACCTTCTTTTGGGAATAACCTTTGGCAACTAACCTGGCCTTGTTTAGTGTTACATTACCATTTTCGTCCAGCTTGAAAACACCCACTTCGTGCATATTATTGACTTGTCGTTAGGTCTTTCCAGAAGAGTCCACACTTGGCTCTTTTCGAATTGTGCTTCTTCCATGGCAATCACCCACAATTCGTCGTCAAGAGCTTCATTCCCTGTCTTAGGTTCCATGGTTGACAATAGCACGTCATGTGATTTCTCAGAAATATCATTTCGTGCAGTTGCTCTCGTTTTGATCCCTGAAGTGATATTCCCTATGACTTGTTCAGTGGGATGGCTGGAGGCATGTTTGAATTTTCTGTGTTGTTGTTCGTCTGAAGCCTCAGATTGCTCTGACTCAGTATCTAGTTCCAATGGAATTGCATTCACCTATTTGTCAGTAACATGTATACCTGCAGGAGACACAACTATACATTCCTCCGTAGCATCTGCCTTAGGAAATTCATCAAATGTAACATGCACAGATTCTTGAACAGTCTTCTTCCTATTATTAAACACTCGAAAAGCTTTGGAATGAAGACTATAACCTAGGAATATCCCTTCATCTACCTTGGAATCGAGTTTTCCTTGGAATCGAATTTTCCTCTCTTATCCCTATCATTCAAAATAAAACATTTGTAGCCAAATACATGGAATATCCTATGTTAGGGGTTTTATCGTTCCAAAGTTCGTAAGGAGTTCTCTTAATAATCGGTCTAAGAAAAATCCTATTCGAGACATAACAAGCCGTACTAACAGCTTCTGCCCAAATGATTTTGGAGTATTATATTCGCTCAGCATAGTTCTAGCCATTTCTTATAATACTCTATTTTTTCTCTCGACCACTCCGTTCTGTTGAGGCGTAATAAGGGCTGAAAAATTATGACTAACCTTCATCACAAAAATATGCAAAAGATTTACTGTCAACTTCTAGACTGTTATCGCTCCTAATCTTACGGACTTTCATTTCTTTCTCATTTTCAAGCTTCTTAATCAATGGTGCAAACTTATCTAAGGCCTCAATTTTTTGTGAAAAAACAAGACCCATGTGTACGTAGTATAGTCGTCTTCGATAACAAAGGCATATCATTTACCTCTCAATGGCATAACCTGTACTTGACCAAAAAGGTCAAGATACAGCATTCTAGTGGTCTGGACGTAGATATCACATTCTTAGGTTTAAAGGACGTCTTTGTCTGTTTCCCCATTTGGCACGCTTTACAAATTCTGTCCTTCGTGGCTTTCATATCTGGAATACCTCTCACCAATTCATTGCATGATATGTGAGACATCAGTTCCATGTTGGCATGTCCCAAACTTCTGTGCCATAACCATGTGATATCCTGCGTAACTGCTAGATACCTGACGTTCTGGCTAGTATCATCAAGAGTAATGGGAGTAGTACCTCAGCCGAGCCAGGAACTTCCTACCAAGAGGGGAGTCCATGAGATACTTCTGACAAAGCTGGACTCCTTCCAGCTTCCCCACGGAGTGGCTACCCTCGATCTTTGCGGCAAAGGCCCGCTCCAACTCCGCCGTCAGGGTTTTCTCCTTTTCAGCCAACAGCTCCTTGGCCTGCAGTTCGATCTTGGCTTGCTGCTCATCTATAAGCTGGTTCATATGGGTCGTTAGCTCAGTCTCTTTAGCAGCAAGAACAGCTGCATTCTCCATCTCCAGCTGACGCGATCTCTCCGAAGCTAAGTCCCTTATACGAGCCTCGCGCTCACTCTTTTCTCACCCAAGTTCCTTCTCCAACTCCGCAATCTCTAAGTCCCACTTCTTTAGCATTTCGAGCATACCACTGCCAGGGGGTGCGGACCGTGGGAGGTCGCAGATAGGGGAGTAGGTAGTAGGAAGGACAGGTGATATACCCAAGCTTGAATCAGTAAAGGACAAAAGGGTGATCAACGTAAGGAGGCCAAGTGACACGCTCAAATACTAGCAAGTGTACTAGGTCGTGCAAGTAGTAAAACGGATGAAGTCCGAGTATCATTCCACGAAGACAGCTCGATTAATTCTAAGATAATATTTCTAATTCTAATTTAGACTAAGGGAATTTTATGGTTTTAATGATTTGATTAAAGGGATAAAAGACGCAAATAATAAAATAAACGCAAATAAAACAGATGAAGATAAAACAGATGACGACGTGATTAAGACACATGCTCGGCACAAATTACTCCTACGTCTTCATGCAATATAATCTATCTAATCAACATGAATTATAGTCAAGGTAGAATTTCCTAACATATGTGCTACTCGTTTGTCCCGCAGTAGCAACTCTACGTAAATAGAGAACCAATCAACTATATGTCTAAATAACTGTAGTTCCTATACGTGCATTCGATCTTTATGAAATTCCCCGAGTTTAGACGCTTTCGGCGGCTAAATTATCGAAAACCACACATACGAAACCGAATTCCATCTCTGGTCGATTTTACGTAGTGGTATTCAATGTTTTGTTCTAATCGGTCTAATCACTTAGTCCGTCTCATAAACCGATCAATAATCATACGCATGTAGGCCAATCACACGTACGCATATGAAGCTCAAACAAAGAATACATAACTTAACTCATATGATTAAATAAGAAAATAATAGCACTAATACGTAGTCATAATTCGGCTTCACACGGCCTCAATCACAAAAGAAATTAGCCTAGCATATTAATATACGAAAACGACAACGAATCAAAAGAAAACATTGTCGAAAACGAAATATTAAAAGGTAAGAAATGCGCCCTTTTCGGTGTTCGACTTGTCTCGCTCTTGGCCGTCGTTCGCCTCTTTATTTTCAGTCGTCAGCTCTGCTTCACTGCTATTCCCCCTCCTTCAACCTCCTTCGCTGTCCCAGCCCTCTTCTTCTCTTTGTCTGTGCGTGGCTTTATATAGCAGGGGATATATTAAGCCGACTAGCAATTTCCTTATAGTTCTCCTTTTTTAATTTGATTTAAAAAAGCAAATCTTCGCTTAGCTTTCTTGCCACGTTTACTTCCTTGTACAGCAACTCCCAAAGAATTAGAAAGTTCGGTAAAATTGCATATTCGGCTCATAACTTTCGAAAATTACAAAATGGCCCAAAATGTCTGATTTTAGCGATTCACTTCGAATCTTCCCGATTTAGTCTAGTTTGCTCCAATATCTGTCGAACAAGAGGCAAGCATGCAAACGCATAATATTCGAGTATATTATAATAAATAACGATCGGAAATACGCTTTTACGGGGTGCAAAAACTGCGTAAAATCCTAACTTATCAACAACCCCCAAACTAGCTTCGATCGTCCTCGATCATGAAAGCGGGATAAAACCAAATCAAGTTTGGATTATGAAACATCTATCAATGAAATTCTCCTGTTTCATCTCAGAAAAAGTAAAGGCATATAAGTCAAGATAATCATCAACTAATGAACGATCTAGTCAAAACACGAGGCATGAGGTAATAGGTCGCAATCTTACATAGCATGAAAGACATTTCTAGAATTATACCACGCATCAATCCACAACTCTCACAAGGATCGCTCAAGTCGCTCGGGTGTTTTCAAAGGGATCTGTATAAAGACGCTCAATTCACGACATGAAAAGATATTACTCTATTCTTGCAAATATATCACATCATAGTCACATAGCAGAACTCATGCGCGAATCGAAGGGTCTTTCATCAAGGGTTGTAATGGGGCTCGGGTTTCGAAAGGTGCGTCATATAGGAAAGTGAGCTAAAATTATCACACGTGTCAATCATCGAATCGCTCTTGTCACCACTTATTTCGCTCTTCCAACGCCGTGCATATTTTCCACTCGACTCATCCTTTCGCCTTTTCTAGCTCTTCTCGCTCGTCTTTTTTTTTATTTTTTCGCTCTTTTTTTTTCTTTTCTTTTTTTTCTTTTTTTTTCTTTTTCTTCGACCAGCCCCTCCTATCTTTTTTTGTACGTCTTATCGAATGGAGAGGTTTCTAGTCTGCTGTAATATTACGACGAGAATATATATCATAGGACGAGTTCATAACTAACATGCATCGACGATTAGCTCCTTCTCAACCAACAAGTCACTATTCACGATATCGATAAATTAGCACGTTGATACGGGTCGTATAGGCTAAATTGAGGCAATCAGGCTAAATATCTAGGCTCCAAGTCAACAAATAAGTCAAATAAGGCTCAAATGGGCTCACTAGGTGGTAAATACGTAAGGTAGGGAAATATTTAGGCCAATGACTCAATCCTAGTGCCCTTCTCATTTTCGCACACAAAAATCCACATAGTAACCATTGACATGCATAACAGAGCAAGTTCGAAAATATTCAGTCCATGCGTGTCACACAAGAATAAACACCGAGCATAATGAGTTGCTCTGAATTAATCTCTGAAGGCTCAAAAACTCACAAATATAACTGGGTTTGTGCTTCATGATACGCAATATTCTCCTAAAGCAGTCAATATAGCCAAATAATCATGCTAATATCACGACAATGCAACATGTAAGACTATCTCACTCAATTCATCGAATCATATCACGACACGGTAAAATTTTAGATTTTTCATCATTGACAGGAGATTCCACAGATGACATTCAAATCGCAACCTTCATCAGTTATACCCACTAAAATGACCGAAACACGTCGATACCTAAATATGTAAGCATATTAAATCTAGCATGTGTCGCATCCCACCCCCAAACTAAATAGCACATTGTCCTCAATGTGTAAACTAAATGCAAAGAGAGAGTAGAAGTGAAACTGCCCTGAATTTTCCATTGATCGATGTAGAGACTTTGTTGATTCGTAGTAAGCAAGCAACCATCGCGAACGGGCAACCGCCAACTGATTATGAGCCTGCGAGAAAATGTAACTAGGTGGCACCGTGAGAGAGAATTTCTAGAAAAAATAAAATAGGTAAATAGGACTAAAATATAAAATAATATATATGCATCGATAGGCCTTGGGTTGCCTCTCAAGAAGCGCTGTTTTTATAGTCGTTAGCTCGACTCACAAACCGCTTATTCCGATGGATGATCGAGGTTGATCGAGTCTTCTTTCCAAACATCTCGGTCATTGTACACCTTGGGTTCCCCTCTTCCTGGTGATAGTGTCTGCATCATCGTGTGGGGTCGAGGGTTCTCCTTTTTTCGCCATATGTAGATGGCACCCTCCGTGTAGTCTTTCGAACGGGGCTTCTTTTTTTTTCTTTGGTGGGACCACCTTCTTGTTAGATTTAGAGCCACTGCTCTTTTTAGTCCACGGCGTCCATCTGTTAAAATTCAACACAGAAGAAACTAGGTTATAGTTAGATTTAGTCCCGTTCCCGTTCGACGTATCTATTCGAGCTTCAGCCCTAGTGTTCTGGCGGTCTATCAGCTTGCTGGTATTCTCTCCATACAAGTTGTACCTGAAAGACTCAGAACACTTAAAAGCACAAGGGTCAAAGATATCGATAAAGGAACAAGAATCATCAGTAGGGCGTTTCATAGATTTTTAAACATCGAATTCAACTTTCTCGTCCCCGACTTGCAAAATAAGTTTACCGTTACCGACATCATTGATAGCTCTTGCCGTGTTTAGGAACGGACGTCCGAGTATCAATGGGAGATCATCGTCTTCTTCTATATCCAACACAATAAAATCAGCCGGGAAGTAGTGCTCTCCTACTTTCACCAATACGTCTTCCATTTTTCCTCGTGGATACGTGATTGATCTATCGGCGAGCTGGAGGATTGTCGACGTGGGTTTCGGCTCGCCAAGTCCCAATTTCCTAAATAATGAAAATGGCATCAAATTAATACTCGCGCCAAGATCGCATAACACGTTATTAAATGTAAAAGATCCAATAGAACAAGGAATAGAGAAACTCCCTCGATCCTTAAGCTTCGGTGGAAGCTTCTTCTGTAGTACCGCTGAACATTCTTCGGTGAGAGCTACTGTTCCGTTTTCTTCTAACTTGTTTCTCTTGAATAGTAGCTCCTTTAGGCATTTGGCATACTTAGGCATCTGCAACAAAGCCTCAACAAAAGGGATATTGACTTCAAGTTTTTTAAATATATTAATGAAACGATCAAAATCTTCATGATTCTTCCCTTTTCGTAAAGCCGCTGGATATGGAGGTCGGATTTTTATCGGTGGGAGTGGGTTGACCTTCTTTTCCTCCAAGAGTAAATCTGGCTCGTCCTCGACTTTCTCGGCCCGCTTGTCCTTTTCGTAAACCCTAGTGTTCGTGGTCGTGACTTCGCTCTGATCGGATGTCTCTGTCTCTTTTGCTACCTCCAACTCCTTGGTCTCTTGGAGAGATTGTGGCGACCCTCACTTTCTAATTACAATTAGTGGCGGATTTTCGCAACGTAAGTCGCGGAAGACCCGTCTAACAAAAAAAAACTTTCCTACAATAAAATATATTACAATAACATTTGTCTACATAGTCATCACTATACAAGGGCCGTAGCCCCCAAAATGTCAAAACGTTCCAAAACCTAACATCGCTCCACAGGTCGCATCCATGTACCGCCCTGCCCTCAAAAGTCCGTGGAGCACCGCCACCAGCCGCCTCAGCCTTGACGCGTAGCAGCGTCAGGCTCAGTACCTACAACACGTAAACACTGAGCGATTTTGCCCAGTAGGTGAATAAAATGCATGTATGCAAGTGTGCACTCAATCCCAATCCCCATATCTCACAACATGATATAATGCACACTCTTTCTTTTCCCACATCCTATCTCATCTCATACAACACAGGGCCCTAGGTTAGGCTCGGCACCCACGCGCGCAATAAATATCATGGGTGGTCACGTGATTCCACCCGTATCCAATATCATGGGTGATAACACCCGTATCCAATATCATGGGTGGTAACCCATAGTCATGGGCGGTCAGACCCGTATCAGTACCATGGGTAATATATCAATATACCCGTATCAATATCAGCGGTATGCACCTCGAATCGACCACATCCGAGTAGACAGATCGATCACGTCTGTCTCCGTTTAAGTGGCCTGCGAGCCCAACCTCAAACAATAGTCACAATCATTTCAGTCTACCCCAATCGTTCGTATATCAAATCATCACCGTATCGCTACGGTGGAAACCATCTCTCAACCTGATGTGATATGCACATGCTATGCATATAAGCGTAAATACATATAAAACATGATTCGTATGAAATATATGTAAAAACACATAAAACACGTATTTCACATAAATCACTGGATCACATAAAATCACATAAGTCACATATGTGTTTACGCATTGTAGATGGATGATCCACCTACCTGTCCTCCCGCTATCGCCAAATAAGATGTCTGGTGTAGTCCCTATATATTGATCTGAATATAATAAATATTGTTAGTATCTTAATCAACCCTCGAACCGTACAATCTAAAATAATTTATCAGAAGTTACTAAAATATTCTAAGCTTGAGTTGACCTAAATCGCCCGATTCTTTAAAAATGCTACATCTTTCAAAAATCCTAAAATACCAAAACCCTAATATTATCAAAACCCTAAAAATCACGAAAACCCTAAAATAATGAAATCCCTAAAAATAAATAAACCCTAAAATATTGAAAACCCTAGAAGCAGCAAAAACCTTAAAATAATGAAAACCCTAAAATTGTATAATCCTAATATCCAAAAACTTGAAAGCAATAATGTGGAAAACTTTCATACTGCTCGTGCCCAAATCACTTGCATAATCTTAAGTCTAACGCCGCCTGTTCAACTTCTATATAAACTCACGAAATTTATACATAGCTCAAGCATGTAACTATTTTATATTCGACATTGTAACAAACAACAGCACCTATATCGAACGTTTATGGTTTATAAATAAGCCTATCTACACCCCAACACTATTATCTACCTAATAATCAGCCTAACCCCAACACTATACATACCAACGACCCTTAATTATTCCAACAATTGTCCATCATCGAAAACTTTCCAATTCACATGCCACACTTGATATATGATTAAAATCATATATATATTCACACACCGAACACCTAGACCCCTCGTTAATAAAACGTCTAAAATTCAAACATCTATAAATGTCTTCATGCACCCAAAAGCTCCCTAGGGTCACATAATTAAAAGAGCTTTTACCGAGAGCTGCTCACAATCGAAACTAACTTAGGTATTAAGCATATATTAACCTACAAACCCTAAAGTCTTTATACAAGAGTCCCTAAGTCAAAGCTTCAACCTAAAGTCACAGAGTAATATCTAATACAGCTGTTTCATAAATCTGAGACTTATTTCTAACACA
Organism: Craterostigma plantagineum; assembly: GCA_027422505.1. Taxonomy (NCBI): domain Eukaryota; kingdom Viridiplantae; phylum Streptophyta; class Magnoliopsida; order Lamiales; family Linderniaceae; genus Craterostigma; species Craterostigma plantagineum. The sequence goes on from JAPQWV010000001.1 coordinate 13,824,434, forward strand.
TAGAACACGAAACTTCCCCAAAATCCATTCTATTACATATTAAAGCCATGTTACACCTCAAAGTATCATAAATAGTATAAACAACCCAATTTACATAAAATTTTCATACCTTGGAGCTTAATTTTTTTTTTCGATGTTCGAGTGTTTGTGTTCCACTTTGCTTTCATAAGGGTTTCTATTCTTTCTGTTCTCATTTTAATACACGACATAAATAGATAAGCTTTCAAGGTGACGTGACAAGTGGGTTATCTTATTTCCTATTGCTTAAGTAACGTATTATTATTGTTTATCCTTGAGAGCTTGGCCCAAAATCACATATTACATATGGCCCAACATCACAATTCCGTAGATTGTTTTATTAAACATAGCCTACCTTATAGATCCTTATAATATTATTTTTGAATATTCCTTGACTAAATTTTTATATTAATTTGAAACTATAAGTTTATATTCTCGTTCCAAGACTTGAACTTCTTTATCTCGGTCTTAAATCGCAAATTGCATAGCTAATTACATCAAAATCCCGTCTTTAAAATTTACGGGTATTACAGAGATTCAAGCTTCTTTTCACTTCTTTGTTCAATGGCATTCGCGTACTCTCGAGGGTTCTTTTCGGTGTCGCTCGGAAGTGTGCCAGGCTTGCACTCGGCCATTGAACTTGTTAAATGTCCAATTGTAGTCACCAGACTATGCATTGTATCCTCTATCTTGTTAAGCCGTTCGTCCATCTTACGATTCTGACCGCCTTGATAGTCTGTCAATTTCTCGAATGCTATCTCCCAATCGGCCTTTTGTTTTGGTGGTGGCGCGCTCTGTTGATTTTGAGCTTCTGGAGGCTTCAAGTAGTGCGAGTTTCCCATACGACAGATTCGGATGGCCTCGCCAGCTTGGGTCGTATGTGTTGGAATACGCATTCTTTTGCCTATTGTGGATGTAATTCACCACTTCTGGGTCCTTTGATTGTATCTGGTCTAACCTTTTATGTATGGCTTCGAATTGAGCCTCCAACGAGCTACTTATCTCATGTACTCCATCCGTCCGACGGTCCAGATCTTGCTCATTATATCTTGCAGGGTACGCCGCGATCCTCTCGATGGCTGCAAGTGCTTCCACATCATCGAGCTCCATAAAGTTCGTGATGCATCCTCCATCGACGATGCGCTTGTTCTACGTGTTAAGTCCCAAGAAGAACGACTGAATTTGAACACTCAATGGTATGCTGTGGTTCGGGCATTGTCTGAGAAGGCTCTTGTATTGACTCCATGCATCGCTCAACGTCTCGCCCCCTTCTTGCTTGAAGTTCACAAGCTTGCTCCGTATCTCGCTAGTCCTCGAGAGTGGGTAGTACTTGCCCAAGAAACACTCCACCATCTGTTCCCAACTAGTGATGGATGCGTGTGGCAATGAGGAAAACCATTCAGAAGCTGAGAGAAAAGGGAAAAAATGTCAATTTTATCACTTCTGTAGAGACTCCGAGATACTTAATAGTCTTGCAAATTTGAGTGAATTTCAAAATATGCGAATTTGCGTCCTCATTTGTCAGCCCCTGAAATTGTGTTGAACCCGTAACCATCTGTATAGTAACAGGTTTGATCTCGAAATGATTATTTGGCCCGGCGAGAATGACAATTGGATCGTTGTCATCGAAAAGTCCCGGAAGTGCTCGACTTAATAAAGTAGGACGTGGAGGAACCCCCTCGTGTTCTTGATTCTCCATTATTTCTGCGAAAGAAAGTAAAAAAAAATAAGTGAATTAAAAAAATGATAATAATAAACAAAAGAAAATAATAATAAATAATAATAATACTAATAAATCTAAACTAAAACTGGAATAAAATCCTAAAACTAATAATACAGCTGTCCCCGCCAACGGCGCCAAAAACTTGACACGCTCAAATACTAGCAAGTGTACTAGGTCGTGCAAGTAGTAAAACGGATGAAGTCCGAGTATCGATCCACGAAGACAGCTCGATTAATTCTAAGATAATATTTCTAATTCTAATTTAGACTAAGGGAATTTTATGATTTTAATGATTTGATTAAAGAGATAAAAGACGCAAATAATAAAATAAACGCAAATAAAACAGATGAAGATAGAACAGATGACGACGTGATTAAGACACATGCTCGGCACAAATTACTCCTACGTCTTCATGCAATATAATCTATCTAATCTACATGAATTATAGTCAAGGTAGAATTTCCTAACATATGTGCTACTCGTTTGTCCCGCAGTAGCAACTCCACGTAAATAGTGAACCAATCAACTATATGTCTAAATGACTGTAGTTCCCATACGTGCATTCGATCTTTATGAAATTCCCTGAGTTTAGACGCTTTCGGCGGCTAAATTATCGGAAACCACACATACGAAACCGAATTCCATCTCTGGTGGATTTTACGTAGTGGTATTCAATGTTTTGTTCTAATCGGTCTAATCACTTAGTCCGTCTCATAAACCGATCAATAATCATACGCATGTAGGCCAATCACACGTACGCATATGAAGCTCAAACAAAGAATACATAACTTAACTCATATGATTAAAAAAGAAAATAATAGCACTAATACGTAGTCATAATTCGGCTTCACACGGCCTCAATCACAAAAAAATTAGCCTAGCATATTAATATACGAAAACGACAACGAATCAAAAGAAAACATTGTCGAAAACGAAATATTAAAAGGTAAGAAATGCGCCATTTTTCGGTGTTCGACTTGTCTCGCTCTTGGCCGTCGTTCGCCTCTTTATTTTCAGTCGTCAGCTCTGCTTCACTGCTCTTCCCCCTCCTTCAACCTCCTTCGCTGTCCCAGCCCTCTTCTTCTCTTTGTTTGTGCGTGGGTTTATACATCAGGGGATATATTAAGCCGACTAGCAATTTCCTTATAGTTCTCCTTTTTAATTTGATTTAAAAATCAAATCTTCGCTTAGCTTTCTTGCCACGTTTACTTCCTTGTACAGCAACTCCCATAGAATTAGAAAGTTCGGTAAAATTGCATATTCGGCCCATAACTTTCAAAAATTACAAAATGGCCCAAAATGTCTGATTTTAGCGATTCACTTCGAATCTTCCCGATTTAGTCTAGTTTGCTCCAATATCTGTCGAACAAGAGGCAAGCATGCAAACGCATAATATTCGAGTATATTATAATAAATAACGATCGGAAATATGCTTTTACGGGGTGCAAAAACTGCGTAAAATCCTAACTTATCACCAAGAGAGAGAATTACCTAAGCCCAATGATGGGCAGCGAGCTCGGCAGTAGAGACGGCAGATTGATGACGAAGTGCTTTTTGCTGTTCAAGTGGCACGATGGCCTGGATGAACTTCATCTTCTCCTCAGGGCTCAGCATGTCATAGCTATCAGGCAGGTCCAACACCATCTTCCCGTCAGCCCGCCGATCAATACCCCACTCAGGGCCTTGGTAGACAAAAGGAGAAAACTCGGAAATATCGGGCGAGGGAGGGGTTGTCTCCACACGCGGCCTTTTCCCCTTAGCCATGGCCGTCTTCTTCTTCTTTTTCTTCCCGGAAGGAGCAGGCGAGGTACCCTTTTTACCAACCTCGCCTTCAGAGTCAGAGATCACCACATCCGAATCTCGTGTGTCCGCTCCAGAACGAGCAGGGGGGAGATGAGGACCTAACTGTAGGTTTCCCACCTACCTCCGAAGTTGACAGGTCAGGGGCACTTTGACCTTCTGAAGGGTGAGGCTCGACGGGGATGGCAGAATCTTCATGTTTGACAAGAAGGCCCGGAACGCATCTCTCCAGGAAAACGACATACCTACACAAAATATACTAAGTCAGAAGGGAAACCTGGAAAAAGAGGTCAGAAAGCAGGGGGAAACCTGCTTACCCTCAGGATTAAAAGGTAAAGGTTGCGAGGAGAGGCTGAAGTGATGAAGTAGGCCGGGATACGTTACCAGTTCGACCATGTTAAACTTTTTTTCAGAGGCCCGGAAATTCAGAAGTTTGATAGCCGCTTCGTTCTCCTCGGAGCATTCGGGCTGGACCCCTGGAAAATCGCTGGGGTATTTGATGCACCAATGGCGATGGGGGAAATCCCATTTGCCTTCAGAAGGGGCCACAAAGAAGTAAAACGGGTGCCACTCTTTGTCCTGGAAGGAGCCCTTGTAGCAGAAATGTATAAGGCCGCGTGGATTCGCACATAGATAGAAAAAGGGTGGGGCAGACTTAAGCTGAAACTGAGAAAGAACAAGCTCTACAGAGGGCCTCCCACCTGCAGCGGTGACCAAGATGTAGAAAGCTGCCAGCTGACGAATAGAGCAAGGGCTGAATTGATTCAAAGGTACACGATAAGCCTGCGACACTGCAGCTAAAAAGGGGTGGACTGGAAAACGCAGGCCAACCCTTACTTGGCTTTCCCAGAAAGCAAGGGCTGGGAGAGGCGGAAAATTGGCACGCTGATTAAGGTTCGGGACGGAAACATGAAAGCCAGAACTGTAGAAGCCTTCTGGGACTAACTTCTCCAAACGCCGATAGGTCGACTTCGACGCGCCAAAAACATCTTCCAATCATCCACCCCTGCACTGGTCCCGCCGGCCCCTTGCGAACGGGTCCGATGAGACGACGATGAGCCAGAAACTGGCCGTGCTGGTGGCGGCATGGCTGAAGATGTGTCTGCAGGGGGATGAGAGGAAGAAGATTGGGGGAAATCAGGGGGTGCCGCGTTCGGAGATGAGGCCTTGCGCTTCGATCCCCTTTGGGCGGCGACACCCGGCGCGGTGGAGGACGCAGAAAGGCCCGGAGACGACGAGAGCGCGTTCTGGGAGTCGGTACTATCAGGCATGTCTTCGGCGCACAAAAGGGGGAAATAGGGAAAACTAAGGGCGAATTGACAAAGATGCAAGAAATAAGGGAGAAGGGGAACGAGACAATACCTGAGGAAGTTGTAGACGGAGAGGAAGTTGGGGCGCCGCGCAATTTCTGGACACTGTGCGATTGGGGATGAAAATGGCGGTGAAAACCTAGAACGACGATTGGGATTCTTTTTTGATAAGTGTGGGAAATGATTTCGAAAAGGGGGGAAAAACGGGAGGAAATTGCCTCGAGAAATTCAAAAAAGCAGAAGAGACAGGACTAGACACGTGTCACTCTGAGAATGCTCCTTTCGCCTGCGACGAGCACAGGGCCTGTCCAATCGACGTAAATACAGTGCGGGCCAGCTAAGGAAGTCCAGAGGCACCAGAAAGAAGGGTAATGCTCTTTTAAATGTACTCCGAACTGTAATACTTAGTGTATTACAATTCAGAGTAGGGGGACTGGATGATAGGGGTGACCTTCGGTTCAGCATTCCTCCTAACCTGACTACCTGAAGACAGTGACTTTTAGGACATATGGCCAGGTGGGTAGGATATATGGGGACCTGGGACCTCGTACGGAAAAAGTAGGACGTATTCTGACAGCAAAATAGTTTGAGCGGGAAATCCTGTGTAAAGCCGACCAAGGGACACGTGGAGCGCTGTGAGTGGTCGACATTGTGAACAGAGAGGAGGCGCCAGTCTGACAATAGTACACTCCGCAGGTGCTGCCTCTCCTAGGTTGTACCGGACGTCGCTATCAAGTGGTCCCAAAGAAGTGCCAGCTAGGAAAATAGAGGGAAAACAAGTATATGGGGACAGACCAAGATGAGATTCAAGACAGACTCAACACAACACACAAAACACTTAGAAAATATCCTGTATTCATCTTCTTCACTTTTGGTTTTTCGCCATTAATGCACTGTAACGAGCGAGGTGAGCTTGAGTGTGTATTCCCGACTGTGACTAGTGAATACTGTTTCCGGCGGCCCGTGGACGTAGGACATCTGTCCGAACCACGTAAAATCTGTGTCTCTTTCACCTTATTTCTTTCTCAATACTAAAATACATACTCCAAAACGCATCAAGAACACAAGGCCCAGTCCGTCTCACCCATCACCATTTTTCCCGGACCAAATATTGTTGATCGGGGTCAAACCCGCATCAAACTGAAACAAAATAATCCAATTCTCTAATGTTTACTTACTGCCATCGACTGCGGCAATCACATTAACAAATTAACAACTCCTAATTACACTTCTATTTATTTATCCGATTACGTAGGATTTGGCGAATAGCTTGGTAGTTTTTCTCTCAGCGTGTCCTCACAGCTATGTACTCTCACATTTGTTCTTAATATTACTGACCGATTAAAAAAAAAAATTGTCAGGAAAGAGATAACTTTGAGACACTTGTGCAATGTTCAAATTCATGGTTGTTTTTCGACATAAAGTTAATCTTATAACTCAGAAAAAGTCCAAAATTGTCAAATGAATTGTAAAGCTAACCTTTAAATATTACCTTAATAGATAATATAAAAAAGAAAAGAAAATAGCCGTTGCTTCGTCAAGCTGTGACTTACAGAATACCAAGTCTTCCGGAATCTTTGGAGATGAATAGATGACCGTGGAAAAAGTCAAAGCGACTCAAAGTTACATTGAGTCCTACGTTACGGCCACGCTCCACAATAATCTCAAACAACGATGCTAAGTATGAATTGAATCCCTACAAAATAGCAAAAATAAATAAAGAACGCAGATTAGATACATAGGAGAAAAAAGATAATAAATGCTCTATTGAGTTGCAAAAAGACTTTGGCACTTACATCATTTATAAAACGCCGTCCATAAGGTGTTCTTGTAAGCTCACACCTCCTAATTTACATTCTTCAACGTCAGGAACCTGAAATGTTTTTGATGCGGGTTTGACCCCGATCAACAATATTTGGTCCGGGAAAAATGGTGATGGGTGAAACGGACTGGGCCTTGTGTTCTTGGTGTGTTGTAGAGTACGTATTTTAATATTAAGAAAGAAAGAAGATGAAAGAGACACAGATTTTACGTGGTTCGGACAGATGTCCTACGTCCACGGGCCGCCGGAAACAGTATTCACTAGTCACAGTCGGGAAATACACACTCAAGCTCACCTCACTCGTTACAGTGTGTTAATGGCGAAAAACAACTTGAAGAAGATGAATACAAGATATTTTCTAAGTGTTTTTGTGTATTGTGTTTAGTCTCTCTCGAATCTCGCTTTTGGTTTGTTCCCATATACCCGTTTTCCCTCTATTTTCCTAGCTGGCACTTCTCTGGGACCACTTGATAGCGACGTCTGGTACAACCTAGGAGAGACAGCACCTGCGGTCGTACTATTGTCAGACTGGCGCGCCCCCTTCTCTGTTCATAATGTCAACCACTCCTGGAATGCCACGTGTCTCCTGGTCGACTCTATCCAATGCTTCCCGCTCAAATTGTTGTATCCGGCGTGATCTCCAGCACACCCCTCATGTACCTCTTCCAATACCAACCTTCCCTCCTTTTTGGACAGACAACGTGCGTACGGGTGGACAAAAGTTCTTTTGTATAACTCCCCTCCAATGAGGCAGAACTTCCCGCGAACTTTTTCTGCGTCCTTATGCTCAGGATCGTGCAAGGCCTCCAGGATAGGAGCTCTCCAATCTTCTTCCTCTTCTATGCATCCTACCTGCTCCTTCCGATCCTCTCGGCTTGCTGTCAGCATCGTAACTTTCCGGGTCCCCTCCGGGACTGCAGCGCTAGCCAGCTTCGCCAGAGAATCCGCCCGGCTGTTCTCCTCTTGGGGAATTTGCCGTATCTCGAAACTGTCAAAGGAGGCTTTCAATTTCCCAACTCGTTCACTATACCTCATCATCTTCTCGTTCTTAGCCTCGTAATTCCCCTGGACTTGCTGGGCCACTAGCTGGGAGTCTGAGTATATGACCACCCTGGTGGCTCCTAAGATGCCGAGGATATCCATCCCTTTTACTAGGGCCTCATATTCAGCTTCGTTATTGGACGTCGGGAAGTCGAATGTTACGGCAAACTGCAATTCGTCCCCTTCTGGGGTAGTAATGAGGACTCCTGCCCCAGCTCCCGTTGTTGTTGACGAGCCATCGACATAAGCTCTCCAGATGGGTGACGCATCTCCTCGAGTAGACTCCAACAGGAAATCCGACAGGGCCTGCCCTTTAATGGCAGGTCTTCTTTCGAATTCTACGTCGTACTCGCCTAACTCGACTGCCCACTTGACCATCCTCCCGGAAAGATCTGGTCTACTCAGGGTTTGTTTTAAAAGTAAATTGGTGCGTACCCGTACTTTGTGAGATAAGAAGTAAGGGCGTAGCCTCCGCACTGACACCATCACCGCCAAGGCTGCCTTCTCGATTTCGGGGTACCTGCTTTCGGCTCCGTGCATTGTCTTACTCACAAAGTACACCGGCTTCTGGACGTCACCCTCCTCTTTTAGGAGAACTGAACTCACGGCATGCTCCCCTGTGGAGAAATATAAGATTAGCTCATCACCAGGTAATGGCTTGGTTAGTAATGGCATATTATGTAAGTAATCTCTTAGCCCTTCGAACGCCGATTGGCATTCCTCCGTCCACTCAAATTGGCATCCCTTCCGGAGTATCTTAAAAAAGGGTAGGCTCCTGTCCGCGGACTTGGCGATGAATCTGCTCAATGCCGCCAATCTGCCCGTCAATCGCTGAACCTCCTTGACATTTCGGGGTGGCTGCATTTCCAATATGGCCTTCACTTTGTTAGGGTTCACCTCGATTCCCCTCTTCGTCACCATATACCCCAGGAACTTCCCTGATTGTACCCCGAAAGTGCACTTCTCAGGGTTCAGCTTCATACCACTTGTCCGGATGGTCTGGAAGGCTTCCTCCAGGTCGGCAACATGATCTTTAGTCCATGTCGATTTAACCTGTCGTCCACATACACCTCCATGTTACGCCCCAGCTGCTTCTTAAACACTGTGTCGACCATCCGCTGATAGGTGGCTCCTGCGTTCTTGAGTCTAAAGGGCATCCTGATGTAGCCGTACGTGCCACCTGCTGTCACAAAGCAGACCTTGTCCACGTCGTCCGGGTTCAGCTTGATCTGATGGTATCCCTGATAGGCGTCCATCATGCTCAGCATCTCACATCCAGACGTGGAGTCCACTAACTGGTCTATCCTTGGCAGAGGATAGTGATCTTTGGGGCAAGCCTTGTTAAGATCTCGAAAATCCACGCACATTCTCCAGGAGCCGTTTCCTTTCTTCACCATGACAACGTTGGCCAACCAAGTGGGGAATTGTACCTCCTTAATATGCCCTGCCTTGAGCAGCTTTCCCACTTCAGCCTTGATGCCTTGGTCCCTTTCGGCTCCGAACTGTCGGAGCCTCTGCTTCACGGGATGGCTCCCCGGAATTATGTTCAGGTGATGCATGGCTATCTTCGGATCCACTCCGGTCATATCTGCCGGCGAGAAGGCGAAGAGGTCGGCATTCCTTCTCAAACACCCAACCAACTGTGTTGCTGTCCCCTCGTCCATCTTTGTCCCTATCTGTGTGGTGAAACCTTCTTTGCCTGGGTAAAGCTCCACAGTCATTAGCTCCTCATCGGTCTGAGGTTGCAGCTTCGTGGGCTCCCCGTCTTCCTCCTCAAGTTTCGTACGTTTGGCTTGTCTGACCTCAACTCCGCTCCTTTCCTTTCCTTCCGTCACCACTTTGACTTCGTTAGCGTAACAACGACGAGAGCTAACCTGGTCTCCCGATACCTCCCCACCTGGTCGCCTACTGGAAATTTGATCTTCAGGTGGTACGTCGAGGGCACCGCCCTGAATCCGTTGATAGCTGGACGTCCCAATATGATATTGTACGACGAAACCGCGTCCACAACCAGGAAATTGACCATCCGTACCACCCGCATAGGGTCCTCACCTAACCCCACTGGGAGCGTAACTTGGCCTAGGGGCTGTATACCAGCTCCACCGAATCCATATAAGGAAGTGGTGACCGGCTTCAGGTCCGCTCCTAACTTCATCTGCTTGAAACAGTCCAGGAACATGATATCTGCTGAACTACCTCCGTCTATAAACACCCGCGACACATTATATCCTGCCACGTCTGTGGTGATCACAAGAGCGTCATTATGGGGTCGTTCGACGTCAACTTCATCCTGTGCTCCGAACTGTATGTTCCCCGTCGTCTCCATCTGGCCCACTAGGCTGTTTCCAGTAAGGGCCTTTGCGTTCCCTCTCATCCGAGCATACAGCTTCCGAGCTTTGTGTGAGTCTCCCCCATCTGGGCCTCCAACTATGATGAGGATGTGAGCCCTTGGTTGGCTGGGCCCAGGCCTGTTTGGATCTGGCATCGGTTGCTTCCCTTTATCCGGTCCTGGACCTTCCTTCTCCCTAGCCTGCACCGGGTGGTTGAGTACTCGGTCCCGGTATATAAATTCCTTCAGGTGTCCTGCCCTTATCAATCTTTCTATTTCATTCTTCAGGTGCGTACAGGCGTCGGTATGGTGCCCGTAATCGTTATGGAATCGACAGAAGGGTCCTGCTGCCGGTCTCAGGGGTCCACGTGAGTTGACCCGAGGGTACCTGATTTCCGGGTGTTTTGAACCGCCAACACCTCATGCAAGCTCGTTCTCAGAGGAGTGTAACTCTGATACTTAGGAGGAAACCTGCCCCCTCTACCTTGCACGGGTCCCCTCATTACCTGGGGACGAGCTGTCCTGACACCCTCTCTGCTCCGCCCTTGATCAGGTGTCCCCTTCCTCGGAGGTGCCCTAGGCATTGCTTCTCGAACCTTTGCTAGCTTGCTTTCCTCCAGATTGATGTACTTGTCGGCTCGACCCAATAGTTCCTCAAACGTTTGCGGAGGCTTTTTGGAGAGCGACGCGAAGAAATCGCTAACCTGCAAACCATGAACCAGAGCATTAATTTTAACAGAAGTAGTGGCGGAGGGTACCTCCAAGGCTGCCACGTTAAATCTTCGAATGTAAGATCGGAGGCTTTCTTCCACACGCTGCTTGACTTGGAACAAGGACATGTCCGACTTGGGAGGCTTCCGGGCGCTAGCGAACTGGTTGATGAACATTTCTTGAAATTCCTCAAACGAGTGGATGACCTCTGGTTCTAGCTGACTGAACCACTGTTGGGCCGCTCTCACCAGGGTCGTCAGAAAAACCCTACACTTTACTCCCTCTGAAAAGTTATGCAAAAGAATGGTGTTCTTGAAACGCAGCACATGCTCCTCTGGGTCAGTGGTACCATCATACTCATACGGCAACTGTTTAAAGTTGAACGCCACTTCCCCCTCCAACAATTCTTTGGCGAAGGGCGTGCCGGCCTGGTGCAACCCTCGGAGATGTGGTCTAGTTGTCTTATTTCGCATCTCGTCTATTACTTTCCTTAGGTCGGACACCTGCCTTCTGAGCTCTTGTCCCCGCGAACTGATAACTCCTTCTCTCCCGCGTGTGTCGTAGCTCCTCACCTCCACTTCTTGTTCCTTAGTTCTCCTTTCTCCTTCCATTCTGAATCCGCTGGCTATGGTCGCCTGGGGTGCGACATTCCTGGGATTCCTTGGCCCCTCTTGAACTCTTGTAGGAGGTTCCGTACCTCGTCGAGGTGTTAAGGCCAGGGGTCCGTCCTTCTCTCCACCCTGAGAAACTTCTCTCCTTGGCGAGCCCATCTCCGGCAAGGGACGCAAGGTCTCTTCCCCGGTCACCGCGTTCTCTCATACGGTTTCCGTCCACTCTAAGACGTGTCCGTCCGAAGTTTTGCCCTGAACAGAGAAGGACTGCTTTCGTTTACCCTTGTTCTTTACCTTCTTGGCAGTCACAGCAGCATCCACCGCGTTCCTCACCAGCAAGTCTAGCTGTTCTATCGTCATGGTTATGGGAGTTTGAGGCGGGACCGCTCCCGAAGGTCCTGCAAAGGTGGGCACCGGCGTAACCACCGGGGTCTCGATCGGCGAGGCTAACGTCAGATCCGGCATAGGGCCTTTCTCCACGTTCCCCGCGACTTCTTCGAATCGTCCTTGTAGGTTTTGCGTCAATGGTGGTTGTTCTTCCATTCTTACCAACTCTTATCTACTCTTAAGATTTACTGCTTTCCGAGCGATAGTGATCTTCTGCTATCTCTTCCACGTCTCACCTTCACACAGTCACAAGCTCAGTTTACCTTCCCTGCCTTATCTTCGAACAGACCCGAAAACAATCTGCCTTTCTTGCTATTTCTACCCAGCGAACTCACATCTCAGGCCATCTTTCCCACAGACGGCGCCATTTGATGCGGGTTTGACCCCGATCAACAATATTTGGTCCGAGAAAAATGGTGATGGGTGAAACGGACTGGGCCTTGTGTTCTTGGTGTGTTGTAGAGTACGTATTTTAATATTAAGAAAGAAAGAAGATGAAAGAGACACAGATTTTACGTGGTTCGGACAGATGTCCTACGTCCACGGGCCGCCGGAAATAGTATTCACTAGTCACAGTCGGGAAATACACACTCAAGCTCACCTCACTCGTTACAGTGTGTTAATGGCGAAAAACAACTTGAAGAAGATGAATACAAGATATTTTCTAAGTGTTTTTGTGTATTGTGTTTAGTCTCTCTCGAATCTCGCTTTTGGTTTGTTCCCATATACCCGTTTTCCCTCTATTTTCCTAGCTGGCACTTCTCTGGGACCACTTGATAGCGACGTCTGGTACAACCTAGGAGAGACAGCACCTGCGGTCGTACTATTGTCAGACTGGCGCGCCCCCTTCTCTGTTCATAATGTACTGTCAGACTGGCGGGCCCCCTTCTCTGTTCATAATGTCAACCACTCCTGGAATGCCACGTGTCTCCTGGTCGACTCTATCCAATGCTTCCCGCTCAAATTGCTTTGTTGTCAGGGCCCACCTTACTTGTTCCGTACAAGGTCGCAGGTCCCCAGATATCCTACCCACCTGGACATGTCTTAAAAGTCGATATCTTCAGGTGTTCGAGTAAAGAGGAATGCTGAGCTGGAGGTGACCCCTATCAGTTTTCATAACAGATGTTCATGAACGGAGTTAAAAAGAATATGTACAACCAAAATATACTAAAAGATGACAAGAATGAGCACTACACATCCTGGGCCCATAATTTCAGAGTTTCATTGAAATTGCAAGTGAAAACTTACTAACCATATATACAGATGCCAACAATATGAGAAATTACAAGCTGACAAGGAATTAGAAACTCTGGCTGAGTTTCAGAAAAACAAACGTCTAAAAATATTATATTACTATTGCATGCATATATATGCGGATTCTTAACCTTCACTGTACTTTCACAAGAATATTCATAACTGAAGCATAATGGAAATTTTCACATCATGGAACCCAATCGTATTACCTCTAACTAAGTTATTATTTAGATAGAGATGCCAAGTTGACTGAGAATCTTGTATAAAAATTTTCAGAATCTAGATTTGTGAAGCTGAATAAATAACCACAGTGGAGCTCAAGATTCCTTGCCTCTACTCTACCTACTAGATAAACAGGTAATCTATAAAGAAATGACATCATTATCCAACAAAAAATCTATCTTAACTCTTTATACTGATTCATACTCTTGCTCGTAGAGAATCTTGCTCGAATATTTAGAGAAATACACTAGAACAAGGGACGGGCTCACTTTGCATCGTTGCTGACTTTAAAGATCATAACTCGTTATTTCCTAGATTAGCGAGACTATATGAAAAGATAAAAGTAGCTACGAGGATTCCAACTGGACCATACTAGGATTAGAAGGCTTATGGAACATGAATCACTAAAAATTCAAATATGACGCAGCTGCATGCCAAAACACCTGGGAGAACGTATTGGAGAAAACAACTACTGAGAGAAAAATAAACAAGGTCCAGCAGTGGGGTATCATGTTGCTCCCACCATCTGTTTTTGCTTGGTGTCTGAGATCGAATTTCGAAGGAGTTTATTAACATCAATCATTTAGAAAACAATTGATTATACCAGTTCATGAATGCCAATGAAAAGTATTTGTGCAAATGTCAGACTTTCAAAATAATTTTATGACTATCTAAACCGGGAGCTGATCACTGAAATAGCAAGTTTCATGGTCAAAAAGCATAATCCCAACATAAAATTCATTAGAACAGATGAAATTGAATTGTCAAAAACGGACTCACAACTTCAACCAAACTATCATCCTTTTTGAGATAAAGAAAATAGCGTCTACATAAGGCCATAGAGAAAGTTTAAGAGTGGAGTTGTTTTAACTGGAATAATATAGCAGGACCAAGAGTGCGGTAGATAGCATCAGGATCAGCCCCTGAGTCAACATCGAGCCGCGCAAGCTCAAGCACCGTCGGCGGAGGGGAAAGAATCATCTCATCGACGTCCTTGGCTTCTCTCCGGCGATCGGCCAGCGGTGACTTGTTTCCTTGGTTTGAATGGGGAAAGGCATGAGGAATTTAAAACAGGCTTGGAGTCTGTGTGCAACACGTGAATCAACGGAGTGGGCCGGGCCAAGAACGGCGAGCAGGTCGGAGGAGATGCGGAGAGAGAGCAGTTACTGGGTTTAGTGACGGATGTTCGGGATAATCCTAAGGAATTAGCGGCAGGTAAGAGAGAGGGAGACGACGAATGCCAACTTGAGTGGGGTTGAGAAAGATGATAGGAACGGGGCCATAAGGTATATCTCTTCTCTCAACCTCACACACACGCGAGACCTCCACTCGTCGGAGATGGTTATTCTACCGCCGATGGGGGTACCTGAACCATGACCTTCCGCTTCGGAAAGCCGAATTAGTTGGATGGAACCCAAATCTTGACAACGCCTAAAACATGAGAAAATCTAAGGGTGTTAGGTGTCAGAACTATCCATAGCTTTTTAGTAGGATTCATTGACACGTCAGAAAAAGTATAGTTTTAGGGATCCGTTTTTGAATTTAACATAAAGTAAATGCTCTGACCAAAATACTCTTATAAAAGAGTAACGGGAAGTGGTATTCAACGCTCTTGTTGTGTTATTAAATTGCAATATATCGTTATCGCATAACAAGCAGTATTACCACGTACAAATATGTGTTACTGTATAGCTAATAAGTGGTATCAACAGAATAGAATGTAGTTTTTGAAGCATATGCCATTAACATGCTTGCTTGGTAACACTTCATGCTTTCGTGGTAACACTTCCTTGTTTCTGGCTAACCCTTTCTTGTCGGGTAACACTTCATGCTTTACGGGTAACACTTCCTTGTTTCTGGCTATTAACATATGCGATTAACATGTTGGGTAACACTTCCTTATTTCTGGCTAACACTTTCTTGTAATTCACTTTGTAAGAGAATGCAGTTAACCCAAGAGTGTTATGCAGAATTCATGAAGTGTTACTCTATAGCTAATAAGTGGTATCAACATAATAAAATGTTGTTTTTGAAGCATGTGCGATTAACATGCTTGGGTAACACTTCATGATTTTCGGTAACACTTCATGCTTTTCGGCTAACACTTACTTATTTCTGGCTAACACTTTCCTGTAATTCATGAAGTGTTACCCAGAATGCACAAAGTGGTACCCCTTCTAGTGTTTGGAAGAGATGACGGCAAACATGTATAATTTCCGTAACAGGAATGGGCAAATGAGTCTTTTTGCTCAAAATAGGTCCTCACCTTTATGGCAAAACTTCAAATAGATCCCTATCTCCATTTTAAACGTTATTGGGGCCTGAATTCTAATGAAACTTTGTTAATGGGGCCTAAAACTTAGTTAACTCAAAATCTAAATCTAAAATGGTACCCGGTCTTTTAACGCATGACCAATTTATTCCGTATATTTTGCGTGGACCAATTTAGTCCTTGTTGTTGTCGATTTATAACCATGTTACTCCTATCTTTAGATGGCCATCAAATTTGAATAGCAAATTGGCTCGTGTCGCCATGCAATTAGTCTAGTCGAACTAAAGAAAAAAAGAGAGCATTTCAGTTAATCCCTATCATCATAAATGTATATCAACTAACTCCCCATGTCAGATAATGTTTCACTTAGGGACCAAATAAGAACTTTTATTTCAGTTAAGGACTAACTTTGTTGAAAAGATTATTTTGACCTTACCTTATGATTTTTAATTTTGTTTTTTATTTTCTTTAATGAAATCAAGTGCTAAAGATAAATATGAAATATAAAAAGGAAAAAAGAAATAAATCAAAGGAAAAGAAATAAGATGATGATGAAAGAAGAAAAAGAAGATGAAGAAGAAGAATCTAGTGTAGTTATCTAATCTAGTTCACTTGGTTTTCTCAAATTCGTTCGATACAAGTAAGTCTATCTTGAGTTTCCGAAAATTAAATCGGAATAGTTTCGTTTTAGTGGGTTTGCTCACTACTCTCTCCTCTAGTTCTTACCATTGCTTCTATTCTATCCTGACATTCCCTATAGCCAATAAATCCATGCAACACAAGAAATTCATGATAACATAAAACTTACAGGCAAGGCTGCTTCCACGCTTTTGGGTGTGTGTACATGGACAGTCTACAGAACCTGTGACCGAAGCTCCGATAACACTCTGTCAGGACCCGTGCCCTCGCTACCTATTCTAAGTTTATCCTATGAGCCTAACGATGTATTATCTTAAGAAGTGCGAAAATGCATGTTAGGTCCTACGATTAACAACTCTACGATCCTATGCTAGAATTCATAGTAATTCGATCGTTTAGATAAGCAAGTGAATTCGATTGAAAAACTCAAATGAAGAACAATAGAGAGAATTCGAGTAGAGTGAGAAAGTTACAGTTGTTTTTCTCTCTAGAAATCGAATTGCAAGCCCTTCGGATCAATTCTCAAAACTTTCTCTATTCAGCTCAATTGATTTACAAGTATTTATACCAAACAGACTTGGTATAAATATCAAACTAGTCCTAATCTAAGGACTACTATACAAAACGCCCCTAATTACAACGACAACAAATGAAATCAAGCACAATTACAAATAGTATTCTACAATCTCCCCCTTTGTGCTTGATTGCGTCTCCGCGCCGTTTGTCCTCGTCGGGCGTAATATGACCTGCGCAAGCCCAGCGCATGCTCGTAGTTCCTCAGAGTGATCCTAAGCTCCAGTCGCTCCTCGATATCTTCAAGCAATTCCATTAGGAGTGGCCGTTCTCTCACGAACCTGTGGATCCTCAGCATAGTGTCTCTGTTGATTTCTTCCAACCTCTGCTCGATGTTTTTCCTGACGACCTTGAGCGTCCCATCGCAAAACTTATGAATCTCAGTCTTCAGCATCAACCTATTCTTCTTTGCGATTGGATTGTGGTAGGTGATGCCTAGGACTGAGCTGATGTGCACGTGATTGTTAGGAAGCCCTTCGATCTCAGGTCCTTTGTTGAGTGGAGCGGTCATGTTGACCTTCTTCATATTGCTCTCCAGAGCCATCTGAAGGTCGTGTGCGGCATAGTACTTGACTTGGCGCATCATGAACCTGTAGAGCCCTTCGAGGCCTTCTTTCTTGATGAAGCCCTGATGACCTTTGTTCTTCTCCACGTATAGCTGATAAAGACGGTACACTTCATCGGCGGGGAGGTACGGCAGGTCGCTCTCGCTCAGTTCCTCTCGGGTCCTGTCCATTCGTTCAATGATGTAGTAAGGTGTTGGATGTCCTCCTTTGGCACAGTATATGCTGAGTAGTTGGCTTATTGGGGAGAGACTCTTATAATGACTCTTGGCTTGTGTCTTAGTCATCCCCAGCCTAACGTCAGGTCCTAGTTTGGTCAGCATCCAGAGGTAGGTCATCCTCTTCTGCTGATCCCAGTGAGAGATCCCTCTGAGCTCGAACTCGTTCGGCTTCTTCACTCTGTCCGGAGACCTCCAAATATTCTCATGAACTTCTTCGAGGAAGGGAATTTCAATTTGAATGTTTTCATTGCGTGTCGATCCGGACGGTCCCTGGCGTTAGCCTTGGAGAGGGAACCGCCTTTTGAGCTATTAACTCTGGTAGCCTTGGGATAACTCGCTCGTAGTCTTCACCTTCCTGAAGCTCGTCGTCTTCTATGATTACGAGATCTATGGATGCTTGTTGTAGAAAGCGCCGAACGTCGTGAAGCCGTTGTCTTTGATGCTCCTCGGGCATGGAATGGGTCATCCACTGGCCTTCGAAGATGTACTTGTCTAGGGCCTCGTGTGGATTGACGCCATGTCCAGAGGGTCCCGGTTGGTCTGGAGCGACAGAGGGAGTGGCTTGGGTAGCTTCTAGAGCTACAAGATCGCAGCACTTGCTTCTTCTTCCGGAAGCAAGGGGCTTGAGTAGATCAGTGGTGTGGACGGAGGCGTCCTAGGGTGAAAGGATGGTGGGTCGATGTGGGCGATGCGGTGCGTGGTGTGGGCGGTTTGGGTGATTTGTGTTTGGTGGGTGATTTGTGTTTGGGTATGGTGGGTGGTTTGTGTTTGGGTTTGTTGGGATTGTGTTTGGGTTTCACGAGCTCCAGCGCTTGTCTGCGTAGCGCCACAGCCTTGTCCTTGGCCAGATGCAGATGTCCTCGGCCGCTTCTCCCCCTCATGAGGGTCCTGATCGTCAGGATCGTCATGTCTGCGCCGTGAGTGGGAGCTTTGGCCGTGGCAGGTGTCGGTCGGTGGCTCAGGATGATCCACCAATCGCCGATAGAGGGACTCTTCTTGAGGCGATCGGATGGACAGGCCTATCAAACGGGCGAGGAGTATATCGTGGAGCTCGGTGATTGGGATTGTGTATGGGTTGATGAGGATGGAGGAAGTGGCTAAAGGGTCGGTGGGTGTGGGTTGTGGAGGTGTGGGGTAGGTTCGTGACGAAGGGCCTTCAGAGGCAGGTGCTTTCCCGGTATCTCGTCGGGATGCCTCGAGTGCTTGGAGTACTCTCTCTGTGATCTTTTCTTCCATTGTCTGTACAGCGGCAGAGAGAGCGGCCTGGAATTGTTCGTTCGTCACGAAGGGAGTGGACGCCTCCATGGATGGACCCGGACGACTGATGTCGCCTGTTATCAACCCTTGAGTAGACACCGACTCTTGGAGTTGGCTCACAGTCACTTGAGGTTGTGACTGTATGAGACTTCCACCCAATCCTCGAGTCGAATCCGGAGGATTCGCCTCTATGGGTGTTGAGGCAGGCTCTGGTTGTGCCTGCGAACCAGATTCCACGTGAGTTGGTTGCGGCTTAAGATTGAGCGATGAAGTGCCAGCAACACTTGTCGTTGTGGTCAGCGGAGTATCTGGTGCGACGGTGACGGCTGGAAAGAGAGACTCCAGTTGAATGCTCAGTCTTCTGGGAGTCCTCCTGATCAGACTGATTTCCTCGTCAGACTCTGTGGCTGACGGGGTGGCCGTGTGAGGAGTGAGGTCACGATAGACGTCCTCCAGTGCCTGATCCGTCACCGGTGGAAGAGAGCTTTGCCCCATTTCCGTTTCGGGCTGTGCCTCTTGTTGAAGAACTTCCTCAAAAGTTTCTTCGAGCACGCCAACATGTACGGGCTCTTCCACTTGCAATTCGAGGTCAGGAGCCTCGAGTTCCATTTCCGTAGCCACGACGTCTATCAGCGTATCATCGACGTCGGGCATTGGTTCTTCGACCAATGATGGCTCCTGAGCTAGCTTCTGAGCGACAACATCGATCATCGTGTCGTCAGGGCTTGGTTGGTGTTGTTGCGGTTGGGGAGGGCTCACATGTACATCTGCCGGGGGCCCTCTAATCATCTCCTCCGTTAAATTGTGTTCCCGGCAGAATCTCTGATACTCAGCTCCCGCGGGGTCGGCGAGCCTGAGTAAGTTGAGTGGAACGGCATCGACGGTTGGTCCAGGTCCGTGAGCCGTGGGTTGTGGAAAAACTTAAGCCTTGGCGGCTGGTAGTTTCCACCAGGAGGCAGCCGAGGGATGTTCTCTGCATGTAGCTCCATGAACTCCCTGATGATTACACTGAACCATCGAGCATAGGGCACATTCTTTGACCTTCGATTCTCCTTTAGCCGAATCTGGTCAGCGAGGTCGTTCCAGATCAGCTGTGAGTAGTCATAGTTTCTTGAGAAGGCGAGCCCGTGGAAGATCTTCAAAATATTGCTGTTGCCCTTATCGAATCCTGCGTGCTTGGGCGACAGACACTTATTCACTATTCCGAATAGTGTCTTCCACGGGTGTGGGATTCCGCTGCTCTGGACCTGGGCCAATCTTGTGAGCGGCGGTTGGTATCCCATGTGCAGAAAGTCCTGAATCATCTCTGCGTCCGTCGGGAGAGGGTCGTAGTTATTGTTGTGAGGCAAGTCCAGTATCATGCCGAACTGGCTCTTGCTCATATGAATATGCCGCGTCCCGATTCGGGTCATGAAGGAGAATGTCCCATCTGCTATGACTCCTTGTATGCTTTCCCAGAACTGCTGGAGATAGACCATTGGCACTGATGCGGTGACCGTTAGCGCATGCCAGATGGGGTGGCCTCTGAGGATGGATACGATGATCTCGTCCGGGCACCGAAATGTGTCCAGATCGAGCTGAAAGTTCGTATCCTGAACCTTCAAGTACAGATTGTGATCGTATATGTGGTTGTATCTTGGGTAACGATCCATCTGAAATATAAGATATGTAAAAGTTTATTAGTTCAATTTTATTTTCAGTCGAAATATGAATAAATGTCATCAAACTATAGTAATATAGCAAATAATAGCATGTTTGATGAATTTTGAATTGAAATCATATGAAATGCATAGTGTATGTTCAATTTCAAAAATCGTGATGGCATGATTGTAATTTCAAAAAAATATTGTCGCGTGAAAAATCGTTTGAAATTTCGCTAAGTGTTAAATCAGTAAGTCACTGTTCATGCCGAGAAAATTTTCGCTCGATAAAATTGATTTTGAAAATGGTTTCCTATGCATTGATGTCAATTGCAATGACTCAATTCGATTTTTCGATCGAGAAAATTTCGTTCGCAGATGACAGCTACAGAGTAAAAGACTTAGTAAAATTTTCTGTGTTGAAATTGAAATTGTGAGACTGTAGCCGATCAATTTTACGATCGAGAAAAATTCCGTGGAAATTTACGATCGAGAAATTATTTCTCAGGTAAATTTACTATCGAGAAATTTTCCTCAATTGAATAAAATTTTTCGATTTGAAATTTGTCGAGCGAAATGTGATTTTCGATACTAAGTAAAAATTGTCGCTTCAATATTTTTCGATCGAGAAATTAGTCAACGAAAGACTAAGTCAATCCGTCGAGAAATTTTATGATCGAAAAATTAAGTGTTAAAAAAAATTAATTTTTCACTGTCAAAATTTTTTCGACCAAATTGAAATTAAATCGGAAATTCTATTTTGCGATAGTAAGTTTTACGCTCGATAAAATTTGCATCTTAAATTGTCTAGTCAGTGCATAAGTTTTTCGCTCGCTGAAAATTATAATTGGATTTCTCGATGTTAAGTGTAACGATTAAAATCTTTTATTGTGACGACTAAGTCAAAATTTTGCGATCGAAAACTAAATCGACACAAATAGGTTCTCAATTGAATTGGAATTCAATTAAGTCTATTTGCGATCGACAAAGTTCTCGACAGCTTCAAAACTTCAAAGTACCCAGTTTCATCGAAACTCATTTTATCACCACAGATGGAAATTTTCCAACGATTTACGCTATCTGTTTCATCAAAAACCTCGAATCTGTCTAAATAACAGGCATTTAACTCAGAAAATCCAAGAAGCATGCCTAGATTTAGTGAAACAGTATACGTTTTAAATGGTTTTTGAAGAACAGTCGAGAAATCTTAACTAAATATGCGAAAAACTACAGAATGGAAATGCAAATCAAGTTATAACATTCGCAATCGTTAACCGAATCGAATTTCTACCTTAATCAGACGATTTGAAGTGAAAATGGAAAGATTTTTGAAGGATTGTGTATCGTCTCAGAAAGTTTTGCGAGAGAGAATTTGTGTCAATTAGGTTTTGCGTGAGAAAAAGTTTTTCAACTGACAAAAGTTAACTTTTATTAACTAGCAGTAAAATGCTGGCGGGCTTGTGATTTGACACTTTTGCGATATAAGGGATCAGGCCCATTACTATTTGCACACGAAAAATTCGAATTTTTCGATCGCAAATTGTCGCAGTCAATCAAAATCAATCCCGACACTGTTTACGATCGAGAAACTTTTATTTTGCGAATTAATTCTAATATTCAGTTTCTCGATGGTAAGTTTTCTAAGGAATTTCAGATTGACCCCTATTTCAAAACAAAACCCATTCTAAGGCTAGCTCCCTGTATTTAACATAAAACCCCTTAGTAATTAACATAAATGCAATTAACTCCCTGTATTTTCGTGTAGTAACGTCTAGCTCCCCTGGCAGAAGTTTAAAAATCTGTACCACTTAGAGATAAACGTTAGTAATAATGGAGTTAATCATCAATTATTTTTCGCAGTTTTATCTTTGAAATATTTGGTCTTGAGTCTAGCTCCTCTCTTTGAAGTGTCGACGTCTCGCTCTTTAATTTTGAAAGATCTGAAATACTCAGAGAAACGTCAAAAATATTTGGAGCTAATCAACAAGTCTTATGCTTGCTCCCCCTCAAATGATGCACAGGAATTGACTAATTATGCAAGCATATAAAATCAATTCAAGTCACGAGCACACAAATTTACCAAGTAAGCATGTATACATGGTCCCCGAAAACATGTACTTTAAAATTTTGTGGGAGGATAGAAGCAATGAAAAATTTATCGCATTTAAACAATTCAGTACTAATGCAATCTAATATTGCATTTATTCAATTCAACGCATATGAAACATAACATTTCATGTCAAAATGTGCGAATTTTATTATTTATTATTTATTTATTATTATATATGTATATATATTTTTTTCATATATTTTTTTTCATTTATGGGGTCAGATTATTTTGCTTCGATCAGTCGTCACGCCTAAAATTTTACGAGACATTTGAAAGAAGAAAATGCCGTCAAGTCATGTCGTCAAAAGTCCTAGGTCCATAGACTGGTCCATTTCGACAACTCTCACCAGGTTCGCTCTTGCTCTCAATTAGCTATCTTGGGATTTTTATATTTATATCACTCAAGTCAACACAACAATTTTAAGTCAATTTACCTGTGATCGAGGCATTTTTAATCATTGCACCTAAGCGAGAGACCGTCTATGTGGAATCAAAGGGTTGTAAGGGTTATAATTTGGCTAGGACTTAGAACGGAAGGAATTTAAAGGAAATGAGCTTATCTCTTCATCGTCTTCCAATTCTACGTCCGTCTCCTTCTTTTTTTTCGGCGTCTTTCTTCTTTTCAATCTTTTCTCCCTCTTTTCTTTTAAGAACTATCCCTTTTTATGTTATGCTCAAGCTGAAGCTCCGCTTCTCCATGAGGCTCTAGGAGATTATCGTAGGCGAAGTTCTTCTTGTTGGTTCTCGGGCCGATACTGAGCTCCTCTTCTCTTAATCCCTATTGAGGTTTCAGAGATTATCAATTTGGAGAAGTTCTCGGTTATGGAATTCGTACCCGAGGCTGCACTCCTCTTCTCGTTTCCCGATATAAGACTAGATTATCGTTGGAGAAGTTCACTTCGTGGTGCTCCTCTTCCAGCCGTTCTGACGAGCGTACGAGATTATCGTTGGAGAAGTTCACAGCAGGATCCATGCCTCTTTCTACAAGGTAGTCGGAAGGCCGGTTCCTTTGGTCTGATTTTTGCGCGTTGAGCAATGCCTTCTTTTATCATCATCTTACTTTTTCTTTTGTTATCTCCCCCTCCTTTTCTCGTTTGAACAACCATTCGAAGAGTATAAAGTGCGGTTGAAGGCTGGGAATGGGTGTTAAATGAAGAAGAGGACGTCGGAGAAGGCTCAAAGTGGATGACTAAGGATAAACGTGGGGAAATTTATATGAGGCCGAATGATGAATATCCTAAGCTCCCTTATCATTTTCCTAACGATCTAACGCAAGATAAGTATGAAGCCAAGTATCACTAGTTAAGACAAGCAATTGATGTGTGACTCACTCGAGAAATAGATCCAAAGAAAGAAAAAGATAACAAAGCTTAAATCCTCACGTATATAGTGGCTTTGTGTCTAGTGGAGCAACCTAATGACCTTTAGACACAAGAATGCGACTTAGACTGACAAAATCAAGCAATTAAATCGATCGCATGTCGGGGTAAAATTCTAAGTGACTTTAGATCAAAGCATCCTAAAGGATTTCGTCATACCCCTTTATATTATATATAGAAATATATATATATATTCCTTTTTTTTATCACGCAAGATAAAGACAAATAAGCATAGAAAGCACATAGAATAGAGCATGCGATAGCACAGAAGATCAGGTAATGCACATATTACGGAAGATTCAGCATGCCTAATTTTCCGACAAGGAATTGAAATCGTTTCTCATCCAATGCATTGGTGAAAATGTCGGCTAGCTGAAATTCCATGTTCACAAAGTACATCTCTATCGTGCCTTTTTCTACGTGATCTTTGATAAAATGATATCTAATGTCTATGTGTTTTGTGCGTGAATGATGAACAGGATTGCAAGTAATGGCGATTGGACTCTGACTATCACTATATATGGGTATATTATTTAGATTGTACCCATAGTCGCGAAGCTGTGTCCGCATCCACAGCATCTGTGAGCAACAGCTGGCGGCAGCTACGTATTCTGCTTCGGCCGTCGAAGTTGACACACAGTTCTGCTTTTTGGATGACCAGCAAACAAGCTTTTTGCCTAAAAATTGAGCGCCACCGAACGTGCTTTTCCTGTCCATTCGGCAACCTGCATAGTCAGCGTCAGTGTAGCCGATAAGTTTAAAATTCGTACCCTTTGGATACCATAGGCCAAGGGTAGAGGTCCCCTTAAGGTAGCGTAGAATTCTTTTGACCGCGAGCATATGGGATTCTTTGGGATCGGCTTGAAAACGGGCACACAAGCAGATGGCAAACATGATATCCGGCCGACTCGAAGTGAGGTAGAGAAGAGATCCAATAATACTGCGATACTGTGTGATGTCGACCAACTTGCCAGAGGGATCGACATCCAACTTGCGGCTTGGGGACATAGGAGTGCTGAGAGTCTTGCTCTGGTCTTGATGAAATTTCTTCAGAATATCCTTGATGTATTTTGTCTGACTGATGAAAATTCCATCATTGAGCTGCCTGACTTGGAGTCCTAAGAAAAATTGCATCTAAAATACTACGCGCGTTGACTTTCGTTGACTTTCTCTCTAACACCGTCAGTAGGTGCGATTTTCACACAGTAGGCGATTTCTTCAGATTTCTTCTTTTCCGACCACTGCCCACGTCATCTCCGGCCGTTTTGGACTCACCTCGGAGGTACTCGGCGACCCCCCGCCGCCGGGATCAGACGGCGGTGGTCTAGGGGTGGATTTCAATCGTTTGTAGCTGTGACTGTTCGTATCCCTCACCACAAATCTGCCCACCTTCACCTTCCATCCCCGTCCGCCCAGATCCACACGGCTGCCGACGTTCTGCACCACCTACTGCCACTCACCAAGACCCCCGCACCACCCTCCATCGCAAGGAAGAGAAAAAGACGCGCGTTGACTTTTGTTGACTTCTCTCTCTAGCGAATTCCCTCTCCAAACCCTAAGACTTTTCAGCTTCCTTCACCTTCCCCACCACCATCCACCACCAGCCGCCACCAGAGCCACCCCACCACCTTGAGGACCGTCGGCACCACCCTCTCCACCCTCCATCGCCGGGCCCAGACGGCGATGGGAGGGTTCTAACCCCAAACTCGTCTCATCACCCCCTTCTACCTTGTGACCTTTCAACTTCCTTCCTTCTTCTTCAATCCCCCTTGCTGTTCTCATGGAGATCTCTGAAAATATGGATTATCTTGGGCCCTCGCCGGACTATGGGCTGCTAAAAAGCACTATTCCGTTGGAACAACCATTGATGGAGGCTATGGATTCCCCTACCTCCTTGCCGGATTACGAGATGCTAAGGAAAAACATTCCCACATTTGATGACCGATTTGATGTTGCTGCGTTTGAAGCTTTCGTGGTGCGCCTTAACGGCGCTGAGTCTGGCCCGCGACCACCGCCGAAACAACCACTTGCCACAACGAGTCGGACGGAGCCACCTCCTAACGGTTCGGCCCTCCTTCGTCACCGGACTGCTATGACCCACTCGCCCCATGACAACGATGGAACACCCAACTTGCAACCACAGCCGGTTCAACCGGTCCCCCCCACTAATGGGCCTGCCTTTACTCGCCACCACACCGCTGCGAGGCCTAACCCTACCCAGCCCATGATTCCGCCTCGCCGTAAACGAAGGGAAACCACCACCATTGTGCCGCTGCGTGACCCACGAATTAACCCCCGTGGTCCGATGCGCAAAGGCACACCACCACCACCTAATACACCGCGGCTGAATAAGGAAGGGAGTCCCGACAAGGAGGCGCCCCCTATCATCGAACGTTCCCTATTGGGGGAGAGCAACGACCCCACGAGCTCGAGGTTGGAATCTCAACAGGTCCCTCATGTTGATAGGCCGAGGGTATCTCCGAGGGGGCCCCAGCCTAACGCTAGCCATGCTTGTCAACAACCTATGATGGAATTAGGGTTTTCTTTGGAAGATGCTTCGGATGATGATATGACAAGGGATCACCTCTTTGATCGCCGTTTCTCTAACCACCGATCCGCATCCCCACGGGCCATAAGGGCTATGCCAAGTGGTAATGGTGAGTCTCACAATGGATATGGAGACCCCACTGACGAACCTCGCCCCCCTTCGGAGGCTGCTGAGAACACCACTAAGAGATCGTTTGCTGCCGTCGTCCAAGGAGCCATAACAAACCGAGACCAATCACGACGCCCCACCATGAAGCGCCTCGCATTATCCTACACGGCTCCATCTATCGTTGATGGCAAAGCCGAGGCTTGCTTGCCCTGGGAAGTGGTCCAGAAAGGGACGGCTAGATGGGACAACACTCTTGTTGGATATTTCCTGGGCAAAAGACCGTACTTTCCTCATGTTGAACGCTTTGCTCGTTCTATGTGGCCTGAGCTTATTGAGGTCCGAGCATCGATTAACGGGTTTTTCAAGTTCAGGTTCGCCTCGGCCGAGGCCATGGGTGTGGTCCTGGAGGAAGGCCCGTGGATCATGCAGGGGCAGCCCCTATTCCTTGAGGAGTGGCGAATTGGCATGTCCTTTGCGAAAAGAGAACACTCGAATGTCCCGCTCTGGGTAAAGCTGCGTAATATTCCATCAGAATTATGGACCCAAGAGGGATTGGGTATTGTCGCGAGCGTGATAGGGAAGCCACTATTTGCGGATGCCATGACAGCTAAGGCGGAGCGGCTCGAATACGCTAGGGTATGCGTGGAGATACCACTCGGGGAACCATTCGTTGAACAATTCAATATTAGAATACCAACTAAGGAGGGAGGACGAGTTAGTATAGTACCTATCCAGGTTGAGTACGAGTGGAGGCCCAAGAAATGCGCAACATGCAACTCTTGGAATCATGGTGAAAGGAGCTGCCCGAAAAATCAGCCCAAACCGACCCGGCCACAACTCTCCACATCGGTCATACAAAAGTCAACACGGAACATTGAGCAGCCCAAAATGCAAGGACAAGACGAGCCAAACCCGACACGGCCAAGTCATCAGCTCACCGAGGGTATGCCTGCTAGACCTAGAGCTAATTGGCGCCGATTGACCAATAAGGATAAAGGCAAATCGGTGATCGTGGAGGAAGCCACAACCAACAACAAGGATATTGGAAGCTCTACATCGCAAGAGCATTACCGGGCCACTCACCAGACCACACCATTGGATAATTCGGCCATGGATAGCACCCATGTAAGGGAGGGGCATAACAGGCAGCCGGGGCAACAAAATGGAGGCAGCCCGACTAGCACAACTAATACCACCTTACCTATAGTTGAATACCGCAACCCGTTTGCCGTGTTAGCTGACTTAGAAGGGGAAAACGTCGCATTACAGGGTCCTCAAGCAGCCCTGGAATCGAGTGTTCCATGATCCCGGTCGCCTCTTGGAATGTACGTGGTCTAAATAGGTTAGATCACAGATGGGCGGTCGGGGAGATGATTACGAAATATGGGTTGAAGCTGATTGGCCTGGTTGAGACTAGGGTTTCCGAACAAAATGCTTCTTCACTCGCTAACTCTATCAGATCGTGGGATTGGTTCTACGAGTACGAGGACGGACCGGCATCACGTATTTGGGTTGGATGGGATGCTCGCTTCGTGACTGTGACGATTGAGGCCGCCACATCACAGGCTGTTCACTGCAAGGTTCATATCTTAGAAGAGCGGAAAGAAATCTATATCACCTTTGTTTATGGTCGTAACCAGCGGGGGGAAAGACGTGCCCTCTGGAATGATATTCTGGCCACTTCTAACGCGCGGGTTAACAGCCCTTGGATTGTTATGGGAGATTTTAATGCCATTCTGGATAATTATGAGGCGAGGGGAGGATCACCTGGAGGAGGCTGTACTGACATGGCAGAATGCTTTACCGCCTCTGATCTTATTGGTCTACCCCGACTTGGCCCTTTGTTCACGTGGTATAACCAACAGAGTGGCACGGCAGGAGTTTGGCGCTGCCTTGACAGAATTGTTGGCAACCCCTCGTGGTTCGCTCATTTTGGGGACCTAGCTTACCGATGTGGGCTCCCCTCCACCTCTGACCACTCACCTCTGATTTTGGAAGACACGGCTCAGCCAAGGAACATAAATAAAGCATTCCGGTTTGACAACTTCCTGATTAAAGACCCCCGATTTCTACCGATAGTCAAAGCCGCTTGGAGGCGAGAGGTTGCTGGCTACCCCATGTACGCCGTCACGAAGAAACTCAAGGACATCAAAATACAGCTGAAGCGTCTCCGGCGTGACAAAGGTGATCTCAACCGCAATGTTCTCGAGGCTCGGGGGTTTCTGGATATCGCACAGGAGCTTGCTATTCAGCACCCTATGGAGCCGCAGTTGTTGGTCCTTGAGAGGCGATGTCGCTTAGCATATGCTAAAGCGGTTGATATGGAGCATTCGGCGTTAGTACAACGCGCCAAAGTGGCTTGGCTTAAGGATGGGGACCAATGTACATCCTTCTTTTTTAAGAAGGTTGCCATGCGTCGCGCCAATAACCGGATATACACCCTTGAAGATGAAGTAGGGACTACCTTCGAAGGACATAATCAAGTGTGCGCTGAACTCATTCGATACTATACTGAGCTGCTTGGACTATCTAGCCGGACGGTGGCCTTGCATGCTGCCACTCTCTCACCTTACATGGCCCGAAAACTGGGACCCACGGAGGCCGAGGCCATGATTCTTCCGATCACGGATCTGGAGATCAAGCAAGCTTTGTTCTCCATTGGCGACAACAAATCTCCTGGGCCGGATGGTTTCTCTGCGGCATTCTTTAAAGACGCGTGGGACACCATTGGACGGGACATAACCCACGCCATCAAGGAATTCTTTCGGACGGGACATCTCTTGGGGGAACTGAACTCTACGCTCATAACACTTATTCCAAAGAACACTAGCCCCCGGATGGCTAAGGACTTCAGGCCAATATCCTGCTGCAACGTACTCTACAAGATCATCTCCAAGATTATTGCCAATCGACTACGGGGCAGCCTTGGGCAACTCGTCCATCAAACCCAAACGGCCTTCATTCCTGGCCGCCGGATCACGGATAACATCTTACTAGCACAGGAAATTTGTCAGGGATATAATAATATGGGGCTGCCTGACCGTGTGGCCTTCAAGGTGGACATCGCGAAAGCGTATGACACGGTGGAATGGGACTTTCTCTTGGCCGCGCTCGAGGCTATTGGGTTTCATCGGGTTTTCGTTGGATGGATCCGGGCCTGCCTGACCACGCCCTCTTTCTCGATTAACATCAACGGTACTCCGACGGGATACTTTAAAGGGAGGAGGGGCCTTCGGCAAGGCGACCCGATCTCACCCTACCTTTTCACACTGGTTATGGAAGTACTTCACGGCATCATTGAAGACGAGATCAGGCAAAGCCCGAATTTCAGATACCACTGGAACTGTGAGGCAACTGCGATTTTCATGCTTACGTTTGCAGATGATCTCCTCCTCTTCTCTCATGCGGATGTCGATTCTGTAGGGGTCTTCAAACGCAGCCTCGATCTCTTTGCTAACTTATCAGGCCTAAAAGCAAACATCAATAAGAGTGCAATGTTTGTATCTAAGCGCGCCGACCGATTGAAGAACGCCCTCCAAGATATTATGGGTTTCTCGCTGGGATCACTTCCCGTACGCTATCTCGGTGTTCCCCTTATTACATCAAGACTTACGATTGCTGACTGTACCCCTCTTCTGACCAGCGTGGACAAGCGGCTAGGCTCATGGACCAATCTCTCTCTATCGTACGCCGGTCGCACCCAATTGATCAAATCGGTCCTCCTTGGACTGCATACCTACTGGGCTGGTGTGTTCCTCCTTCCGAAGGGCGTTATCCGGAGCATTGAAGCGAGGCTTAGAGCCTTTCTATGGAAAGGTACGAGTGCCAAGGTGGCTTGGACTGATATTTGCTTGCCTAAAGCTGAAGGTGGACTTGGCCTTCGCTCGATTGAGACTGATAATAAGGCTCTACTCATGCGTCTGCTTTGGAACATTCTGACGGACGACGACACCTCGATTTGGGCCACCTGGATTAGACGAACGAGGCTGCACAATAGTTCCTTATGGTCCATCCGACCGGGGACTAGGACTTCATGGAGCTGGAGAAAGATATTGAAGCTGCGAGCCGAATTTAGGACTCTCATTCAATTCCGCATTGGCAATGGGGCCAACACACTCCTCTGGACCGACCCTTGGCTGCTCGAAGAACCCCTAGTGGAACGCTACCCTCGAGGACCTATGATAATGGGCTTACCCAGGGACTCGAAACTCAGCGAGGTAATCAACGAGGGAGGATGGTGCTGGCCAGCTCAAACTTCAGTGGAATACCTCGACTTCGGCCCTCTTTTACCACTCACCCACCCGACCGAACGTGACACGATTAGATGGGCTGCCAACGCAAATGGTCGCTTCACTACCGCTTCCGCAAGGGAGAGCATCCGCCAAAGGCAACCGATTGTACCCTGGCATACCCTCTTCGGCGGCCCATTAGCCATCCCTCGACATGACTTCATGCTCTGGCTTGCGATTAGGGATAAGCTAGCGACTAGAGACAAGCCTTGGATCGCTTCTGCGGCGGGAACCTCAGTTTGCCTTCTCTGCGACGCAGATATTATGGAGACTACGCGACATTTATTCTTTGAGTGTACCTTCTCTATTCGATGCCTTAACCTAATACGTAATCATCTGCACTTTGGATGGCCTTACAGGGATTGGCCGGAGAGCGTGCTTTGGGCGGCCAGAAGGTGGCGGGGCAAGCACCTTGCCGTGTTGGGGCCTCGGCATGCCCTTGCTTCACTTGTCTACCATCTTTGGTCGGAGCGCAATAGAAGATGGCACGATGGGATTCGTCGATCACCGGAACGGATAGTTGCTGAAATGGAGGCCCTCTTTAATATTCGAATCTCGACTCTTCCGCCCAAGTACAATCTGCAATTGAACGCCATGCGCCGGACCTGGTGTTTGGACTGGACTACCTAGGGTGCTTGGGACTGGTCTTGCTTCGGTTCAGGGTTTGGTGGGCTGATGGATGAGTTGGAAGGAGCCCATAAGAGACACCACCTCCCCCCTTCTCCCCCTTTCCCCACATCTTGCCCTCTTCCCTCCCCCCATCCCCTTCGTTTTGTTTTCTCTTTTCGTTCTTGTACTGTGCTCCGCTTTGCTTGTCTGCAGGTTGGCCTGGCTGCTGCTTCATCTGGGGTGTCCTACCGGCTCGCCCGTGCCGCATGCAGGCCTCACTTGCTGGTTGCGCTCCCTGGCGGAAAGAAACAGGAGTTGGCATCTAAGCCTTTCCCCGACCAGACCTGCGGAAGCACTCGATGCACTTCACCCCCTCCGTTAGGAATTTCCGCATGGAAGTTTCCTCCGCTGTGCTCTGGCACTTTGTTCGCACAACAACCGACTGCCCTGCTGGCACTACAACTGGTGCCAGACTCCTGTAGATTGATTTTGGGGTGTGACACCTCCTTTGCCTTTGTTACCATGTGCTGGTAGTCTCTGTATTTGGCTTGGTCTTGTAGGGACCTGGTTGGTGTCTGGGCTGTTTTGGTCTTGTTGTGTTGTCTGGTCGGTAGATGTTACCGCTTGTTGCGTCGTGAGCGTTATCATGTACGCTGTCCATGTACTCCTGTTTCTTTCGTTTAGTGAACACTTCCCAAAAAAAAAAAGAAAAATTGCATCTCTCCCATGTGACTCATCTCGAATTTGCTCTTCATGCGATCTCCAAACTTCTTGCAGAGCCGAGGATTTGTTGATCCGAAGATGATGTCGTCGATGTATACTTGGACGACCATCAGATCTTTGTCATGCCATTTAATGAAAAGGGTTTTGTGTCTATCGTTCCTCGTATGAATCCAGACTTCATGAAGAAATCACTTAGGACATCGTACCAAGCACGTGGGGCTTGTTTTAGTCCATAGAGGGCTTTGTCCAAGCGATAGACATGATCGGGATGTTCTTGATCAACGAAACCTTCTGGCTGAGCGACGTAGACTTCTTCTTTTAACACGCCGTTGAGAAAGACGGTTTTAACATCCATCTGATAGACTTTGAAGTCTTTGTGAGCCGCATAAGCCAGCAGGAGGCGGATAGCTTCGATACGGGCAACAGGAGCATAAGTCTCGTCGTAGTCAATGCCTTCCTGTTGATTGTATCCCTTAGCAACTAGCCTTGCTTTGTTCCGGATCACTTCACCATCTTCATTTTTCTTGTTCTTAAAAACCCATTTAGTTCCGACCACTGTTTTCCCATGTGGACGGGGTACCAAGGTCCACACTTGAAGACGTTCGAATTGATTGATTTCCTCTTGCATTCAATTGTCCAATCCGGGTCTCGAAGTGCATCTGCTACTTTGGTAGGCTCGTTTTGGCTCAAGAAGCAACTGAAAAGACTGTGTTGACGACGTGTCCTCACACCAACCGAGGGATGGCCAATTATCTGATCAACCGAGTGGCCTCTCGTCCACTTGCACTCATGAGGCAAGGCTGAAGTCGATGCGTCAGCCATCTGTGGATCTAGATTGCCTATAGTCTCAGATTGATCATTTGTCTGAGGAAGTTCCAATACTGCACTTGGATTGATCGTCTCAGATGATACTTCCTCGATGACCACTGTAGGTTCTTCGGTGTTCTGTGGCAATTCTGAATCGGGTGGGGTAGAGGTGTGAGATCAACTCGGTACGTCGGTCTCGTTCGGTAGATAATCCATTGTTGGTGTAGGCGTGTATGACCGATATACCGGTTCGAAGAGAGAATTCAAGTCGTCTATTGCAGTCTCGTTGCTTCGTCTAACACTGATCCTGAAGTTGTTGCCATCTTCTGTTGGTTTTGTGCCAACACACCAGTGATTACGGGTTCTGAAATGTTGTCTTCAGAAGCCAACGGGTTAGGCACGGGTCCTGGACTGAATTGACCAGAAGCCATATCTGCCACTTCGTGGAAAGTGACATTATAGCTTTCCTTAATAGTTCGGTTGGACTTGATGTATACTCAGTACGCTTTTGACGTTGAAGAATACCCAACAAATGTAGCTTCGAATGCTTTAGGGTCGAACTTTGCACGTTGCTCTCGGTCGTTCGCCACAAAGCACTTGCACCCGAAGACTTTAAGGAAAGAGATATTGGGCACTCTATTATTCACAATCTCGTACGGAGTCTTGTTAAATCGTTTGTGAACCACCGTCCTGTTTTGAGTAAAATAAGCGGTATTGGCTGCTTCAGCCCATAGAAAGTGTGGAAGTCCCGATTGGATCAGCATTGTACGAGCGGCTTCCACTAGTGTTCGATTTTTCCTTTCAACGACCCCATTTTGTTAAGGTGTTTTGGCGGCTGAAAATTGTTGACTTATTCCAAGTTTCTGATAAAACTCACTGAGGTGATTGTTCTTGAACTCAGTGCCGTTGTCTGTTCGAACAACTTGAATAGTCTGTTGCAGCAGATTTTGAGTTGTGTTCACAAAATTGATAATCAAGTCACCAGTCTCATCTTTCGTTCGGAGGAACTTTGTCCACGTATACCGAGAATAGTCATCCACAATCACTAGGACATACTTTCCTCCATTGATACTCTGAGTCTGCATCGGACCACAGAGATCCATGTGAATTAGTTCCAATGGTCGAGAAGTAGATGCAATTTACTTGACGTGATGAGATGCTCGCTTCATTTTTCCTAATTGACATGCCGAACAGTGATGCTCCCTTTGTAGTTGTATGGTTGGAAGACCGTGAACCAACTTTTTCGTAGAAAGGCGTTGGAGAGCTTTCATGTTTAGATGAGACAGTCGTTGATGCCATAAGCTGTTCCTCTGTAAATCAGTCTGAGAAATGAGGCAGACAGCTGTCGAGGGCCGCACAGACGTCAGGTTGATCGTGTATAGATTGGATCTCCGAAGTCCTTGAAGGAGTTCTGTGTCCTGACTATCCACAATTCTGCACCAGTCAGTATGGAAGACCACCTGGAAGCCTTTGTCACGGAATTGGCCTATGCTGAACAAGTTATGGCGGAGGCCTTCGACGTACGAGACATCTTTGATGATCAGATTCTTCAGAGTGATATCCCCAAGTCCTAGAATCGGGGCTGAATCGTTGTTCCCAAATCTGACTTTGCCGTTTGGTCGGTCTTTGTAGTTGCTCAGCAGCTCTTGACTACCAGTCATGTGTGTGGAGCAACCAGAGTCGAGGTACCACACATGATGGATCTGCAAAAACAAATTAGAGAGCTTTAGGTACCCACTTAAACATGGGTCCTCTCGGATTAGCAGATTTAGTCTTGGGTTCAGATATGACTCCTAAATCTATCTTTGGAAGAGTCTTAATAACCCATTGCACTTTTGAAAAAGTGGATTTGGGTTTTGCCTCTATAGGAGACTTGGCCCTTTTGGCTTTTTTCATCCTAGGCGGAGATTTAGGAACCCATTTGGGTTGAACCTTACAGGGAAGGTTAATTTCAGCATGTACAAATGCTTTGGAGGGTTTGACTGAGGAAAAGATCTTTTCTTGTGATAGTCTCCTAAGGTGCTTGGGGATATAATTTCTACGGGATACCTTAGGTGAGTACATTCATGTACGGCGCCATAAGTTTTCTTTATGGCTGGATCTTGTTTCCTACGAGTCTTCTTTGTGGCATTTGTTTCAGAATGATCAATTTTTGACGTAGAGCCTATTTCGAAGTTGGTGCTCCTAAAGGTGATCGGCTGAAGTGAATAAATAGAAGCAATTATCTTAAAAGTGGAAATAGCTCTTTTATTTCTACGAGTGTCTTTTATTGTAACAGAAGGATTAGCATGCTCAGAAACATTTAAATCTAATGGCTCCTTCTTTATCTTAGGGCTAGACACTCTCGCCTTTGTTTTTAGTGCTGACGCTACGCTCCCTGTAGACGTAGGTAAAGTGAAATTAGTCATAGCACTCTTAACCGGATTATTTTTACAAAATTTTTCTTTCAAAGGCGATTTTTCATTTTTCACGCTTTTTGTAATAGCGTGAGAGGTAGTTTGGGGGGACAAGGAAGCCTTGAGATTTTCCATCTCCTTAAAGAACTTTTTCTTTTCAGCTTCGAAATTCTTCTTTTTGGGAAAATGGTCACTAAATAAATAAAAAGAGACACAGATCCGCTCAGAGAGCACAAAACCCACCGGTAACTATTCCAAAAAAAAAAACCCACCAGTAACAGGCTACCAGCTCACATCCAAGGAAAAATGAAACATGTCCCTAGGGCAAAGCAAAAACATGTCCAAACGCAACAACAAACAACAACCAAACATTTCCAGCCATATCATCCAACGTCAACGTGAGGATCGGCGTCAGCATCATTGTCCGTCGTCTCGAAAGTAACAAGAACCTCAAAACATGTTGTGATAGTGTGTCTCAATAACCTCGCTACCGGAAGCATCGTCATTGCTAGGTCTACTCGAACGCTTATCATGTTCGAAAATAGGGGTAGAAGTGCGTTTCTTGCCGTCCCCCACAAGGCCCTCCATGTTGGCCGCCTCAGTAACAATGGCTTTACCTTTGTCAGCCAAGCGATTACCTTCTCGACTTGGAGGCGCCACCATAGTCGGCCTTGTCGGCCGAGGCGCCTGGATGTGAGTGTGGTTCTTGGCCGAGTTCTTAGGTGGTGGTTTCGGCCGGTTGGTAGGGCAAGCCGCGGTACTATGGGCCCAAGAGTCGCATGACGAGCACTTACGAGGCCGCCACTCATATTCAACACTAACGGGCACAACACCCGAGGAGCCACCATCCTTAGTTGGGATGTGGACGTTGAACCGCTCAATCAAAGGGTCCGCCAGAGCAATTTCAATGCACACCCTAACCCTAGCATATTCAAGGCGTTCCTCCCGAGCCGTCACAGCGTCCGCAAATAGAGGCTTCCCAAGCACACTTGCAACGATTCCCAAACCGGCTTGTGTCCAAAATTCCGTTGGGACGTTCCGGAGTCGAACCCAAAGCGGGACAGCCGTATGCGGTTTCTTTTCAAACGAAAAACCCGTACGCCACTTCTCGAGAAAGAGAGGCTGTCCCTGTAAGAGCCACGGACCGCCATCCAAAGCCACTGCAGTGGCCTCCTCTGTGCTAAAACGAAACATGAAAAACCCATTAATCGTCGATCTAACCTCGACAAGGTTCTTCCAGATAGCCCTGACATAGCGTTCCACATGAGGGAAGTACGGTCGCTTCCCAAGGAAATACCCGACAAGCATGTGCTCCCACCTAGTGACGCCTTGTTGAGCAACTTCCCAAGAGGGCCGAGCCGCCGCAATACCATCAACGACAGTGGGCGCCGTGTAAGATAGGGGGAGTCGAGCCGAGCTCGGTGACCCTCCACGGCCAGTGAGAAGCCGATTGCTATTAGTGCCAAGAACAACATCAGAGAATGATGGGCCAGGGTAAGGTAGTCCAGGTTGGTGCGCCGCCCCGAATGGGCTGTGGAACTGTTTTGGTGAGCCATCAGTCGCCGGCGTAGGCTTGGGCCCAGGCGCGGTAACAGTCGAAAGGGATGGGGCAGAATCGTCATGGCGGGGCTTCTCAATCGCCACCATCGCAGCATCAGCATCCGCAGTCGACATCGGCCCTGTGGTCCCCACATCAGCGCTAGAGCTAGCCGGGCTAGTGTTTTTGGTCGGCCCTGTGGTCCCCGCTTTCATCGCCAAGCCCATGTCAGCACTTGAGCTTGCCGGGCTAGTGTTCTTGTTCGGCCCAATAATAGAAGGCCCAGTTGGAGAGTGGGCCTCCCCAATGTAGGAAGTCAAGTCAGACCTAGCTAGTTTGGTCATGGCAGCACAGGGCCCAATAGAGTTAGCACTTATAATCTGGGCCGGCCCAATACAATTGGCCCCAGGTGAAGACTGGGCCTCAGAAACCCTAGGCCCAGTGGCAGATAGGCTGCGAGTGGAAACCCTAGCAGCGCCGGGGCTATGGTGCACCGCCTCATCAGATGACGGCTGGTCGGACTCGCACAGGTTGGGGTCGCCGGAGTGAGCATCCCCGTGAGGACCTTTGGCAACGGGCGGCGGCGTCCCCGGCGGAGGGGCGGACGGTTATCCATTTGAGAGTTGCGCAGCGGTTCGATTTTGGTCGTGCACCGTTTGCGACGGTGGGTCTTCGTAGGTGGCACCGGCGCGGTCGGAAGGGAAGGCCAAGCGACCATGTCGGAGGACCCAGGCAGCTGCGGTGTAGTGGAGGTCTTACACGGCGGCGTTGGTAGGTGGCCGGTCTTTCCTCCATTGATGCGCTCCAAAAACGATTCAAATGAAGCCACGTCGAAACGTTTGTCAAGGTCCGGGATACTGCGTCTCAGCGCATTATAGTCTGGTAGGGGACCAATACAATCTAGGTCTAGGTCTGAAGAAGAAACCTCCATTGTCGAGGTCGAAACTCAAAGGAAGACGAAAAGACAGATTTTGGAGCCGACGTGAGAGCTTAGAACCCTTCCATCGCCGTCTGAGCCCGGCGAGGGAGGGTGCTGGGAGTACTCCGGCGATAATCAAGGTGGCGGAGAAATGGGTGGCGACGGCTGTGTGATGTCTTGGACGGTGGACGATCACTGTTAGGGTTTTTTTGGAGAGAAATTCGCTAGAGAGAGATTTCCACTGTTTTGTCTCATCTGCAGCTTCGAAATTCTCTCGTTCTTTTTCTAACTTTGCCTATGACTCCTCTATCTGTTTTATGATAGGAGGTTTGTAGAGAGAATTTTTACAATTAATGGTTTTAACTTCCTCGTGGTGTGTTCGAGAGTCAGGAGGTAGAATTTGAACTAAATTGCAAACAGGTGTAAGAGTTTCTTTCCTATTTTTGTCCCTTTCATTTAGTTCTTTGTAGTCAAAGGGGATTTCTGGACCATGTGGACCTTGTCTAATGGATGAATCGAAAGTATTTGCATAAGACGATTCAGTAAAATTTCTAAGAGAGGTTATTCCTAAGCGCATGTGTTTAACATCATATATTCTTTCTTTTGTAAAACACACGGGTTAGTGAAACATATGCCTTCTATAGGATTATAGAACTCTATATCCTTGGGCTTGTTCAAAAATATCGTCTGCTCGGACTGTCCCCTACGCGTAACTATATCGTCCAATTTCTTTACTTTGGCATATAGTTTCTTGCGTTCCTCACCTAGGAGAGCGTAATTATTTTCCACGGTTAGTTTCGCGGCTTGACAGGCTTCGAAATCCTTACTAAGCTCACTAATCTTAGCATTCGATGTTTCTAATTGAGCTTCTAAGTTAGTGATCTTAGAGGTAGCTTCGGTTATCCTACAATTTAAAATGGCTTTCTCGTTGAGATTTCTAACCAAGCAATTGTAGTTATTTGCTAGCCTATCTTCTAATTCCTTAATATTTTCGCTCTGTTGTCCTAGTTGAGGTTGACTAGTCTCTCTAGACTGGAGGCTCTTATTAAGTTCATCTATTTTTGCACTAGAGCTCCTAAGTTCTTGTTCGAGACTATCTATCTTCTCCTGAGCTCTCTCAAGTTCGTTCTCTACTTCCTTTATACTTTTCTGCTCACGTTTCATGTTAGCATATTGCTTTTGGTATGATTCTAACATGGTCAATAATTTGGAAGAAGTGACTACCTTATTTGAAGACGTGGATGCATTGTCGTCGTCTGTAGGAGTGGATGTCTCGGCGTCCAATTCGCTGTCGAGACGGGCCATGTAATACTCGTAAATTTTAATATGGTGTTTCGATGTAAATAATTATGTAAATTTGTGAATTAAGACTTGGGTAAAGAAATTTAAGTCTTGAAACGAAAATTAGTACCCAAAACCTAGTCAAAGAATATCCACAAATAATAATATAAATTATTGGGCTATGTTTGCTACGTGAACAAGGCCCAACACATTAATGGGTTATACTTAATACTTAAATAAGGGCCCAACAAATTTTCTTAAAGTATGATAAGGCTTAAGTTATCATTATATTATATATGAAGTTTTCGTAACTTATAATATAATATCGTTAAGTGTTCGGTATATTAAGTCTACCAAAGTTTTCGATGTTATATACAAAATTAGATATGTCATGTCTACATACATGTGGATATACATAAGACAATAACCCATTAAAGAATTAGATGTACACGTGGTAGCCTTGGAATCATTGTTAAAAGTGACTAAGAGTTGTTTTCATAACTATAAGGTAATCGGTATCACTATTTACGAAGCATCTATATAATATATATGTATCTATACATATAATACCGATACATAGGTGAATATAGAAAAGAAGCTAGAATTCCTTATGAACAAAGGGAAGGGCATACCACCAAAATAAGAAGAATATCATATAGGAACAAATGAGTTTTCAACAATTCAAATATTCAGATGCGAGGTAGATTTCATTTACAACACAAATTATGTTTATCCCTTATGCTTTTGATGTATTATATGATTTAATTGATATATTTGATTTATGAGATGGCTTACGTAACTTCAACCTGTGATTAGGATAAAGTATGTGGTATTAGACAGTTGTTGCAAAATTCTACATGTGATACGGGGTTTAGGAATTCAAAACTTGAGTTAAATATATGCACCTCTATTTTATATGCTTTGAGTTGGATGGGTGTTGGAAGTTTTCGACATGTTTGATATTTGCATGATTAGGTTAAATACGAGAGGTTTTCGGCACAGTATTAAATATTAAAGGAGTTCGGCACTTACATGTTTTAGATGCATGGAACAATTTTAATGCTTATGGTAATTACATTTTTGGAATGTTTTCGTAAGTAATGGTTTTCCTTATAATAGGGTTTTGACGCCATGTTTTCGGCATCAC
Organism: Craterostigma plantagineum; assembly: GCA_027422505.1. Taxonomy (NCBI): domain Eukaryota; kingdom Viridiplantae; phylum Streptophyta; class Magnoliopsida; order Lamiales; family Linderniaceae; genus Craterostigma; species Craterostigma plantagineum. The sequence goes on from JAPQWV010000001.1 coordinate 13,864,680, forward strand.
TATAATTATTACTTTGATGTTTGCACATGTTTTAATTTTGAATATTTATTCTCCGAAACTTTTCTATGTTTAATAGAGATCTAAGGTGTTTAATGCTTAAAAGTTTTTCGTAGGTTTATATTGAGGCTAGAATTCAAACTAGTGAACTAACCATGTTATATGATATGATATCGATAGAGAAGCTTTCATGATTTGGAAGTAGTTAATACATGCAATATAGAATTGGATTGGTGGAAGTTTTCGTGGTCTAGGTAAGTAGGTTGGTAAACAAAGGTTCTCGGTGCAAAATATGATGCTTTCGGCATAGTTCATTTGGGTTTTCGTGTTTAGCAAGTTACCTTAATGACAAATAAGTTTTCTGCATGCTTCATGTAAAAAGATTTTGGCATTATTATTGTTATTATTATTTTTATACCTAGGGCTTTCGGTATCAAATAATAGTTTTCGGATTACACTAGGTTCTCGACGTTTTAGACTTTTCGATATTTTAGGATTTTCGTGAATTTTAGGGTTTTGATAATTTTAGGGTTTCGTTACTTAAGATTTGAGAATTTCAAAACTTATGTGACTTAGTAAGTACACTGATATGAAAATATTTCGTGCTCAGAGATTTGAACTGTAGGGAATTTACCAAGATTGTCGGTTGATTTTAGCAGGAGGACAGGTAGGTGGATCATCCATCTACAATACGTAAACACATTTATGTGTTTTCATGTGATTATGTGATTTACGTGGCTTATGTGATTTATATGTTTTACTTGTTTTACGTACGTTTTATGTGGATCATGCTTTATGAAATTTCATGTATATGCATAGCACATGCATACCACGTTAGGGAGAGAGACTATTGTATCGCATTGAGACGATAGGGATATGAGATAGTAACGTACGGGGTAGAATGAGATGTTTGTGATTGGCGACTCTCAGAGTAGTCGAGGTTGGGCTCACTGGGCACCTGGCGGAGACAGACGTGATCGATCTGTCTACTCGGACGTGATCGATTCGAGGTGCATACCGCCGGATGAGATTTTTGATTTGGTGCGGGAGATATACGACCTGGTAGGAGGCCATTGACGTGATCGATCAGTAGTCTATTGCACGCGGAGGTGTCGAGCCTAACCTAGGGCCCTGTATTGTGTGAAATAGGAATGTGGGAAAAGAAAGAGTGTGCATTATATCATGTTGTGAGATATTGGGATCGCGATTGAGTGCACACTTGCATACATGCATTTTATTCACCTACTGGGCAAAGTGCTCAGTGTTTACGTGTTGTAGGTACTGAGTTTGACGCCAACGCGCGTCAAGACTGAGGAGGCTGGTGGCGGTGCTCCACGGACTTTTGAGGGCAGGGCGGTACATGGATGAAGACCTGTGGAGCGACAATAGGGGTTGTTCTTTTTACATTTTGGGGCTACGGCCATTGTATAAACTTGACTCTGTAGATAATATTTTGTTGTAATATATTTTATTTTAGGAAAATTTTTTTGTTAAACGGGCCTTCCGCGGCTTACGTTGCGGAAATCCACCACTAATCCTAATTAGAAAAGTAGGGTCGCTACAGGCCACGAGGGCTAAGTTCTCTTCTTCGGAGCTCGACGTGTCCTCGAGCCATTGGTCTTGTTCGGCCATGAGAGCTACTCCAGCTTCTTTCTGTTTTGTCAACTGAAGCTTCCTGGAGTAGTAGTTTGCATCTCTTTTCTTCGGGAGAGTGCACTCTCTGGCAAAGTGACCTGCTTTGCCACAGTTAAAATATTTGTTAGTCTCTTTGGGATTCTTGACCTCGGAACTCTCCGGAGCACGTTCTTTGTTCTTGGAGCTTGTAGTCCGAAGTCTATTGGCTGAGGTTGAAGACTTCTTCTTGAAGTACTTCTTGCTCATCATTTGTCCAATGAGAGCTAACTGTTTTCCAAGGGCTTTCATGTTCGGCTCGATGTCGGAGTCCGATTCCTTTTCCGACTCTGATGATGAAGGTGGCCTAACGATCTTATCCTTTCTTGATCTTGTGCTCCTCTTCGCCGAGATTAAGGCAACTGTGTCATCGATTTGTTTGCCTTCTGCTCTTTGGCTCGCGTATATCTTCCTCGTGCTGAGCGAGATTGTCGAACACGGCATGGACATCCAACTCCTCTAGATCTTTGTTTTGTCGTATTTGAGTGGATATTTTCTTCCATTCCGTGGGGAGAGAAGATAGAAATCTTATGTTTGTCTCCATGTTTGTCTTCGTTATTTCTATCTTTCTCATTTCATTGAGAAGAGTGAGGTATCGTTGGTAGATCTCGTTTAGGCTCTCCTCCGGTTTTGCTTTGAATGAGTCGTAGGCAGTGAGAATGTTTGCCTTCTTGGCCTTTATGCCAACTTCCGTCCTTTGCATCATCCTATGCAGCTCATCCCCCATCCCTTTAGCCGACGTAAGGCTGTCGATTTGTCTGTATATATCGTTAGGGATGCCCTGCATAAGGGTATTCATGGCTACTAGATCAGCTTTAGCTCTAGCTCTTTCTTCCAGTGAGTATTCTCTAGGCTCCTTTAGTCGCCTAGAAGCTGGGATTGCTGGAGTAGCTGTTTCGTCCCCGGGTACATGAACCCAGAACTGAGCTGGTCCCTCTTCAAGGGACTTCAGTAGATTCTCGGCTTGATCCTTTAGAGCAATGAAATTCAGAAAGCGGCTTCTCCACACTGTGTATTCGCCTCTTTGCAAGATCGGCGGACGGTTGTCATTTCCGAGTGAGTAAGCATCCATGTGTAGTTGAGTTGTTGAAGGATCTTTGTTAATTGTTTTGAAGGTTGAAGATGATGTAATGTGCTTCACAAGTGACAAAATTCGTTAGTAGCGTTTGATTCGAAAATTAGATCGAGAATTATTTTCGATTCAATCTTTAAAGTTTGATCGAAATTAATTCCGTCGAGATAGAGTGTACTGTGTACTGTTTTCGTGCGAGAAATTTTGTCAGCGAGATATTTTACGAGCGAGATAAATTGGTCAAAATCATTCGGTCGAGAAAAATTTCTTGATCGTGAATTTATTTTGATCGTAAAGAAACAGTACGTTAGTAAGTTTCTCGACAAGTCAAAATAAATCTGTTGACTAGAAAAGTTTCTCGCGTGTAAATGATTTTCGCATGGTCAAACGTTAAAAGGTTTGACCGAAAAAGTTTTTCGAGTGAAAGTTTTTACGCATGCAAAGTCAAAATAAGTCTCTCTCGAAAAAGTTTTTCGCTGTATAATGCTCGAGAAATATTTCTAACTAAAATCGTTTCTGCTGATGACGATTCTAGTACTGACTTCGTATTCTGACCGAGAAAAATTCTCGCGCTAAGTTTATCGATCGAGAAACTAATCCGATCGCAAAACTTAGCGAGAAAAATTGAGCAATCGAGAAAAATTCACAGAATACGATTAACACTAATTCGAGCAAAAACAAAGAATCAGATAGTGAAATTTGAGGCAATTGATCGCAATTAAGTACTAATCACGCACGAACAAGCAATTAAGCACGTTATGAAGCAAAATATAACGAATTTGATCAAAATCAGAACGTGTTCTTCATGTTCTTCGCAAACAGTAACACGCAGAAGCAATTCAATCCTAGAAATCGAAGTTTAAACTGCTACAGAACTGATCGCAATGATGATCTATCACTTAAAACAAGCACAGAAACACCAAATTCAAGTCAATTAAACACAGAATTAAGCTATTGGATTGAAAACAGATTTCGCGCCAAACTGTTCCTCGATGAACAGTGAACAGAATTAAATTTTCGATCCAATTCTAACAATTTTCGATTCAAAACATAACGAATCTGCTCTGATACCAATTGTTAGGTCCTACGATTAACAGCTCTACGATCCTAGGCTAGAATTCATAGTAATTCGATCGTTTAGATAAGCAAGTGAATTCGATCGAAAAACTCAAATGAAGAACAATAGAGAGAATTCGAATAGAGTGAGAAAGTTACAGTTGTTTATCTCTCTAGAAATCGAATTGCAAGCCCTTCGGATCAATTCTCAAAACTTTCTCTATTCAGCTCAATTGATTTACAAGTATTTATACCAAACAGACTTGGTATAAATATCAAACTAGTCCTAATCTAAGGACTACTATACAAAACGCCCCTAATTACAAGGACAACAAATGAAATCAAGCACAATTATAAATGGTATTCTACAATGCATATAAAATTTCTCCATTTATGTAATGGAAGTCGTTTCTGTACATGACAAAAGAATTACATAAATTCCTAAATTCATACAAGTCCAAATTACACGAGATATGTATACGTGCACAGCAAAAGAATTTATATGCGTCCGGCCTCACAGGTCGTCATCCATGCACACACTTCCTCCCAAAGGTCGCTGGAAGCGTCAAAAGGTTGCCTTGCCAATCAAGCGATCACGTACCGTGTTCGCGTACACCTACAACACATAACGTAAGGGATAAGCGATATGCACAGTAAGTAGAAATTATGCATGATATGCACGTGATAAATCCCCTGCAAAGCAATCCTCGCCAGTGCACTTAAGTTTCATACTATTTTCACTCAGGGCCCCGGCAGCTTTACTAGACGTACACCGTATAGAGTTCTAATCCATCAGCCCAAAGCATGAGGGCATCAACCAACCACGCTAACAGGGATATACGGGCATCAACCCAACCATGAGGGCATCAACCCAACCATGATAATGCCCCGACGCATCAACGTCGTTCGCATACCGGCGCCGCATCAAGGTCGCCGACGGCGCATCAACACCGTCACAGTGCCCTAGTAGCCGCCCATCTCTAACTTATAGCTAGCTTATTACCAATTGCCCACCTCGACAACCATCGTTCGTTTTTTGCGACATAAATCGTGCACGCTCAACTTCGTCTAATCCCCGAGTGTTTCGTGCATGCTCGTGAAATGCATAGTGCATTAATACCTTAATACTTACCATAGTCATAAAACACGTCATATAAATTCACGTAAGCACATAGGCACTAAGTCACATAATCACGCAAGTTAGGCACGTACAAACATGTTATGTGTTGTAGTGAAATCGTTACCTCGATTTATTTCAATCGACGTAATTTCGGGGACGAAATTCTTTAAAGGGGAGGATTTAATACCCGTAACAGGGTGTTTTTGATGTAGTTAGTAGTGTGATTGTGCAAATTAGAAATTTTGATAGTTTGTTAAATGAAGAATTCGAAATTTTGACTGAAAAGTATAAATTATAGAAGTTTAAAAAAATTAAATTAAATGAATTAATGGAAGTAAATTAGATATCTTGGCCCAAATCCCAAATCGAAACAGGAAAAAATTAGCCCAGCCCATGTAATAATTTTAGGACTTTCATTCTATTCTATACATATCCATTTCTTAGTTTCCTTTCACCATAAGTAACGAAAATAAAGGGAAAGTCAAGGGAGATCAAGCAACGATGAAACTCCCAAAGCTTGATATTGTGTGAATTCTAGTCTCAGCTAAGCTTTTCTTGAGGTAATTAACAAGTTCATCTTCATGTAATTCGTTTTTATGGTCAGAGTCTTCACAGAAATTCGTTTCGCTTTCAGTGATTTTGACCAAGCTATTTTCTGTCGAAACTTAGTTCTTGTAAAAGATAACCACTTGGGCTATCCAGATCAGTTTGAGTCGGTTCAATCGGATCATTCTTCTGTTATCTATGAATTTTTAAAGTTGGCAGCGCGAAAAATGTATTCTTTCTGTAATTGCTGTTTTGGATCCGTGTGTAACTTCTATTTTCGACAAAGTTGACCTATCTATAGTGCTCTGATTCTTTCGAACCTTGTTTCTTTGAAAGCTTACGTTGTCAGCATTTCCTAGAATCTTGAATAGTTTCAATCTAATATTCCTACGAATTACTGTGAATTTTGAAGTCGATGTTGCGAAACTGGATTCTGATAATTACTGTTTTCATATCTGTGTGCAACTTTTGTTTTTAGTTAGTTTGCCTTATCTATCATATTCTGATTTTTTCGAAACTTGTTTCTCTAGAAAACCAAGTTCTTCAGCTTTCACAGCCTTTGGGTTCGAATCAATCCGTTGTTTCTACAATTTTCTATGAATTGTTGAAATTGGTATATCGAACTGAAAGTTGATATTTTCTAGTTTGGTAAAAACTGATGGCGCAGCCGCCGTATTTCTCAGTTTTGACCAGTGTTATAAAATTCAGCCTAGGCGGCCGCCTAGACGGCGCCTAGGCGCTACTTGGAAAGCACCGCAGCAAAAAACCCTTACTCGGCCAACTAATCGGCTTAGTAACTATCGGCCGAGTAATCCGAATAATCGGTCGAAAACCCGAGTAATCGGCCGAATAATTAAATTATTCGCCTAATTAACCTCTTTTAGAAAGAAATTATTAAGCCAAATTTTGCACTAAGTGTCAGGCACATCGTAACTAATGTATAGCCTCACAACGTTTATCAGCTCGAAGCTCCACTCCTTATATAGATGAGTTTCTTAGACAATTCCAACGAAAGAACCGGTGTGGGACAAAGATAAACTACCACATAACTCTACTGAACCAAATAACTAGTAAAATTTTATTCATAATAAAATATGAAAAAGTCGCTTGCTCAACTGGATTTAAGCAAAACGTAAGTTTTCTCCTATTTCTTGACCTGGGATCGAATCCCACATATATTAATAATTTTGTACAACTTTATACTAGAATTAGGAGTAATTTCAGTATTTATTTTCTTCTATTTCAGTATTTTTTTACATCTTTATACTACAAAAATATTAAACTAAAAAATAGGATAATTTCTTTCGACATCATTATTTGTACTAAAGTTTTGTTACATTGTTGGGATCATTATTTAAAATGTTTAGTAGATTTGATGTACATTAACTTTCGTAGAATGTTTACATATTTAATATGTATAAGTATAATAATAATAAATATATATACTGCCTAATTTCAGCCTAGAAACCGCCTAGGCCCGCGCCTAGACGGCCTAGGCGCTAGGCCCCCCTCGGGCGCCTAGGTAGCCTAGCGCCTTTTACAACCTTGGTTTTGACCCATCTAGGCTGCCCCGACTTATACGAAACTTATTTTTGTTTAGATGACTTTCTCAAATGTTCATAGCCACTCGAATCGTCTCGATCCAATATTTCTGCTAATTGTTATAAATTTACGAAGTTCCTGCTGTAAAACAGAAATTTTAAGCGATTTATTAGATTTAGTCAAAATTTACTCTTAGCTTGGTTTTGAATTATCTTGGGCCGTAACGCTGAGATATTATGGTATCTTAAAGCAGTTTTGAGAAGTCCGTAGGATCGTGGCGGAGGAACATCCGTAGAGAGCACTAGGGCAGTTTCGGACGTGAGGTAGGTGAAGTATTCATCTACGACGCGTAAACAAGTTGTGTTTGACGTGTTTTTAGTACTTATGTGAATTATGTTGAAGTGTAAAATATGCCTAGGGGGTGGTGAATTGGGCTATAAAAATTTTTGGCTACTTCTTCTTTGAAAAATACTTTTCTCTAAGAAGATAATTGCAGAGTGTGCTATTTTCCTGAAAGCAGTAAGAGTATCAACTTTATCTCCCAACCCTGTTTCACAAAATATCGCGTTATTTTCAGAAAGCGTTTCAACGATATTACCTAGTTATTTGCAGGCGTTCCGGGTTTGTCTAAAGTAAATAACTGAAAGTAAAGTGAGACGGGACTCCTATACAGGTTATATCCCCAACTTAATCCTGTCCTTGGGTGTGATCTCCCCAAGAGTTCCAATCTCACTGAGTATTACCGGTTTTGGTTACAGAAAGATCGACCCTTACACAACTGAAGCACTATGGATAATAGACCTCGTTCTAGGCTGTCGCACGACAGGTTTCGTTCCACGTCATTTACCCAGGAAACCAATTCCCCAAGTGGAACTTGCTATCGAAGGGCCACAAAATCTACCAAATTTGTCCCTCCACGTGCGAAAGACTCCACTCATGCTCCTTTGTGCGCTCAACACGTCCGAAGACAAGGGTTTTAGGGTAGGGTGTTGCTAAAGATCGCTCACGGGTACAGATTCGCAAATGTAAGCTCAACACAAACTACGAATTTTCGCAAATAAAAGCTCAAAACAATCTAAGGAATTCGATGGCTTGTGTGTAATCGTTCGGTACCCTTGATTGTGATGTGTGCTCATTAATATAGACCCAATATAGCTTCAACACTTCACAAGGAAAGTTAAGCACATAATATGCAAAAGAAAGCTCAGAGATCACGTGCATTTATTTCATATAATCATGGCAAGAATAAACCAATTTAACTCAACGGTCAAACATGATCATTTACCATAAATTCCAGAGTCTTACTTTCCTTCCACGGTAATCTCATCCATTTGTCACCACATTCCATATATAGACTCAATCAGCATATTACCACAAATAAGCCCAATCAATTAATCACTTTCCAAAATATAAATCCCAAGTCGCTTAAGGAAAGATAGATCATTGATTCACTGATTTAAGAGTCAAATAAGATAGCACTCAAATGGATATATCATGATATTCTTTCCTAAAATAAACTTAATCTCATGTACAGCTCAATAAGAATATATTTTCCATATATAGCATAGTCATTTATATCCGGGTGATCACAATGATATTATTTCCAAAAATAACTCAATCACATGTACATCTAACATCACTTAACAGGATATATTTTCCATATATAGCACATAGTGATATTCCAGGCATACGAAAACGTTCATAACCAGATGATCACATCAATATTCCAGTTAAGCATAAGATCACATATATTCGATTTTCTTAACAATTTAAATCATATTGAAACACTTAATCGAATATTTTCACATACTTAAACATCATAAATCATACATATCGAGTTTTGTAAATTGTACCCCCATAATACAAAATTACTTGGAATAATCAAACCTCTCATAATCATTGGACCAAAAAGGTCTACAATCTCCCCCTTTTTGATGATGACAAGTAATTAATGCATATCTTAAGCATATTAGTACACTCGATATGAAACCATTAAAGCACGTAGCATGTTTAAGTATCAAGACATGTGACATATGATCAGAGCAAGTAATTCTATCAAATTTGAAAGCATTTCCCCCCTGTCTAATTGCTAATATTCCTATGTAAAACACAGTAGCAAAGATTTAGCAATTACAAGGACATATCGTATGGAATGTCACAAGTTACCGTGGAATGTCTCAAATCTCAGGTCATCTCAGTTTGCTCCCCCTGCCTATGTGCGGAATTACTTAATCCTTAACATATCACAAACTCAAACACAAAGAGATTAAGACACATGCATATAAAAGCAAGCCTATTATATTATAGCATTCCAAAATACGGCATTAATTGCCCAAAGATCTCCCCTCCAGCATAAAAAAGGAGGGACCCAAACACCACCAACTTACCAAAACCCTACAACCAACCACGACCTACCAACCCAAAAACCAGCAAACTAAAAGAACATAGTACTAGGCATACGAGAACTACGCATACTAGAGCTAGGAGATCAATATGGATCGAAGTTCTAAGGGCTGGAATCACTATCAGATGAGGCAGATAAGGATTCAACGATATTCAGAGCCGTGGAGATCTCCTTCATAAACTTTTTAACTCTTTTAAAGTGCCGTGAGATCTCAGCAAATTTCTTCATGTTATCATCATTGATGCCCCTGATACTCCGTTTCAGATCGGCTATGGTTCTCTGCTCGTCGTCGCTCTATTGATCATTTTTGTTCCTACTCGGACTTTTTAAAAGTGCGTTCGGTTTTCGTCATGGTTGAGATCGAAAGGTTGGAGAGTGAAATAATGAAGTGAAGGACTTACGGTTGAATAGATTCAGGAAGGAAGAGAGTGGGTGGTTACATAAAGGTCGAAAGCTTCTTGGATAAGAATGAAATGAAATTATGGAGAGATGTAATATCGACTAGACGTGAGGCAGATAAGGAAACGATTTCAAAATTTGAATTTTAAAAATCATTGATAAAAGGAGAAACTGCCTGTTAGATGGAATTAAATGAAGATCGGAGGATATCTCGCGGAGATTAAGGAAGAAAATTAGGACTAAGATCAGGGATCAAAAATAAGAAGGAATTTTCGACTGAGAATATATTTTAACATAAATCTCGAAGAAAATCTATTTCGAGAAAAAATATTCTCTCCATGAATGGAAGAAATAAGATAGATAAGGAAGGTGGAATCAAGAAAAATACCAATAGAACCAAAGGATAAGACGAAGAGATACTAAGGGCTAACTTATCTAGTCACCTTTCCTATTTGAGCTCAATAATTCCTAATCGATCACGAATATCACAGAATCTACTCTCAATTAGGGGTTTCGTGAAGATATCAGCCAGCTGATCATTAGTTCCTATGAAGTTCACGCTGATATTCCCTTTCTGAACATGATCTCGAATAAAATGATGTTTCACCTCCATGTGCTTAGTTCGAGAGTGGTGAACGGGATTCTTAGTGATACTCATGGCACTAGTACTATCACAAAAATAGGAATTTGATCGTTCCTTAAACCGTAATCACTCAAGGTTTGTTTCATCCAAAGGATTTGCTGAGCTTCCTAAGGCCATATATTCTGCTTCGGTCGTGGACAGGGCGATGGCATTTTATTTCCGACTGGACCAAGTTACAAGGGAATTCCTAGTAATTGGCAAGTACCACTAGTGCTTTTCCTATCTCTCTAGAACCGGCATAATCAGCATCCTAGAATCCGATTAATGGGAATTCCTTGGAATTTGGATACCACATTCCAAAATTGATTGTTCCTTTCAAATATCTAAGTATCCGCTTGACTGCTGTCAAGTGTGATTCCCTAGGACTCGATTGCTATCTAGAACATAGATCAGTAGCAAACATAATAGCGGGTCTGTTTGTCGTAAGGTAGAGCAAACTTCCGATCATACCTCTATACTTAGTTTGGTCAAAAGGTGTACCTTGTTCATCACTGCCAATTTTGGCGGTATGATGCAGTGGGAAGTACCTTGGAATCAGCCATTCCGAATTTTTCAAGTAGTTCCTTCGTGCACTTCGTTTGAGATATGAATGTTCCCGTGTCCAACTGCTTGATTTGCAGTCCAGGGAAGTACGTGAGTTCTCCCATTAGGCTCAACTCAAATTCCTGTTGCATAGTCTTAGAAAAATTCTCGCAAAGAGTGATGTCAGTACTGGCAAATATGATATCATCAACATGTATTTGCACAAGCAGTATGTTATTCCCTTCGCATTTTATAAATAGAGTGTTATCTGTTGTCCCTGTTGTAAAGCCCATTTCTAGTAAGAATCTTCTCAATCTTTCATACCATGCCCAAGGGGCCTGTTTTAAACCATATAGAGCTTTGTTTAATTTGAAGACGTGATTTGAAAATTCTTCTTTTTCAAAACCGGGAGGTTGTTCGATATAAACTTCCTCATTTATAAAACCATTTAAAAATGCACTTTTCACGTCCATTTGAAAAAGCTTGAATCTTTTAAAAGATGCATATGCAAGTAAAATGCGTATTGACTCAAGCCTAGCTACGGGTGCAAAGGTTTCTTGAAAATCTATACCTTCTTTTTGGGAATAACCTTTGGCAACTAACCTGGCCTTGTTTAGTGTTACATTACCATTTTCGTCCACCTTGAAAACACCCACTTCGTGCATATTATTGACTTGTCGTTAGGTCTTTCCAGAAGAGTCCACACTTGGCTCTTTTCGAATTGTGCTTCTTCCATGGCAATCACCCACAATTCGTCGTCAAGAGCTTCATTCCCTGTCTTAGGTTCCATGGTTGACAATAGCACGTCATGTGATTTCTCAGAAATATCATTTCGTGCAGTTGCTCTCGTTTTGATCCCTGAAGTAATATTCCCTATGACTTGTTCAGTGGGATGGCTGGAGGCGTGTTTGAATTTTCTGTGTTGTTGTTCGTCTGAAGCCTCAGATTGCTCTGACTCAGTATCTAGTTCCAATGGAATTGCATTCACCTATTTGTCAGTAACATGTATACCTGCAGGAGACACAACTATACATTCCTCCGTAGCATCTGCCTTAGGAAATTCATCAAATGTAACATGCACAGATTCTTGAACAGTCTTCTTCCTATTATTAAACACTCGAAAAGCTTTGGAATGAAGACTATAACCTAGGAATATCCCTTCATCTACCTTGGAATCGAGTTTTCCTTGGAATCGAATTTTCCTCTCTTATCCCTATCATTCAAAATAAAACATTTGCAGCCAAATACATGGAATATCCTATGTTAGGGGTTTTATCGTTCCAAAGTTCGTAAGGAGTTCTCTTAATAATCGGTCTAAGAAAAATCCTATTCGAGACATAACAAGCCGTACTAACAGCTTCTGCCCAAATGATTTTGGAGTATTATATTCGCTCAGCATAGTTCTAGCCATTTCTTATAATACTCTATTTTTCCTCTCGACCACTCCGTTCTGTTGAGGCGTAATAAGGGCTGAAAAATTATGACTAACCTTCATCACAAAAATATGCAAAAGATTTACTGTCAACTTCTAGACTGTTATCACTCCTAATCTTACGGACTTTCATTTCTTTCTCATTTTCAAGCTTCTTAATCAATGGTGCAAACTTATCTAAGGCCTCAATTTTTTTGAAAAAACAAGACCCATGTGTACGTAGTATAGTCGTCTTCGATAAAAAGGCATATCATTTACCTCTCAATGGCATAACCTGTACTTGACCAAAAAGGTCAAGATACAGCATTCTAGTGGTCTGGACGTAGATATCACATTCTTAGGTTTAAAGGACGTCTTGGTCTGTTTCCCCATTTGGCACGCTTTACAAATTCTGTCCTTCGTGGCTTTCATATCTGGAATACCTCTCACCAATTCATTGCATGATATGTGAGACATCAGTTCCATGTTGGCATGTCCCAAACTTCTGTGCCATAACCATGTGATATCCTGCGTAACTGCTAGATACCTGACGTTCTGGCTAGTAATATCATCAAGAGTAATGGAGTAGTACCATGTCTAGATGCACTAAACACAACCTCATCATCCTTTTTGACAAAGCACTTATCTTTAGCGAAGGCTACGGTATGTTCATCATCACATAGTTGGCTAATGCTAATTAAATTATGTTCTAAGTTCCTAACAAACCATACGTTATCTATAGTGATAATTAAATTGTTACCGACAGTACCAACTCCAACGATTTTGGTTTTTTTGCGTCGTCAGCGTACGAAATGTATCCTCCATCAACCGCCTTTAACGACACAAAATTACCTATATCACTTGTCAAGTGGTGAGAGCACCCGCTGTCGAGATACCACCTATTTTTCTTGGTGGAAAATTCCTCCTTCGTACCTGTAGAAAGAAGTACTCTTCTGAGGTACCCAATTTCTGTTGGGTCCTAACATGTTAGCGGGGAAATAACTTCTGTTAACATATGAGATATCATTCTGCATAGACGGTGATCTCCTGTTACAATCAGATAAATACAACAGTGGCATTTACAGGTGACTTCTTAGGTCTCCAAACATACTTAGCTTTATCAACATTCTTTAAAGGACAGTTGTATGCATAATGACCATTTCTACCACAACAGAAACACTTAAGCTTAGGCACAGAATGTTTAGCATGCTTTCCTTCAGTGGAATAACCTATTCCTGACCTACTAATGTTCCTAGGAGTACTTAACAGCATATCTAGGTTCTGCTTACCCTCAAGGAGTCTATCAACTTTCTGTTTTTCTCTATCTAAGGAGTTCCTGAGTTCTATGATATCTCTAGATAAGTCACCAATTTCTTTTCTAATTTCTCACAGTCACATGGAATTTCCTCTTTGTTAGCAGTAACTAACTCTCCTTTCGAACGTGAAATCTATAGATCACCCTCATGTTTTTCCTTAGCTAGGTCATCTCGCTGCTTTATCAGTTCCTTATTCAAGGAATTTAGTGACTTAATCTTTCTCACTGTTTTTTGAAGTAATTCACACAATTCTTCCTTACTTTCTTCTACATCAGAAACAGATGAGTCACTTTCATAATCATTGCTATATAAACTGTTTAGGATATGAAATTTCTCAATGGAGAAAGAACGAGATACCTGATCCTCGTCAGCCATATAAGCGTGATCCTCGTCCTCGCTATGTTCCATTTCAGAGTCGTTAGGTTCTGTCACCATGGCCTTCTGCTTCCTTGGTTTCTCATTGTTGCTTGTCAGGCATTCATGTGCATAGTGATCTGGTTTGTTGCATCGGAAGCATTTCTGAACTTTCTTCCCGGACGTGGAGATTCCCTTGTTTTTGTTCCGGAATTTGTTAGAGTTCCCTTTGAATATCTTTTTCCGTTCGAATCTTACGAACCTCTTTGTAAGCATGGCTAGGTTGTTCATCAAGCCTTCTTTTTCATCGTCAGAATCTGATTCTTCTTGGTTGGATGTGAATGCAATAGATTTCTGATTTTTGTGCTGCGACTTCTCGTTGATTGACCTTTGAATCATTTCGTAAGAGATTAGAGAGCCAATCAATTCAGACATGCTCAGTGCTTCCAGATTCTTTGCTTCGTAGATGGCAATAACCTTGGCATTCCATTCTCTTAGAAGTGATCCCAGTATCTTTCTGACTTGTTCACTATCGGGAACCTTCTTTATGAGAGAGAATATTTGGTTGATGATTCCCATAAATCTAGCATACATATGGCTTATGGTTTCGTCAGATTCGATTGAGAACAGTTCGTACTGATGAGTGAGCAGAGCCAGTCTTTCTTGTACAACTCGTTGGGTTCCTTCATGAGTAACTTGGAGCATATCCCACATAGCCTTTGTCGATGAGCAGGAACTAACCCGAATTCTTCTCGTGTGAGTGCGCATGCGAGCATGTTTTTCGCCTTTTGCGTTTTGCGTGATTCCCTTTTTGTCATCAGCAGTGTAATCTTTAGCAGCCTTTGGGGTTCCATCATTTTTTGTAGCCATATATGGTATAGTGCTGCAAAACGCAAACGCAAACGCAAATATGCAGTAAAACTGCTCCAACAGTACTGCAAACGCAAACGCAAACACAAAATGCGTTTTTTGCATTCTCTCTCTTGTTTCGAACGCAAATTTGCGTCTGAACGCAAAAATGCGTTTGATGTTTTAAAATTGCAAATAAGCCCTTTAGTTGTATTGAATTATTAAATCAAACATATAAAAACTATTTAATACATAAAATATATTAAAGTGTATACTACGATTATATTGATATCATACATAATTATTTTAACCTTTTTATTTTAGTAATAATTTTTTATATCTTATTTTAATTTTTATATTTTATTTATATGTAATATAATTAAATATTGTTTTGACCACAAATATAGTTAACATATTTTACATAATATCACAATAGAAACATCAAAATTACCACTCAAAATAACACAAGTACTGAAGTAAAAATACATCATAAATTATAAAAATAACGCACTACGGAAATTTCGATATTTTTAATAAATATTTTGTTCTATGTTTTTAATATGTTTTTATCTAAATCAAAAGTAAAAGAATATTATGGTTAGTTTCTAAAGTAGTAAAATATAGGGGTGATATTGAAAAGTTATAAAAGTTGGTAGGAAAAGGAATATTACAGGAATATTCTTTTGCGTTTGCGTTTGCAGCTGACTGTTGGAGAACAGTTACTGCAAAATATGGCTGTTACTGCAAAATGCGTTTGCGTTTGCGTTTGACTGTTGGAGATGGTCTTAGTGATTGTCTCCCATAGATCGTAGTCGACAGCGATGAGAAATTCGATCATACGATTCTTTCAAACTGCGTAGTTCGTTCCATCGAAGAGAGACGGCCTAGAGTGGGATTGACCCCCTGCAAATACATCAACACTCGAAAAAGTCATTAGATCTTAATTCAGGCATGTTAGGCCTTTCGTTGAGTAACCCGCTCTGATACCAAATGAAGTGTAAAATATGCCTGAGGGGGTGCATTAGGCTATAAAATTTTTTGGCTTGTTCTTCTTTGAAATATACTTTTCTTTAAGAAGATAATTGCAGAATGTGTTATTTTCCGGAAAGCAGTAGGAGTATCAACGTTATCTCCCTAACCCTGTTTCACAAAATATCACGTTATTTTCAGAAAGCGTTTCAACGATACTACCTAGTTATTTGCAGGTGTTTCGGGTTTGTCTAAAAGAAAAGTAAATAACTGAAAGTAAAGTGAGACGGGATTTTTATACAGGTTATATCCCCAACTGGGGTTTAATCCTGTCCTTGGGGTGTGATCTCCCCAAGAGTTCCAATCAGTCATTGGGTATTACCGGTTTTGGTTACAGAACGATCGACCCTTACACAACCGGCACTATGGATACTAGACCTCGTTCTAGGCCGTCGCACGGCAAGTTTTGTTCCACGTCGTTTACCCAGGAAACCAATTCCCCAACTGGACACAGCTTGCTACCGAAGGGCCACCGAATCCATCAAATTCGTCCCTCCACGTGCGAAAGACTCCAGTCGTGCTCCTTTGTGCGCTCAACACGTCCGAAGACAAGGGTTTTAGGATAGGGTGTTGCTAAAGATCGCTCCCGGGTACAGATTCGCAAAATGTAAGCTCAACACAAACTATGAATTTTTCGCAAATAAAAGCTCAAAACAATCTAAGGAATTCGATGGCTTGTGTGTAATCGTTCGGTACCCTTGATTGTGATGTGTGCTCATTAATATAGACCCAATATAGCTTCAACACTTCACAAGGAAAGTTAAGCACATAATATGCAAGAGAAAGCTCAGAAATCACGTGCATTTATTTCATATAATCATGGCAAGAATAAACCAATTTAACTCAACGGTCAAACATGATCATTTACCATAAATTCCAGAGTCTTACTTTCCTTCCACGGTAATCTCATCCATTTGTTAGCACATTCCATATATAGACTCAACCAGCATATTACCACATATAAGCCCAATCAATTAATCACTTTTCAAAATATAAATTCCAAGTCGCACAAGAAAAGATAGATCATTGATTCACTGATTTAAGAGTCAAATAAGATAGCACTCAAACGGATATATATCATGATATTCTTTCCTAAAATAAACTTAATAACATGTACAGCTCAATCAGAATATCTTCTCCATATATAGCATAGTCATTTATATCCGTGTGATCACAGTGATATTCTTTCCAAAAATAACTCAATCACGTGTACAACTCACATATCACTTAACAGAATATATTTTCCATATAGCACATAGTGATATTCCGGGAAAACGTTCATAACCAGGTGATCACATCAATATTCTAGTTAAGCATAAGATCACATATATTCGATTTTCTTAACGATTTAAATCATATTGAAACACTTAATCAAATATTTTCACATACTTAAACATCATAAATCATACATATCGAGTTTTCTAAATTGTACCCCCCATAATACATAATTCCTTCGAATAATCAAAACTCTCATAATCATTGGACCAAAAAGGTCTACAATCTCCCCCTTTTTTATGATAACAAGTAATTAATGCCTATCTTAAGCATATGAGTACACTCGATATGAAACCATTTAAGCTTGTAGCATGTTTAAGTATCAAGACATGTGACACGATCAGAGCAAGTAATTCTATCAAATTTTAAAGCATGCTCCCCCTGTCTAATTGCTAATATTCCTATGTAAAGCACAGTAGCAAAGATTTAGCAATTACGATGTCATATCGTATGGAATGTCACAAGTTACCATGGAATGTCTCAAATTATCAGGTCATCTCAGTATGCTCCCCTGCCTATGTGCGGAATTTCTTAATCCTTAACAAATCACAAACTCAAACACAAAGAGATTAAGACACAGGCATATAAAAGCAAGCCGATTATATTATAGCATTCCAAAATACGGCATTAATTGCCCAAAGATCTCCCCCTTCAGCATAAAAAAGGAGGGACACACCACCAACTTACCAAAAACCTACAACCAACCACGACCTATCAACCCAAAAACCAGCAAACTAAAAGAACTTAGTACTAGGCATACGAGAACTAGGCATACTAGAGCTATGAGATCACTAGGGATCGAAGTTCTAAGGGCTGGAATCACTATCAGATGAGGCAAATAAGGATTCAACGATATTCAGAGCCGTGGAGGCTTGTACGTGTTGTAGGTATGACCGAGTCCGACGTTGAGACATGTCGCGACTGAGCGGGCTGATGGCGGTGACTCCACAGACTTTTGTGGGAGGGTTGTACATGGACGAAGACATGTGAAACGACGGGATATTTTGATATATTGGGCTACGACCTTTGTTCAAGAAATGATGTTATTAACCGTACTCGTAATGAATACTTAGGAAAAATTATACTTCAAATAATTTGTGAAGCTAACAATTGTGAAAGGGATTGTTTCCGGACATCCCGTATCATCATTAGGTCCCGAGAAAATGAAGCTTTTAAAAAAGAGTCAGAGGCTAGAAAGATGTTAGGAACGGGAGAACATGCTATCGCTACGTGGCTGTTGGAGATTGAGCCGTGCATCTGACCAAAAGATGTTTTTTTCTTTTTTCAGTGGTTGCTGCAGGACCATTTATTCATGATAAAAGAGATTCATTAAGATAATAACCACATCGCTAAATAGCAAAAAATACGTAGTTCAAAGCACTTCAACAGCTTAGATCTTCGTGATCATCATTTGTAGAAAAGAGAGTTCCGAGTGCGTAAATGTGTTCCCTGAACATAGGATTGAAACGAATCTGAACCACATTTCGTATTCTCATTTATGTCCAGCCCAGGCAAGTTCAAACTTGCGTTTTCGCTGAATGAATTACCGTTCAGTTAATTTCCCGGACCTAAATATTCGTTGATTGGGAACGCCTTGTATCAAATATATATATATATATTATATATATATATGTATACATACATACATACATACAATGCAAAATATACATCATTCCATTTATAGATACATAGGTTGATGCTTTACTGAAAAACAGAGCCGCGAGGCCAGTAAAAATTTCTGCACTTCACTTGAGTTCTTGCTAGTTTTTTCATGTATTATCTTATGCAATATCTTGAATGAAAGAAACGATAATAGGTTTCTATTTTAAGTGTGGTCCCATTTGTGAGTAATACTTTTGGGCAAACACTTCACAAAGTATATCATGAATTAGAAGCACTATGAACTTGTTCATCTTGACAATTTATATATTTCATTACATGTTATGCTAAAGTGTTTCGTTATCTAACGTTTTTTCTCTTTGAAAGTATAATGACGTTCCTATTTATAGATGGGCAGTCCCTTTTGGACAGGAAAATGTTGGATGGTGAGGGCCTTCCCTTGAAGAACTTTCAAATGACCCGGTTATTTTGGTGAGAATTCATTTCTTCTACCTATTTAACTGTATTATTCTTTAATACTAGCATAGTGTAGCCACACGTTGTGCGGCAACGAGGAAATTGTAACCGGGAATGACGTGTGCAAAGGATCACATAAACATAAAGCGCAAGTTGAAAAACCTACTTCTCTTAAGGATAGTTATACGTCAGTACCTCAACTTGCATCAAATATAAAAAAATTGATATGTAACAGGTAGAGCAACATCGTTTCACCGTTGATAATTTGGTCGGTGCAATAGTTCACATTTGTATTAACAATCGGCGGCACAGCCTCCACGAGTCCGACAATCCTAAACGGGAGGATACAAATAATGACTCTTGAGAGCTGTAATAAAGGTTTGCGCCATTCACATGAGGCGAACTGGCAATATCAGAATTGCCATCATGTTGAATTTTGATCGTCGTCTTTACTCTTGATCGTTGATGACCCGAACCCAACTTGCATCAACTAGACATCGTCACGGGCTTTTCTCTCTTGTGATAATCATTACACAACAGTTTCAGAAGTAGGGGTAGAACCTCGAGGGTTTTGGGCAACTTCAAAGGGTGTTGTCTATCTATTAAGTCTTTTCTCGGTGGGTGCGAGCTTCTTGTCTATGATCGCAAGGTTTGTAGCTCCTCTGCCTCCCTCTATTCTTGTTTCGGCCTTATGAAATAACACAGAATCATTGAAACCATTTCAAGAAACAACTCTCATAATGGATATATTGATGTAAGAAGCAACGTTATCGATGTTTTCTTTAGCACCTGCTTTGTACTTTTTTGCTCTCTTCTTACACAACGTCGAGGATCTTGTTCACAATATTATATGTTTTGCAGAACTAGAAAGTAATCGTGATGTGTTATAAACATGTGTTTTATGTGGATGTCCACTGACATTCTATTCAACTTATAACCTCCCCATTATCAACCCATGATCTCCATACTTAACCCATAACCTCCTCATGTTTATGGCCTCTTAATTGTATTTATTTACATTATGTAACATGAAATGTGAAGGCTACCTCAAGCCTATAAATAGAGGTGTTTGTGAAGTTAATGGATATCTCTCTCTTATGATATCTAGTCATTTGCGATAATTTAATAGCACGTTATCAGCACGAGGCTCTAGCCGACGCCGACTTTATTTCATCTTGAGTAAGTTTGGTTCTTTGTACTTTACATGTTTTCTACTACGCTTTTTCGTTATGGCTAACCTTGCAAACTTGAGTTCATCGCTCTTGATATCACGGGAAAAATTACTTGTCATGGGTTCTAGATGCTGAAATCCATCTAGATGCTAATGGTCTTGGTGAGACCATAAAAGCCGAAAATGAAGCCACTAATCAAAAGCCAAAGCAATGATATTTCTTCGTCACCATCCTGATGAGGGGCTGAAAAGTGAGTACCTAACGGTCAAAGATCCACTTGTCTTGTGTGGACAAGCTTGAAGGAAAGGTACGAACATCAAAAGACGGTTACTCTTCCACGAGCTCGTTATGATTGGATACACTTGCGTCTGCAAGATTTCAAAATCGTAAGTGAGTATAATTCAGCAATCTTTAGAATTCACAGTTGCAACTATGTAGTGAGAAAGTGTCTGATGAAGACATGCTGGAGAAAACTTTATCCACTTTTCACGCTTCGAATGTTCTCCTGCAGCAGCAATATCGTGAAAAGGGATTTAAAAAGTATTTCTGAATTGATCTCTTGTCTTCTTGTTGCAGAACAAAATGAGCTTTTGTTGAAAAAATCACGAGGCCCGTCCAACTGGTGTTGCACCGTTTCTTGAAGTAAGCGCGTCAGCCGTGCAACATGATTGATTATAAGCAAGTTAGAGGACGTGGTCGTGGTCGTGGACGTGGAATGAACCATTATAATCGTGGTGGTTATACCAAAAATGCAACTCACCACCAGAAGTGGAAGGTTAAGAACGATGAGAAAGATGGTGATCAAGGTAAAAAGAAAGTGGAAAATGAATGCCACCGTTGCGGCTTGAAAGGTCATTGGTCTTGTACGTGTCGTACGCCAAAGCATTCCATCGTAACCATAATCATTTCTTTCACTCAGATCCGCGGATCATATCCAATACTATATGCTCATGTACACTTCATACTCCCGTTATGAACCGGCTAGACTCGTACTACTGACCCTGTAGGCCACAATGCATGGGACTCTGTAACCGTAGATATAACCCCCGATTTGTAGGGATGTAACCATAGATATCCCCCGATTTCTAGGGATTAGAATATAGTCCGAAGCCTTAGCAGTCATAATGGTTTCTCCTTTCGTTTCATGTATGAATGCAATACTATACATGCAACCTTGTATGTAACGTATATCATATATCCATCGAGCCACATATATCACATAAAGACACGTTGTAGCCATACAATCAAGTCACATATATCACATAAAAACACGTAGCCATAAAATTCCAGTCAATTCCATATAGAACGTAAATAACAAAATCATCGATCATTCAACTAATATTACTACTTTAATGTTTACAAGTATGCATTGCTATACTCACATCTTTATTTCACATATTTCGTAAATCTATCAAACCACCTTTCTCACACAAGAGCATGTTACAGCACATAAATCCAATCCATCCATATAACACATATATCGTAAAATTATAAATCAATAAGTTCATATAATCATATAAGCACATAAAACACATAGAAACGGAACACATGTTGCATATCATACTCACAGTATAACTTATAGCCCCGTTCGTTACTCGACTTTATCCTTGCTCCTTATCGGAATCTGGACCTATGAACATATTATGTTCGATGAGTATAAGGTCCTTAAAATGCTGTATATGTCGTGATATGCATGCATGATCAAATCCCTATTTATAATCCCTGCCTTTCTTACTTTTAATCGCCATATTTCACTTAGGGGGTGTTTGTTTTGGGGTGATCCTCTAAAATATCACCGTAATCCTATCGTCGCTTTATCATCACCATGTTTGTTTAGCCTAGGTGATGAGTCATCAACGTAATGACAGATTACCTAGGTGATGAAAATGGGGTGATATTCTACCTTTTGGATCACCCCAAAAATGCTAGGTGATCTTACATCACCGTGATGGGGTGATCTTTCAAATTTGTATTTGGACAACATTACCCCTTAATTTAGCATTTATACCTAACATATCCTTATTCATATTTTAAATTATATAATTATATTATTTAAATGTTAAAATAATATATTAATAATAAAAAATTATACTGAATAACTATACGAAAAACTTATTATTAATTCTTAAAAAATTAAAATCAATATTAAAATAGTAATATTATTATGTAAATATCATCCCCATAATTTTTGTAATATTCGTAGGGTTATATATATCATCCCCATAATTTTTGTAATATTCGTAGGGTTAAATATGACATTTATGCAATATCACCCCACACATCACCCCACACATCACCCCACACATCACCGTGATTAGACAAACACAATATTCTAATATCACATTGATATGTAAAATGAAATACCACCCCAAAACAAACACAGTAATGATATATCATATTGATTCACATCACGGTAATATTCAGGTGATCTGAGTATCACGGTGATGTTGGATCACTGGAAACAAGCACCCCCTTAGTATCGAGACTTGCTAATTTAGTTGACTGGATATACTTTCGAATTTCGTAAGTGTTGGAATGTTCATGTTTCGAAATATAATACCATTACTATAGACGTTCGAGATCAGCTAAGTGTCTTAAAAATCCGTTCGTGGTTCTCTTTCGAAATGTGCTTTCGGAATTTCGTTCGCAATTTCTTCGAAATTGCTTTCGCAATTCCTTTCGATATTTCACTTCGAAATTTCTTTCGCAAATTCCTCCAAAATTCTCCTTCAGAAATCTCTTTTGTAAAATCACCTCTTCCGCAACATTCGAAATTCAGTTCGAAATTTCTTTCGAAATTTCTCTTGCTCATTTCGACAATCACATTATTACTATTTAAAATATTGGAAAATAACATAATATAGTTTCGAATTGCTTAGACAAAGACTTGTTTCGAACTTATTGATACGAACTTTTTATTCGAATTTTCTTATTCTAATTCAACATGTAATAGTTACCAGTGATTATGACTCTTACCTTATATTAATATCATTTGTTAATCATTTCTATTAATTTCTTAACCTTAATTAAAATTGTTCAAAACTAATTTCGACCTTGATGTTCGAAACTTGTTTCAAACTTCTTGTTCAAACATCTTCCGAACCAGACCTATAACAAAACTTTTCGAAAACCACCCCTAATCCAATTCTTTCGAAAATCTTACATAACAAAATATATTCCTTTTTCAAGAGCATAATACTCCTCATGATTAACATCTTTCAAAAGTTAACATTGGGAAGACCCTAATCCTTCTGAAATACTTTCAACTACCATGTAACAAATTAAATCTTGCAAAGAAAATCATGATTCACGAAAACACCTCCATAACTTTCAAACTTCCTAGCTTTCGAACATCTACATTACCAAGGTTTCGAATTATATCATTTCCTAGGTTTCGAAATACCCCATTCACCTAAACTGAATTTCGAAATACTTATATGCTTAGGTTTCGAACTCTTACATTCATCAATTTCGAAATACTCCATCTTCCCTAAATTAACTACTTATATACTTAGGTATCGAACTCTTCCATACATCCATTTCGAAATTATCTCTTACTAACCTCAGTAATTTCAAACTTGTCTTATTCAAATTTCTTTCATGATAGTTCATCGAAACATCCTCCAAGGAAAACCCTAAAAATACTTAATCCTCGAATTATCAAAAGTGTTCATATACCGAAACTTTCTAAACAGTTATACCACCTGTAGATCGAGGACCGCCGTTAGACTCGTATTTCGATGTTCTATCAGTGTATGCCAATCGCTCTCACTGATTTGAGCTATCGGAAGCTCAAATCAGCTCAAAACAGCAACTCACGCACACACACTTTAACACATGATTTAACGTGGTTCGGCGCAATCTTCGCCTACGTCCACGGACCAAACCGAGCATTTTTTCCATTAGCACAAAACACGAAAGTTACAGAATTTCACACCGTCTACAACTCTCATGTTTACACCTTTCGGTGATTCTCACTCTATAAGGATCTACATGCTCGGAAAGATAGCTAGTCGAACTTAGTAAACTGATATATATATAGAGTTGTTTCATGATTAAAGCATGACTCGCGAATTAATCCCAGCCGCTCATTCTTTCGGATCCGATGCCTCAGATCGTGCCACGTCGCAAACGCCTTACACATGACCCAGCATAAGGTGCGTGATACCTTTATAAGTGAAAACCCGATTTTAGTCTGCACCATCCGATTTAGATCCAAGGGCCACGATCATCGATCCGCTTCATCAAGCATCTTCTGATCCTCACCGTTGATCAGTTTGCGCGTCATCTATCGGTCCAAGTTAAATCTTGCAGCTTCAAACCTCAGCCCTCCGATCTGGCGTGCATCTAAGCTGCTTGTCGTGATCATCAACAGCTTTCTTCTTCAGCTCCCCAACTCAGGTTCGACTGGCCTCTTTCTCCGGCGGCTCCGGCGAGTTTCCGGCTCGCCACTCCCAACGAACTCCACCTCGAGACGGCAAACTCGCAGTCTCCACTCCTGGAATTCGCATAGCAGCCCAAACACGCCCGCTACAGCCGCCCAAACTTCTCAGAAAACCAGCCACAAACAAAATTCTGCAGCAGCAGAATTTTTCTGTCGAACTTTCGCCCGCCGTTTCGACCCCGGCCTCCGTATCTCTTCCACCTCCGAGCTCACCCGCTCTTGTGGCCTGAGAATGCTCTCCATCCGAGGTAGAATGGCCTCCACCTCAAACCCGAAACAGCCGCAATTCGAGCTCCAACACAGCTACTCGGAGCAGTTTTGACAGAAAACTGCTCCAACCAAGGCACTTGCCCGCCTTTGCTCCACCTCAAGACGAGGTTCCCGTGGCTTCCACAAGCACCATTCGAGCCACCACATTCCCTACTTCACGTAGGATCAGTTGCCTTCTCCGGAAAACCCTCCGAGACCCGAAAATTGAGCCTCCAAATCCGGCCGAAAACCAGATTGCCCTGTCACTGGCGTTGATCCTTTCTCCCGCGGTTCTCGCGTTGCTCCGGCCGTTCTCCAGCCCTCCCGATCTACACGAGGCTCCTCCTGAACTCCAGGTCCAACCTCGCTCACCTTGGATCCCCGCAACACCTCTCCCGAACCGCAAATCGCCCCGAATCATCACCAATTCACCCGACAGATTTCCCGCAAGCTTTTCCCGCGTTTCCGCCGTGGTTTCACCCTCCGATGCGCATCCCGTGGCAGCCTGCGACACCACCACCTGCATCAGAGCCTCCTCAAGCCTCTTCCCAATCAAACAAGCCTTGAGCCGCAGCTTCATCGGTCCAAAACCGATTGTCCCGGCGAAAAATCCCAAACCGAGTCTCCTTGCGGTCACGCACGGGAAGATAGCTCCGTCCTCCACGCTCATCGCACCATTTGTAGATCGAGGACCGCCGTTAGACTCGTATTTGGATGTTCTATCAGTGTATGCTAATCGCTCTCACTGATTTGAGCTATCGGAAGCTCAAATCAGCTCAAAACAGCAACTCACGCACTCTTTAACACATGATTTAACGTAGTTCGGCGCAATCTTCGCCTGTCCACGGACCAAACCGAGCATTATTTCCATTAGCACAAAACACGAAAGTTACAGAATTCCACACCGTCTACAACTCTCATGTTTATACCTTTCGGTGATTCTTTCTCTATAAGGATCTACATGCTCGGAAAGATAGCTAGTCGAACTTAGTAAACTGATATATATAGAGTTGTTTGATGATTCATGACTCGTGATTTAATCCTAGCCGCTCGTTCTTTCGGATCCGATGCCTCAGATCGTGCCACGTCGCAAACGCCTTACACATGACCCAGCATAAGGTGCGTGATACCTTTATAAGTGAAAACCCGATTTTAGTCTGCACCATCCGATTTAGATCCAAGGGCCACGATCATCGATCCGCTTCATCAAGCATCTTCTGATCCTCACCGTTGATCAGTTTGCGCGTCATCTATCGGTCCAAGTTAAATCTTGCAGCTTCAAACCTCAGCCCTCCGATCTGGCGTGCATCTAAGCTGCTTGTCGTGATCATCAACAGCTTTCTTCTTCAGCTCCCCAACTCAGGTTCGACTGGCCTCTTTCTCCGGCGGCTCCGGCGAGTTTCCGGCTCGCCACTCCCAACGAACTCCACCTCGAGACGGCAAACTCGCAGTCTCCACTCCTGGAATTCGCATAGCAGCCCAAACACGCCCGCTACAGCCGCCCAAACTTCTCAGAAAACCAGCCACAAACAAAATTCTGCAGCAGCAGAATTTTTCTGTCGAACTTTCGCCCGCCGTTTCGACCCCGGCCTCCGTATCTCTTCCACCTCCGAGCTCACCCGCTCTTGTGGCCTGAGAATGCTCTCCATCCGAGGTAGAATGGCCTCCACCTCAAACCCGAAACAGCCGCAATTCGAGCTCCAACACAGCTACTCGGAGCAGTTTTGACAGAAAACTG
Organism: Craterostigma plantagineum; assembly: GCA_027422505.1. Lineage (NCBI taxonomy): Eukaryota > Viridiplantae > Streptophyta > Magnoliopsida > Lamiales > Linderniaceae > Craterostigma > Craterostigma plantagineum. The sequence goes on from JAPQWV010000001.1 coordinate 13,891,565, forward strand.
CTCCAACCAAGGCACTTGCCCGCCTTTGCTCCACCTCAAGAAGAGGTTCCCGTGGCTTCCCTCAAGCACCATTCGAGCCACCACATTCCCTACTTCACGTAGGATCAGTTGCCTCCTCCGGAAAACCCTCCGAGACCCGAAAATTGAGCCTCCAAATCCGGCCGAAAACCAGCTTGCCCTGTCACTGGCGTTGATCCTTTCTCCCGCAGTTCTCGCGTTGCTCCGGCCGTTCTCCAGCCCTCCCGATCCACACGAGGCTCCTCCTGAACTCCAGGTCCAACCTCGCTCACCTTGGATCCCCGCAACACCTCTCCCGAACCGCAAATCGCCCCGAATCATCACCAATTCACCCGACAGATTTCCCGCAAGCTTTTCCCGCGTTTCCGCCGTGGTTTCACCCTCCGATGCGCATCCCGTGGCAGCCTGCGACACCACCACCTGCATCAGAGCCTCCTGAAGCCTCTTCCCAATCAAACAAGCCTTGAGCCGCAGCTTCATCGGTCCAAAACCGATTGTCCCGGCGAAAAATCCCAAACCGAGTCTCCTTGCGGTCACGCACGGGAAGATAGCTCCGTCCTCCACGCTCATCGCACCATTTGTAGATCGAGGACCGCCGTTAGACTAGTATTTGGATGTTCTATCAGTGTATGCTAATCGCTCTCACTGATTTGAGCTATCGGAAGCTCAAATCAGCTCAAAACAGCAATTCACGCACTCTTTAACACATGATTTAACGTAGTTCGGCGTAATCTTCGCCTGTCCACGGACCAAACCGAGCATTATTTCCATTAGCACAAAACACGAAAGTTACAGAATTCCACACCTTCTACAACTCTCATGTTTATACCTTTCGGTGATTCTTTCTCTATAAGGATCTACATGCTCGGAAAGATAGCTAGTCGAACTTAGTAAACTGATATATATAGAGTTGTTTGATGATTAAAGCATGACTCGTGATTTAATCCTAACCGCTCGTTCTTTCGGATCCGATGCCTCAGATCGTGCCACGTCGCAAACGCCTTACACATGACCCAGCATAAGGTGCGTGCCACCTTTATAAGTGAAAACCCGATTTTAGTCTGCACCATCCGATTTAGATCCAAGGGCCACGATCATCGATCCGCTTCATCAAGCATCTTCTGATCCTCACCGTTGATCATTTCGCGCGTCATCTATCGGTCCAGGTTAAATCTTGCAGCTTCAAACCTCAGCCCTCCGATCTGGCGCGCATCTAATCCGACGGTAGCTGCTTGTCACGATCATCAACAACTTTCTTCTTCAGCTCCCCAACTCAGGTTCGACTGGCCTCCTTCTCTGGCGGCTCCCGGCGGCTCCGGCGAGTTTCCGGCTCGCCACTCCCAACACCACCAAAGACCTTAAACTTTTAGATCAAATATCATAATTCTGAAGAACACAATAATATCCTAAGCACCTCAAGCACGTTCAAACCTTAAAAATCACAATCGATATAAAACATGGGTTATAAAACTCTTCGTGATGACAAATACCTCAAAACGCGATAAACGATAACTAAAAACATAACCTCAAAATAAGAATTCATACCCCTTCCCAAAGCCAATTTGTGATCACCAGTTAAGCTCTTCGTCTCTTCTCTTATCTTCGAAAGTAGTCAAACTGATATTTCTTTCTCTTTGTTCTTATCGTTATATTAAGCAAATGATATTGATGTTTAATATCTATTCTATTCTTGAGCAATCATTCACGTATGTTAGCTAAAGTCTATCTTAGAGTTTCAACGTAATTAGAATAATTCTCCCTACTCTTTTGTTCTTATCCCATAATTGTTCCCTATTAAGACAAGCAAGTGACATCAATAATTTCCTAATGTTTGTCCTAACATTAGTGTCATTCATTCACATTGTTATTATTACTTTATTTATTTTCCCTCATATAAGGTTTTCGTTAAGTCTATGATTCAATTATTTCATTCTTTTCTTTTCGATTAATTCAAAGCATGAGAAGGACCTCTCGAAAGATTGTCCCCCACTAGTGATATTATATTCATAATTATTATTATTTTAGCTTAAAGTTGTTTTCTATCTTGACCAAAATTTCAAGAGAAGTTCCCATCCATGCTTAAGTGTGTTATTTTCCAAATGACATGTTATTTTCTAGCTTGACCAAGTTTCACAAGTTTCGTATGATTGCAATGAGATATTATCACATATTTGTCCTTAAGCTAAATAATTGTTATTAGTTTAGCTTAGGGTTATTTTCTGCCTTAGACTTAATTTCCAAGAGGTTTATATTTATCTCAACGTGATAATGACGAGCACCTAATGTTGCAAGTGTCAGCCATTTTTTTTTTATCTAATGTTAATCCTCACTTAAAAATTTCGAAACTCACCATTAGAGAATTTCGGAAAACTAGGTTTCGAAATTCCAATGTATTTCGAAATTCCCCTTTCAATTTCGAAACTTTACCACAGTTTCGAAATTCTTTTCATAAGTTTCGAAATTCTCCATTCCAAGCCTAAGTTTCGAAATTCACCCCTATCAATATCACTAATTTTGAAATTATCATGCTTTGAAATTTCTTTCCACAAAATCAAAGTTTCGAAATCTTACTTTATCCAAACCATCTTCCCTTTCGAAATTCTCTACATTCAATAACATAATTTTCGAAGGTTTCTATTTTTCAAAAATCTAGGACTACAACAACACCTTAATCAAATATTCCACATATATATATATATATATAAATTATCATGCAATTGCATGAACTCGTATAAAAATGCATGAACTAGTACAAGTGTTATGACATGAGTTTTCGGTTCCTGACAATTCTCCCCCCTTTTGTTTTATTCCACGATTGTCTGTCAGTATATTCAAGAACCCCTACTGGGTTCTCACATAACTGGGATCTTTAAAAATACTTTCTAACTTCTCATCCTTGAACTGGTTTATTTAATTCGATCTGTTATAGTTGGACGAATCACGATCGAAGTACAAATAGCACCAATATCATTTACTTCTATTTCTATATTCATTTTCCCCACTAACGACATTACATTTCGGCTTAGTTGTATTTACTATGACTAATTCACCGTTGGCAGTCAAACATCTAAGTCATTTGTTATACGGGTACTAGCTAATATTATCATGAGTTACGTGTATCTACGTAATGATTTCGTCAGCCCCTATGATTTCTCGATGAGGAAAACAAATTTGTTTTCTCCACCTCACGCGGCGCTGAATTCATAAGTCATGAATCTGCCTCATTAATGAGGGAGATGAGCTGTGCTGATTGATAGGTGTTGTCGTTTTCTCACGAAACACCTATAAATGGAAATCGTTCGTTGAGACTAAAGGGATAACATAGCACTCTCGATACAAACAGCATCCCTTGTCTGAACATTTTCGTTTTTCCCTTTTTGGCTTATCGATGGATAATCTCGACAAGCTTAAGCTCGAGCTAGCGATTTACGGCGGTTTACTAGGAATAGCCATAGCGATCTTCGTATATTGAGTCGTTACTAGGTGTACCTGCTCCATATATTAAGGAACTATACTTCTTAACTTATGGATGTTTACCTCAGTTCACTCCTCTTTTGTCTTTCGTTTCGTTACTATGAGCTGGGTTATATGTACTTTGATAAACTATGTAAAATATAAGGAAATAATAATCTATATATTATATTATACTCCAAGCGTCCGAACACTATACTTTCTTCGTTTCCTCTTATGGCATTTCTCGATCATACGATTATCGGAAAGAAGAAATCTATTGACAGTCCAATTGCAATTTATCCCACCTAAGTAAATAAATCCTAATATGAAGAATAAAAATTTATCGCACGGTGTGGGAGGAATATTGCGGAAATTGAAGATGCAAAAGAGTATAGCGACCGCATCGTATAGTAGTGACTCAAAAGAGATTCAACTGTATTTGAGTCATAACTACCAAACAGCCGAATACTTTGATGTTCTGGACAGGTGGAAGATGAATGCTAAGTTTTACCCGACTCTAACGACAATGACACGATATCTTCTACTCTTGCAAGCTTCGAGTGTTGCTTCGGAGTCCGCATTTTCAGGTCGAATCATTGGAGATCGACGAACGAGCCTTAATCCGAATTCACATACTATGCTCACTCTATTGAAGGATTATTTTTGGCCGAATCGAAGAATCGGAAGGAGAACGCGATCGACGAATTCCAAGTCCGACTCCGACGAAGAAGCGAGTAAAATTAATCACGATTTTGTAGTGTAGCCGTAGCTCTTCAAAATATAATTTTTTTTTCTTTTCAATGTGTTTTTTTTTCTTTTCACTATATTTTTTTACTCTATTGTCAGACTTCCCTATATTTCTAATTCTATATTCCTTTATTTCTTTCGAATTAGTTAATTAGTTTCATCAGATACTAAAAAATAAAAAATAAAAAAAAAGGGTTCGAGACTGCCCGAAACCGCCTAGAACCGCGGTGTCATTTTACGGTTCTGGGGCGGTTCCAGGAAATATTCCTGCAACCGGAACAGGAACCGCGGGCCACGGCGGAACCGCCGGGCCCCGAACTGCCCGAACCAGCCCGGAACCGGCCCGCGAACCCTTTGGCCAAGTCTAATAACTGCTAAGGTTGTAAGAAGAAGTGCATGATGGGTTGTAAGAAGTGCATGATGCCTGAAAAACATTGAGGCAGTTGTGGCTGATTCTCTAATGAGGCGTGTTTCAGCTGCTGCTACAAGAATCATTTCAGTTGTGAGTTTTATTCTTGTATAATATAATCTTGCTGTGGATTTCTTTTATAGGAGATGTCATTTTGTATACGACAATGAACTGAAAAAGAAAAAAGGGAATTCTAGCAAGAGTACTTACAGAACATAGTACGTTTAGTGCAATAAAAAACAGCTTTGGTTAAAGAACTCTGCCGTCCATACCATCGAGAAGTCCAGACCATAACCCTTTGACCGGCGGTAATTGAACCGTAAAGGCCTTCCATGGAGGGTAACCAACTCCGCTTCCTCGTACTCTTCCATCCATCCGCAGAGACAAGTACCTTCGTTACAAAATAAACAGCTCAATCTATCTATGTTTCACTGTTCAGCTTAATACGTTTGGACACAAAAACTAAAGAAAGCTTCAAGAAAGATCCTTATTTTACCAGACATACACTAACTCGTGATGATTTGCTTCCATAAGCCTGATAAGTATATTTTCTTGTATGATTATTGATAGTGAGGATTCCAACCTAATAATAGCCCTAGAGATCTGACTCTCATTCCATGTATTTTTATAGAACCACTTCAAATCCAAGAGACCTTATCAATTAAATTTTTACTGATCATAATAAGCGAAACACTCACACGGGAGAGTCGAAAGACACATTAGCCATCTTCTTCTGCTCATCCAACCACCTGTTTGTTCAATCAAAACACAAAACGAAAATCTTACGTCATCAGTCTCTCATTTCAGTTTTGCCAGGTTAAGAGTCGACAACTCACTTTGCCCATTCGGCAGCATAAACCGGCGCCAGCTGCCAAAGCCGCTTTCTTCTTCTAACATCCTCCGCCTCTCCAAATTCAAACCTCGGAAGATTACCTTGGGTAACAAAAGGCACCACAAGCACCCCTCTCTCTAACAAACCCTCCGTGTAAGGTTCGCTCCTCTTAAAGCACTCCTCGATAAAATCTTTGGGGCCGGCCAAGATGACGAGGCGGGCGATCCCTCTGAAATCGCTCAGAGGAAGGACCCTCTTTTCATCGACAAGAAGCTTGAGATTGGACAAGCTTTCCTCCCTCGACAGCCTGGCGATTTGGGCGTTCTTGGCATTGTTCTCTCGGTAATAAAGGAAAGCGAATACCGAGACTGCTCCTATATCTATTGCTAGGCCTTCGAGGATGTCCGAAACCTGAGATGCCCTCGACGGATTCGACAATGCGCCAATCAGCTGTGAGGTTGCTATAAGCCCCCCCAAGGAACCGCTCGCGATGAAGGCCGTGTAGAAGAACATTCGAACTGAGCGGAAAGGGGAGAGTACTTCGCTTCTGATTTTTGCCGTGGAACTGTTGGGTGCACACACATAATTAGGGAATCCAAAGGAAAAAGGAAGTGATGACCAATTGCAAAATTCAGACAATTCTTGTAAATAATGTCCAAGAATGGCAGACGAAAAAGGCACAAGTTAAAGAAAGGGATTTTTATTCAATGGACCTGATAGCATCGGAAGAAGATGGTTGTTCGTTGGAAGCGAAGCAAGTGATCATCGAGCAAGAGTGGTGTTGAGTCATACGGCGTCGTATGGAGAAGTCGCTGCTGGTGCATTTAGGAACTCTGATTTGGGTTGAAAATAATCTTATGTTGGGGTTATTGCAGTTGGATGCTGTCATTGCAAAGCAAAGCCGAGGCGTCACGGCCATGGTTACGCCGTCGAGAGTGGCGATGAATGGTTTATTTCAGTTACGAAGCCACGTGTGAATTTTGTTTTGAGGTCCTCAACTAGTTATGATGTCTGTGATATATGGTGGGCGATTGCTAACAATTTACTCGAGACATTCTATTCTATTGTTTGTTCTCCTCAACCACTTGTTTCTCGTTTGAAGGACTATATATCGTTTCACACGGAATTGATACTTTACATTTGGACTTGAGATTAAAGTATGGTTCAAAAGAGACAGAATCATCATAATACGAAAAGTTCTGGGTTTTTAGTACTAGGTTTTTAGTACATGTAGTTTATAGCTTTAGGCCCCGTTTAGTTTGTTCCACAAGATAAAAGGAAAAAAGACAACAAACCAGATAATAATCGTATTTTGCCTGTTATTGACTTGTTCACCTACCACTACATGTATATGCCAATTTGATAAACTTAATCATCATACTTATAAAAGTTGGATATGAGCTTCCAATCTAGGCCTATATGAAGTAGAATTACGAATTGCCATCCCCTATAGCCAATCGCTATGTGATACGTCAGCTTTGAAAAATAATGACCAGTTTAGGAAAAAAGTAGGATATGGACTTCCAATTTAGGCCTGTATGAGAGTTCATTTACGAATTGCCATCCCCTATAGCCAATAGATAGGTGACACTTCAGCTATTGAAAAATAATGACCATTTTGGATCTATATTCGAGTGGAATTACATGGGTGGCATAATCAATTACAAGGAAAAAACTGAACAGTCTTACAAAAATTTATTTAATTATAATTAACAAGAAGCTCAACAGTGTTGCAAAATAAGGTCTCTGAAAAACTCTTGCCCTGTTCTTTTAAAGACATCACGATAGAGAAAATAGCAGCTTGATTTTCTTGATGTCCAGAAGACGACGTGGATGAAACCGGCGGAGGGTTATAATAGTGTAAGGAAAATGGCTGCGGCGGCGACGATCCGGCAATGAATGGAGGCGAAAGACCAATACGTTGCATGCTGCTGCCACTTCTTCGGACCAGCCTTCCACTGTTCCATCCTTCACTCCTAAGCAATATCATCAGCTATACTTGCTCTCATTCCCGCTGGTAATGCTATTCCTTTCGAAAGCCATTAATAGGAAAAGATTAGCTAGGAAGACTTTATATTCGTAGATCTGATCTTGCCGGGTTAAGCACGCTAATTAGAAGGACCTTTGCTATCAATAAGAAGGAAGAGCGGTTGTTGAATTGGGTTCGACAACGAAGAAGAAGACTATTCATGGGTGCCGTACCATTTGTCAATCCACGAGTCGTTATCGCTCGAGAGCGAAGGTACGGGCGACGAGGTGGTTGGCGGCAAAGGAAGCTTTGGTTCCGAAGAGCCAGTTGGCGGCGGTGGAGAATTGTAGTAGTAGCCGTTTGGCGGTGCTGGTGGGCAGTAGGCGGTGGGCAAGGGAGGCGGCGGCGCGGGCGGGGATGGGGTGTTGCAAGTGTTGTCACAACCTGAGCACATGGCGCATTCTATTTGGTACTTCGATCCTTCCCAGTTTTGACTACTGACGTTGTCTTTCTCAGCCGTTGTTAGAAGTCTTTCCTCACTTGACGATGATGATGACGAAGCTAATGCTAGCGTAGATAAGGCTAGAAGAAGATAAGTGACAAAAATTTGAGCTTATTGTCAGTGGTCACTCACCTCCCCATGTGAATATGATAGTTCAACTACTGAATTGATGCTTTGCCAATTTCTTCACATGTCAATTGATGCGTGTGATGAATTTGATCCATCAAACCGCAGAGAAGAACTGAAGAACAACTCGTTTAAGTCTGAAAGGTTAAGCTTCGATCGTTGTGGACCGTTGATCTGCATTGGCACGTTATCTGATGGCTCAGGTTTAAACACGGGAGATTTAATCAGAAGCGTAGGATCTGGCGCGCTGGAGATCCTACGGATGAGATTGAACGCGACGAGAATTGCATTAGCAGTTCTTTAAGTGAAGTAGCGTTTTCAGTCCGAGCTGCGACTAAACTCGAACCGTTGGATGCGATGAAAAATTGATCGGATGGATGATATGGATCGCGGCATAAAACACCTGAAGCAACATGGTATAAATACCAGTTTTCAGTGTTCGACGAGCAGATTTTCACGTGTGTGTAACTCGACACAGAGAGAGTGTGGGAAAGAGTTGTAAACACGAAAGTGATAGTGTGCTTTGAGCTCTGTAAATCTGTGCTAAACTCATAAATAAAGGAGTTGCTCTTTGGCACCGTGGACTTAGGCTAAGTGATTAGCCGAACACGTAATTCTGTGTTTTGATTTGAATTTCGTTCTGTGTGATTTCTGAATTGCTTGAGTTGCGATAAATCAGACGAACTAAACGTCATCTAAGTCAGCAAAATCAGTCATTGAATTGATCGAATTGCGCAACAAGTGGTGCGGTGAGCGTGGATTAAATCAATCGAAGATGAGTGCTGCGCGTTTTGATGTTGAGAAGTTCACAGGACAAAATGACTTCAGCCTATGGAGGTTGATAATGAAGGTGTTGCTAACACAGCAACGATTGATCGAAGCTCTTAAGGATGAGAAGCATGTCAGCAGAGCTGTCTGCAACTGAGAAGATGGAGCTAATTGAGAAAGCTCATAGTGTGATAATCCTCAGCTTGGGAGACAAGATACTCAGGCAAGTGTCGAAGGAGGAGACTGCTGCAGGTTTGTGGATAAAATTAGAGTCTCTATATGACTAAATCACTAGCAAACATGTTATATTTGAAGCAAGCATTGTATTCTTTTAAAATGCTAGAGGATAAACCTGTTGAAGAACAGATTGATAGGTGGTCAAAACTGATCCTAGATCTAGAAAACATTGAGGTTGAGATCGCTGATGAGGATAAGGCAGTGTTGTTGTTAAGCTCACTGCCTAAGAGCTATGATCACTTTAAGGAAACCTTGTTGTATGCACATGAGGAGCTGAGTCTGGAGGATGTGCTGTCTGCCATACACTCTAGGCAACTGAATCATAGAACTGAGACCAAGCCACAAAATCATGGAGAAATCCTAAGTGTACGAGGTAGATCAGAATACAGGGATGATAGCAAGGGCAGAAATAAGTCTAGGTCGAAATCTAGGGCTAAGATTAAGTGTTATTACTGTCATGAGGAAGGACACATTAGGAGGCTATGCCCAAAGCGAGGGAAATGATCTCAACAAAAGCAGAAAGAGCAGGGAGAGGTATCTATTGCTTCAGATGGTTATGATTCAGCCGAGGTGTTGAATGTGGCAGAGGTAGAAAAGCACATGGAGTGGATCATGGATTCAGGGTGTTCATTTCATATGACCTCCAACAAGGCTTGGCTTAGATATTTCAGGCAGATTGAAGGAGGAAAGGTACTGTTAGGAAATGACACACCTTGTATGATCAAAGACATAGGCTCAGTGAGGATCAAGGTACATACAGGCTGTGACTTTGTTCTTGAAAATGTGAGGTATATCCCAGAGCTCAGAAGAAATCTGATATCAGTTGGTATGCTAGATGATTTAGGTTATGGAATAGACACTAGGAAAGGAACAATGAAGGTATTCAGAGGATCATTGCTGGTAATGAAAGGTGTGAAGAGCAATGGAGTTTATACCTTGATTGGCTCTACTATTGCTGGGATCTCAGCTACAGCAACTGAGGAAGACACTGCTTCTCTGTAGCACAAGAGACTGGGGCATGTCAGTGAGAGAGGGTTACAGGAATTATCAAAGCAAGGTTTGTTTGGATCTGCTAGAATTGACAAGCTCAGATTCTGTGAGACTTGTGTATTTGGAAAAGCACACAAGGTGAAGTTTGACACAGGTAAGCACTTGTTAGGATATTTAATTAATTGTGTCAATAGTTTAAGTCTTCGGATTAATTTTGTAATTATCTTTAGCTTGGGCTTTAGACTAGATTGTAATTAATTTATATTTAGTGATTGGGCCTTAATATACCTAGGGTTAATGTGGTATATAAGGTATTACCAACTCACTTTTGAAAGTAATCAAAGATCAAAGGCTTATCCAAATTTTTCACATACTACACACACTCAAAGGTGAGAATACTCCCTTTTCATTCCATAAAAGCCTCTTTGATTCCTTGTTTGGTGCATTCGGGACCAACAAGTGGTATCAGAGCAAACGTGGATCGATCTGCACTGATTTGAATCCAGTTTCGTTCGATTCCAAGAAAGATCAAAGGTGTTTTGAGCAAAATTTTACTTTCGGGCATTTTGAGCTTGGTTTGGGGTTTTGATGCTTCGTTTTTGTGTTTAAAACCTTTCCCCAGATCGAGTATATGCCTAAAATGTTTTTAGAACACTTTTGGATCAGTTTTAACGAGTTCTGAGCAAGATTTAAGCAAAAGTTCTTCAGAAAAAGTCATTTCGGTCATTCTCTGTTTTTGGTCGATTTGATCCATTTTTGTTGTTTTTAGCTCACAAATCGGTCGATAATGTGTTTAGGGAAGAATTTCTGATACTTAGGATCAAGTTTGAGCGATTTTGGTTGAGATCTGAGTGAAAACGGACGATTTTCTGGCAAGAAACCGCGTGAAAGCAATAGAACAGTACTAACGTGTTCTTGACCGCGAAATTTTGTGCTTGATCGTTCAAGTCCGCGAAATTTCCATGACCGCGAAAATTGATCCCGAGAAATTTTAAACCGCGAAACTTTTATTTATACTACTTTTTCGCAACTGCCTACTTGAAGAATCCGAGAAATTTTAAACCGCGAAACTTTTATTTATACTACATTTTTCGCAACTGCCTATCTTCAAGATCCGAGAAACTCTAAACCGCGAAACTTTTATTTATACTACATTTTTCGCAACTGCCTAGTTTCAAGATCCGAGAATTTTAAGCCGCGAAACTTTCACTTATACAACATTTTATTTTCGCAACTGTTTACTTTCATAATCTGAGAAATTCCATATCCAAGAAAGCTTATTCCAAAAATTTCTTTTGGCCGCGAAAGTTTTCTCAACGTGCGAAAGTTTTATAACTTGCTAAAATTCTCTTGCGAGCTTTAAAATTCTCAACGTGCGAAAGTTTTATAACTTGCGAAAATTCTCTTGCGAAACTTTAAAATTCTCAACGTGCGAAAGTTTTATAACTTGCGAAAATTCTCTTGCGAAGCTTTAAAATTCTCAACGTGCGAAAGTTTTATAACTTGCAAAAAATTCTCTTGCGAAGCTTAAAAAGTCGTAACTTGCGAAATTCTTCAACTTGCGAATTTTTTTTTCTAACGTGTTAAATTCTTCCAGGGTTAAAATTTTCTCGGGTTGAATCTTTCTCAAACCTATTCAAGATTTGATTCCTACACTTTAGTACTATCACCCTAGACCACTTTTGACATAAATTATTTTTCTCGCCTCAAATCTCGCTCTTAAATTTCTAGAACTTCTCCTAATTTCAAGATATATTTTCCTTCATACATTATCGACCATCACACACGCTCACTTAGTTCAAAGAAATTCTTTAAAGAATTTTTCACAAACTCTACTCGTTAAACTCATCTTTCTTATCGTTCGTTACTAACTCTCTCATCTATACAAGATCAAAACCACGGACGATTCGACTGCACCGACCATGTCTACCACGAATGACATCTCCACAGTGGGCTCCGACACCAGGCCTCCGATGCTGCGACAAGGCGACTACAGCATATGGACAAACCGGTTCCTCACGTTCATCAGGAACAAAGGCGCACCACTCTCTCAATATCTTCTGGACTCCATCTTCAGCGGCCCAGCACAGTTCTGGACAATCATCCCTGCACAGCCAAATGCAAACCCCCCCCATGGATGAACGCCGCACTCCAAGAGGTCCCATCAATGAGGATGAACTGGCTCGCGAACAGGCCGACGAGACTGCCAAATGATACCTCTTCCAGGCTATGGGCAACGAAGTCTATGCTCACATCGAATGCTGCACAACTGCTAAAGAAATATGGGATAAACTCGTAGAAATCATGGCAGGCACAACTGAAAGTGCTCAAGGGAGGAAATCAGCCTGTCTCTCACAGTATGAACACTTCCAAGCCTACGAAGGAGAGGAGCTGCGTGACACGTACCTCAGATACCTGAAAGTCATCAATGAACTCAAGAAAGCCAGGATCTCGAGGGACAAATTCGATATCAACAACCGCTTTCTTGGAAGCCTCAAACCACAATGGGGCAATGCAATCGTGATGATGATTCAGAGTAAGGACCTCTCCAACACTTCCATCCATGCTCTTTATGACAGTCTGTCTGCCTATGCTCCATACGTGCAACCTCAGTCCACCAACACTCGAGTCGACCCACTGGCCCTCCTCTCGAACAAAACCAATGAACGATCTTCCACCATTAAGACCAAACAGAACAAAGGGAAGCTACCAGCTGTTGTATCTGACACCTCTTCAGGATCCGAAGCTGATACAGAATCAGACGAAGATGTTCGTGATATACGCAAGCAACTGGCAATGCTCACTAAGTTGGTCTCAAAGAAGATCGGAAAAAAATCCTCATCCTCTTCCAATCGCCAAAGAACCTATAGCGGCATCAAAAAGACCACTCCCACAGAGGAAGCCAAGCCAACAAAGAAAGAAGAGGACTCCGCACCTCAAAAGTCCGTGAAGTGCTTTCGGTGTGGAATGATGGGGCACTTTGCCAAAGAATGCCACGCCCCACGCGTAAAGGACTCCGGCTACTACGACCGTAAGGCCAGAATGACCCGCAATGTGGAAAGTGGGAAAGTTCTACTCACCGAAGAAGCGGAATGGGTGAATGACACTTCAGAAGATGAGGAGCCTAAGGATGAAGATTGCTGCATGGCAAGGCTGGTCGAACATGACGAGGACGAGGAGATGGGTCACACCGGTGAAAACACAGCTAATACTCCTACCAACGCTGCATCTGAGGTACGAATCTCACACCTAGATGATGTGTTTACTCACCGACACGCCATTAAGAAACCCACCATAGACGCTAGGGATTATGATGAACTTAAGCTAAAATTTGAAAACAACTATGCCTTACTTAGTCTAAAACTAGAAGAACTTGCCTGTGCAAACGAACGTCTAATGGCCTCTGAAGCTTTAGTCAAACGTCTGCAAAGCAAGAACAAACAAAGTGAAACTAAGGTTAAGGAAACTACACTAGCTATTAGTTCATGTGAAACTTCTCGCCTCCTGACGGCCTCCCAATATGAACTGCTTACGAAGGAAAGAGTTAGGCTATACCGCAAGGTGAAAGAACTTGAAGAGCAACTTCACCTTAGAAACGAAAACTCACGCATCCTATGCCTATTGAACCAACCAGTGGAAACAGAATTCTACGACGCACGGGGGGGGTTCGGACTGTCTAGCAATTGCAATCCAACACCGCTAACAATTAAAAGATATAACATGTGCAACACTGCATTCTTGCAAACAAGAAATGGTGCTCCCCCGCAGCTTAAGCCATTTGTGAGATCATCCTCCGCTGCCATCTCAGAAGAAACAAGAGAACAGAACATCCATTGGGCAGAAATCGCGCTTGACTACACAGAGTTGAACAATAGAGATAAGACTGAGGTATCCTCACTCTCGGAGGATGTCGAAACCTTACTCCCAAACAAAGAACAGGAAGATGCTTTTCAAGATGTGCTCTCTCGCACTTACATCCCAAAGAAACTACTACTCATAGCAGAACTAGAACGACAACTAAAAGTAGAAAGGAAGGCCTTTGCAAAAGAGCGAGATGAGCTGCTTAGCAAAATCTACACACTAGAAAAATTTCCCAATACGAACTATCCCTCCACATCGAGTCAAGTACCCGTTTCTCAAACATGTAAATGTAAGAGGACGGCGAAAATGACTCCTGAAGCTGACATATGTTCTAACACTAACTCTAGTATTCTTATGGATACAGGGAATGTGAGTTCGACGTCTCTGGAAGGCAGCTCGTATCAGACAAAGGCGAACCCACTCTTCGATGACAAGAAGAAAAAACCATCCTATATTCGTCCTTCCTCTCTATGTACTGAATCCCAATATCCTAAGGTCGTAGACAATTATGTTGCCAAAACTTATCTTTCTTTTACCAAACTTATGTCTATGTGCTGCTGCAATGATTTTGTTCTCCCACGTTTTCATGAATATGAAACACATGAACACGCAACACTCCGACCTCGCAAGCGAACCTTCTCTACGACGTCTTGGAATTCTCCCATCTCGCCAAAACCTAAGGTCAAGCGAAAACGTCTCTCGTCGTCAAACGCAAAATCACCTACTACTCGCAAGCCAAAGGCGACCAAAATCGAAGCACGAAAACAACAACCACGTTACCCACGTCAATTCATGTATAAGGCACCATACATGCAAGCACAAATTAGGAAAATATGGGTTAGAAAAACCATAATCCCGCCTAATCAAACAAACGACAAAGGGAAAACTAAATTAGAATCAACAAAATCTGATTTAGAATCCACATTTCCCATTAAGCGCATGAAAATTTTACTTGTATCACAAGAATGCCCCGTCAGTATACGGGGACCCAACATTTGCTAATGATTGCAGGTCTGTCATGTGTGGTATCTAGACTCGGGTTGCTCCACACACATGACGGGGAACAAGGAGCTGCTGAGCAACTTCTCCGAGCGCTATCTCGGAAGGGTCTCCTTCGGAAACAGTCAAATGGCGCCAATTCTCGGAACTGGTGATCTCGTCCATGACAAACTGACGATCAAGGGCATCTCTTACGTTGAGGGTTTGAGCTACAATCTCTTCAGCATTGGTCGTTTCTGCGACAAAGGATACAAGGTTCTCTTCGAATCTGATTCTGCAGCATTATAGATGCCTCGGGACTGCCACTTCTTTCTGGAACGCGCACGTCTCACCTCTACGTACTCAATCTCACGACTTCTCGACCAGTATGCCTTCTCTCTCGGGCTGCACCCAAGTTAAATGATCTATGGCACCGACGTCTTTCACATCTCAACTTCAAGACTATCAACAAACTGCGTCAAGATAAACTCGTCAACGGTCTACCCCAACTAACATATCATAAGGAACATCTCTGCTCTGCCTGTGAATTGGGGAAGATGAAGCGATCGTCTCACATATCCAAGGAAACACCGTCCTCTAAGCTAATCCTCGAACTCTTACATATGGATCTATGTGGCCCAATGCCTACGGCCACACTCGGAGGAAGACGGTATATTCTTGTGATTGTCGACGATTTTTCACGCTACACATGGACGAAACTCATTCGTACAAAGGATGAAGTTCCTGATATAATCATCGAGTTTGTTGTTACGTCCCAAACTCTTCATCAACAGAAGGTTCGGATTATCAGAACTGACAACGGAACTGAGTTTAAGAACAAGAAGCTCAGTGATTTCTATGCCACTCAGGGCATCACTCAGCAGTTCTCAGCTGTGAAGACACCGGAACAGAATGGTGTCGTTGAGCGTAAGAACAGGACACTTGTTGAAGCAGCCAGGACTCTACTCATCCAATCCGGCCTTCCTCACTCTCTTTGGGGTGAAGCCATTCAAACGGTCTGTTACACGCAAAACCGGGCTTCCATCCACAAAAGATTCAACCGCACTCCATACGAGATGTTGAACAACCGTCATATACCCGATATATCTTATCTAAGGGTCTTCGGTTGCCGATGTTTTGTTGCCAATGATCGCCAACATCTTGGGAAGCTTGATCCAAAAGCTCTCGAAGGAATCTTTGTTGGATATTCGCTGAACTCGAAGGCATACAGAGTCTATCTTAAAGAGAAACGTTCTGTCATTGAGAGCACAAATGTCACATTTGACGAAAGCGAAGGCGACCTCATGGCTTCTGCTCATATCAGTCCAGAACCAGGACTTCTTCAGTCGTTGACAAAAGGTCAACCTTCAACGACGGGAACTTCCTCATCTGAGGGCAATTCTGGTGAACTGGATCTCGATCTGCTCTTCGAGTACTTCTATCCAGTCCCCAAGACTCCCGTCGCCACCACTCAACCTACCGCTGCACCCACTCCACCAATACCACCAGCTATCGGCAATAATGTCGTCCCGCCAAACTTGGATGATCTCAACCTCAACGAAGACGACATTTTACCCAACCCCGGGAACATTGCTGATTCTGATGCTGAACCCTCTCAATCTACCACGGTTGAGATCTCTTCTTCGGACACCGGACCCCAATCTAATGAGCCTCCAATAGATGCAAATGCGGCCAGCTCCTCACAGACAAATGTACCACTTTGGGCTCGCTCTCATCCTACAGACCAGATTATGGGGATCCCACATCCGGTGTCTCAACGCGTTCGGCTACGATGAATGAAAGTCTGTTTGCTTGCTATCTCAGTCAAGTCGAACCATCACGAGTAGCTGAAGCTCTCAACGATCCTGATTGGCTGATTGCAATGCAGGAGGAAATAAATCAGTTTGAACGACTACAAGTTTGGGAACTCGTACCACGTCCTCACAACAGATCCATTATCGGCACAAAATGGATCTTCAAGAACAAAAAGGATGAAGACGGTGTTGTCATCCGCAATAAAGCAAGACTTGTGGCCAAGGGGTACAACCAACAAGAGGGCATCGACTACGATGAAACTTTTGCCCCCGTCGCCAGGATCGAAGCAATACGAATGCTTCTTGCATTTGCTGCTCACAAGAACTTCAAAGTCTACCAAATGGACGTGAAGACTGCATTTCTGAATGGATTTCTCAAAGAAGAAGTGTACGTCGATCAACCTGAAGGGTTCTTGAGCGAAGAGTTTCCTCATCACGTTTATCGACTCTACAAGGCTCTCTACGGACTAAAACAGGCTCCCCGAGCTTGGTATGACGTCCTTTCAGATTTCCTCGTTCAGTCTGGATTCAAGAAAGGATCTCTGGATACAACCCTCTTCACCAAGCGGAGTGGCCCGGACATCATGATCGTACAGATATATGTCGATGACATCATTTTCGGATCAACTAAACCACAACTATGTGAAGAGTTCGCAGAATTAATGAAGGAGAAGTTTGAAATGAGTATGATGGGCGAGCTGAATTTCTTTCTTGGTCTTCAAGTAAAACAACTCCCCGACTGAATCTTCATCAACCAGTCCAAATACATCCATGACATCCTCGAGAAATATGGAATGAAGGATGCTAAGACTGCTGCAACACCTATGTCTCCCTCTGGTCGACCCGACGCGGACCCATCTGGTGCTCCTGTTGACCAAACCATCTATCGAGGGATAATAGGATCTCTTCTGTACCTCACTGCTAGTCGACCGGATATCGTTCTCTCGACAGGAATCTGCGCTCGTTTCCAGGCTACACCCAAGGAATCCCACCTCACTACTGTCAAAAGGATTCTCCGCTATCTCAAAGGAACACCCAATCTGGGTTTGTGGTACCCCACTCAATCGGACTTCAAGCTGGTTGGATTCTCTGACTCGGATTACGCTGGATGCAAGATGGATCGGAAAAGCACCTCTGGAGCTGCACACTTCTTGGGCGGTAAACTCGTAAGTTGGTCGTCTCAAAAACAAAACTGTGTCTCAACTTCGTCAACGGAGGCAGAGTATGTCGCCGCTGCTAGTTGTTGTTCACAGCTTTTGTGGATGAGAACCCAACTACGAGATTTTAATATTCATGTCGATAAAATTCCCATTTATTGTGACTCAAAGAGTGCGATAGCGATGACGAGTAATCCGGTACATCACTCGAGAACAAAACACATAGACATTCGTCACCACTTCATCAAGGAACATGTCGAACAAGGGACGATTGAACTGCACTACGTCACAACCGAAGAACAACTGGCCGACATTTTTACAAAACCGTTGGATGTCAAACGATTCCAACACCTTGTGACTATGTTGGGCATGTTGAATCTTCCGTTGTGATCTATCGACCCCTACATGAACTTTGATAAAGTGTACATATTTCCTTTTCACTTCACTCCATTTTCTATGTGTCTCCTTGATTATGTCTTTTGAGGGGGAGTTTCTTGATTAAGGGGGAGCGTCTGATCTTTTCATTTTGTAAAAAGGGATTTTTAGATTAAGGGGGAGTTTCTGATTTTGCCTAAATAATAAATAAATTTTTTTGGGGTTGAAATTTTAAAGTTTGGTCAAATTGAGTCAAAATTGGACTGATTAAAATGTTTTGGGTTGAATTTTAAAATTTCTGGTCAAACAAGGTCATTGGACCAATTGAGTCTCAATTGGACCAAATTTTGACCAAGCCCGCGAAAATCATATCTGGACCCAGCTTTGACCAAACCCATGAATTTCGGCCCATTTACACAAAATTTCGCATGAACAGTGCCTAAAACCCCTAAAACCCCGAAAACCCTTAACGTTAT
The DNA here is from genome assembly GCA_027422505.1 of Craterostigma plantagineum. NCBI lineage: Eukaryota > Viridiplantae > Streptophyta > Magnoliopsida > Lamiales > Linderniaceae > Craterostigma > Craterostigma plantagineum. Next base: position 13,910,277 of record JAPQWV010000001.1, read on the forward strand.
TCACTATCCCAAAATTCCCGAGAAAAATTCAAAACTTTCGCAACCCTGTTCTTAAAAATTTCGCAACTCCCCGCATCGATTCGTCGTCAAATCTGCTCTCAAATTGTCGAAAATCAGCTATTCGGTATGAATGCGCCTCAAACCAGCCAATTTTCGCTAATTTTATCCTGTTTTGCCCCGTATAGATTAAATCTGTTAGGTTACGCCTAAATTTTCTCGGCTCTGAATCGAATGCTTGCTTCGTTCTTTATGTTTAATATCCCCAAATATGCATTGCCCATTCGATTTCGAGTTGATTGAGTCCAGATTATTGCATTTTGGTTGAGATTTGCGTAGGTCTAAGGCTAAATCATTACGTAGTTTCGCACGATATCGCACAGTGTTCTTCACCGCGAAAAAATTCTCAGAAATATTGCTTTAAAACGTTAAATTTCGCAGCTACAGTGAGCTAAGCCCCGCGAAACTTTATGATTTATACGAGAAATTTTTAGGTTTTCGCCGCTACAGTGAGCTAAGCCCTGCGAAACTTTATTTTCTCCGAGAAATTCCTTATGTTTAAAATTTTTTTTCCGCTGCTACAGTGACCAAGAACCTGTGAAACTTTCGCCCGAGAATTTACATGTGTTAAAATTTTTTTTCGCTGCTACAGTATGTTAAGTACCGCGAAAGTTTATCTGAGAAATTCTTTTTCCTCACGACAAAACTTTCTCTGCTACAGTGAGTTTAGCCCCGCGAAATTCTAATAACACATCATTTCATATTACATATTTTCGCATCATCACTATTTCGCAACTACAGTGAACAAAATTTTCGCAGTCCACAAAGCTCTTTCCATCCGCGAAACTTTCATATAACCTGCGAGAATTTCTCACGACTTGTCTATGTGATATAAGTTGCGAAATTTTCCATAACTTGCGAAAATTTTACTTTAACCTGCGAAAATATCTCACGACTTGTCTATGTGATATAACTTGCGAAATTTTCCATACTTGCGAAAATTTTACTCTGACTGCGAAAATTTCTCAAGACATATCTTTGTGTTATAACTTGCGAAAATTCCCAATACATGCGAAACTTGACTCAGAATGTGAAATCGCTTGAACTTGCGAAAAATTTACCTTATAAGCAAAATTCATATATGCGAAAATTTCCCTATTTGCATCCTTATATGCGAAATTTTGCTTACATGCGAAATTTCTTTCATACATACGAAATTTTCCAAAATGCGACAATTTCCTCGACATTTCAACGTGTTATAATCTGCGAAATTTTCCCTAACATGCGAAATCTTACACAAATTGCAAATTATTTTTTTTTTATGACTATGTGTCTTACTTAGCACATATTCTCATCTCCTATAAACATTTTCGCGAAAAATTCCCTTATTTGCTTCAATTCTATGTCTTGTTGTATTATTTTCGCAACTTAATCCGTACTAACCGTGCTACAATTTCTATCAAGCACAGATATGACTGAAAAGGATCAAAGCACGATTGAAGCTCTTGAGGCGGCTGCACTTCAACGGGACATTGCTCGCATCGAACTCAACACACGACTCTATGTTCCACCACCCGAGCAGATCTTCCCTCTGAGTCAATGGGTGGCCCTGATTCCCAACAATTTCATGGTGGACCTGCAGAGCTTTCGGTGCGATGCCCCCGTCATCGTAGAAATCCTCAAAGGGCACCCACTTCGCCACGCCTTCACACATGGCGAGCCAGAAGCACAGGTGTACCTTCAACAATTCTGGCATACACTACAGATAGCGGGACCACTCCATCTTGCCAAAAGCCTATCCGCCCAAATTGATCAAGAAACGGTGGTCCTCAATTGCAAAATTGTGCAAGAAGTGCTTCAACTCCCCGTCTACACACCCTATGACCCACCACCAACACACGATCAACTTATTGAAGACATTGACCGACTGGGCTACCAACCAGATACCAAGAAGAAGAAGGGCCCACTTGTCCTCAGTGAAGTCACCACCCGCAACCTACCTCAACCTTGGCGAACTCTGTACCTGCTGGTGAACAAGTGCTTGTCAGGAAAGCATGCCGGTCAGGACCGCGGAAACCTTCAGATCCTCACCATCCTAACCGGCATCGCCCACAACCGGAAGTACAACTACGCGGATATCATCTGGATGGATCTCGTCGCGAAATCCAACGTCGCGACCGGGAAGTCGCAAAGGGAGTCACCAACCGCTTCATCCCTTACATGCGGTGGCTCCCAGCCTTCATCCGACACTTCCGCATGCACTCCACCAGCATTCGCATGCGGCCGGCAGCCGAACACTTCGCCATCCCAACAGTCGAGAAGTTCGCCAAGAAAATCCCCGGCGAAGGATCGAAACGCGATGATAATTCCGGACGAAGTTCTCGCCTACGCCGACCAGACAAATCCACACGTCCGCGAATATCGCATATCCACCGCCTCTTTCCGAGAAAGCCCCAGACCACTATACACTGTCCCTACGGAGCAGATCAACCCACTGCTCCCAACCCCGGGACTAGCCAAAACCCCACCACCACCTCCAAAATGTCCTCGAGTCGCGCCGCATCCTCTTCCACACGCGCTCCGAAAAAACGGTCGCGAGAGGATGACGTAAGCCGCCCCACGGAGCGCCGATCGAAACAAAAGCACGATCGACCTCCTCCGCCACAGATAAGCCGAGCCGAACCAGTAGGTACAGGAGGTGATGTGTTCACCTCCCGAGTAGAAGTCGTGGCATCTGGCTCAACCACGCAAACTACCCCACCAACCCACTTGTCTTCCTCTCTACAGGAAGATATTTCATTCCACGAGGAGCCACGTATACCATCGACATCCCATTTGGAGATAGTCGATGTTGAAACAAGCAGTCCCTCGCCTCAGACTGCATCCTCTTCATGCACCTCGAGTCAAGTGCCCTCACTCCCCATAATTTCATCCGTTTCTAGGACACATACACCTTCCACCGCACCACAGAGTCTTCGTGACTCTGTCAGAACGCTCGGTGATGTCTCTGTGACTGAGAGCGGAAGACCTAGCACGGCCAACATCACAACAACCATGAGCCTAGGCCATCATACGATTGAGTCTGTCTCATCGGTGATGCCAACGAGAAGTCTCAGTGACCCCGTCTTTTCCCGACCTGTGCAAACGGGCGGCCGATCGGCGATCTTCTCCGATTCGGTGACAGTTGGACATCTTCGTGATTCCAACTTGTTAGATTTACCCCGATTCATCACCGAGACCGCGCTAGAGTCACGTCTTCAAGAGTTTGCAAAGACTCTTGAGGCGTCGATTCTCGACAAAGTTTACGCGCGTCTCGATGCGTCCACCGCCGACAAAGGAAAAGGTGTGGCCCCGGAGACGCCACCACCGACTCAAGATGTGGACGCTGAAGCCATTCTCTCTGCCATTTCCGCGAAGGAGCTCTTCTACCTCCTACGAGCAAGATTCGAGTCGATGACGGAACTCGACGACGAGGAACGGCAGATGAAGAGAATGATGACTCAGCCCTTGACTTGCCGCGCTCAGGGCGAGTCCAGCGGGATCAGGCGCGACGATCAAGACGATGATCAAGATCGCCGCGAGGGGGAGAATAGGCAGCTGGGCTCACAATCCCAAGGACTCATGCAATCGACGCTGCCCTCCTCTGTACCTGAACGAACGCATGCAGCAGAAACCTCACACCCCACTAGCCATAAATCCCATCTCATTTACCCTGAGCCACTAGCCAAATCACCCTCACCACCACCCACCAACGTCTCCGAAACTCTAATCGTCACATCGACATTAGAGACCACCTCTATACCTTCTCCACCCACCATTTCAGAACCTCTGACTGTCACATCGACGTTAGAGGTCACCACCACATCTACACCACCCGTCACTCAAATCATCCTCGCCAAAACCATCACCTCAACCGAACCACCAGAATCTCCACCAATTCCATCCCCACAATCCACAAACTCCTCCGACGCTACACCCTCGCCAACCCGGCTTCCGAGGATATCTACTGCGCACAGAACGAGATCGAAGCCTACATCTTTAACGATGAGTGGCTATACACGCCCGCCGATGCAGTAGCAGCTAGGAAGTTGGTAGAAAATGCTCGACGTCTGCTCATGGAGGCCTCGCTAACGCTGATCAACACCGCAGACGACGAGAACGGAGAGGAATACGACGCGGAACCGGCCGAGCTCGAGAACATCCTACAATTCCAAGCGCAGCAAACTGAGGCCCCTGCTACTCAAACGGATGTACCCACAGTGAATACACCGGAAGCACCGTGGGAAAACAAAAAGATAACCGCGCCGTTTCAAGAAGAGATCAGGAAGAGGATCTGGCGGCGCAAGGAGCAGATCATCACAACCTTCGACGAGTACGAGCTGATGAACATCCAAAATTGGAGCGAGAGAAAGAAGCAGCTCTATCGATGGAGCCTTCTGTGCCACAAATGCTCAAATAGGACGCTATCCGACGAGGAAAACATCGCTCAGGAAATGAGTCGGGCCCCCATCTGCAAAATCACTGACCTCCGCCAGGAGTCCAAAGGACCTGTCCATTACCCAGTATTCACGGTAATGAGGCAGGATGAGAGCTACTGTGAAGTCAGTAAGGCGGACTTCAAGTTTCTGCACCTGGGCAACCTGTACAGCATGCTGGAATCCATGAAGCAGTTCAGACTCGTCCTCAGAAGTTCTGGACATCTCGTACGTGCTGAACCGGTCACCATGGGATATGTGGCTATCAAACGCCACATGCTCCGACAGGTCAGATTCTTCGCCACCCACGATCTGCAGATGGCGGTGGAGCACAATCTGAAGAAGGTGAATCTGACTCGCCCATCTTTCAAGAACGCGGACGACTACCGAGAAGGCGATGTGATCGACGGAGACGATCCGGCGGTCGCCTACTCGAACTATAAGGGAAAGATGAGGATGCTGCGCTGCTCTGAAGTGGCAAAGTTCTCGGATGGAAAGCTCACCATCATCCAAGACAAACTAATGAAGATCTGCCGCATACTTTCAGAAGAAGATCCTCTATGCCGATCCAAGTTCGCGAAGCTCATTGACGCTATAGCTAATCGACTGGTACTTCGAAGGAACCTCCGCGCCTTCGAGTTCAAGCTAGGGCTTCGCGACACACTCACACGCTAATCCACCACCGCTACGCTCAAGATCCAAGACTCCCAACAATTGACCCAAAGGGGGAGATTGTTAGGATATTAAATTAATTGTGTCAATAGTTTAAGTCTTCGGATTAATTTTGTAATTATCTTTAGCTTGGGCTTTAGACTAGATTGTAATTAATTTATATTTAGTGATTGGGCCTTAATATACCTAGGGTTAATGTGGTATATAAGGTATTACCAACTCACTTTTGAAAGTAATCAAAGATCAAAGGCTTATCCAAATTTTTCACATACTACACACACTCAAAGGTGAGAATACTCCCTTTTCATTCCATCAAAGCCTCTTTTTTTTTTTTTGGGAAAGGGTCACTAAATAAATAAATAAAAAAGACACAGATCCGCTCAGAGAGCACAAAACCCACCGGTAACAGGCTACCAGCTCACAACCAAGGAAAAATGAAACATGTCCCTAGGGCAGAGCAAAAATAAGTCCAAACGTAAAAACAAATAACAACCAAACATTTCCAGCCGTATCATCCAACGTCAACGTGAGGATCAGCATCAGCATCATTGTCCGTCGTCTCGAAAGTAGCAAGAACCTCAAACATGTTGTGATAGTGTGTCTCAATAACCTTGCTACCGGATGCATCGTCACTGCTAGGTCTACTCGAACGCTTATCATGTTCGAAGATAGGGGTAGAAGTGCGTTTCTTGCCATCCCCCACAAGGCCATTCATGTTGGCCGCCTCAGTAACAATGACTTTTCCTTTGTCAGCCAAGCGGTTACCTTCTCGACTTGGAGGCGCCACCGTAGTCGGCCTTGTCGGCCGAGGCGCCTGGATGTGAGTGTGTTTCTTGGCCGAGTTCTTAGGTGGTGGTTTCGGCCGGTTGGTAGGGCAAGCCGCGGTACTATGGGCCCAAGAGTCGCATGTCGAGCACTTACGAGGCCGCCACTCGTATTCAACACTAACGGGCACCACACCCGAGGAGCCACCATCCTTAGTTGGGATGTGGACGTTGAACCGCTCAATCAAAGGGTCCGCCAAAGCAACTTCAATGCACACCCTAGCATACTCAAGGCGTTCCTCCCGAGCCGTCACAGCGTCCGCAAATAGAGGCTTTCCAAGCACACTTGCAACGATTCCCAAACCGGCTTGTGTCCAAAATTCCGTTGGGACGTTCCGGAGACGAACCCAAAGCGGAACAGCCGAATGCGGTTTCTTTTCAAACGAAAATCCCGTACGCCACTTCTCGAGAAAGAGAGGCTGTCCCTGTAAGAGCCACGGACCGCCATCCAAAGCCATTGCAGTGGCCTCCTCTGTGCTAAAACGAAACATGAAAAAACCATTAATCGTCGATCTAACCTCGACAAGGTTTTTCCAAATAGACCTGACATAGCGTTCCACATGAGGGAAATACGGTCGCTTCCCAAGGAAATACCCGACAAGCGTGTGCTCCCACCGAGTGACGCCTTGTTGAGCAACTTCCCAAGAGGGCCGAGCCGCCGCTATACCATCGACGACAGTGGGCGCCGTGTAAGAAAGAGGGAGACGAGTCGAGCTAGGTGACCCTCCACGGCTAGTGAGAAGCCGGTTGCTGTTAGCGCCAAGAACAACCTCGGAAAAAGATGGGCCGGGATATGGGGGTCCATGTTGGAGCGCCGCCCCAAGAGGGCTGTGGTGCTGCACTGGTGTGCCAGCGTTCGCCGGCAAAGGTCTAGGGGTAGGCCCATGCACAGTAACGGAGCCATGGCCGACAGAAGCATTCTCTGCGAGCAGACCGAGGGTAGACGAGTCCTCCGGCACAGTGGGATTCGCCTCCATCGTAGCGTCGGCACCAGTCATCAACGTCGGCCCTGTGCCCAGATCCGTCGTCGCCAACTCCATGTCGCGAGTAGAGGAGGCCATAGGAGGCCTAATAGATGAGGCCTTAGAAGGGTTAGTGTTGTTGGCCGGCCCAGTAGAAGTCGGCCCAATAGATGAGGCCTTAGATGGGCTAGTGTTGTTGGCCGGCCCAGTAGAAGTCGGCCCAGGTGGAGAATGGGTCGCCCCAACAACCCCATAGGGCCCAAAGGAGCTCGTCTTGGTCGGCCCATTAAGAAGGGCCCCAAGTGATGATTGGGCCTCAGCCATGGGAACCCTAGGCCCATTAGTTTGGTAGTTTGAAACCCTAGAGGGGCCGGAAAATTGAAGCGCCGTCTCACCAGCCGACGGCTGGTCGGAGTCGTGCTGGGCATCCCCATGCGGGCCTTGGGCAAAAGGCGGCGGCGGCGGCGTCCCCTGGCGGAGGGGCGGACGGTGATCTTCATAAGCATTTCGCAGCGGTTCGATAGTGGTCGTGCGGCGCTTGCGACGCTGCGGTTTCTTAAGCGGGACCGGCGCGGCCGGTGGGGGGGGCGAAGCCACCATATCGGCAGACCCAAGCAGCGGCGGCGTATTGGCTTTTGACACCGGCGATCCATTCATCGACGGCATAGTGGCCGGTTTCGAGGGCAGCGGGTCATTAGCAACGTCCCGAGCGCGCGAGACGTCGGCCTCAAAGGCCGCCATGTCAAACCTATCCGAGGTATACGGAAAAGTCCTACAAAGAAAGGAAAACTCCGGCACAGGTCCCGACGGAAAAACAGAAGCCATGGGAGGCGCCAACAAGGAGAATACGAAAGGTTTATGGACGGAAAACACACGCCAAGCCTAAAACCCTTCCATCGCCGTCTGAGCCCGGCGAGGGAGGGTGGTCGGACGTTCACCGGCGGCAGTCAAGATGGCGGTGATGACTCTGGTGGCGGATGGTGAAGGATGGTGGTGGTGGAAGGTGGCGGGATGTGAGAGGTGACTCTTTGATTCCTTGTTTGGTGCATTCGGGACCAACAGCACTGCTCTAAAAGAGTCCTAGATTATGTACATTCAGATCTATGGGGACCTGCATCAGTGATGTCATATAGTGGAGCAAAATACTTCATCTCAATCATTGATGATACTCGAGGAAGGTCTGGACAATGGCTCTGAAAATAAAGGATGAAGCATTTGGGAAATTCAGGGACTGGAAAAGAGCAGTAGAACTTCAGACTGGTAGGAGAGTGAAGATGCTGAGAACTGACATTGGACTGGAATTTTGCTCGAAGGAATTCAATGATTTCTGTGAAGCTGAAGGGATAAGGAGGCACAAAACCATACCATACACACCTCAGCAAAATGGGCTTGCTGAGAGAATGAATAGGACTTTGCTCGAAAGGACTAGGTGCATGATGTTGAGTGCTGGGCTGCCTAAAGCTTTCTGGGCAGAAACGTCGGCTACAGCCACCTATATCATAAATAGGTGCCCATCCACGGCTATAAACTGCAAAACACCAGAGCAGATGTGGTCTGGTTCCAAACCAAGTCTAGAGCATCTGAAAGTTTTTGGGAGCATTGCTTATGCTCACATCAAGAGGGATAAGCTAGAGCCTCGAGCTGTGAAATGCATATTCATTGGATACGCTGAAGGTGTAAAAGGGTACAAGTTGTGGAGCCTTGAACCTGGGATGAAAAGGATAATTCTGAGCGGGGATGTTACATTTACAGAAGGCAAAATGGCCAACCTGGAAAAGTCCTCTGAAGCTGATAAATCAAAAGTGATGTCTGGATCATAATTCCTTGGGAAAGTTCACATTGAGGTGGAGAATTCCCAGGCGAGTGAAAGGGCAGTTCAACCTGAAGATGAAGAACCAGTAGATGAAGAATCTGTTGAGGAACTGGTATCTGATAATGCTGAAGAGGGGGCTGTGCAAGAAGAGGCTAGGCCTGAAATTGATTATATGCTCACAAGGGATAGAGAAAAGAGAAATATCAGGGCTCCCAGAAGGTATGGCCAAGCTGATGTAATAGCTTTTGCTTTTACCATGGCTGAGGAAATGGGAGATGAGCCATGTTCATACCAGGAAGCAGTTAAAAGTACAGACAGAGATGCTTGGAAATCTGCTATGGATGATGAAATGGATTCCCTGATAAAGAACGATACTTGGGAACTGGTGAAGAGACCAAATGGTCACAGGCTCATAAGCTGTAAATGGATATACAAGAAGAAGCTGGAATCAGATCTGAAGGTGAGGTATAAAGCAAGACTAGTGGCTCGTGGCTTCACTCAAAGGGAAGGAATTGACACTATAATGATGTGTTCTCCCCTGTGGTTAAGCAGAGATCCATTAGGCTGCTACTCTCACTGGTGGCTCAACAGGACTTGGAGCTGGAATAGCTAGATGTGAAGACAGCATTCCTATATGGAAATTTGGAGGAAAAGATCCTGATGACACAGCCTGAGGGATATGGAAAAACTGGGAAAACTGAGCTTGTGTGCCTGCTTAAGAGGTCACTTTATGGACAGAAACAGAGCCCCAGGCAATGGAACAGAAGGTTTGATCAGTTCATGTTGAGAAATCAGTTCAGTTGAAGCAAGTATGACCCGTGCATCTACTTTAAAATCTGCTCAAACCAGCAACTCTGTTATCTACTGCTGTATGTAGATGATATGCTGATTACATGCAGGGATAAGGATGAAATCTGGAAAGTAAAGACACTCCTTAAATCTGAGTTTGAAATGAAGGACCTTGGATCTGCTAAGAGGATACTGGGAATGGAAATCACCAGAAACAGAGATGAAAAATGGCTGAAACTTCATCAGAGGAACTATCTGATATCAGTGATTGAAAAGTTTGGAATGAGAAATGCGAAGAAAATGCAGGTGCCTCTAGCAACTCACTTTAAGCTCAAGAAAGAACCATCTGAGCTTACACCTGAAGAAAAGACCTATATGGAAGGGATACCTTATGCAAATGTGGTAGGCTTACTGATGTATGCCATGGTGTGCACCAGACCTGATATGGCCTATGCAATGAGTATTGTAAGCAGATTTATGGCTCAACCAAGAAGGGAACACTGGATAGCATTGAAATGGGTACTGAAATTTGTGAGAGGATCACTTCTGATTTACAGAAGGTGTAGGGACAGCTCGGGTAAGACAGTCATGATAGAAGGTTTCGTGGACTCTGATTATGCAGGGTATTGATACAAGGAAGTCTCAGACAGGGTATGTTTTCACCTCCTATGGTACAGCTATAAGTTGGAAAGCTTCTTTGCAGAAGGTAGTGGCTCTGTCAACCATAGAGGCAGAATATATTGCCTTAACCGAAGCAGTGAAAGAAGCGGTGTGGCTGAGAGGACTGATTCAAGAACTTAGAATAAGCAGGGAAAAGTAGATGTGTTCTGTGATAACCAAGGTGCAGTCTACTTGGCGAAGGATAGTGTGCACCATGAGAGAACAAAGCACGTAGATGTGAGACTTCATTTCATACGGGAGATTGTGGAATCAGGTGAAGTTGGGGTCAAGAAGATCTCAACTCAGCATAACCCCGCAGATTATCTAACCAAGGCAGTTTCAAGCAAGAAATTCAACTACTGTTTGGAACTGATTGGTTGCGAGGATGAGCCCTGATAAAAGGCCGGAAAGGGCCAAGGATCATCTATGTAAGTTGATGAATCAAGGTGGAGATTTGTGATGAATTTGATCCATCAAAGCGCAGAGAAGAACTAAAGAACAGTTCGTTTAAGTCTGAAAGGTTAAGCTTCGATCGTTGTGGACCGTTGATCTGCATTGGCGCATTATCCGATGGCTCAGGTTTAAACGCGGGAGATTTAATCAGAAACGTAGGATCTGGTGCGCTGGAGATCCTACGGATGAGATTGAACGCGACGAGAAATGCATTAGTAGTTCTTTAAGTGAAGTAGCGTTTTCAGTCTGAGCTGCGACTAAACTCGAACCGTTGGATGCGATGAAAAATTGATCGGACGGATGATATGGATCGCGGCATAAAACACCTGAAGCAACATGGTATAAATACCAGTTTTCAGTGTTCGACGAGCAGATTTTCACGTGTGTGTAACTCGACAAAGAGAGTGTGGAAAAGAGTTGTAAACACGAAAGTGATAGTGTGCTGTGAGCTCTGTAAATCTGTGCTAAACTCATAAATAAAGGAGTTGATCTTTGGCCTCGTGGACGTAGGCTAAGTTATTAGCCGAACCACGTAATTCTGTGTTTTGATTTGAATTTCGTTCTGTGTGATTTCTGAATTGATTGAGTTGCGATAAATCAGACGAACTAAACATCATCTAAGTCAGTGAAATCAGTCATTGAATTGATCGAATTGCGCAACAATGCGGGCCACGGTGGATTTTTGTTCCGTTTTTCACTTTGATGGAATGGATCGCTAGAGATATCAGCTTGAATATAGCATGGGTGTGAAATTGTGTGTGAATTTAGCATGATATTGACCATAGAAAGTTTTGATCTTCTTTTCTAGGTGGATGGGAACAATGATATCGTTTCATGGAAAGCAATTGGTTATTATGGGCCTGATCCTGATCATAAGTTCGATACTGCATGCAAGTGTACGATGAAATGTCGAAGAGGAATCAAGAAGAAAAAGAACAGAGCAAAGGGGAGCTCTTCCGACCCCTATACAAAGGCATCATCAACCCGAACCTCTTCTGATGCAGGTCGTAACATTACCATAGCCTCTTTTCATTGTTCAATCATTGAGTTCATTCTCTAGTAAAAAGCTCTTATTGGTTTTATCGTATTGTTTTATGCAGACTCGTGGCGTAAGAGTTGGGCCATGACAACTAGGTTTTAAGAATGGAATGAGATGTCTTGAGGTTTCATCTTTTCAGATTCAATTTGCCTGATTATCTACTCATGGGAGGATTGGATTGTGGACGATGATGAAAAAATTGCTGAAGACGAAAGAAACTCAATGTCTTGGTTTGAAAGACGAATGGCGCGGTTTCCAAATCCTGGAGATGATTTAGGCGAAGAAATTGGCGATTTATTTTCTGGGAGGGGATTGGTTAATGATAGAATAATAATTTACATCGGTAAATGTGTGTTATCAGAAGTTATTTATCCGAATTTGCTCGAGCATCTTACACTTACGCGCGTATTTCTTGATTTATAGATATTCGAGGAAAATGATTCAGAAATGAGTTTTTGGACATATTAATAAATACCACGCGATGTTTTCTTTCACTTGTATCAAGCCAACTATATACAACAATTAAAGAAAGCTAAGGGACCCTCACATGTTGGTTGTGCGTGTTTGCATACCATAGTGCTTTGACAAATAATACTTGGACAATAAAGTAAAGCAGACAAAAGCATCCTTGTGCTGAGCGACATTCAAGCAGACATCCAACCAAGAAAATACCTTTGTGGAAAAAGAAAATGAACGGGTATTCAGCTTCCCATGTTTCGAGTGTGAAAGAAAAAAGAGCCAAGACACAACTATGAAGAACTGGAGTTGGTGTTACATTCCGTGGGAAGATTCATCTATATATACAAGCGTACACACCTCAACGAAAAAAAGAAGAAAAAAAGACGAACGGAACTTTAAAAAAAAGAGAGCTCACTATCATCTCCCAAATATCCAAAAGAGGAGGGGGACGAGCCACATCCAGTACTTTTCATTCACCCCTCCCAGACCGAAGCAGACCAAACCACGGACGAAAGCTGCGACGCTTAGCATATTTGAGCCAAGGTACAACCGTGACGGAACGGGGCAGAGCTGTGACGGGCAGCCACGTTATATTGGGTTTGGGCTGAAATTATATCACGACGGACTAAAACGAGCAAGGACGTGAAGCATACAATTGAACCTTAATCGCTCACCAGCTGTTCGACGAAAATACCAAACGAAGTATAAGGCTGAAGCTAAGGCGAGGATCATACACGGAGCAACGCTGCTGCAGTTCGTTTACGTTCGTACGGTTGTAAGCTAAGTCGATTCCTTTCTATATATAATTATGTTGCTATATGTTTAATTGGTATCTTAAGTTATTATAGTTGAAGTTTTATTCAAAACCATGATTTATAATATTGTGAGATTATTGTGCTTATTCGTGGACGCGTGAGTATTCGTTTGAGATTGAATTTATTTTAGTTGATGAACTTATTTTGATTAGATTGTTGCAAATGTTTAATTAATCCAGGTGAATCCATCGTTAATTAGAACAACAAATCCGTAATTGTTTGTATGTTCTAATAAGTAGCAAACAATATTCAACTTCTCTACCTAGGTAAGTGTAAGTTATATTGTAGTTTACGCGATTTGATTTTAACGGACCAGTGTCGTTTCTCGAGAGAGCGTCGTCCGAGCGAGTTAGTCAATAATCGAGTCTCTTTCATTTTTAATGCTGTCGGAATCTTAAACCTTGCAGGGCGTCCTGGAGGTTATTTTTCGATTAGGGAAGTAATTATAGAGCGTCTTTTAATTTTCGAGAAATTAAGAAGAGATTGTTTGTTAGGCGTTCGTCGACAACTCTAACCGATTATGCTTATGTATACACGTTATTTAGGAATCTATGATCGATTATATAAATCAAGGTGGCGAACGATTACTTCAACTATTATTTTATAGTCCTTAGTTTCTATATTTTCCTTCGTCTGTTCTTAGTTTAATTTCATTTCTATATCAGTCTATTTTCAAAAATATATTTTCGTTTATTATTGCTTTAGTTTTGATTTCCGTTTGAAAAACTAAAAAAAACCCTAACTATTATTATTATTACTACTACTACTAACTATTTTTATTATTATTATTATTATCGATCGAATTTTGATATAGAAGTAAATCAACCATCTTCCCTGTGGAGACGATCCTTACTTTCACTATACTGGTATAGTAAGGTTATAAATTTTATTTTTGGCCGTTTACGACGCGACCAGTTAAGCCTGTGAGGGATGCTGTTCTTGGACGAGATGACTGATGATATATTGTACGAAGATAGGGTCTTTCACTATGCATCTTCGCTAAAATTTTATAATATACTTGCTGGTATTTGGTAATTTTCTGCAAGTGCAGTTTTAAAATTTTACGATATTGTATCATCAGGGCCAGATAATGATACATATATCTTCCGTTGAATTCGCTTGGCAGTGTTGATCATTGTTCCTTGGTGTCTCGATTTCTTGAGTTTTAGGGTTTTATTTTCTGCATTTATCGATTGGAAACAATAAAGAAGCTGATGAATGGAGGTCTAGAGATCGCCAAAGATGTTGCTCAAAGTTGATCTTGCTAAGGCCTAAGACAAGGTTGAGTGGGATTTTCTTTTATTGATTCTTGAGTCGCTGAATTTCCCTCTTCCCTTTGTGGGTTGGATACGTTCATGTCTTACCTCACCATGCTACTCGGTTAATATAAATAGGTGGCCTGAAGGATTCTTCAAGGGAAGACGTGGACTGCGGCAAGGAGACCCCATTTCACCCTATCCGTTCACTCTGGTCATGGAGGTTTTACACGGGATCATAAAGGATCATATCCGGCGCAGTGGGTGTTTTCGGTATCATTGGAGGTGTGAACCTACAGAACTCTTCATGCTCACCTTCGTTGACGACTTGCTCCTATTTTCCCACGCTGATGTCGATTCGGTTAGCATTTTCAAGGAGAGCCTAGAACTCTTCGCCTCCCTTGCTGGTCTTAGAGCGAATACCACGAAAAGCGAGATGTTTATTTCCAAGAGAGCTGAGCGGCTGAAGGGGACGCTCTAGGGCATCATGGGATTCCAGACGGGCTCTTTACCGGTGCGTTACCTGGGGGGTTCCGTTGATCACGTCCAGGCTTACGATTGCGGACTGCGACCCACTACTCCGCACCATCGACCAACGTGTGGGCTCGTGGACCAATAAATCTCTTTCGTACGCGGTAGAGTCCAGCTGATCAAGTCCGTCCTGCTTAGTGTCCACACCTATTGGGCGGGAGTCTTCTTACTCCCCAAGGGCGTTATCCAAGCGATTGAGTCTCGGCTTCGGGCATTCCTATGGCGGGGCTCGAGAGCTAAAGTTGCGTGGGCTGTCATTTGCACTCCCCGTGAGGAAGGGGGTCTCGGATTATGCTCGATCGAGACGGACAACAAGGCGTTGATGATGCGCCCTTCTTTGGAGTCTTTTGAGCCCGGATGATACTTCGATTTGGGCAACCTGGATCCGCCAAACTCGACTTCATAATGCCACTTTATGGTCCATCAGACCCACCTCCACTACTTTGTGGACTTGGAAGAAACTGTTAAAGCTCCGTCGACTCTTTCGGCCACTCATTGACTTCTGCATCGGGAATGGGGCTAATGCTCGTCTCTGGACCGACCCGTGGCTGCTTATGAGCCCGTTGGGGGAACGCTTTCCCCGTGGGCCTATGGTTAGGGTCTGCCCCTGGACTCTAGGCTCAGCATCGTCATCAACGCGGAGGGATGGAATTGGCCGGCTCAAACTACGACGGGATTCATTGAGATCGCGCCACTGCTCCCACCGGTTTGGCCTGGAGAGAGGGACTCGATTCGTTGGATCGCTTCAAGAGATGGATTGCTTCTCGACCCACTCTGTTAGGGAAAGTTTAAGGCTGAAGCTAAGTCAGGTCCCATGGCACACGCTCTTCGAAGGCCCGATCTCTATACCCCGGCATGAAATCATCATTTGGCTCGCGATTCTTGACAAGCTTGCGACGCGCGACAAGCCGTGGGTGGCGACTGTGGCTGGGAACTCGATCTGTCTTCTATGCGATGACGAGATTGCTGGGACGACGCGACACCTCTTCTTCGAATGCTCTTTCTCAAAGTGTTGCCTCCGTCTTTTACGTACTCACATGCATTTTGGTTGGCCTTACTGGGACTGGTTCGAGGGGATCGTTGGGCTTCTTCCAGATGGCACGGGAGGCACTTAGCTTGGATGGGACCTCGGCATGTCCTTGCTTTCCTTGTCTACCATCTGTGGTCAAACGCAACAGAAGATGGCACGACGGGAGAAGGAGGCCGCCGGAACGAATTGTGGCTGAGATTGAGGCGCTCCTTAGCATCCGCCTTTCCACTCTCTCGAACAAGTATCAGCTCCAAATGAGCACAATGCGTCGGGTTTGGCGTATCGCTTGGGCAAACTAGGGAGCTCCCACTCTTCCACTCTCCTTCCTCTCTCCCTTCCTTTTCCATTCCCTCCTTTCTCTCCTTTCTCCCTTTGTATGTTGGTTGTTGGCTGATTGCTGCGTTTACTTTCTTGGGTGGTGGGCTGCTTTGACAGGTTTGGCCTGGCTGGAGTTGGGGCTCGCTGACTACTTGGAGCTTGCCTGCACTTGGGATTGGGATGGCCTGGACCCGTGGTGCTTCTCCCTCGTGATGGAAAGATTCAGGAGATGGCATATTTTATGCCCGCTTTATCGACCAGTTGTGGACGCAGTTTCTGCGACTTCCCCGTCTCCGCTTGATGAACTTTCCTTACGATTGCTTCATCTTTGTGCGTTTTTGCGTGCACTTCGGCCGACAGTCCTGCTGGTACCTCATCTGGTGCCAGGAACCTGTTGCTGGTTATGGTTGTCGACTCCTACTATTGCCTCTGGCTTGACTCTGTTTTTTTTTTTGCTGGCTGAGGTCTTTTGGGACCTGTAGGTTGTCTGGGCTGTTTGGTTTTTACGATGTGCTACCTGGTCGTTTGAACACTACCGTTTGGTGCGTCATGAGCGATATCATGCACGCTGTACTTGTACTCCTGTTTCTTTCCTTTTAGTGAACGTTTACAAAAAAAAAGATGTTGCTCAAAAAAGGGGTACGAATTTTTCTCCTCACGAATAAGTGATCATCTTTCATCTTCATACACTTCTTGGAAATAGGTATTAGCTTTAAGTTTTACGGTTTTATTTTCTGCATTTATCGTGTGGAAAGAATAAAAAATAATGTTCTTTTTGTGTGTTTATGGTCTTAGTGATTAAGTATTTGGGTCAGGTCTTGGTTGATCAAAAGGATATAGAAGATGATGAATGGAGGTCTAGAGAGATCGCCAAAGATGTTTTAAAAAGTGTAGGACTTTTTCTCCTCACGAATAAGGGATCATTTTCATACACTTCTTGGAAACGGGTATTAGCTGTATATTTGAGTTTTAGGGATTTATTTATCGTGTGGAAAGAATAAAAAAATTTGTCCTTTTTGTGTGTTTTATGGTCTTAGTGATTAAGAATTTGCATCAGGTCTTGGTTGATCAAAAGGATAAAGCTAATGAATGGAGGTTGTTAGGATCGATTACGCGTTTAGAGGGGGGTGAATAAACACTTGGACATTTTTCGATTCTTAACCAGTTAAGGCTAGATACTGGTGCTTGATACTCGTGTATGCGACTTTGTGCGGAAGCAAACCGGTCAGTTATGAACTGAGACCGGGTGTACGATGTGAAGTGCGTGTGTGAGTTTGTAAAGGATACACAGTTTGTTTCTGGAAGTTTGGAGCAAAATCTCCTACGTCTCCCATTTTTCCCCGCAAGGAAGGTACCACTAGAAGACTCGGTTTTCTATAACCCCCGTTGTACAACCTCCTTAGCTAGACTAACTCAGTACAACCCCGCGGCTATACTCAGCTAACTAAACTCCTAGTCACCACTAGACAGCTTTTTACAGTCCGTCTCTTTCAAGAGCTTTCTACAGTCCCTTGAGAAAACTCACTTACTAACCGTTCCGGTATCGTACAGTGAGACAACACTTAAGATATCTTCTTCGCTTTGAGCTTTCTCTCATTCTGGATTTTTGTTCAGTGTCAAAAACAATCTTCAGCTTTCTTTCCCTCTATTTATATCTGCGATGATGTAGGAGACCGTTGTGAGATAGCTCTGTGTACCGGACAATGCATTTAATGACTTTACCCAAAATGGGTCTGTCCGATCTTCACTGCAGTTCGCGCTGTGCCATTAGCTTTATTCCTTATTCAGCTTGGCTTGACTTCGACATCTCTTTAGCTGGCAGCCTTGAATTAATTTCTTGTCAGAAATCTTCAACTTGCCACTCCTTGAACAAATTTGAATCTTTGTCCATGTGTCACTTCCGGTATCCTGCAGTTCGTCTTCAATGTTAGCAGTCTTGATCCGGTTTCTGTATGCGCTGTTGTACTGCTGTTGTTCCCGGTTTCTCCTATGTTTAACCGTTTTACTCATCAAATTGGTCAAATCACCAAAACTATTAATCTGAATATTTAAATTCACGATTTCTAACAGAGGTCTATAGTGATCGCCAAAGATGTTGCTCAAGAAAAGGGTAGGAAATGCACAATTATTTTTCTCACGATGAAGATTGTGCTTTCTTGAAGGTGTAGAAAATGAATGAATGTTAGCAAACGAGGTGTTATACTCAAGCTTTATGACTGAGTACTCTGCTCATTTTATAAGACACACAAAAGTTTGCAAGTAGAAGAGATGAAGGAAATACCAAAGCTTAAAGCAAAAGAAGATAAGAGAAGACTTGAAGGAAAGGTAACATCCACATATGAACAGTCTTGCAAATGATACATCAAATAATAACAAGATAGATAAACAGTTTTACAGTTTATCCATTTGGGCAGGCGAGGAAGCTGTCGCAGGAGCTTATGCGATTCTCTTGGTGCGGCCACGGCTGCGCAGGCTCGGGTTTGAGGAAGCACGAAGCAGGTTCTGGTTGAGGCTTCGAGTCGGTCCATTACTCGAGCCATGCGCCTGCAGCGAGCTCAGCTTAATCGGACGATAATGTGCGCATATGGCGTTTTGAGGTTTCTCAGTAACAATAGTAAGAGTTATAACAGGGTCGAGGCTTGGAACAAATTCAGCGAAAACTTCGAAAAGCTGGCGAAAGATGGATATCTTCACCGCGCAGAGTTCGATCGTTCGTTTAATCAATTAGTTATTTTTCTTCGAAAATAATAATGGGAAGATATTCTGAAGATGTCTATCCTTATGTTGTCATGAATTGCATTTATGTGCATGGATGAGAGGTTCAAAGGAGTTTGCCTTGGAAGTATTCGATGCATAAGTATGAGAAGAAGGCTAAAAGTTGATAGCTTAGCAGAGAAGAGTTCCATGAATTTTGGACACAGTTTACAGATCAAAGCTTCGATTCAAGGCTTCCAATTTTCTTCGACATGTACGTACGACGCTTAATCATTTTCTTATATTATGTGAAAGACAGGAACTCAGAGTTTAGGCACATATCAAGCTCATTATTCTCCAATAACCCTAATCATCATCATCATCATCAAGCAACATCAAAACATCAGTTATTGCAAGAAATAGAGAGAGGGCAAGCTTTTCATGCGTATATCATGAGGGTACTTTATCCTTAGAGGAATTAACACATCACCTGCAAGAAATCTCATTCAAGAAAACCAACATGAGGTAAGAACTGTAATATTTTTCGAACTTACGATCTTTTGTATATATCGATTTTGTGTTGTTAATTATATATGTTTTTTTTTTGGAATAGTTCCCGTGTATATATGTAAAGTAAAAGGTCGATGTACAAGGTGGGTGAGGGGTAACCCCTCACAAGCAACCAGTAACAGACTACTGGCCCAAAAATAAAAAGAAAATGATCACAGCATAGACTACCACGCAACACGCCAGAGCCGTCGAATGGCAGCCCGTTGGAGCTCAAATCTAGAAGATGTCCCACTGAGTCGCAGACACACCATATCAAGAACCGCAGCCACCAGCCTGTCAGGAGTCGTGATGATCCCTTCCTTCCAGCGCTTGTTACGTGCCTGCCAAATGTGATAAACCAATGATGCCAAAACGTGACGGTAAGCTGCTGCAATAAGATGTTGTCCTTGCCACTTCCTCGACGCCCACGTTATGGCCTGGGGTCAATCCCTAAACGGCCATGACCAGCGAATACGTCGTCTCAGCAGTCGAAGACACTGACGAGAGAACCGACAATCGAAAAACAGGTGTTGAGCCGTCTCGTAGCGGAGCACATCACATAGGACACAGGCGGGGGTACCCGCTCGCTGGGCCACCCATGGCTTATCCCTCGTAGACAAGCGGTCACGTATACTCAGCCAAAGTATAATCTCATGCCTAGGCACCTTTAGAGGTCCCCCAAAAAGGGATGCCCAAGGTACAGGTTGCCGTCGAAATCGGAGTGCCTCCCTAATCAAGCGGGTCGTTGCACATCCATCAATAGCCCCCTTCCATAATATCCTATCTCTCACGGCCGGGTCAACAGATGGAAGATGGCGGCTGAAGTCAATGTATTCGGTCGTAGTCTGGCCTGGCCAATTCCATCCATGGGCAGCAATGACAGCGCTCAATCGGGTTCCTACCGGAAGCCCCATGGCAATCGGGCCTCGCGGGTAGCGACCCAGTAGTGGCGCCTCCTGTAGCCATGGGTCCTCCCACAACCAAATAGTCGAACCATCGCCGATCCGAAAGGAGACAAGTGGAAGGATGGTCGCTCTCAGCTTCATAAGTTTTCGCCAACTCCATGATGTGTTGGCTGAAACAGGGACTGCCCAAATCGACCTGGCTTGGAGTCGTGTACTGTAAAGCCAATCTACCCAAACAGAGTCTGGCGTACGTCTAATTACCCTCCATAGAAGCTGCACAAGTAGCGATTTGTTATCCGTAGCAATGGAACGAAGTCCCAAACCACCCTCACATGATGGTAGACAGAGATCCTCCCACGCGACCTTAGCCGATGACCCTCCCCATAGGAACTTCCTAAATCGGGACTCCAACGCATGTACGACGCCCTTAGGCAAAAGAAACACCCCCGACCAATAGACATGCAATGCTTGAAGAACAGACTTAATCAGTTGGACCCTCCCCGCATATGACAAGGACTGATTCAGCCATGATCCAAGACGCACATCAACTCGCTGTAGAAGCGGAGCGCAATCCCCAACCGTGAGTCGTGATGCTATCAGCGGCACCCCCAAATAGCGCACAGGTAACTGTCCCAACTGAAAACCCAGAAGGCCCTGCAGCTGGACCTTTAAACCCTCCGCACGCCGTGACAGAAACATCTCGCTCTTATCGGGATTTGGGTATAAGCCTGACAGGGCCGAGAATGCCGTTAGTGCGTTCTGTAGAACACCCACAGAAACCGCATCAGCATGGGAAAATAGAAGAAGATCATCCGCGAAAACCAACATCGACAGCAGGTTGGCCTCACATCGCCAATGATAGTGGAATCGCGGCTCCATCAGAATCCTCTCTTCAATAATGCCATGAAGAACCTCCATAACTAGCGTAAAGAGGTACGGCGAAATGGGGTCACTGTAACAACCCGTCCCATACCGGGTGTCACTATAGCATCGGTCCCTACCGAGACCAGTGGGGTTGGGCCCACCACACTCCAACTGATAGTCTGGCCCCACTGTACCACCATTTAACCTTTTAGCGTGCTTCGTGCACTCGCTCACACGCACCCTGAGAAACTTCCCAGGGGGTCACCCATCCCTAGATTGTCCCAAGTCAAGCACGCTTAACTTTGGAGTTTCTATAGATGGACTCCCGAAAAGGTAGGTCGACCTTGGTGATATGAGTAGTACTATCAATTCCCTTATACGATTCTTAGCCTGACACGCCCATACATTGTCAGTCTCAGGATCCCCTCTCATTCGGGTGTCGGATCGGTTCGTTCACGTACCCCTTCGCCTAGAAGCCTGCCAGGAGCCGCTCCTTGTCCGTGCACCTCTCTGGCACCGGTGATCACTCCCCGCCCTCATCGGCCCCGGGCGTCACATGCCCACCAGCTTCCGCCTGGTTCGTCCCCGAACCAGCACCGTACTGTGAGAGGTTGTGCTCTGATACCACCTGTAACAACCCGTCCCATACCGGGTGTCACTATAGCATCGGTCCCTACCGAGACCAGTGAGGTTGGGCCCACCACACTCCAACTGATAGTCTGGCCCCACTGTACCACCATTTAACCTTTTAGCGTGCTTCGTGCACTCGCTCACACGCACCCTGAGAAACTTCCCAGGGGGTCACCCATCCCTAGATTGTCCCAAGTCAAGCACGCTTAACTTCGGAGTTTCTATAGATGGACTCCCGAAAAGGTAGGTCGACCTTGGTGATATGAGTAGTACTATCAATTCCCTTATACGATTCTTAGCCTGACACGCCCATACATTGTCAGTCTCAGGATCCCCTCTCATTCGGGTGTCGGATCGGTTCGTTCACGTACCCCTTCGCCTAGAAGCCTGCCAGGAGCCGCTCCTTGTCCGTGCACCTCTCTGGCACCGGTGATCACTCCCCGCCCTCATCGGCCCCGGGCGTCACAGTCACCCTGTCGTAGGCCCCGCTTACCCTCGAAGAAGCCCACTGAGCGTCCATTGATATTAATGGAAAATGTCGACGTAGTCAAGCAACATCGAATCCAATCGATATAAGTTGGGTGGAAACCCATAGCCTGAAGCGTGGCAAGTAAAAAACTCCATTCCACCTTGTCATAAGCCTTGGCGAGGTCCACCTTTAGCATAGCTCTAGGTGGACGACCCTTGCTCGTATAGCCCAAGCATAATTCCTGTGCCATAAGAATATTGTCGCTGATTCGCCTCCCAGGAATGAAAGCCGTTTGTGAGACATGGACTAGAGCTCCCAACGAAGTCTTCAGCCTATTCGCCAAGATCTTCGAAATGACTTTGTAGAGGACATTGCAGCACGAGATCGGCCGAAAGTCCGTTGGTCGCCGCGGTGACTGACACTTGGGAATCAATGTAATAAGAGTACTATTCAGCCCCTTAAGTAATCGGCCAGTGACGAAAAAGTCCTGAACTGCTGTAGTAAGATCAGTCCCCACCACCTCCCAGGCAGCCTTGAAGAATGCAGCAGTGCATCCATCTGGACCTGGGGCCTTTTCATCCCCCATAGAGAACAATGCTCGTCGTACCTCATGCGGGTCAACGGGCCGAATCATATCCAAAGCCGCCGCTTGGGACAGCGGGTGCTTAATGAATCCCTGCACCTCAGCCCTTGTCACCGGGGTAGACCTAGCCGACTGGCCTAGTAGGCCGTGATAGAAGTCCAGCAGCTCCCCCTCCACCGCATCCAGTGTATCAAGTAAACTCCCACTCTCAGTTTCCAGAGATAAAATACGATTAGTCGCACGACGTAGAGCTACCTTCCTGAAGAAGTAGGTCGAGCACTGATCCCCATCCTTTAGCCAAGCCAACTTGGCCCGTTGGGACAAGGCCGTGTGCTCGACTTCTACAGCGCGTGCATATAAGAAGCGACAATGTCGCTCTAGATCATGGAATAAAACCTCCCTTGGATATCTCATGTGAAAGTGTTGCGCTATCTCCAAGTAGCGCATGGCCTCCGTAATATTATAGATCCCCCTTGATCCGACGCATACGCTTGAAAATAGGCTTTAGTTGCTTAAGCCTACTCATCATCACATACATAGGGAAACCTTCCACAGGCGCCTCCCAGACCCGACGGACCTGCCCCAAGAAACCCGGCTCCTTAATGAGAAAATTCTCGAAGCGAAAACTACGTCCTCGTGGCTGATTATCCACAACTCCTAACGTAAGCGGCGAATGATCAGATGTGGCTGGCAGATGACATCGATAGTACATATCAGGGCACCTGGCGAACCACTGAGGATTCCCAACCATACGATCCAATCTCCGCCAAATACCCGCCATTGCCCGCTGCTGATTAAACCATGTAAACTCCTGGCCCGTAGCTGGAAGAGATAGGAGATCCGACTGGACTAGACAATCGTAGCTGTTAATTATATATGTAATGTTTGTATTCCTATTAGCTTCTCACATCAAAAGATCAGCTCTTGCAAGAAGCTGAGAGAGGGCAAAGTTTTCAGTTGGTATCATGAGGGTACTTTAGCCTTCAAACCCACATATAAATATGATGTCGGGACAAGCGACTATGACACAAGCCACAAGGTAATAATAATGAAAACTTTTATTTCATAATATACTTTTGATTAGAGTGAATATTTCTTAATATTTTCTGTCGATTTGAGGGCAAATTTTATTGTTTCTTTGTGTTGACAGGAAAGGGTACCAGCTTGGACGATCGAATATTGTACTGTGTGAGTTTGATGGTAGTTTTTTGCCTAATCTTGATCGTTCCTTTTCTTTTTATATTACGATTTTATAGTGTCAGTCGTTGTGTACTGGTGAGGACATTATAACCGATGGTGAAGATGGATATTGGTCCGTTATGTATGTATGTATGTATGTATGTATGTATGTATGTATGTATGTATGTATGTATGTATGACTTATAGGGTTGACAAGAACGAAGATGGACAGTCACTGAAAGTGAAGTTATTGAGGTAGTATCATTAATATTAATTAATACATAATTTTAACCGAAAATAGTTCTAGGATTGGTTTATGGGATAGAAATATTGATAGAGAACAAAATTTGATGGGTGAGATTCACAAAGCGAATGGATTGGCTGACTTTTGTGTATGCGTGTTTGGGCGTCTTTCTAATTACCAGAGTCCCGTAAGTAGGGCGGCCAATAAGTTTGTGTGCCTAGTATGTGTTTTATGTGACTATATGAACTCCATGGATTAATTACGTGCCCGCATGATTTCACGAATTTTGTGCGCATAATAATGTGCTTATGTGATTTTGAATCGTTGTGCATTAATTATGTGCTTACGTGATTTTATTTATTGTGCGTATATAATTATATGCCTAGATAATATCTAGCTTAGTGGGAATCTTCGAAAAAATATATAATGAGGGGAAACATAATGAGGGGAAAATTAAGGTAATTATATAGGTGAAAATAGAAAATTGGGCCAAAATTTTAATTGGGCTAGGATTAAATTCATACCTAAAAGCCAAAACATTAGAGATAATCCTTAGGAAACAAGTTTCCTTAAATCAAGGGCAAATCATGTTACCCACCTAGGCCTCATTCACCATACATTTGGGGGGTGTTTCGGGGTGATCTTCCAAAACATCACCGTGATCCTCTCGTTTACCACTTCTCACTGTGTTTGTTTAATCTAGGTGGTGAATCATCACCGGAATGATGGATTACCTATCACCGGAATTATGGTTACCTAGGTGGAAAATGGGGTGATATTTCATATTTCAGATCACCCCAAAAACCTAGGTGATCCAACATCACGGTGATGAGGTGATTTATCTAACTTTTTAATGGACGAGAATACCCCTCATATTTTAACATTATCACTTTATATGCCATAATAAATATAATTACATGTTAACATAATTAAATCTTAAAAATATTTCAGTTATTTAAAAATATTAAAACTTTTATTTAGAAAAAGTACAAATATAAATAATGCTTATAAATTAAATGTATATTTTAATATATTAATGATTATCACATAAAATATCACCTTAAAAAAACCCCTTGGTAGCAAAATATCTAAACCTTCACTTTTATAAACCAAAGCTTAAGATATTTTCTCACACTAAGGACGTGAAGTATAGAGAGAAGGAAGAGAAGTCGATCTTGAGTATTTGGAAGGGTATGGAATCTTACTATGCTTTTTACGTATTTAGCTTGAGATTTAGGATCTAAGTTCTAATTTAGCACGTCTAAGGATGATAACGCACAAAAAACTCACACCACCTCATAATCTATGTTAAACTCGGTGTTAGGGTTTTGATGTTCAAATTATTTTCAACGTGTACTTGAGAAAAGGCGATGTTTAGATCGAAATTATAGGTTTACGAAGTCAGAAAGTGTTATATGGTTGGGGTCGTGAAGTATGAACTTCACGAACTCGAGATCGCGAACCATAGGTGGCACGAGGTTCGTGAACTCAACAAATTTCACTTGCATGGATTCGCGAAACGAGGGTTCACGGGTCCAATAATTCGCGAACCATTAAGAATAAAACTTCGCGAAATTAGGCAAGACATGGTAGAGTTCGCGAAGCGTGTGGGTAGATCATTTTGCGAACTAAAACTAGGTTCGCGGATTGAAGGAAGTCCGCGAAGTGAGCAAGAGTTCCGCGGGTTGTGTCCACTTGGCGAATCAATGGAGCTTGGCGAATTGAGAAACAATAGAGTGGTTGGCGAACTCCATAAGTCACGTCCCCAAAAGTTTTACGTGCATGAATTCACGAAGTTATAGTTTGCGACGCAATGGATCGCTGACAGGGACAAGGAAAGGGCCTATTTTCACGACTGGTAAGCAAATTGTCGTAAAAATAATTTGTACGTAGATGGATTACCGAACACGGGTCGGAATAGTTCGAAAAAACGGCCGATCGAACGAAATTTAGGGCCGGCGATAGGTTGTGGCCGAAATTGTGTTTCGGTTGGGCAAGCTCTGGCCGAAATCACGTTTCGGCCGTGCATGTGCCGGCCGAAATCACATTTCGGTCGGCGCTGTTCCGGTCGAGAAGCTCTTTCGGCCACCTCTCCAGGCGGTCGAAAAAGCTGATCGGCCGTCCAATTTTTTTTTCTTTTAAATAAATTTTTAATTGCAGACCAGGGGTGGGAAGTCCCTACTCGGAGGGAGCTGTAGAACCCCCCGTTGGAGGGATCTGGAGAGCCTCACACCAGGACGCGCGGCGTTGACGCATCCGTTTGTAGAGAACGGGGGGAGGAGAGGCGGCAGCGAGCGGCTGCTTCTCAGTCTGTATATGTGGATTACGATCCGCATGCGGATGATGGTATGGCGGATGATGCAACATCGTTTCAGTCATCCGACGACGATGTGCCACCAGCCTCCTCAGGTAATTCCCTTCTCCTCCATAAACTGACATGCGATGTCGTGTCTTAATATACGTAAAAGAAAGAAAAAGATTAAGAGCAAAAAGGCAACACCGTTACTTTGTGCGATTTTCACACACTAAACTCACGAACAACGACCCTTCATATTCCAACCGACCTCCACCGTCTCCGATCAACCCTCCTACCGCCGGCGACCCTCTCAGCCGCCTACTGACCGGAACCGCCCTCGCCGCCGCCCTCCATCGCCGGGATCAGACGGCGATGGGAGGGTTTTGAATCGCGCCCCATTCCCCTTCAACCCCAACCACACGACCGTTCATATTCCATGGCATCCTCTTCACCTTCCTTGACGGAACAACCACCGATGGAGGCTATGGATTCCCCTGCCTTCTTGCCGGACTACGAGATACTAAGGAACAACATTCCTACATTTGATGATCGATTCGATGTTGCCGCATTTGAAGACTTTGTGGTGCGCCTTAAGGGCGCGAAGCCTGGCCCGCAACCTCCGCTGGAACAACCACCTGCCACCGCGAGTAGGACGGAGCCACCTCCTAACGATTCTGCTCCCCTTCATCACCGGACGGCTAGGACCCAACCCCCCCATGACAACGATGGAATGCCCCAGACTAAGGGGCCAGCCGGTACCCACCACCACGCCGCATCAAGGCCTAACCCTACCCAGCCCATGATTCCGCCTCGCCGTAAACGCAGAGAGACCACCACCGTAGTGCCGCTGCATGACCCGCGAATTAACCCCCGTGGTCCGATGCGCAAAGGCACACCACCACCACCTAATACACCGCGGCTGAATAAGGAAGGAAGCCCCGATGAGGAGGCGCCCCCTATCATCGAACGTGCCCTATTGGGGGAGAGCAACGGCCCTAGGAGCTTGAGTTTGGAATCTCAACAAGTCCCTAATGTTGATAGGCCGAGGGTATCTCCGACGGGGCCCCAGCCTAATGCTAGCCATGCTTGTCAACAACCTATGTTGGAATTAGGGTTTACCTTGGAAGATGCTTCGGATGATGAAATGACAAGGGATCACCTCCTTGATCGCCGTTTCTCTAACCACCGATCCACGCCCCCACGGGCCGTAAGGTTAGGGCCGATCAACATAAATAACTCTTGCAATGAAGAAACATACTATGGAAAGACACATGCTAAGGAAAAATCCCTAGGGCAATGCCAAATGGTAATGGTGAGTCTCACAATGGGTATGGAGACCCCACTGACGAACCTCGCCCCCCTTCGGATGCTGCTGCGAACACCGCTAAGATATCGTTTGCTGCCGTCGTCCAAGGAGCCATAACAAACCGAGACCAATCACGACGCCCCTCCATGAAGTGCCTCGCATTATCCTACATGGCTCCATCTATCGTTGATGGCAAAGTCGAGGCTTGCTTGCCCTGGGAAGTGGTCCAGAAAGGGACGGCTAGATGGGACAACACTCTTGTTGGATATTTCCTGGGAAAAAGACCGTACTTTCCTCATGTTGAACGCTTTGGTCGTTCTATGTGGCCTGAGCTTATTGAGGTCCGAGCATCGATTAACGGGTTTTTCAAGTTCAGGTTCGCCTCGGCCGAGGCTATGGGTGTGGTCCTGGAGGAAGGCCCGTGGATCATGCAGGGGCAGCCCCTATTCCTTGAGGAGTGGCGAATTGGCATGTCCTTTGCGAAAAGAGAACACTTGAGTGTCCCACTCTGGGTAAAGCTACGTAATATTCCATCGGAATTATGGACCCAAGAGGGATTGGGTATTGTTGCGAGCGTGATAGGGAAGCCACTATTTGCGGATGCCATGACAGCTAAGGCGGAGCGGCTCGAATACGCTGGGGTATGCGTGGAGATACCACTCGGGGAACCATTCGTTGAACAATTCAATATTAGAATACCAACTAAGGAGGGAGGACGAGTTAGTATAGTGCCTATCCAGAAATGAGCTGCCCGAAAAATCAGCCCATACCGACCCGGCCACAGCTCTCCACATCGGTCATACAAAAGTCAACACGGAACAGTGAGCAGCCCAAAATGCAAGGACAAGCCGAGCCAAACCCTACACGGCCAAGTATCAGCTCACCGAGAGTATGCATGCTAGACCTAGAGCTAATTGGCGCCGATTGACCAATAAGGATAAAGGCAAATCGGTGATCGGGGAGAAAGCCACAACCAACAACAAGGATATTGGAAGCTCTACATCGCAAGAGCATTACCGGGCCACTCACCAGACCACACTCTTGGATAATTCGGCCATGGATAGCATCCATGTTAAGGAGGGGCATAACAGGCAGCCGGGGCAACAAAACGGAGGCAGCTCGACTAGCACAACAAATACCACCTTACCTATAGTTGAATACCGCAACCCGTTTGCCGTGTTAGCTGACTTAGAATGGGAAAACGTCGAATTACAGGGTCCTCAAGCAGCCCTGGAATCGAGTGTTCCATGATCCCTGTCGCCTCTTGGAATGTACGTGGTCTAAATAGGTTAGACCACAGATGGGCGGTCGGGGAGATGATTACGAAATATGGGTTGAAGCTGATTGGCCTGGTTGAGACTAGGGTTTCCGAACAAAATGCTTCTTCGCTTGCTAACTCTATCAGAGCTTGGGATTGGTTCTACGAGTACGAGGATGGACCGGCATCACGTATTTGGGTTGGATGGGATGCTCGCTTCGTGACTGTGACGATTGAGGCCGCCACACCACAGGCTGTCCACTGCAAGGTACGAACCTTAGAAGAGCGGACAGAAATCTATATCACATTTGTTTATGGCCATATCCAGCGGGGTGAAAGACGTGCTCTCTGGAATGATATTCTGGCCACTTCTAACGCGCGGGTTAACAGCCCATGGATTGTTATTGGAGATTTTAATGCTATTCTGGATAATTCTGAGGCGAGGGGAGGAACACCTGGAGGAGGCTGTACTGACATGGCAGAATGCCTTACCGCCTCAAATCTTATTGGTCTACCCCGACTTGGCCCTATCTTCACGTGGTATAACCAACAGAGTGGCACGGCAGGAGTTTGGCGCTGCCTCGACAGAATTGTTGGCAACCCTCGTGGTTCGCTCAATTTGGGGACCTAGCTTACCGCTGTGGGCTCCCCTCCACCTCTGACCACTCACCTCTGATTTTGGAAAACACGGCTCAGCCAAGGAACATAAATAAAGCATTCCGGTTTGACAACTTCCTGATTAAAGACCCCCGATTTCTACCGATAGTCAAAGCCGCTTGGAGGCGAGAGGTTGCTGGCTACCCCATGTACGCCGTCACGAAGAAACTCAAGGACATCAAAATACAGCTGAAGCGTCTCCGGCGTGACAAAGGTGATCTCAACCGCAATGTTCTCGAGGCTCGCGGGTTTCTGGATATCGCACAGGAGCTTGCTATTCAGCACCCTATGGAGCCGCAGTTGTTGGTCCTTGAGAGGCGATGTCGCTTAGCATATGCTAAAGCGGTTGATATGGAGCATTCGGCGCTAGTACAACGCGCCAAAGTGGCTTGGCTTAAGGATGGGGACCAATGTACCTCCTTCTTTTTCAAGAAGGTTGCCATGCGTCGCGCCAATAACCGGATATACACCCTTGAAGATGAAGCAGGGAATACATTCGAGGGACATAATCAAGTTTGCGCTGAACTCATTCGGTACTATACTGAGCTGCTTGGACTATCTAGTCGGACGGTGGCCTTGCACGCTGCCACTCTCTCACCTTACATGGCCCGAAAACTGGGACCCACGGAGGCCGAGGCCATGATTCTACCGATCACGGATCTGGAAATCAAGCAAGCTTTGTTCTCCATTGGCGACAACAAATCTCCCGGGCCGGATGGCTACTCTGCGGCTTTCTTTAAAGACGCGTGGGACACTATTGGACGGGACATAACCCACGCCATTAAGGAATTCTTTCGGACGGGACATCTCTTGGGGGAACTGAACTCTACACTCCTAACACTTATTCCAAAGAACACTAACCCCCGGATGGCTAAGGACTTCAGGCCGATATCCTGCTGCAATGTAATCTACAAGATCATCTCCAAGATTATTGCCAACAGAGTGCTCTCTGGATCATCTACAAGACGTGCTATCTGGAATGATATGGTTGCCACTTCCAGTGCGCGAGTCAACAGGCCTTGGATTGTTATGGGAGACTTTAATGCTATCCTTAATAACTCCGAGGCTAGGGGTGGGTCACCTGGAGGAGGCTGTACTGAAATGGCAGACTGCTTTACCGCTTCTGATCTCATTGGTCTTCCCCGGCTTGGCCCTATCTTCACATGGTACAACCAACAGAGTGGCACGGCAGGAATTTGGCGCTGCCTGGACAGAATTGTTGGCAACCCATCGTGGTTCGCTCATTTTGGGATCTAGCCTACCGCTGTGGGCTCCCCTCCACCTCGGATCACTCTCCCCTGATTTTGGAAGACTCGTCACAACCAAGGACCATAAATAAAGCATTCCGGTTTGATAACTTCCTGATTAAAGACCCCCGTTTTCTCCCGATTGTCAAGGCTGCTTGGAGTCGTGAGGTCGCTGGCTACCCTATGTACACCGTCATGAAGAAACTCAAGGACATCAAACTGCAGCTGAAGCGTCTCCGTCGAGACAAAGGCGATCTCAACCGCAATGTTCTCAAGGCTAGGGGGTTCCTGGAGATAGCTCAGGAACTTGCCATCGAGCACCCTATAGAACCACAGCTGTTGATCCTTGAGAGGCGATGCCGCCTTGCCTATGCTAAAGCGGTTGATATGGAGCATTCGGCGCTAGTACAACGCGCTAAAGTGGATTGGCTTAAGGATGGGGACCAATGTACCTCATTCTTTTTCAAGAAAGTTGCCATGCGTCGCGCCAGGAACCGGATATACACACTTGAAGATGACGCAGGGAATACACTTGAGGGACATGATCAAGTTTGCGCTGAACTCATTCGGCACTATACTGAGCTACTCGGACTATCTAGTAGGATGGTGCCCCTGCACGCTGCCACTCTCTCCCCTTATTTGGCCCGAAAGCTGGGACCTACGGAGGCCGAGACAATGATTTTACCGATCACGGATCTGGAGATCAAGCGTGCTTTATTCACCATTGGGGACAATAAATCTCCCGGGCCGGACGGCTTCTCTGCGGCTTTCTTTAAGGATGCGTGGGACGTCATAGGACGGGACATAACCCACGCTATCAAGGAATTCTTTAGGACGGGACATCTCTTGGGGAACTGAACTCTACGCTCATAACACTTATTCCAAAGTATACTAACCCCCGGATGGCTAAGGACTTCAGGCCGATTTCTTGTTGCAACGTACTCTACAAGATCATCTCCAAGATTCTTGCTAATCGGCTCCGGGGCAGCCTAGGGCAACTCGTCCACCACACCCAAACTGCCTTCATTCCTGGCCGCAGAATTACGGACAATATCTTACTTGCGCAGGAGATTTGCCATGGATATAATAGTATGGGGCTGCCTGAACGCGTGACCTTCAAGGTGGACATAGCGAAAGCTTATGACATGGTGGAATGGGACTTTCTCTTGGCCGCTCTGGATGCTATTGGTTTCCATCCGGTATTCATTGGATGGATCCGGGCTTGCTTGACCACTCCCTCTTTCTCGATTAACATAAACGGAACTCCGACGGGATACTTTAAAGGGAGGAGGGGCCTTCGGCAAGGCGACCCGGTTTCACCCTACATTTTCACGCTGGTAATGGAAGTGCTTCACGGCATCATAGAAGAGGAGATTAGGCAAAGCCCTAACTTCAGATATCATTGGAACTGTGCGGCGACCTCACTTTTCATGCTTACGTTCGCGGACGATCTACTCCTCTTCTCTCATGCGGATGTCGATTCCGTTGGGGTCTTCAAGCGAAGCCTCGATCTCTTTGCTGACTTATCGGGCCTTAAAGCCAACATCAGTAAAAGTGCTATGTTCGTTTCTAAGCGCGCTGACCGACTGAAGAACGCCCTCCATGATATTATGGGTTTCTCGCTGGGATCACTTCCCGTACGCTATCTTGGTGTTCCCCTTATTACTACTAGACTTACGATTGCTGATTGCACCCCTCTTCTGACCAACGTGGACAAACGGCTCGGCTCATGGACCAATCTCTCTCTATCGTATGCTGGTCGTACCCAATTGATCAAATCAGTCCTCCTTGGAATGCATACATACTGGGCAGGTGTATTCCTCCTCCCGAAGGGCGTTATCCGAAGCATTGAAGCGAAGCTTAGAGCCTTTCTTTGGAAAGGTACGAGTGCTAAAGTTGCTTGGACTGATATTTGCTTGCCTAAAGGCGAAGGTGGACTCGGCCTCCGCTCGATTGAGACTGATAACAAGGCACTACTCATGCGTCTTCTTTGGAATATTCTGACGGATGACGATACCTCGATTTGGGCCAGCTGGATTAGACGTACGAGGCTGCGCAACAATTCTTTATGGTCAACCCGACCTGGAAATAGGACCTCGTGGAGCTGGAGAAAGATTTTGAAACTACGCGCCGAATT
Organism: Craterostigma plantagineum; assembly: GCA_027422505.1. Lineage (NCBI taxonomy): Eukaryota > Viridiplantae > Streptophyta > Magnoliopsida > Lamiales > Linderniaceae > Craterostigma > Craterostigma plantagineum. Next base: position 13,943,388 of record JAPQWV010000001.1, read on the forward strand.
TAGGACTCTCATCCAGTTTCGCATTGGTGATGGGGCCGATACACTCCTCTGGACTGACCCTTGGCTGCTCGAAGGACCCCTGGTGGATCGCTACCCGAGAGGTCCTATGATTATGGGCCTACCCAGGGACTCGAAACTATGTGCGGTTATCAACGAGAGAGGATGGTGCTGGCCAGCTCAAACTTCGGTGGAATACCTCGATATCGCCCCTCTTCTGCCACCCGCTCACCCGACAGAACGTGACACGTTTAGATGGGCCGCCAACGCTACGGGCCGCTTCACTACCTCCTCTGCTAGGGAGAGCATCCGCCATCGACAACCGATTGTACCCTGGCATACTCTCTTCGGCGGCCCCTTAGCCATTCCGCGACACGACTTCATGCTCTGGCTTGCGATTAGGGACAAACTTGCAACTAGAGACAAGCCTTGGATCGCTTCTGCGGCTGGAACCTCTGTCTGTCTCCTATGCGACACAGATATTATGGAGACTACGCGACATCTATTCTTTGAGTGTACCTACTCTAACCGCTGCCTTAATCTTATTCGTAATCATCTGCACTTTGGTTGGCCTTACAGGGATTGGTCTGATAGCGTGCTTTGGGCGGCTAGACGGTGGCGGGGCAAGCACCTTGCCGTGATGGGGCCTCGACACGTAATTGCTTCACTGGTCTACCATCTTTGGTCGGAGCGCAATAGAAGATGGCACGATGGGATTCGTCGATCGCCGGAACGGATCGTTGCAGAAATCGAGGCCCTCCTTAGTATCCGAATCTCCACGCTCCCTCACAAATATAATCTGCATGTGATCGCCATGCGCCGGATCTGGTGTTTGGACTGGACTACCTAGGTGCCTGGGACTGGTCTCACGGCGTGTCATGGTTTGGTGATGCTGATGGGATGTGTCGGAAGGAGATCAAGAGCGATACCCCACCCCACCATCTCTCCCTCCACCATATATGGCTCTCTCCACTATCCCCCCCTCCCCCTTCACTTCGCTATCGCACCTTACTCTCGTAACTCACTCTGCTCTTCTTGTCTGCAGGTTGGCCTTGATGTTTCTTCTTCTTGGATGTCCTACCCGCTTGCTCGCGTCGCTGATGGGCTTCACTTGCTGGTTGGCCTCCCTGGCGGAAAGAAACTGGAGTAGGCGTCTACGCCTCCCCCCGACCAGACTTGCGGACGCAATTGCTGCGCTTCATCCCTCCCTTTTGATAACTTCCGCACTGAAGTTGTCTTCCGCTGTGCACAGGCACTTTTTCGCACTTCAACCGACTGCCCTGCTGGCACTACAACTGGTGCCAGACTCCTGTCGATTGTTTTGGATTGTGACACCTCCTTGCCTTTGTTACCATATGTTGGTGTTTTCTCTCGTTAGCTTGGTCTTGTAGGGACCTGGTTGGTGTCTGGGCTGGTTTTGGTTTTGTTGTGCTGTCTGGTCGGTAGTCTGTTACCGCTTGTTGCGTCGTGAGCGCTATCATGTACGCTGTCCATGTACTCCTGTTTCTTTCGTTTAGTGAACAATTCCCAAAAAAAAAAAAAGATTATTGCCAATCGACTACGGGGTAGCCTTGGGCAACTCGTCCACCAAGCCCAAACTGCCTTCATTCCTGGCCGCCGAATCACGGATAACATCTTACTTGCACAGGAAATTTGTCATGGATATAATAGTATGGGCTGCCTGACCGTGTGGCCTTCAAGGTGGACATCGCGAAAGCGTATGACATGGTGGAATGGGATTTTCTCTTGGCCGTGCTTGAGGCAATTGGTTTCCATCGGGTATTCATTGGATGGATCTGGGCCTGCTTGACCACTTCCTCTTTCTCGATTAACATCAACGGTACTCCGACGGGATACTTCAAAGGGCGGAGGGGCCTTCGGCAAGGCGACCCGATCTCACCCTACCTTTTCACGCTGGTAATGGAAGTACTTCACGGCATCATTGAAGACGAGATCAGGCAAAGCCCGAACTTCAGATACCACTGGAACTGTGAGGCAACCGCGCTTTTCATGCTTACGTTTACAGATGACCTCCTCCTCTTCTCTCACGCGGATGTCGATTCTGTAGGGGTCTTCAAACGCAGCCTCGATCTCTTTGCTAACTTATCAGGCCTAAAGGCAAACATCCATAAGAGTGCAATGTTCGTATCTAAGCGCGCTGACCGATTGAAGAACGCCCTTCAAGATATTATGGGTTTCTCGCTGGGATCACTTCCGGTACGCTATCTCGGTGTTCCCCTTATTACATCAAGACTTACGATCGCTGACTGTACCCCTCTTCTGACCAGCGTGGACAAGCGGCTAGGCTCATGGACCAATCTCTCTCTATCGTACGCCGGTCGCACCCAATTGATCAAATCGGTCCTCCTTGGACTGCATACCTACTGGGCTGGTGTTTTCCTCCTCCCGAAGGGCGTTATCCGGAGCATTGAAGCGAGGCTTAGACCCTTTCTTTGGAAAGGTACGAGTGCTAAGGTTGCTTGGACTGATATTTGCTTGCCTAAAGCTGAAGGTGGACTCGGCCTTCGCTCGATTGAGATGATAATAAGGCTCTACTCATGCGTCTGCTTTGGAACATTCTGATGGACGACGATACCTCGATTTGGGCCACCTGGATTAGACGAACGAGGCTGCACAACAGTTCCTTATGGTCCATCCGACCGGGGACAAGGACTTCATGGAGCTGGAGAAAGATATTGAAGCTGCGAACCGAATTTAGGACTCTCATTCAATTCCACATTGGCAATGGGGCCAACACACTCCTCTGGACTGACCCTTGGCTGCTCGAAGAACCCCTAGTGGAAGGCTACCCTCGAGGACCTATGATAATGGGCTTACCCAGGGACTCGAAACTCAGCGAGGTAATCAATGAGGGAGGATGGTGCTGGCCAGCTCAAACTTCAGTAGAATACCTCGACTTCGGCCCTCTTTTACCACCCATCCACCCGACTGAACGGGACACGATTAGATGGGCTGCCAACGCAAATGGTCGCTTCACTACCGCCTCCGCAAGGGAGAGCATCCGCCAAAGGCAACCGATTGTACCCTGGCATACCCTCTTCGGCGGCCCCTTAGCCATCCCTCGACATGACTTCATCCTCTGGCTTGCGATTAGGGACAAACTAGCGACTAGAGACAAGCCTTGGATCGCTTCTGCGGCGGGAACCTCAGTTTGCCTTCTCTGCGACGCAGATATTATGGAGACTACGCGACATTTATTCTTTGAGTGTACCTTCTCTATTCGCTGCCTTAACCTAATGCGTAATCACCTGCACTTTGGTTGGCCTTACAGGGATTGGCATGAGAGCTTGCTTTGGGCGGCCAGAAGGTGGCGGGGCAAGCACTTTGCCGTGTTGGGGCCTCGGCATGCCCTTGCTTCCCTTGTCTACCATCTTTGGTCGGAGCGAAATAGAAGATGGCACGACGGGATTCGTCGATCGCCGGAATGGATAGTTGCTGAAATGGAGGCCCTCTTAAGTATCCGAATCTCGACTCTTCCGCACAAGTACAATCTGCAATTGAACGCCATGCGCCGGACCTGGTGTCTGGACTGGACTACCTAGGATGCTTGGGACTGGTCTTGCTTCGGTTCAGGGTTTGGTGGGCTGATGGATGAGTTGGATGGAGCCCAAGAGAGACACCACCTCGCCCCATCTCCCCCTTTCCCCACATCTTGCCCTCTTCCCCCCCACCCCCTTCGTTTCGCTTTCTCTTTTCGTTCTCGTACTGTGCTCCGCTTTGCTTGTCTGCAGGTTGGCCTGGCTGCTGCTTCATATGGGGTGTTCTACCTGCTTGCCCGTGCCACCGGCAGGCCTCACTTGCTGGTTGCCCTCCCTGGTGGAAAGAAACAGGAGTTGACATCTACGCCTTTCCCCGACCAGACCTGCGGACGCACTCGCTGCACTTCACCCCCTCCGTTGGAAATTTCCGCATGGATGTTTTCCTCCGCTGTGCTCTGGCACTTTGTTCGCACATCAACCGACTGCCCTGCTGGCACTTCAACTGGTGCCAGACTCCTGTTGATTGTTTTTGGGGTGTGACACCTCCTTTGCCTTTGTTACCCTATGCTGGTAGTCTCTGTTTTTGGCTTGGTCTTGTAGGGACCTTGTTGGTGTCTGGGCTGTTTTGGTCTTGTTGTGCTGTCTGGTCGGTAGATTGTTACCGCTTGTTGCATCCTGAGCGTTATCATGTACGTTGTCCATGTACTCCTGTTTCTTTTGTTTAGTGAACACTTCCCAAAAAAAAAAATATACGTAAAAGAAATTAAATTTATTTTTGCGTTAATCGTGAAAAATGAAATAGGGAGCAAGCGCTCCAGGGTCATAGATGACGATTCCTAGAGGGTGTAGGGGCCACAACCCGGTGGTCTATATGATGACGAGGTGATCCCTAGTTATCTGGGGCACATCGCGCCCCGCATCTGGATGGGTAAGAGGAGAGGCCCCTGCTAAAGTGCGAGCAGCGGGCGTTAGTGCTTGGGAAGCTTAAGAATTGGTACTCCCAATCCCTGCCGGAGGCGTAGAGCCAGATCGATGCCACGGGGTTGGGCACCTCACAGATGCCATGGTGGGTCACTTGGACCAGCCTCTACTGTGCGCTTTTGTGGAGCGCTGGCAGCCTGACACAAACACCTTCCACATGCCATTCGGGGAGATGACGATCATTCTCCACGACGTCGAGCACATCCTGGGTATCCCGATCGATGGAGCGACGGTATCGGGCACCCCAGACGTTGCCGATGGGAAGATCGCGACGAGGGAGATAATTGGCATCTCCGCGGACGCGCTCAGGGGTTCTTGGAGAGGCGTTGGGGTTGCGTCGAAAGACGTGATGTAGAGGATGCGGGGGGGTCGACCGGCGGGGTTCCAGGCCATCGCTTGGTTGTGGATTCTCTTGGGGTCGACGCTGTTCGTCAACAAGAGCGGGACCCGTGTGAAGCCCGACATCTGGCATGAGTTCTACCGCTCATTGGCCTCTGCCAGCCAGTACCCGTGGGGTTCGACCGCTCTTGCTTACCTTTATCGCCAGCTTGGCCTCGCAAGCCCGGCGGATTAGAGGGGTGTTGCTGGGTGCCTCTCGTTACTACATGCGTGGATCTACGAGTACTTCCCGCCCACACCGTCTCCCCCATCATGTGGAGCCTGGCCAGGCACGATCACACATGTGGTCCGTATCTCTGCACGAGAGGACGGTCTATCGTTTGATTAAAATCCGCCGTCAGATAGATGTCATGACTGCAAGCGAGGTATCTTAACAATTTATATCTATATTGACGACAGTTATTTGAAAAGGTTGCTTGGCTGCCGTACGGTCCCGATCCAGCGTCGCAGCACCAGAGGATGCTTTTCGTGGGTTGGGTCAGATATTGCGATCTCGTTGAGCTCTATGCACCCTCGAGAGTGTTGCGCCAGTTGGGGTACGTGCATGTCATCAAGCCACCGATGAGTCCGCCACGTAAGGCGGTCATGCCAGCAGACCCGACGAGGTATAAGGTGGATTATTCTGCCGGTGCAGCAGAACATGCTTGGCGTCAGTTCCTGTATGCCTACATCCTCAACCCCTCGTACATCAACCGGGCCGCCTCAACCTCTGGTACATCAACCGGGCCGTCGCGGAGTACCTTGGTAAAACCGTTGCAGGGTACATGGACTGGTATGAACGGCATTCTCATCCTCGCCTGCTTTCGTCGGAGTCGGGATCCTCATCGGGCGGCATACTCCCGTGCAGCCATGCCGACTACGTACGTAATTTAATCTTGTGTGGATTTTTTATATTTATATGTTTAGTCAGTTTTTGTATGTATTATTTCTATGTACAGTGGTACAGCTCGATGTACACCTTGAGTAGCGATATTCTACCTAGGATGCATCTTGACGGCTCGACGCACACGGACGAGTTCAGAGAGAGGCTGGACGAGCTCAACGACCGGTGGCGCCAGGCCCATTGACATGTTGTTATTTTTTTGTTTATTTTTCGTTTATTGTATCGGACGGATTTTCTCTATGTTTGGAATATTTTTTGCATATTTATTCCATTTCGAATGTCTAATACAATATATAGTCACAAATTATAATACAAAAAAATTACTAATACAAATAAATTACAATAGACAGTCACAAATTATTCTGCTGCATTAGGTGCATCCAGTGATCGAATCGACTCTGATATCTTATTTCCCAACCGTCAACTCGACGATCACAATACGAATGTAAGATGGGCATAGGAAAATCTGGACATAAATTAAGTCTAATGTAATGTTGGTAATCATCCCCAAGGTATTGTGTTCCAATGTATGTTGATGTTATACCCATTTCCGTACCCGTAGAGGATAATTACAGCGTTCCAAATTGTCGCTACAACCCACAGATAACAGGGTGTCAACATCCAGTGGTTCACGCCACAATGCCCCTTCCCAGCGTATACGATCCAACTGCATCTCCAACGAATCACCATAGTACAATGTCGAGTAACGCTCCCAATGGGCCGCGAGTTCATTCGCGACGTTATTCCTTACGGTTATCCATTCGTCCTCGTCATTGTAAACATGGGAGGCGATAACGCGAAATCCACAGTTGCCGTCAGCCACCACATTCTTATAGCTAACTATATACGATGGATGACTGTTGTTACGTGGTTGGTCAAGTGGGTGTGGTAGAAGTCTGATTCACCTGTAGAACGCATTTTTCAGGATTAGATGTGCACCCGTGTTTGAACAAATTTACGAGTAAAAGATAGTAGTACTTGTCTCCGTAGTAAATCGAGACCGCTTCGCAAACGAAGATGATGTACGACCCTGGCTGCTACGACTGGTACTGCTGCGCCCTCCGCTGCGTCCACCCCTTGGAATTGCGTACACCCAAGCACTTCGATCCCGCTTCGTCGAGTTTTTTTTCTTCGGCCGACCTTTTACAGACGTCTTAACAACAGGCTCATCCAACTCACGGGCGTCGGTGTGAACGACTCGATGGAGGCCATGCATAACGGCGGGATCGCGGCCTTCTGCCTCACGCACGAGGTCGTATAAGTAATCCCGATCAGAATTATCGGGAGTTACTCCCTCGCCGATCGTGAGTGTCCTCCAGAAGTCGTGCAAACAGTCTGCAGCAACTAGGTAGTTGTGGTCGATACATTGCTGAAGCTCGCATGCACATGGGAGCTCGTGCGTGCGTCGTACCACACATCCGCAACAATTCTATGGCACGCCTCAACTCCATTCCCATTATCAGTATTGCATGGTGTGAAACTCTGTACAATATCGTGTGGAATGGAAATCTCGAGTTCCTAATAGGACGTTTCGAGCGGGACTCCTCCAGTGCCTGCATGTCAACATAAAAAATTATTAGATAACGATTTCGTGTGACACGTAATAATAATTAATTTACCTTTCTGATGCGATTTAGTTGGTTCTGAATCTGCTCGTGCACCTTCACCCACACGGTGTCAAGAGACCCAGTGGTCGAGTTCAACCATTGCTTCAGCTCGCTGTGAGCACTCTCCACACGACATGTAGTGGTGTTCCCGAAATGAAGCACCTGGTTCGTCCAAGCTTTGACGAACTTCTCCTTATGCACAAACCATGTCTGCTCAACGTACTGGACGCTAGTAGAGTCGGCTACCCACCGCAGAGACATGTCAGTCAATGCCTGCTCGTATGCGTCTATCGTCGGAGCTTCCACGACTACTTTCCAGGCCTTATGCGTGAAGTGTGCTGTAATACCCGAGTCCCGTAAGTAAGCCAGCCAATAAATATGCATACATATTATGTGACTTACGTGACTGCATGAGGCATGTTTTGTGACTTTTATATGCCTAAATGATTTCATGTTATATGCTAACATGACATGTATAAATTGGAAAATAGTGTTGGGACTTAGATAATAACTAGTTAAGGAATCAAGGTATAGGGTTTTAATTGCTAAGTATTAACAAAAATATGAGTAGAAATTAGTTGGGCCTATTAAAATCTCTTGTTTAAAGCCCAATCACTTAGGATAAGTATAACTTACTTAGAATGAAAGCAAGGTCACGTGTTTAATGCCTTATCAAGAATAATACTATTGGATAACCCTTATGATTCAAGAACCCTTCGATAGACTGAATTCAAGTGAACAAAGGAACTCTAACAGTGTAAGTTTCGACAAACAAGAAAACCTAAGGGAGGAAACAATAGCAAACGAAAGCAAAGGAGGAAAATCAGTAAACTACTCGATAACATCATAGAAGGTATAATTCTTTGCTTTAATCTTTACACTTTACTTAGATCTGAGCATGTTGGAAGGATTAGGGAATATAAAAATCTCGTTTATTCACGTTACATGAAGCTTTAATTACTGAAAAGACCTAGGTATATTAAAATCATTTGTGTTCTTGAAAAAAAATAGGGTTTTCACGTTGATACTATAATTAGTTCTTGAAGATTTAGGAATCATTTAAGGTTCATGCGAGTTTCAATTTGGTAAATATCAAAACTCTGTTAGGTCTTGGAGGAATTATCTCTAGCTCAAGGATATCGAAATTTATGTTAATTCCATGTAGAAATATGTATCGACATTGTGCACAGGTTATAAATATCGAAATAAACTCAAGGGCATGTCGAAATCTTGGGTTGTATGAATTTAGAAAGTTTGGCATGAGATCTCGAGATAACTCAAGAGATCCATATCGACATTGTATTATATTAACTTCTCGACATCTTAAAATATAATATCAGTATATATCTCGAGATCATTATCGAGATTCCATAATCCATATCGAAATCTTTTTATAACCTATCGAAGTTTTGCATCTCAATAGTTGTTATAACTTGACATACATCTCGATATTTATATCGAGATGTTTGGAATTGAAATGTCGAAATTGATACTGAAATCCAAGTGTAATGTCGAGATTCATGCCAAGGTTTATCTTAAATATTAATATCAAAATCGTTATGTATAATCCTTAAAACACAGCCCGAGATTTATCTTTAAAATGTCGAAATCTAATTCTACAATTAAGCTCAATAATCATGTCGAGAACCTTAGTCAACCCTGTTTATTTTATAAATTCTGTGCACTATTTAATTAAATTAGAACCATGTTTAATAGGATTCGAAATGGTACTTTTTAAATTAGGTCAAAGTTGGAATTTTAGGGTTTCGAAATTTATAGAAGTCAAAACTAGGGTTTTCAAATTAAGCCATTTTATAAAATAATAATTAGACTAACAAACCCTAATTTGATATGTTTCTATATTTAGGGTTCGAAGGTTAGCAACTTACAGTACGATAAGCTAAATAAGCTAAGGATACCAGGTAAGTGGGAATTTCAACTACAACACATAAATTGTTTGTATTAACATGAATTACGTGGCTATCTGCTTATATGAGATTATGTGAATTATTTGCTATATATGATGATATAGCATGCATTTCAGTATTATTTACATGGCATGAACACATGCATACACGGCATGCACGAGAATTGTGAGATGAGAGTATGCATGGTATAATGTCGCTTGAAAGCGATGGATATTTGCCGATATAGGCATCTAATGTCGACTCACAGTTGAGTCTGGACTGCTTCTATGACACCATGACGACCCGGTACGTCGTCGGTTATATTTTTATTATTTGGGCAGAATGCCCTGAATTGCGGTAGGTGCGACCTGGAGGAGGCGATTCGAGGGTGGCAGCGACACCGAGGGTATCTCTGGTGTTGACGACCCCGAAGTGGGCTACCAGCGTGAGCGTCCGCGGAACAGCAAGTACCCATTGGGCCGAATGGCGGGCCGTCATGCATCCCAGTACGAATTGGGCCGAAATGCGTGACTGGTATTTTATGGTCCGTCACCCTTTGTGGATTGCTGGACCATTGTCCTTATTGGAATTGAGCTCTGAAAGTGGTGCATAGTAAGTCAGTCGAGGGCCCTGAGAGATATGAGATTTAGTTTGATCCTAGTAGGGTCTGAATGCATTGGCGCGGATCCCTTTGCAAATGAGACACGTGCACGACATGCATTATTCCTACTTACTGAGCTTTATAGCTCATCCCATGTTTTATGTGTTGTAGGTACGCGCGACCACGGTATGTGATCGCTTATGACGGCAAGGCTATCTTTTGAAGCTTCCAACGACTTTTGAGGGTGGTGTGTACATGAATGCGACCCGTGGGGCAGGAGATAGGGTTTCTTTTGTTGGAATTACGAAACCATCCTATGTAAATAGGTTGGGAGCGACATTTTGACTTGTACAGAACGAATTCCTTTATATAAAAGGAAAAATTTTACCCACGTTTTCGCGTATTTATTATTTTATAATGATATTAGTCACGTTAGAATTGGTAAGTAGATGGCGGGGCGCCACAGGTGGTATCAGAGCTTCGGTTGAAGTTTCTGTAGACTGTTCATGTACACACACTCAAAAGTACGGAAGCGGCCTTGCTAGTAAGTTTCTATTACTGTGAATTCTTGTTTGCGTTGCATAATTTATTGGCCGTAGGGACTATCAGGGTAAATAAGAATGGGTAGAACAAGAGGTGATAGCAGTGGGAGTTCCAATCGGGGCAAGGAACCCGAGATACCAACTGATAATCGCGACACGGCGATTATCCAGCTTACCGAATTAGTACGTCAGCAGTCCGCCCAGATTCAAGAATTAATTCAGCAGCAGAACACTGGCGGACAGCAAAGCAGTGGACTTTCCCAAGCCGAAAGAATAGAAATAGTAGGAGAAAGATTTCGAAAGTTAAATCCTCCAACTTTCGAAGATGCAATTGATCCAACTTCGGCTGAAGACTGGCTAAGGACCTTGGAGAGCATGTTCCAATATAGCAGAATTCCCGAAGAAGAGAAGGTCCTATGCACTGCCTTTCTGTTGCGAGGGAGTGCAGGTCACTGGTGGGACACAATCTTAGCCATTGAAGATCCTCTTACAATGAGTTGGGATCGTTTCAAAGAACTATTCCGGAGCAAGTACTTCACCGCTCCAGTACGGGCCCAACGAATGAACGAGTTCATTAACTTACGCCAGGGACCGATGACAGTAGCGGAGTACATCCGAAAATTTGAACAGCTGTCCCGGTTTGCAGCTCATATGGTGAGCACGGATACATTAAAGGTTGAACGCTTTTTGGAAGGCCTGAAGCCGGAACTCTACCGAGACGTAAATATGGCTGGGCTTCAAGGAGCTACGTATGCCCAAGTTGCTGAACGAGCTTTAGTGGCTGAGCAAGCAGAAATCAGAATCATCCGAGCCCAAGAAGCAAAACGGAAGTTCGTACAAGGGCCACAGTGGAGTGGAGGAAGCCAAAAGAAGCAATTTGTCTCAAAAGGCCCAAGACCTAATTTTCAGAATAAACCCTGACTACCTCAGCAGTTTAACCCGAATCAGGGGAGACCCCCAATGGCACCAATCTGCCCGAAGTGCACTCGACGACATACGGGCATTTGCTTCTCAGAAAATGCTAGCTGTTTTAGATGTGGCAAGTCAGGCCATTTTGCAAGAGCATGCCCAGGGAAAGCATCCGGGAGTCAGACAACCGTACAGGCCAGGCCACCAACCGTACCTGCCCGAGTATACACGATTACATCCGAGGAGGCAGAAACAGACCCATCAGTAGTAGCAGGTACCCTATCTATCCATCATATCCCGACATGCATATTAATAGATTCAGGAGCCACGCATTCATTTGCATCATCTAAGTACGTGACGAGACTCGGGATTACGCCTCAACAATCCGACTGCGAGTATTGTGTAACTATTCCACATGGAGCTTTGGCTCGAACTAATTTAGTTTTACGAGAATGCCCAGTGCTAGTGAACGATAGAGAACTACCCGTAGACCTTATAGTTATACCTATGAATGACTATGAGGTAATCCTAGGAATGGACTGGCTGTCTAAGTATGGATCCGTGATTGATTGTAATCATAAGACAGTCACGTTCAGTACAGAGAGAAATGAACCGTTCATTTTTATGGGAACTAGCAAGAGCAAAATTCCCAAAATCTCCGCAATGAAGGCACAACGCTTGATCAGGGCAGGATGTGAAGCATACCTCGTATTTGCAATGACCTCAGAAGAACGTTCACCCCCAAAGTTAAAAGAAGTCCCAATAGTACAAGAATTTCCTGATGTGTTCCCAGAAGATTTACCAGGACTTCCCCCTGATCGTGAAATTCAGTTCACGATTGATCTAATACCCGGAGCTGCACCTATTTCGAAAGCTCCATATCGTTTAGCTCCAACAGAAATGAAAGAACTGAAAGAACAATTGGATGAGTTGCTGCAGAAAGGATTCATTCAGCCAAGCTTTTCACCCTGGGGAGCACCAGTTTTATTTGTCAAGAAGAAAGATGGATCGATGCGGCTATGCATTGATTACAGAGAGTTAAATAAAATCACTATCAAGAATAAGTATCCCCTTCCGAGAATTGACGACCTGTTCGATCAGCTACAAGGAGCCACAGTGTTCTCAAAAATAGATTTGCGATCGGGATATCATCAGCTGAAGATTCGCGAAGAAGATATTCCGAAGTCGGCCTTTAGTACTCGATACGGGCACTACGAGTTCTTAGTCATGCCTTTCGGGCTGACTAACGCGCCGGCAGCATTCATGGACCTGATGAACCGCATATTCAAGCCGTTCCTGGATAAGTTCGTCATCGTATTCATCGATGACATCCTTATTTATTCAAAGACGAGGATGGAGCATGAGCAACATTTGAAGATCGTCCTTGAGATACTACGCGAGAAGCAATTGTACGCTAAATTCAAGAAATGCGAGTTTTGGCTGGATCAAGTCGCATTTCTTGGACATATTATTTCGGGAGCAGGAATTTCAGTAGACCCGAGCAAGATAGAAGCTATCAATAATTGGCCTCAACCGACGAATGTAACTGAAGTACGAAGCTTTCTCGGACTGGCGGGATACTACAGAAAGTTTATTAAAGACTTCTCGAAGATCGCATCAACCTTAACGAAGCTGACTAGGAAAGATACTCCATTCCATTGGAGCAATGACTGCGAGAGAAGCTTTCAAGAATTAAAAAGACGACTCACTTCGGCCCCAGTCCTGACGATACCTACAGGAACAGGAGGATTTTCTGTATACAGTGATGCATCGAAGAATGGACTGGGATGCGTTCTAATGCAAAATGGAAAGGTTGTTGCGTACGCTTCGCGACAGCTAAAGGAGTACGAAAAGAATTACCCAACACACGATCTGGAACTCGCAGCAGTTGTTTTTGCTCTGAAGATCTGGAGGCATTATCTGTACGGCGAACGCTGCGAAATATTCACAGATCACAAGAGTTTAAAGTACTTCTTCACCCAGAAGGAGTTAAATATGAGGCAGCGACGGTGGTTAGAGCTTGTTAAAGATTATGATTGCGTAATCAATTATCATCCAGGCAAAGCAAATGTGGTCGCCGATGCATTAAGCCGAAAATCTGTGAGCGCGGAGTTACAACAACTCGAAGTGGAAATAGTACCAATGGGCGAGGTTGAAGAGCGGTTATCCGCGTTGACTCTTCAACCTTCACTATTAGAACGAATTCGAAAGGCGCAAGGAGAAGACGAATTTTACCTGAAAACCAAAGGCGCACAAACGGAGCAAACGGCGTCCGATTTTAGAGTAAGAGAAGATGGAAGCTTATATTATAGAAGTCGTTTATACGTTCCCAACGACGCGGAACTTCGAAGGATTATTATGACAGAAGCACATGCTACAGCTTATTCAATCCATCCGGGAGCGACAAAAATGTACAGAGACTTACGAACCAATTATTGGTGGCCAGGGATGAAAAGAGAAATAGCAACCTTTGTAAGCCAATGTCTGACGTGCCAGCAAATTAAGGCGGAGCATCAACGACCGGCAGGAACCTTACAATCCCTGCCAGTACCTGAATGGAAGTGGGACCATATTACGATGGACTTTGTCGTTGGCTTGCCGAAGACAGTGAAAGGCCACGACGCTATTTGGGTAATCGTTGATCGATTGACCAAATCTGCCCACTTTTTGCCGATCAACTCGACATACTCATTGGGGCGATACGCGGAACTATATGTGCAAGAAATAGTTCGACTCCACGGAGTTCCAATTTCAATCATTTCCGACCGTGATTCGAGGTTCTTATCCAAATTCTGGATGAGTTTGCAGAAAGCAATGGGTACCAAATTATCATTCAGTACTGCCTATCATCCCCAAACGGACGGGCAGTCTGAACGAACGATCCAGACATTGGAAGATATGCTCAGAGCTTGCGTGCTCGACTTCAAAGGGAATTGGAGCCGGTATCTTCCACTGATTGAGTTCTCATATAATAACAGCTATCATGCGACTATCGGAATGGCTCCGTATGAAGCTCTGTATGGACGCAAATGTAGATCTCCAATACACTGGGATGAAGTTGGAGAACGGGCAATACTAGGCCCTGATCTGGTGCAAGAAATGACGGAAGCTATTGCAAAGGTACGTGAAAGGATGAAAACGGCCCAGAGTAGACAGAAAAGCTACGCAGATCAAAAGCGTAGACCACTGGAGTTCCAAATAGATGACTAATTTTTGAAAGTGTCCCCAATGAAAGGCGTGAGACGATTTGGGAAGAAAGGTAAGCTAAGCCCGAGATATATCGGACCGTTCCGAATCATTAGAAAAGTTGGTGAAGTCGCATACCAGTTGGAATTACCGAATTCGCTAGCCCAAGTACATGATATCTTTCATATATCGACGTTACGAAAATACGTCGCAGACCCCAGCCATGTGCTGAACACCGAGAATCTTCATCAACAGCTTAAGCCAGATTTGAGCTACGAGGAAAAGCCAGTGGAAGTCCTTATGTACGACACGAGACGACTACGGAATAAAGAGATTCCACTGGTCAAGGTGTTATGGCAGAATCAGTCCACGGAGGAAGCTACATGGGAACGGGAAGATGATATGAGGAATCGCTATCCTGAGCTTTTTCTCCCTGCCTGATTTCGGGGGCGAAATCCCTTTTAAGGGGGGGAGGATGTAATATCCGAGTCCCGTAAGTAAGCCAGCCAATAAATATGCATACATATTATGTGACTTACGTGACTGCATGAGGCATGTTTTGTGACTTTTATATGCCTAAATGATTTCATGTTATATGCTAACATGACATGTATAAATTGGAAAATAGTGTTGGGACTTAGATAATAACTAGTTAAGGAATCAAGGTATAGGGTTTTAATTGCTAAGTATTAACAAAAATATGAGTAGAAATTAGTTGGGCCTATTAAAATCTCTTGTTTAAAGCCCAATCACTTAGGATAAGTATAACTTACTTAGAATGAAAGCAAGGTCACGTGTTTAATGCCTTATCAAGAATAATACTATTGGATAACCCTTATGATTCAAGAACCCTTCGATAGACTGAATTCAAGTGAACAAAGGAACTCTAACAGTGTAAGTTTCGACAAACAAGAAAACCTAAGGGAGGAAACAATAGCAAACGAAAGCAAAGGAGGAAAATCAGTAAACTACTCGATAACATCATAGAAGGTATAATTCTTTGCTTTAATCTTTACACTTTACTTAGATCTGAGCATGTTGGAAGGATTAGGGAATATAAAAATCTCGTTTATTCACGTTACATGAAGCTTTAATTACTGAAAAGACCTAGGTATATTAAAATCATTTGTGTTCTTGAAAAAAAATAGGGTTTTCACGTTGATACTATAATTAGTTCTTGAAGATTTAGGAATCATTTAAGGTTCATGCGAGTTTCAATTTGGTAAATATCAAAACTCTGTTAGGTCTTGGAGGAATTATCTCTAGCTCAAGGATATCGAAATTTATGTTAATTCCATGTAGAAATATGTATCGACATTGTGCACAGGTTATAAATATCGAAATAAACTCAAGGGCATGTCGAAATCTTGGGTTGTATGAATTTAGAAAGTTTGGCATGAGATCTCGAGATAACTCAAGAGATCCATATCGACATTGTATTATATTAACTTCTCGACATCTTAAAATATAATATCAGTATATATCTCGAGATCATTATCGAGATTCCATAATCCATATCGAAATCTTTTTATAACCTATCGAAGTTTTGCATCTCAATAGTTGTTATAACTTGACATACATCTCGATATTTATATCGAGATGTTTGGAATTGAAATGTCGAAATTGATACTGAAATCCAAGTGTAATGTCGAGATTCATGCCAAGGTTTATCTTAAATATTAATATCAAAATCGTTATGTATAATCCTTAAAACACAGCCCGAGATTTATCTTTAAAATGTCGAAATCTAATTCTACAATTAAGCTCAATAATCATGTCGAGAACCTTAGTCAACCCTGTTTATTTTATAAATTCTGTGCACTATTTAATTAAATTAGAACCATGTTTAATAGGATTCGAAATGGTACTTTTTAAATTAGGTCAAAGTTGGAATTTTAGGGTTTCGAAATTTATAGAAGTCGAAACTAGGGTTTTCAAATTAAGCCATTTTATAAAATAATAATTAGACTAACAAACCCTAATTTGATATGTTTCTATATTTAGGGTTCGAAGGTTAGCAACTTACAGTACGATAAGCTAAATAAGCTAAGGATACCAGGTAAGTGGGAATTTCAACTACAACACATAAATTGTTTGTATTAACATGAATTACGTGGCTATCTGCTTATATGAGATTATGTGAATTATTTGCTATATATGATGATATAGCATGCATTTCAGTATTATTTACATGGCATGAACACATGCATACACGGCATGCACGAGAATTGTGAGATGAGAGTATGCATGGTATAATGTCGCTTGAAAGCGATGGATATTTGCCGATATAGGCATCTGATGTCGACTCACAGTTGAGTCTGGACTGCTTCTATGACACCATGACGACCCGGTACGTCGTCGGTTATATTTTTATTATTTGGGCAGAATGCCCTGAATTGCGGTAGGTGCGACCTGGAGGAGGCGATTCGAGGGTGGCAGCGACACCGAGGGTATCTCTGGTGTTGACGACCCCGAAGTGGGCTACCAGCGTGAGCGTCCGCGGAACAGCAAGTACCCATTGGGCCGAATGGCGGGCCGTCATGCATCCCAGTACGAATTGGGCCGAAATGCGTGACTGGTATTTTATGGTCCGTCACCCTTTGTGGATTGCTGGACCATTGTCCTTATTGGAATTGAGCTCTGAAAGTGGTGCATAGTAAGTCAGTCGAGGGCCCTGAGAGATATGAGATTTAGTTTGATCCTAGTAGGGTCTGAATGCATTGGCGCGGATGCCTTTGCAAATGAGACACGTGCACGGCATGCATTATTCCTACTTACTGAGCTTTATAGCTCATCCCATGTTTTATGTGTTGTAGGTACGCGCGACCACGGTATGTGATCGCTTATGACGGCAAGGCTATCTTTTGAAGCTTCCAACGACTTTTGAGGGTGGTGTGTACATGAATGCGACCCGTGGGGCAGGAGATAGGGTTTCTTTTGTTGGAATTACGAAACCATCCTATGTAAATAGGTTGGGAGCGACATTTTGACTTGTACAGAACGAATTCCTTTATATAAAAGGAAAAATTTTACCCACGTTTTCGCGTATTTATTATTTTATAATGATATTAGTCACGTTAGAATTGGTAAGTAGATGGCGGGGCGCCACATGTGCTGCGGTCTTTTTGTTCTTCCCAGTCAGCCAATAAACACTATTCTCCACGTCTTTATAGATAGGCCACGTGCACAACAGATGATGAGAATGCGGAAATACCATCTGTACGGTCGCCGATGGCTCGACACCTGGACCCAGATATTCCGAAGAGAATTCAACACCCACCAATAACTTCTCTCTGTCTCGTCCTCAATAACGGCAAACCTACACAGGAAGTTGTGATTACAGGGAGTCATCCCTATAATCTCAACTAGAGGCATCTTGTATCTATTGGTCTTGTACGTAGAGTCAATGCCAATGAAGTACGGATACGTCCTCACCAGTGTGAGTGAGTCCGGGTGTGCGAGAAAAACATGTGTCAGCGCATTCGCCTCGTCGTCTCCCAGGGCTTGAACATAATATCCGGTCTGTGTCGCCTGGTGCATCAACTGGCTTACCACGTCTCGGCCCTCAGAGAGGATATGAGCTGGTTTCACTTGCGCATCAGTCATTTCCTCTACGATTTTCTTTGCCTGGCTACTTAACCCACTCGTCTAGCGGTGTTCCTCGGGATACTGTATCAGAGGGTGATCCTCCTGGGCTATGATACAAACGGACACCTACACTTGTTAGACTTCGAAGCCCTCTCCAATTCATCCTAGTTGCCTCTATAACGTTCTCTGCGAGAACATCTAATCAATTTTCTCGTACCGCATTTTTATGCGACGAAATAATCACCTCGAAACCAAGAGCAATAGCGACGCCTTTCGCCCAGTTAATGGCTTCGACGTCGGTCGGAAATCGTCCTCCTCCGCGAAAATGCTCACTGTAGTTTACCCCCTCGCCGATAAAATCCTCCGGGATGTGGACTTCCCTCTCCTCGTCTGCAAAAAAAAATCAAAGGGTCGAACAGTATTTTCGACCGTCGCAGTTCCCGCCGATTTAGGATTTCTGCCGGAACAGCGCCGGCCGAACAACATTTTAGGCTCCCTCATGCAGGGCCGAAATATTTTTCGGCCCCCCAAGTCACAGCCGAAAATCATTTTTGGCTGTGCCATGTGCGGGACGAAATTATTTTTCGGCCTTGCCTGAAATGACCTAAAATTGTGTTCGGCTGGGACTTTTTCCAAGCGATTCCAATGTTAGATAACTCATCTACGTACGAACGAATTTTACGAGAATTTGCTTACCAGTCGTGCGAATAGACCCTTTCCTTTGCCCTGTCCCTTTCCCCTGTCGTCGATCCATTGCGATTTGAGTTTTTTTTGTTCTTTGAGTCTGATTTGGATGTGTGATTGCGATATGAAAAGTGTTATACTGAAAAGGGCTTTAAATAAAAAATTTTATTGGAAAGGGCAAAAACGTCTTTTTTCAGCCCTTTAGAGGGCGGTGACTAGGAAAAAAGGGACGGTGAATAGTAATCCAGTTATTTTTAAGCTAGGTAGCAAATAGGGTATGGTGCCAACGTGGGTTTTTCCTTCCCAATTAAGCAACCTATTTTAATTATTATTTTGGTTTTTATCTTTATTGTTTTAGCCCCATCCACTTGGGCCTTTAGTTAACTTGGGCTCTACTTATTAATTTAATGTAGATTATTTGTTGATATTTTCCATTGAATTGGGCCGAAATTATTTGGGTCTTAATTAATTTTAGTTGGGCTCTTATATTAATTTAGCCTAGATCACTTATTGAATTTTCCTTTTATTGAGTTGGGGCAAGATCCCCTTGGGTCGAATATTAATTGGGCCAAATTCCTCATTTGGCTTTTGATCCGTTCGAATATTAACTTCATTAATTCGAACATATATCGGATTAATTACATTCTATTTTCCCGTATTAAATTTACGAGTATTACATCCTCCCCCTTTAAAAGAATTTTCGCCCCCGAAATTCCGCCCATTGGAATGATTCCGGGTAACGATCGGTAGGGGAGTGCGTTGGCTTGGTTAGGTGATAGATAATCACCTAATAGTTCTTAGAGGAAATCCTTACTGGATAAATTTGAAAAGAACGAACTCTTACGAAAATAGAACCATTCTTTCGAGTTCCGTAATTCTAATTTGAGGACAGAGGATCGAAGTTGTTGATAACTTTTTACTTTGGTTGATGAACTCAGATCAAAAGTTATCCTTCCCTAGGCGATAGAGATTTAGTAGGGAATTTGGATTAACTTTGGAGATAGAGGAAAAATAGGATAGAGAATTCTAAATCAAGCGCAAAAATTTGGGTCATCACTAGTCTTACAGATCTTGTTCGGGTAAGGATAACTCCAAAGATTATCCTGAAGCAAGTAAGATTCTTGCATGTATTTGTTCTTGCCTAGGAACTCGCAATCAAAACCGCGGCTATTCTAGGATGAGAATCGAATAGTAAGCACAGAAGGTCATACATGGGAAAATCATGATAAGTTAAGTTATTCAGTAAAATGGTATTCTCGCTTTGATACACTACCCTCGCCGTTTTGCTGAGATGTAATGTTTCATCTAAGATTTCTATAGGTTCCTAATGTGGTAATTGTAGGGTATGTTTCGAATCTTAACAGTCGTCCTATTTTGTCGTGTACTAAGGCATAGTCGATCTACTGTTCTTTTGCTTATTTCGATAGGGACTGATATTCGGGTTGATGGTGGCGACGACTTACTGCTAAAATATGTAAATACTATATCTCTTTCTCTCCCTATCATAATACCTCTTGATCTAGGATTGTTGGAAAGGAAACATATATCGACGACTGAGTAACGGTTATCTATTAATTAAATTTCAGTATGGGAAAGAAAACTTACAAATAGTCTCTAATCTACTCCCCTCCTTAAAAAGATCTGCCTAGTCTACATTTCTAGAAATCTGGAAAGGAATGTTCATGTAGTGACATGAATTCAAGAAAGAAAAACATTCTATTAGAGTAGAAAGAAGGGAAGCAATATTACAAAGGCTAAAATAAGGTCGTCTCGGATTCAGATAGTTGATTCCTGATAGGGCACGTACAATGATTACCTAAATTGGTCGGACCTGTATCGCCTTGAGGTTGAGCTAACGAGAATAGCTATAGTTTTAATTCAGGCAAGGATTGGAATTCATTCATGAGCGTCCACCACGCCTTCACCGCACTACATTGATGCTAAACATCTACGACGAACGGGATGAATAGAAAAACTGTGGTATAGGGTGATACCCAGCACTATAGGGTTTAGACTCGTGCTGAAAGAAGTATGGTGTAGCTTCATCTTGATATTCCATGAAGGAAGAATATGTACTGGAGAAGGAACATGTCCTTGATCATAAATCGATCAGGGAGTAATCTCAGATTATTATCGGGAAGTACACTGGTGCTTTTATTAGCTACTGGCATAGTTTTAGTTAAGACTGAGGTAATTCCTCCGTCTAACCACATAACGAGAAAAGATTCACAACTTGTCCTTAGAAGTTACTAAATCTTAGATCGGAAGTTTGGAAATTTTACTTTGACTGGTCTTACCGGCAAGACGGATATTTCTGTCGGAAATTGAAGCTTAGGATCCTTCCTATGGAAATCAGATACGGCTTCATATTATGAAAGCCTATCTGTCAAGGTTATGGTTCGGATTGATACTCAAGCTGCTATCCTAAATAATAATGGAGTATTTTTCCAACACATCATCATCTCGTGTTGGACCTCCATGTGGAAGATTAATACATCACTATATTCAGAAGGATAGAAGGCATTTCCACCTTCAGCACACAATATCGACGACCATTTAAATGTGTGGCTCAATTTCATAGGATTAACAATAGGCTCATAGGTACATTATAAAATTATCAACGTTCCCGTCATTAAAACACTCGAGAAAAGCAGAGAAAATTCTCTCACTAAATTTTCTCTCCCACAAACCCTAACAACCCCACACCTCAAGCCGCCGCCTACACCCCTAACGCCGACGACTACCACATCTCACCACTGCTCGACGGCGCGGCATCCCCTTCCCTCCATCGCCGGGCCTGAACGGCGATGGGAGGGGTATAACCCCAACATTCCCCCTCCCCCTTCTTCTCTCCCATATCTCGTGACCTGTCACCTTCACTTCTCCTTTTCTACTCTAAAAACCCATGGATGATCTAGATTGTCTCGGATCGCTGCCGGATTATGACTTGCTTAAGACCAAAATCTCGGCGTTTGCTACTAAGTTTGAAGTTGCAGATTTTGAGGACCTCTTTACCCGCGTCACCAATGGACCTCGTGGCTCTCAGCCTTCGCCGGAGACCCAAGCACCGGCTCCTACCTGGCCGGAACCACCCCCTAAAGGGCCTCCGCCGACAAGTGACATTCAACCACCATGGAAGCCGCACCACCGTAAGAAAAGAACCACGTCTGCCATAGTGCCGCTTCGGGACACGCGGCTTGAACCTCGTCGGCTGATGCGCAGAGGCACTCTGCCGCGTAGTCCTACCGCCAGCCGCGTCTCGGAGGCCGTGCCCGACGAAGAGCGGCTCATTGCCGATTCTACTTCCATGGATGCTCCTAGGGTTGCTGCTGTGGCGGCGCCCCACTCCCCGATGGTATTGGGCCCAACATGTGCCCTAATGGGCTGGGACTTGAGGCCTCTACTGCTGCTAACGGGCCTAAGGCCTGACATAACAGGCCTCCACATGAAGTGCATGAAAACCCTAACACTGGTGGGCCTAATTCCACCTCTAATGGGCCCGGCCACATGGTGGATGCGAACCTTAACGATATTGGGCCGAAAGCTGTTCCTAACGTGGTGGATGCTAACCCTCACAATGTCGGGCCTTATTCCTCCCCAATGGGCCTCGACCTGAGACATATGTGACTGCGCTGGCTATTACCGGGCCTAACGGTCAAGGCCTTGGCTATCGCACGATGCCTGACGTTGTTTCCTTGGCCGGAGCTAAGCACGGCGAGCTGGCCCCGATCGTTGAAGATGCGTCGGATGATGATTCACCACTGCATCAAACCATCGCTTCCCGCTTCCATGACCATGACCGCCAGCCCCCAACACTTTAGAGCTCGGACGTAAGGCAAACCGAAGTGGCGGCTCCTGATGCTAAACAGCCTTCTAGGACAGGCCATCCCGGCCAGTCTCGACTCACTATTACCACGCCTGCGCCTAGGCCTCCCAAACAATCGCGCATGACCGTCGGTCCTGCCGAACCAGACTCGCAAACTAGGCTGCCCGTGGTGGCTGCGCAGCCCGGAATTCTCAGTCCTGGACCGTCCTTCTCTGACATAGTTCGTGGCGTCAACAGCAACCAGAATTTGACTAGCCGCGGAGGGTCTACTTGCTCGGCTCGTCTTCCTTTATCTTACTCGGCGCCTAGTGTTGTTGTGGCGACCCTCACTTTCTAAAACCTATTGGTGGCGAATTTTCGCAACGTAAGTCGCGGAGGACCCGTCTAAAAACTTTTCCGTAAATAAAATATATTACAATAAGGTTCGTCTACATCGTCATTACTATACAAGGGTCGTAGCCCCCAAAATATCAAAACACTCAAAACTCTAATGTCACTCCACAGGTCGCATCCATGTACAGACCTGCCCTCAAAAGTCCTGGAGCACCGCCGTCAGCTCGCCTCAGCCGCGACGCGCACCAGCGTCGGGCTCAGTACCTACAACACGTAAACCCTGAGCTATTTGCCCAGTAGGTGAAATATGCGTGAATGCAACGTGCGCTCGATCCCATCCCATACACCTCACGACATGCACGCTCGACTCGTCTCACGATCTATCACATCCCACGACTCCCCGTGTCCTGACAATACATGTATTCGGGTATCCCACTCGGGTCTCTAGCGTTAGAGTGGGTAGGCTCCTCAGGTCTCTCGCGTTAGAGTCGCCTATTTCCGAATATATGCTAAGTATAAAACTAAAGGTTCGTACTCGGTCGGCCCACTCAGGTCCCTCGCGTTAGAGTGGTACGTACTGGAGTCTTTCCCTCTCTGTCCAAGTAATAATCCATCGCTCGAGCGGCCAACTCATCAGGTCACGTTAGAGTGGCGCTCACTCGCTTTTTTTTTTCTAATTCTACACCACTCGACGACATCCCATACGTTACCGTTCCGCACGGTACTCAACCCCCTCGAACTGACGTGGTATGCAAGTGCAGTGCAAATAATGTACAATAATATGTAAAAATATTTAATACATGTGAAGCACATAATTCACGTCAGACTGAACTTCGGTCAATGGTTAACACTCGAATTTCATAAAAAGACATGGCATAATTCATCGACCCGAATTTACGTGCCCAAAGGGTTACCTAATTAAATCATTCGAACGTGGTTAGTACTAGTAGCTACCCGAATTTGTTCTAATAATTACCCGAATTTGTACTAGGTTAACATACAAAATTATAAGCTACACTATACCACAAGCTTACCCGAATTTCCTATTTGAATTGCCCAATCTAAGTCACATACTAAAACTCATGCAAATTCGCTGTGTTCTACTTCATGCCCAAAATTAATTCTAATAACTAAAAGGCCATACTCGAAATTTATTATCCCAAGAGAAATGATTCGCCCGAAGTTGCATTGAAACTATTAAGATACTATCATGTTTCGAAAGCAGCCTAGGTTACCCAAATTTAGATTCATCTAAGCCAAAACCTTGTTATACTACTTGAGATATGCATAATCCTATAACATATTTAACTGCCCCGAATTTACTCCACTCACCCAAAACCCTTTTACATAATTACATCAAATCAATGGATCCGAAATTGCATGCAAAGTATTCATAATTTAATAAGAATCGAAAGAGAGGTATGTGCCCGACAAACATATCTCCACTACCCAACAAGAATCAAAATTATTCAACGTTGAAACAATTTCTAATAGTACAAAGATTGAAAGCAACTTCATGTACACCTTCAGATATGTTCCCTAACATTATAAACACATTATTTAATGATTCGTATGTTGTGACTACTCAAAATATTACTCACCCAAGATCCTATACATACAACTTCAGATATTAGAAAATACGCCTAATCATATAAGCATCTAAACTAAATCTACGGTCCCCAATGTTCAACTTAGAACTCCATCTATTCAACGTTTATCTCATCTCTACAATTTTCGTGTTCTTACTTACCAAGCATAAGTAAAAATATTAACGTAGATATAAGTCCAGCATTTTAGGGTTTTCTAAATACATATTATGACCAAAATTCCACATAAGTCACATAAAACAATAGCAACTTAAAAACATAAAAGAAATTCACGTGTTGTAGGTGAGATATCACCTACCTCCCTTCCAATCTTGCTCAAAAACCTTAAGCAAAGTTGTCCGAATCTGATTCCCTTTCTTAGTGAGGGTTTGTTTTTCTCTCGTGCTCTACTCCTCATTTATAATTAGGTTTTCTTTATTATACATTTAGATATACATGAGGACTCGGGAATTGGTGATTGATAAGACTACTAGGTGACGTTAATTTCCCCTTCAACTAAGTAAACTCATAATGATCCTAAGTCATTCGATATTTCCTCAGAAAATAAATTCGCTAAGCTGCCCGAGATTTGAACCGCTCAAATTATGGTTGGTCGAATTATAAAGATCATGGTTCGAAGTATTTTTCCCGATCTCTTATTTATGGTCTGAATTTTATTTTTCCACCATCATTTTATTAAGTATTCAAAACATAGATTTTATATTCTTATCACATACTATTTTACGTCAAACCCCGTATTTAAATTTTACAGGTATTACACCCGTATTTAAATTTTACGGGTATTACAGTTGTCAATGGAATCGCTGCGGCACGTCCTTCTTGGGAAGTTGCTCAACAAGGTGTCGCACGGTGGGAACATACGCTTGTCGGGTATTTCGTTGGGAAGCGACCATACTTCCCACATGTGGAACGCTATGTCCGATCTATTTGGCAGAATCTTGTCGAAGTTAGATTGACGATTAACGGATTTTTCAAGTTCCGATTTAACTCGGAGGAGGCGGCTGCTGCGGCCTTGGACGACGGACCGTGGCTCTTACAGGGGCATCCGCTCTTCCTCGAGGCTTGGCATACGGGCTTCTCCTTCGAAAAGAAGAAACACTCGACTATTCCGCTTTGGGTTAGACTCCGAAACGTCCCAACGGAATACTGGACTCAAGCCGGATTAGGAATTGTTGCTAGTGTGCTTGTAAGGCCCCTATTTGCGGACGCAATGACGGCTCGTGCGGAACGTCTTGAGTATGCTAGGGTGTGTATTGAAATGACCCTGGCGGAACCTTTTGTTGAGCGATTCCATATCCACATCCCAACTAAGGATGGTGGTTCCTCGGGGGTCGTACCCGTCAGTGTTGAGTATGAGTGGCGACCGAAGAAATGCTCGTCATGTGACTTCTGGGCCCAAAATACCGTGGCTTGCCACACCACCCGGACGAAACAACCGCCAAAGAGTTCGGCCAAGACACCCCGCTACCTAACAGCTCGACTCGGACTCCCATGTAGCCTAACTTACCACCGCCACGACCGGCTACGCTGACGACACAAAGGCATGCATGGAGTCGTGTGGAAGATAATGGAAAAGGTATTGCTCATAAGGAGGCCAACTTGGCTGCCCTTGATGGGGAAGTCAAGCAACGCAGCCCTTACCAGTCTTTGGGACAGGGTAATCGACCATCTAGACCTAGCACGGCGGATACATCCACTAGCAAGGACGTTGGGACGCTTAACCACCACGCAGATCGTAACATGTTTGAGGTTCTCGCTCACCCCGAAACTGACCCTGACCTTGAAACAATGGACAATCGCTACCAGGATCCTATTGCTGGCCTCCACGTGGATGTCCCTTGATCCTGCTCGCCGCTTGGACTTTGGGTGCCACTCGTCGGTTCGGGTGCTTCTTTGGATGTGCTTGTTTGGCTTTCGTTGTTCCATTTTGGCCTATTGTGTTGGTTGATTTCTGTGGCATTGCTTGTGTTTGGGTGTATGCTGGTAGCCTGTTACCAGTTGGTATGTGCTCCTTGAGCGAACACCATGTACTGCTTTTATTTCTATTTAGTGAAAACTCCCAAAAAAAAACGTTCCCGTCATTTCCGTGGGGGGAATTCTGTTTCCTCTAGGTTAGATTGAGCATCCGCACTAGAACCAGTAAGGGTTGTACCAACGTTTGAGTTA
This sequence comes from Craterostigma plantagineum, assembly GCA_027422505.1. Lineage (NCBI taxonomy): Eukaryota > Viridiplantae > Streptophyta > Magnoliopsida > Lamiales > Linderniaceae > Craterostigma > Craterostigma plantagineum. Next base: position 13,970,104 of record JAPQWV010000001.1, read on the forward strand.
AGTCCAACGGAACAGATTTGCGCGTCTCACAATTTTTAGCACGGTGTCCCTCCTTCCCGCATCGGAAGCACTGAAGGTAGGGTTTTAGTCCTGGGCTGTAGCAGATGCCCCTATGGAATTGCCCACACTGTAGGAATTGAGGAACTTGGAGCTTGAGTAGAGAGGTTAACTCCCCACAGCTTCGGCCTTATTTGCAAATTAGGATCCTCGAAAAGTCGACTCTTTTTGTTAACTGCTTGCTTTTAATTGTTCATTCGCTTTTCTTTTCCCTATAATCATCACACATTCGTAGTGCGGGAATTTACGAGGTTCGGATGAACTTGGAGTGTTGACAACCTTATAGATCAGATCCTTAAGCTCATTAACTTGATCCTTAAGTTCACTAATCTGATCCGTTTGATTTTGGATCAGTTTCGTAAGGTACAGGAGCACCGAGTCATGTTTATTCATATGGAACTCGGGTGCAACCCCACGACTCGACTCACCAACAAATTCTCTATTTTCACTAGTCATTCTGCAATCAGTCAAGCAAGTAGGTACGTTATTGTAAACACATAATCACATCAAACATAAAACTTACAGGCAAGACTGATCCTCCAGTCTTTTGAGCGGCTGAACATGGATAGTCTACAGAACCTATATCCTAAGCTCTGATACCACCACATGTGGCGACCCTCACTTTCTAATACTAATTTATGGCAGATTTTCGCGACTTAAGCGCGAAAGACCCGAATTATAAAAAACTTTTTCCTAAAATAAATACGTTATGACAAAACATGATCTACATTGTCTAATTATATAAAGGCTGAAGCCCCCAAAATATTCACAACAACAAAACATCCTCACATCGCTCCACAGGTCGTCATCCATGTACAGTCTTGCCCTCAAAAGGCTGTGGAGTACCGCCGTCAACTTGCCTTCGTCGAGACGTTTCTCAACGTCCGACTCTATCCTACCTACAATACATAACGTAAGGGTGAGCGATATGCTCAGTAAGTAGAAATTATGCATGAGATGCACGTGATATAAATTCCCCGCAAAGGCATCCTCGCTAATGCACTTATAACTCATACTACTTTCGCTCGAGGCCCTCGACAGACTTGCTTGGCGTACACCGTATAGAGCTCTAATCCAACCATGGGCATCAATCCAAAGCATGATGGCATCAACCCAACCACGCTAACAAGTATATAAGGGCATCATGGCATCAGCCCAACCATGGTAATTCTCCGACGCATCAACGTCGTTCGTATACTGGCGACGCATCAACGTCGTCGGTGGCGCATCAATGCCATCCCGGCTAGATGCTGCCCCTTACTTAACTACAACTCGATGCTCATTGCCCTCCTCGGCAATCGTCATTCGCTTTTTGCGACATAAATCATGCATGGTCAACTCGCCTAATCCCCAAGTGTTTCGTGCATGCTCGTGAAATGCATAATGCATTAATGCCATAATGCTTACCATAATCATAGACCACGTCACGTAATTTCACATAAGCATGTAAACACTAAGTCACATAGCCACGTAAGTTAGGCACATACAAACATGTCATGTGTTGTAGTTGAATTTCCACTTACCTGTCGTCCAAACTAAATTAACTTACGGCCTCGGGGATTCCTTACTTATCGACCTTAAGCATAAAAAGTTATAATCGTCAGTGTACTAGCTAAGTTAATTGACTATCTAAAATTATCATGCTTGAAACTGCATTTGAAAGGTAACCGTTTGAAAAGAGTTCGCTAATTCAAGTTAACTCATAAAATATCAAGCTAGGCTGAAGGTTTTAAATCCCAAAATAACCTTTAAATTTTAAAATATAGGCTGACCCAGAAATATTAGTCAACATACGAAAATACGTTATTTTAAAACTGATTTGGACTGAAAATAATTTTGTTTATAATGATTGGGCCTGTAATAGGGCAAAAGCCCAAAAATTTAAATCGTCTGTCAAACTCCCACAAATCCGGTCAAAGCCCAAATCTTAAATCGCTCTATCACCCTTCAAGTCGGCCCGCGAAAGACTATAATCCACGAGAATCCGATTTTTGGCCCGCGAAACCTATTTTACTCACACCTAAAAATCCTTTGGGCCCACAAAACACTTTCGCGACCCGAAACCCATTCGGTCGATTCCCTATTCGTTCGAAATTCTATTTCACTCATAGCTTACAAAATAAAACGGCCTGCAAACTAAAATCGATCGAAACTCAAAATCGCACGAAACCTAGAACCGGTCAAAATCTTCAAAACTTCATATATTATCAAAATCTCCTTTGAAATTCATTTAAAACTCAGAATATTGTACACCTAAAATTATTCTACCCGAATTCAATAATTTCCCAAAATTTTACCAAAACTAATCTACCTTTATGATCTTTTTAAAAAATCATCCTAGTACTTGGAACGGTACATCTTGAAGCAATAAACCTCATAAAATTGAAATTAAGTTAGGCAATTAAGCTCGTATAAAATCACTTATCCTAAAGTGTTGCTACAAAGGTTTCTAGGGATGAAAAGTTTAACTCTCCCGAAAGCAGTACACGTTGACTCCAGCCCTCAAGAATATCGTACATCTCGAGAATCATTATAACCCTGTATCATTGCGTAATAAATCATGAATGTGGACTTAAACTAGAAAATTCCAGAAACTCTCGACCCGTGAACTAATTTTCCGCCCGCCCTAACTCACAATTCGCGAACGCCTCTAACCTACGAAGCTACTTTTCGATCCGAAAATCATCTCCCGATTTGTGAACTACCCCAACCCATGAACTAAGGTCTGAACTTCACCTACAATTTCTAATTCCACTCGTTAGGCTCATACGGTTAAAGGATTAACTCAAGACCTATTTTCTGGACAATTTCTTCACCCCTTTCAACGCTGATATGATGCTTTCCTAAGCACATCAAGTCGAACAACCAAAACCCCAGAACTTAAATTTCCGCACTTATAGTGGAGTCTCTAGCATGTAAACATATATATCCCTACAAACCCATATGTTGGGTTTCGAACGAGACACACAAACATATAAAAGTCAAGCAATCGTGATAGAGAGGCAACCATTCGAACCATGTGAAAATTGCTCAAAATCTGAATTTTTAAAAGCTTTCACGTGTTGTTGATGAAGTTAATTCACCTACCTCACTTCCTTAAGCTAGGTTTAGTAGATGGGTTGAGGTGAGCTTTGCCAAAAATCCTTACTTCACTTCGTCGTCTTCGTTTTCTTTCTTCGATCTTTTCTCGTTTCTTTGCTCTCTCTCTCTTTCATTTATTCTTGGACCAATAATAATTATTTTTAAGCTAGGTAGCAAATAGGGTATGGTGCCAACGTGGGTTTTTCCTTCCCAATTAAGCAACCTATTTTAATTATTATTTTAGGGCTTTATCTTTATTTTTTAGCCCCATCCACTTGGGCCTTTAGTTAACTTGGGCTTTACTTATTAATATGTAGATTATTTATTGATATTTTCCATTGAATTGGGCCGAAATTATTTGGGCTTAATTAATTTTATTTGGGCTCTTATATTAATTTAGCCTAGATCACTTATTGAATTTCCTTTTATTGAGTTGGGCCAAGATCCCATTGGGTCAAATATTAATTGGGCCAAATTCCTCATTTGACTTTTGATCCGTTCGAATATTAACTTCATTAATTAGAACATATATCGGATTAATTACATTCTATTTTCCCCGTATTAAATTTACAGGTCACGAGTTATGAAGTGTAGAGTCAATTCGCGAATTACAAGCTAGTAAAGACGTTTCACGAATTAGGTGAACATGAGAGTTTTCCGAACTCATAGGACTATGAAATTGAATAAGGGCTTAAGGGAATTCGTGAACTATAAGTTCGCGAGTCATATGTATTCCACGAACTATATAAGGGGCTAGGTTAATTTACGAATCCTAAGTCTAAAATTGGTTCACAAATTTGGTGTACTCCACGAGTCTCGAAGTTTCACGAGTCACTAATTCCTTTCAAAATATAGTGCTAAGTAAAATATTTCAAACACTTAGGAATTTCGAGTACTTAGATAGTTAAAATAAAGTAAATAGCATACTGATATTAATGTTTATGCCTAAGGTCGAGACTTTGGAAATTCACGGGCCAGATAGCAATTAATCTACGGACGACACGTAAGTGGAAATTCAACTACAACACATAACATGTTTGTACGTGCATCATTTATGTGACTATGTGCTTCCATGAGATTACGTGATTCGTTACATGACATGATCTATTTATTATATGGAATGTGATGACAAGGGATTGGATACATTTCAGACATGCTTTTTAACGTGCATCCACGAATCACACGAGTCATAAGACACGAATATGTACTATGCGTAATCGCGGGGCGCGAAGAGTGCTAACATTAAACCAAATGACGACTCCTTAGTGAGTCACGGCTTCGAATGCTATGGGCGACTATCTAAGTCGTCGATTTCAAGACAAGGCATGTGCAAGACAAGACATGTATATCGGGTTAACGTCCTCGTAGAAGGACAAGCCGAGGGCCCTACAAGACAAGACATGTGCAAGACAAGACATGTATTAGGGACCCTACAAGACAAGACAAGACAAGACAACACAATACTAACGTGATGATTAGAAAGCATTGGCGCAGATGCCTCTGCGAGTTACGACACATGCACTGCATGCATAATTTCCGCTTACTGAGCTTATCGTACACCTTTACGTTATGTGTTGTAGGTACAAGCGAAGACGGTATGTGATTGCCTAGCCGGAAAAATATTTCATACGCATTTCCGCATCTCTTTTAAGTTATCGCATCATCATGCACTTAAGATAACGCTAGAAATGGTAGCGATGGCTAGGGTTGCTACACTAATATGAGAGCTCTGTTTGTAATCTCCTTGCAGAAATCTACGTAAAAGCCGAATTTTAATAGTAATTAAAAAATCTTAAATTTGAAGTCCATTCGCAGTGTTCTTCTGTCTGATTCTTTAATTGAAATCTGATGATTTTTTTATTTATAATAAGGCAAAGTTGTTAAAAGTGTTTGGGCTAATGGTGCAGAAAGCTATTCTACAATTTCGATCCATCGTCCGTTGCTTGCGTGAAATAAGAGGGGCTGCTCTTTTCAAGAGTCAACTGAAATTCTCTGTTGTTTGAACCAAAACACCGTGCAATAATGGAGAATGCTGAGCAAATACTCAAGGTATTGATTTGTTGTTCAACTACATGTAACTTTAGATAGAACTATTCAATACTTATGTGTTCTTAACTTACTATGTGGATCCAGCGAGAGTTTGGTAACTTCAGTATCTATTGCTGAGAAAGGGTTTCTTCACGGGCGCCAAGTGCCATCTAAGACGCTCCGAACTAATGAGCAACGATTTGAGGAAGATCTTTCAGGTACAATGATTAGAAACATGAACCGTGTTTTTATTACAATATTTATTGGTCTAGGGATGAAATGTTTATAGTACTATCCATATTTTATTTTACTAAGATTTCATTTAATACCAATGGTGATTGTGAGAGTTTTGTTAGCAGTAGCATGCACTATATATAGATCAGAAGCTGTGATTGAGTTGACGAATTTTTTAATGTCCATGTTTTAGTTTATGAGTAAAAAGTTACACATAAATATAATATCAAAGGCAGTTGGCCAAGTGTTTTAAAGCTCTAAATAACATCAAAATAAGAAAATATTCGTCATGAAATCGATCTTATGCAATATGTAGGAAGCGAAGTTCTTCGAATGTGTGTTTATGGTCTTAGTGATTAAGAATTTGGGACTTGTCTTGGTTGATCAAAAGGATAAAGAAGCTGATGAATGAAGGTCTAGAGAGATCGCCAAAGATGTTGCTCAAAAAGAGGGTAGATATTTTTCTCCTCACGAATAAGGGATCATCGTTCATCTTCATACACTTCTTGGAAATAGGTATCGGCTTTGAGTTTTAGGGTTTTATTTTCTGCATTTACGTGTGGGAAAAATGAAAATTCTGTCCTTTTTTGTGTGTTTATGGGCTTAGTGATAAAGAAGGATCAGGTCTTGGTTAACCAAAAGGATAAAGAAACTGATGAATGGAGGTCTAGAGAGGATCGCCAAAGATGTTGCTCAAAAAAAGTATCCGAATTTTTCTCCTCACGAATAATGGATCATCGTTCATCTTCGTACACTTCTTGGAAATAGGTATTAGCTGTTTATTTGAGTTTTAGGGTCATTTATCGTGTGGAAAGAATAAAACAATCTGTCCTTTTTGTGTGTTTATGGTCTTAGTGATTAAGAATTTGGGCATGTCTTGGTTGATCAAAAGGATAATGAAGCTGATGAACGGAGGTCTCGCCAAAGATGTTGCTCAAAGAAGGGTAGGAATTTTTCTCCTCACGAACAAGGGATCATCGTTCATCTTCATACACTTCTTGGAAATAGGTATTAGCTGTTTATTTTAGTCTTTGGCTGCATTTATCGTGTGGAAAGAATAAAAGATTCTGTCCTTTTTGTCTGTTTAAGGTCTTGGTGATTAAGAATTTGGGTCAGGTCTTGGTTGATCAAAAGGATAAAGAAGCTGATGAATGGAGGTCTAGAGAGATCGCCAAAGATGTTGCTCAAGAAAAGTGTAGTAATTTTTCTCCTCACGAATAAGGGATGATCATTCATCTTCATACACTTATTGGAAATAGGTATTAACTGTTTATTTGAGTTTTAGGGTTTTATTTTTTGTTGGGAATATGCCCTTGGAATGCCGATATTCGAGGACTAGATGAATAGGGCTATTTAATCTATGTAATATTCACAATCATTTTTATATCTCGATCGTATGACATTTCGATTGATAAAGGCATGTTATTTTTTTATCATATTTTCTTACAAGGCATTCTGTTTAAGAATATAAATTGAATAAAACCCAAACGTCAAAGTTTAGTTATCGATTCTCCTGGGTAGAGAGAAGGCACCGATAGACTATTACTCTGTGAGGTTAAAAATATTCCACAAGTTTATATCTCCGTTAGAGTGAGCGGATTGATCACATAAACTTGATATGTCGACGAGTTCGATGTGACTGTGCCAGTCGCTCACTCAGGGGAGTGGGAGCTCGCGACATTGTCTGTATTTGGACACCGACTCATAGTCGAATTGATCGCATGCTGGGAATGTCAAAGATCGAATCGACTAACTGTAGTAGCATACGTGAACCTTACACCGAAAGGGTCAACGTTGGAGTTGGCCTCAGGGTCCTGACCTTTCGCTAGCTTTGCTAGGCTCAACATGCTTTTGCTAGAGTCGGCGGTGACGTGCGATCTTGACAACGGGGCGTGATTGTCAACTTGATCGCTCTGCGGGATTCACGGTCCAGAAAGAGATACGTGTCCTATGAGAGTTTCGGGGACGGAAAATTACAAAGTCTTTGCCAAAGCCTTGAAACTGACTAAATTGGATGTGGAGGGTAGTTACTAATTTTGCCTGTCACGATTCATCATAGAGTCGAGTCCTGTTAGTTTGACATGACCATCACTCGACCGGGACACATGTGAAGGGTTTATACATATGGCGATAATCTATAGTCATTCGTGAATTTCGAATTCGGACTCGGCTCGGAGTCGGCTCGGTACCGCACGATTAGCTAGGCACTTACCGAGCTCTTGTATTCCTCCCAATGCTGAGTTAAGACGAACCAGAGGAGTCTGGCTTAAAAAGGATCACTAAGTACGGATCAAAATAAAGAGAGATTGCACTTAACTTAGAGTCGCAAACGGGCTCGGCCCAAATTAAATTTGGGCTTGGACGAATTTAATATATTTAATTTAGGCCTAGTCCAAAATTAATATTTATGTGCGAGAATGTTTATTTTATTATTTGATAATTAAAATAAATATTTATTTCCGAGTGTATAAATGGTGTTATACCGTAACTTACTAAGAGGGGCAAATTGGAAATTTCACCTCATGAGATTTTCGAAATTAACATATTTGATATGGTAGGATTTTTTGAAATTGATTTGGAATTAAATAGCATGATTTTCGAAATATGCTAAAGTTCCTTTTTGAAAAGATTTTGTAAGTTGAATATTTGAAAGATAAGATCTTTTAAGATATGAGAGTAAAAAGCTCAACCACCGATCTTTTCGAAGGGGGAGGACCAAATTTACTCATAAGAAGCAAAGAAACAAAGAGAACAAGTCACACACATCAAAAAGAAAATCTTTGAGCTTTCTCTCTTCGCCGGGTGAATTCTCGATCGACTTCTCTAGCTATCAACGGGAGACAATCGAACGTGACCACCGAAAAGGATCGGCGTGACGAATCTTTCCACAATCCCCGACGTCCTATTTCCGTTTTGGTTCTTCAAACTACAAGGTACGTTTCGACGAAGCCCCTCGACGTTATTACCGTTCGTGTTAAACCGAGAAATTCTGGGAAACGGGAATCGCCGGAAAATTTTAGAATCCCTAGGATAATCCGTTGTTTCCCAACAGTGGTATCAGAGCTTAGGCTCGGTTCATGGACGAGGCATGAAAATCGATGAACCGATTGGATCGGAAAGGCACACGCAAGTGATTGTCACGCGCGCGCGCACACGAGAAGCGACGAACGCCGCAACGCTTAGCGGTTGAGACATAGCCCATGGCTGCGACTCCCGTCAGCGTCCGGAGACGCAACAGCACCGACATGGCGCTGCTGGTTCGATGCGGCTGAGACACCGCAACCGAATAGTAGTCGCGGCGATGCAGCCGTAGCGGTCGCTCGCGAAAGGGCGGCGGCTGAAGGTCGCGGCTTCAGCCGCAATAAACCCGCGTCGCGACGGCACCCACTTGGTGGAGCTGTCGGCAACACGAACCAGGTCGGGCCGTTCAGGCCGAACCCCACCACGATGGTGCTGCATCGTGTAGCGCGCGTTGGTGCGCTTTCGGCGGCAGTTCTTCCGCTGATCGGACTGCAGCCGCCGGCGACTTTGCTTCGGTCATGATGCCGTGCGCGTGGTGGTGAACGTCGGAGCAGCCCGGCTGCAATGAGTCTTGCGGGTCTCGGGTAAATCTGACGAAAAAATTGGCCTTATTTTGAATTTGGTGCTGACGGCTTTTTCGGATCAGTTGCGCACCAAATTTGCGCTAACGGGCTTAGGGCTAGGACTAGACCCATTATGGAACCCTAATGGTCTTGGGCTTTGTTAGGAATATTTTAGAAGTGTCCAAAATATTAATTCTAAGTCTTGTAATTTCTTTTCTATGTATTTTATAGATGCTTTATTTATGTAATTGGGTTGTATTTGTAATGGGCTTGTTAGGGGCCCAATAGGCTTAAATACCTCACAAGGTATTTAAGCTTAAACCCTAACTTCATTAAGGTAAGTTTCCATTTTGCTAAAATCTCACGTACTCAACACTAAACCTCAAAAGCAAACTATTCTCATATTACGAAGGTTTAATCTGTTGAAGTGTTCTTGGATAATCTGGATTTACAAGTGGTATCAGAGCCAAGCGTGTAGGTGAGGAAACTTCATTTCAAGCTATTAGGGATTAAGCAGTTTGAACTCTTGCGTGGTTGCTATTCTCTGTTTCAAAGCCTAGACTCTTGTGTATAAGCCATTCTCAGAGATACTTTGTTTGTTAAGGCAAGCTTGTGTTGCTATCAATTCTGAATCATCAAAGTGATCTCCGTGGAGGTTGTATCAGTTTTGTTGGATTTCTGGCTAAAACATTTGAAGAACAGTTCTGTTCTTCAGTGTGTTCTTGAGTTTACGAACGGAACTATTTTTTTTGGGAACTAGGATTGCGAACTCAAGGAATTCCTTTAGTTTCACGGCTCATTCATCTCACAAGGCTACTTTGCGAGTCAAGGTTGCGCATCGACACTTCGCAAAGTTATACTTTGCGGGTTCTCTAGAGTTCTCCTTCACTTCGCGAGTTCATTCTTCAACTCGCAAAGTCAAGTCTTTGCGAACTATCCATTCTGCGAATCCGAAGCACTTTGCCAACTCTTGTCACTCTGCGAACGTATTACTACTTCACAAAGTCAGGACTTTACGAACTCCTGTCCATTTTGCGAATCCGAAGCACTTTGCGACCTCTTGACACTTTGCGAACTTGTCACTACTTCACGAAGTCAAGTCTTTGCGAACTTCTATCTATTCTGCGAATCCAAAGCACTTTGCGACCTCTTGACACTTTGCGAATTTGCTACTACTTCGCGGATTCAGGTCAATTTGCGAACTCAAATAGCACTTTGCGAACTCTGCACACTTTGCGAACAAGATAGTTTGCGAATCTTCTCATTAACCCGTGAAGCAATAACTTTTCGAACTCACGATCAATTCGCAAAGTAACAAATCACTTTCTCAATTCGCAAACGAGCAAATACCTTAATTCGCAAACACTTTGTCCTGTCCACTCGTGCGATACATACCCATATATTTCAAAATCAATTTTAAATTTGATTTTGACCAAAATTCTCAATTCAATTCCAATTTTCCTCACATTACACGTTAACGATCATATCCAAAACACTAGCAATGGACTCTTTCAGCATGGGAAATGATGTTAGACCTCCCATCATCCGACATGGAGAATACGCAGTTTGGAAGAGAAGAGTCATCAACTTCATAGAAAGCAAGGACAATTCCGAGAACCTGTTGGAATCTATTTACAATGGACCCACACAGTACTGGACTATAATCCCCGCCACTACTGACACCACTCCTGCAAGAGAGGAACAGAGGATCTTGAAAACTGCTGACCAATGCAGTGATGAAGAAAAACTGCGACTAAAGGCAGACAAAGTGGCGAAATCATACATGATGCAGGCCATTCCCATGACATTTTAATGCAACTCGAATGTGGTGATAGCGCAAAAGAAATGTGGGATGCCCTTCGAATCATGATGCAGGGGACAGAAGTCAATACAATGGCAAGAATGGCGAACACACTCATCTCTTATGACCGCTTTCATGCTAACAAAGGGGAAACTCTCCAAGAAACCTTCCATCGATTTCTTGTCCTTCTAAACGAGCTAAAGATGAATGGAGTCACAAAAAGCGTAATGGAGATCAATATCAAATTCTTAGGATCACTTCATCCAGAATGGGAGGCTACTGCAATTATGATAAGACAAATGAACGACCTAACCAAAGTTAGCATTCATACATTATTCGACTACCTCAATCAACATTCCAATCATGTGGAGAAACGAAGGGAGGAAATCAAATCATTAGGAAGCGACTCACTTGCTCTTATGACTGAACTATCATCAAGAAAACAAACCAAGGACAAAGAAATTTTGCAGTCATCACAAGTTAAGGAAGGAGGAGACTCTGATTCTGATGACGAATCCAAGGATCTTTCTAAAAATGGAGACCAGGAGATTACTCTCAAGGATCTTGCTAAGCAACTCGCTCTGGTCTCAAATTTTGTGCAGAAGAAATTTTATAAGAAGACTGGATCCTCCTCCAACCGTCAAAGGACCTCCTCCAACTCTAGAGGAAAGACTCAGGATGAGGAAAACAACTCTGAAACTCCTCATCAAGGCGGAAAATGCTTCAACTGCGGAAAGATTGGACACTTTGCTAGAGAGTGCAGAATGCCCAAGAGAAAGGATGTTAACTATTACCGTCGAAAAGTTCAATTGGCTGAACAAAAGGAGAAGGGACTGGTCTTAATGGCAGAAGAGGACCATTGGCTTGAAGATACCTCAGACAGCGAGAATGAGAACACGGCACTGATGGCCAAGCTGGATGACGAAGAAGATGGAGCTGGAGCTGAAGAAGGCGAATCAGACAGGGAAACCTCTAACAATTCAGAAATGGTGGAGGTAAGTGAAACAAATTATGATTCTTTACTTAAGATGAAAAATGAATTTTGTCCCTATATAAATCTAACAAATTAGGTAAAAGAAAAATCAAGGAACTAGAAGCTAACTTAGAGAAAAATTTAGTAGTATTAGATAAGTTTAGATATGATTATTCCTGTGAGAAGAATCGCGTAATTGTAGCAAATGAAAAAATTGCTAAGCTAGAAATACAAGTGCAAAAAACCGAAGCTAAAGCCAAGGATTTAGAAAAGGAAATGAAATCTCATAGAGATCAGGCAATGGACGCTACAATTAAATATGACTTACTAAGTAAAGAACGGGAAAAACTATACTCCAAAATAAAAAAATTGGAGGATCTTTTAACCCGACGAGATCAATCGGAACAAACAATCTTTTTAAACAAACCAGCTAACATTGATTTTTACAATCCTTATAAGGGACTAGGTTTTGAAAACCCAGGTAAGTTAAAAGAAGGCATACCCTATCTATACGATCTTAAATTTATGCAGACAGGTTGCCTTGCGAATCTAATGTCTTTTGTCAGTGAAAATGAGACAACAACACACAGTGAAACTCAAATATCTTTAACTACACAGAATTAAATGATAGTTATAAAGAAAGAAGTTGTCCAGCAATAACTGAATTTGAGACTGATATTTTTCACCCAAATGAAGGAGAAACCTCAGGTACTTCGGAAAGTAAGACACCGATGATTACATATGCAACTGGATATATGCCTGATTGCATAAAGAAAATCAGTGATCTTCACTCCACTCTCGAAAGCGAGAGAAAATCATTTGATGAAGAAAGAAAAGAACTTCTTCATGAAATATCTTCACTTAAAGAAAAATTAAGATTACACACTATTTCATACACCTTACTTTCAAATGACAAAATTTCCTGCACTAATACATTAAAATTTTCAGGACCCACAAAAGAGCCATTGAAAGGTCAAGTATGGGTTAAAAAGGAAGATATCTTGAAGGAGAATCGCGATCTTAATGTACCTTTTGTCATTGAGTATTTTCCTTCCAAAACCTTTGTACCATCTTTATTTAGTCATGTATCAAAAAAATTATCTTCTTCAACAAAAACAAAGTTTTCCGTGCGTGATCATGTCACCAAACAAACTCACAAAACAATTCCTAAAAACAAAACTACAACGTCAAAACAAGAATCAAAATCAAAAGCTATCAAAGAACCTGTCAAACTTACAAAAACCAAAAAACTCGAGTCTAAACCTAAGACAAAAAGACCCTCACTAGAGCACAAATGGATTCCAAAGCTTCAAACTGCAGGAACACAAATTCCTATCCTAGAAATAGGTAGTGACTCTGTGAAGAACTCCTAACTGGAACTCGCAAGACAAATCTTTACACCATTGATATCAGAACTGTCAAACCAAAGACTGATATCTGCCTAATCTCCAAAGCAACTTCAACTCAAAATGACTTATGGCACCAGCGGTTATCTCATCTTAATTTCAAAACCCTAAACAAGCTATCAACCAACAAATTGGCTATTGGACTACCACCATTGAAGTATCAAAAAGAGCATATATGCTCTGCTTGTGAGATGGGAAAAATGAAGAAAGCCTCACACCCTACAAAACACACAGCATCCACTCAACATCCTCTAGAGCTTTTACACATGGATCTGTGTGGACCAATGCGAACTGAGAGCATAAGTGGAAAGCGATATATGCTGGTTATCGTCGACGACTATTCCCGATACACTTGGGTACGCTTTTTACGGACTAAATCAGAGACAGTCGATCATATTCCAAACCTAATCAGAACAACGCAGAACCTACTCCAGAGTAGTGTTAAAATAGTTAGATCAGACAATGGAACAGAATTCAAGAATCAACAGCTCAGCGACTTCTACGAATCTATAGGGATTACCCAACAGTTTTCTGCTGTCTACACACCTCAACAAAATGGGGTTGTTGAAAGGCGAAATCGAACACTCGTAGAGGCTGCTCGAACAATGATCATTCAATCATCACTACCTCATTTTCTTTGGGCTGAAGCAATGAATACTGCTTGCTATACGCAGAATCGCACTAGCATTCATCTAAGATTTGGAAAGACGCCCTATGAACTTATAAATGGAAGACTGCCCAACATTGCTCATTTTCGAATTTTGGATGCAAGTGCTTCGTCGCCAACGACCGCGAAGACAAGTCCAAACTTGATCCAAAAGCAACTGAAGGAATCTTCGTAGGCTACTCTGCACAATCTAAGGCGTACAGGATATTTCTCAGAAACAGAAGGATAATCATTGAAAGTATAAATGTCACCTTTGATGAGGGACTCGAACTTTTGACTGGACATAGCAGTTTGGGACAAGTCTCTAGAACACCACACCTTATTCATTCTCATAATGAAGAAGGAGAATGTTCGAGAGATGCCTCTGAATGGAACTCTTCAGATCAACAAGCAACTGATTCCTCTAGACAAAGCAACCCCACATGCTTCACTCAACGAGCTCAAGAAGAACGGGATTTGGATCTACTTTTTGAACATATTTATATCTCTCAAAATCAGACAAGACCATCTACCGATCCATTTCCAAATACTGAATCCAGTCCTAGTTCGTCAACTCATGATTCAGAACCTATTCCTAACCAGACAATTCCTAATCGACTATCCACTAAGTGATGAGTCGCAAATAGACGAAACGACACTACCCCACGAAAAGAAATGGGTTCGACATCATCCTACTGATCAAATAATAGGAGATCCAAACACAGGAGTAACGACTAGAAGATCACTTTCAAATGAATGTCAGTTCACCTGTTTCTTGAGTCAAACAGAACCTAAAAGAGTAGTTGACGCACTACGGGATCCTAACTGGATAGTGGCTATGCAAGAGGAGATTAATCAATTCGAACGTCTCAAAGTCTGGAACTTAGTTCCTCGTCCAAAAGGAAAAACGGTGATCGGAACAAAGTGGGTATTTAAAAACAAAAAGGATGAAGATGGTGTTGTAATTCGGAACAAGGCTAGACTTGTTGCTAAGGGATATAATCAACAGGAAGGAATTGATTACGATGAAACATTTGCCCCTGTAGCTAGAATCGAAGCTATTAGGTTATTCCTTGCATACGCAGCACACAAAGACTTTACTGTCTATCAAATGGATGTAAAAACAGCCTTCTTGAACGGAATTCTGAAAGAAGAAGTGTATGTGTCACAGCCAGACGGATTTCTCAATGCTGATCATCCCGACTTTGTTTACAAACTTGACAAATCACTGTACGGACTTAAACAAGCTCCAAGAGCCTGGTATGAGGTGCTATCCGACTTTCTTATCTCCTCAGGTTTCACTAAAGGGAAAATTGACACTACCTTGTTCGTAAAGAAAGATGGTTCTGATATCATGCTTGTGCAAATCTATGTGGATGATATTATTTTTGGCTCTACAAATCCTAAACTTTGTGAAGAATTTAGCATTCTGATGCAATCACAATTTGAAATGAGTATGATGGGAGAAATGTCATTCTTCCTCGGATTAC
This sequence comes from Craterostigma plantagineum, assembly GCA_027422505.1. Lineage (NCBI taxonomy): Eukaryota > Viridiplantae > Streptophyta > Magnoliopsida > Lamiales > Linderniaceae > Craterostigma > Craterostigma plantagineum. Next base: position 13,985,404 of record JAPQWV010000001.1, read on the forward strand.
AAATCAAACAACTTCAGGATGGGATTTTTATTAATCAATGAAAGTACATTCATGATATTCTCAAAAAGTATGGGATTGACAAGAGCAAATCATCGAGTACACCTATGTCCACATCATGCTCGCTCGATGCAGATCACTTAGGTGAACCTGTAGATGTTACTCATTACCGAGGGATCATTGGTTCATTACTCTACCTCACAGCCAGTCGGCCAGACATCTTATTCTCTACATGTCTTTGTGCTCGATTTCAAGCTAACCCCAAGGAGTCGCATCTTCATGCCGTCAAAAGAATCTTGAAGTATCTGAAAGGAACACCAGACCTTGGACTGTGGTATCCTAAGAACTCAAATATGAAACTAATAGGGTATTCTGACACAGACTTTGCAGGTTGCAGATTAGACAGAAAAAGCACTTCTGGACACATCCAATTCCTATGCGACAAGCTTGTATGTTGGGCCTCCAAGAAACAAAATTGTGTGTCAACTTCCACGGCGGAAGCAGAATACGTTGCTGCAGCCAGTTGCTGCTCACAAATTTTGTGGATCAGAACTCAACTACGGGACTACGGGTTCGATCTAAATAGAATTCCTATTTACTGTGATTCCAAAAGTGCAATTGCAATTACATGTAACCCTGTTCATCACTCACGCACTAAGCACATAGATCTTCGCTATCACTTCATAAGGATCACGTAGAGAGAGGCATAATAGAAATGTACTTTGTCAATACAGAGATTCAACTAGCCGACTTGCTTACAAAAGCATTGGATGAAAAACGCTTCCAATTCTTAGTAGCAAAGTTGGGAATGTTGAACCTCAACTTTTAATTTTGCCTATGCCCTCCTACAGTTCACCATTTATCTATCTGCTATGTTACTAATCTCTTATTCTGTGCGTGTTTACTATGTTAATTAGTTTATTAGGATTTTATTTTTCTCTCTTTGGTTACTTTCTATTTCAATAAATTTTTCCTGTTTACAATAAGTCGATGTATCGCCAATGCTGATGGCCATACATCGAGGGGGAGAAAAGCTATATCCATGCACCGAGGGGGAGTGAGTTCAATCATTTTCAGATACTCGATAGGCATTATATCTAGGGGGAGTTTTTTCAACAAATATTTATCAAGAAACCCAAACATTTAGGGGGAGTTTTCGTACAACAACTCAAATACTTATTCAAAGAAATCCAAACATTTAGGGGGAGTTTTCGTACTCTCAAAAACTCGTATTCCCTATAAAAATCCAAAGCAGAATAGCAAGTAAAACAACGAATAAGCTCAAAAGGAGGTAAATCTCAAAAACAAGCATATTCAAATTATGCTCAAAGTTGCGTCTTAACTCTGCCTGTTCCTTGAGCTTTTTCTCTTCTTCTTGCTTCTGCCAATCCATCTGTAAACTAGAAAATAAGAAATTAGTTAGTTCTTAGATGTAAGGTACTTCTATGAAACTTGAGACATATCTATTTATAAACTTGATGATGGAAACATAAGTCATTTATTGTCCCGACATTAAGACGAATTTTTGACTAAGGTGACGTTTCTTCCTTCTCCAATAAGGATATCGTATCATGAAAATCGATCTTGAAAAATTCATAGATTTGATATTATCCTTGTGATTGATTTGGGTCATCTCTAAAATTTTATTGCAAATCAAGTATTAGGATTAAGATTCGCCAACTGTACTCATTTGCGAATCAAAAGCTCAATTCGCGAACCATCTCCAATTTTGACCAGTCAATGGGTAAAATTGCGAACTCACAGCTCTCAAATCGCGAACTGATCTATTCGCAAACCATCGCGACTTTGCAATCTACTTAGAATTCGCAATCTACTTCGAATTCGCAATCTAGTGGGCCTTTTACTTCAAACATTTACAGCCCAGTTCTAAACTAGGGTTCACACTTTAGGCCCGCGAAGTTTTTTAATATTATTTTTACCAATTCGCAAACTGAACTCGCAAAACAAAAATCCCAAATCACAAACCCCTCCTTTGCGAATCCCGTTCATCAAATCTTCCAATATAGCTTGCATTTTCTGTGGTTGAGTGCTCAAATTGTTACCGTCGCATACTCGCGTCTTCTCTGTGGTATGTCTGCAACGTTACTTTAACTCTTTCTTTCTTTTCCTTGTTTAATGATTGTTTTTCTTAAATCACAGGAGTGATTTCTCGAAGAACAGGTGGTTTGCAGTTGGTTCCTGTAGAAATGTTGTAGTTTTTAGTGATAACATGAGTTTGTTTGTTTGATTTATGTGCTGAAATCGAGTTTATCTTCTCAAATCGGGTTTTTCAAATCGAGGTTTTTCTTTAATCTGGGTTCGAAATCCTTTTATTAAAAAGAGGGGGTACCTTTTTGATTCTTCAAAATGGAACTTTGCGGGTCCAAAAGTGTTCGTTTTTCAAACTCTCTAATTACTCACTTTGCGGCTTTGACCGTCTGACTACGTAATTCGCAAAATACGAAGATCGCGAATCTTGGGATTCATAAGTTTCAATCTGCGAATTGATACTTTGCGATTCCTTGTTTGACCTGGTCAATTTGCGAATCCTGTCAGAATCGCAAACTTTCTGCTTTGTAAAGTTCAAACTGACTTGACTTAGTCAAACCCGCAAACCGCTCTGCTTTGCGAATTTAAATTTCCTTTACATTGCGAACTCTAAGTATGCGAATGCAAGACACACTTCGCAGTTGACGTTCGCAACGCTCAATTCGCAAAGTCTTTTTCAACTCAACCCGCAAACCTTTGAGCTCGCATCTCAGAATTCGCAAAAGTGTTCATTTTCAAACTTCTAGCAGAATTCGCAATATAGAATCCGCAAACTCGCAAAATCACCAACTTCCTTTGATCAACCCGCAATCCATACTTAGAAAATTTTTCGGCCAAAATATTTCGTTAAACATAAATGGGCCCAACAGGAATGGGCCAAATCTTTTCTAAACGATTTTTTTTTCAAAAGCCCATACTTAAACAACATTCTCTATTGATATTCAATTGTTATAATATCACGTCTCTAATCTCTTTTGTTCTTCTTCTTGCAGTCTCAGCAGCACTTCCCGGTGTCAAAAAAAAATATATATATATATAAAAAAAAAATGACGACACCTACGGATATGACTTACCCACCTACTGATATGGTTTACCCAACCTCAAAATGGATCACGACCAAGGACAATAATTTCCAACTTGACCTTCACACATTCAAGTGCAAGGAAGAAATTATATTATCCATTCTGAGAAACCACCACTTTGGGTAATGCTTTTTCGGCCTCGGTCCAAGTCCCTACAGTTTACCTTCAACAGTTCTGGGGGACGATGAAGACCAAAATTGCTCAGGATAACAGTAATTATTACGAGGCCCAAATAGCAAACGAGACTGTCAGTATCACAAGAGATCTCCTTCGGAGCATTCTCAGATTGCCAAGTCAACCTCAATACGAACCTGAGGCTTCCGAGAATGAGCTTCTAGAGGAAATGATGAAGATGGGATATTACTCTCCTATCAAGTTTGTCTCCCATTTTCAGAACTCCATGATCCCGCATCCTTGGCGAACACTCTTTGCATTTGTCAATAAGTGTTTCTCACCCAAGCACTCAGGATGGGACAGATGCAATATCACAATCCTTCGCATCTTCCATGGGATTGTGTTTCGAAGAAATTACGACTTTGTCAAGCTTATCACCACTGATCTCGACGACCAACTTCATCTACGAACAAAGTCCAAAAAGCCACAGAATTTGCCGTATCCCCGGTGGTTCTCACTTATCATCCATCATTTTCTGACCACAACACCGGGAATACCATCACGACCAGTAGAAGAAAATTTCACCCCACCCAAACTGCGCTACCTTCAGAAGGGAAAGACTGATGAGAAATATTCGCGCAAGGCAATGCCAATCCCTCACGAGTTACTCGTCCTTGCATACCCCGACCATATCGATGCCTATTGCAGAGATTACAAAGTTCCTCACCCCACGACACAGGATAACCCACCTGAGTCTAACCCAGGGGTTAGTGAGACTGAGAGAGCTGAAATGAGCGAGAGAGAAAGAGAGAGTGAGATCTTGAGAGAAACCACAGAAACCAACCCTATCCCACACGCACCACAGACTACATCTCAAGAAACAATCCCCGACCAACCACCACCATCCTCTGAACACACAATACCAGAACAATCGCTCGACGAACAACCACACATAGATGTTCCCGAGACGATCACAACAGCACTAACTCAGTCAGAAAGAGCCGGGTCAATCCCTAGGATAGAAGACGTCGTAGTCGACCCAACGACGCATGAGCGAACCCCACCAGACCATTCACTTGTCTCCCAACAGACAAGTGTCTCAACGCAACATGAACCACCCCAAACCTCCAGCAGCTCGGTTCCTGTGTCTGAATCAACTCGAGAAATACCCATTCCCGTGACACAGACCGAGCCTCAGCCTGATCCTCAGGCCACAATGTTCATAGAAGAGCCCCAAATAGAGGCTCTTCAAGGATTGGACGGAAGTCTCTCGGATGTTGATGATTTCAGCAGCTCACCATCCGCGAGCCACCGTACAGAACCTAGTTCTGGACGCGTGCTAACAGGACGCCTTGACGATCCCGGAGATAGTTTCACCCAAGCCCGTCCCACTGACGTGGCAATAACGACCCGAGCACCATCTCCAAAAGATGCGTCGCAGGGAGAGGTCGGAAGACCCAAGGACCCTGAAGTTCCACGAACTTCGGGTGACGAGGGCCACCGTCCAGAACCTCGTTCTGAACGTGTGCCAACGGCTCCCTCTAGTGGCGCCGGATCTATTCCAACACAGGTGACGACTGCCTACTTGGAGAATCGGCTGTTCGAATTCTTCGAGACCGTAACCCTACCAAGGGTCAAAGGTCTTATCAAGGAGGCGGTTCAAGCAACTTCCACTGACAAAGGGAAGGCTCCCATATCTGACCAACCTCCTCCTCAACAGCCGGTACTTCCCCGTCTTCTCACCCTGCCACCACGCAACCCGACGACACCCAACTTGTACACAGTGCCTCTGCTAGAGCTCTTTGATGTTGGCATTGCTCGCATAATTGATCTCGACAGCAACCGGAGCGTTGAAGAAGAAGACCTCTACCGGAAGCTGGTCGCAGGAGGCGTCATCCCATCTCCTGATGCGAGCATACCGACTGACACATGCCGCCAAGAAGGCCCCAGTCAGAAACGTCGTCACGACGATCCAGACGACCAGGATCGTCCTGAGGGGGAGAGCAGCAAGAGACCGAGAACCAAGTCTCCTGTTATTCGCGGCGGAGAGGCAGAGGACGCGGGGTTCAAACGCGTGGAGGCAGTTCGTCACAACCACCTAATCCACCACCAAGGTCCTCCAGGGGCAGACAAGCTACACCAGGGCCGAACCAGACAACTTCCCTTGGTGAAGTCGAGTCTGCTCCCTCGAGGATCTCCACCCAGCCAGTCCAAGCAACTACAACCCCTCGTCAAAAGGATCCTCAAGACTACATTGACAGATATATCTTAGACGAGGAATGGATGACGAGAACAGAGACAGCAGAAGAGTCCCGCCTAAGGATTGAAAGCGTTCGTAATTTATTAAAGGCGGCAGCAGCAGACTTCTGCTTCATCGAGCGAGAGGAAGAGGAGCAAGGAGAAAATCCTGAGGCAGATCTTCCAGAACTTCCAGAACTCCTTCAGCATCAGGTGCCCGAGGAACCAACGCCAGGCTACGAGTTCATAGAAACTCGTTGGAGAAATGCGAAGATCAAGGCACCTTTTCTTGAGGATCTTTATCCAAAGATCTGGAGGAAGGAAGAAGAAATAAAGGGAGTCAACGAGCTGAATCTTCGAGGCCTTGAGCACCTAAGAGGGACGTATAGGGGACTTAGCCATCAGATTATGCTCTGGGAAGTCACGGCCAAGAAAGGAATGAATAGAGATCAATACAGGAAGTACATGAGAGATCAATCGGCCATCTGTGATGTTGTGGATGTCGAATGGGCGGTAGGAAGATATGTAGGCCCTGTCTTCGTTATTGATCGATATGACAGGAAAATCGTAAAATATTCAGAAGCAGATCTTCCCTATCTTCCACTGGGCGAACTCAACAAGCTCTACAATATTTATCGCAATAAGTTTCCCCTTGACACTCACACAAGACGAGATGGTTATAGAGCTATCAAGGAGTGCATGCTGAGGCAGGTCAAGTATTTCGCTGCTCATGACTTCCAAATGGCCTTGCAAAGCAATATGAGCAAGGTCAACCTGACGCGTCCAGACAACAGATACAAGGATCTCGAAAAGTTTGAAGAGGGATTTATCTTCCTTGAACCACAACCGGGGGTCACTTATCTACAAGCACAGAAGAAAGTGAAGCAGGTGCTACTTCTGTCAGAGATCTCCAAATTCTCAGATGGAACATTGAAGATTATCCTCAACCAACTTCGGGCTAAGAAGAAGACAGTTTTCGAAGATGACAAACTAGAAGGAACAGAACTGGAAGAGAAAGATGTCCTACGGAAACTCATCGAGAAGATAAGATATCGGATCGTTCTTCGGAACGACATCAGACAGTTCGAGACTGCCCTTGGATTCAGGAAGACCTACTTGGCTCATAGAGAACCTCCACCTCCACCCCGCTCGAAGAAAAAGAAATGAAGACTTAGTTTATTTACTTGATTGTAATTTGGACACTTAGGGGGAGAATGTTAGGAATATTTTAGAAGTGTCCAAAATATTAATTCTAAGTCTTGTAATTTCTTTTCTATGTATTTTATAGATGCTTTATTTATGTAATTGGGTTGTATTTGTAATGGGCTTGTTAGGGGCCCAATGGGCTTAAATACCTCACAAGGTATTTAAGCTTAAACCCTAACTTCATTAAGGTAAGTTTCCATTTTGCTAAAATCTCACGTACTCAACACTAAACCTCAAAAGCAAACTATTCTCATATTACGAAGGTTTAATCTGTTGAAGTGTTCTTGGATAATCTGGATTTACAGGCTTGGCTCGGCCCAACTGAGGGCCCAAGTACCCTAATGGGCTTGGATTTGGGCCCGGCCCAACTGAGGGCCCAAAAATCGTAATGGGCTTGGCTTGGGCCAGGCCCAAAAGAGGGCACAAATCTCAATTGCGCTAATGGGGGGCTTAGGCCAGGCCCAACTATGGGCCCAAATATCGATTCGTATTTTAGAAAGAAAATTGTCGATAACACGCCTAGGATAATAACGTTATAGATAAAAGATCCGACTTTCAGAAAATTGTAACTTGGTTATATGTATGTTAGTTTTGATACGTAACGATGCATGTTCTTTTGAACTAGGTTCCATGCATGTTAGTTTTGATACGTAACTTTGCATGATCTGTGTAACTAGGTTGCATGCATGATAGCAAAAAGAGACTTATGATATAAACTAGGTTATATACATGGTAGTCTTTTTCGTGATTAAGTGAGCATTCTCTCGTTGGAAGATATACTAAGTGAGTAAGGGGATTAGATCTCTGTCTTCTATCAAGTCTGAGAGTCAGCGGCAGAGGGGTAGGGCAGGTTTGTTCCGAGTTATCGGCGACCTAGCACTCGCCTCTACCGGGTAGATCCTCATATGCGTACTGGACTACGCCGCTCTCCAAACACATTCGGCCTGATAAAGTGTTATCCTAAGGGCAGAATTTGCAAGTGCGAGGATTGAGCCGGTTCCTGGCTGTAGAAAGTACGTTGAAACATTTATTAGATAAATTCATATGGGACACGGCTCCGGTCGGTTAGGACGAACCAACAAACTTTAGGTTGAGGGAGGTCTAATCGATGCGGGGAACTCAACGCCACTATGAGGCTTTCAACGGGGTCTCCGAAATTCCGAGTCGGGAGAATGGATTTCGAGAAAAATAATGGGAGTCACACAAATGTCGAAGTCCTTAATTTGTCTTGACGAATATTACATGATCCTAATTCAATCATTAAAATAACTGCAGTTAAAATTTTCACTCTATATTTAATTATGACAAACCTTTAATGATGTTGCTGGACAAGCACCAATTGGTTGGACCAAACTACACTGACTGGATTCGAAGTTTGAGGATTTTCCACAAGATGGAGAAACTGAAGTATATCCTCGATAACCCGTCATGCAGCCACCTACTGATGACGAGGATGACGAGGAAACGCATCTCGCTTTTGCCGAATGCTCGGACCATGAGGAAGAGGTTAAGGCATACATGCTTGCTTCGATGTACATGGCTGTGCGCGAGACCCATGTAGCGTTTGTTGCGATGACTTCAGGTCTAAGGGACCGAAGAAGAAGAATTCTAGCAAGCATAAACCTCAAGGAGGAATTGCCAAGAAGGGAGAGACACATGGGAGTGTCGGGCAAAGGTTTCCGAAGCCTACGGATAAGTGCCTTCATTGCCAGCTGCTGGGCCACTGGAAGAGGATTGCCCTAAATTGAAGTCGTTAGACGCTTCAGGTATGGAACTCGTTTTGAAACTCCTTAACTGTGTATTCTACTTCATGGATTCTAGACTAGGGTCTAGTGCCCACATATGTGTTTTGAACCAGGGTCTGGAACGCAGGACCACTGGCAGAGAGATTCTGATCAAGGTTGGTAACAGGCATAGTGTTTCTGCTAGTCATATAGGATCTAGATCTCTTGTACTATCCTCTGGACATAAGTTAGTTCTTCCAGATATTCTGGTTTTGCTCAAAGGGCTTAAGAATATTATTTCAATTCCTGTTTTGAACAGACTCGGTTACGAGTTTCATTTTAATAATAATATCTGCACCATTTAGTTTAGAAATGAATGTGTCGGAAATGCTAACTTAAGAAATGGTTTATAATACTTACATGTCGAGGACAAATTTGAAACTGTAAATGCATCCACCACGAACTCGATCGGGTCGACTAACTGTCTCTTGCGGCATCTTAGACTGGGTCAACCAAAAGGTCAAACAGTTGGAGAAAGACGGCTTTATCAAGCTGTCCGGACCAGGTCCTTATTCGACGTGTGAATCCTGTATTCTAGGAAAAATGACCAGGTCTCCCTTCATGAGGACTTTTTATATAGCCGCAGAAGTATTGGGTTTGATCCATACAGATGTTTGTGGGCCGTTTAGCGTAACGGCTCGTGGTAACTTCCGCTACTCCGTCACCTTTACTGATGATCATTCCCGCTATGGAAAAGTCGATGAGACACAAGTTGGATGCTCTTGAATTGTTCAAGGAGCATAAGATTTTAGTGGAAAAGCAAACCTGGAAACTTGTCAAAACCGTCCGATCAGATCGAGGTGGCGAGTACATGAGTCTCGAGTTTGATGATTTTCTTAGAGAAAACGGAATCATCTCACAGTTCACTCCGCCAGGAACACCGCAATTGAATGGCGTTGCCGAACGGATGAATCGAACGCTTTTGGAAAAGGTTCGATGCATGCTGAGTTACACAGACCTCCCCATTTCACTGTGGGGATACGCCTTAGAGACAACCGCATATATTTTGAATAGAATCCCTTCAAAGTCTGTGAGATCCCGTACGAGATTTGGAATGGTCGTAAGGGAAGCTGAAATCACATTAAGGTTCGGGGTTGCCTCGCTTTCGTGAAAAAGTTGCAAACAGACAAACTAGAATCGAGATCGACGAAAGGACGTTTCGTAGGTTACACCGAGGACTTCATGGGGTACTACTTCTACTTTCCCAATGACCAGAGGGTCATTCAAAATGGCGGTGTAGGAAGAGAAGTAATTCTTAGAGAAAAGGATGAGACGACTCAAGTGTTGCCATCATCGATGGTCGATGAGGTATAGCCAGAGATGCAACCCGAATTGTGCAGGTCGAGTAGAGTATCTCGCATGCCTGAGAGATACGGTATGGTACATGTCGAGCATGGGGATGCTGTGACAGACGGGTTCGTCGGGGACGATCCCACTACTTACGACCAGGCAATCGCTGACATTGACTCGGTCAAATGGCTCGATGCTATGAAAGCAGAAATGTACTCAATGTATGCAAACCAGGTTTTGGACATTGGTAGACCTTCCTGATGGTTTCAGACCGATCGGTTGTAAATGGATCTACAAACGAAAGATTGGATTTGACGGACTGGTGGACACATACAAAGCTAGGCTTGTAGCGAAAGGTTATAGTTAGAAAGATGGCATTGACTATGAGGAAACCTTCTCACCTGTTGCGATGTTAAAGTCCATTAGAATCTTGCTAGCTGTAGTACCATACTACGATTGAGATCTGGCAGATGGATGTCAAAACCGCTTTCTTGAACGGATACCTCCAGGAGGAAATCTACATGGAGCAGCCCAAATATTTTACGTCTCAAGGAGATTCTCATAAGGTGTGCAAGCTTAATCGGTCTTTTTATGGACTGCAAGCATCCAAGAGCTGGAATCTTCGGTTCGATGAAGTGGTTAGGAACCACGGATTAAAAAAAACGAAGACGAGTCGTGCGTCGATAAGATTAGTAGTGGGATCAAAGTTTCGTTTCTCATATTGTACGTGGATGACATCATTTTGATAGGAAACGACATAGGAATATTCTCAGAGGTGAAAGCTTGGCTTTCAACTGAATTCTCCACGAAAGACTTAGGATAAGTTGCCTACATTCTAGGAATTTGACTGTGTATAGACAGACCGAATCGAATGTTAGGACTCTCTCAAGCCCTTTACTTAGGAAAGGTCCTTAAATGGTTTAAGATGGATGAATCTAAGAAAGGTTTCTTGCTGGTGCGGCATGGGATTCATCTCACCAAGTCTACGTTGCCTCAAAGTGAGAAAGATCGAAAGGAGATGATTACAGTTCCCTGTGCCTCAACATTCGGTAGCCTAATGTACGCGATGCTTCGCGACCCGACATATCCTATACCGTAAGTATAGTGAGCAGATTTCAGGCTAACCCTAGCAGAGAACATTGGATGGCCGTAAAGAATATCTTGAAGTACCTTACACGGACTAAAGACTTGATATTGGTTTACGGCATTGGAGAATTACAAATGGATGGATTTACTGACTCGGACTTCCAGTCGGACGTGGATGACCGAAAATTCACCTTCGGGTTTTGTCTTTATGCTTAATGGTGGCGCTGTCTCTTGGAGAAGCAATAAGCAAAGCATGATTGCTGATTCCACCACTGAAGCAGAATATATAGCGGCCTCTGAGGCAGCTAAGGTGGGTTTTGGATGAAGAAGTTCTTGGAAGATCTCCAAGTGGTCCCTAGCATTGTGGGTAGACCGTTGCCATTATGGTGTGACAATAACGGCGTTATCGCACAGGCTACGGGACCCTGAGCTCACAGTCGGTCCAAACACATAGAAAGAATATACCATGTGGTACGTGGATTTGTTGAGAATGACTACATATCCATGCAGAGAGTCGCGTCCACAGAGAACGTGGCAAACCCATTCACTAAGCCGCTATCGCAGGCAGTACTTGATAAACACATCGAGAAGATGGGGTTACAATATCATAGTACATGGAATTGAGTGCAAGTGGGAGATTGTTGGGAATATGCCCTCAGAATGCCGATATTCGAGGATTAGATGAATATGGGCTATTTAATCTATGTAATATTCACAATCATTTTTATATCTCGATTGTATGACATTTCGATTGATAAAGGCATGTTATTTTTTTTATCATATTATCTTACAAGGCATTCTGTTTCAGAAGATAAATTGAATAAAACCTAAACGTCAGAGTTTAGTTATCGATTCTGCTTGGCAGAGAGGAGCGCCGATAGACTATTACTCTCCGAGGTTAAAATAGTCCACAAGTTATTATCTCCGGTAGGGTGACTGGATTGATCACATAAACTTGATATGTTGACGAGTCCGATGTGACTGTGGCAGTCGCTCACTCAGGGGAGTGGGAGCTCGTGACATTGATACAAGACGAATCGGGGATTGTTTGTATTTGGACACTGACTCATAGTCGAATCGATCGCATGCTGGGAATGTCAAAGATTGTATCGACTTACTAAAGTAGCATACGTGAACCTTAGATCGAAAGGGTCAACGTTGGAGTTGGCCTCGGGGTCCTGACCTTCCACTAGCTTTGCTAGGCTCAACGTGCTTTTGCTAGAGTCGACGGCGACGTGTGGTCTTGACAGAGGGGCGTGATTGTCAACTTGATCACTGAACGAGATTCACCGTCTCGAAAGAGATACGTGTCCTATGAGAGTTTCGGGGACGAAAAATTACAGTCTTTGGCCAAAGCATTGAAACTGACTCATTTGGATGTGGGGGGTCGTAATTTTGCCTGTTACGATTCATCATAGAGTCGAGTACTGTTAGTTTGACATTACATGACCATCACTCAACCGGGACACATGTGAAGGGTTTATACATATGGCGATAATCTATAGTACTTCGTGAATTTCGAAGTCGGACTCGACTCGGGGTCGGATCGGTACCGCAAGATTACCTAGGCACTTACCGAGGTCTTGGATTCCTCCCAACGCCGAGTTGAGACGAACCAGAGGAGTCGGGCTTAAAAAGGATCACTAAGTACGGGTCAAAATAAAGAGAGATTGGCTTAACTTAGAGTCGCAAACGGGCTCGGCGCAAATTAAATTTGGGCTTGGACAAATTTAATATAATTAATTTAGGCCTGGTCCAAAATTAATATTTGTGTGCGAGAATGTTTATTTTATTTTTTGATAATTAAACTAAATATTTATTTCCGAGTGTATAAATGGTGTTATGCCGTAACTTACTAAGAGGGGCAAATTGCGAATTTCACCTCATTAGATTTTCGTAAATAACATATTAGATATGGTAGGATTTTTTGAAATTGATTTGGAATTAAATAGCATGATTTTCGAAATATGCTAAAGATTCCTTTTTGAAAAGATTTTGTAAGTTGAATATTCGAAAGATAAGATCTTTTAAGATATGGGAGTAAAAAGCTCAATCACCCACCTTATATAGAAGGGGTAGGACGAAATTTACTCATAAGAAACAAAGAGAACAAGTCACACACACATCAAAAAGAAAAGCTTGGAGCTCTCTCTCTGCGCCGCGCGAATTCTCAATCGACTTCTCTAGCTATCCACGGGAGACAATCGAACGTGACCACCGAAAAGGATCGGCGTGACGAATCTTTCCGCAGTCCTCTACCGTCGTCCTATTTCTGTTTCGGTTCTTCAAACTACAAGGTACGTTTCGACGAACCCCCTCGACGTTTAAACCGAGAATTTTAACGGAAATCGCAGAAAAAATTTTAAATCCCGGGGATAATCCGAAGTTTCCCAACGTTTTTTGCATTTACCATGTGGAAAGAATAAAAAATTCTGTCCTTTTTGTGTGTTTATGGTCTTAGTGATTAAGAATTTGGTGTAAAATACGATTTAGAATTGTGCTTTGATTTAATTAGATATCTTTGCATTTGGGGCGTTTCTGTAAATAGTCCGTAGATTGGGACTAGATTGTTATTTATACTGTAACAGCCCAGACCTCGCTCGCATTGATATTGTCGCTTTGGGCGTTAAGCTGCTTGGTTGAGGACTTCCCAGGTGGTCACCCATCCTGATACGATTCTCCCCCCAACACGCTTACCTACGGAGTTCCTACGAGCTCCCACCCACCTGCACGGCTTTAAAACGCGTCAATGGGAGGGGTGTCCACACCCTTATAAAGGCATGCTTCGTTCCACCCTCCAATCGGTGTGGTATATCATAATCCACCCCCTCAAAGGGTCCAGCGCCCTCACTGGCACACCGACCCGAGCTCTGGCTCTGATACCATCTGTAACAGCCCAGACCTCGCTCGCATTGATATTGTCCGCTTTGGGCGTTAAGATGTCTGGTTGAGGACTTCCCAGGTGGTCACCCATCCTGGACTACTCTCCCCCCAGCACGCTTAACTAAGGAGTTCCTACGAGCTCCCACCCACCCGCACGGTTTTAATTCGCGTCAATGGGAGGGATGTCCACACCCTTATAAAGGCATGCTTCGTTCCCCCTCCAACCGGTGTGGGATATCACAATCTGTCAGGACCAGCCCTCACTACCTATTCTAACTAGGGGTGGGCAATCGGGGTCGGGTTTCGGGTACCCGACCCGACCCGATCGGGTTTTACTCGATCGGGTGTGTAAAGTCGGGTTTGATCGGGTATCGAGTTTAAACCCGATACCCGATGTAATTCTTCGGGTCGGGTATCGGGTAGCAATAAGCTACCCGAAAAACCCGATCGAGTACCCGACCCAACCTAAAATACGAATTAAAAAAAAATACTAAACGAATGGAATAACAATAACGTAACATCGCGAGCAGTGAGGAGAATTGCAATACATATACATACACACACTCTGGCTCCTTCCTTGTCGCCGTTCTCCAGCTTCCACGGCCTCACCAGTCACCACGTCGTCGTCGCCTCGCTCTCACAGGCCAGCCGACAGCCACGCCATCCTGGATTGGTTTTTGATGGATCTTCGAACCTTTCATGTTTGTTCGATAGATCTGAAGATTTGGGTATTAGGTTGCGTGAATTATTGGGGTTTTCTAGGTTGCTGTTAACTTGATTTTGTCTTAGCTTGGTCATTTTATTCATATGCTGCTGGTGCAGATTTTCCAATTTCTGATATATTCCTTCTTTTATGGAGGATCTAATATGCTGCAATTTGCAACGAAGGAGCTTTTTTTAAAACAATAATACAACCATCGAATTTAAAAAAAAATAAATAAATTGCAAAACCCGAACCCGACCCGAACCCGATAATCGGGTATCGGGTACCCGATTGTCGGGTACCCAATTTTGGTCGGGTCGGGGTCGGGTTTCAATTTTGATACCCGCACATGTCGGGTACCCGACCCGAAAAACCCGATACCCGATAAACCCGACCCGATCCCACCCCTAATTCTAACATCATCCTATGTGCCTAACGATGAATTTAAATCAAGGACATGCGGAATTACGTATGAAAATTTTCCATTTATGTAATGGAAGTCGTTTCTATACATGATAAAAGAATAACATGAATTCCTAAACTCATACGAGTCCTAATTACACGAGATGTGTATTCATGCACAGCAAACGAACTCCTATGCGCCCGGCGTCACAGGTCGTCATCCATGTACACACCACCTCCCAAAAGCCGCTTAGCTTCAAAAGATTGCCTTGCCACCTAAGCGATCACGTACCGTGGCCGTGTGCACCTACAACACATAACGTAAGGGGTGAGCGATATGCTCAGTAAGTAGAAATTATGCATGATGTGCACGTGATAAATCCCCTGCAAAGGCATCCTCGCCAATGCGCTTAAGTCTCATACTACTTTCTCTCAGGGCCCCGGCAGACTTTTACCCAGGCGTACACCGTAAAGAGCTCTAATCCAACCACGGGCAATCAGCCCAAAGCATGAGAGCATCAACCCAACCACGCTATTAGGGATATACGGGCATCAACCCAACCATGGCAATCCCCCGACGCATCAACGTCGTTCACATACTGGCGACGCATCAACGTCGCCGACGGCGTACCAACGCTGTCACGGTGCCCCAGAAGCCGCCCCTCACTTTAACTTATAACTCGGTATCTATTGCCCACCTGGCAATCATCGTTCGCTTTTTGCGACATAAATTATGCAAGCTCAACTTTGTCTAGTCCCCGAGTGTTTCGTGCATACTCGTGAAATGCATAGTGTATTTGTTGGGAATCCCCGAGGGTCCCCAGACCCACGTTCCTAGAACGGTGGAATTTTAAAATTTTACGGGGTTTCCTGCCTATCCAAGATCTCTCGGCTACAAACATGAGAACGTATTTACATAAAGAGAAAAGGGATCAGCCATGATACCTTGTTGAAATCTCTCGACGATGGCTAGCTTCGAATCCTTCGAATCCCTGAGGCGTAGTGCCCCTCTCCTACGCCAAAAGCACACGAACGGGACCCCTTCTTTGCACAAGATCATCACGCCGGCACTTCACTAACGTCGCAGCTGTTCTTGCAAGTGCGGCTAGGCCAAGAACGAGCTTCTTGCTGCCCCCGAGAGAGAGAGTGCGAGAGAGGAGTGGTGAGAGGAGAAAACTCTTAGTTTTTCCTCTCTTTAGCTTTCATTTCGAAAATTGTGCTTCCACTCTTTCTAGGATCTCGAAAATCCTTCTTTATACCACTTAGGATTGGCCAAAAATAGGTTAAGGTGGGTGGAGAAAAATCCTCACACCTCCCCTTTTACCAAGTCTTCGTTTTACCAAGTAATGAATTCAAAATTCAAATTTATATTTAATTTATAAAATATCCAATATCTTAGTTAATTAAAATACCATATTTAGTATATTTTAAATATATAATATCCAATATAAATATATTTAATAATTTTCGAAATTTTATCTAATAATTCGAAACTTATATATATCTGATATATATTATTTAATTCCAAATGAAATAATAATATTATTTCTCTAAGACAATAACAAAGATAAAAATCTAATTTAAATCATATACTAAATATTCAATATCAAATATTTTATTTCAGAAGTCTATCGTGAGTGAAAAGACCATTTTACCCCTCACTAGTCAAACTTAATATTTTCGGCCAATCAGGGTTTTGACCAAGTCCCAAACCCTAATGTCTCAATCTAGGACCTAGCCTTGTCTCTCTCTCTCTGATGATGACGTTGTATCAGTTACCCTTTTTAAGCTCGACTCTCTTGGTTCGTCTCAACCGGCCTAGGAGGTATCTACGAGTTCGGTATTCAGCTAGCCAGCCCCGTGGTACCAAACAGATCCCAAGTTGAGTACGAATTTGATCTAATCATACTCCACGAACCGACTGTAGATTTTCGTCATACGTATAAACCCTTCACGTTTGTCCCGGTCGAGTGGAAGTCACGCATAGTCAAACTTACAGAACTCGACTCTACGTCGTTTGTGTCGGTGAAAATACCGAAACTGCACTCCACGACTATCACGAGTCAGTTATATGCTCTGGCCAGAGACTTGGATAAATTCCCGCACATTAAACTTGCCATAGGACGTTAACCTCGAATTTAATCGAGACCGTAAATCCCGCTCCGCGGTTCAACCGGCAATCACATCGAAAAGTCAAGACTGCATTTCGCCCCTGACCCATGCCACCGGCAAGACGGGCCTAGCAAACTAGTGACAAGTCAAGACCTCAAGACCAACCCCAAGTTAACCCTTTCGGTCTAAGGTTCACGCATACTACTACAGTCAATCGATCGATCAAGGACAATCCAAGCGTGTGATCGTTCGATTACGAGTCAGGTCCAATACAGATAATCCCCTATTTATCTAGTATCATTGTCACGGGCTCCCACTTCCCAAGTGAACGGTTGGCACAACCGTATTGGACCCATCGATAAACAAGTCATACTTGTCGATCCAGTCACCCTACAGGAGACTTGGACTTGTGGACTAATTTTAATATTGCAGTATCTCAGGTTACTGGTGCCCCTCTCTGTCCCCACAGAATCAGTAACTGAACTGCCAATATTTTGGTTTTATTAATTTGTCTTATTCACCCAGACGGCAAGGTGAAATCTTTAGACTAATTAATAATATGCCTTTTAATTTATTTATCGAATAATAAACTAGTTATGAATAAAATCATTCCATTAATAGAAGTAATCAAATTACCTTACTAAACTACACAATTACCAAATTGCCCTCGTACTCCTAGTCCTCGTACGACATCTAGGGCATATACCTCAACAACATTAATGCCATTATGTTACCATATCAAATCATGTCATACATAATTCACATAAGCATGTAAGCACTGATCACATAGTCACATAAGTTAGGCACAAACAAACATGTCATGTGTCGTAGGTGAATTTCCACTTACCTGGCGTCCGTGGATTAACTGCTACATGATCTGGTGAGACTCCTAGTGTCGACCTTATCTAAATTATCTGACTAGCTAAGGTCTCGAATTTCCTAAGTGTCGAAGTATTGTTTCTAACGTTGCATTTGAAAGGTAATTATTAATTTAAATTCGTGAAATTCTCTATGTTACATTCAATTTGTCAAACACTCGACGATTCGCGAAATGTGCCTCCCGGTTGGTAAGCTCATTTCGCGCACTCCATCTCTTCTGCCTCTCAATTCGCCAAACTTATATTTCGCGAATCCGTTGAACTCGTGATCCACAGGGATTCGCGAATTCTCATGGTACAAAACTCGTGACTTATCATTTCGCTAATCACCCTATTTCGCAAAGTCATGCATTGGAGATATTAGGATTTGTGAACCTTATGTTCGTGGTTCGTCAGTCTTACTTTGCGAAGTCATCCCCTTATTCGCAAAATATTCTACTCTACACACACACACACACACAATTTGCACACTAGAATTCGCCAAATTTTGCTTCGCGAACTCCTTTTCAATTCGCCATCCTAGGGTTCGCCAAGCGAGTTTAGTTCGTGAAACCAATTCGCGAAGTCACCTACCTTATCTCTTGATTCGTCAAGGTTGTTCTAATTCGCCAACCTAAATTTATTTTGCGAATTCTTTCCTACTTCATTTCACGAACCCGTGCATGAAACCCTTACCCCATATTTCGCGAAGTGCTACTTTCATAATTCACCAAGTTTATACTAATTCCACACTCGCCCTAATTCTTGAAATGTCAGCTTATGATTCACGAACTAATCCTACACCCTCAAATTCGTGAAATGTTCTACTCACACAATTTGTAAACTAGGGTTCGTCACTTATTATGGATTCGCTAAACTCCCTAGTTCGCGAAGTCATCTACATTGTCTCACAATTCGTGAAACTTGACTCGTGGGATGCCTCAAGTGTACCCTTCGCGAACTTAGCTAATTTATCGACCTCTCATGCTTCGCCAAATCTACACTTCCTAATATGGTCGCGACCAACCCTAGTTAACCTAAGCATAGCTCTCGACCCCTCTCTCGGTTCGCGAATCGCTCCTTAGTTCGCGAAGTACATGAATTCGCCAAGTTTACTCTCTTACTTCACGAACTACTCCACTTTCGCGAATCCTCTCTAATTCGTAACTTGCACGGGGTTCGCCAAACTTGTTTTTCACTCAATTCCTGAAATGTTTGCGCTAATTCGGAAACTATTTACCACTTCGCGACTTGCTCGCTTCGCGAAATATTAGGGTTCATGAATGCTTATCTATTAGTCAACCTAGGATTCGTGAACTTTTTAGTAATTCGCCAAGTAGGGTTTATCAAGTAGTTCGCCAAACTTACCTAGTTCGCGAACCTCGTGTACACTTCACAAATTTACTCAATTCGCCAAGTGCTCAATTGATTCATGAAGTTCACTCCTCACACTTAGGATTCGCCAAGCTTAGTTTTTCGTGAAATTCTTACCAATTCGCGAACCCTCGTTTCACAAGTGATTCGCGAATCTCTATGGTTCGTGAATCTCACACCTCACGGCCCGTAATGGAATTTGTAACGCTTCTAACACTTTAAAACTTGAAGATTTTTTATCAAAAAGCTTATTCTCCCCGAAGAACAGTTTAAATACTACACAAGCTTTAATTAATTTCCAAGAACCCTCAACACTAAATTTGTAAAATTTCTAATCTTGCATATACCTAAGTATGTTAACATTAAATCTCAAGGACATGATTATTAACTTCGATAAATTACTAAACCCTCCATCGAAAGGGTTTCTTCTTAAAAATTTAATCAAGTTTAAAACCTACAAAATTAGAACGTGTACACGCATGGTCATAGAACGCCTTTTCAACCCTAATAATACCTAATACATACTAACTCATGCTTTAAATATGATTATAGTTTATACCTTTCCAAGCGAGATTAGCTCTTGTTGGCTTAACTCTTTCTTTTCTCCTCTAAGAGTTGTCGAATGGTTCTTCTTTCTAGTTTTCTTATTTTCTTTGCTCTCTATCTCTTTTTCGTTTTCTTACTTCAACGATCTTTTACAATCTAAGGTTTGTCTCCCAAAGTTTGATGGGGGACATATATGTGCGTGCATTACCCTCAACTTAGAGATTTGTCTCCCAAAGTTTGACTTCAATGCTTTGGCCCCAAGTGCGAAAAAATCTAAGCCCAATCATAATTATAGTCCAATTAGTCACATACGTACTTTAATTAACGCAC
The DNA here is from genome assembly GCA_027422505.1 of Craterostigma plantagineum. Taxonomy (NCBI): domain Eukaryota; kingdom Viridiplantae; phylum Streptophyta; class Magnoliopsida; order Lamiales; family Linderniaceae; genus Craterostigma; species Craterostigma plantagineum. The sequence continues at coordinate 14,005,457 of JAPQWV010000001.1, forward strand.
CAAATTTCGTAAAATCACATAAGTCACGAAATTCATTCCATCACGTAGGTTCATATATTCGTGCACATTTATATAATTTCCTAAGCACGAAATTCGTAAGGTCACATAAGCATAAAATGTGCACGCTAATTTATTGGTCAGACTAGCTTATGGGGGCTCGGGTTCTACATATATCAAGTTTGTTTGGTATAAATACATTTTTGTAATCTTTGAGTTGATAGAGAAAGTTATTGAATTGATCCGAAAGGCATTCTAAATTCTAGAGAGAGAAACAGTAAGTACTTTCTCACTATAACGAAATTCTCTCTCGTGTTCTTCATTTGAGTTTTTCGATTGCACTTCAAATCTCGATCATTCTAATCGAAATACTTGGGATTGAAGTCTGATCTTAGAGTTGATAATCTGAGGACCTAACAATTGGTATCAGAGCAGATTCGTTCTGTTTTGTATCGAAATTGTTAGAAATCGGATCGAATTTCATTTCTGGAACTGTTCCGTGCGAAGAATAGTTTTGGTGTGAAAATCAAATTCGATCTGATAGCTCAACTTCTGTGCTTAATTGAACTGATTTCGATGTTTCTGTGCTTGACTAAGAATATATTTGCGAGACGATCGATACTGTTAGAGGTTCGAATACTGAATTTTGAATCGATCAAAGTTACTGTTCGCGCGAGAACTCAGATGAACATGTTCTGATTTCATCAAAATTGAACATCATTTGCTTCATAACATGTTTAATCTTCTGTTCGTGTGTAATCGGTAGCTAATTCGAGTAGTTACCCGTAGTTTCATCGATCAATTTGCTGTATCTGCTTGAATTTAGTGTTAAAACCGTATTCTGTGTTTAATTGCGTAATTTCAATTTTTCTCGCTAAGTTGTCCATCGGATTAAATTTCTCGATTGAAGACTCCGTTGCTATTAAAATTTTCAGCGAGAAATTTTCTCGATTAGAATACGAACTTGTTACTGAAGTCGCTGCTATTAAGAGCGATTTAAGCTGAAAATTTCTCGAGCATTAATTCAGCGAAAATCTTTTTCTACGAGGCTTATTTTGGCTCCGCACGGGTAAACTTTTCTCTCTAAAAACATTTTCGATCAGACATTTAAGTTTGACCTAGCGAATAAATCATTTGCGCTCGACAAACTTTTCGGTCAACCGAATTATTTTGACTCAGCAAGAAACTTACTAATAGTACTGTTTCTTAACGATGGAAATAAATTTACGCATCGGAAATTTTCCTCGAGCGAAAGCTTTTGAGCAATTTATTTAGCTCGAAAAATTTTTCGCTGACAGCTATTTACGCACGAAAATAGTAACATACCTTATTTCGAAGATGTTATTTTTGATCAAACTTTAAAGATTGAATCAAAAATAATTCTCGATCATCTGCGCACCAAATATTACTAACTGATTTGTCACTTGTGAAGCACATTACATCATTTCAAATCTTCAAAACAACCAACGAAGATCCTTAGTCAACTCAAAAAAAATATAATTGATGTATAAATACACTTGGCAACGACAACCGTCCACCTATTCTAAGACGCGGCGAGTACACGATCTGGCGCAGCCGCTTCCTGAACTTCATAGAGCTAAAAGATCAGGCAAAAGACCTTCTCAGTTCTATTGAGGAAGGACCGGCTCAGTTTTGGGTCACTGTAGCCGGCGACAACACAGTCAACCCGCCAATTCCCCCCACTAGGAGATCGAAAGAACCTAGTGAATACACAGCGGAGGAAAGAAGTCAAGCGAAGGCCGATCTGATAGCTAAGAACATTCTAATGCAAGGCATCCAAAATGATATCTACAGACAAATAGATAGCCTTCCAACGGCTAAAGGAATGTGGGATGAATTGCACAGAATGATGCAAAGAACGGAAGTAGGCATTAAGGCTAAGAAGGCGAACATTCTTAGAGCTACGACTTGTTTAGAGCAAAACCTGAGGAGAGCCTGCATGATCTTTATCAGAGATACCTCACACTTCTCAACGAGATGAGAAAGATAGAAATCACAAAGACGAACATGGAGACCAACATATGATTTATATCCTTCCTGCCCTCTGAAGGAAGAAGATATCCACTCAAATCCGACAGAACAAAGACCTCGAGGAGCTGGATATCCATGCCATTTTTGACAATCTCACACAACATGAGGAAGATATCAGCGAGATTCAGAAGGAGCAGAAGGGCAAACATATTGAAAATATAGTTGCCTTAGTCTCAAAGAAGAGGAGCTCCAAATCCCGCAAAGAAAATATCGTTAGGCCTCCCAACCCCTTCAGAGTCGGAAGATGAATCGGACTCCGACGTCGAGCCAAACATCAAAGCACTGGGAAAGCAATTGGCTCTAACTGGAAAGATGATGAGCAAGCAGTACTTCAAGAAGAAGTCTTCATCATCAGCCAATCGACTTCAGACCGCTAGCTCTAAGAACAAGAAACGTACACCCGAGACGTCCGACGTCAAGAATGTCAAATAGCTGAACAAGTGCTTTAACTGCGGCAAGCCCGATCACTGCGCCCGAGAATGCACTCTTCCCAAGAAGAGAGATGCCAACTACTACTCCAAAAAGCTTCAACTCACCAAGCAGAAGGATGCTGGAGTAGCCCATGGCGGAGCAAGACAACTGGCTCGAGGATACGTCTAGTTCCGAAGAGGACAATCTCGCTCTCATGGCTCGCCTAGAGGAGGACACAGATGTCGGAATCTCCAACCGAACGGATAATGACCAAGCATCCACTTCTTCACAGGAGGTAGACTCTTCTCTACATTATTGACCATGTTAGAATTGTACAAAGTAGACTACACTAACATGAAACGTGAGCAAAAAAGACCAACGAAGATCCTTAGTCAACTAAAAAAAATATAATTGATGTATAAATACACTTGGCAACCGATTATGGGGTTCCCTTTGGGATCACTTCCTGTTCGATACCTGGGCGTCCCCCTTGATCACGTCTCGTTTATCACTGCCTGATTGTGCCCCTCTCCTGCAGCGGGTTGATCGTCGCTTGGGCTCCTGGCTCAATCGGTCCCTTTCTTATGCGGGGCGCGTCCAGCTGGTACGGTCGGTACTTCAGGCCATGCACATCTACTGGTCTGGGGTTTTCCTTCTGCCCAAGGGCATCGTCCGAGCACTGGAAGCTCGGTTTAGACAGTTTCTTTGGGCTGGATCTACGGCTAAGGTTGCGTGGGATGACATTTGTATGCCGGTTGCTGAAGGCGGCCTGGGTCTCCGTTCGGTGTCCTTGGATAATAAGGTACTCCTTTTCCGGCTTCTTTGGCGTGTCATTAGGAAGTCGCCAGACTCGATTTTGATTTCTTGGTTGTATGGTACACGGCTTCGGACGCGGTCAATATGGACGGTTCGACTTTCCACTACTGCTTCTTGGAGTTGGCGCAAACTCCTCCGTTTTCGGTCCGAGATACGCCGTTTTCTTGAGTTTCGTATTGGCGATGGTGCTACTATCAGTCTGTGGGAGGACCCTTGGCTCACGGGTGGCCCTCTTCTGGCTCGTTTTCCTCGTGGGCCGGTTGTGATGGGGCTTCCTGTGGGCTCTCGTCTGAGCGATGTTGTCTCGGCCACTGGTTGGAACTGGCCAGGCCGCACCACTGTTGAGTACATTGAGCTCAGCCGCGAGCTTCCCATCGTACGGCCGGCTTCGCGTGATTCTATCCTTTGGGTGGTGCCCCGCATGGAACTCCATCCACTCGTATTATCAGGGACGCCTTGCGGCCGCGTGGGGTTGTGGTGCCTTGGGCTTCTCTTTTTGGGGGTCCTCTTAGGGTTCCACGTCATGATTTAATCCTCTGGTTGGGTATTCGAGACCGCTTATCGACGAGGGATAAGCCTTGGATGGCTTTGCGTGCGGGTACTCAGGCCTGTCCGCTTTGTGATTCGCTTACTGTGGAGACGACCACCCACCTTTTTCTTTGAGTGTGTTTTCTCCCGCATTTTGCCTGCGGCTTCTGCGACGCAGGATCAGATAGGATTGGCCTTTTCGGGACTGGACTCAGGGGCTTGCCTGGGCTGCTAGACGGTGGAGGGGTACGCATCTACTGCTTCTAGCTTCTCGACACCTGCTTGCTTCGCTAGTTTACCACATTTGGCTTGCTCGCAATAAGCGCTGGCGGGAGGGCATTACGACTACTCCTGAGCATCTTGTTGCTTGTGTTATTGATTTGTGTTGTCTGCGTTTGAATGGCACGTCTCCTAGGTATGCCTTACAGATGGCGGCCATTCGACGTTTGTGGCGTGTTGCGTGGTAGCTGTGTGTGTTTTCATTCCCGCATGTACATTCTCTTTTCTTCTTTTATATATATACGAGCTTCTTCCAAAAAAAAAATACACTTGGCAACGACAACCGTCCACCTATTCTTAGACGCGGCGAGTACACGATCTGGCGCAGCCGCTTCCTGAACTTCATAGAGCTAAAAGATCAGGCAAAAGACCTTCTCAGTTCTCTTGAGGAAGGACCGGCTCAGTTTTGGGTCACTGTAGCCGGCGACAACACAGTCAACCCGCCAATTCCCCCCACTAGGAGATCGAAAGAACCTAGTGAATACACAGCGGAGGAAAGAAGTCAAGCGAAGGCCGATCTGATAGCTAAGAACATTCTAATGCAAGGCATCCAAAATGATATCTACAGACAAATAGATAGCCTTCCAACGGCTAAAGGAATGTGGGATGAATTGCACAGATGATGCAAAGAACGGAAGTAGGCATTAGGCTAAGAAGGCGAACATTCTTAGAGCATACGACTTGTTTAGAGCAAAACCTGAGGACAGCCTACATGATCTTTATCAGAGATATCTCACACTTCTCAACGAGATGAGAAAGATAGAAATCACAAAGACGAACATGGAGACCAACATTCGATTTCTATCCTTCCTGCCCTCTGAAGGAAGAAGATATCCACACAAATCCGACAGAACAAAGACCTCGAGGAGCTGGATATCCATGCCATTTTTGACAATCTCACACAACATGAGGAAGATATCAGCGAGATTCAGAAGGAGCAGAAGGGCAAACAGATTGAAGATATAGTTGCCTTAGTCTCAAAGAAGAGGGCTCCAAATCCCGCAAAGAAAATATCGTTAGGCCTCCCAACCCTTCAGAGTCGGAAGATGAATCGGACTCCGACGTCGAGCCAAACATCAAAGCACTGGGAAAGCAATTGGCTCTAACTGGAAAGATGATGAGCAAGCAGTACTTCAAGAAGAAGTCTTCATCATCAGCCAACCGACTTCAGACCGCTAGCTCTAAGAACAAGAAACGCACACCCGAGACGTCCGAAGTCAAGAATGTCAAATAGCTGAACAAGTGCTTTAACTGCGGAAAGCCCGATCACTGCGCCCGAGAATGCACTCTCCCCAAGAAGAGAGATGCAACTACTACTCCAAAAAGCTTCAACTCACCAAACAGAAGGAAGCTGGAGTAGCCCATGGCGGAGCAAGACAACTGCCTCGAGGATACGTCTAGTTCCGAATAGGAGAAACTCGCTCTCATGGCTCGCCTAGAAGAGGACACAGATGTCGGAATCTCCAACCGAACGGAAAATGACCAAGCATCCACTTCTTCACAGGAGGTAGACTCTTCCTCTACATTATTGACCATGTTAGAATTGTACCAAGTAGACTACACTAACATGAAACGTGAGCAAAAAGACCAACGAAGATCCTTAGTCAACTAAAAAAAAATATAATTGATGTATAAATACACTTGGCAACGACAACCGTCCACCTATTCTAAGATGCGGCAAGTACACGATCTGGCGCAGCCGCTTCCTGAACTTCATAGAGCTAAAAGATCAGGCAAAAGACCTTCCAGTTCTCTTGAGGAAGGACCGGCTCAGTTTTGGGTCACTGTAGCCGGCGACAACACAGTCAACCCGCCAATTCCCCCCACTAGGAGATCGAAAGAACCTAGTGAATACACAGCGGAGGAAAGAAGTCAGCGAAGGCCGATCTGATAGCTAAGAACATTCTAATGCAAGGCATCCAAAATGATATCTACAGAAAAATAGATAGCCTTCCAACGGCTAAAGGAATGTGGGATGAATTGCACAGAATGATGCAAAGAACGGAAGTAGGCATTAGGCTAAGAAGGCGAACATTCTTAGAGCATACGACTTGTTTAGAGCAAACCTGGGAGAGCCTACATGATCTTTATCAGAGATACCTCACACTTCTCAACGAGATGAGAAAGATAAAAATCACAAAGACGAACATGGAGACCAACATTCGATTTCTATCCTTCCTGCCCTCTGAAGGAAGAAGATATCCACTCAAATCTGACAGAACAAAGACCTCGAGGAGCTGGATATCCATGCCATTTTTGACAATCTCACACAACATGAGGAAGATATCAGCGAGATTCAGAAGGAGCAGAAGGGCAAACAGATTGAAGATATAGTTGCCTTTGTCTCAAGAAGAGGAGCTCCAAATCCCGCAAAGAAAATATCGTTAGGCCTCCCAACCCTTCAGGTCGGAAGATGAATCGGACTCCGACGTCGAGCCAAACATCAAAGCACTGGGAAAGCAATTGGCTCTAACTGGAAAGATGATGAGCAAGCAGTACTTCAAGAAGAAGTCTTCATCATCAGAACCGACTTCAGACCGCTAGCTCTAAGAACAAGAAACGCACACGAGACGTCCGAAGTCAAGAATGTCAAATAGCTGAACAAGTGCTTTAACTGCGGAAAGCCCGATCACTGCGCCCGAGAATGCACTCTCCCAAGAAGAGAGATGCCAATACTACTCCAAAAGCTTCAACTCACCAAACAGAAGGAAGCTGGAGTAGCCCATGGCGGAGCAGACAACTGCCTCGAGGATACGTCTAGTTCCGAATAGGAGAAACTCGCTCTCATGGCTCGCCTAGAGAGGACACAGATGTCGGAATCTCCAACCGAACGGAAAATGACCAAGCATCCACTTCTTCACAGGAGGTAGACTCTTCCTCTACATTATTGACCATGTTAGAATTGTACCAAGTAGACTACACTAACATGAAACGTGAGCAAAAAGACCAACGAAGATCCTTAGTCAACTAAAAAAAAAATATAATTGATGTATAAATACACTTGGCAACGACAACCGTCCACCTATTCTAAGACGCGGCGAGTACACGATCTGGCGCAGCCGCTTCCTGAACTTCATAGAGCTAAAAGATCAGGCAAAAGACCTTCTCAGTTCTATTGAGGAAGGACCGGCTCAGTTTTGGGTCACTGTAGCCGGCGACAACACAGTCAACCCGCCAATCCCCCCACTAGGAGATCGAAAGAACCTAGTGAATACACAGCGGAGGAAAGAAGTCAAGCGAAGGCCGATCTGATAGCTAAGAACATTCTAATGCAAGGCATCCAAAATGATATCTACAGAAAAATAGATAGCCTTCCAACGGCTAAAGGAATGTGGGATGAATTGCACAGAATGATGCAAAGAACGGAAGTAGGCATTAGGCTAAGAAGGCGAACATTCTTAGAGCATACGACTTGTTTAGAGCAAAACCTGGGAGAGCCTACATGATCTTTATTAGAGACCTCACACTTCTCAACGAGATGAGAAAGATAAAAATCACAAAGACGAACATGGAGACCAACATTCGATTTCTATCCTTCCTGCCCTCTGAAGGAAGAAGATATCCACTCAAATCTGACAGAACAAAGACCTCGAGGAGCTGGATATCCATGCCATTTTTGACAATCTCACACAACATGAGAAGATATCAGCGAGATTCAGAAGGAGCAGAAGGGCAAACAGATTGAAGATATAGTTGCCTTTGTCTCAAAGAAGAGGAGCTCCAAATCCCGCAAAGAAAATATCGTTAGGCCTCCCAACCCCTTCAGAGTCGGAAGATGAATCGGACTCCGACGTCGAGCCAAACATCAAAGCACTGGGAAAGCAATTGGCTCTAACTGGAAAGATGATGAGCAAGCAGTACTTCAAGAAGAAGTCTTCATCATCAGCCAACCGACTTCAGACCGCTAGCTCTAAGAACAAGAAACGCACACCCGAGACGTCCGAAGTCAAGAATGTCAAATAGCTGAACAAGTGCTTTAACTGCGGAAAGCCCGATCACTGCGCCCGAGAATGCACTCTCCCCAAGAAGAGAGATGCCAACTACTACTCCAAAAAGCTTCAACTCACCAAACAGAAGGAAGCTGGAGTAGCCCATGGCGGAGCAAGACAACTGCCTCGAGGATACGTCTAGTTCCGAATAGGAGAAACTCGCTCTCATGGCTCGCCTAGAAGAGGACACAGATGTCGGAATCTCCAACCGAACGGAAAATGACCAAGCATCCACTTCTTCACAGGAGGTAGACTCTTCCTCTACATTATTGACCATGTTAGAATTGTACCAAGTAGACTACACTAACATGAAACGTGAGCAAAAAGACCAACGAAGATCCTTAGTCAACTAAAAAAAAAATATAATTGATGTATAAATACACTTGGCAACGACAACCGTCCACCTATTCTAAGATGCGGCAAGTACACGATCTGGCGCAGCCGCTTCCTGAACTTCATAGAGCTAAAAGATCAGGCAAAAGACCTTCTCAGTTCTCTTGAGGAAGGACCGGCTCAGTTTTGGGTCACTGTAGCCGGCGACAACACAGTCAACCCGCCAATTCCCCCCACTAGGAGATCGAAAGAACCTAGTGAATACACAGCGGAGGAAAGAAGTCAAGCGAAGGCCGATCTGATAGCTAAGAACATTCTAATGCAAGGCATCCAAAATGATATCTACAGAAAAATAGATAGCCTTCCAACGGCTAAAGGAATGTGGGATGAATTGCACAGAATGATGCAAGAACGGAAGTAGGCATTAGGCTAAGAAGGCGAACATTCTTAGAGCATACGACTTGTTTAGAGCAAAACCTGGGAGAGCCTACATGATCTTTATCAGAGATACCTCACACTTCTCAACGAGATGAGAAAGATAAAAATCACAAAGACGAAAATGGAGACCAACATTCGATTTCTATCCTTCCTGCCCTCTGAAGAAAGAAGATATCCACTCAAATCTGACAGAACAAAGACCTCGAGGAGCTGGATATCCATGCCATTTTTGACAATCTCACACAACATGAGGAAGATATCAGCGAGATTCAGAAGGAGCAGAAGGGCAAACAGATTGAAGATATAGTTGCCTTGTCTCAAAGAAGAGGAGCTCCAAATCCCGCAAAGAAAATATCGTTAGGCTCCCAACCCCTTCAGAGTCGGAAGATGAATCGGACTCCGACGTCGAGCCAAACATCAAAGCACTGGGAAAGCAATTGGCTCTAACTGGAAAGATGATGAGCAAGCAGTACTTCAAGAAGAAGTCTTCATCATCAGCCAACGGACTTCAGACCGCTAGCTCTAAGAACAAGAAACGCACACCCGAGACGTCCGAAGTCAAGAATGTCAAATAGCTGAACAAGTGCTTTAACTGCGGAAAGCCCGATCACTGCGCCCGAGAATGCACTCTCCCCAAGAAGAGAGATGCCAACTACTACTCCAAAAAGCTTCAACTCACCAAACAGAAGGAAGCTGGAGTAGCCCATGGCGGAGCAAGACAACTGCCTCGAGGATACGTCTAGTTCCGAATAGGAGAAACTCGCTCTCATGGCTCGCCTAGAAGAGGACACAGATGTCGGAATCTCCAACCGAACGGAAATGACCAAGCATCCACTTCTTCACAGGAGTAGACTCTTCCTCTACATTATTGACCATGTTAGAATTGTACCAAGTAGACTACACTAACATGAAACGTGAGCAAAAAGACCAACGAAGATCCTTAGTCAACTAAAAAAAAATATAATTGATGTATAAATACACTTGGCAACGACAACCGTCCACCTATTCTAAGACGCGGCGAGTACACGATCTGGCGCAGCCGCTTCCTGAACTTCATAGAGCTAAAAGATCAGGCAAAAATACCTTCTCAGTTCTATTGAGGAAGGACCGGCTCAGTTTTGGGTCACTGTAGCCGGCGACAACACAGTCAACCCGCCAATTCCCCCCACTAGGAGATCGAAAGAACCTAGTGAATACACAGCGGAGGAAAGAAGTCAAGCGAAGGCCGATCTGATAGCTAAGAACATTCTAATGCAAGGCATCCAAAGTGATATCTACAGAAAAATAGATAGCCTTCCAACGGCTAAAGGAATGTGGGATGAATTGCACAGAATGATGCAAAGAACGGAAGTAGGCATTAGGCTAAGAAGGCGAACATTCTTAGAGCATACGACTTGTTTAGAGCAAAACCTGGGAGAGCCTACATGATCTTTATTAGAGATACCTCACACTTCTCAACGAGATGAGAAAGATAAAAATCACAAAGACGAACATGGAGACCAACATTCGATTTCTATCCTTCCTGCCCTCTGAAGGAAGAAGATATCCACTCAAATCTGACAGAACAAAGACCTCGAGGAGCTGGATATCCATGCCATTTTTGACAATCTCACACAACATGAGGAAGATATCAGCGAGATTCAGAAGGAGCAGAAGGGCAAACAGATTGAAGATATAGTTGCCTTTGTCTCAAAGAAGAGGAGCTCCAAATCCCGCAAAGAAAATATCGTTAGGCCTCCCAACCCCTTCAGAGTCGGAAGATGAATCGGACTCCGACGTCGAGCCAAACATCAAAGCACTGGGAAAGCAATTGGCTCTAACTGGAAAGATGATGAGCAAGCAGTACTTCAAGAAGAAGTCTTCATCATCAGCCAACCGACTTCAGACCGCTAGCTCTAAGAACAAGAAACGCACACCCGAGACGTCCGAAGTCAAGAATGTCAAATAGCTGAACAAGTGCTTTAACTGCGGAAAGCCCGATCACTGCGCCCGAGAATGCACTCTCCCCAAGAAGAGAGATGCCAACTACTACTCCAAAAAGCTTCAACTCACCAAACAGAAGGAAGCTGGAGTAGCCCATGGCGGAGCAAGACAACTGCCTCGAGGATACGTCTAGTTCCGAATAGGAGAAACTCGCTCTCATGGCTCGCCTAGAAGAGGACACAGATGTCGGAATCTCCAACCGAACGGAAAATGACCAAGCATCCACTTCTTCACAGGAGGTAGACTCTTCCTCTACATTATTGACCATGTTAGAATTGTACCAAGTAGACTACACTAACATGAAACGTGAGCAAAAAGACCAACGAAGATCCTTAGTCAACTAAAAAAAAATATAATTGATGTATAAATACACTTGGCAACGACAACCGTCCACCTATTCTAAGATGCGGCAAGTACACGATCTGGCGCAGCCGCTTCCTGAACTTCATAGAGCTAAAAGATCAGGCAAAAGACCTTCTCAGTTCTCTTGAGGAAGGACCGGCTCAGTTTTGGGTCACTGTAGCCGGCGACAACACAGTCAACCCGCCAATTCCCCCCACTAGGAGATCGAAAGAACCTAGTGAATACACAGCGGAGGAAAGAAGTCAAGCGAAGGCCGATCTGATAGCTAAGAACATTCTAATGCAAGGCATCCAAAATGATATCTACAGAAAAATAGATAGCCTTCCAACGGCTAAAGGAATGTGGGATGAATTGCACAGAATGATGCAAAGAACGGAAGTAGGCATTAGGCTAAGAAGGCGAACATTCTTAGAGCATACGACTTGTTTAGAGCAAAACCTGGGAGAGCCTACATGATCTTTATCAGAGATACCTCACACTTCTCAACGAGATGAGAAAGATAAAAATCACAAAGACGAAAATGGAGACCAACATTCGATTTCTATCCTTCCTGCCCTCTGAAGAAAGAAGATATCCACTCAAATCTGACAGAACAAAGACCTCGAGGAGCTGGATATCCATGCCATTTTTGACAATCTCACACAACATGAGGAAGATATCAGCGAGATTCAGAAGGAGCAGAAGGGCAAACAGATTGAAGATATAGTTGCCTTTGTCTCAAAGAAGAGGAGCTCCAAATCCCGCAAAGAAAATATCGTTAGGCCTCCCAACCCCTTCAGAGTCGGAAGATGAATCGGACTCCGACGTCGAGCCAAACATCAAAGCACTGGGAAAGCAATTGGCTCTAACTGGAAAGATGATGAGCAAGCAGTACTTCAAGAAGAAGTCTTCATCATCAGCCAACGGACTTCAGACCGCTAGCTCTAAGAACAAGAAACGCACACCCGAGACGTCCGAAGTCAAGAATGTCAAATAGCTGAACAAGTGCTTTAACTACGGAAAGCCCGATCACTGCGCCCGAGAATGCATTCTCCCCAAGAAGAGAGATGCCAACTACTACTCCAAAAAGCTTCAACTCACCAAGCAGAAGGAAGCTGGAGTAGCCCATGGCGGAGCAAGACAACTGGCTCGAGGATACGTCTAGTTCCGAAGAGGACAATCTCGCTCTCATGGCTCGCCTAGAGGAGGACACAGATGTCGGAATCTCCAACCGAACGGACGATGACTAATCATCCACTTCTTCACAGGAGGTAGACTCTTCCTCTACATTATTGACCATGTTAAAATTGTACCAAGTAGACTACACTAACATGAAACGTGAGCAAAAAGTATAAAATAATTAGAGGAGAAACTATCTAGGTCTCAAGAGTGAATAGCCAGTCTCGAGTTAGAACTTAGAAGCTCTAGTGCAAAAATAGAAGAACTAACCAAGAGCTTGAAAAGTGAGATTATGAAACCTCAACCAGAGCAGCATAGTTTAAGGAGCTAGAAGCCAGGGTAGAAAATAACTATAATTGTTTGGTTAGGAATATCAACCAGGAAGCTTGCCTTAAATGTAGATTAACAGATGCTACTGCTAAGGTCACTAATTTAGAAGGCCAATTAGATAAATCTAATGCTAAAGTTAGTGAACTTGCTAAAGATCTCAATGCCTGTAAAGCTTCCAAACTAACGGTGGAAAACAACTTTGCTCTCTTAGGCGAAGAAGAAGTTATATGCCAAAATTAAAAAATTAGACGATCTTCTTACTAGGAGGGGACAAATTGAACAGACAATTTTCCTAAATCTACCCAAGGATATAGAATTCTATAATCCCATAGAAGGCTTAGGTTTACTAACCCGTGTACGTTAAAGAAGAAAGAAGCGTATGATATATACAATACATGGGTTTAGGCGTAACCCCTCTTATGAATTTTACTAAAGCAGACGAATTAGGTGCTTTAGAACTAGCGAAGAGAAGAGCCAAACATAGGGCTGAAATCTCCTTCGACTACAATGAACTAAATGACAATTACAAATCTCGGGAAATACCTTTGACGCGTGACTGTGATTTAGTTAAACCTCCTGAGCCTCAACCTGAAATTAAGGAAGCCAAACTCGTACATTCTGAAAATTCTCTCTACATACCCCCTATCGTTAGATAGATAGAGGAATTACGAGTTTCATTAGACAAAGAACGAGAGAGTTTTGAAGCGGAAAAGAAAAAATTCTTAAAGGAGATCGAAAATCTCAAAGTTTCCTCCAAATCTCAAACCATCATGCATCTCCCTCAAGATAAATTTATTCTGAAAAGCGTGAAGAAAGAAAAATCGCCTTCCTCTAAACCAAGATGAAATAGTAATATTCCTAAAAATATTATTCCTAATCCCGTTTCAACTTCAATTCCTCCTTCTGTAAAATAAGAGACACTCGTAGAAATAAAAGAGCTATTTCTACGCTTAAAATTATCGATTTTAGAAGCACAAATTTCGAAATAGGGTTCTTCCTCAAAAACTAAAATTAATCATTCTAAGTCAAATGCTACTTGGATGACTCGTAGGAAATAAAATCCAGCCATTAAGAAATGTTAGGTCCTCGATTATCAACTCCTATGATCCTAGGCTTCAATCCTAAGTAATTCGACTAAGATGATCGACATTAAGAATCGATTGAAAAACTTCGTTGAAGAACACTAGAGAGAATCTCGATTAGTGAGAAATAATACTTGTTGTTTCTCTCTCTATAAATTAGATTGGCAGCCATTCGGATCAATTGACTACGTTTTCTCTCATAAGCTTAATGTGTACAAATGTATTTATACCAAATATACTTGGTATAAATAACAAATAAGTCCTAATTGAGCGGAGAGGTTATGTTGACTTTCTTCATATTGCTCTCCAGAGCCATCTGAAGGTCGTGTGCGACATGGTACTTGACCTGGCGCATCAGGAACCGGTAGAGTCCCTCGAGTCATTCCTTCTTTATGAAGCCTTGAGGACCCTTGTACTTCTCTACGTATAGCTTGTAGAGATTGTACTCCTCTTCGGCGTGGAGGTAAGGTAGGTTGCTCTCGCTTAGCTCCTCTCAAGTTCTGTATATTCGCTCTGTAACATAGAAGGGAGTTGGAAGACCTCGTTTTGCGCAGTAGACGCTTATCAGCTGACAAATTGGGGATAACTCCTTGAAAAGACTCTTCAGTCGTTTTTCGGAATCCCCAGCCTCATATCTGGTCCACGTTGGGTTTGCATCCAAAGATATGTCATCCTCTTCTACTGTTCCCAATGAGAGATGCCTCTGAGCTCGAACTCGTTCAACTTCTTAATTTTGTTCGGTGACCTCCATATTCTCTGACGAACTTCTTCCAGGAATGGGATTTCAATCCTTATGTTTTCCCGTGGCGTGTCGATTCAAACGGTCCCCGGCATTTGTCTTGTATGGGAATCCGCTCGTAGCGCAATCAATTCTGGAAGCCTTGAGGGAATTTGTCATGGTCTTCTCCTTCATGAAGTTCTTCGTTTCTATCAGAACTAGGTCCACCGAAGCTTGTTGTAGGAAATGTCGAACGTCCTTGAGTCTCTATCTTTGATGGTTATCGGGCATACTGTGGGTCATCCACTGTCCTTCGAATATGTATTTGTCGAGGAACTCGTGTGGATTGACACCATGTCTAGATGGTCCCGATTGGTCTGGAGCGATCGAGCTGGGAGTGGCCTGAGTAGCTGCCAAGGCCACGAGCATTGCGACACTTGCTTCTTCTTCCGGAAGCAAGGGATTGTGAAGGTCTGTGGTGGTGTGGACAGAGTCATCCTTATGTTGAAGGTTGGTGGGTCGATTTGGGTTAGAGTATGGGTGTGTGGTGCGTGGTGATGGTTGTTTGGGTAGTTGGTTGTGAGGTTCCAGCCACTTCAGCGCTTGTCTGCGTCGCGCCCGAGCTCTGTCTCTGACTTCTGGTTTGTATCCTAGGCCTCTTCTCCCCCTCATGATGGCATTGATCATCTGGGGTCGTCATGTCCGCATTTGGAGCGGGAGCCTTGAGCTCGGAATGATTCGTTCGGGTCAGGACGGTCTACGAGGCGGCGGAAGAAATCTTCTTCTTCCGGTGTTCATATGGTTAGGTCAAGTAACCGGGCGACTAAAATGGAGTGGAGGTCGCTGATGGGTACGGTTGCAGGGTTTATGAGGTTGTGTGTGAGGATGGGTGTGGCGATTGGAAAGGGTTGTGTGGGTGTGAGGGTAAGTGCGAGGTTTGTCCGGACGTCTGGGCCTCAGAGATAGGTGATTTCCCAGTATCTAATCGGGATATCTCTATGGCTGTGTGAACAGTCTCCATAAATCGTTCATCGAAAGCTTATAGAGTAGAGGAGAGAGCTGCCTGTAGACGAGCTTCCGTCACGAACGGGGTGGAAGGAGCCTCCGTAGATGGTCCAGGTCGACTGATTTCGCCTGTTGACAACCATTGAGCTAACACCGGCTCCTCAGGCTGGCTCGAAGTCACTTGAGGTTGTGACTGTTTGAGACTTCCACCCTGTCCTTGAGTCGAATCTTGGAGATTCTCATCTGTGGACGTTGGGGCAGGTTTTGATTGAACCTGCGAACCAGACACAGGAATTCCGGAGCCGATCACGTCGTGCTGCGGTTCAAGATTGAGCGAAAGAGGGTCCTCAGCACTTGGAGTGAGAAGCGACGCTGTGTCTAATGTGATGGTGACAGTTGTGAAGATGGACTCGAATGGTATACTCAGTCGCCTTGGAGTCCGTCTTATCATAAGAATTTTCTCATCTGACTTAGTGTGATGGGATGGCCGTGTGAGGTGATAATCCATGTGCAACATCCTCACAGGCTTGTTCTGTCCCCAGAGGCTCGTTTGTAGCACCCGGGTCCTCGTAAACAATTAGGGCCAATAAATTTGCATAAATGATTACGTGCAATTATGTGTATTCCGTGTGCTAATGTCGTGCTTCGATGGCTTATGTGAAACTGGTGGGGATAATTTGCGTGCTTAAACGGTTTCGTGAAATTGTGCAATTAATTGTGTACCAAGTGACCTCTAATTTATCTAGGGATTTTTGAAATTAGGCGAAGGAGAAATTGGGCTAGGGGCTAAGGGTAAACTATAAATATTAATGGGGCTAAAATGATTAATTGGGCTAGGCTTGGGTGTGGTTAGACCCAAAAGCATTAGAAGGTTATTTAGACAACTTTCCCTAAATTAAGGGATATCGTCACTTGAGCTTCAAAAACTTAAACACCATCTAAAAACCATTTGAAGTCCACGAACTCCATAGCTAAGACACTGACGAGAAACCTAAGCAACGAAGAAGGAAGTGCCAAGCAGAAAATCGCCGAAGTTCGAACTGGTCTAAGCTCTCCCACCCTAATTCCCTAATTTTTCGTGTTCTTATTTAAGAGAATGGTTACGTAACAGATTTAGGCACGGTAGGAGCTATGCGACTTTAATTCTCGAAACTTAATTCGGCCTTAGTTTAGTGTTTTTAATTCCACGATGGCACGATTAGGACTATTGAGCACGAAAATGAAATTAAGCTTGCATTTTGATTAAGTTCAGATTTTAGGGTTTAGAGAAGTTCACACGGTCTTCAACAAGTTCTGGGAAAAAGTAGCTTTTGATCCCAAAAGTTAGTATATCACGAATCAGGAAGTGTTATACGTAGGGATGAGTTCGCAAATTGCAAGTTCGCGAACTTAGGATCGCGAATCATGAGCTGCACGAGTTTCGCGAACCAACAATCACCGTGTGCATGAATTCGCGAAGTGTACTTCGCGAACTCGGTTCACGAATCCATGCAAGGGTTGAAGCTTGGCAAATCGAAAATTTCGCGGGTCGGATCATTTGGCGAACCCTCAGCAAATGAAGACCGCGAATTGTGAATTGGCGAACTCGGCGGGGATGCGGAATTCGCCAAGTGGGAACAATTCGCGAACTGGGAGAGGCAATTCGCGAAGTGATCTACTTGGCGAATTCATGGTTGGCGAACTCGGTAAATTTGCGAACCGTGTCACGATGAGTACAATTTGCGAATTGATAGGAGGTTGGCGAGTCCCATGGCGAATTGAGGAGCTTTGCGAATTGAGGGACAAAGCAGAATTTGGCGAACCCATGCAAGCCGCGAAGTGGAGTTTGGCGAACTCGTTCGCGAACCAAGAATTTGGTGAGCTCACGAAGTTTCGCGAATCGTGTTAATGTGGCGAATCAAGGGAGAGCCCGCCAACAGTTGACGAAGTAAGAGAAAGCAATTCGCGAATCATGAACTTCACGAGTTGATTACACTTGGCGAATTAGACCCCTTAGATAAAAACGTTTTAAGTTATAAAAAAAACTATCGCCTTTTGAGGAAAAATATTTTTACACCATTTAATAAGAAAAATATTCTGATTCTAATGAGCATAGGCTCTTTTAACGCCCGATCATAATTAACCTATCAGTATTTTTCAGGGTCCATTTTCGGTACAGGCAGATGCCGTTTTCGTGGAATTTTGGATACGGTCTTCAACAAGTTCTGGGAAAAAGTAGCTTTTGATCCCAATAATTACTATATCACGAATCAGGAAGTGTTATAGGTAGGGTTGAGTTCGCAAAGTGCAAGTTTCGCGAACTTAGGATCGCGAATCATGAGCCGCACGAGTTTCGCGAACTCAACAATCACCGTGTGCATGAATTCGCGAAGTGTACTTCGCGAACTCGGTTCACGAATCCATGCAAGGGTTGAAGCTTGGCGAATCGAAAATTTCGCGGGTCGGATCATTTGGCGAACCCTCAGCAAAATGAAGACCGCGAATTGTGAATTGGCGGACTCGGCGGGGACGCGGAATTCGCGAAGTGGGAACAATTCGCGAACTAGGAGAGGCAATTCGCGAAGTGATCTACTTGGCGAATTTATGGTTGGCGAACTCGGTAAATTCGCGAACCGTGTCACGATGAGTACAATTCGCGAATTGATAGGAGGTGGCGAGTCCCATTTGGCGAATTGAGGAGCTTTGCGAATTGAGGGACAAAGCAGAATTTGGCGAACCCATGCAAGCCGCGAAGTGGAGTTTGGCGAACTCGTTCGCGAACCAAGAATTTGGCGAGCTCACGAAGTTTCGCGAATCGTGTTAATGTGGCGAATCAAGGGAGAGCCCGCGAACAGTTGACGAACTAAGAGAAAGCAATTCGCGAATCATGAACTTCACGAGTTGATTACACTTGGCGAATTAGACCCCTTAGATAAAAACGTTTTAAGTTATAAAAAAAATTATCGCCTTTTGAGGAAAAATATTTTTACACCATTTAATAAGAAAAATATTCTGATTCTAATGAGCATAGGCTCTTTCAACGCCCGATCATAATTAACCTATCAGTATTTTTCAGGGTCCATTTTCGGTACAGGCAGATGCCGTTCTGGGAAAAAGTAGCTTTTGATCCCAAAAATTAGTATATCACGAATCAGGAAGTGTTATAGGTAGGGATGAGTTCGCAAATTGCAAGTTTCGCGAACTTAGGATCGCGAATCATGAGCCGCACGAGTTTCGCGAACTCAACAATCACCGTGTGCATGAATTCGCGAAGTGTACTTCGCGAACTCGGTTCACGAATCCATGCAAGGGTTGAAGCTTGAATCGAAAATTTCGCGGGTCGGATCATTTGGCGGACCCTCAGCAAAATGAAGACCGCGAATTGTGAATTGGCGAACTCGGCGGGGATGCGGAATTCGCGAAGTGGGAACAATTCGCGAACGAGGAGAGGCAATTCGCGAAGTGATCTACTTGGCGAATTCATGGTTGGCGAACTCGGTAAATTCGCGAACCGTGTCGCGATGAGTACAATTCGCGAATTGATAGGAGGTTGGCGAGTCCCATTCGGCGAATTGAGGAGCTTTGCGAATTGAGGGATAAAAGCAGAATTTGGCAAACCCATGCAAGCCGCGAAGTGGAGTTTGGCGAACTCGTTCGTGAACCAAGAATTTGGCGAGCTCACGAAGTTTCGCGAATCGTGTAAATGTGGCGAATCAAGGTAGAGCCCGCGAACAGTTGACGAACTAAGAGAAAGCAATTCGCGAATCATGAACTCACGAGTTGATTACACTTGGCGAATTAGACCCCTTAGATAAAAACGTTTTATGTTATAAAAAAACTATCGCCTTTTGAGGAAAACTATTTTTACACCATTTAATAAGAAAAATATTCTGATTCTAATGAGCATAGGCTCTTTCAACGCCCGATCATAATTAACCTATCAGTATTTTTTAGGGTTCATTTTCGGTACATGCAGATGCCTTTCTGGGAAAAAGTAGCTTTTGATCCCAAAAATTAGTATATCACGAATCAAGAAGTGTTATAGGTAGGGATGAGTTCGCAAATTGCAAGTTTCGCGAACTTAGGATCGCGAATCATGAGCCGCATGAGTTTCGCGAACTCAACAATCACCGTGTGCATGAATTCGCGAAGTGTACTTCGCGAACTCGGTTCACGAATCCATGCAAGGGTTGAAGCTTGGCGAATCGAAAATTTCGCGGGTCGGATCATTTGGCGAACCCTCAGGAAAATTAAGACCGCGAATTATGAATTGGCGAACTCGGCGGGGACGCGGAATTCGCGAAGTGGGAACAATTCGCGAACTAGGAGAGGCAATTCGCGAATTGATAGGAGGTTGGCGAGTCCCATTTGGCGAATTGAGGAGCTTTGTGAATTGAGGGACAAAGCAGAATTTGGCGAACCCATGCAAGCCGCGAAGTGGAGTTTGGCGAACTCGTTTGCGAACCAAGAATTTGGCGAGCTCACGAAGTTTCGCGAATCGTGTTAATGTGGCGAATCAAGGGAGAGCCCGCGAACAGTTGACGAACTAAGAGAAAGCAATTCGCGAATCATGAACTTCACGAGTTGATTACACTTGGCGAATTAGACCCCTTAGATAAAAACGTTTTAAGTTATAAAATAAACTATCGCCTTTTGAGGAAAAATATTTTTACACCAATAAGAAAAATATTCTGATTCTAATGAGCATAGGCTCTTTCAACGCCCGATCATAATTAACCTATCAGTATTTTTCAGGGTCCATTTTCGGTACAGGCAGATGCGTTCTGGGAAAAAGTAGCTTTTGATCCCAAAAATTAGTATATCACGAATCAGGAAGTGTTATAGGTAGGGATGAGTTCGCAAATTGCAAGTTTCGCGAACTTTGGATCGCGAATCATGAGCCGCATGAGTTTCGCGAACTCAACAATCACCGTGTGCATGAATTCGCGAAGTGTACTTCGCGAACTCGGTTCACGAATCCATGCAAGGGTTGAAGCTTGGCGAATCGAAAATTTCGCGGGTCGGATCATTTGGCGAACCCTCAGGAAAATTAAGACCGCGAATTATGAATTGGCGAACTCGGCGGGGACGCGGAATTCGCGAAGTGGGAACAATTCGCGAACTAGGAGAGGCAATTCGCGAATTGATAGGAGGTTGGCGAGTCCCATTTGGCGAATTGAGGAGCTTTGCGAATTGAGGGACAAAGCAGAATTTGGCGAACCCATGCAAGCCGCGAAGTGGAGTTTGGCGAACTCGTTCGCGAACCAAGAATTTGGCGAGCTCACGAAGTTTCGCGAATCGTGTTAATGTGGCGAATCAAGGGAGAGCCCGCGAACAGTTGACGAACTAAGAGAAAGCAATTCGCGAATCATGAACTTCACGAGTTGATTACACTTGGCGAATTAGACCCCTTAGCCGATGAGCCCTTAGCTCTACTGGTTGAGGGGGAGGTGCCTGGAGTCATGTTGGGGGAGGTCCTGGGTTCGAACCTCCACCCTGTGACATTTCTCCAGGCCTGCCCACATGGGCCCAGACATGTGCGATTGAACTGGTCGGCCCGTTTAGCAGGTAGTGGGTCGGCCCCGGGGTTTCACCATCGGCTTTCCCCGGTTACAAAAAAAAAAAAAAAAAAAAAAATTAGACCCCTTAGATAAAAACGTTTTAAGTTATAAAATAAACTATCGCCTTTTGAGGAAAAATATTTTTACACCAATAAGAAAAATATTCTGATTCTAATGAGCATAGGCTCTTTCAACGCCCGATCATAATTAACCTATCAGTATTTTTCAGGGTCCATTTTCGGTACAGGCAGATGCGTTCTGGGAAAAAGTAGCTTTTGATCCCAAAAATTAGTATATCACGAATCAGGAAGTGTTATAGGTAGGGTTGAGTTCGCAAAGTGCAAGTTTCGCGAACTTAGGATCGCGAATCATGAGCCGCACGAGTTTCGCGAACTCAACAATCACCGTGTGCATGAATTCGCGAAGTGTACTTCGCGAACTCGGTTCACGAATCCATGCAAGGGTTGAAGCTTGGCGAATCGAAAATTTCGCGGGTCGGATCATTTGGCGAACCCTCAGCAAAATGAAGACCGCGAATTGTGAATTGGCGGACTCGGCGGGGACGCGGAATTCGCGAAGTGGGAACAATTCGCGAACTAGGAGAGGCAATTCGCGAATTGATAGGAGGTTGGCGAGTCCCATTTGGCGAATTGAGGAGCTTTGCGAATTGAGGGACAAAGCAGAATTTGGCGAACCCATGCAAGCCGCGAAGTGGAGTTTGGCGAACTCGTTCGCGAACCAAGAATTTGGCGAGCTCACGAAGTTTCGCGAATCGTGTTAATGTGGCGAATCAAGGGAGAGCCCGCGAACAGTTGACGAACTAAGAGAAAGCAATTCGCGAATCATGAACTTCACGAGTTGATTACACTTGGCGAATTAGACCCCTTAGATAAAAACGTTTTAAGTTATAAAATAAACTATCGGCTTTTGAGGAAAAATAGTTTTACACCATTTAATAAGAAAAATATTCTGATTCTAATGAGCATAGGCTCTTTCAACGCCCGATCATAATTAACCTATCAGTATTTTTCAGGGTCCATTTTCGGTACAGGCAGATGCCGTTCCGGGAAAAAGTAGCTTTTGATCCCAAAAATTAGTATATCACGAATCAGGAAGTGTTATAAATAGGGATGAGTTCGCAAATTGCAAGTTTCGCGAACTTAGGATCGCGAATCATGAGCCGCACGAGTTTCGCGAACTCAACAATCACCGTGTGCATGAATTCGCGAAGTGTACTTCGCGAACTCGGTTCACGAATCCATGCAAGGGTTGAAGCTTGGCGAATCGAAAATTTCGCGGGTCGGATCATTTGGCGAACCCTCAGAAAAATTAAGACCGCGAATTATGAATTGGCGAACTCGGCGGGGACGCGGAATTCGCGAAGTGGGAACAATTCGCGAACTAGGAGAGGCAATTCGCGAATTGATAGGAGGTTGGCGAGTCCCATTTGGCGAATTGAGGAGCTTTGCGAATTGAGGGACAAAGCAGAATTTGGCGAACCCATGCAAGCCGCGAAGTGGAGTTTGGCGAACTCGTTCGCGAACCAAGAATTTGGCGAGCTCACGAAGTTTCGCGAATCGTGTTAATGTGGCGAATCAAGGGAGAGCCCGCGAACAGTTGACGAACTAAGAGAAAGCAATTCGCGAATCATGAACTTCACGAGTTGATTACACTTGGCGAATTAGACCCCTTAGATAAAAACGTTTTAAGTTATAAAAAAAACTATCGCCTTTTGAGGAAAAATATTTTTACACCATTTAATAAGAAAAATATTCTGATTCTAATGAGCATAGGCTCTTTCAACGCCCGATCATAATTAACCTATCAGTATTTTTCAGGGTCCATTTTCGGTACAGGCAGATGCCGTTCTGGAAAAAGTAGCTTTTGATCCCAAAAATTAGTATATCACGAATCAGGAAGTGTTATAGGTAGGGTTGAGTTCGCAAAGTGCAAGTTTCGCGAACTTAGGATCGCGAATCATGAGCCGCACGAGTTTCGCGAACTCAACAATCACCGTGTGCATGAATTCGCGAAGTGTACTTCGCGAACTCGGTTCACGAATCCATGCAAGGGTTGAAGCTTGGCGAATCGAAAATTTCGCGGGTCGGATCATTTGGCGAACCCTCAGCAAAATGAAGACCGCGAATTGTGAATTGGCGAACTCGGCGGGGACGCGGAATTCGCGAAGTGGGAACAATTCGCGAACTAGGAGAGGCAATTCGCGAATTGATAGGAGGTTGGCGAGTCCCATTTGGCGAATTGAGGAGCTTTGCGAATTGAGGGACAAAGCAGAATTTGGCGAACCCATGCAAGCCGCGAAGTGGAGTTTGGCGAACTCGTTCGCGAACCAAGAATTTGGCGAGCTCACGAAGTTTCGCGAATCGTGTTAATGTGGCGAATCAAGGGAGAGCCCGCGAACAGTTGACGAACTAAGAGAAAGCAATTCGCGAATCATGAACTTCACGAGTTGATTACACTTGGCGAATTAGACCCCTTAGATAAAAACGTTTTAAGTTAAAAAAAAAAACTATCGCCTTTTGAGGAAAAATATTTTTACACCATTTAATAAGAAAAATATTCTGATTCTAATGAGCATAGGCTCTTTCAACGCCCGATCATAGTTAACCTATCAGTATTTTTCAGGGTCCATTTTCGGTACAGGCAGATGCCGTTTCCGTGGAATTTTGGATACGGTCTTCAACAAGTTCTGGAAAAAGTAGCTTTTGATCCCAAAAATTAGTATATCACGAATCAGGAAGTGTTATAGGTAGGGTTGAGTTCGCAAAGTGCAAGTTTCGCGAACTTAGGATCGCGAATCATGAGCCGCACGAGTTTCGCGAACTCAACAATCACCGTGTGCATGAATTCGCGAAGTGTACTTCGCGAACTCGGTTCACGAATCCATGCAAGGGTTGAAGCTTGGCGAATCGAAAATTTCGCGGGTCGGATCATTTGGCGAACCCTCAGCAAAATGAAGACCGCGAATTGTGAATTGGCGGACTCGGCGGGGACGCGGAATTCGCGAAGTGGGAACAATTCGCGAACTAGGAGAGGCAATTCGCGAAGTGATCTACTTGGCGAATTCATGGTTGGCGAACTCGGTAAATTCGCGAACCGTGTCACGATGAGTACAATTCGCGAATTGATAGGAGGTGGCGAGTCCCATTTGGCGAATTGAGGAGCTTTGCGAATTGAGGGACAAAGCAGAATTTGGCGAACCCATGCAAGCCGCGAAGTGGAGTTTGGCGAACTCGTTCGCGAACCAAGAATTTGGCGAGCTCACGAAGTTTCGCGAATCGTGTTAATGTGGCGAATCAAGGGAGAGCCCGCGAACAGTTGACGAACTAAGAGAAAGCAATTCGCGAATCATGAACTTCACGAGTTGATTACACTTGGCGAATTAGACCCCTTAGATAAAAACGTTTTAAGTTATAAAAAAAACTATCGCCTTTTGAGGAAAAATATTTTTACACCATTTAATAAGAAAAATATTCTGATTCTAATGAGCATAGGCTCTTTCAACGCCCGATCATAGTTAACCTATCAGTATTTTTCAGGGTCCATTTTCGGTACAGGCAGATGCCGTTTTCGTGGAATTTTGGATACGGTCTTCAACAAGTTCTGGGAAAAAGTAGCTTTTGATCCCAAAAATTAGTATATCACGAATCAGGAAGTGTTATAGGTAGGGTTGAGTTCGCAAAGTGCAAGTTTCGCGAACTTAGGATCGCGAATCATGAGCCGCACGAGTTTCGCGAACTCAACAATCACCGTGTGCAAGAATTCGCGAAGTGTACTTCGCGAACTCGGTTCACGAATCCATGCAAGGATTGAAGCTTGCGAACTCGGTTCACGAATCCATGCAAGGATTGAAGCTTGGCGAATCGAAAATTTCGCGGGTCGGATCATTTGGCGAACCCTCAGCAAAATGAAGAACGCGAATTGTGAATTGGCGGACTCGGCGGGGACGCGGAATTCGCGAAGTGGGAACAATTCGCGAACTAGGAGAGGCAATTCGCGAAGTGATCTACTTGGCGAATTCATGGTTGGCGAACTCGGTAAATTCGCGAACCGTGTCACGATGAGTACAATTCGCGAATTGATAGGAGGTGGCGAGTCCCATTTGGCGAATTGAGGAGCTTTGCGAATTGAGGGACAAAGCAGAATTTGGCGAACCCATGCAAGCCGCGAAGTGGAGTTTGGCGAACTCGTTCGCGAACCAAGAATTTGGCGAGCTCACGAAGTTTCGCGAATCGTGTTAATGTGGCGAATCAAGGGAGAGCCCGCGAACAGTTGACGAACTAAGAGAAAGCAATTCGCGAATCATGAACTTCACGAGTTGATTACACTTGGCGAATTAGACCCCTTAGATAAAAACGTTTTAAGTTATAAAAAAAACTATCGCCTTTTGAGGAAAAATATTTTTACACCATTTAATAAGAAAAATATTCTGATTCTAATGAGCATAGGCTCTTTCAACGCCCGATCATAGTTAACCTATCAGTATTTTTCAGGGTCCATTTTCGGTACAGGCAGATGCCGTTTTCGTGGAATTTTGGATACGGTCTTCAACAAGTTCTGGGAAAAAGTAGCTTTTGATCCCAAAAATTAGTATATCACGAATCAGGAAGTGTTATAGGTAGGGTTGAGTTCGCAAAGTGCAAGTTTCGCGAACTTAGGATCGCGAATCATGAGCCGCACGAGTTTCGCGAACTCAACAATCACCGTGTGCATGAATTCGCGAAGTGTACTTCGCGAACTCGGTTCACGAATCCATGCAAGGGTTGAAGCTTGGCGAATCGAAAATTTCGCGGGTCGGATCATTTGGCGAACCCTCAGCAAAATGAAGACCGCGAATTGTGAATTGGCGGACTCGGCGGGGACGCGGAATTCGCGAAGTGGGAACAATTCGCGAACTAGGAGAGGCAATTCGCGAAGTGATCTACTTGGCGAATTCATGGTTGGCGAACTCGGTAAATTCGCGAACCGTGTCACGATGAGTACAATTCGCGAATTGATAGGAGGTGGCGAGTCCCATTTGGCGAATTGAGGAGCTTTGCGAATTGAGGGACAAAGCAGAATTTGGCGAACCCATGCAAGCCGCGAAGTGGAGTTTGGCGAACTCGTTCGCGAACCAAGAATTTGGCGAGCTCACGAAGTTTCGCGAATCGTGTTAATGTGGCGAATCAAGGGAGAGCCCGCGAACAGTTGACGAACTAAGAGAAAGCAATTCGCGAATCATGAACTTCACGAGTTGATTACACTTGGCGAATTAGACCCCTTACATAAAAACGTTTTAAGTTATAAAAAAACTATCGCCTTTTGAGGAAAAATATTTTTACACCATTTAATAAGAAAAATATTCTGATTCTAATGAGCATAGGCTCTTTCAACGCCCGATCATAGTTAACCTATCAGTATTTTTCAGGGTCCATTTTCGGTACAGGCAGATGCCGTTTTCGTGGAATTTTGGATACGGTCTTCAACAAGTTCTGGGAAAAAGTAGCTTTTGATCCCAAAAATTAGTATATCACGAATCAGGAAGTGTTATAGGTAGGGTTGAGTTCGCAAAGTGCAAGTTTCGCGAACTTAGGATCGCGAATCATGAGCCGCACGAGTTTCGCGAACTCAACAATCACCGTGTGCATGAATTCGCGAAGTGTACTTCGCGAACTCGGTTCACGAATCCATGCAAGGGTTGAAGCTTGGCGAATCGAAAATTTCGCGGGTCGGATCATTTGGCGAACCCTCAGCAAAATGAAGACCGCGAATTGTGAATTGGCGGACTCGGCGGGGACGCGGAATTCGCGAAGTGGGAACAATTCGCGAACTAGGAGAGGCAATTCGCGAAGTGATCTACTTGGCGAATTCATGGTTGGCGAACTCGGTAAATTCGCGAACCGTGTCACGATGAGTACAATTCGCGAATTGATAGGAGGTGGCGAGTCCCATTTGGCGAATTGAGGAGCTTTGCGAATTGAGGGACAAAGCAGAATTTGGCGAACCCATGCAAGCCGCGAAGTGGAGTTTGGCGAACTCGTTCGCGAACCAAGAATTTGGCGAGCTCACGAAGTTTCGCGAATCGTGTTAATGTGGCGAATCAAGGGAGAGCCCGCGAACAGTTGACGAACTAAGAGAAAGCAATTCGCGAATCATGAACTTCACGAGTTGATTACACTTGGCGAATTAGACCCCTTAGATAAAAACGTTTTAAGTTAAAAAAAAACTATCGCCTTTTGAGGAAAAATATTTTTACACCATTTAATAAGAAAAATATTCTGATTCTAATGAGCATAGGCTCTTTCAACGCCCGATCATAGTTAACCTATCAGTATTTTTCAGGGTCCATTTTCGGTACAGGCAGATGCCGTTTTCGTGGAATTTTGGATACGGTCTTCAACAAGTTCTGGGAAAAAGTAGCTTTTGATCCCAAAAATTAGTATATCACGAATCAGGAAGTGTTATAGGTAGGGTTGAGTTCGCAAAGTGCAAGTTTCGCGAACTTAGGATCGCGAATCATGAGCCGCACGAGTTTCGCGAACTCAACAATCACCGTGTGCATGAATTCGCGAAGTGTACTTCGCGAACTCGGTTCACGAATCCATGCAAGGGTTGAAGCTTGGCGAATCGAAAATTTCGCGGGTCGGATCATTTGGCGAACCCTCAGCAAAATGAAGACCGCGAATTGTGAATTGGCGGACTCGGCGGGGACGCGGAATTCGCGAAGTGGGAACAATTCGCGAACTAGGAGAGGCAATTCGCGAAGTGATCTACTTGGCGAATTCATGGTTGGCGAACTCGGTAAATTCGCGAACCGTGTCACGATGAGTACAATTCGCGAATTGATAGGAGGTGGCGAGTCCCATTTGGCGAATTGAGGAGCTTTGCGAATTGAGGGACAAAGCAGAATTTGGCGAACCCATGCAAGCCGCGAAGTGGAGTTTGGCGAACTCGTTCGCGAACCAAGAATTTGGCGAGCTCACGAAGTTTCGCGAATCGTGTTAATGTGGCGAATCAAGGGAGAGCCCGCGAACAGTTGACGAACTAAGAGAAAGCAATTCGCGAATCATGAACTTCACGAGTTGATTACACTTGGCGAATTAGACCCCTTAGATAAAAACGTTTTAAGTTATAAAAAAAACTATCGCCTTTTGAGGAAAAATATTTTTACACCATTTAATAAGAAAAATATTCTGATTCTAATGAGCATAGGCTCTTTCAACGCCCGATCATAGTTAACCTATCAGTATTTTTCAGGGTCCATTTTCGGTACAGGCAGATGCCGTTTTCGTGGAATTTTGGATACGGTCTTCAACAAGTTCTGGGAAAAAGTAGCTTTTGATCCCAAAAATTAGTATATCACGAATCAGGAAGTGTTATAGGTAGGGTTGAGTTCGCAAAGTGCAAGTTTCGCGAACTTAGGATCGCGAATCATGAGCCGCACGAGTTTCGCGAACTCAACAATCACCGTGTGCATGAATTCGCGAAGTGTACTTCGCGAACTCGGTTCACGAATCCATGCAAGGGTTGAAGCTTGGCGAATCGAAAATTTCGCGGGTCGGATCATTTGGCGAACCCTCAGCAAAATGAAGACCGCGAATTGTGAATTGGCGGACTCGGCGGGGACGCGGAATTCGCGAAGTGGGAACAATTCGCGAACTAGGAGAGGCAATTCGCGAAGTGATCTACTTGGCGAATTCATGGTTGGCGAACTCGGTAAATTCGCGAACCGTGTCACGATGAGTACAATTCGCGAATTGATAGGAGGTGGCGAGTCCCATTTGGCGAATTGAGGAGCTTTGCGAATTGAGGGACAAAGCAGAATTTGGCGAACCCATGCAAGCCGCGAAGTGGAGTTTGGCGAACTCGTTCGCGAACCAAGAATTTGGCGAGCTCACGAAGTTTCGCGAATCGTGTTAATGTGGCGAATCAAGGGAGAGCCCGCGAACAGTTGACGAACTAAGAGAAAGCAATTCGCGAATCATGAACTTCACGAGTTGATTACACTTGGCGAATTAGACCCCTTAGATAAAAACGTTTTAAGTTATAAAAAAAACTATCGCCTTTTGAGGAAAAATATTTTTACACCATTTAATAAGAAAAATATTCTGATTCTAATGAGCATAGGCTCTTTCAACGCCCGATCATAGTTAACCTATCAGTATTTTTCAGGGTCCATTTTCGGTACAGGCAGATGCCGTTTTCGTGGAATTTTGGATACGGTCTTCAACAAGTTCTGGGAAAAAGTAGCTTTTGATCCCAAAAATTAGTATATCACGAATCAGGAAGTGTTATAGGTAGGGTTGAGTTCGCAAAGTGCAAGTTTCGCGAACTTAGGATCGCGAATCATGAGCCGCACGAGTTTCGCGAACTCAACAATCACCGTGTGCATGAATTCGCGAAGTGTACTTCGCGAACTCGGTTCACGAATCCATGCAAGGATTGAAGCTTGGCGAATCGAAAATTTCGCGGGTCGGATCATTTGGCGAACCCTCAGCAAAATGAAGAACGCGAATTGTGAATTGGCGGACTCGGCGGGGACGCGGAATTCGCGAAGTGGGAACAATTCGCGAACTAGGAGAGGCAATTCGCGAAGTGATCTACTTGGCGAATTCATGGTTGGCGAACTCAGTAAATTCGCGACCCGTGTCACGATGAGTACAATTCGCGAATTGATAGGAAGTTGGCGAGTCCCATTTGGCGAATTGAGGAGCTTTGCGAATTGAGGGACAAAGCAGAATTTGGCGAACCCATGCAAGCCGCGAAGTGGAGTTTGGCAAACTCGTTCGCGAACCAAGAATTTGGCGAGCTCACGAAGTTTCGCGAATCGTCGAAAATTTTGCGGGTCGGATCATTTGGCGAACCCTCAGCAAAATGAAGACCGCGAATTGTGAATTGGCGGACTCGGCGGGGACGCGGAATTCGCGAAGTGGGAACAATTCGCGAACTAGGAGAGGCAATTCGCGAAGTGATCTACTTGGCGAATTCATTGTTGGCGAACTCAGTAAATTCGCGAACCGTGTCACGATGAGTACAATTCGCGAATTGATAGGAGGTGGCGAGTCCCATTTGGCGAATTGAGGAGCTTTGCGAATTGAGGGACAAAGCAGAATTTGGCGAACCCATGCAAGCCGCGAAGTGGAGTTTGGCGAACTCGTTCGCGAACCAAGAATTTGGCGAGCTCACGAAGTTTCGCGAATCGTGTTAATGTGGCGAATCAAGGGAGAGCCCGCGAACAGTTGACGAACTAAGAGAAAGCAATTCGCGAATCATGAACTTCACGAGTTGATTACACTTGGCGAATTAGACCCCTTAGATAAAAACGTTTTAAGTTATAAAAAAAAACTATCGCCTTTTGAGGAAAAATATTTTTACACCATTTAATAAGAAAAATATTCTGATTCTAATGAGCATAGGCTCTTTCAACGCCCGATCATAGTTAACCTATCAGTATTTTTCAGGGTCCATTTTCGGTACAGGCAGATGCCGTTTTCGTGGAATTTTGGATACGGTCTTCAACAAGTTCTGGGAAAAAGTAGCTTTTGATCCCAAAAATTAGTATATCACGAATCAGGAAGTGTTATAGGTAGGGTTGAGTTCGCAAAGTGCAAGTTTCGCGAACTTAGGATCGCGAATCATGAGCCGCACGAGTTTCGCGAACTCAACAATCACCGTGTGCATGAATTCGCGAAGTGTACTTCGCGAACTCGGTTCACGAATCCATGCAAGGGTTGAAGCTTGGCGAATCGAAAATTTCGCGGGTCGGATCATTTGGCGAACCCTCAGCAAAATGAAGACCGCGAATTGTGAATTGGCGGACTCGGCGGGGACGCGGAATTCGCGAAGTGGGAACAATTCGCGAACTAGGAGAGGCAATTCGCGAAGTGATCTACTTGGCGAATTCATGGTTGGCGAACTCGGTAAATTCGCGAACCGTGTCACGATGAGTACAATTCGCGAATTGATAGGAGGTGGCGAGTCCCATTTGGCGAATTGAGGAGCTTTGCGAATTGAGGGACAAAGCAGAATTTGGCGAACCCATGCAAGCCGCGAAGTGGAGTTTGGCGAACTCGTTCGCGAACCAAGAATTTGGCGAGCTCACGAAGTTTCGCGAATCGTGTTAATGTGGCGAATCAAGGGAGAGCCCGCGAACAGTTGACGAACTAAGAGAAAGCAATTCGCGAATCATGAACTTCACGAGTTGATTACACTTGGCGAATTAGACCCCTTAGATAAAAACGTTTTAAGTTATAAAAAAAACTATCGCCTTTTGAGGAAAAATATTTTTACACCATTTAATAAGAAAAATATTCTGATTCTAATGAGCATAGGCTCTTTCAACGCCCGATCATAGTTAACCTATCAGTATTTTTCAGGGTCCATTTTCGGTACAGGCAGATGCCGTTTTCGTGGAATTTTGGATACGGTCTTCAACAAGTTCTGGGAAAAAGTAGCTTTTGATCCCAAAAATTAGTATATCACGAATCAGGAAGTGTTATAGGTAGGGTTGAGTTCGCAAAGTGCAAGTTTCGCGAACTTAGGATCGCGAATCATGAGCCGCACGAGTTTCGCGAACTCAACAATCACCGTGTGCATGAATTCGCGAAGTGTACTTCGCGAACTCGGTTCACGAATCCATGCAAGGGTTGAAGCTTGGCGAATCGAAAATTTCGCGGGTCGGATCATTTGGCGAACCCTCAGCAAAATGAAGACCGCGAATTGTGAATTGGCGGACTCGGCGGGGACGCGGAATTCGCGAAGTGGGAACAATTCGCGAACTAGGAGAGGCAATTCGCGAAGTGATCTACTTGGCGAATTCATGGTTGGCGAACTCGGTAAATTCGCGAACCGTGTCACGATGAGTACAATTCGCGAATTGATAGGAGGTGGCGAGTCCCATTTGGCGAATTGAGGAGCTTTGCGAATTGAGGGACAAAGCAGAATTTGGCGAACCCATGCAAGCCGCGAAGTGGAGTTTGGCGAACTCGTTCGCGAACCAAGAATTTGGCGAGCTCACGAAGTTTCGCGAATCGTGTTAATGTGGCGAATCAAGGGAGAGCCCGCGAACAGTTGACGAACTAAGAGAAAGCAATTCGCGAATCATGAACTTCACGAGTTGATTACACTTGGCGAATTAGACCCCTTAGATAAAAACGTTTTAAGTTATAAAAAAAAACTATCGCCTTTTGAGGAAAAATATTTTTACACCATTTAATAAGAAAAATATTCTGATTCTAATGAGCATAGGCTCTTTCAACGCCCGATCATAGTTAACCTATCAGTATTTTTCAGGGTCCATTTTCGGTACAGGCAGATGCCGTTTTCGTGGAATTTTGGATACGGTCTTCAACAAGTTCTGGGAAAAAGTAGCTTTTGATCCCAAAAATTAGTATATCACGAATCAGGAAGTGTTATAGGTAGGGTTGAGTTCGCAAAGTGCAAGTTTCGCGAACTTAGGATCGCGAATCATGAGCCGCACGAGTTTCGCGAACTCAACAATCACCGTGTGCATGAATTCGCGAAGTGTACTTCGCGAACTCGGTTCACGAATCCATGCAAGGGTTGAAGCTTGGCGAATCGAAAATTTCGCGGGTCGGATCATTTGGCGAACCCTCAGCAAAATGAAGACCGCGAATTGTGAATTGGCGGACTCGGCGGGGACGCGGAATTCGCGAAGTGGGAACAATTCGCGAACTAGGAGAGGCAATTCGCGAAGTGATCTACTTGGCGAATTCATGGTTGGCGAACTCGGTAAATTCGCGAACCGTGTCACGATGAGTACAATTCGCGAATTGATAGGAGGTGGCGAGTCCCATTTGGCGAATTGAGGAGCTTTGCGAATTGAGGGACAAAGCAGAATTTGGCGAACCCATGCAAGCCGCGAAGTGGAGTTTGGCGAACTCGTTCGCGAACCAAGAATTTGGCGAGCTCACGAAGTTTCGCGAATCGTGTTAATGTGGCGAATCAAGGGAGAGCCCGCGAACAGTTGACGAACTAAGAGAAAGCAATTCGCGAATCATGAACTTCACGAGTTGATTACACTTGGCGAATTAGACCCCTTAGATAAAAACGTTTTAAGTTATAAAAAAAAACTATCGCCTTTTGAGGAAAAATATTTTTACACCATTTAATAAGAAAAATATTCTGATTCTAATGAGCATAGGCTCTTTCAACGCCCGATCATAGTTAACCTATCAGTATTTTTCAGGGTCCATTTTCGGTACAGGCAGATGCCGTTTTCGTGGAATTTTGGATACGGTCTTCAACAAGTTCTGGGAAAAAGTAGCTTTTGATCCCAAAAATTAGTATATCACGAATCAGGAAGTGTTATAGGTAGGGTTGAGTTCGCAAAGTGCAAGTTTCGCGAACTTAGGATCGCGAATCATGAGCCGCACGAGTTTCGCGAACTCAACAATCACCGTGTGCATGAATTCGCGAAGTGTACTTCGCGAACTCGGTTCACGAATCCATGCAAGGGTTGAAGCTTGGCGAATCGAAAATTTCGCGGGTCGGATCATTTGGCGAACCCTCAGCAAAATGAAGACCGCGAATTGTGAATTGGCGGACTCGGCGGGGACGCGGAATTCGCGAAGTGGGAACAATTCGCGAACTAGGAGAGGCAATTCGCGAAGTGATCTACTTGGCGAATTCATGGTTGGCGAACTCGGTAAATTCGCGAACCGTGTCACGATGAGTACAATTCGCGAATTGATAGGAGGTGGCGAGTCCCATTTGGCGAATTGAGGAGCTTTGCGAATTGAGGGACAAAGCAGAATTTGGCGAACCCATGCAAGCCGCGAAGTGGAGTTTGGCGAACTCGTTCGCGAACCAAGAATTTGGCGAGCTCACGAAGTTTCGCGAATCGTGTTAATGTGGCGAATCAAGGGAGAGCCCGCGAACAGTTGACGAACTAAGAGAAAGCAATTCGCGAATCATGAACTTCACGAGTTGATTACACTTGGCGAATTAGACCCCTTAGATAAAAACGTTTTAAGTTATAAAAAAAACTATCGCCTTTTGAGGAAAAATATTTTTACACCATTTAATAAGAAAAATATTCTGATTCTAATGAGCATAGGCTCTTTCAACGCCCGATCATAGTTAACCTATCAGTATTTTTCAGGGTCCATTTTCGGTACAGGCAGATGCCGTTTTCGTGGAATTTTGGATACGGTCTTCAACAAGTTCTGGGAAAAAGTAGCTTTTGATCCCAAAAATTAGTATATCACGAATCAGGAAGTGTTATAGGTAGGGTTGAGTTCGCAAAGTGCAAGTTTCGCGAACTTAGGATCGCGAATCATGAGCCGCACGAGTTTCGCGAACTCAACAATCACCGTGTGCATGAATTCGCGAAGTGTACTTCGCGAACTCGGTTCACGAATCCATGCAAGGGTTGAAGCTTGGCGAATCGAAAATTTCGCGGGTCGGATCATTTGGCGAACCCTCAGCAAAATGAAGACCGCGAATTGTGAATTGGCGGACTCGGCGGGGACGCGGAATTCGCGAAGTGGGAACAATTCGCGAACTAGGAGAGGCAATTCGCGAAGTGATCTACTTGGCGAATTCATGGTTGGCGAACTCGGTAAATTCGCGAACCGTGTCACGATGAGTACAATTCGCGAATTGATAGGAGGTGGCGAGTCCCATTTGGCGAATTGAGGAGCTTTGCGAATTGAGGGACAAAGCAGAATTTGGCGAACCCATGCAAGCCGCGAAGTGGAG
The DNA here is from genome assembly GCA_027422505.1 of Craterostigma plantagineum. Lineage (NCBI taxonomy): Eukaryota > Viridiplantae > Streptophyta > Magnoliopsida > Lamiales > Linderniaceae > Craterostigma > Craterostigma plantagineum. Next base: position 14,040,198 of record JAPQWV010000001.1, read on the forward strand.
TTTGGCGAACTCGTTCGCGAACCAAGAATTTGGCGAGCTCACGAAGTTTCGCGAATCGTGTTAATGTGGCGAATCAAGGGAGAGCCCGCGAACAGTTGACGAACTAAGAGAAAGCAATTCGCGAATCATGAACTTCACGAGTTGATTACACTTGGCGAATTAGACCCCTTAGATAAAAACGTTTTAAGTTATAAAAAAAACTATCGCCTTTTGAGGAAAAATATTTTTACACCATTTAATAAGAAAAATATTCTGATTCTAATGAGCATAGGCTCTTTCAACGCCCGATCATAGTTAACCTATCAGTATTTTTCAGGGTCCATTTTCGGTACAGGCAGATGCCGTTTTCGTGGAATTTTGGATACGGTCTTCAACAAGTTCTGGGAAAAAGTAGCTTTTGATCCCAAAAATTAGTATATCACGAATCAGGAAGTGTTATAGGTAGGGTTGAGTTCGCAAAGTGCAAGTTTCGCGAACTTAGGATCGCGAATCATGAGCCGCACGAGTTTCGCGAACTCAACAATCACCGTGTGCATGAATTCGCGAAGTGTACTTCGCGAACTCGGTTCACGAATCCATGCAAGGGTTGAAGCTTGGCGAATCGAAAATTTCGCGGGTCGGATCATTTGGCGAACCCTCAGCAAAATGAAGACCGCGAATTGTGAATTGGCGGACTCGGCGGGGACGCGGAATTCGCGAAGTGGGAACAATTCGCGAACTAGGAGAGGCAATTCGCGAAGTGATCTACTTGGCGAATTCATGGTTGGCGAACTCGGTAAATTCGCGAACCGTGTCACGATGAGTACAATTCGCGAATTGATAGGAGGTGGCGAGTCCCATTTGGCGAATTGAGGAGCTTTGCGAATTGAGGGACAAAGCAGAATTTGGCGAACCCATGCAAGCCGCGAAGTGGAGTTTGGCGAACTCGTTCGCGAACCAAGAATTTGGCGAGCTCACGAAGTTTCGCGAATCGTGTTAATGTGGCGAATCAAGGGAGAGCCCGCGAACAGTTGACGAACTAAGAGAAAGCAATTCGCGAATCATGAACTTCACGAGTTGATTACACTTGGCGAATTAGACCCCTTAGATAAAAACGTTTTAAGTTATAAAAAAAAACTATCGCCTTTTGAGGAAAAATATTTTTACACCATTTAATAAGAAAAATATTCTGATTCTAATGAGCATAGGCTCTTTCAACGCCCGATCATAGTTAACCTATCAGTATTTTTCAGGGTCCATTTTCGGTACAGGCAGATGCCGTTTTCGTGGAATTTTGGATACGGTCTTCAACAAGTTCTGGGAAAAAGTAGCTTTTGATCCCAAAAATTAGTATATCACGAATCAGGAAGTGTTATAGGTAGGGTTGAGTTCGCAAAGTGCAAGTTTCGCGAACTTAGGATCGCGAATCATGAGCCGCACGAGTTTCGCGAACTCAACAATCACCGTGTGCATGAATTCGCGAAGTGTACTTCGCGAACTCGGTTCACGAATCCATGCAAGGGTTGAAGCTTGGCGAATCGAAAATTTCGCGGGTCGGATCATTTGGCGAACCCTCAGCAAAATGAAGACCGCGAATTGTGAATTGGCGGACTCGGCGGGGACGCGGAATTCGCGAAGTGGGAACAATTCGCGAACTAGGAGAGGCAATTCGCGAAGTGATCTACTTGGCGAATTCATGGTTGGCGAACTCGGTAAATTCGCGAACCGTGTCACGATGAGTACAATTCGCGAATTGATAGGAGGTGGCGAGTCCCATTTGGCGAATTGAGGAGCTTTGCGAATTGAGGGACAAAGCAGAATTTGGCGAACCCATGCAAGCCGCGAAGTGGAGTTTGGCGAACTCGTTCGCGAACCAAGAATTTGGCGAGCTCACGAAGTTTCGCGAATCGTGTTAATGTGGCGAATCAAGGGAGAGCCCGCGAACAGTTGACGAACTAAGAGAAAGCAATTCGCGAATCATGAACTTCACGAGTTGATTACACTTGGCGAATTAGACCCCTTAGATAAAAACGTTTTAAGTTATAAAAAAAACTATCGCCTTTTGAGGAAAAATATTTTTACACCATTTAATAAGAAAAATATTCTGATTCTAATGAGCATAGGCTCTTTCAACGCCCGATCATAGTTAACCTATCAGTATTTTTCAGGGTCCATTTTCGGTACAGGCAGATGCCGTTTTCGTGGAATTTTGGATACGGTCTTCAACAAGTTCTGGGAAAAAGTAGCTTTTGATCCCAAAAATTAGTATATCACGAATCAGGAAGTGTTATAGGTAGGGTTGAGTTCGCAAAGTGCAAGTTTCGCGAACTTAGGATCGCGAATCATGAGCCGCACGAGTTTCGCGAACTCAACAATCACCGTGTGCATGAATTCGCGAAGTGTACTTCGCGAACTCGGTTCACGAATCCATGCAAGGGTTGAAGCTTGGCGAATCGAAAATTTCGCGGGTCGGATCATTTGGCGAACCCTCAGCAAAATGAAGACCGCGAATTGTGAATTGGCGGACTCGGCGGGGACGCGGAATTCGCGAAGTGGGAACAATTCGCGAACTAGGAGAGGCAATTCGCGAAGTGATCTACTTGGCGAATTCATGGTTGGCGAACTCGGTAAATTCGCGAACCGTGTCACGATGAGTACAATTCGCGAATTGATAGGAGGTGGCGAGTCCCATTTGGCGAATTGAGGAGCTTTGCGAATTGAGGGACAAAGCAGAATTTGGCGAACCCATGCAAGCCGCGAAGTGGAGTTTGGCGAACTCGTTCGCGAACCAAGAATTTGGCGAGCTCACGAAGTTTCGCGAATCGTGTTAATGTGGCGAATCAAGGGAGAGCCCGCGAACAGTTGACGAACTAAGAGAAAGCAATTCGCGAATCATGAACTTCACGAGTTGATTACACTTGGCGAATTAGACCCCTTAGATAAAAACGTTTTAAGTTATAAAAAAAAACTATCGCCTTTTGAGGAAAAATATTTTTACACCATTTAATAAGAAAAATATTCTGATTCTAATGAGCATAGGCTCTTTCAACGCCCGATCATAGTTAACCTATCAGTATTTTTCAGGGTCCATTTTCGGTACAGGCAGATGCCGTTTTCGTGGAATTTTGGATACGGTCTTCAACAAGTTCTGGGAAAAAGTAGCTTTTGATCCCAAAAATTAGTATATCACGAATCAGGAAGTGTTATAGGTAGGGTTGAGTTCGCAAAGTGCAAGTTTCGCGAACTTAGGATCGCGAATCATGAGCCGCACGAGTTTCGCGAACTCAACAATCACCGTGTGCATGAATTCGCGAAGTGTACTTCGCGAACTCGGTTCACGAATCCATGCAAGGGTTGAAGCTTGGCGAATCGAAAATTTCGCGGGTCGGATCATTTGGCGAACCCTCAGCAAAATGAAGACCGCGAATTGTGAATTGGCGGACTCGGCGGGGACGCGGAATTCGCGAAGTGGGAACAATTCGCGAACTAGGAGAGGCAATTCGCGAAGTGATCTACTTGGCGAATTCATGGTTGGCGAACTCGGTAAATTCGCGAACCGTGTCACGATGAGTACAATTCGCGAATTGATAGGAGGTGGCGAGTCCCATTTGGCGAATTGAGGAGCTTTGCGAATTGAGGGACAAAGCAGAATTTGGCGAACCCATGCAAGCCGCGAAGTGGAGTTTGGCGAACTCGTTCGCGAACCAAGAATTTGGCGAGCTCACGAAGTTTCGCGAATCGTGTTAATGTGGCGAATCAAGGGAGAGCCCGCGAACAGTTGACGAACTAAGAGAAAGCAATTCGCGAATCATGAACTTCACGAGTTGATTACACTTGGCGAATTAGACCCCTTAGATAAAAACGTTTTAAGTTATAAAAAAAACTATCGCCTTTTGAGGAAAAATATTTTTACACCATTTAATAAGAAAAATATTCTGATTCTAATGAGCATAGGCTCTTTCAACGCCCGATCATAGTTAACCTATCAGTATTTTTCAGGGTCCATTTTCGGTACAGGCAGATGCCGTTTTCGTGGAATTTTGGATACGGTCTTCAACAAGTTCTGGGAAAAAGTAGCTTTTGATCCCAAAAATTAGTATATCACGAATCAGGAAGTGTTATAGGTAGGGTTGAGTTCGCAAAGTGCAAGTTTCGCGAACTTAGGATCGCGAATCATGAGCCGCACGAGTTTCGCGAACTCAACAATCACCGTGTGCATGAATTCGCGAAGTGTACTTCGCGAACTCGGTTCACGAATCCATGCAAGGGTTGAAGCTTGGCGAATCGAAAATTTCGCGGGTCGGATCATTTGGCGAACCCTCAGCAAAATGAAGACCGCGAATTGTGAATTGGCGGACTCGGCGGGGACGCGGAATTCGCGAAGTGGGAACAATTCGCGAACTAGGAGAGGCAATTCGCGAAGTGATCTACTTGGCGAATTCATGGTTGGCGAACTCGGTAAATTCGCGAACCGTGTCACGATGAGTACAATTCGCGAATTGATAGGAGGTGGCGAGTCCCATTTGGCGAATTGAGGAGCTTTGCGAATTGAGGGACAAAGCAGAATTTGGCGAACCCATGCAAGCCGCGAAGTGGAGTTTGGCGAACTCGTTCGCGAACCAAGAATTTGGCGAGCTCACGAAGTTTCGCGAATCGTGTTAATGTGGCGAATCAAGGGAGAGCCCGCGAACAGTTGACGAACTAAGAGAAAGCAATTCGCGAATCATGAACTTCACGAGTTGATTACACTTGGCGAATTAGACCCCTTAGATAAAAACGTTTTAAGTTATAAAAAAAAACTATCGCCTTTTGAGGAAAAATATTTTTACACCATTTAATAAGAAAAATATTCTGATTCTAATGAGCATAGGCTCTTTCAACGCCCGATCATAGTTAACCTATCAGTATTTTTCAGGGTCCATTTTCGGTACAGGCAGATGCCGTTTCGTGGAATTTTGGATACGGTCTTCAACAAGTTCTGGGAAAAAGTAGCTTTTGATCCCAAAAATTAGTATATCACGAATCAGGAAGTGTTATAGGTAGGGTTGAGTTCGCAAAGTGCAAGTTTCGCGAACTTAGGATCGCGAATCATGAGCCGCACGAGTTTCGCGAACTCAACAATCACCGTGTGCATGAATTCGCGAAGTGTACTTCGCGAACTCGGTTCACGAATCCATGCAAGGGTTGAAGCTTGGCGAATCGAAAATTTCGCGGGTCGGATCATTTGGCGAACCCTCAGCAAAATGAAGACCGCGAATTGTGAATTGGCGGACTCGGCGGGGACGCGGAATTCGCGAAGTGGGAACAATTCGCGAACTAGGAGAGGCAATTCGCGAAGTGATCTACTTGGCGAATTCATGGTTGGCGAACTCGGTAAATTCGCGAACCGTGTCACGATGAGTACAATTCGCGAATTGATAGGAGGTGGCGAGTCCCATTTGGCGAATTGAGGAGCTTTGCGAATTGAGGGACAAAGCAGAATTTGGCGAACCCATGCAAGCCGCGAAGTGGAGTTTGGCGAACTCGTTCGCGAACCAAGAATTTGGCGAGCTCACGAAGTTTCGCGAATCGTGTTAATGTGGCGAATCAAGGGAGAGCCCGCGAACAGTTGACGAACTAAGAGAAAGCAATTCGCGAATCATGAACTTCACGAGTTGATTACACTTGGCGAATTAGACCCCTTAGATAAAAACGTTTTAAGTTATAAAAAAAAAACTATCGCCTTTTGAGGAAAAATATTTTTACACCATTTAATAAGAAAAATATTCTGATTCTAATGAGCATAGGCTCTTTCAACGCCCGATCATAGTTAACCTATCAGTATTTTTCAGGGTCCATTTTCGGTACAGGCAGATGCCGTTTTCGTGGAATTTTGGATACGGTCTTCAACAAGTTCTGGGAAAAAGTAGCTTTTGATCCCAAAAATTAGTATATCACGAATCAGGAAGTGTTATAGGTAGGGTTGAGTTCGCAAAGTGCAAGTTTCGCGAACTTAGGATCGCGAATCATGAGCCGCACGAGTTTCGCGAACTCAACAATCACCGTGTGCATGAATTCGCGAAGTGTACTTCGCGAACTCGGTTCACGAATCCATGCAAGGGTTGAAGCTTGGCGAATCGAAAATTTCGCGGGTCGGATCATTTGGCGAACCCTCAGCAAAATGAAGACCGCGAATTGTGAATTGGCGGACTCGGCGGGGACGCGGAATTCGCGAAGTGGGAACAATTCGCGAACTAGGAGAGGCAATTCGCGAAGTGATCTACTTGGCGAATTCATGGTTGGCGAACTCGGTAAATTCGCGAACCGTGTCACGATGAGTACAATTCGCGAATTGATAGGAGGTGGCGAGTCCCATTTGGCGAATTGAGGAGCTTTGCGAATTGAGGGACAAAGCAGAATTTGGCGAACCCATGCAAGCCGCGAAGTGGAGTTTGGCGAACTCGTTCGCGAACCAAGAATTTGGCGAGCTCACGAAGTTTCGCGAATCGTGTTAATGTGGCGAATCAAGGGAGAGCCCGCGAACAGTTGACGAACTAAGAGAAAGCAATTCGCGAATCATGAACTTCACGAGTTGATTACACTTGGCGAATTAGACCCCTTAGATAAAAACGTTTTAAGTTATAAAAAAAAACTATCGCCTTTTGAGGAAAAATATTTTTACACCATTTAATAAGAAAAATATTCTGATTCTAATGAGCATAGGCTCTTTCAACGCCCGATCATAGTTAACCTATCAGTATTTTTCAGGGTCCATTTTCGGTACAGGCAGATGCCGTTTTCGTGGAATTTTGGATACGGTCTTCAACAAGTTCTGGGAAAAAGTAGCTTTTGATCCCAAAAATTAGTATATCACGAATCAGGAAGTGTTATAGGTAGGGTTGAGTTCGCAAAGTGCAAGTTTCGCGAACTTAGGATCGCGAATCATGAGCCGCACGAGTTTCGCGAACTCAACAATCACCGTGTGCATGAATTCGCGAAGTGTACTTCGCGAACTCGGTTCACGAATCCATGCAAGGGTTGAAGCTTGGCGAATCGAAAATTTCGCGGGTCGGATCATTTGGCGAACCCTCAGCAAAATGAAGACCGCGAATTGTGAATTGGCGGACTCGGCGGGGACGCGGAATTCGCGAAGTGGGAACAATTCGCGAACTAGGAGAGGCAATTCGCGAAGTGATCTACTTGGCGAATTCATGGTTGGCGAACTCGGTAAATTCGCGAACCGTGTCACGATGAGTACAATTCGCGAATTGATAGGAGGTGGCGAGTCCCATTTGGCGAATTGAGGAGCTTTGCGAATTGAGGGACAAAGCAGAATTTGGCGAACCCATGCAAGCCGCGAAGTGGAGTTTGGCGAACTCGTTCGCGAACCAAGAATTTGGCGAGCTCACGAAGTTTCGCGAATCGTGTTAATGTGGCGAATCAAGGGAGAGCCCGCGAACAGTTGACGAACTAAGAGAAAGCAATTCGCGAATCATGAACTTCACGAGTTGATTACACTTGGCGAATTAGACCCCTTAGATAAAAACGTTTTAAGTTATAAAAAAAAACTATCGCCTTTTGAGGAAAAATATTTTTACACCATTTAATAAGAAAAATATTCTGATTCTAATGAGCATAGGCTCTTTCAACGCCCGATCATAGTTAACCTATCAGTATTTTTCAGGGTCCATTTTCGGTACAGGCAGATGCCGTTTTCGTGGAATTTTGGATACGGTCTTCAACAAGTTCTGGGAAAAAGTAGCTTTTGATCCCAAAAATTAGTATATCACGAATCAGGAAGTGTTATAGGTAGGGTTGAGTTCGCAAAGTGCAAGTTTCGCGAACTTAGGATCGCGAATCATGAGCCGCACGAGTTTCGCGAACTCAACAATCACCGTGTGCATGAATTCGCGAAGTGTACTTCGCGAACTCGGTTCACGAATCCATGCAAGGGTTGAAGCTTGGCGAATCGAAAATTTCGCGGGTCGGATCATTTGGCGAACCCTCAGCAAAATGAAGACCGCGAATTGTGAATTGGCGGACTCGGCGGGGACGCGGAATTCGCGAAGTGGGAACAATTCGCGAACTAGGAGAGGCAATTCGCGAAGTGATCTACTTGGCGAATTCATGGTTGGCGAACTCGGTAAATTCGCGAACCGTGTCACGATGAGTACAATTCGCGAATTGATAGGAGGTGGCGAGTCCCATTTGGCGAATTGAGGAGCTTTGCGAATTGAGGGACAAAGCAGAATTTGGCGAACCCATGCAAGCCGCGAAGTGGAGTTTGGCGAACTCGTTCGCGAACCAAGAATTTGGCGAGCTCACGAAGTTTCGCGAATCGTGTTAATGTGGCGAATCAAGGGAGAGCCCGCGAACAGTTGACGAACTAAGAGAAAGCAATTCGCGAATCATGAACTTCACGAGTTGATTACACTTGGCGAATTAGACCCCTTAGATAAAAACGTTTTAAGTTATAAAAAAAAACTATCGCCTTTTGAGGAAAAATATTTTTACACCATTTAATAAGAAAAATATTCTGATTCTAATGAGCATAGGCTCTTTCAACGCCCGATCATAGTTAACCTATCAGTATTTTTCAGGGTCCATTTTCGGTACAGGCAGATGCCGTTTCCGTGGAATTTTGGATACGGTCTTCAACAAGTTCTGGGAAAAAGTAGCTTTTGATCCCAAAAATTAGTATATCACGAATCAGGAAGTGTTATAGGTAGGGTTGAGTTCGCAAAGTGCAAGTTTCGCGAACTTAGGATCGCGAATCATGAGCCGCACGAGTTTCGCGAACTCAACAATCACCGTGTGCATGAATTCGCGAAGTGTACTTCGCGAACTCGGTTCACGAATCCATGCAAGGGTTGAAGCTTGGCGAATCGAAAATTTCGCGGGTCGGATCATTTGGCGAACCCTCAGCAAAATGAAGACCGCGAATTGTGAATTGGCGGACTCGGCGGGGACGCGGAATTCGCGAAGTGGGAACAATTCGCGAACTAGGAGAGGCAATTCGCGAAGTGATCTACTTGGCGAATTCATGGTTGGCGAACTCGGTAAATTCGCGAACCGTGTCACGATGAGTACAATTCGCGAATTGATAGGAGGTGGCGAGTCCCATTTGGCGAATTGAGGAGCTTTGCGAATTGAGGGACAAAGCAGAATTTGGCGAACCCATGCAAGCCGCGAAGTGGAGTTTGGCGAACTCGTTCGCGAACCAAGAATTTGGCGAGCTCACGAAGTTTCGCGAATCGTGTTAATGTGGCGAATCAAGGGAGAGCCCGCGAACAGTTGACGAACTAAGAGAAAGCAATTCGCGAATCATGAACTTCACGAGTTGATTACACTTGGCGAATTAGACCCCTTAGATAAAAACGTTTTAAGTTATAAAAAAAAACTATCGCCTTTTGAGGAAAAATATTTTTACACCATTTAATAAGAAAAATATTCTGATTCTAATGAGCATAGGCTCTTTCAACGCCCGATCATAGTTAACCTATCAGTATTTTTCAGGGTCCATTTTCGGTACAGGCAGATGCCGTTTTCGTGGAATTTTGGATACGGTCTTCAACAAGTTCTGGGAAAAAGTAGCTTTTGATCCCAAAAATTAGTATATCACGAATCAGGAAGTGTTATAGGTAGGGTTGAGTTCGCAAAGTGCAAGTTTCGCGAACTTAGGATCGCGAATCATGAGCCGCACGAGTTTCGCGAACTCAACAATCACCGTGTGCATGAATTCGCGAAGTGTACTTCGCGAACTCGGTTCACGAATCCATGCAAGGGTTGAAGCTTGGCGAATCGAAAATTTCGCGGGTCGGATCATTTGGCGAACCCTCAGCAAAATGAAGACCGCGAATTGTGAATTGGCGGACTCGGCGGGGACGCGGAATTCGCGAAGTGGGAACAATTCGCGAACTAGGAGAGGCAATTCGCGAAGTGATCTACTTGGCGAATTCATGGTTGGCGAACTCGGTAAATTCGCGAACCGTGTCACGATGAGTACAATTCGCGAATTGATAGGAGGTGGCGAGTCCCATTTGGCGAATTGAGGAGCTTTGCGAATTGAGGGACAAAGCAGAATTTGGCGAACCCATGCAAGCCGCGAAGTGGAGTTTGGCGAACTCGTTCGCGAACCAAGAATTTGGCGAGCTCACGAAGTTTCGCGAATCGTGTTAATGTGGCGAATCAAGGGAGAGCCCGCGAACAGTTGACGAACTAAGAGAAAGCAATTCGCGAATCATGAACTTCACGAGTTGATTACACTTGGCGAATTAGACCCCTTAGATAAAAACGTTTTAAGTTATAAAAAAAAACTATCGCCTTTTGAGGAAAAATATTTTTACACCATTTAATAAGAAAAATATTCTGATTCTAATGAGCATAGGCTCTTTCAACGCCCGATCATAGTTAACCTATCAGTATTTTTCAGGGTCCATTTTCGGTACAGGCAGATGCCGTTTTCGTGGAATTTTGGATACGGTCTTCAACAAGTTCTGGGAAAAAGTAGCTTTTGATCCCAAAAATTAGTATATCACGAATCAGGAAGTGTTATAGGTAGGGTTGAGTTCGCAAAGTGCAAGTTTCGCGAACTTAGGATCGCGAATCATGAGCCGCACGAGTTTCGCGAACTCAACAATCACCGTGTGCATGAATTCGCGAAGTGTACTTCGCGAACTCGGTTCACGAATCCATGCAAGGGTTGAAGCTTGGCGAATCGAAAATTTCGCGGGTCGGATCATTTGGCGAACCCTCAGCAAAATGAAGACCGCGAATTGTGAATTGGCGGACTCGGCGGGGACGCGGAATTCGCGAAGTGGGAACAATTCGCGAACTAGGAGAGGCAATTCGCGAAGTGATCTACTTGGCGAATTCATGGTTGGCGAACTCGGTAAATTCGCGAACCGTGTCACGATGAGTACAATTCGCGAATTGATAGGAGGTGGCGAGTCCCATTTGGCGAATTGAGGAGCTTTGCGAATTGAGGGACAAAGCAGAATTTGGCGAACCCATGCAAGCCGCGAAGTGGAGTTTGGCGAACTCGTTCGCGAACCAAGAATTTGGCGAGCTCACGAAGTTTCGCGAATCGTGTTAATGTGGCGAATCAAGGGAGAGCCCGCGAACAGTTGACGAACTAAGAGAAAGCAATTCGCGAATCATGAACTTCACGAGTTGATTACACTTGGCGAATTAGACCCCTTAGATAAAAACGTTTTAAGTTATAAAAAAAAACTATCGCCTTTTGAGGAAAAATATTTTTACACCATTTAATAAGAAAAATATTCTGATTCTAATGAGCATAGGCTCTTTCAACGCCCGATCATAGTTAACCTATCAGTATTTTTCAGGGTCCATTTTCGGTACAGGCAGATGCCGTTTCCGTGGAATTTTGGATACGGTCTTCAACAAGTTCTGGGAAAAAGTAGCTTTTGATCCCAAAAATTAGTATATCACGAATCAGGAAGTGTTATAGGTAGGGTTGAGTTCGCAAAGTGCAAGTTTCGCGAACTTAGGATCGCGAATCATGAGCCGCACGAGTTTCGCGAACTCAACAATCACCGTGTGCATGAATTCGCGAAGTGTACTTCGCGAACTCGGTTCACGAATCCATGCAAGGGTTGAAGCTTGGCGAATCGAAAATTTCGCGGGTCGGATCATTTGGCGAACCCTCAGCAAAATGAAGACCGCGAATTGTGAATTGGCGGACTCGGCGGGGACGCGGAATTCGCGAAGTGGGAACAATTCGCGAACTAGGAGAGGCAATTCGCGAAGTGATCTACTTGGCGAATTCATGGTTGGCGAACTCGGTAAATTCGCGAACCGTGTCACGATGAGTACAATTCGCGAATTGATAGGAGGTGGCGAGTCCCATTTGGCGAATTGAGGAGCTTTGCGAATTGAGGGACAAAGCAGAATTTGGCGAACCCATGCAAGCCGCGAAGTGGAGTTTGGCGAACTCGTTCGCGAACCAAGAATTTGGCGAGCTCACGAAGTTTCGCGAATCGTGTTAATGTGGCGAATCAAGGGAGAGCCCGCGAACAGTTGACGAACTAAGAGAAAGCAATTCGCGAATCATGAACTTCACGAGTTGATTACACTTGGCGAATTAGACCCCTTAGATAAAAACGTTTTAAGTTATAAAAAAAACTATCGCCTTTTGAGGAAAAATATTTTTACACCATTTAATAAGAAAAATATTCTGATTCTAATGAGCATAGGCTCTTTCAACGCCCGATCATAGTTAACCTATCAGTATTTTTCAGGGTCCATTTTCGGTACAGGCAGATGCCGTTTCGTGGAATTTTGGATACGGTCTTCAACAAGTTCTGGGAAAAAGTAGCTTTTGATCCCAAAAATTAGTATATCACGAATCAGGAAGTGTTATAGGTAGGGTTGAGTTCGCAAAGTGCAAGTTTCGCGAACTTAGGATCGCGAATCATGAGCCGCACGAGTTTCGCGAACTCAACAATCACCGTGTGCATGAATTCGCGAAGTGTACTTCGCGAACTCGGTTCACGAATCCATGCAAGGGTTGAAGCTTGGCGAATCGAAAATTTCGCGGGTCGGATCATTTGGCGAACCCTCAGCAAAATGAAGACCGCGAATTGTGAATTGGCGGACTCGGCGGGGACGCGGAATTCGCGAAGTGGGAACAATTCGCGAACTAGGAGAGGCAATTCGCGAAGTGATCTACTTGGCGAATTCATGGTTGGCGAACTCGGTAAATTCGCGAACCGTGTCACGATGAGTACAATTCGCGAATTGATAGGAGGTGGCGAGTCCCATTTGGCGAATTGAGGAGCTTTGCGAATTGAGGGACAAAGCAGAATTTGGCGAACCCATGCAAGCCGCGAAGTGGAGTTTGGCGAACTCGTTCGCGAACCAAGAATTTGGCGAGCTCACGAAGTTTCGCGAATCGTGTTAATGTGGCGAATCAAGGGAGAGCCCGCGAACAGTTGACGAACTAAGAGAAAGCAATTCGCGAATCATGAACTTCACGAGTTGATTACACTTGGCGAATTAGACCCCTTAGATAAAAACGTTTTAAGTTATAAAAAAAAACTATCGCCTTTTGAGGAAAAATATTTTTACACCATTTAATAAGAAAAATATTCTGATTCTAATGAGCATAGGCTCTTTCAACGCCCGATCATAGTTAACCTATCAGTATTTTTCAGGGTCCATTTTCGGTACAGGCAGATGCCGTTTCCGTGGAATTTTGGATACGGTCTTCAACAAGTTCTGGGAAAAAGTAGCTTTTGATCCCAAAAATTAGTATATCACGAATCAGGAAGTGTTATAGGTAGGGTTGAGTTCGCAAAGTGCAAGTTTCGCGAACTTAGGATCGCGAATCATGAGCCGCACGAGTTTCGCGAACTCAACAATCACCGTGTGCATGAATTCGCGAAGTGTACTTCGCGAACTCGGTTCACGAATCCATGCAAGGGTTGAAGCTTGGCGAATCGAAAATTTCGCGGGTCGGATCATTTGGCGAACCCTCAGCAAAATGAAGACCGCGAATTGTGAATTGGCGGACTCGGCGGGGACGCGGAATTCGCGAAGTGGGAACAATTCGCGAACTAGGAGAGGCAATTCGCGAAGTGATCTACTTGGCGAATTCATGGTTGGCGAACTCGGTAAATTCGCGAACCGTGTCACGATGAGTACAATTCGCGAATTGATAGGAGGTGGCGAGTCCCATTTGGCGAATTGAGGAGCTTTGCGAATTGAGGGACAAAGCAGAATTTGGCGAACCCATGCAAGCCGCGAAGTGGAGTTTGGCGAACTCGTTCGCGAACCAAGAATTTGGCGAGCTCACGAAGTTTCGCGAATCGTGTTAATGTGGCGAATCAAGGGAGAGCCCGCGAACAGTTGACGAACTAAGAGAAAGCAATTCGCGAATCATGAACTTCACGAGTTGATTACACTTGGCGAATTAGACCCCTTAGATAAAAACGTTTTAAGTTATAAAAAAAAACTATCGCCTTTTGAGGAAAAATATTTTTACACCATTTAATAAGAAAAATATTCTGATTCTAATGAGCATAGGCTCTTTCAACGCCCGATCATAGTTAACCTATCAGTATTTTTCAGGGTCCATTTTCGGTACAGGCAGATGCCGTTTCCGTGGAATTTTGGATACGGTCTTCAACAAGTTCTGGGAAAAAGTAGCTTTTGATCCCAAAAATTAGTATATCACGAATCAGGAAGTGTTATAGGTAGGGTTGAGTTCGCAAAGTGCAAGTTTCGCGAACTTAGGATCGCGAATCATGAGCCGCACGAGTTTCGCGAACTCAACAATCACCGTGTGCATGAATTCGCGAAGTGTACTTCGCGAACTCGGTTCACGAATCCATGCAAGGGTTGAAGCTTGGCGAATCGAAAATTTCGCGGGTCGGATCATTTGGCGAACCCTCAGCAAAATGAAGACCGCGAATTGTGAATTGGCGGACTCGGCGGGGACGCGGAATTCGCGAAGTGGGAACAATTCGCGAACTAGGAGAGGCAATTCGCGAAGTGATCTACTTGGCGAATTCATGGTTGGCGAACTCGGTAAATTCGCGAACCGTGTCACGATGAGTACAATTCGCGAATTGATAGGAGGTGGCGAGTCCCATTTGGCGAATTGAGGAGCTTTGCGAATTGAGGGACAAAGCAGAATTTGGCGAACCCATGCAAGCCGCGAAGTGGAGTTTGGCGAACTCGTTCGCGAACCAAGAATTTGGCGAGCTCACGAAGTTTCGCGAATCGTGTTAATGTGGCGAATCAAGGGAGAGCCCGCGAACAGTTGACGAACTAAGAGAAAGCAATTCGCGAATCATGAACTTCACGAGTTGATTACACTTGGCGAATTAGACCCCTTAGATAAAAACGTTTTAAGTTATAAAAAAAAACTATCGCCTTTTGAGGAAAAATATTTTTACACCATTTAATAAGAAAAATATTCTGATTCTAATGAGCATAGGCTCTTTCAACGCCCGATCATAGTTAACCTATCAGTATTTTTCAGGGTCCATTTTCGGTACAGGCAGATGCCGTTTCCGTGGAATTTTGGATACGGTCTTCAACAAGTTCTGGGAAAAAGTAGCTTTTGATCCCAAAAATTAGTATATCACGAATCAGGAAGTGTTATAGGTAGGGTTGAGTTCGCAAAGTGCAAGTTTCGCGAACTTAGGATCGCGAATCATGAGCCGCACGAGTTTCGCGAACTCAACAATCACCGTGTGCATGAATTCGCGAAGTGTACTTCGCGAACTCGGTTCACGAATCCATGCAAGGGTTGAAGCTTGGCGAATCGAAAATTTCGCGGGTCGGATCATTTGGCGAACCCTCAGCAAAATGAAGACCGCGAATTGTGAATTGGCGGACTCGGCGGGGACGCGGAATTCGCGAAGTGGGAACAATTCGCGAACTAGGAGAGGCAATTCGCGAAGTGATCTACTTGGCGAATTCATGGTTGGCGAACTCGGTAAATTCGCGAACCGTGTCACGATGAGTACAATTCGCGAATTGATAGGAGGTGGCGAGTCCCATTTGGCGAATTGAGGAGCTTTGCGAATTGAGGGACAAAGCAGAATTTGGCGAACCCATGCAAGCCGCGAAGTGGAGTTTGGCGAACTCGTTCGCGAACCAAGAATTTGGCGAGCTCACGAAGTTTCGCGAATCGTGTTAATGTGGCGAATCAAGGGAGAGCCCGCGAACAGTTGACGAACTAAGAGAAAGCAATTCGCGAATCATGAACTTCACGAGTTGATTACACTTGGCGAATTAGACCCCTTAGATAAAAACGTTTTAAGTTATAAAAAAAAACTATCGCCTTTTGAGGAAAAATATTTTTACACCATTTAATAAGAAAAATATTCTGATTCTAATGAGCATAGGCTCTTTCAACGCCCGATCATAGTTAACCTATCAGTATTTTTCAGGGTCCATTTTCGGTACAGGCAGATGCCGTTTCCGTGGAATTTTGGATACGGTCTTCAACAAGTTCTGGGAAAAAGTAGCTTTTGATCCCAAAAATTAGTATATCACGAATCAGGAAGTGTTATAGGTAGGGTTGAGTTCGCAAAGTGCAAGTTTCGCGAACTTAGGATCGCGAATCATGAGCCGCACGAGTTTCGCGAACTCAACAATCACCGTGTGCATGAATTCGCGAAGTGTACTTCGCGAACTCGGTTCACGAATCCATGCAAGGGTTGAAGCTTGGCGAATCGAAAATTTCGCGGGTCGGATCATTTGGCGAACCCTCAGCAAAATGAAGACCGCGAATTGTGAATTGGCGGACTCGGCGGGGACGCGGAATTCGCGAAGTGGGAACAATTCGCGAACTAGGAGAGGCAATTCGCGAAGTGATCTACTTGGCGAATTCATGGTTGGCGAACTCGGTAAATTCGCGAACCGTGTCACGATGAGTACAATTCGCGAATTGATAGGAGGTGGCGAGTCCCATTTGGCGAATTGAGGAGCTTTGCGAATTGAGGGACAAAGCAGAATTTGGCGAACCCATGCAAGCCGCGAAGTGGAGTTTGGCGAACTCGTTCGCGAACCAAGAATTTGGCGAGCTCACGAAGTTTCGCGAATCGTGTTAATGTGGCGAATCAAGGGAGAGCCCGCGAACAGTTGACGAACTAAGAGAAAGCAATTCGCGAATCATGAACTTCACGAGTTGATTACACTTGGCGAATTAGACCCCTTAGATAAAAACGTTTTAAGTTATAAAAAAAAACTATCGCCTTTTGAGGAAAAATATTTTTACACCATTTAATAAGAAAAATATTCTGATTCTAATGAGCATAGGCTCTTTCAACGCCCGATCATAGTTAACCTATCAGTATTTTTCAGGGTCCATTTTCGGTACAGGCAGATGCCGTTTCGTGGAATTTTGGATACGGTCTTCAACAAGTTCTGGGAAAAAGTAGCTTTTGATCCCAAAAATTAGTATATCACGAATCAGGAAGTGTTATAGGTAGGGTTGAGTTCGCAAAGTGCAAGTTTCGCGAACTTAGGATCGCGAATCATGAGCCGCACGAGTTTCGCGAACTCAACAATCACCGTGTGCATGAATTCGCGAAGTGTACTTCGCGAACTCGGTTCACGAATCCATGCAAGGGTTGAAGCTTGGCGAATCGAAAATTTCGCGGGTCGGATCATTTGGCGAACCCTCAGCAAAATGAAGACCGCGAATTGTGAATTGGCGGACTCGGCGGGGACGCGGAATTCGCGAAGTGGGAACAATTCGCGAACTAGGAGAGGCAATTCGCGAAGTGATCTACTTGGCGAATTCATGGTTGGCGAACTCGGTAAATTCGCGAACCGTGTCACGATGAGTACAATTCGCGAATTGATAGGAGGTGGCGAGTCCCATTTGGCGAATTGAGGAGCTTTGCGAATTGAGGGACAAAGCAGAATTTGGCGAACCCATGCAAGCCGCGAAGTGGAGTTTGGCGAACTCGTTCGCGAACCAAGAATTTGGCGAGCTCACGAAGTTTCGCGAATCGTGTTAATGTGGCGAATCAAGGGAGAGCCCGCGAACAGTTGACGAACTAAGAGAAAGCAATTCGCGAATCATGAACTTCACGAGTTGATTACACTTGGCGAATTAGACCCCTTAGATAAAAACGTTTTAAGTTATAAAAAAAAACTATCGCCTTTTGAGGAAAAATATTTTTACACCATTTAATAAGAAAAATATTCTGATTCTAATGAGCATAGGCTCTTTCAACGCCCGATCATAGTTAACCTATCAGTATTTTTCAGGGTCCATTTTCGGTACAGGCAGATGCCGTTTCCGTGGAATTTTGGATACGGTCTTCAACAAGTTCTGGGAAAAAGTAGCTTTTGATCCCAAAAATTAGTATATCACGAATCAGGAAGTGTTATAGGTAGGGTTGAGTTCGCAAAGTGCAAGTTTCGCGAACTTAGGATCGCGAATCATGAGCCGCACGAGTTTCGCGAACTCAACAATCACCGTGTGCATGAATTCGCGAAGTGTACTTCGCGAACTCGGTTCACGAATCCATGCAAGGGTTGAAGCTTGGCGAATCGAAAATTTCGCGGGTCGGATCATTTGGCGAACCCTCAGCAAAATGAAGACCGCGAATTGTGAATTGGCGGACTCGGCGGGGACGCGGAATTCGCGAAGTGGGAACAATTCGCGAACTAGGAGAGGCAATTCGCGAAGTGATCTACTTGGCGAATTCATGGTTGGCGAACTCGGTAAATTCGCGAACCGTGTCACGATGAGTACAATTCGCGAATTGATAGGAGGTGGCGAGTCCCATTTGGCGAATTGAGGAGCTTTGCGAATTGAGGGACAAAGCAGAATTTGGCGAACCCATGCAAGCCGCGAAGTGGAGTTTGGCGAACTCGTTCGCGAACCAAGAATTTGGCGAGCTCACGAAGTTTCGCGAATCGTGTTAATGTGGCGAATCAAGGGAGAGCCCGCGAACAGTTGACGAACTAAGAGAAAGCAATTCGCGAATCATGAACTTCACGAGTTGATTACACTTGGCGAATTAGACCCCTTAGATAAAAACGTTTTAAGTTATAAAAAAAAACTATCGCCTTTTGAGGAAAAATATTTTTACACCATTTAATAAGAAAAATATTCTGATTCTAATGAGCATAGGCTCTTTCAACGCCCGATCATAGTTAACCTATCAGTATTTTTCAGGGTCCATTTTCGGTACAGGCAGATGCCGTTTCCGTGGAATTTTGGATACGGTCTTCAACAAGTTCTGGGAAAAAGTAGCTTTTGATCCCAAAAATTAGTATATCACGAATCAGGAAGTGTTATAGGTAGGGTTGAGTTCGCAAAGTGCAAGTTTCGCGAACTTAGGATCGCGAATCATGAGCCGCACGAGTTTCGCGAACTCAACAATCACCGTGTGCATGAATTCGCGAAGTGTACTTCGCGAACTCGGTTCACGAATCCATGCAAGGGTTGAAGCTTGGCGAATCGAAAATTTCGCGGGTCGGATCATTTGGCGAACCCTCAGCAAAATGAAGACCGCGAATTGTGAATTGGCGGACTCGGCGGGGACGCGGAATTCGCGAAGTGGGAACAATTCGCGAACTAGGAGAGGCAATTCGCGAAGTGATCTACTTGGCGAATTCATGGTTGGCGAACTCGGTAAATTCGCGAACCGTGTCACGATGAGTACAATTCGCGAATTGATAGGAGGTGGCGAGTCCCATTTGGCGAATTGAGGAGCTTTGCGAATTGAGGGACAAAGCAGAATTTGGCGAACCCATGCAAGCCGCGAAGTGGAGTTTGGCGAACTCGTTCGCGAACCAAGAATTTGGCGAGCTCACGAAGTTTCGCGAATCGTGTTAATGTGGCGAATCAAGGGAGAGCCCGCGAACAGTTGACGAACTAAGAGAAAGCAATTCGCGAATCATGAACTTCACGAGTTGATTACACTTGGCGAATTAGACCCCTTAGATAAAAACGTTTTAAGTTATAAAAAAAACTATCGCCTTTTGAG
This sequence comes from Craterostigma plantagineum, assembly GCA_027422505.1. NCBI lineage: Eukaryota > Viridiplantae > Streptophyta > Magnoliopsida > Lamiales > Linderniaceae > Craterostigma > Craterostigma plantagineum. The sequence goes on from JAPQWV010000001.1 coordinate 14,059,643, forward strand.
GAAAAATATTTTTACACCATTTAATAAGAAAAATATTCTGATTCTAATGAGCATAGGCTCTTTCAACGCCCGATCATAGTTAACCTATCAGTATTTTTCAGGGTCCATTTTCGGTACAGGCAGATGCCGTTTCCGTGGAATTTTGGATACGGTCTTCAACAAGTTCTGGGAAAAAGTAGCTTTTGATCCCAAAAATTAGTATATCACGAATCAGGAAGTGTTATAGGTAGGGTTGAGTTCGCAAAGTGCAAGTTTCGCGAACTTAGGATCGCGAATCATGAGCCGCACGAGTTTCGCGAACTCAACAATCACCGTGTGCATGAATTCGCGAAGTGTACTTCGCGAACTCGGTTCACGAATCCATGCAAGGGTTGAAGCTTGGCGAATCGAAAATTTCGCGGGTCGGATCATTTGGCGAACCCTCAGCAAAATGAAGACCGCGAATTGTGAATTGGCGGACTCGGCGGGGACGCGGAATTCGCGAAGTGGGAACAATTCGCGAACTAGGAGAGGCAATTCGCGAAGTGATCTACTTGGCGAATTCATGGTTGGCGAACTCGGTAAATTCGCGAACCGTGTCACGATGAGTACAATTCGCGAATTGATAGGAGGTGGCGAGTCCCATTTGGCGAATTGAGGAGCTTTGCGAATTGAGGGACAAAGCAGAATTTGGCGAACCCATGCAAGCCGCGAAGTGGAGTTTGGCGAACTCGTTCGCGAACCAAGAATTTGGCGAGCTCACGAAGTTTCGCGAATCGTGTTAATGTGGCGAATCAAGGGAGAGCCCGCGAACAGTTGACGAACTAAGAGAAAGCAATTCGCGAATCATGAACTTCACGAGTTGATTACACTTGGCGAATTAGACCCCTTAGATAAAAACGTTTTAAGTTATAAAAAAAAACTATCGCCTTTTGAGGAAAAATATTTTTACACCATTTAATAAGAAAAATATTCTGATTCTAATGAGCATAGGCTCTTTCAACGCCCGATCATAGTTAACCTATCAGTATTTTTCAGGGTCCATTTTCGGTACAGGCAGATGCCGTTTCCGTGGAATTTTGGATACGGTCTTCAACAAGTTCTGGGAAAAAGTAGCTTTTGATCCCAAAAATTAGTATATCACGAATCAGGAAGTGTTATAGGTAGGGTTGAGTTCGCAAAGTGCAAGTTTCGCGAACTTAGGATCGCGAATCATGAGCCGCACGAGTTTCGCGAACTCAACAATCACCGTGTGCATGAATTCGCGAAGTGTACTTCGCGAACTCGGTTCACGAATCCATGCAAGGGTTGAAGCTTGGCGAATCGAAAATTTCGCGGGTCGGATCATTTGGCGAACCCTCAGCAAAATGAAGACCGCGAATTGTGAATTGGCGGACTCGGCGGGGACGCGGAATTCGCGAAGTGGGAACAATTCGCGAACTAGGAGAGGCAATTCGCGAAGTGATCTACTTGGCGAATTCATGGTTGGCGAACTCGGTAAATTCGCGAACCGTGTCACGATGAGTACAATTCGCGAATTGATAGGAGGTGGCGAGTCCCATTTGGCGAATTGAGGAGCTTTGCGAATTGAGGGACAAAGCAGAATTTGGCGAACCCATGCAAGCCGCGAAGTGGAGTTTGGCGAACTCGTTCGCGAACCAAGAATTTGGCGAGCTCACGAAGTTTCGCGAATCGTGTTAATGTGGCGAATCAAGGGAGAGCCCGCGAACAGTTGACGAACTAAGAGAAAGCAATTCGCGAATCATGAACTTCACGAGTTGATTACACTTGGCGAATTAGACCCCTTAGATAAAAACGTTTTAAGTTATAAAAAAAAACTATCGCCTTTTGAGGAAAAATATTTTTACACCATTTAATAAGAAAAATATTCTGATTCTAATGAGCATAGGCTCTTTCAACGCCCGATCATAGTTAACCTATCAGTATTTTTCAGGGTCCATTTTCGGTACAGGCAGATGCCGTTTCCGTGGAATTTTGGATACGGTCTTCAACAAGTTCTGGGAAAAAGTAGCTTTTGATCCCAAAAATTAGTATATCACGAATCAGGAAGTGTTATAGGTAGGGTTGAGTTCGCAAAGTGCAAGTTTCGCGAACTTAGGATCGCGAATCATGAGCCGCACGAGTTTCGCGAACTCAACAATCACCGTGTGCATGAATTCGCGAAGTGTACTTCGCGAACTCGGTTCACGAATCCATGCAAGGGTTGAAGCTTGGCGAATCGAAAATTTCGCGGGTCGGATCATTTGGCGAACCCTCAGCAAAATGAAGACCGCGAATTGTGAATTGGCGGACTCGGCGGGGACGCGGAATTCGCGAAGTGGGAACAATTCGCGAACTAGGAGAGGCAATTCGCGAAGTGATCTACTTGGCGAATTCATGGTTGGCGAACTCGGTAAATTCGCGAACCGTGTCACGATGAGTACAATTCGCGAATTGATAGGAGGTGGCGAGTCCCATTTGGCGAATTGAGGAGCTTTGCGAATTGAGGGACAAAGCAGAATTTGGCGAACCCATGCAAGCCGCGAAGTGGAGTTTGGCGAACTCGTTCGCGAACCAAGAATTTGGCGAGCTCACGAAGTTTCGCGAATCGTGTTAATGTGGCGAATCAAGGGAGAGCCCGCGAACAGTTGACGAACTAAGAGAAAGCAATTCGCGAATCATGAACTTCACGAGTTGATTACACTTGGCGAATTAGACCCCTTAGATAAAAACGTTTTAAGTTATAAAAAAAACTATCGCCTTTTGAGGAAAAATATTTTTACACCATTTAATAAGAAAAATATTCTGATTCTAATGAGCATAGGCTCTTTCAACGCCCGATCATAGTTAACCTATCAGTATTTTTCAGGGTCCATTTTCGGTACAGGCAGATGCCGTTTCCGTGGAATTTTGGATACGGTCTTCAACAAGTTCTGGGAAAAAGTAGCTTTTGATCCCAAAAATTAGTATATCACGAATCAGGAAGTGTTATAGGTAGGGTTGAGTTCGCAAAGTGCAAGTTTCGCGAACTTAGGATCGCGAATCATGAGCCGCACGAGTTTCGCGAACTCAACAATCACCGTGTGCATGAATTCGCGAAGTGTACTTCGCGAACTCGGTTCACGAATCCATGCAAGGGTTGAAGCTTGGCGAATCGAAAATTTCGCGGGTCGGATCATTTGGCGAACCCTCAGCAAAATGAAGACCGCGAATTGTGAATTGGCGGACTCGGCGGGGACGCGGAATTCGCGAAGTGGGAACAATTCGCGAACTAGGAGAGGCAATTCGCGAAGTGATCTACTTGGCGAATTCATGGTTGGCGAACTCGGTAAATTCGCGAACCGTGTCACGATGAGTACAATTCGCGAATTGATAGGAGGTGGCGAGTCCCATTTGGCGAATTGAGGAGCTTTGCGAATTGAGGGACAAAGCAGAATTTGGCGAACCCATGCAAGCCGCGAAGTGGAGTTTGGCGAACTCGTTCGCGAACCAAGAATTTGGCGAGCTCACGAAGTTTCGCGAATCGTGTTAATGTGGCGAATCAAGGGAGAGCCCGCGAACAGTTGACGAACTAAGAGAAAGCAATTCGCGAATCATGAACTTCACGAGTTGATTACACTTGGCGAATTAGACCCCTTAGATAAAAACGTTTTAAGTTATAAAAAAAACTATCGCCTTTTGAGGAAAAATATTTTTACACCATTTAATAAGAAAAATATTCTGATTCTAATGAGCATAGGCTCTTTCAACGCCCGATCATAGTTAACCTATCAGTATTTTTCAGGGTCCATTTTCGGTACAGGCAGATGCCGTTTCCGTGGAATTTTGGATACGGTCTTCAACAAGTTCTGGGAAAAAGTAGCTTTTGATCCCAAAAATTAGTATATCACGAATCAGGAAGTGTTATAGGTAGGGTTGAGTTCGCAAAGTGCAAGTTTCGCGAACTTAGGATCGCGAATCATGAGCCGCACGAGTTTCGCGAACTCAACAATCACCGTGTGCATGAATTCGCGAAGTGTACTTCGCGAACTCGGTTCACGAATCCATGCAAGGGTTGAAGCTTGGCGAATCGAAAATTTCGCGGGTCGGATCATTTGGCGAACCCTCAGCAAAATGAAGACCGCGAATTGTGAATTGGCGGACTCGGCGGGGACGCGGAATTCGCGAAGTGGGAACAATTCGCGAACTAGGAGAGGCAATTCGCGAAGTGATCTACTTGGCGAATTCATGGTTGGCGAACTCGGTAAATTCGCGAACCGTGTCACGATGAGTACAATTCGCGAATTGATAGGAGGTGGCGAGTCCCATTTGGCGAATTGAGGAGCTTTGCGAATTGAGGGACAAAGCAGAATTTGGCGAACCCATGCAAGCCGCGAAGTGGAGTTTGGCGAACTCGTTCGCGAACCAAGAATTTGGCGAGCTCACGAAGTTTCGCGAATCGTGTTAATGTGGCGAATCAAGGGAGAGCCCGCGAACAGTTGACGAACTAAGAGAAAGCAATTCGCGAATCATGAACTTCACGAGTTGATTACACTTGGCGAATTAGACCCCTTAGATAAAAACGTTTTAAGTTATAAAAAAAAACTATCGCCTTTTGAGGAAAAATATTTTTACACCATTTAATAAGAAAAATATTCTGATTCTAATGAGCATAGGCTCTTTCAACGCCCGATCATAGTTAACCTATCAGTATTTTTCAGGGTCCATTTTCGGTACAGGCAGATGCCGTTTTCGTGGAATTTTGGATACGGTCTTCAACAAGTTCTGGGAAAAAGTAGCTTTTGATCCCAAAAATTAGTATATCACGAATCAGGAAGTGTTATAGGTAGGGTTGAGTTCGCAAAGTGCAAGTTTCGCGAACTTAGGATCGCGAATCATGAGCCGCACGAGTTTCGCGAACTCAACAATCACCGTGTGCATGAATTCGCGAAGTGTACTTCGCGAACTCGGTTCACGAATCCATGCAAGGGTTGAAGCTTGGCGAATCGAAAATTTCGCGGGTCGGATCATTTGGCGAACCCTCAGCAAAATGAAGACCGCGAATTGTGAATTGGCGGACTCGGCGGGGACGCGGAATTCGCGAAGTGGGAACAATTCGCGAACTAGGAGAGGCAATTCGCGAAGTGATCTACTTGGCGAATTCATGGTTGGCGAACTCGGTAAATTCGCGAACCGTGTCACGATGAGTACAATTCGCGAATTGATAGGAGGTGGCGAGTCCCATTTGGCGAATTGAGGAGCTTTGCGAATTGAGGGACAAAGCAGAATTTGGCGAACCCATGCAAGCCGCGAAGTGGAGTTTGGCGAACTCGTTCGCGAACCAAGAATTTGGCGAGCTCACGAAGTTTCGCGAATCGTGTTAATGTGGCGAATCAAGGGAGAGCCCGCGAACAGTTGACGAACTAAGAGAAAGCAATTCGCGAATCATGAACTTCACGAGTTGATTACACTTGGCGAATTAGACCCCTTAGATAAAAACGTTTTAAGTTATAAAAAAAAACTATCGCCTTTTGAGGAAAAATATTTTTACACCATTTAATAAGAAAAATATTCTGATTCTAATGAGCATAGGCTCTTTCAACGCCCGATCATAGTTAACCTATCAGTATTTTTCAGGGTCCATTTTCGGTACAGGCAGATGCCGTTTCCGTGGAATTTTGGATACGGTCTTCAACAAGTTCTGGGAAAAAGTAGCTTTTGATCCCAAAAATTAGTATATCACGAATCAGGAAGTGTTATAGGTAGGGTTGAGTTCGCAAAGTGCAAGTTTCGCGAACTTAGGATCGCGAATCATGAGCCGCACGAGTTTCGCGAACTCAACAATCACCGTGTGCATGAATTCGCGAAGTGTACTTCGCGAACTCGGTTCACGAATCCATGCAAGGGTTGAAGCTTGGCGAATCGAAAATTTCGCGGGTCGGATCATTTGGCGAACCCTCAGCAAAATGAAGACCGCGAATTGTGAATTGGCGGACTCGGCGGGGACGCGGAATTCGCGAAGTGGGAACAATTCGCGAACTAGGAGAGGCAATTCGCGAAGTGATCTACTTGGCGAATTCATGGTTGGCGAACTCGGTAAATTCGCGAACCGTGTCACGATGAGTACAATTCGCGAATTGATAGGAGGTGGCGAGTCCCATTTGGCGAATTGAGGAGCTTTGCGAATTGAGGGACAAAGCAGAATTTGGCGAACCCATGCAAGCCGCGAAGTGGAGTTTGGCGAACTCGTTCGCGAACCAAGAATTTGGCGAGCTCACGAAGTTTCGCGAATCGTGTTAATGTGGCGAATCAAGGGAGAGCCCGCGAACAGTTGACGAACTAAGAGAAAGCAATTCGCGAATCATGAACTTCACGAGTTGATTACACTTGGCGAATTAGACCCCTTAGATAAAAACGTTTTAAGTTATAAAAAAAACTATCGCCTTTTGAGGAAAAATATTTTTACACCATTTAATAAGAAAAATATTCTGATTCTAATGAGCATAGGCTCTTTCAACGCCCGATCATAGTTAACCTATCAGTATTTTTCAGGGTCCATTTTCGGTACAGGCAGATGCCGTTTCCGTGGAATTTTGGATACGGTCTTCAACAAGTTCTGGGAAAAAGTAGCTTTTGATCCCAAAAATTAGTATATCACGAATCAGGAAGTGTTATAGGTAGGGTTGAGTTCGCAAAGTGCAAGTTTCGCGAACTTAGGATCGCGAATCATGAGCCGCACGAGTTTCGCGAACTCAACAATCACCGTGTGCATGAATTCGCGAAGTGTACTTCGCGAACTCGGTTCACGAATCCATGCAAGGGTTGAAGCTTGGCGAATCGAAAATTTCGCGGGTCGGATCATTTGGCGAACCCTCAGCAAAATGAAGACCGCGAATTGTGAATTGGCGGACTCGGCGGGGACGCGGAATTCGCGAAGTGGGAACAATTCGCGAACTAGGAGAGGCAATTCGCGAAGTGATCTACTTGGCGAATTCATGGTTGGCGAACTCGGTAAATTCGCGAACCGTGTCACGATGAGTACAATTCGCGAATTGATAGGAGGTGGCGAGTCCCATTTGGCGAATTGAGGAGCTTTGCGAATTGAGGGACAAAGCAGAATTTGGCGAACCCATGCAAGCCGCGAAGTGGAGTTTGGCGAACTCGTTCGCGAACCAAGAATTTGGCGAGCTCACGAAGTTTCGCGAATCGTGTTAATGTGGCGAATCAAGGGAGAGCCCGCGAACAGTTGACGAACTAAGAGAAAGCAATTCGCGAATCATGAACTTCACGAGTTGATTACACTTGGCGAATTAGACCCCTTAGATAAAAACGTTTTAAGTTATAAAAAAAACTATCGCCTTTTGAGGAAAAATATTTTTACACCATTTAATAAGAAAAATATTCTGATTCTAATGAGCATAGGCTCTTTCAACGCCCGATCATAGTTAACCTATCAGTATTTTTCAGGGTCCATTTTCGGTACAGGCAGATGCCGTTTTCGTGGAATTTTGGATACGGTCTTCAACAAGTTCTGGGAAAAAGTAGCTTTTGATCCCAAAAATTAGTATATCACGAATCAGGAAGTGTTATAGGTAGGGTTGAGTTCGCAAAGTGCAAGTTTCGCGAACTTAGGATCGCGAATCATGAGCCGCACGAGTTTCGCGAACTCAACAATCACCGTGTGCATGAATTCGCGAAGTGTACTTCGCGAACTCGGTTCACGAATCCATGCAAGGGTTGAAGCTTGGCGAATCGAAAATTTCGCGGGTCGGATCATTTGGCGAACCCTCAGCAAAATGAAGACCGCGAATTGTGAATTGGCGGACTCGGCGGGGACGCGGAATTCGCGAAGTGGGAACAATTCGCGAACTAGGAGAGGCAATTCGCGAAGTGATCTACTTGGCGAATTCATGGTTGGCGAACTCGGTAAATTCGCGAACCGTGTCACGATGAGTACAATTCGCGAATTGATAGGAGGTGGCGAGTCCCATTTGGCGAATTGAGGAGCTTTGCGAATTGAGGGACAAAGCAGAATTTGGCGAACCCATGCAAGCCGCGAAGTGGAGTTTGGCGAACTCGTTCGCGAACCAAGAATTTGGCGAGCTCACGAAGTTTCGCGAATCGTGTTAATGTGGCGAATCAAGGGAGAGCCCGCGAACAGTTGACGAACTAAGAGAAAGCAATTCGCGAATCATGAACTTCACGAGTTGATTACACTTGGCGAATTAGACCCCTTAGATAAAAACGTTTTAAGTTATAAAAAAAACTATCGCCTTTTGAGGAAAAATATTTTTACACCATTTAATAAGAAAAATATTCTGATTCTAATGAGCATAGGCTCTTTCAACGCCCGATCATAGTTAACCTATCAGTATTTTTCAGGGTCCATTTTCGGTACAGGCAGATGCCGTTTCCGTGGAATTTTGGATACGGTCTTCAACAAGTTCTGGGAAAAAGTAGCTTTTGATCCCAAAAATTAGTATATCACGAATCAGGAAGTGTTATAGGTAGGGTTGAGTTCGCAAAGTGCAAGTTTCGCGAACTTAGGATCGCGAATCATGAGCCGCACGAGTTTCGCGAACTCAACAATCACCGTGTGCATGAATTCGCGAAGTGTACTTCGCGAACTCGGTTCACGAATCCATGCAAGGGTTGAAGCTTGGCGAATCGAAAATTTCGCGGGTCGGATCATTTGGCGAACCCTCAGCAAAATGAAGACCGCGAATTGTGAATTGGCGGACTCGGCGGGGACGCGGAATTCGCGAAGTGGGAACAATTCGCGAACTAGGAGAGGCAATTCGCGAAGTGATCTACTTGGCGAATTCATGGTTGGCGAACTCGGTAAATTCGCGAACCGTGTCACGATGAGTACAATTCGCGAATTGATAGGAGGTGGCGAGTCCCATTTGGCGAATTGAGGAGCTTTGCGAATTGAGGGACAAAGCAGAATTTGGCGAACCCATGCAAGCCGCGAAGTGGAGTTTGGCGAACTCGTTCGCGAACCAAGAATTTGGCGAGCTCACGAAGTTTCGCGAATCGTGTTAATGTGGCGAATCAAGGGAGAGCCCGCGAACAGTTGACGAACTAAGAGAAAGCAATTCGCGAATCATGAACTTCACGAGTTGATTACACTTGGCGAATTAGACCCCTTAGATAAAAACGTTTTAAGTTATAAAAAAAAACTATCGCCTTTTGAGGAAAAATATTTTTACACCATTTAATAAGAAAAATATTCTGATTCTAATGAGCATAGGCTCTTTCAACGCCCGATCATAGTTAACCTATCAGTATTTTTCAGGGTCCATTTTCGGTACAGGCAGATGCCGTTTCCGTGGAATTTTGGATACGGTCTTCAACAAGTTCTGGGAAAAAGTAGCTTTTGATCCCAAAAATTAGTATATCACGAATCAGGAAGTGTTATAGGTAGGGTTGAGTTCGCAAAGTGCAAGTTTCGCGAACTTAGGATCGCGAATCATGAGCCGCACGAGTTTCGCGAACTCAACAATCACCGTGTGCATGAATTCGCGAAGTGTACTTCGCGAACTCGGTTCACGAATCCATGCAAGGGTTGAAGCTTGGCGAATCGAAAATTTCGCGGGTCGGATCATTTGGCGAACCCTCAGCAAAATGAAGACCGCGAATTGTGAATTGGCGGACTCGGCGGGGACGCGGAATTCGCGAAGTGGGAACAATTCGCGAACTAGGAGAGGCAATTCGCGAAGTGATCTACTTGGCGAATTCATGGTTGGCGAACTCGGTAAATTCGCGAACCGTGTCACGATGAGTACAATTCGCGAATTGATAGGAGGTGGCGAGTCCCATTTGGCGAATTGAGGAGCTTTGCGAATTGAGGGACAAAGCAGAATTTGGCGAACCCATGCAAGCCGCGAAGTGGAGTTTGGCGAACTCGTTCGCGAACCAAGAATTTGGCGAGCTCACGAAGTTTCGCGAATCGTGTTAATGTGGCGAATCAAGGGAGAGCCCGCGAACAGTTGACGAACTAAGAGAAAGCAATTCGCGAATCATGAACTTCACGAGTTGATTACACTTGGCGAATTAGACCCCTTAGATAAAAACGTTTTAAGTTATAAAAAAAAACTATCGCCTTTTGAGGAAAAATATTTTTACACCATTTAATAAGAAAAATATTCTGATTCTAATGAGCATAGGCTCTTTCAACGCCCGATCATAGTTAACCTATCAGTATTTTTCAGGGTCCATTTTCGGTACAGGCAGATGCCGTTTTCGTGGAATTTTGGATACGGTCTTCAACAAGTTCTGGGAAAAAGTAGCTTTTGATCCCAAAAATTAGTATATCACGAATCAGGAAGTGTTATAGGTAGGGTTGAGTTCGCAAAGTGCAAGTTTCGCGAACTTAGGATCGCGAATCATGAGCCGCACGAGTTTCGCGAACTCAACAATCACCGTGTGCATGAATTCGCGAAGTGTACTTCGCGAACTCGGTTCACGAATCCATGCAAGGGTTGAAGCTTGGCGAATCGAAAATTTCGCGGGTCGGATCATTTGGCGAACCCTCAGCAAAATGAAGACCGCGAATTGTGAATTGGCGGACTCGGCGGGGACGCGGAATTCGCGAAGTGGGAACAATTCGCGAACTAGGAGAGGCAATTCGCGAAGTGATCTACTTGGCGAATTCATGGTTGGCGAACTCGGTAAATTCGCGAACCGTGTCACGATGAGTACAATTCGCGAATTGATAGGAGGTGGCGAGTCCCATTTGGCGAATTGAGGAGCTTTGCGAATTGAGGGACAAAGCAGAATTTGGCGAACCCATGCAAGCCGCGAAGTGGAGTTTGGCGAACTCGTTCGCGAACCAAGAATTTGGCGAGCTCACGAAGTTTCGCGAATCGTGTTAATGTGGCGAATCAAGGGAGAGCCCGCGAACAGTTGACGAACTAAGAGAAAGCAATTCGCGAATCATGAACTTCACGAGTTGATTACACTTGGCGAATTAGACCCCTTAGATAAAAACGTTTTAAGTTATAAAAAAAACTATCGCCTTTTGAGGAAAAATATTTTTACACCATTTAATAAGAAAAATATTCTGATTCTAATGAGCATAGGCTCTTTCAACGCCCGATCATAGTTAACCTATCAGTATTTTTCAGGGTCCATTTTCGGTACAGGCAGATGCCGTTTTCGTGGAATTTTGGATACGGTCTTCAACAAGTTCTGGGAAAAAGTAGCTTTTGATCCCAAAAATTAGTATATCACGAATCAGGAAGTGTTATAGGTAGGGTTGAGTTCGCAAAGTGCAAGTTTCGCGAACTTAGGATCGCGAATCATGAGCCGCACGAGTTTCGCGAACTCAACAATCACCGTGTGCATGAATTCGCGAAGTGTACTTCGCGAACTCGGTTCACGAATCCATGCAAGGGTTGAAGCTTGGCGAATCGAAAATTTCGCGGGTCGGATCATTTGGCGAACCCTCAGCAAAATGAAGACCGCGAATTGTGAATTGGCGGACTCGGCGGGGACGCGGAATTCGCGAAGTGGGAACAATTCGCGAACTAGGAGAGGCAATTCGCGAAGTGATCTACTTGGCGAATTCATGGTTGGCGAACTCGGTAAATTCGCGAACCGTGTCACGATGAGTACAATTCGCGAATTGATAGGAGGTGGCGAGTCCCATTTGGCGAATTGAGGAGCTTTGCGAATTGAGGGACAAAGCAGAATTTGGCGAACCCATGCAAGCCGCGAAGTGGAGTTTGGCGAACTCGTTCGCGAACCAAGAATTTGGCGAGCTCACGAAGTTTCGCGAATCGTGTTAATGTGGCGAATCAAGGGAGAGCCCGCGAACAGTTGACGAACTAAGAGAAAGCAATTCGCGAATCATGAACTTCACGAGTTGATTACACTTGGCGAATTAGACCCCTTAGATAAAAACGTTTTAAGTTATAAAAAAAAACTATCGCCTTTTGAGGAAAAATATTTTTACACCATTTAATAAGAAAAATATTCTGATTCTAATGAGCATAGGCTCTTTCAACGCCCGATCATAGTTAACCTATCAGTATTTTTCAGGGTCCATTTTCGGTACAGGCAGATGCCGTTTCGTGGAATTTTGGATACGGTCTTCAACAAGTTCTGGGAAAAAGTAGCTTTTGATCCCAAAAATTAGTATATCACGAATCAGGAAGTGTTATAGGTAGGGTTGAGTTCGCAAAGTGCAAGTTTCGCGAACTTAGGATCGCGAATCATGAGCCGCACGAGTTTCGCGAACTCAACAATCACCGTGTGCATGAATTCGCGAAGTGTACTTCGCGAACTCGGTTCACGAATCCATGCAAGGGTTGAAGCTTGGCGAATCGAAAATTTCGCGGGTCGGATCATTTGGCGAACCCTCAGCAAAATGAAGACCGCGAATTGTGAATTGGCGGACTCGGCGGGGACGCGGAATTCGCGAAGTGGGAACAATTCGCGAACTAGGAGAGGCAATTCGCGAAGTGATCTACTTGGCGAATTCATGGTTGGCGAACTCGGTAAATTCGCGAACCGTGTCACGATGAGTACAATTCGCGAATTGATAGGAGGTGGCGAGTCCCATTTGGCGAATTGAGGAGCTTTGCGAATTGAGGGACAAAGCAGAATTTGGCGAACCCATGCAAGCCGCGAAGTGGAGTTTGGCGAACTCGTTCGCGAACCAAGAATTTGGCGAGCTCACGAAGTTTCGCGAATCGTGTTAATGTGGCGAATCAAGGGAGAGCCCGCGAACAGTTGACGAACTAAGAGAAAGCAATTCGCGAATCATGAACTTCACGAGTTGATTACACTTGGCGAATTAGACCCCTTAGATAAAAACGTTTTAAGTTATAAAAAAAAACTATCGCCTTTTGAGGAAAAATATTTTTACACCATTTAATAAGAAAAATATTCTGATTCTAATGAGCATAGGCTCTTTCAACGCCCGATCATAGTTAACCTATCAGTATTTTTCAGGGTCCATTTTCGGTACAGGCAGATGCCGTTTCCGTGGAATTTTGGATACGGTCTTCAACAAGTTCTGGGAAAAAGTAGCTTTTGATCCCAAAAATTAGTATATCACGAATCAGGAAGTGTTATAGGTAGGGTTGAGTTCGCAAAGTGCAAGTTTCGCGAACTTAGGATCGCGAATCATGAGCCGCACGAGTTTCGCGAACTCAACAATCACCGTGTGCATGAATTCGCGAAGTGTACTTCGCGAACTCGGTTCACGAATCCATGCAAGGGTTGAAGCTTGGCGAATCGAAAATTTCGCGGGTCGGATCATTTGGCGAACCCTCAGCAAAATGAAGACCGCGAATTGTGAATTGGCGGACTCGGCGGGGACGCGGAATTCGCGAAGTGGGAACAATTCGCGAACTAGGAGAGGCAATTCGCGAAGTGATCTACTTGGCGAATTCATGGTTGGCGAACTCGGTAAATTCGCGAACCGTGTCACGATGAGTACAATTCGCGAATTGATAGGAGGTGGCGAGTCCCATTTGGCGAATTGAGGAGCTTTGCGAATTGAGGGACAAAGCAGAATTTGGCGAACCCATGCAAGCCGCGAAGTGGAGTTTGGCGAACTCGTTCGCGAACCAAGAATTTGGCGAGCTCACGAAGTTTCGCGAATCGTGTTAATGTGGCGAATCAAGGGAGAGCCCGCGAACAGTTGACGAACTAAGAGAAAGCAATTCGCGAATCATGAACTTCACGAGTTGATTACACTTGGCGAATTAGACCCCTTAGATAAAAACGTTTTAAGTTATAAAAAAAAACTATCGCCTTTTGAGGAAAAATATTTTTACACCATTTAATAAGAAAAATATTCTGATTCTAATGAGCATAGGCTCTTTCAACGCCCGATCATAGTTAACCTATCAGTATTTTTCAGGGTCCATTTTCGGTACAGGCAGATGCCGTTTTCGTGGAATTTTGGATACGGTCTTCAACAAGTTCTGGGAAAAAGTAGCTTTTGATCCCAAAAATTAGTATATCACGAATCAGGAAGTGTTATAGGTAGGGTTGAGTTCGCAAAGTGCAAGTTTCGCGAACTTAGGATCGCGAATCATGAGCCGCACGAGTTTCGCGAACTCAACAATCACCGTGTGCATGAATTCGCGAAGTGTACTTCGCGAACTCGGTTCACGAATCCATGCAAGGGTTGAAGCTTGGCGAATCGAAAATTTCGCGGGTCGGATCATTTGGCGAACCCTCAGCAAAATGAAGACCGCGAATTGTGAATTGGCGGACTCGGCGGGGACGCGGAATTCGCGAAGTGGGAACAATTCGCGAACTAGGAGAGGCAATTCGCGAAGTGATCTACTTGGCGAATTCATGGTTGGCGAACTCGGTAAATTCGCGAACCGTGTCACGATGAGTACAATTCGCGAATTGATAGGAGGTGGCGAGTCCCATTTGGCGAATTGAGGAGCTTTGCGAATTGAGGGACAAAGCAGAATTTGGCGAACCCATGCAAGCCGCGAAGTGGAGTTTGGCGAACTCGTTCGCGAACCAAGAATTTGGCGAGCTCACGAAGTTTCGCGAATCGTGTTAATGTGGCGAATCAAGGGAGAGCCCGCGAACAGTTGACGAACTAAGAGAAAGCAATTCGCGAATCATGAACTTCACGAGTTGATTACACTTGGCGAATTAGACCCCTTAGATAAAAACGTTTTAAGTTATAAAAAAAAACTATCGCCTTTTGAGGAAAAATATTTTTACACCATTTAATAAGAAAAATATTCTGATTCTAATGAGCATAGGCTCTTTCAACGCCCGATCATAGTTAACCTATCAGTATTTTTCAGGGTCCATTTTCGGTACAGGCAGATGCCGTTTCCGTGGAATTTTGGATACGGTCTTCAACAAGTTCTGGGAAAAAGTAGCTTTTGATCCCAAAAATTAGTATATCACGAATCAGGAAGTGTTATAGGTAGGGTTGAGTTCGCAAAGTGCAAGTTTCGCGAACTTAGGATCGCGAATCATGAGCCGCACGAGTTTCGCGAACTCAACAATCACCGTGTGCATGAATTCGCGAAGTGTACTTCGCGAACTCGGTTCACGAATCCATGCAAGGGTTGAAGCTTGGCGAATCGAAAATTTCGCGGGTCGGATCATTTGGCGAACCCTCAGCAAAATGAAGACCGCGAATTGTGAATTGGCGGACTCGGCGGGGACGCGGAATTCGCGAAGTGGGAACAATTCGCGAACTAGGAGAGGCAATTCGCGAAGTGATCTACTTGGCGAATTCATGGTTGGCGAACTCGGTAAATTCGCGAACCGTGTCACGATGAGTACAATTCGCGAATTGATAGGAGGTGGCGAGTCCCATTTGGCGAATTGAGGAGCTTTGCGAATTGAGGGACAAAGCAGAATTTGGCGAACCCATGCAAGCCGCGAAGTGGAGTTTGGCGAACTCGTTCGCGAACCAAGAATTTGGCGAGCTCACGAAGTTTCGCGAATCGTGTTAATGTGGCGAATCAAGGGAGAGCCCGCGAACAGTTGACGAACTAAGAGAAAGCAATTCGCGAATCATGAACTTCACGAGTTGATTACACTTGGCGAATTAGACCCCTTAGATAAAAACGTTTTAAGTTATAAAAAAAACTATCGCCTTTTGAGGAAAAATATTTTTACACCATTTAATAAGAAAAATATTCTGATTCTAATGAGCATAGGCTCTTTCAACGCCCGATCATAGTTAACCTATCAGTATTTTTCAGGGTCCATTTTCGGTACAGGCAGATGCCGTTTTCGTGGAATTTTGGATACGGTCTTCAACAAGTTCTGGGAAAAAGTAGCTTTTGATCCCAAAAATTAGTATATCACGAATCAGGAAGTGTTATAGGTAGGGTTGAGTTCGCAAAGTGCAAGTTTCGCGAACTTAGGATCGCGAATCATGAGCCGCACGAGTTTCGCGAACTCAACAATCACCGTGTGCATGAATTCGCGAAGTGTACTTCGCGAACTCGGTTCACGAATCCATGCAAGGGTTGAAGCTTGGCGAATCGAAAATTTCGCGGGTCGGATCATTTGGCGAACCCTCAGCAAAATGAAGACCGCGAATTGTGAATTGGCGGACTCGGCGGGGACGCGGAATTCGCGAAGTGGGAACAATTCGCGAACTAGGAGAGGCAATTCGCGAAGTGATCTACTTGGCGAATTCATGGTTGGCGAACTCGGTAAATTCGCGAACCGTGTCACGATGAGTACAATTCGCGAATTGATAGGAGGTGGCGAGTCCCATTTGGCGAATTGAGGAGCTTTGCGAATTGAGGGACAAAGCAGAATTTGGCGAACCCATGCAAGCCGCGAAGTGGAGTTTGGCGAACTCGTTCGCGAACCAAGAATTTGGCGAGCTCACGAAGTTTCGCGAATCGTGTTAATGTGGCGAATCAAGGGAGAGCCCGCGAACAGTTGACGAACTAAGAGAAAGCAATTCGCGAATCATGAACTTCACGAGTTGATTACACTTGGCGAATTAGACCCCTTAGATAAAAACGTTTTAAGTTATAAAAAAAACTATCGCCTTTTGAGGAAAAATATTTTTACACCATTTAATAAGAAAAATATTCTGATTCTAATGAGCATAGGCTCTTTCAACGCCCGATCATAGTTAACCTATCAGTATTTTTCAGGGTCCATTTTCGGTACAGGCAGATGCCGTTTTCGTGGAATTTTGGATACGGTCTTCAACAAGTTCTGGGAAAAAGTAGCTTTTGATCCCAAAAATTAGTATATCACGAATCAGGAAGTGTTATAGGTAGGGTTGAGTTCGCAAAGTGCAAGTTTCGCGAACTTAGGATCGCGAATCATGAGCCGCACGAGTTTCGCGAACTCAACAATCACCGTGTGCATGAATTCGCGAAGTGTACTTCGCGAACTCGGTTCACGAATCCATGCAAGGGTTGAAGCTTGGCGAATCGAAAATTTCGCGGGTCGGATCATTTGGCGAACCCTCAGCAAAATGAAGACCGCGAATTGTGAATTGGCGGACTCGGCGGGGACGCGGAATTCGCGAAGTGGGAACAATTCGCGAACTAGGAGAGGCAATTCGCGAAGTGATCTACTTGGCGAATTCATGGTTGGCGAACTCGGTAAATTCGCGAACCGTGTCACGATGAGTACAATTCGCGAATTGATAGGAGGTGGCGAGTCCCATTTGGCGAATTGAGGAGCTTTGCGAATTGAGGGACAAAGCAGAATTTGGCGAACCCATGCAAGCCGCGAAGTGGAGTTTGGCGAACTCGTTCGCGAACCAAGAATTTGGCGAGCTCACGAAGTTTCGCGAATCGTGTTAATGTGGCGAATCAAGGGAGAGCCCGCGAACAGTTGACGAACTAAGAGAAAGCAATTCGCGAATCATGAACTTCACGAGTTGATTACACTTGGCGAATTAGACCCCTTAGATAAAAACGTTTTAAGTTATAAAAAAAAACTATCGCCTTTTGAGGAAAAATATTTTTACACCATTTAATAAGAAAAATATTCTGATTCTAATGAGCATAGGCTCTTTCAACGCCCGATCATAGTTAACCTATCAGTATTTTTCAGGGTCCATTTTCGGTACAGGCAGATGCCGTTTCCGTGGAATTTTGGATACGGTCTTCAACAAGTTCTGGGAAAAAGTAGCTTTTGATCCCAAAAATTAGTATATCACGAATCAGGAAGTGTTATAGGTAGGGTTGAGTTCGCAAAGTGCAAGTTTCGCGAACTTAGGATCGCGAATCATGAGCCGCACGAGTTTCGCGAACTCAACAATCACCGTGTGCATGAATTCGCGAAGTGTACTTCGCGAACTCGGTTCACGAATCCATGCAAGGGTTGAAGCTTGGCGAATCGAAAATTTCGCGGGTCGGATCATTTGGCGAACCCTCAGCAAAATGAAGACCGCGAATTGTGAATTGGCGGACTCGGCGGGGACGCGGAATTCGCGAAGTGGGAACAATTCGCGAACTAGGAGAGGCAATTCGCGAAGTGATCTACTTGGCGAATTCATGGTTGGCGAACTCGGTAAATTCGCGAACCGTGTCACGATGAGTACAATTCGCGAATTGATAGGAGGTGGCGAGTCCCATTTGGCGAATTGAGGAGCTTTGCGAATTGAGGGACAAAGCAGAATTTGGCGAACCCATGCAAGCCGCGAAGTGGAGTTTGGCGAACTCGTTCGCGAACCAAGAATTTGGCGAGCTCACGAAGTTTCGCGAATCGTGTTAATGTGGCGAATCAAGGGAGAGCCCGCGAACAGTTGACGAACTAAGAGAAAGCAATTCGCGAATCATGAACTTCACGAGTTGATTACACTTGGCGAATTAGACCCCTTAGATAAAAACGTTTTAAGTTATAAAAAAAACTATCGCCTTTTGAGGAAAAATATTTTTACACCATTTAATAAGAAAAATATTCTGATTCTAATGAGCATAGGCTCTTTCAACGCCCGATCATAGTTAACCTATCAGTATTTTTCAGGGTCCATTTTCGGTACAGGCAGATGCCGTTTTCGTGGAATTTTGGATACGGTCTTCAACAAGTTCTGGGAAAAAGTAGCTTTTGATCCCAAAAATTAGTATATCACGAATCAGGAAGTGTTATAGGTAGGGTTGAGTTCGCAAAGTGCAAGTTTCGCGAACTTAGGATCGCGAATCATGAGCCGCACGAGTTTCGCGAACTCAACAATCACCGTGTGCATGAATTCGCGAAGTGTACTTCGCGAACTCGGTTCACGAATCCATGCAAGGGTTGAAGCTTGGCGAATCGAAAATTTCGCGGGTCGGATCATTTGGCGAACCCTCAGCAAAATGAAGACCGCGAATTGTGAATTGGCGGACTCGGCGGGGACGCGGAATTCGCGAAGTGGGAACAATTCGCGAACTAGGAGAGGCAATTCGCGAAGTGATCTACTTGGCGAATTCATGGTTGGCGAACTCGGTAAATTCGCGAACCGTGTCACGATGAGTACAATTCGCGAATTGATAGGAGGTGGCGAGTCCCATTTGGCGAATTGAGGAGCTTTGCGAATTGAGGGACAAAGCAGAATTTGGCGAACCCATGCAAGCCGCGAAGTGGAGTTTGGCGAACTCGTTCGCGAACCAAGAATTTGGCGAGCTCACGAAGTTTCGCGAATCGTGTTAATGTGGCGAATCAAGGGAGAGCCCGCGAACAGTTGACGAACTAAGAGAAAGCAATTCGCGAATCATGAACTTCACGAGTTGATTACACTTGGCGAATTAGACCCCTTAGATAAAAACGTTTTAAGTTATAAAAAAAAACTATCGCCTTTTGAGGAAAAATATTTTTACACCATTTAATAAGAAAAATATTCTGATTCTAATGAGCATAGGCTCTTTCAACGCCCGATCATAGTTAACCTATCAGTATTTTTCAGGGTCCATTTTCGGTACAGGCAGATGCCGTTTCCGTGGAATTTTGGATACGGTCTTCAACAAGTTCTGGGAAAAAGTAGCTTTTGATCCCAAAAATTAGTATATCACGAATCAGGAAGTGTTATAGGTAGGGTTGAGTTCGCAAAGTGCAAGTTTCGCGAACTTAGGATCGCGAATCATGAGCCGCACGAGTTTCGCGAACTCAACAATCACCGTGTGCATGAATTCGCGAAGTGTACTTCGCGAACTCGGTTCACGAATCCATGCAAGGGTTGAAGCTTGGCGAATCGAAAATTTCGCGGGTCGGATCATTTGGCGAACCCTCAGCAAAATGAAGACCGCGAATTGTGAATTGGCGGACTCGGCGGGGACGCGGAATTCGCGAAGTGGGAACAATTCGCGAACTAGGAGAGGCAATTCGCGAAGTGATCTACTTGGCGAATTCATGGTTGGCGAACTCGGTAAATTCGCGAACCGTGTCACGATGAGTACAATTCGCGAATTGATAGGAGGTGGCGAGTCCCATTTGGCGAATTGAGGAGCTTTGCGAATTGAGGGACAAAGCAGAATTTGGCGAACCCATGCAAGCCGCGAAGTGGAGTTTGGCGAACTCGTTCGCGAACCAAGAATTTGGCGAGCTCACGAAGTTTCGCGAATCGTGTTAATGTGGCGAATCAAGGGAGAGCCCGCGAACAGTTGACGAACTAAGAGAAAGCAATTCGCGAATCATGAACTTCACGAGTTGATTACACTTGGCGAATTAGACCCCTTAGATAAAAACGTTTTAAGTTATAAAAAAAACTATCGCCTTTTGAGGAAAAATATTTTTACACCATTTAATAAGAAAAATATTCTGATTCTAATGAGCATAGGCTCTTTCAACGCCCGATCATAGTTAACCTATCAGTATTTTTCAGGGTCCATTTTCGGTACAGGCAGATGCCGTTTTCGTGGAATTTTGGATACGGTCTTCAACAAGTTCTGGGAAAAAGTAGCTTTTGATCCCAAAAATTAGTATATCACGAATCAGGAAGTGTTATAGGTAGGGTTGAGTTCGCAAAGTGCAAGTTTCGCGAACTTAGGATCGCGAATCATGAGCCGCACGAGTTTCGCGAACTCAACAATCACCGTGTGCATGAATTCGCGAAGTGTACTTCGCGAACTCGGTTCACGAATCCATGCAAGGGTTGAAGCTTGGCGAATCGAAAATTTCGCGGGTCGGATCATTTGGCGAACCCTCAGCAAAATGAAGACCGCGAATTGTGAATTGGCGGACTCGGCGGGGACGCGGAATTCGCGAAGTGGGAACAATTCGCGAACTAGGAGAGGCAATTCGCGAAGTGATCTACTTGGCGAATTCATGGTTGGCGAACTCGGTAAATTCGCGAACCGTGTCACGATGAGTACAATTCGCGAATTGATAGGAGGTGGCGAGTCCCATTTGGCGAATTGAGGAGCTTTGCGAATTGAGGGACAAAGCAGAATTTGGCGAACCCATGCAAGCCGCGAAGTGGAGTTTGGCGAACTCGTTCGCGAACCAAGAATTTGGCGAGCTCACGAAGTTTCGCGAATCGTGTTAATGTGGCGAATCAAGGGAGAGCCCGCGAACAGTTGACGAACTAAGAGAAAGCAATTCGCGAATCATGAACTTCACGAGTTGATTACACTTGGCGAATTAGACCCCTTAGATAAAAACGTTTTAAGTTATAAAAAAAACTATCGCCTTTTGAGGAAAAATATTTTTACACCATTTAATAAGAAAAATATTCTGATTCTAATGAGCATAGGCTCTTTCAACGCCCGATCATAGTTAACCTATCAGTATTTTTCAGGGTCCATTTTCGGTACAGGCAGATGCCGTTTCCGTGGAATTTTGGATACGGTCTTCAACAAGTTCTGGGAAAAAGTAGCTTTTGATCCCAAAAATTAGTATATCACGAATCAGGAAGTGTTATAGGTAGGGTTGAGTTCGCAAAGTGCAAGTTTCGCGAACTTAGGATCGCGAATCATGAGCCGCACGAGTTTCGCGAACTCAACAATCACCGTGTGCATGAATTCGCGAAGTGTACTTCGCGAACTCGGTTCACGAATCCATGCAAGGGTTGAAGCTTGGCGAATCGAAAATTTCGCGGGTCGGATCATTTGGCGAACCCTCAGCAAAATGAAGACCGCGAATTGTGAATTGGCGGACTCGGCGGGGACGCGGAATTCGCGAAGTGGGAACAATTCGCGAACTAGGAGAGGCAATTCGCGAAGTGATCTACTTGGCGAATTCATGGTTGGCGAACTCGGTAAATTCGCGAACCGTGTCACGATGAGTACAATTCGCGAATTGATAGGAGGTGGCGAGTCCCATTTGGCGAATTGAGGAGCTTTGCGAATTGAGGGACAAAGCAGAATTTGGCGAACCCATGCAAGCCGCGAAGTGGAGTTTGGCGAACTCGTTCGCGAACCAAGAATTTGGCGAGCTCACGAAGTTTCGCGAATCGTGTTAATGTGGCGAATCAAGGGAGAGCCCGCGAACAGTTGACGAACTAAGAGAAAGCAATTCGCGAATCATGAACTTCACGAGTTGATTACACTTGGCGAATTAGACCCCTTAGATAAAAACGTTTTAAGTTATAAAAAAAAACTATCGCCTTTTGAGGAAAAATATTTTTACACCATTTAATAAGAAAAATATTCTGATTCTAATGAGCATAGGCTCTTTCAACGCCCGATCATAGTTAACCTATCAGTATTTTTCAGGGTCCATTTTCGGTACAGGCAGATGCCGTTTTCGTGGAATTTTGGATACGGTCTTCAACAAGTTCTGGGAAAAAGTAGCTTTTGATCCCAAAAATTAGTATATCACGAATCAGGAAGTGTTATAGGTAGGGTTGAGTTCGCAAAGTGCAAGTTTCGCGAACTTAGGATCGCGAATCATGAGCCGCACGAGTTTCGCGAACTCAACAATCACCGTGTGCATGAATTCGCGAAGTGTACTTCGCGAACTCGGTTCACGAATCCATGCAAGGGTTGAAGCTTGGCGAATCGAAAATTTCGCGGGTCGGATCATTTGGCGAACCCTCAGCAAAATGAAGACCGCGAATTGTGAATTGGCGGACTCGGCGGGGACGCGGAATTCGCGAAGTGGGAACAATTCGCGAACTAGGAGAGGCAATTCGCGAAGTGATCTACTTGGCGAATTCATGGTTGGCGAACTCGGTAAATTCGCGAACCGTGTCACGATGAGTACAATTCGCGAATTGATAGGAGGTGGCGAGTCCCATTTGGCGAATTGAGGAGCTTTGCGAATTGAGGGACAAAGCAGAATTTGGCGAACCCATGCAAGCCGCGAAGTGGAGTTTGGCGAACTCGTTCGCGAACCAAGAATTTGGCGAGCTCACGAAGTTTCGCGAATCGTGTTAATGTGGCGAATCAAGGGAGAGCCCGCGAACAGTTGACGAACTAAGAGAAAGCAATTCGCGAATCATGAACTTCACGAGTTGATTACACTTGGCGAATTAGACCCCTTAGATAAAAACGTTTTAAGTTATAAAAAAAACTATCGCCTTTTGAGGAAAAATATTTTTACACCATTTAATAAGAAAAATATTCTGATTCTAATGAGCATAGGCTCTTTCAACGCCCGATCATAGTTAACCTATCAGTATTTTTCAGGGTCCATTTTCGGTACAGGCAGATGCCGTTTTCGTGGAATTTTGGATACGGTCTTCAACAAGTTCTGGGAAAAAGTAGCTTTTGATCCCAAAAATTAGTATATCACGAATCAGGAAGTGTTATAGGTAGGGTTGAGTTCGCAAAGTGCAAGTTTCGCGAACTTAGGATCGCGAATCATGAGCCGCACGAGTTTCGCGAACTCAACAATCACCGTGTGCATGAATTCGCGAAGTGTACTTCGCGAACTCGGTTCACGAATCCATGCAAGGGTTGAAGCTTGGCGAATCGAAAATTTCGCGGGTCGGATCATTTGGCGAACCCTCAGCAAAATGAAGACCGCGAATTGTGAATTGGCGGACTCGGCGGGGACGCGGAATTCGCGAAGTGGGAACAATTCGCGAACTAGGAGAGGCAATTCGCGAAGTGATCTACTTGGCGAATTCATGGTTGGCGAACTCGGTAAATTCGCGAACCGTGTCACGATGAGTACAATTCGCGAATTGATAGGAGGTGGCGAGTCCCATTTGGCGAATTGAGGAGCTTTGCGAATTGAGGGACAAAGCAGAATTTGGCGAACCCATGCAAGCCGCGAAGTGGAGTTTGGCGAACTCGTTCGCGAACCAAGAATTTGGCGAGCTCACGAAGTTTCGCGAATCGTGTTAATGTGGCGAATCAAGGGAGAGCCCGCGAACAGTTGACGAACTAAGAGAAAGCAATTCGCGAATCATGAACTTCACGAGTTGATTACACTTGGCGAATTAGACCCCTTAGATAAAAACGTTTTAAGTTATAAAAAAAACTATCGCCTTTTGAGGAAAAATATTTTTACACCATTTAATAAGAAAAATATTCTGATTCTAATGAGCATAGGCTCTTTCAACGCCCGATCATAGTTAACCTATCAGTATTTTTCAGGGTCCATTTTCGGTACAGGCAGATGCCGTTTCCGTGGAATTTTGGATACGGTCTTCAACAAGTTCTGGGAAAAAGTAGCTTTTGATCCCAAAAATTAGTATATCACGAATCAGGAAGTGTTATAGGTAGGGTTGAGTTCGCAAAGTGCAAGTTTCGCGAACTTAGGATCGCGAATCATGAGCCGCACGAGTTTCGCGAACTCAACAATCACCGTGTGCATGAATTCGCGAAGTGTACTTCGCGAACTCGGTTCACGAATCCATGCAAGGGTTGAAGCTTGGCGAATCGAAAATTTCGCGGGTCGGATCATTTGGCGAACCCTCAGCAAAATGAAGACCGCGAATTGTGAATTGGCGGACTCGGCGGGGACGCGGAATTCGCGAAGTGGGAACAATTCGCGAACTAGGAGAGGCAATTCGCGAAGTGATCTACTTGGCGAATTCATGGTTGGCGAACTCGGTAAATTCGCGAACCGTGTCACGATGAGTACAATTCGCGAATTGATAGGAGGTGGCGAGTCCCATTTGGCGAATTGAGGAGCTTTGCGAATTGAGGGACAAAGCAGAATTTGGCGAACCCATGCAAGCCGCGAAGTGGAGTTTGGCGAACTCGTTCGCGAACCAAGAATTTGGCGAGCTCACGAAGTTTCGCGAATCGTGTTAATGTGGCGAATCAAGGGAGAGCCCGCGAACAGTTGACGAACTAAGAGAAAGCAATTCGCGAATCATGAACTTCACGAGTTGATTACACTTGGCGAATTAGACCCCTTAGATAAAAACGTTTTAAGTTATAAAAAAAACTATCGCCTTTTGAGGAAAAATATTTTTACACCATTTAATAAGAAAAATATTCTGATTCTAATGAGCATAGGCTCTTTCAACGCCCGATCATAGTTAACCTATCAGTATTTTTCAGGGTCCATTTTCGGTACAGGCAGATGCCGTTTTCGTGGAATTTTGGATACGGTCTTCAACAAGTTCTGGGAAAAAGTAGCTTTTGATCCCAAAAATTAGTATATCACGAATCAGGAAGTGTTATAGGTAGGGTTGAGTTCGCAAAGTGCAAGTTTCGCGAACTTAGGATCGCGAATCATGAGCCGCACGAGTTTCGCGAACTCAACAATCACCGTGTGCATGAATTCGCGAAGTGTACTTCGCGAACTCGGTTCACGAATCCATGCAAGGGTTGAAGCTTGGCGAATCGAAAATTTCGCGGGTCGGATCATTTGGCGAACCCTCAGCAAAATGAAGACCGCGAATTGTGAATTGGCGGACTCGGCGGGGACGCGGAATTCGCGAAGTGGGAACAATTCGCGAACTAGGAGAGGCAATTCGCGAAGTGATCTACTTGGCGAATTCATGGTTGGCGAACTCGGTAAATTCGCGAACCGTGTCACGATGAGTACAATTCGCGAATTGATAGGAGGTGGCGAGTCCCATTTGGCGAATTGAGGAGCTTTGCGAATTGAGGGACAAAGCAGAATTTGGCGAACCCATGCAAGCCGCGAAGTGGAGTTTGGCGAACTCGTTCGCGAACCAAGAATTTGGCGAGCTCACGAAGTTTCGCGAATCGTGTTAATGTGGCGAATCAAGGGAGAGCCCGCGAACAGTTGACGAACTAAGAGAAAGCAATTCGCGAATCATGAACTTCACGAGTTGATTACACTTGGCGAATTAGACCCCTTAGATAAAAACGTTTTAAGTTATAAAAAAAACTATCGCCTTTTGAGGAAAAATATTTTTACACCATTTAATAAGAAAAATATTCTGATTCTAATGAGCATAGGCTCTTTCAACGCCCGATCATAGTTAACCTATCAGTATTTTTCAGGGTCCATTTTCGGTACAGGCAGATGCCGTTTCCGTGGAATTTTGGATACGGTCTTCAACAAGTTCTGGGAAAAAGTAGCTTTTGATCCCAAAAATTAGTATATCACGAATCAGGAAGTGTTATAGGTAGGGTTGAGTTCGCAAAGTGCAAGTTTCGCGAACTTAGGATCGCGAATCATGAGCCGCACGAGTTTCGCGAACTCAACAATCACCGTGTGCATGAATTCGCGAAGTGTACTTCGCGAACTCGGTTCACGAATCCATGCAAGGGTTGAAGCTTGGCGAATCGAAAATTTCGCGGGTCGGATCATTTGGCGAACCCTCAGCAAAATGAAGACCGCGAATTGTGAATTGGCGGACTCGGCGGGGACGCGGAATTCGCGAAGTGGGAACAATTCGCGAACTAGGAGAGGCAATTCGCGAAGTGATCTACTTGGCGAATTCATGGTTGGCGAACTCGGTAAATTCGCGAACCGTGTCACGATGAGTACAATTCGCGAATTGATAGGAGGTGGCGAGTCCCATTTGGCGAATTGAGGAGCTTTGCGAATTGAGGGACAAAGCAGAATTTGGCGAACCCATGCAAGCCGCGAAGTGGAGTTTGGCGAACTCGTTCGCGAACCAAGAATTTGGCGAGCTCACGAAGTTTCGCGAATCGTGTTAATGTGGCGAATCAAGGGAGAGCCCGCGAACAGTTGACGAACTAAGAGAAAGCAATTCGCGAATCATGAACTTCACGAGTTGATTACACTTGGCGAATTAGACCCCTTAGATAAAAACGTTTTAAGTTATAAAAAAAACTATCGCCTTTTGAGGAAAAATATTTTTACACCATTTAATAAGAAAAATATTCTGATTCTAATGAGCATAGGCTCTTTCAACGCCCGGTCATAGTTAACCTATCAGTATTTTTCAGGGTCCATTTTCGGTACAGGCAGATGTCGTTTTCGTGGAATTTTGGATACGGTCTTCAACAAGTTCTGGGAAAAAGTAGCTTTTGATCCCAAAAATTAGTATATCACGAATCAGGAAGTGTTATAGGTAGGGTTGAGTTCGCAAAGTGCAAGTTTCGCGAACTTAGGATCGCGAATCATGAGCCGCACGAGTTTCGCGAACTCAACAATCACCGTGTGCATGAATTCGCGAAGTGTACTTCGCGAACTCGGTTCACGAATCCATGCAAGGGTTGAAGCTTGGCGAATCGAAAATTTCGCGGGTCGGATCATTTGGCGAACCCTCAGCAAAATGAAGACCGCGAATTGTGAATTGGCGGACTCGGCGGGGACGCGGAATTCGCGAAGTGGGAACAATTCGCGAACTAGGAGAGGCAATTCGCGAAGTGATCTACTTGGCGAATTCATGGTTGGCGAACTCGGTAAATTCGCGAACCGTGTCACGATGAGTACAATTCGCGAATTGATAGGAGGTGGCGAGTCCCATTTGGCGAATTGAGGAGCTTTGCGAATTGAGGGACAAAGCAGAATTTGGCGAACCCATGCAAGCCGCGAAGTGGAGTTTGGCGAACTCGTTCGCGAACCAAGAATTTGGCGAGCTCACGAAGTTTCGCGAATCGTGTTAATGTGGCGAATCAAGGGAGAGCCCGCGAACAGTTGACGAACTAAGAGAAAGCAATTCGCGAATCATGAACTTCACGAGTTGATTACACTTGGCGAATTAGACCCCTTAGATAAAAACGTTTTAAGTTATAAAAAAAACTATCGCCGTTTGAGGAAAAATATTTTTACACCATTTAATAAGAAAAATATTCTGATTCTAATGAGCATAGGCTCTTTCAACGCCCGGTCATAGTTAACCTATCAGTATTTTTCAGGGTCCATTTTCGGTACAGGCAGATGCCGTTTCCGTGGAATTTTGGATACGGTCTTCAACAAGTTCTGGGAAAAAGTAGCTTTTGATCCCAAAAATTAGTATATCACGAATCAGGAAGTGTTATAGGTAGGGTTGAGTTCGCAAATTGCAAGTTTCGCGAACCTAGGATCGCGAATCATGAGCCGCACGAGTTTCGCGAACTCAACAATCACCGTGTGCATGAATTCGCGAAGTGTACTTCGCGAACTCGGTTCACGAATCCATGCAAGGGTTGAAGCTTGGCGAATCGAAAATTTCGCGGGTGGGATCATTTGGCGAACCCTCAGTAAAATGAAGACCGCGAATTGTGAATTGGCGGACTCGGCGGGGACGCGGATTTCGCGAAGTGGGAACAATTCGCGAACTAGGAGAGGCAATTCGCGAAGTGATCTACTTGGCGAATTCATGGTTGGCGAACTCGGTAAATTCGTGAACCGTGTCACGATGAGTACAATTCGCGAATTGATAGGAGGTTGGCGAGTCCCATTTGGCGAATTGAGGAGCTTTGCGAATTGAGGGACAAAGCAGAATTTGGCGAACCCATGCAAGCCGCGAAGTGGACTTTGGCGAACTCGTTCGCGAACCAAGAATTTGGCGAGCTCACGAAGTTTCGCGTATCGTGTTAATGTGGCGAATCAAGGGAGAGCCCGCGAACAGTTGACGAACTAAGAGAAAGCAATTCGCGAATCATGAACTTGACGAGTTGATTACACTTGGCGAATTAGACCCCTTAGATAAAAACGTTTTAAGTTATAAAAAAAACTATCGCCTTTTGAGGAAAAATATTTTTACACCATTTAATAAGAAAAATATTCTGATTCTAATGAGCATAGGCTCTTTCAATGCCCGATCACAGTTAACCTATCAGTATTTTTCAGGGTCCATTTTCGGTACAGGCAGATGCCGTTTCCGTGGAATTTTGGATACGGTCTTCAACAAGTTCTGGGAAAAAGTAGCTTTTGATCCCAAAAATTAGTATATCACGAATCAGGAAGTGTTATAGGTAGGGTTGAGTTCGCAAATTGCAAGTTTCGCGAACTTAGGATCGCGAATCATGAGCCGCACGAGTTTCGCGAACTCAACAATCACTGTGTGCATGAATTCGCGAAGTGTACTTCGCGAACTCGGTTCACGAATCCATGCAAGGGTTGAAGCTTGGCGAATCGAAAATTCGCGGGTCGGATCATTTGGCGAACCCTCAGCAAAATGAAGACCGCGAATTGTGAATTGGCGGACTCGGAGGGGACGCGGATTTCGCGAAGTGGGAACAATTCGCGAACTAAGAGAGGCAATTCGCGAAGTGATCTACTTGGCGAATTCAGGGTTGGCGAACTCGGTAAATTCGCGAACCGTGTCACGATGAGTACAATTCGCGAATTGATAGGAGGTGGCGAGTCCCATTTGGCGAATTGAGGAGCTTTGCAAATTGAGGGACAAAGCAGAATTTGGCGAACCCATGCAAGCGGCGAAGTGGACTTTGGCGAACTCGTTCGCGAACCAAGAATTTGGCGAGCTCACGAAGTTTCGCGAATCGTGTTAATGTGGCGAATCAAGGGAGAGCCCGCGAACAGTTGACGAACTAAGAGAGAGCAATTCGCGAATCATGAACTTCACGAGTTGATTACACTTGGCGAATTAGACCCCTTAGATAAAAACATTTTAAGTTATAAAAATAATATCGCCTTTTGAGGACAAATATTTTTACACCATTTAATAAGAAAAATATTCTGATTCAAATGAGCGTAGGCTCTTTCAACGCCCGATCATAATTAACCTATCAGTATTTTTCAGGGTCCATTTTCGGTACAGGCAGATGTAGTTTTCGTGGAATTTTGGAACGAAAATTTACGTAGTAAATTGATATAATATATAGACTGACTTTATAGCCTTTTCGTGTTTAGAGGACAAAATATTAGGAAATCCACCAGACCGACTAACAAATAGCTTAGGGACGAATTTTATAAAACTTCACGAACTACATAAGCTCACGAAGTAACCTCACGAGTCAATAGGAATTTAGTGAACTATATAAGTTCACGAATCATACGAGGCTAGGTTAGTTCAGAAGTACGTATAGTTCACGAGTCGACTCGACTTAGCAGATCATTGTAAGTAGTTATAAGACAAGTCGATAACTAATATTTCAGATACATATGAAGCTTAAGAAATAAATATCGAGATAATTTAGATGGCGTACTGACGTAATAATTTTATGGTTAAGGTCGAGGCTTAGGAAATTCGCCGAACCGGTAGCATTAATCTACGGACGCCAGGTAAGCTGAAATCCAACTACAACACATAACATGTTTTTATGTGCCTAATTTATGTGATTAAGGGATGTAGTGCCTATGTGCTTATGTGTATGTTGTGAATTTATGTGACGTGATTTCATGATTAAGGTAAGCATTACGGCATTAATGTATCATGCATATGCACAAGCATGCACGAAACACTTGGGGGTAATAACATGATGAGCGTGCATAATTATGTCGCAAATAGCTAAAGATGATTGCGAAGTGGGCAATGAGGTAATAAGTTATAACTAAAGTGAGGGGCGGCTTCCGGGGCACCGAGACGGCGTTGATGCGCCGTCGGCGACGTTGATGCGTCGCCAGTATACGAACGACGTTGATGCGTCGGGGGATTACCATGGTTGGGTTGATACCCTCATGGTTGGGTTGATGCCCTTATATCCCTGTTAGCGTGGTTGGGTTGATGCCCTCACGTTTTAGTATGGTTGGGTTGATGTCCTCATACTTTAGGCTGATGCCCGTGGTTGGATAGAGCTCTTTCGGTGTACGCCTGGGTAAAAACCTGCCAAGGGCCCTAAGATAAAAGATATGAGATTGAGTTTAGTCTATGAGACGTAATATGCATTGGCGTGGATTGCCTTTGTGGAGGGATTCTCACGAGCACGTCATGCATGATTTCTACTTACTGAGCATATCGCTCACCCCTTACGTTATGTGTTGTAGGTGCGAGCGACCACGGTACGTGATCGCTTAGATGGCAAGGAAATCTTTTGGGGCTTCCAGCAGCTTTTGGGGAGGGAGTGTGTGCATAGATGACGACCTGTGAGGCCGGGCGCATAGAGATTCTTTTGCTGTGCATGTATACACATCTTGTGTAATTAGGATTCACATGAAGTTAGGAATTCATGTAATTCTTTTGTCATGTATAGAAACGACTTCCATTACACAAATGGAAAAATTTCATACGCATTTCCGCATTTCTTTTAAGTTAAAGCATCGTTAGGCACATAGGATACGTTAGAATTAGGTAACGAGGACATCGGGTCTTGACAGAGTGGTATCAGATTCGTTGAGATCAGAGTCTCGGTTTCTGGCGTTGTAGCCAGTGGAGGTAAGCTGTGCCCCGTTTATGCTTCGCGCTGTGCTTCATGTTGTAGGATCTCCTCAATAGATCCTTGGAACACGCCAACATTAATAGCCACTTCTCATGGAGCTCCTGAACTTGAGCTTCATCTTCCAATTCGTGGGCCACTGCGTCGATCATCGTGACTTCAAGATCTTGTAGTTGAGCTTCTTGAGTTGGAGGCTCCTGTTCAAGTTCCTGGGCGACTGTATCAATCATCTCATCCCCATGACTTGGTTGTTGTTGTTGAGGGCTCACTGCGAAGTCTGTCGGGGGGGGGGAGGCTAGAATCATCTATTCCATTAGATAATTCTCCCGGCAGTAGAGGCGATAAACATCTCCCGTGGGGTCGGCGAGATATATCAACTCGAACGGGATGGCCGTCGATGGTCGATCAAGTTCTGTCAGTCTGGGATTGTGGAAGAACTTGAGCTTGGGCGGCTGGTAGTTTCCTCCATGAGGCAAGCGAGGAATGTTCTCGTACATCTCCATGTATTGAGCAATGATAACAGAGAACCATCTCGCATATGGCACATTCTTTGAGCGTTTGTTCTCTTTTATTCTGATATGCTTTGCCAAATCGTTCTAGATCAGCTCTGCGAAATCGTAGTTCCGCAAGAACTCTATTCCATGAAAGATCTGTAGAATGTTGCCATTGCCCTTGTCAAATCCTGCGTGTGACACTTGTTCATAATTCCAAACAGCGTCTTCCAAGGATGAGGGATCCCATTGCTCTGTACTTGAGAAAGCTTGACGAGCAGTGGTCGGTATCCCATATGTAAGAAATCTTGCACCATTTCCGCATCAGTTGGCAAGGGGTCGTAGTTGTGGCTGAAAGGGAGGTCGAGGATGAGCCCAAAGTCGTTCTTGTTCATGCTTATGTGCCTCGTCCAAATCACAGAAGTGAAGTTGTACGCTCCTTCAACTACGTGACTCTTGATCATCCCCTAGAACTGTTGGAGGTATACCATTGGCACCGAGGCCGTCACCGTAAGTGCATGCCAAAGGGGATGGCCTTGGAGTATTGAAACGATGATCTCGTTTGGACATCGAAATGTCGTCAGATCGAGTTGATAGTTTGTGTCCTGTAGCTGAGGTACGTGTTATGCTCGTAGATGTGATTGTATCGAGGGTAATGATCCATCTGAAATGATAAGAAGTAAGAAAGCTCATTAGTTCAATTTTAATTTTGAAGTCGAAATTTGATTTTATCAAACCATATTCTGTCGATTCATAGCATATTTAATAAAAATTTTGGAACTAGAATTATGTATGTTGCACATAGGTTATATACGAAGTGAAGATTAAAGTCATGATGAAATTTCGACATTCTATATAAGCATAATAGGTTATATACGAAGTGAAGATTAAAGTCATGATGAAATTTCGACATTCTATATAAGCATATAAAGTTTCTTTCGAAAATATTCTAAGTGTTGAACACTACTATTCACTCCGCTAAAGTTTATGATCGAAAATTGAATTTTCAATTTAATTTCCTAAGTGCTAATTTTGAATTCAAGTTTCCGTTCAATTTTGCGATCGAAATAAAATTGAAATCGAAGATACTATTTTCGATGGTAAGTTATTCGCTCGTAAAAGAATTGTATCTTTTTATCTATTTGACTTAAAAAATTTTCGCTCGCGTAAAATCAAAATTAGATTTCTCGATGGTAAGTGATTTTGCGACCTACGTCATCTATCTTAACGACTAAGTCAAATTTTAGCGATCGAAAATCTTTTACGCTGCAAATAGTATCTCAGTCAAATTGAAATTCGATTGAAACTGTTTGCGATCGAGAAAGTTCTTCGACTGCTTCAAACATTCAAAAACCAATTTTTAGTCGAAACTTAAATTTTAGCTCTAAAACGTAGAACGTCGAAGATCTACACCATCAGAGTGACCGCAAACACAAAGACTATCTTATCTTGTAAATCTATACCCATCTTAAGCACGGAAACATGTCTAAATCGTTTAGAAAATAGCCTTCGAGGCTTCACAGATAAAGACAGAGGAAATTTAACATAGAATCCAGCGAAAAATTACGGGATGTAGATACAAACTGAAATCAATCAAGATGCAAACACCTAATGGATGTCGAATCTACCTTTGAAAGATGAAAACTGTGTAAGATTTAAAGATTTTGAGTGATATTTTGAGTTCGTCTTTCGTTTCTGAGTTTTTCGCTCGAGAAATTTCAATCGACACTGTTATGAGGGTTTTGCGTGAAATATAGTTTTTCAACTGCAAACATTAATTTCGTTTAAGTGGGCTGATTAGACGTTATCGACAGTTAGCAATTTCTAAGCCCATTACTGTTTACGGTCGAAAACTTATGATCGAAAATTACATTTTCTATCCAGTTTCTCGATGGTAAGTATTCTTATATTTTCAGATTTACCCCTATTTGATTTAAAATCACATATTTACTCCCTGAAATTCCGAGTGACTCTGGCTCCAAATTCCATTTCCGAAAAATCTGCGTTACTTAGAACAAAACGTCCAGAATGTTAGAGTTTTTTTTGGTATGAAAGATTTTCATTACCACAGTGACCAAGTTTTACACATCACCCACATTCATAAATCTACTCGCTAGTTACACAGTATATAATGAAGATGTTCATCCCTTTGAGTCTTCCTCTTAAACCTCATCCCTCTAACTTGCAACTTGAATCCCTTATTGATCATCCATACCTGGTCCAATGCGTCCCTCTCCCTGAACCATGTAATCGACCATTCCTCTCCTTCCACAAGCTATAGGCCAGAGCCGCTATACCTGCAATTTGTACCTTGGATATTACACTTTTTGCCTTCCCTAATTTTACACTTTTCGCCAAGCTAACAGTTTTCAGCCATTTGGTAACCTCATCCATCACCAGTTTACTGTAGGAACATTCGAAGAGGATGTGACTCAGACATTCGTCCCTCTGCCAACAGAGAGCACATCGAGCATCAGGGACATGCACTCCCCATTGGATTAACCGATCTCTAGTTAGTAACTTGTTGTGCATAATAAGACACATTATAAATGCATGTCTAGGGAGACTCCAGCGATTCCACACAGTCTGCGCTAAGACAGCCTTATCTCTGTTCCCCTTAAGCCAAATTGTACCGGAAGCAATAAAATAGGTCCCATCAGGATCTGCCTCCCATTTTCCTTCCCTATAGCCGCTTTGAAACATTCCCCTAACTTTTAGAAGTTGTTTCCATTGCCAACTACTATCACCAGAACGTTGGCATTCCCAAAAGTCGGCTCCTTTTAGGTAGACACTGTAAAGCCACTTAACCCATAAGTTGTCTTTTTTACTAGGTATATCCCATATCTACTTACTAGTACTTGCATAGTTACATGTCCCATAATCTTCAATGTTTAATCCACCCCATTGCTTGCATACAGTATCCCACACAACCAAGGCTTTGATCCTACCACCTATTCCTCTCCCCCACAAGAATTCTCGGCATTTTTGATCAACCGTCTTCACCACACTTCTAGGTAACAAAAACAGGGAACCCCAATAGCTATGTAATGACATCAAATAGTTGATTAAGCAGCACCTTCCAGCGTAGGAGAGATTCCTCGAGGTCCAACAAGTGATGCTCTTCACAATTCTTTCAACCAAGGCCTCACAGTCACTCCTACTCCACCTTGTGGGTGATATAGGAACGCCAAGGTACTTCATAGGGAAAGTCCTCTTCATATCCTGTTTGTTCAAGTAGCTTTTGTTTAGCAGCTAGAGTAGTCCCAGCAACATAGATATTTGAATTGAGGGCATTCGCAGTCAAGCCAGATACCAACTGAAAATGTTCCAAACTGGTTTTGATCAAGCCTAAAGATTCCTGTTGTGCCTTGCATACTATCAGAAGGTCATCCGCAAAGCACATGCTTACCGGATTTACCTGCTTGCATAGAGGGTGGAATCTGAAGCCTTTTGTTTAGAAGCCAGAAGCAATCTTCTAGTGAAGTATTCCATAATCAAAACAAAGAGTAGTGGCGAGATAGGGTCGCCTTGTCTCAATCCTCTAGCCCCCCGATTGTTCCCCTCAAGGCAGCCATTTATAGCCAATTTATAATTGACAGTTGTGATACACTCCTTCACCCAAGCAATAAACCTGACTGGAAATTTCAATTTGCCTAGGAGAGTAAGGAGAAATTTCCATTCAACCGAGTCATAAGCCTTCCTTAGATTTATCTTCATCATACATCTAGCTGATGCATTCCCTCTATTGTACAGTCTCAGCAATTCTTGGCTAATCAAGATGTTGTGGGCGATGGATCTGCCAGACACAAATGCCCCTTGATTATCATGTATGAGTCTAGGTAATACTTTCTTTAATCTGGTACCCAAGAGCTTGGAGACACATTTATATATGGTATTGCAACAAGCAATGGGTCTATAGTCCCGGCCAGTGCTAGGTTGTGCAACTTTAGGTACAAGAGTAATTGTTGTATTATTGAAAGCCTTCACTGCCCTCCCTGAAAAATTCAGTACAGCATCAGTCACATCCTCCCCAACAATAGGTCAACCCGACTTAAAGAATTCATTGTTGTAGCCATCAGGACCCGGGGCTTTTCCACTATGGATAGAGAACATAGCATCCTTAACATCCTTCCTAGTAGAGGGAGCTATGAGTCCAAACTGGTCTGCTACAGAAAGGGTATTACCTGGGCAATGGCAGTCTCATCAATCTCAGCTAAATCCCTCCCAGTTGTCCCCAGAATGTTGGTATAATAGTCCATAGAGTAGGAAACAATTGCTTCGGGTACCTTCAGAATCCTCATTTCATCATTTGTCACATAGACTATCCTATTCTGGTAGACTCTTTGTTTGATTAATGCATGAAAATATTTGGTATTCTGGTGCCCCTCTTTTAACCAAACAGCTTTGGCCTTTTGAGCCAAAAACTTGACACAAGCTTTACTGATATATCTGAACTCCTCAGCAGTAGCCCTCTCCTTATCAATAAGTGCAGTATTCAATGGGTCTTTACTAAGTTCATCCTGGATAGAGGCTTGCTTCTGCCGGCACTCCTCAGTCTTAATGACTATGTTGGCATATTGATCCTTATTTAGTACCCTCAAGGGACCTCTGAGTTGGTATAGTTGTTGTATAAGATGCCTTCCTCTATTCCCTGCCATAGTCCACTTACTCCAGTTTTGCTCAACAACAGTTAGGAAGTGAGGGGAATCTACCCACATATTAAAGAACTTGAAATCCCTTATTGGTTGTGGCTGAGAACCAATGGACTTAAGGAAGATGTGAGAGTGATCAGAGACACCTTCTTGCAGAAAGTGTGCCTCCGTATCCAAATAAGTTTGCATCCACTGAAAGTTCCCAAACTCCCAGTCTATTTTATAGAAAACTCTGGTTTCAGCCCCCTGCTTATTAGACCAGGTGTAGTGGTTACCTTTCCTTCTTATTTCTTCGAGCCCACAATCCTTAAGGCATTAGGCCTCATATTCAGTGGCATGTACAGGATTACCACCTAGCCTGTCCGCACTTGAGAGTACATTATTGAAATCACCCCATACAATCCATGGTTTAGAGTTCTGTTGGATAGTTCTAAGGTCTTCCCATAGAGCTTCTCCGAGGGAGCAATTATTCTGCCCATAAATACAGGTCATGTATATTACAGACCTTTGTCTTTCAATTTTTTTTTTTTTTTTTTTTTGTGAAGTGTTCACTAAACGAAAGAAACAGGAGTACATGGACAGCGTACATGATAACGCTCACGACGCAACAAGCGGTAACATCTACCGACCAGACAACACAACAAGACCAAAACAGCCCAGACACCAACCAGGTCCCTACAAGACCAAGCCAAATACAGAGACTACCAGCACATGGTAACAAAGGCAAAGGAGGTGTCACACCCCAAAATCAATCTACAGGAGTCTGGCACCAGTTGTAGTGCCAGCAGGGCAGTCGGTTGTTGTGCGAACAAAGTGCCAGAGCACAGCGGAGGAAACTTCCATGCGGAAATTCCTAACGGAGGGGGTGAAGTGCAGCGAGTGCTTCCGCAGGTCTGGTCGGGGAAAGGCTTAGATGCCAACTCCTGTTTCTTTCCGCCAGGGAGCGCAACCAGCAAGTGAGGCCTGCATGCGGCACGGGCGAGCCGGTAGGACACCTCAGATGAAGCAGCAGCCAGGCCAACCTGCAGACAAGCAAAGCGGAGCACAGTACAAGAACGAAAAGAGAAAACAAAACGAAGGGGATGGGGGGAGGGAAGAGGGCAAGATGTGGGGAAAGGGGGAGAAGGGGGGAGGTGGTGTCTCTTATGGGCTCCTTCCAACTCATCCATCAGCCCACCAAACCCTGAACCGAAGCAAGACCAGTCCCAAGCACCCTAGGTAGTCCAGTCCAAACACCAGGTCCGGCGCATGGCGTTCAATTGCAGATTGTACTTGGGCGGAAGAGTCGAGATTCGAATACTAAAGAGGGCCTCCATTTCAGCAACTATCCGTTCCGGTGATCGACGAATCCCATCGTGCCATCTTCTATTGCGCTCCGACCAAAGATGGTAGACAAGTGAAGCAAGGGCATGCCGAGGCCCCAACACGGCAAGGTGCTTGCCCCGCCACCTTCTGGCCGCCCAAAGCACGCTCTCCGGCCAATCCCTGTAAGGCCATCCAAAGTGCAGATGATTACGTATTAGGTTAAGGCAGCGAATAGAGAAGGTACACTCAAAGAATAAATGTCGCGTAGTCTCCATAATATCTGCGTCGCAGAGAAGGCAAACTGAGGTTCCCGCCGCAGAAGCGATCCAAGGCTTGTCTCTAGTCGCTAGCTTATCCCTAATCGCAAGCCAGAGCATGAAGTCATGTCGAGGGATGGCTAATGGGCCGCCGAAGAGGGTATGCCAGGGTACAATCGGTTGCCTTTGGCGGATGCTCTCCCTTGCGGAAGCGGTAGTGAAGCGACCATTTGCGTTGGCAGCCCATCTAATCGTGTCACGTTCGGTCGGGTGGGTGAGTGGTAAAAGAGGGCCGAAGTCGAGGTATTCCACTGAAGTTTGAGCTGGCCAGCACCATCCTCCCTCGTTGATTACCTCGCTGAGTTTCGAGTCCCTGGGTAAGCCCATTATCATAGGTCCTCGAGGGTAGCGTTCCACTAGGGGTTCTTCGAGCAGCCAAGGGTCGGTCCAGAGGAGTGTGTTGGCCCCATTGCCAATGCGGAATTGAATGAGAGTCCTAAATTCGGCTCGCAGCTTCAATATCTTTCTCCAGCTCCATGAAGTCCTAGTCCCCGGTCGGATGGACCATAAGGAACTATTGTGCAGCCTCGTTCGTCTAATCCAGGTGGCCCAAATCGAGGTGTCGTCGTCCGTCAGAATGTTCCAAAGCAGACGCATGAGTAGAGCCTTATTATCAGTCTCAATCGAGCGAAGGCCAAGTCCACCTTCAGCTTTAGGCAAGCAAATATCAGTCCAAGCCACCTTGGCACTCGTACCTTTCCATAGAAAGGCTCTAAGCCTCGCTTCAATGCTCCGGATAACGCCCTTCGGAAGGAGGAACACACCAGCCCAGTAGGTATGCAGTCCAAGGAGGACCGATTTGATCAATTGGGTGCGACCGGCGTACGATAGAGAGAGATTGGTCCATGAGCCTAGCCGCTTGTCCACGCTGGTCAGAAGAGGGGTACAGTCAGCAATCGTAAGTCTTGATGTAATAAGGGGAACACCGAGATAGCGTACGGGAAGTGATCCCAGCGAGAAACCCATAATATCTTGGAGGGCGTTCTTCAATCGGTCGGCGCGCTTAGATACAAACATTGCACTCTTATTGATGTTTGCTTTTAGGCCTGATAAGTTAGCAAAGAGATCGAGGCTGCGTTTGAAGACCCCTACAGAATCGACATCCGCATGAGAGAAGAGGAGGAGATCATCTGCAAACGTAAGCATGAAAATCGCAGTTGCCTCACAGTTCCAGTGGTATCTGAAATTCGGGCTTTGCCTGATCTCGTCTTCAATGATGCCGTGAAGTACTTCCATAACCAGTGTGAAAAGGTAGGGTGAGATCGGGTCGCCTTGCCGAAGGCCCCTCCTCCCTTTAAAGTATCCCGTCGGAGTACCGTTGATGTTAATCGAGAAAGAGGGCGTGGTCAGGCAGGCCCGGATCCATCCAACGAAAACCCGATGAAACCCAATAGCCTCGAGCGCGGCCAAGAGAAAGTCCCATTCCACCGTGTCATACGCTTTCGCGATGTCCACCTTGAAGGCCACACGGTCAGGCAGCCCCATATTATTATATCCCTGACAAATTTCCTGTGCTAGTAAGATGTTATCCGTGATCCGGCGGCCAGGAATGAAGGCCGTTTGGGTTTGATGGACGAGTTGCCCAAGGCTGCCCCGTAGTCGATTGGCAATAATCTTGGAGATGATCTTGTAGAGTACGTTGCAGCAGGATATTGGCCTGAAGTCCTTAGCCATCCGGGGGCTAGTGTTCTTTGGAATAAGTGTTATGAGCGTAGAGTTCAGTTCCCCCAAGAGATGTCCCGTCCGAAAGAATTCCTTGATGGCGTGGGTTATGTCCCGTCCAATGGTGTCCCACGCGTCTTTAAAGAATGCCGCAGAGAAACCATCCGGCCCAGGAGATTTGTTGTCGCCAATGGAGAACAAAGCTTGCTTGATCTCCAGATCCGTGATCGGAAGAATCATGGCCTCGGCCTCCGTGGGTCCCAGTTTTCGGGCCATGTAAGGTGAGAGAGTGGCAGCATGCAAGGCCACCGTCCGGCTAGATAGTCCAAGCAGCTCAGTATAGTACCGAATGAGTTCAGCGCACACTTGATTATGTCCTTCGAAGGTAGTCCCTACTTCATCTTCAAGGGTGTATATCCGGTTATTGGCGCGACGCATGGCAACCTTCTTAAAAAGAAGGATGTACATTGGTCCCCATCCTTAAGCCAAGCCACTTTGGCGCGTTGTACTAACGCCGAATGCTCCATATCAACCGCTTTAGCATATGCTAAGCGACATCGCCTCTCAAGGACCAACAACTGCGGCTCCATAGGGTGCTGAATAGCAAGCTCCTGTGCGATATCCAGAAACCCCCGAGCCTCGAGAACATTGCGGTTGAGATCACCTTTGTCACGCCGGAGACGCTTCAGCTGTATTTTGATGTCCTTGAGTTTCTTCGTGACGGCGTACATGGGGTAGCCAGCAACCTCTCGCCTCCAAGCGGCTTTGACTATCGGTAGAAATCGGGGGTCTTTAATCAGGAAGTTGTCAAACCGGAATGCTTTATTTATGTTCCTTGGCTGAGCCGTGTCTTCCAAAATCAGAGGTGAGTGGTCAGAGGTGGAGGGGAGCCCACATCGGTAAGCTAGGTCCCCAAAATGAGCGAACCACGAGGGGTTGCCAACAATTCTGTCAAGGCAGCGCCAAACTCCTGCCGTGCCACTCTGTTGGTTATACCACGTGAACAAAGGGCCAAGTCGGGGTAGACCAATAAGATCAGAGGCGGTAAAGCATTCTGCCATGTCAGTACAGCCTCCTCCAGGTGATCCTCCCCTCGCCTCATAATTATCCAGAATGGCATTAAAATCTCCCATAACAATCCAAGGGCTGTTAACCCGCGCGTTAGAAGTGGCCAGAATATCATTCCAGAGGGCACGTCTTTCCCCCCGCTGGTTACGACCATAAACAAAGGTGATATAGATTTCTTTCCGCTCTTCTAAGATATGAACCTTGCAGTGAACAGCCTGTGATGTGGCGGCCTCAATCGTCACAGTCACGAAGCGAGCATCCCATCCAACCCAAATACGTGATGCCGGTCCGTCCTCGTACTCGTAGAACCAATCCCACGATCTGATAGAGTTAGCGAGTGAAGAAGCATTTTGTTCGGAAACCCTAGTCTCAACCAGGCCAATCAGCTTCAACCCATATTTCGTAATCATCTCCCCGACCGCCCATCTGTGATCTAACCTATTTAGACCACGTACATTCCAAGAGGCGACCGGGATCATGGAACACTCGATTCCAGGGCTGCTTGAGGACCCTGTAATGCGACGTTTTCCCCTTCTAAGTCAGCTAACACGGCAAACGGGTTGCGGTATTCAACTATAGGTAAGGTGGTATTAGTTGTGCTAGTCGGGCTGCCTCCATTTTGTTGCCCCGGCTGCCTGTTATGCCCCTCCCTTACATGGGTGCTATCCATAGCCGAATTATCCAATGGTGTGGTCTGGTGAGTGGCCCGGTAATGCTCTTGCGATGTAGAGCTTCCAATATCCTTGTTGTTGGTTGTGGCTTCCTCCACGATCACCGATTTGCCTTTATCCTTATTGGTCAATCGGCGCCAATTAGCTCTAGGTCTAGCAGGCATACCCTCGGTGAGCTGATGACTTGGCCGTGTCGGGTTTGGCTCGTCTTGTCCTTGCATTTTGGGCTGCTCAATGTTCCGTGTTGACTTTTGTATGACCGATGTGGAGAGTTGTGGCCGGGTCGGTTTGGGCTGATTTTTCGGGCAGCTCCTTTCACCATGATTCCAAGAGTTGCATGTTGCGCATTTCTTGGGCCTCCACTCGTACTCAACCTGGATAGGTACTATACTAACTCGTCCTCCCTCCTTAGTTGGTATTCTAATATTGAATTGTTCAACGAATGGTTCCCCGAGTGGTATCTCCACGCATACCCTAGCGTATTCGAGCCGCTCCGCCTTAGCTGTCATGGCATCCGCAAATAGTGGCTTCCCTATCACGCTCGCGACAATACCCAATCCCTCTTGGGTCCATAATTCTGATGGAATATTACGCAGCTTTACCCAGAGCGGGACATTCGAGTGTTCTCTTTTCGCAAAGGACATGCCAATTCGCCACTCCTCAAGGAATAGGGGCTGCCCCTGCATGATCCACGGGCCTTCCTCCAGGACCACACCCATGGCCTCGGCCGAGGCGAACCTGAACTTGAAAAACCCGTTAATCGATGCTCGGACCTCAATAAGCTCAGGCCACATAGAACGAGCAAAGCGTTCAACATGAGGAAAGTACGGTCTTTTGCCCAGGAAATATCCAACAAGAGTGTTGTCCCATCTAGCCGTCCCTTTCTGGACCACTTCCCAGGGCAAGCAAGCCTCGGCTTTGCCATCAACGATAGATGGAGCCGTGTAGGATAATGCGAGGCGCTTCATGGTGGGGCGTCGTGATTGGTCTCGGTTTGTTATGGCTCCTTGGACGACGGCAGCAAACGATCTCTTAGTGGTGTTCTCAGCAGCCTCCGAAGGGGGGCGAGGTTCGTCAGTGGGGTCTCCATATCCATTGTGAGACTCACCATTACCACTTGGCATAGCCCTTATGGCCCGTGGGGATGCGGATCGGTGGTTAGAGAAACGGCGATCAAAGAGGTGATCCCTTGTCATATCATCATCCGAAGCATCTTCCAAAGAAAACCCTAATTCCATCATAGGTTGTTGACAAGCATGGCTAGCGTTAGGCTGGGGCCCCCTCGGAGATACCCTCGGCCTATCAACATGAGGGACCTGTTGAGATTCCAACCTCGAGCTCGTGGGGTCGTTGCTCTCCCCAATAGGGAACGTTCGATGATAGGGGGCGCCTCCTTGTCGGGACTCCCTTCCTTATTCAGCCGCGGTGTATTAGGTGGTGGTGGTGTGCCTTTGCGCATCGGACCACGGGGGTTAATTCGTGGGTCACGCAGCGGCACAATGGTGGTGGTTTCCCTTCGTTTACGGCGAGGCGGAATCATGGGCTGGGTAGGGTTAGGCCTCGCAGCGGTGTGGTGGCGAGTAAAGGCAGGCCCATTAGTGGGGGGGACCGGTTGAACCGGCTGTGGTTGCAAGTTGGGTGTTCCATCGTTGTCATGGGGCGAGTGGGTCATAGCAGTCCGGTGACGAAGGAGGGCCGAACCGTTAGGAGGTGGCTCCGTCCGACTCGTTGTGGCAAGTGGTTGTTTCGGCGGTGGTCGCGGGCCAGACTCAGCGCCGTTAAGGCGCACCACGAAAGCTTCAAACGCAGCAACATCAAATCGGTCATCAAATGTGGGAATGTTTTTCCTTAGCATCTCGTAATCCGGCAAGGAGGTAGGGGAATCCATAGCCTCCATCAATGGTTGTTCCAACGGAATAGTGCTTTTTAGCAGCCCATAGTCCGGCGAGGGCCCAAGATAATCCATATTTTCAGAGATCTCCATGAGAACAGCAAGGGGGATTGAAGAAGAAGGAAGGAAGTTGAAAGGTCACAAGGTAGAAGGGGGTGATGAGACGAGTTTGGGGTTAGAACCCTCCCATCGCCGTCTGGGCCCGGCGATGGAGGGTGGAGAGGGTGGTGCCGACGGTCCTCAAGGTGGTGGGGTGACTCTGGTGGCGGCTGGTGGTGGATGGTGGTGGGGAAGGTGAAGGAAGCTGAAAAATCTTAGGGTTTGGAGAGGGAATTCGCTAGAGAGAGAAGTCAACAAAAGTCAACGCGCGTCTTTTTCTCTTCCTTGCGATGGAGGGTGGTGCGGGGGTCTTGGTGAGTGGCAGTAGGTGGTGCAGAACGTCGGCAGCCGTGTGGATCTGGGCGGACGGGGATGGAAGGTGAAGGTGGGCAGATTTGTGGTGAGGGATACGAACAGTCACAGCTACAAACGATTGAAATCCACCCCTAGACCACCGCCGTCTGATCCCGGCGGCGGGGGGTCGCCGAGTACCTCCGAGGTGAGTCCAAAACGGCCGGAGATGACGTGGGCAGTGGTCGGAAAAGAAGAAATCTGAAGAAATCGCCTACTGTGTGAAAATCGCACCTACTGACGGTGTTAGAGAGAAAGTCAACGAAAGTCAACGCGCGTCTTTCTTATTCTGTGAACTTGTCTTTCAATTTTTGCATGGATACACTGGTCAGATTGCTGTAAAACATTCACCTTTCATTCCTTATTCCACAATAACAGGATCCTACCATTAGGATGGTTATTTAGGTTGTGTGCAAAGTTCCATCCCTTGAAACATCGAGCCATAATCAAACCCAAATTGTCTT
Organism: Craterostigma plantagineum; assembly: GCA_027422505.1. Taxonomy (NCBI): domain Eukaryota; kingdom Viridiplantae; phylum Streptophyta; class Magnoliopsida; order Lamiales; family Linderniaceae; genus Craterostigma; species Craterostigma plantagineum. The sequence continues at coordinate 14,103,579 of JAPQWV010000001.1, forward strand.
TTTGTATTTTTGTCTCCACTAGGCACACTAGATTAGACTGAAGTTTGCCACACCTCAATCTAACCTCAGCCTGTTTATTAGGGGTGTTCATATCCCTTACATTCCATAAGAGAGCTTATCCATAAGGGGGTTGGCAGATTCGCACCACACTGCCCATGCTCCACAGAAGGGTAGCCCTTACTGGATGGTCCAATGTCATCACTTGTAGAGTCCCCTCTCAGTGCAAAAGTCTGCCCCTGCACTAGCCTCTGTGTGTTATCAGTTTGCTGAGTATTGGTTCTAGGACCACTCATGTACAATTTCATTCTCCCTTGGGTTTTCCACCCATCCTCATCAACCTTTGCCTCAGGTTCTTTGCCTTACCCTACAGGGGGTTGAGTATTCTCAGTTATAGGTTGCCATTCCTTTCTCATAACCTTCCTACATACCTCTGTTACATGTCCAAACTTCCCACAGTTTACACATTTTACTGGTTTCCACTCATAAGTCACCTCCTGCTCAACCAGTTGTTCATGCTCATTAAGAAATGTAACTTTTTACTTCAACTCCTTCGTCAAATCCAACTCAATCAATACCCTAGCATATTGTATCATATCTTTGTCATTGTGATCTGGTCAGCCATGATAGGATTACCCACTAAGCTAGCAATCTTGCTTAGGCCCTTCATCCCCCAATATTTTAGCTCAAGATGTGGAAACTGAATCCAAATGGGGACTTTATCTATATCTCCTTTTTTTTTTGAATTCAGTATCAGTTGTCCATGGAGCAAGTATCACAGGCCTCTTGTCAAATTGTAAGAGCTCAGACTGAAGAATCATGTCCCTCGTTTCCTCATTGTCAAACTTGGCCATAAACAAACCAGCACGAATTTGCATCACTTTCTGCAGCCCATGCTTTTTTTCCACACCCTGTTCGGAAAGCTATTCATGATGGCAAAGGGAGGGTTGGATCCAAGAACATAGCAGACAAGCGCGGATTTCCAATACTGAACCTCCTCAGTAATATCGTCCTGAAAATCCGTCCCACTACCTGATCTCTTGCAGTTTCTGGTGCAATGAAATCAAGTTTCGTTCCCGCATTGTGCAGTTTTGATATGTCAAAGTTTGCTCAAACCGATTGAGAATTATCCGTTGTCTGTTCAACCTTCTTCTTAGTCGATATATCCCTTTTTTGTGCCATATCCTTCACAACCCTGGTTAAGATAGCAACTTCGTTCGGTTTAGCACTACTAATATAGTTTTCAATAAGCTGGGTAACATCATTCAAAGTAGGCACTGGCGTTTGGGGATTTGATTTCGGGGCTAGGTCATGCTCCCCATTAGGAGATTTCAAATCCTCCAAATCGGGAGATGGAATCGCCTTCCTGACCGTTCTCTTCTTCTTAGCCATCAGCCCGGCGACAGCGCCGCCACAGAAGTTCTCCGGTCAATGTAACAGTGATCGAAATCCTTGTGTGTGAAAATCGGACCTACTTAATGTTAGAGTTAATCAACAAGTAATTTTAATTAAGTTCCCCCTTAATTTTTGAATCAATGCCGTAAGCTCCAATTCATGAAAATTCTTGAAGTCCTCTCGTTAAAGTGTATTGTAGCAAGGAATCATTATTGACAATTATCTGCAACACTTAGAGAAAAGTCATCAAAAATATTTGGAGCTCAAGGCATATCATTTTCAAAATGCTCCCTCTCAAATAATGCACCTTAATGGATTTAATCATATAAGCGAGGAAATCAATCTAAGTAGCAAACATTCAAAACACGCAATTTTGATCAATGTAGCTTAGATAATGGTCCCAAAATCATGTAATCAAACTTATGCGCTAGGGTATGAGCAAAACAATCTATCGCATTTAATCACAGTGTAAATGCAAATAAAATTGCATATCAGAATGTGCGATTTATCTTTTAAATATATATATTTTAATTTTTCATAACATATAATAATAAGAAAAATATTAAGAAAAATTATTATTATATATATAATATTGTTTTCGTATGAATATTAATATTATTTATAGTATGGGGTCAGATTATTTTGCTTCGATCATTGTCACGTCTAAATTTCACAAGACACTTGAAAAGATCATATGCCGTTAAGTCATGCCGACAAACTAAAGTCCTAAGATCATAGACTGGTCCATTTCGACAACTCTCACTAGGTTCACTCTAGCGCTAAATAATTTTTAACTTCGGATTTTTTATATTTATATCACTCAAGTCAACACAAGCAATATTATGTCAATTTACCCGTGATTGAGGCGCTTTTAATCATTTTACCTATGCGAAAGACCGTTGGTTTGGAATCAAAGGGACTTTGAAGGATTTTAATTTGGCTCTGACCTAGAAGGGAAGGGATGTTTTGGGATTGTGGACTTAATATCTTCATCTTTATTTTCATCACTCCTTTTTGTCAGCATTTCTCTTTTTGTTCATCTTTTGTCTTTTTCATCCTCTTTTTTTTCATATTTTTTTTGCACTTGCTCAAGCTGAAGCTCCGCTTCTCTACGAGGCTGAGAGATTATCTAAGGCGAAGTTCTTCTTGTTGGTTCTCGGGCCGGTACCGTGCTCCTTTTCTCTTAATCCCTAGAGAGGTTTCAGAGATTATCAATTTGAAGAAGTTCACAGTTATGGAATTCGAACCCAAGACCGTGCTCCTCTTCTCGTTTCCCGATATAAGACCAGATTATCGTTGGAGAAGTTCACTTCAAGGTGCTCCTCTTTCCAGACGTTCTGACGAGCATACGAGATTATCGATGGAGAAGTTCACAGCAAGATCCATGCCCCTTTTTTTTTGGAATTTTGATAGTCAAGAGGCGGGTTGTTTGGACTGCTTTTTGTGCGTTGAGCATTCCTCGTGTGCATTTTCCACCTTCTTTTGTCATCTTTTTCTTTGTCGTATCTTTTTCTCCCCCTCATTTTCTCGTTTGAACATCCCTTCGAAGAGTTAGATAGTCGGTTGAAGGCTTAAAGGAGTGTCAAATGAAGAAAGGTATTCGAAGAAGGCACAAAATGGATGACAAAAGGCTATGTCAAAGGATTGAAATTTACATTTGGCCAAGTGAGGTAACTCCTAAATGCCCTAATCATTTTCCTAATGATCTAGCGCAAGGCGAGTATGAGGCCAAGAATCACTAGTAAAGACAAGTAATTGATGTGCGACTCGCTCAAGAATAAATCCGTAGAAAAAAAATAAGAAGGCTAGAATCCTCACTTATATGTAGAGGCTTTGTGTCTAGAGGAGCAAACTAATGACCTTTAGACACAAGAATCCGACTTAGACTGACAAAATTAAGCAATTGACTTGGTCGCATGTCAGGGAAATCTATTTGTGACTTAGATCGAGCATCCTAAAGATATCGTCATTCCCCTAATTTATAAGTATATGTATAATATTTATGGATTTTATTTTAATATTATTATATTTTTATTATTATTAAATTTTCATGCAAGATAGAGCATTTAAGTATAGAAAACACATAGAATAGAACATATGAAAGCACATATGAGCACGTAAAGCACATATTACGGGAGATTCAACATGCCTAATTTCCGACAAGGAATTGGAACCGTTTTTCATCCAATGCCTTGGTGAAAATGTCAGCAAGTAACATATAATATTTCGAAGTAAGAGCCTCAAAACACGACATGTTTTCACCTTCAGTGTGTGCGATCTACACACAGTAGCGCGATTACACCTTCAGTGTGTGCGATTTACACACAGTAGCGGGGTTTTTCAAAAATTTGGTGGTTCTCAATGCGATTTCATCGTCCGATCGCCGTTGTTTCCGGCCACATCTTCATGGTGTAGGCCGGTCGGTGTGTCGGAATCGAGGGGAAGGGATTATTGCTGCGACTTTTGCGATCTTTCGCGGGTTTGGGTTTCGCTGTTAGGAGGATCTGATTGCATCCTCATCGGATGGATCGAGGGCGTCGCTTACTGCGACGACCATGGATGTGCGTGGGCCGTTGCAGATGGAGGATATGGTAGGAAACGGATCTGAATTGGAGGAGGCGAATTTGATGCCTGGTAACGCCGATAGTGAGGAGATCGCGACCACTCATCCGAAGGCCGGGATTCGGAGGGCTGCCACGCGAAGCTCCCTGCTATGCCAGATCTGGAGGAGCTGTGTGCGGCATACCCGCAATTCGCGATGTGCTTTGACGGGGAACGATTCCGTCAATTGATGGATCGGGTACAAGGCCCCAAGGTGGATGTGCTGGGTTATTGGGCCGAGGTGCTGGACCGCCAATCTCAGCCGTGGCTGAGGTTAGATCTGCTCGGGATGGGGGACGGACTGTTTCTAGGGTTTCCCGATGTTCACCTACACGTCATGAGGGAGGTGCTGTGCCGATCCGTGGAATCCTCCGTCATAACCCACTCCCAAGGCAATGGGGTCGGCCGGATACACCTCCACCAGTGCGGCGGCTGACGGTGAGGAGGTGCGTCGACATGGGATCTACTGAAGACGACGAACAAGTGGACGCTGAAATTGATATTGATGATCGGGTAACGTCGCTGAGGCGGCGACTAATGAGAGTGCGCCTAGGCTTTCTAGCCCTGAGCTGGTAGTGGTGCAACCAGGGCTGCCAGCAGTGGGCCCGTACATGGGACAAAAGGACCAGGCAACGGCTTTGCCGGCGTCGCCGAAGGTGGGATTGCTGTTGACGGGAGGGGCCTGATGGATCATGGTGAGCTCCCTAATGAAGAAACGCGCCATGGCGTCTTCTCCCGCCTAAGGCCGTTGCGACAACATGCAAACGATTCGACAATTCCATCGTCCTATGCGGCGGTGGTTGCGGGGTCTAAAGCTACAGTTGACAGTGGTTCTCGAACTGGAGCTAAGGGTATGAAACTGGGATATACGCCGCCATCTATTGTCGATGGGGTGGGAGAGACTCGGCCAACAAGAGAAGTGGCGCGCCGGGAAATAAATCGGTTGGTGCATACTTTGTGGGATATTTCTTGGGAAAAAAGCCATATTTTCCCTTTGTCGAGCGCTACCTACGGTCCATATGGCGAGGATTAGCGGAAGTTCGTTCAACCTTAAATGGTTTCTTTATGTTCCGCTTTGAATCTGAGATGGCGATGACGGAGATCTTGGAGGGAGGGCCTTGGTTGATGTACGGGCAGCCCTTACTCTTGGAGACTTGGAAGCCCAGAATGTCTTTTGAACGAAAAGAGATAGTCGAGATACCGTTGTGGGTGAAACTTTCTTTTTCGGAGTAAGTTCCGTGTATATATATAAAGAATGGGGTAAATGTACAGATGAGTGAAGGTGTAATCCCTCACATGCAAACCAGTAACAGGTACTGGCGGAGAACCAACAGATCAGAAATCAAATCAAAAAACCAAAAACACATCCAACAAGCTACCAAGCTACACGCCATAGCCGTCGTATAGCTGACCTCTGCAGGTCGTACTTGGGAGAGGTCCCAAGTAGACGCGTTGTGGGTGAAACTTTGGAATGTCCCGTGTGAACTATGGATGCAGGAAGGACTTGGGGTAGTTGCGAGTGCGGTTGGTCGTCCAGTATGTGCGGACGGCGTTACAACAAGAGGGTATAGGATTGACTACGCACGTGTATGTATTATGAAGACACTATCGGATCCGTTTGTTGAAGCATTCAATGTTAGAATGCCATCTGACGATGGTGGTGATGATGAGCTTATTCCCATCCGCGTCGAGTACAAATGGAGACCCACCAAGTGTACGACATGTTCATCGTGGAGTCATGGGGAGGCGCGCTGTCAAAAACGCCGGCAAACAGTTGAGAGGACTCAGGCTACGCCGCGCCAGGAGCACTCGCGCGTTGTTGGGGAACTGCTACCATATGAGAACCGATCTAGGCCGAACAGACAACGAAACATGCCGATGAGGAACCAGCCTCGCAACAAACAAGTTGAACGGAGGGAGCGTGGCCTTAAGAGGTTGCAAGGGCGACCACATGAGGAGTGGCATCAAGTAGGGGCGAAGGGAAAGGCAGTCATGGTGACTAGACCTGGTAAGGATTCCCGGCCGGAAGGTATGCGAGTGGAGATAAGCCGTGGGGAGACGAGTCGATCGCGGCATACCCTAGAGGCGCCACGGATGGCGAGCCATCCGACTGCCCAGCTGGAGTCGGCGAGTGGAGATAAGTCGTGGGGAGACGAGTCGGTCGTGGGGAGACGAGTCTATCGCGGATGGCGAGCCATCCGACTGCCCAGCTGGAGTCGGAGAATGACCATAATCGCTTTGCGATATTGTGTGACGTGACGGAAGCGACGGGCAATCTACTACCTCAATCGGGCCCTAAAGACAATGCAGCCCATGATGGGCTTCATTCATAGCGCTGGCTGCATGGAGTGTACGTCGTCTTAACAAACAAGACCACAGGAGGGCGGTGGGGGATCTGATAGCGAAGGAGCAGTTGTGTATGATAGGGCTTTTGGAAACACGGGTGGCTGTGTCTAATGCGGGGTTTATATCGAACGGCATTAGACCACAATGGCGTTGGTTTTTTGATTATGATGAGGGTCCATCGACGCGGATTTGGCTAAGGTGGGACCCTTCGATAGTCACAGTGGATATACTTGAGATCTCCACTCAGGCTGTTCATTGTCGTGTGATATCGCTAGAGAAGGGAGAGGTGCTGTTTGTTTCGGTTGTGTATGGGAAGTCCAGGAGGGAGGAGCGGCTTCCTTTGTGGGAAGAATTGATGGTTATCTATTTAGTGACCCTTTCCAAAAAAAAAAAAGAATTGATGGTTATGTCCCAGGCACGGGTGGCGGATGCATGGATGGTCCTGGGGGACTTCAATGCTATATTGCACACGAGTGAGGGACGTGGGGGAGCTCCAGCTAGGCAGGATATGGAGGAGTTTCAATCTTGTCTAGTAGGGGCGGATCTTGCCATGATACCTACGACGGGCCAGGTTTTCACGTGGTACAATCAGCAGAGGAATGGCGCGGGAATTTGGAGGAGACTCGATCGCATGGTGGCCAACCCACAGTGGTTTGCACGCTATCCTGATTCTGTCTGTCGAGGTGGGTTGCCATCGACGTCAGATCACTCGCCCATTATTTTGGGCGCAGTTACGCCGCGACGTTGTAAGGGGACGTTTCGCTTTGAGAATTTCTGACAAAGGATGACGCCTTTTTGGAGCAAGTGCAGCGCATTTGGAGTATGCCGCTTCATGGGTTCCCCTGTACGTTGTGGTACAACGGTTGAAGATGTTGAAACCGATTTTTTAACAGATGAGGAGGGCTAAAGGAGATTTAGCTAAAAATGTCGCCGAAACGAAACGATTCCTTGAGCTTGCACAGGAATTCTCATCATGCTTTCCACACGAGGGTCTCTTCTACGATCTAGAGAGGTTGTGCCGTGCGCTGTATGCTAAGGCAGTAGATGTGGAACACACGGCGCTGTCGCAACGGGCAAAGCTTGCTTGGTTGAAGGATGGGGACCATTGTTCATCGTATTTCTTTCGTAGGGTTACTAATCGAATTGTTGCTTTGGAAGATGCTACGGGGGCCTTGTTGGAAGAATCGCTCCAAGTTGAGGGGGAGCTGGTTGGGTTCTACCAGGACCTGTTAGGTCACACTGTCCATTCGCGTCCGATAGCAGTGGCAGACGTCCAAGGGGCTATTACTCGCACTCTTTCCCCAGCGGCTGCACAAGTTATGATATGTTCAGTGGAATGGAAGGAAGTGCGTGTGGCGCTGTTTTCTATGGGGGATGAGAAGGCGCCTGGACCGGATGGGTATACAGCTGCCTTTTTCAAGGCGGCCTGGGGTACAGTGGGAGAGGAGGTGGTGCGGGCTGTACAGGACTTCTTTACGACGGGCAAACTTCTGAAGGGCCTTAATAGTACCCTTATCACGTTGATTCCCAAGACTGAGACGCCGCGCCGAGCAACCGATTTTAGGCCTATCTCATGCTGTAATGTGCTGTACAAGATTATCTCCAAGATTTTGGCGAACAGACAGAAGCCGTTTATGCCAGGGTTGATGCATGGGATGCAGACGGCGTTTATACCTGGTTGGCGCATCGGCGACAATATCCTATTGGCACAGGAATTGTGTCTTGGTTATAAGTCGAAGGAAACGCCGCCACGAGCCATGTTCAAGATTGACCTTGCTAAGGCTTATGATAAGGTGGAGTGGACATTCTTATTGGCTGTTTCGGAGGCAATGGGATTTCATCCAACCTTCATAGGGTCGATTCGAGCTTGTGTGACGACGACGGTTTTTTCACTTAACCTGAATGGCCAGGTGGTCGGTTTCTTTGAGGGGAAGCGGGGACTTCGACAGGGAGGTCCCATATCTCCCTACCTGTTTACTCTGATAATGGAGGTGCTGCATGGGATGATCTCCTTATCTATTTCTGAGGAACCAAGATTTACTTATCATTGGAGATGTGAGTCGACGCGCTTGGCCTCTCTGGCATTCGCGGATGATCTTCTGCTCTTCAGTCATGCGGATGTAGTGTCGATAGGGGTGCTGAAGGACGCTCTTGGGTGATTTGCGGCTCTGTCAGGGTTATTCGCAAACCCGGACAAGAGCGAGATGTACTTGTCACGTCGGGCAGAAGGGCTGACATCACATATTCAGGCACTGATGGCGTATCGAGTGGGACAGCTTCCAGTCCGCTACCTGGGGGTACCGTTGATTACTCAAATAGAAAAATCTAATTCTAAGATAAGTGAGTTAACTAAGAGTCTAGACACCTGTCAAGCCGAGAAGAGCACTGCTCAAAATAAACTATGCTTTCTTAAGAGAAGAACGTGGGAAGCTCTATTCTAAAATTAATCAATTAGAAAATCTTCTTGCGATTTCTAAGACCAAGGAAGCAAAATCTCATCATTCTGAAAATTCTTTTTCCGTCGATATACCTCATATTCTTAAGAAAATAGAGGATTTAAATTCTACATTAGAAACGGAAAGAAAGAATTTTGAAGCGGAAAAGAATGCGCTTTTATTGGAAATATCTAATCTCAAGCTTCCTCACAAGAAAAGTTAATCTTTAAGCAGGTTAAGAAAGAGAAAGAGGCTTTGAGCGCCAATAGATCAAATACTCCAATTTCAAAAGCCGTTACTTCTACATGTTCGTTAAAGCCTATCAATTTTAGAAGTACAAACTTTGAAAGTGGCTCTTCCTCCACCAAGAAAATTTTTCATGAAAATAATTCAAGTTCTAGCGCACAAACTTCATCATGTGTTTCAACTGATTCTACTAATTTATCACTTAAAAAGCCTAGACTTGAAAATAATTTTCGAAATTCTTATTCTCATGTGAAAAATGTGCATTCTCAACGTAGGAATTACGACAGTTCTACTTTACATGCTTATCATTCTATTTGTTCATATTCTTACATGAAGTATCCAGTCAAAGTTCGTTACGAAAAGCATTTATTACGACTAGCTACCGAGAAGACCTTTAAAAGTACACATTCTAGGAGCACATATTCACATGCTAGAATTACTTATCCGTGTAAAATCAAGCAAAAATGGATTCCTAAGTCGGATATCAAGTCATAAAGTCCTAGTCAAATATGGACTCCTAAGACTACATCTTCGACCAACTTAGGCTCACAATCTAATTTTACACGATTTACGACTAACTCGTTTTCTGCTAATAAGGGAGGACCCATACGACAATGGGTTCCAAAATCCCGATAGTTTTGCAGATTTCCCTCATGTATGGTACTCCGATGATAGTTGCTCCACATAGATGATCAAGGCCGAGCGGCAGAGCAAGTACAAGAAATCCCTACATAAGCGACAAACGTTCCTTACTCATTTTTTTCTAAACGTGCTAAATTTTTAGGATGGGTCACTATGAATTCTCTTAGGGATTACAATTTGGTACATTATGCATCTGAGCTGAAATGTTAAGTGCCAAATTTATTTTCAAACATTTATCATACATTTTACGCATATAGCTATAAAAAAATAATAATAATAATAATAATAAATAAAAAAACAAATCATGCATTTTTATTTTTTATTTTTATTCTCATGCATCTTCATTTTTTTTCTTCCTTAAATAAATTTTTTTTCTTTTCATGCATTGTTTTGAAAAACAAAATTAAATAAACAAGATAAATGGGGAGTGACCATTACTCGATCTACTTTGATTTGTTCACAAAAATCTTTCCTTGATATATGACTGGTTATTTGCTTCATATTGTCTAGTCGCATTCTTTTATCTAAATATCACTCGTTTGTTCCACTAGACACAGAGCCACATCATATATGTGAGATTTGAGCCTTATTATTTGTTCTCGGGAATTTATCCTTGAGCCGCTCACACATCAAATGCTTGTCTTAACTTGTATTTCTTGGCCTCATACTCGCCTTGCGTCAGATTGTTAGGAAAATGATTAGGGCACGTAGGAAATTCCTCACTTTGCCAAAATAAAAATATCATCCTTAAAATTATTCCTCTAGTCATCCCTTTTGAGCCTTCTCCAATATCCTTTTCTTCATTTGTAACCCCGATCAAGCATTCAACCGTAATTCATAAATTTTGGAGGGTTGCATAAACGAGAAAAGGAGGGGGAGAAAAAAGCGACGAAAGAAATAAGAAAATGATGACAAAAGGAGGTGGAAAACGCACATGAGGAATGCTCAACGCACAATAAATAGTCCAAAAGAACCTGCCTTCCCAATTATTGAAATCTTCTAGAAATTATAAGAAGAGGGCATGGATCTTGCTGTGAACTTTTCCTTCGATAATCCCGTATACTCGTCAGAACGGCTGGAAGAGGAGCACCACGAAGTGAACTTCTCCAACGATAATCTGGTCTTATATCGAGACAACGAGAAGAGGAGTACGGCCTTGCGTTCGAATTCCATAACTGTGAACTTCTCCAAATCGATAATCCTTGAAACCTCTCTAGGGATTAAAAGAAGAGGAGCACGGTATCGGCCCAAGAACCAACAAGAAGAACTTCGCCTTAGATAATCTCTCACCCTCGTAGAGAAGCGGAGATTCAGCTTGAGCAAGTGTAGAATAATATGAAAACGTTTAAGATGGAAAAGAAAATACCAGTGAAGAGGACGACGAAGAAAAGAAGAAGATCTTTAGTCCACGATTCCTAAATATTTTCTTTCCCTTCTAAGTCAGAACCAAAATACTAAATCCCTAGGTCCCTTTGATTTCGAATCGACGGTCTCTCGATCGATAAAATGATTAAAAACGCCTTGATAGCAGGTTAATTGAAATAATTTTGCTTGTGTTGACATGAGTGATCTATCTAGTATATAAGTCCCATGATAAAAATAATTGAGCGCTAGAGCGAACCTCGTGAGAGTTGTCGAAATGGATCACTCTATGAACTTAGGACTTTAGTTTGACGACATGACTTGACGGCAAAATATTATTCTATGTGTCATGTGAAATATTTGCGTGGACATGATCAAAGTGACGTAATCTGACCCCAATAAAAAAAGGAAAAATAAAAAAATAATAATAAATATAAAAATTGTATAGTCTTGTTTCAAAATTTCTTTACTTTTATTTTTCTTTGCATATTTTTTATATGTTCATGCTTTTGTTTTTGTATTTTTGCATTTATTTTTACTTTTCATTTTTGCTTATGCATGAAAGATTTCGCACATTTTCAAATGCAATTGCACATGCATTGGCACAAATTTGTTTAAAAGCGAAATATTTCTTGCTTAGATGGTTCCGCAAATTTTAATATGCATGCTTAGAGTTCAGGCATATATGCTGAAATGATTACGTGCGTTTCTACTCGTTGTGTCATATGTGTTACATTCTCATATGCATATCTTGGTGAATATGTATATCTTTGCGAAATTGTTAAACACCATATGGGCACTATTTGAGGGGGAGTCATGATTCTTAGTAAGCGAAAACATTAATTAGGGGGAGAATGAAAAATTACTCTATTACTTTGGAATTACTCCGTTATATGTTTCCAATGAGCATGAATTGAGGGGGAGTAATATGAATTTAAGGTGGAGTAATTTTAACTGTTAAAATTCATGTTTATGCTTTTAGAGTGTACTTTAGAATCATGAACTCTCCATGAATCTTTTTAAACAACTAAATCCTCGGGGGAGATTTCAGGTGTGTGAAGTGGACGCTTTTCAAGAAGATCATCCAACCATCACTTCGAACTCTGCTCTCGAAGATTTAGCGAAAGAAAGAGATGGCCTACCTTCTTCAAGGAACTAGAGACGCTTCTTCGAGGCCGAACCAGACAACTTCCATTCAGAGAAGACGAATCTGGCGAAACGTTGAAGATGGCTAAACCCAGAGCCCTCTCCTCGACTCTCTCAAGCCCCTTGCTTCCGGAAGAAGAAGAAAGGACCGAGGACCGAAAGACACATGATTCAAGCATCATCTAGGATTGAAGTTGCCAACCCTGTCCACTGTATCAAGGACCGAAGTTGTCAACCGTGTCCACTGCATCAATGATCGAAGTTGCCAACCGTGTCCACCTCTCCAAACCTCACATCGGACTTCCCGATCTCAACACAAGGTTGACCCAAATAGGGGGAGTTTCGTGTTTCGTGTGCTTTCAACGGGAGAAATGGAATGCGGACTTTCCAAAATTCGGCAAAAACTTCGTACATCTTACGGCATTTAGGAGAATAACTTCAAAGGAAGATTCAAAGTAAAAGCCGATGCCTAGAAGACCAGGTGAGCTTGATGATTTTCTAAAGAGGAGATTTCAAGGACTCTTTCCACTTGCAAGACGAAGATAACCCGCGCAATATTGAGAATTGAATACAAAGGGGGAGATTGTTGGAACTATTTTATTATATTCAATTAGTAGAGTTGTCTTAGTCTTGCTATGCAAATTAGTAGTCTTGGGCTAAACTGTAATTAGTTATTGTATAGGACTACATGTGTAAATATACCACGAGGTGGTATATATAAGTGAACTCCTAAGAAAATTAGGAGTGCGCTTTGTATGGTTTTCAGATCGAAAAATTAGAATTGGAAAATTAGAGAGAAGATTTTTTAGCGCCTTTGTGTTCTTCAAAGTCGTTTCTCTCTCAAACCCTCAGCTTAGGTAAATCTCAAGCGTAAGTGCTCGAAATTCTCAAATTTACTATCCGATTCTTTGTGATTCGATCTGTGTTGGATAAAAAAGGACCTAACAAGGAGACATCTCTGCCACTTCGTGGAAAGTGACATTGTATCTTTCTTTCATTGTTCGGGTGGACTTCATGTATACTCCTACGCTTTCGAAGTTGAAGAACACGCTACGAAGTGGCTTCGAATGCTTTAGGGTCGAACTTGGACGTTGTTCTCTATCGTTCGCCACAAAGCACTTGCACCCGAAGACCTTGAAGAAGAAAATGTTGGGTACTCGCTTATTAATGATCTCGTACGGAGTTTTGTCGAAGCGCTTGTGAACTACCATCCTGTTTTGATTAAAACAAGCGGTATTTACTGCTTCAGCCCAAGAAAGTGTGGGTGACCGAAGTGAATGAGCATCGTACGCGCGGCCTCCACTAAGTTATGTTCTTTCTTTCAACGACTCCATTCTGCTGAGGAGTCTTGGCGGCTGAGAATTACTAATCCCAAGTTTCTGATAGAAGTTGCTGAGATATTTGTTCTTAAACTCAGTACCGTGGTCTGTTCGAGTGACTTGGATAGTCTGTTGCAGTAAGTTCTGAGTAGAGTTCACGAAATTGATGATCAAGTCCCTTGTCTCATCTTTAGTTCGGAGGAACTTCGTCCATGTGTGGCGAGAAAAGTCGTCGACAATAACTAGCACATACTTGTGTCCGTTGATACTCTGTGTCTGCATCGGTCCACAAAGGTCCGAGTGTAGTAATTCCAGAGGACGTGAAGTAGAGGCACTAGTTCAACATGATGAGACGCTAGTTTCATTTTTCCTAGTTGACACGTCGAACACTGATGCTCTTTTTGTAGTGTTATGGTTGGTAGACCGTGAACCAACTTCATTGAGAGACGTTGAAGAGCTTTGATATTGAGATGAGACAAACGTTGATGCCATAGGCTGTTCCTCTGAATTACAGTCTGAGAGACGAGGCAAACAGCAGTCGAGATCCGCACGGACGTCAAGTTTATCGTGTAAAGATATGATTTTCGAAGTCCTTTGAGGAGATCTTTGTCCTGACTGTCCAATATTCTGCACCGGTCAGCATGGAAGACCACTTGGAGACCTTTGTCGCAGAATTGGCCTATGCTGAGCAAGTTATGGTGGAGACCTTGGACGTACGAGACATCCTTTATCGTCAGATTTTCCAGAACTATATCTCCAAAGCCGAGAATCGGGGCTGAGTCGTTGTTCCTAAATCTAACTTTTCCATTAGGTCGGTCTTGGTAGTTGCTCAACAGCTCTTGGTTTCCCGTCATGTGTGTGGAGCAACCAGAATCGAGGTACCACACATGATAGATCTGCAAAAACACATTAGAGAGCTTTAGGTACCCACCTATAAATGGGTCCTCTCAGATTAGCAGATTTAGTATTTGGTTCTTATATGGTTCCTAAATTATTGCTAGTTGAGTTTTTAGCAACCCAAGTCATTTTTGTTGATTTGGATTTGCTCTTTGTAGAAGACTTGGCCTTTTTGGCTTTCGTTTTCTTATGTGGAGATTTAGGAACCCATGTGGGTTGAACCTGACAGGAAAGATTAATTTCAGCACGGACAAATGCTTTAGTAGGCTGAATTGAGGAAAAGATCTTTTCATTGGATAGTCTCCTAAGGTGCTTGGGTCATTCAATCTTCGGGATACCTTAGGTGAGAACAAGCATGAATAGCACCTTATGCTTTCTCGTGACTTCTTGATTCTTACGCATTCTCTGAGACTAGGGCAACCGTGTCTTCGATAAGTTTGCCCTTCTGCTCCTTCTGAATCTCGCTTATAGTCTGTCCTCGTGTTGTGCAAGATTGTCAAACATGGCGTGGATATCCAACTCCTCAAGGTCTTTGTTTTGTCTGATTTGAGTGGATATTTTCTTCCATTCTGATGGCAGAGAGGATAGAAATCGTATGTTGGTTTCCATGTTCGTCTTGGTGATTTCACTCCTCAAGGTCTTTGTTTTGTCTGATTTGAGTGGATATCTTCTTCCATCTGAGGGCAGAGAGGATAGAAATCGTATGTTGGTTTCCATGTTCCTCTTGGTGATTTCTATTTTCCTCATCTCATTCAGCAGTGTGAGATATCACTAATAGAGATCATGTAAGCACTCCTCTCGTTTAGCTCTGAAAGAGTCGTAAGCCGTGAGAATGTTTGCCTTATTGGCCTTGATGCCGACTTCTGTTCTTTGCATCATCTTATGCAGCTCATCCCACATTCCCTTAGCTGTTGGAATGCTGACGATCTGTCGATAGATGTCGTTTGGGATGCCCTACATTAGAGTGTTCTTGGCTATCAGATCAGGCATAGCTCTAACTCTTTCCTCCGCTGTGTATTCCCTAGAAGCAGGAATTGAAGGATTTGCAGTGTTGTCACCGGGTACATTTACCCAGAACTGAGCTGGACCTTGCTCACGTGATAAGAGAAGGACTTCTGCCAAGTCTTTTAGGTCAATGAAATTAAGGAAGCGGCTTCGCCAGACGGTGTATTCGCTGCGTTTCAAGATTGGCGGACGGTTGTCGTTTCCAAGTGAATAAGCATCCATTGATTATTCGTAGAGTTGATGAAGGATCTTCGTTTGTTGTTTTGATGGATGGTTTCGGTGTAATGTACTTCACAAATAGCAGACTTGTTAGTAGCGTTTGATTCGAAAGTAATCGAGAATTATTTTTGATTCAATCTTTAAAGTTTGATCAAAAATATTTCTTCGAAATAAAATGTGTTACTGTTAGTAAGTTTCTCGATGAGTCAAAATAAATTGGTTGACCGAAAAATTTTTACGAGCGCAAATGATTTTTCGTGGTCAAACTTGAAAGTCTGACTGGAAAGTTTTTCGATGGAAATTTTTTACGCGCGCAAAATCTATTATAAAGCTCTCGAAAAAAATTCTCGCTGAAATAACACTCATGAAATTTTTCGCGTAAATCGCTCTTATGCGACTTCTGTTCCTAATTCGTACTCTAATTGTGCAAAATTTCTCGCAAAAAGGTTTTCGATCGAGAAATTACTTCGATCGTAGACTTAGCGAGAAAAATTGGAGTTTCACAGTTGAAACACAGAATACGATTTTAACACGTATTCAAGCAAAAACATCAAATTATGCAGTGAAATTACAGGTAATTGCTCGAATCTATATGCTAAGCATGCGCGAACAGACAATTAAACATGTTATGAAGCAAAATGAAGCAAATTTAAGCAGAATCAGCACGAGTTCATCATGTTCAATCGCAAATAGTAACTAAAGCATAATCAAAATCCGATTCAGTGTTTTAATTTGACACCGATCGTATCGCAAATGATTTCTAACACTAATGCGAGCACATAGACATCAAAATTATTTCAAATAAGCACAGAATTGATCCATTAGATCAAATCTCAGTTTCGCGCCAAAAAGTTCTTCGAGTGATCGAGAAACTTTTCAGAATTCAATTTCGATCTAAATCTAACAATTCAGCTTCAAAACAGATACGAATCTGCTCTGATACCAATTGTTAGGTCCTCGATTATCAACTCCAATGATCCTAGGCTTCATTACTAAGTAATTCGACTAAGATGATTGACATTAAGAATCGATCGAAAAACTTCGTCGAAGAACACTAGACTGATTTTCGATTTGTGAGAGAAAATACTTGCTGTTTCTCTCTCCAGTATTAGATTGGCAGCCCTTCGGATCAATTGACTAATTTTCTCTCATAAGCTCAATGTTTACAAATGTATTTCTACCAAAACATACTTGGTATAAATAACAAATAAGTCCTAATCTAAGGACAAATACAAATAAAGCCCCTAATTACAAGGACAGCTAATAAAATCTAAGCACAATCAAAACGTATATTCTACAAGAAAGCATATGGCGCAATTCATTCATGCTCTCATCTAAGTTATCCAGTAAAGATTCAATCCCCGAAACACCTTAGGAGACTATCTAGTGAAAAGATCATTTCCATGATCAAGCCTACTAACGCATTTGCCCGCGCAGAAATTTAACTTCCCTGCCATGTTCAACCCAAATGAGTTCCTAAATCTCCACCTAAGAAGACGAAAGCCAAAAAGGCCAAGTCTTCTACAGAGGCAAAACCCAAATCAACTTCTTCAAAGTTGTCTTGGGTAGTGTAATACATGCAAAATTTAAAGCGGGATTGCGATAGGAAAGTTCAACATAATTAGCGAAGAAAATACTACGAATAAAATTTCTAAGAAATAATTACGAAATTTTGGAGAAACTAAAATAATAAAAATTTGGGCTTGAATAAATTAGGGTCCAAATAAAGGGAAACAATATTAAAGACCCGAATAAGGAAAAGCCCAAAATAAGTAACTTTGCTTAATAACAAGGGAATAAACAAAAATAATAGTAGTTAGATTATTAAGGTTGGGCTGGGCTACGGTTAGTATTGATTAATATTTGAAATGTAGCCCAAATTCCCAAATGTTAGATAAGGATAACTTTTAACTTTGCTTAATCCTAAGGAAATGTAACGTCATTCACCACCTTGTCCCATCTCACCACTTTCGAAATGATAGATATCTACGCATTATGAACTTTTGAAAGAAAGCCCTCACAACATAAGCTACGATTGGGAGTAGAAAGCTTTCAAGTAAGAACACAAACTCAACGTACAAGCTTTGATAAATGATGTAAGTAAATAATATATGCAAAAATGCGTACAAGATTTTTCCTTTTATATAAAGGAAACCGTTCTGTACAATACAAAATGACCTAGGAAGCTTCAAAAACACAGGTGAGTGCGCATGCGTGTTCAAAAATAATCTATCGGCCCGCCACATCGGTCGCATCCATATACACACTGCCACCTCAAAAGTCATCCGGAAGCTTCAAAAATAGGCCTCCCCATTAAAATGATCACGTACCGTGATCCCGTGAACCTACAACACATAAGTACGTGGAATGAGCTGATAAAGCTCAATAAGTGAAAGCCATGCATCCCATGCACGTGCCCTAATTCGCAGAGGCATCCGCGCCAATACTCCTTAGACCTCATGTTTTTCTTGTCTTGTCTTGTCATGTAGGGCCCTCGATTATCTTGCTATGCACCACCATGGAGCTCGAATCCACTAGGGATATAACTATATAAGAGACAATACCCACACTTGAGAGGCTAACCCTAGGGCGCTTTTTCAATCCCAAGGTGGTTTCATACGTCACGCGGGCGCTTCACACTAGTAGCCTATTCTGAGGTAGCCAACACCAGAGATACCCTCGGTGTCGCTTAATCCCTCAGCTCGCATCCTCCAGGTTTCACGTTCCGCCAAAGGGCATTCGCCCTAAAATCATGTCTTTTGAACATGTCATGTCTTGGAAGTTGCGACATAAAAGTCACCATGGTAGCATAGAAGAGCCGTGACTCAACTGTGAGTCGACATCAGACGCCCATATCGGCGAGTACTTACCGTTCTCAGGCGATTTTGTATCATGCACGCTCTCGTGTCCTGTCTTTAATACTAATCGTGCATGCACATGAACATGCCGTGAATATGCATGCCATGTTATCATATAACGAAAATAAATCACTAGGAAGTCACGTAAAATCATAGAAGCAATTAGACACATAATTCATGCTCATAAAATTTTGGGTTGTAGTTTGGACTTCCACTTACCTGTCGTCCGTAGATTATACTAGCTAGAAATTTCGTGAACTTCCTAACCTCGACCTTAAGCATAAAATTATAAGGTTAGTAGATTTCATTTAAATTCAATCAATCTACGAATTATTTATGTTTATTTAGGACTTTACAAACTTCCTAAGATTCGTGACATTGCATGGCTTGCGAACCTTTTAAAGTTCATAAGAGACCCTAGTTTGCGAAGCTCAGGGATTCGTGAACTTCATTTCGTGAACCCTCATTCGTGATTCATCTTGTTCG
Source organism: Craterostigma plantagineum (assembly GCA_027422505.1). Lineage (NCBI taxonomy): Eukaryota > Viridiplantae > Streptophyta > Magnoliopsida > Lamiales > Linderniaceae > Craterostigma > Craterostigma plantagineum. The sequence continues at coordinate 14,122,533 of JAPQWV010000001.1, forward strand.
TGAAATGCTTAAGCGATATCATGCACGCTGTTTTGTACCCCTGTTTTCCTTGATTTTAGTGACACTTTCCAAAAAAAAATATGTGATCTGATCTATGTGCTAAATATGGAAAATATATTTAATCTAACGCTATCTTATGTGCTAAATATGGAAAATAAATTCGGATTGATTTACTCTATAAACTGATAGCTGGATATCACATATGGTAAATGCTGTTATGGAAAATATTCTTCGAAATGCTTAAATATACCTTGACTTTGAAATTGAGCTTATAGAGGAAATATAATCATGCTATTTGGAGCTTATGACCGTTGTTATAATTTATGATAAGCATGATTTACATGGCATGTTGACTACTCGAAAAGCATGGATAATGTGCTTGATTTTGCGATTAATCTCTGATTTGAGTTTACATGTGAGTGTTGAATGAAAAAAGATTTATATATGAGCAACACTTCATATTTTCGAGTAATTTAGAATTTGCGAAAGTACAATACGAGAGTTTTGAGTAAAAACCTTACATAGAGATTCCTGAGCGTTCAATTGCGATAGCTTTCTGCCTACCTGAGCAATCATTTGCGAAGTACTGACTGTACTGTGATATTCCAACCTCCCACCATATATTCTGTCTTTGGGTGTTGTCTTCGGACGTGAGCAATACCAAGGAGGCAAGGTCGACGTTTACGCATATGTGAGTGGAAGGACGAGTTCTGGGGCCATTCGGTAGCGAGCTGTCACTGTGTTCTGACAGGAATTGGAGATTCCCAGAAACGAAACTCGGCGTGTGGTAACCTAGTGTGTCTAGTGTTTGACTTGTGTCGTTTGTGTATTGGCTGATAAATCATTTTTGTATCCAGCTACGGTACATTATAGTGATTGATTGAACTCTTGAGGATCAAACCTCAAGGAGAGGACTAATCCCAGTTGGGGAAATAACCTCTATAAAATCCTGTCGCGCTTAACTTTACAGTAATTTCCTTTTTGCAGTGAGACAAAACCAATACACATCTGACGTTACTAGGATATATCCGGCATACTCATCACAAGCATTAGTAGGCATCTCCAAGTCGCTACATCGTAGGATTTGTGGAAGGAAGAAGCATAAATTTTTATAAGCCTAATTCACCCCCCTCATAGGCACATTTTTATCTTTATTTGGTATCAGAGCGAGTTAATCCAAACGACGGGCCTAACAAGCCTGAGTTAAAGATCTAATGGCTTCTTCGAGTTTTGATGTTTTTGCAGAGGGACAATTTCATTCCATGCCACCACTCTTCGATGGAACAAACTACGCCATATGGAAGAACCGTATGAAGGAATTCCTACTTGCTGCTGACTATGATCTGTGGGATATCATCACTACTGGACCATACAATCCCAAAAAGGCGGAAGGAACTCCAAAGAAAGGGTCTGACTACGATGCAACATACAAGTGATGAATATCACTGAATGCCAAAGGAAAGAACATGATTGCTTGTGCGCTTACAAGAGAAGAATACAATCGTGTGAGCTCATGGAAATCCGCCAAAGATATGTGGGACATGCTTCAAGTCACACATAAAGGAACCACTTGAGTTGTACAAGAAAGAATAGCACTCCTGACTCACCAATATGAGCTGTTCAAAATGGAGGACAACGAGACAATAAGTCACATGTATGCAAGATTCATGAACATCATCAATCAAATGTTCTCTTTGGGGTAGAAAATACCAGATGGTGAGAAAGTGCGAAAAATTCTGAGATCTCTTCCAAGAGAATGGAATCCCGAAGTAACTGCCATCTACGAAGGAAAGGACTTGGACGAACTATCCGTCTCAGAAATGATCGGATCTCTAACCACGTACGAGATGACTCAGATCTCCATAAAAGAGAAACCACATGTCCGAAGTCAACCAAATATTGCCTTCAACACTGAACAAGAAAATGACTCTGATGGTGATGAAGAAAATAAGGAAGAGATACTGGAGCAGATCGCCATGCTTACAAGAAGATTTGAAACATCTCGGCTGAGAAGAAAATTCAAATGAAACCCCAAGTTCGAACCGAGAAATAAGGGAATATACTCATCCGGTAAAAATATTTAGAAATGCTTCAAGTGTAACAAGTCAGTTCACTTCGCCTCAAACTGCCCGATGGAGAATGGTGACGAAAAGATTTAGAGAAGTAGAAAGCCATGGTCACAAACTGGGAAGAGGCCGGAAGTGAAGAGGAGAAAGATCTCGCCTACATGGCCGATGATGATGATCAGGTATCTTTCTCATCTACTATTAAGAAAATACTTTTCTGAATGAATTATATGCTAGGAAAGATGAATCTCATGATAACACTTCCTCAGCCTTTGAATTAGATGAAAAGAAAGAGATGTTTGAAATAATTCATAACGCAGAGAGGAAGATTAAGTCGCTCAACCCTCAAGTAAAGAGATTGGTTAGACAACGAGATGACATAGCAAGAGAGAAGTACCAAACTGATCTAGATACTACATGTTTAAGAGCCGAGCTAGAAACGCTTAAGGAAGAAAAAGCCTTGTGTAATTGTGAAGTCCTTGGAAAGCAAATAGTGATATATCAAAAGACATCTATGTTTTTAAGAATTCCTTAGAAGAGAAAACTCGTACTATTGATAGACTTCTTGAAGGATAACAAAATCTTGATATGTTACTTAGTATTCTTAGGAATACTGGGAAATCGGGGATAGGATATTCCATGACACATGAACATGCTGCACCACCAATTGTTAGAAAGCCTAAGTGTTTTTCATGTGGCCGTCACGGTCATTATTCTACCAATTGTTTTTTGAACAGAGCTGATAAATCCAGATATGTCTGGAGGCCAAAGAAATTCCCTGATAATCAAGTCTCTAACACTGGTCAACCTGTGTTTAAGAGATCACAGTCAGGGACACATGATATATCACGTGTTAACAGGAGTTACTTTGCTACTAACCTTTTAGGACCCAATCAAAGTTGGGCACCTCAGAAAAGAACTGATTCATGCAGGTACAAAGAAGAAAATACAGCAAGAAAAACAGGTAGTATCTCGCTAGTGGGTGTTCCCACCATATGACAGGTGATATCAGTAAGTTTGACGGTGAAAGCGTATGATGGAGGATATGTCTCATACACCGACAACACAAAAGCTAAGATTATTGGAGTTGGAACTGTCGGTAACACTTTACATACTACTATAGATGACGTATGGTTGGTTAAGAATCTAGAACATAACCTCATTAGCATTAGTCAATTATGTGATAAAGGTCATACAATAACCTTTGAAAATGATAAAGAAATGATAATAAGGTTATATTAAGTATATCTAGGGATAGAAATATCTATTGTATTACTCTTGATGATATAACTGACCAGCATGTCAAGTGTTTAGCAGTTACACATGATAACACATGGTTATGGCACAGACGCCTATGACATGCTAACATGCAACTACTGTCTCACATAAGCCCCAAACTGAAGGGGCTGATCAACCCGCACCCTCTTTGAGGAATATCCCCTCTATGAGTAATGGTGGTATGCTGGGAGTTAATCCATTTGATGCCCTCGCTGATCTTGAGGAGAATGGAGACGTTACAAAGGGTCAACCAGCCCTCTCAGGTGGTGATTTATGATCCCTCTCGCTGTATGGAATGTACGTGGTCTAAACAGGGTAGACCACAAGTGGGCGGTACGGGAGTTGATTTCGAAATTCGACCTTAAATTAATTGGGCTGTTAGAAACACGGGTTGCGGAGCAAAATGCGTCATCGGTTGCGGATTCTATTCGGTCGTGGAGCTGGTTCCATGATTATGATATTGGCCCTGCCGCCCGTATTTGGATTGGTTGGGATTCTCGCTACGTTGGGGTAACCGTTGAGGCTTTTATGAAGCAAGTCATCCATTGCAAGGATACTATTCTAGCGGAGCGGCTTGATTTTTTTGTCTCTTTTGTGTATGGTGCCAATCCTCGCTTGGAGAGACGCGATTTATGGGTTGACCTCGGGGCTATATCTATTTCGCCGGTCGATGTTCCTTGGCTGGATTTGGGGGATTTTAACGCCATCATTGACGATTCTGAGGCCCGTGGTGGCGCACCATCTGGTTGTGCGGATATGGCTACTGCTCTTCTCGCGTCGGATCTCTCCCATTTGCCTCGGGTGGGTTCTTTCTATACTTGGTATAATCAGCAAGCCGGCCCGTCTTGGTTTGCTTCGTTTAGCGATCTGCATTACCGTTGCGAACTTTCGGCCACTTTGGACCATTCTCCACTTATCTTGGTGAATCCCGAGCAGCCGCGGCCGAGAGGTAATTTCTTTCGGTTCGATAATTTCTTGGTGCAGGATAATCGCTTTAAACCGCTGGTGGCCCATGCTTGGAACCAAACTGTATCCGGCTATCCTATGTTTGGGGTGGTAAAGAAACTTAAGGCGATTAAATTTTCTCTTAAGCTACTCCGACGGGACAAAGGAGACCTGAACCGTAATGTCCTTCGTGCGCGCCACTTTCTTGATATGGTTCAAGGGCTGGCCCTTGAGTACCCCGCGGAGGCACAACTCGTTCTCGAAAAGCACTGCCGGCTGGTCTATGCTAAAGCCGTGGAGATGGAGCATGCAGCATTAGCACAACGTGCTAAGATTTCATGGCTTCGGGATGGTGATCAATGCACATCCTTCTTCTTCAAGAAGGTGGCTTTGAGACGGGCCGGGAACCGCATCCTCTCTCTTGAGGATGAGTCTGGTGGTATTCCGAAGGAGAGGAAAGTGTGCGCGAGGAGCTGATTCGATTTTATTCGGACCTTCTCGGACAGTCCATTCGGACTGTGCCTCTTTCTACGACGGCCACGACACCCTTCATATCTCGATTTCTTATAGAACATGAGGCGCTTTCTATGATTCTCCCGGTTTCTGCCAAGGAAATCAAGAGTGCCTTTTTTCTATTGGAGATAATAAATAAGGCTCCCGGGCCGGACGGTTTCTCGGCTGCCTTCTACAAGAGCTCGTGGGATATTATTGGATCGGACGTGACGCGTGCTATTCGGGATTTCTTTAGCACTGGACACCTACTAGGGGAGCTCAAGTCGACTCCGATCTCACTGATTCCCAAGTGTGATAACCCTCGGATGGCTAAGGACTTCCGTCCCATCTCTTGTTGTAATGTCCTCTACAAAATCATCTCCAAGGTGATTGCGAATCGACTACAGGGCTGTTTGTCTAGCCTCGTCCACCCATCCCAAACGGTGTTTATCCCTGGGCGTCGTATTTCGGATAACATACTCCTTGCCCAGGAGATATGTCACGGCTATTCGAGTTCGGGGCTGCCACCGCGCGTCGCTTTCAAGGTTGACCTTGCCAAGGCTTACGACAAGGTGGAATGGAACTTTATCTTGGCGACACTCCATGCTATTCGATCAATATCAATGGGCGTTTGTCTCATTGACCTTCCACCCGTTGTTCATTGGCTGGATCCGCGTTTGTCTCACCTCGCCGTGCTATTCGATCAATATCAATGGGCAGCCGGAGGGATTCTTTCGGGGTAGGAGAGGGCTGCGGCAAGGCAATCCCATTTTGCCGTATCTCTTTACTCTGGTGATGGAAGTGCTCCATGGAATTCTTGAGGAACACATTCGGCGTAGCGACTCTTTCCGCTTTCATTGGCGGTGTGACACTACATCCCTTTTCATGCTTACGTTTGCTGATGACCTACTCCTCTTTTTGCATGCGGACGTACTCTTTCCGCTTACATTGGCGGTGTGACACTACATCCCTTTTCATGCTTACGTTTGCTTGGGCTGATCTTTGCCTTCCTAAGGATGAGAGGGGCCTGGGATTTCGATCTATTGAGATAGATAATAAGGCCCTATTGATGCGCCTTCTCTGGAGTTTACTTGCTGGTGAGGGTGATTCCATTTGGGCTGATTGGATCCGCCGTACTCGCTTATATCACAAATCGTTATGGTCGATTGCTCCAACATCTATGGCTTCTTGGAGTTGGAAGAAGCTCCTCAAGCTGCGTCCCCTTGTTAGGCCTCTGATCCAGTTTCGCATTGGTAATGGAGCTTCCACTTTTCTTTGGACGGATCCTTGGCTTTTACCGGGCCCTCTTGTGGAGATGCATCCGCGGGGACCGCAGGTGATGGGTTTACCGATTGACTCCCGGCTCAGTTCAGTGATTGATGCGGATGGTTGGAGATGGCCTGGCCTTACCACGACGGAGTATCTTGACATTGCACCTCTTCTTCCACCGGTTCATCCTGGTGAGGCTGACGTGGTCCGATGGATTGCCTCGGACAATGGTCGGTTTTCTACCTCTTCGGCTAGAGACAATTTGCGGGTGAGGCGGCCTGTTGTCCCTTGGATTACGCTTTTTGGGGGCCCGCTATCCATCCCTCGTCATGAGTTCATCCTTTGGCTGGCGATTAGGGACAGATTGGCGACTAGAGACAAGACCTGGATTGCTAGCGCGGTAGGATCCTCTGCCTGCCTCCTGTGTGACACCCAGACTGTTGAGACTGTTCGGCACTTGTTCTTTGACTGCCCTTTTTTCTGCTAGGTGCGTCGGTTTGATGGAGGATAGGCGGATCTTTGAGTGGAAGCACCATGACTGGTTTGGTGGTATTTCTTCGGTGGCGCACCACTGGCGAGCCATCACCTGTCTTGGATGATCTATCGACATACCCTTTCTTCGTTGGTCTACCACCTATGGATCGAGCGTAATTCGCGATGGCGGGAGGAACGACGACGACCCCCGGAGCAGCTCGCTGCTGATATCGAGACACTAGCCTGTCTGCGCTTAGCCACACTTCCGGCGAAGTACCAACTGCAGACCACTGCCATGCGTCGTGTTTGGCGCATTGCTTGGTAGTTTTTTCCATTCTGTTGTGCTCCGGTAGCCTGTTACCGGATTGGTACGGTTCGCCGCTGTTTTTGTACCCTCGTTTTTTTTATTAGTGACCATTTCCCCAAAAAAAAATATATAAGAGAGGAAAATTTGACTCTAAGGTAGATGAAGGGATATTCATTGGGTATAGTCTTCATTCTAAGTCGTGTTTATAATAAAAGGAAGCAAACTGTTCAGGAATCTATATATGTTACTTTCGGTGAGTTATCTAACGTAGATGCTACTGATGAGGAAGGTATAGATTTGCCTTATGCAGAATTATAGGGTACTAAGGACATTGAGGACGATATTCCAACCAACAACACAGAAAATTCAAACATGCTTCCAGTCATCTAACAGATCAAGTGATAGGGAATATCGAATCTGGAATCAAAACTCGAACAACTGCACGAAATCAGGATACAGAGGAATCTCACGATGTACTGCTTTCAATTATGGAACCAAAAACGGTCCATGAAGCTCTAGACGATATATCATGGGTCTCTACCATGGAGGACGAGTTATCACAGTTCGAAAAGAGCCAAGTGTATACACTTATAGAGAGACCAGACGAAATATCTATCATTGGAACAAAATGGGTCTTTCGCAACAAACTCGACGAACATGATAATATCACCAGAAACAAAGCGAGGTTAGTTGCAAAAGGTTATTCCCAGGAGGAAGGTATTGATTTCGATGAAACTTTTGCTCCAGTAGCTAGACTAGAGTCCATATGTGTCTTACTTGCATATGCATGCTTGAAACGTTTTAAACTTTTTCAAATGGATGTAAAAAGTGCATTTTTTAAATGGTTTTATAAATGAGGAAGTTTATGTAGAACAACCTCCAGGTTTTGTTAGAGAAGGATTTCCAAATCACGTTTTTAAATTAAATAAAGCCCTGTATGGTTTAAAGCAGGCTCATAGGGCATGGTATGAAAGGTTAAGTAAGTTTTTTATTGACATAGGATTTTCCACTAGAACTATTGATAACACGTTGATTATTAAGTACGAAGGTGATCACATGTTACTGGTCCAAATCTACATCGATGTAACGACCCTCACTTTCTAATACTAATTATGGCGGATTTTCGCAACGTAAGTCGCGGAAGGCCCGTCTAATAAAAACTTTTCAAAAAAAACATAATATATTATATCAATGCACACATCTCGCAAAGTTATATTTAACAATATATACACCACTCGCACACATCTTATCGTACAAAAGTCGTAGCCCATTATTTATATTTTCAAAGACCACGACATGACACACAACATAACTCTAAAGTCGCTCCACAGGTCGCATCCATGTACAGCCTCGCCCTCAAAAGTCCGTGGAGCACCGCCGTCAGCCCGCCTAGTCGCGACGCACATCAGCGTCGGGCTCGGTACCTACAACACGTAAACTGAGCTCCTTGCCCAGTAGGTGAAGCATGCATGTATGCAACGTGCGCTCGATCCCAACCCATACATCTCACGACATGCACTCGACCCTCATCTCAACCCATCACATCTCACGACATGCACGCTCGACCCTCATCTCAACCCATCACATCTCACGACATGCACCCTCGACCCTCATCTCAACCCATCACATCTCACGACTCCCCGCAACTCAACACCATACACCCTCGGGTATCCTATTCAGGTCACTTTAGAATGGGAAGACTTCTCAGGTCTCTTTAGAGTCGCCCGTTTCCCCGAGTTGAGGTTCACGTTCGGTCTGCCCACTCAGGTCTCTTTAGAGTGGTACGTACTGGAACCTTTCCCTCTATACCTACGCTCGCTCAGCCAACTCAGGTCTATTTACACAATCACATAGTCATATAATTTCACATAATATTTCATATAGTTTTTACGTGCTATATAAAATTCACACAAAATCATGTAAGCACATAAATACCACATAATAATACACAACCGTTTACGTGCCGTAGGTGTATTTCACCTACCTGTCCTCCTGATATAATCAGTTGTGGTAGTGGTATCCGATGGAATGCCTAAATCTCGGACCTCTAGCTCTCTTGGAACAGATCTGCTAAGGCTTGAATTGTCGAATTTTCCTTCTCAATTCTTATTAGAGCTTTTAGTTCGATTCTGGTTATGTGGAGTACTCGTTTTCTTTACTTGCTTTCATTCAACTGCTTTTGTTTTGTTATTGAATGACCTTATATTATTTACGAATCTCGATACATATCAAGTTATAAAAAGTATTTTGATGGGACATTAAGTGACGTGCATTCCCTTCATCCCAACGAGTAATAGTTGTCCCTAATACTTGGCCCTAAGTAAGCATATAATATAAGCCCAATTTATTATAACAATCCAAATTTATTCTTATTAGTATAAATATTATCATTATAAAATTCGAATTCCCTATATATGATATAGCTCTTATTAATAATTTTTCTTACCAAAAATTACGTGCCCTATACGAAATTATTCCCAAGTCTTAAGCAATCTATTATATGCCCTTTTATTCAAAACTTTGGGTATTAATAATATCCCTTTTAACTAATTAAGCTATGCCCCAATCTAATTTATACTATTCTTATTACCAACGTTGATACTTGGCCTAAGTTAGAAATTAAATATATACATTTTATGCTCACTAATACTATTATTTTCGCTTAATTCCTTGATTAAATTCCGGAATATTCTCGGTTATTTTAGTTTCATCCTAATTTCGTTTAAAATATTTATTAGGAATTTTATTCTTAACACTTTCTTAGCTAATTATCTTGAAATTTCCGATCGTAATCCCGTTTTTAATTTTTACGGGTATTACATTCTCCCCCCTTAAAAGGAATTTCGCCCCCGAAATTCGCCGACTGGTGAAACTCGAGATAACGATTTCTCCTATTCTCTAATCTGTTTGTATTCTATTTAGGTAGAATTTATTCCTACCTTTATATCACTCTATCTTGGCGACACATTTAAATGTGTGCCTCATATTCAATTCCCGAAGATCAGCAATTTCTCTACGCCCTTAAGACATAACTATTCCTTTTTCCACCACGCTTCCGCTGCGCAACTCTGATACTAAGCAATTTTGTTTTAAACTGCGGTATGTGGTTGTACTTGTACTTAAATAGAGCAGGAATCATTTGTATTTTCACTCACCTCATATATTTATTCGACCCCAATAAATAGGTGACTTTGGAATCAACTAATATGGGAGTGGGTATGCTTATAAGCAGTGCAACATACATGTCATCATCAGTGCGTTCGGTTCTTCTTCCTCGCTTGTTAGAGTACACACCTGGACTGGTGCCAGCAGAGGTCGTACTGGCGCTTGGATTGGGTTTCTGGGGCGATATTCTTTACAATCTTTGACAACATGCCCAAGCTTTCCACACTTGAAACATTGCGGGTTGTAATTGGGTCCAGCTCCGAAGCAAACGCCGGTATGGTATCGGCCGCATTGTGGACATTGAGGATTGATAGTTGGAGGTCGAAACGGAAAATTAGTTGCCCCTAGGTTTAGTTTCGGTCGCCAGTTCTGCTGTCCCTGACGATTATTCTGATTGCTACTGGGGTCTACCTCATAATACTGCCGTTTTCGATTATTTCCATTTCCTTGATGGTTATCAATCTTTTTCTTTGCCTCATGAGCTGCCAAGATTTGAGATTCTGCCTGTTCTGCAATCATTGCTCGTTCCGCCACTTGAGCAAACGTTATTCCTCACGTTCCAGCCATACTAACATCTCGATAGATCTCGGGTTTGAGACCTACTTGGAATCGCTCGATCTTTAAGGCATCGTTCGCCACCATATGCGGGGCGAAGCGAGATAGTTCCTCAAACTTGCGGATATATTCCGCGACGGGTTTTTCGCCTTGTTTGAGGTTGATGAATTCATTCATCTTTCGGGTTCGATCGTAGGTTGTGAAATACTTGTCGCAAAACAGTTCTTTAAATCTTTCCCACGTCATAGTCATCGGGTCCTCCAAGATTTTGATGGTGTCCCACCAAAACCTTGCATACCCACGCAACATAGAGACATCGCATAACACTTTCTCGCTTTCGGGGATTCGGCTGTAGAGGAACATGTCCGCGACAGTTCGTAACCAATCCTCGGCCACGGTAGGATCGATAGCATCCTCGAAAGTAGGAGGATTCAATTTCTGAAATCGTTCTCCTATGATCTCTACGCGTTCAGGTTGAGGAGACGGAGTAAGGGATTTCTTCATTAACTTGGCAAGCTTGGACAACTTTAGCAACAGTTTGGTGTATTGCTCCTTGATCGTCAGCCTTGATATCAGATATATCGCGGCATATAAGTTGAATTCATTCATTATCGACGCTGAGTTCCTCCTCATCGTCGTCGTCGTCGCTCGGTTCCATAACCTTCGCTTTCCCTTTCACGGCAGACTTCTTCTGGGCACTCTCCACTGACTTCTTCTCTTTGGCCTTGAACCATCCGTTTTTCGAGTGATGTATCCCCATTCGCTTCAGTGTTATCAGATCCACAACATGTCTGGCCTTGTCTTCCCATGCTGGCGGCAGGACTATTCCTTCGCACTCAAATAAATAAGTGAGATAACATCCCATAGGGCAGTAGTTTGTCGCTGTTCTCAAAGGCTTGGATCATGTGCTTCATGATAACATAGCTGAGGTTGAACTTCCGGTTCTGAGATATCATACAGACTAATAATGTACTCATGAAGTTCATCGTGGTAGAGTGGCTTCTGCTACCAATATTCGTGCTCCACAGTTTCATATCGAGCACCTTGTGCAGGAAGAAGTAGTCAATGGGTAACTGATTTAGGGCTTCACCATCGGAGAAACATGGCTTACTGCGGGTATCAGAGGGTACGAAGGACATCACTGAGGTCAAATTCTTCAGCTTGGCACCAGTCATTCATGTCGTAGTGACAGAAGACTTCATCCGGAACTCCTAACATCTCATTTATCTTCTTAGTGGTCCAAGTGAATCTCTGTCCCAACACGTAGGAGTGGATATTGATGTGCTCTTCGTGCTCCTCATAGTCGGAGTTCGCGTAGAACAACTTTATGGCCTCTGGATAATACGATTTGTTGATACTAAGAAACTGCTCCCAGCCAAAGTCTTTTAACCATGTGATAACCGTTCCTGAAGGCAACTTGGCAAATGCAATGCCACGACCTCTAGCGATATCCCTTTTACTGAAGCTCTTGTAGTTTGTTTTGGCGCTTTCTTCAAGACATAGTGCTTCGTCAAGAATCTCATTGGGTTTGGAGAGATCAAGAGGTGATATGTCGGATTCTTTTGTGGTCTGTTTTGGAGATGGCTGAACTTCTTCAAGTGGGGATGGAGATTTCTCAGGAGTTGGGGTTGGTGATGGCTGTTTCTGGGTTTCAGCAGGAACTTCTTGGGTTGAAATATATTTTTCAGGTTCGGGCGATGGAGTTGCATTCGAGTCGGAGTGAGGCTAGCCTTCTTGCTTTTCTTTTTCTTCTTCTTGGTAATCTTTGCAAGAGAAGAGACTTTTCCGGCAGACTGGGTTTTGGAACGAGTTTTCCGCACAGAAGTTGGTGAGGGCAAGACTTGGTTGGGTGACTATGGATGTGGATGGGACAGAGTTTCATCGGACATGGGCTCCATTCTTTTGCGGTTTGATGATTCTGCGACGGCAGTTTCGGTTCCGGCAGTTTTCACCATATTGAAGATTGAAGGTTAAAGAGAAATTCGGAGAAGATGATGAAGTTTGAAGTTGGTTATGGATCTTTAAAGAAATTAGGAACGGTTTATTTGAAGAAATGATAAGGATGGATTTTAAAATTTGAATTTTGGAACTCAAATGGAAAGAGGGAAACTGCCAGTCAGATCGTCAGAAATCGCAGAATGATTTGACGGGATCTCTTAACTATGGAAAGGATTGGAAAGAGCTGAATAGGAGAGATTTTGAATATCCGAGTTTCCTAAATTAACTTAGAAGCTGAAATGAGATCTCTGGAAGTATAACTACAAATTTCTTCCTAAAATATCGTACTCACAGTCTAAGGACGGATTTGGAGATCCGAGATTCCTAAAATAATATTGATTACTAAAGGAAGATTTTAGACTGGATAGCTACGAATCTTTTCCTAAAAAATAAAATCGCACTTAAGGATACGATCTATAAGATCCGAAATTCATAAAATAGTCTAGAGGCTGAAAAGATATATCTGAATAGGATAACTACAAATTTCTACCTAAAATAACACATTCTAGAATAAATGGCAGAATTTAAGAAAGTTTACTAACCTTATTTAGCTCGATGACTCCTAATCGATCACGTATGACACAGAATCTCGCCTCAATTAGGGGCTTCGTGAAGATATCAACAAGCTGATCATTTGTTCATACGATTCCACACTGATATTCCCCTTCTGAACATGATCTCGTATGAAATGGTGTTTCACCTCTATATGCTTGGTACGAGAATGGTGTACGGGATTCTTAGTAATACTAATGGCACTAGTGCTATCACATAGAATAGGAATTTATCATAACCTAACCCAAAATCACTAAGGGTTTGCTTCATCCAAAGAAATTGTTGACAACATTTCCTAAGGCCATATATGCAGCTTCGATTGTGGAGAGGGCGACAGCATTTTGCTTTCTACAAGACCAAGTTACCAAGGAATTTCCAAGTAATTGGCAAGTTCCACTAGTACTTTTCCTATCTTCCCTACAATCGGTGTAGTCGGCATCGGAATATCCCATTAATGGGAATTCATCCGTGTAAAAGTACCACAAACCAATTATAGTACCCTTGATATATCTAAGTAAATGCTTGACTGCTGTCAAGTGAGATTCCCTAGGATCAGACAAATATCTCGAACACATACGAACAACATAATATTAGGCCGATTAGCAGTTAAGTAAAGAAGGCTTCCGATCATACCTCGATATTGTGTTTGATCAACTGGTGTACCTGATTCATCACTGTCTATTTTTGTGGTCTAATCCATGGTGGTGGAAATCGCTTTGGAATCACTCATCCCGAATTTTGTCAGCAACTCCTTGCTGTGTTTCGTCTAGGATACGAAGGTTCCAGTGTCATGTTGCTTTATTTGCAATCCAAGAAAATAGTTCAGCTCACCCATGAAGCTCATCTCAAATTCCTTCTACATAGACTTAGAGAATTCCTCACAAAGAAGGATATTAGTACTTCCAAATATGATATCATCGATTGAAATACCCGTAAAAATTAAAAGCGGGATTACGATCGGAAATTTCAAGATAATTAGCTAAGAAAGTGTTAAGAATAAAATTCCTAATAAATATTTTAAACGAAATTCGGATGAAACTAAATAACCGAGAATATTCCGGAATTTAATCAAGGAATTAAGCGAAAATAATAGTATTAGTGAGCATAAAATGTATATATTTAATTTCTAACTTAGGCCAAGTATCAACGTTGGAAATAAGAATAGTATAAATTAGATTGGGGCATAGCTTAATTAGTTAAAAGGGATATTATTAATACCCAAAGTTTTGAATAAAAGGGCATATAATAGATTGCTAAGACTTGGGAATAATTTCGTATAGGGCACGTAATTTTTGGTAAGAAAAATTATTAATAAGAGCTATATTATATATAGGGAATTCGAATTTTATAATGATAATAATAATACTAATAAGAATAAATTTGGATTGTTATAATAAATTGGGCTTATATTATATGCTTACTTAGGGCCAAGTATTAGGGACAACTATTACTAGTTGGGATGAAGGGAATGCACGTCACTTAATGTCCCATCAAAATACTTTTTATAACTTGATATGTATCGAGATTCATAGATAACATAAGGCCATTCAATAACAAAACAAAAGCAGTTGAATGAAAGCAAGTAAAGAAAACGAGTACTCCACATAACCAGAATCGAACTCAAAGCTCTAATAAGAATTGAGAAGGAAAATTCGACAATTCAAGCCTTAGCAGATCTGTTCCAAGAGTGAGCTAGAGGTCCGAGATTTAGGTATTCCATCGGATACCACTACCACAACTGATTATATCAGGAGGACAGGTAGGTGAAATACACCTACGGCACGTAAACGGTTATGTGTATTATTATGTGGTATTTATGTGCTTACATGATTTTGTGTGAATTTTATATAGCACGTAAAAACTATATGAAATATTATGTGAGATTATATGACTATGTGATTGTGTAAATTCTGTGAAGTATATGCCTTGGTGAATTATATGCATTATGTGTGTCATATTTATTGCACGTCCATGCTTTACATTTTTTATATTATCACACGTCACATGTTGCATGTCATGTGTTATGTTATATGCACTGCACTTGCATTTCATGTCAGTGCGAGGGAATAGAGTACCGTGCGGAACGGGAACATTTGGGAAGTCGATGAGTGGTGTTGGTCCGTGTGTCGAATAGAGGGTGGGTGATGCCGCTCTAAAGGGACCTGAGTAGGCTGCCCGTGCTCCAGTAGGTACCACTCTAAAGTGACCTGAGTGGGCTGACCGAGCGATAGGATGGTGCTTGGGTGCGTGCACTCTAAAGTGACTTGAGTTGGCCGCCCGAGTGTTGGGACGTTAGTGGTTGGGTGTATGCCGCTCTAAAGAGACCTGAGTGGGCTGCCCGTGCTCTAGTACGTACCACTCTAAAGAGACCTGAGTGGGCTGAGCGAGCGATAGGTATAGAGGGAAAGGTTCCACGTACCACTCTAAAGAGACCTGAGTGGGCAGACCGGACGTGAACCTCAACTCGGGAAAACGGGCGACTCTAAAGTGACCTGAGAAGCCTTCCCATTCTAAAGTGACCTGAATAGGATACCCGAGGGTGTATGATGTTGAGTTGCGGGGAGTCGTGAGATGTGATGGGTTGAGATGAGGGTCGAGTGTGCATGTCGTGAGATGTGATGAGTTGAGATGAGGGTCGAGCATGCATGTCATGAGATGTGATGGGTTGAGATGAGGGTCGAGTGTGCATGTCGTGAGATGTATGGGTTGTGATCGAGCGCACGTTGCATACATGCATGCTTCACCTACTGGGCAAGGAGCTCAGTTTACGTATTGTAGGTACCGAGCCCGACGCTGATGTGCGTCGCGACTAGGCGGGCTGACGGCGGTGATCCACGGACTTTTGAGGGCGAGGCTGTACATGGATGCGACCTGTGGAGCGACTTTAGAGTTATGTTGTGTGTCATGTCGTGGTCTTTGAAAATATAAATAATGGGCTACGACTTTTGTATGATAAGATGTGTGCGAGTGGTGTATATATTGTAAAATATAACTTTGCGAGATGTGTGCGTTGATGTAATATATTATGTTTTTTTTGAAAAGTTTTTATTAGACGGGCCTTCCGCGACTTACGTTGCGAAAATCCGCCATAATTAGTATTAGAAATTGAGGGTCGTTACAGGAAATGTAATACCCGTAAAAATTGAAAGCGGGATTACGATCGGAAATTTCAAGATAATTAGCTAAGAAAGTGTTAAGAATAAAATTCCTAATAAATATTTTAAACGAAATTCGGATGAAACTAAAATAACCGAGAATATTCCGGAATTTAATCAAGGAATTAAGCGAAAATAATAGTATTAGTGAGCATAAAATGTATATATTTAATTTCTAACTTAGGCCAAGTATCAACGTTGGTAATAAGAATAGTATAAATTAGATTGGGGCATAGCTTAATTAGTTAAAAGGGATATTATTAATACCCAAAGTAATAAAAGGGCATATAATAGATTGCTTAAGACTTGGGAATAATTTCGTATAGGGCACGTAATTTTTGGTAAGAAAAATTATTAATAAGAGCTATATTATATATAGGGAATTCGAATTTTATAATGATAATAATAATACTAATAAGAATAAATTTGGATTGTTATAATAAATTGGGCTTATATTATATGCTTACTTAGGGCCAAGTATTAGGGACAATTTTCCCAAAAAGTATTAGGGACAACTATTACTAGTTGGGATGAAGGGAATGCACGTCACTTAATGTCCCATCAAAATACTTTTTATAACTTGATATGTATCGAGATTCATAGATAATATAAGGCCATTCAATAACAAAACAAAAGCAGTTGAATGAAAGCAAGTAAAGAAAACGAGTACTCCACATAACCAGAATCGAACTCAAAGCTCTAATAAGAATTGAGAAGGAAAATTCGACAATTCAAGCCTTAGCAGATCTGTTCCAAGAGTGAGCTAGAGGTCCGAGATTTAGGCATTCCATCGGATACCACTACCACAACTGATTATATCAGGAGGACAGGTAGGTGAAATACACCTACGGCACGTAAACGGTTATGTGTATTATTATGTGGTATTTATGTGCTTACATGATTTTGTGTGAATTTTATATAGCACGTAAAAACTATATGAAATATTATGTGAGATTATATGACTATGTGATTGTGTAAATTCTGTGAAGTATATGCCTTGGTGAATTATATGCATTATGTGTGTAATATTTATTGCACGTCCATGCTTTACATTTTCGATATTATCACACGTCATATGTACACATGTTGCATGTCATGTGTTATGTTATATGCACTGCACTTGCATTCATGTCAGTGCGAGGGAATAGAGTACCGTGCGGAACGAGAACATTTGGGAAGTCGATGAGTGGTGTTGGTCCGTGTGTCGAATAGAGGGTGGGTGATGCCGCTCTAAAGCAACCTGAGTAGGCTGCCCGTGCTCCAGTAGGTACCACTCTAAAGTGACCTGAGTGGGCTGACCGAGCGATAGGATGGTGCTTGGGTGCGTGCACTCTAAAGTGACTTGAGTTGGCCGCCCGACTGTTGGGACGTTAGTGGTTGGGTATATGCCGCTCTAAAGAGACCTGAGTGGGCTGTCCGTGCTCTAGTACATACCACTCTAAAGAGACCTGAGTGGGCTGAGCGAGCGATAGGTATAGAGGGAAAGGTTCCAGTATGTACCACTCTAAAGAGACCTGAGTGGGCAGACCGAACGTGAACATCAACTCGAGGAAACGGGCGACTCTAAAGAGACCTGAGAAGCCTTCCCATTCTAAAGTGACCTGAATAGGATACCCGAGGGTGTATGGTGTTGAGTTGCGGGGAGTCGTGAGATGTGATGGGTTGAGATGAGGGTCGAGCGTGCATGTCGTGAGATGTGATGGGTTGAGATGAGGGTCGAGTGTGCATGTCGTGAGATGTATGGGTTGGGATCGAGCGCACGTTGCATACATGCATGCTTCACCTACTGGGCAAGGAGCTCAGTTTACGTGTTGTAGGTACCGAGCCCGACGCTGATGTGCGTTGCGACTAGGCGGGCTGACGGCGGTGCTCCACGGACTTTTGAGGGCGAGGCTGTACGTGGATGCGACCTGTGGAGCGACTTTAGAGTTATGTTGTGTGTCATGTCGTGGTCTTTGAAAATATAAATAATGGGCTACGACTTTTGTATGATAAGATGTGTGCGAGTGGTGTATATATTGTAAAATATAACTTTGCGAGATGTGTGCGTTGATGTAATATATTATGTTTTTTTTTGAAAAGTTTTTATTAGACGGGCCTTCCGCGACTTACGTTGCGAAAATCCGCCATAATTAGTATTCGAAAGTGAGGGTCGTTACAAGTGGTATCAGAGCTTAGGTTAGAGGTTCTGTAGACTGTCCATGTACAGCCGCTCAAGAGTGTGGAGGATCAGCCTTGCCTATAAGTTTTACGGTGTGATGTGATTATGTGTTTAACATGATATATTTGCTTACGTGGCTATTTTTATATGATAGTGATAAAATGAGGAGAAAACGTAGAGATTACGTAGGTAGTTCGAGTCGACGGGACGAACCTGAGTCCCCGGTGCATGAACGCGACTCGACGATTATGAGACTTACTGAACTGATTCAGCGACAATCGGATCAGATTAATAATCTTAT